>OX387267.1:22499946-24999946 GCA_947562075.1 Orthosia gracilis | reverse complement strand
CATAGGGTTTTATTAAAAACGGGATGACGGGATTGAGTGTGAATGTTTCGTTTTTATCATTGGTCATAGTGTTACTCTATACTATAATAGACACCTAGAATCTTAAATGTTTAACAGAATTTGTTTCATGATAACTAGAAAAGCCTTGAACTTAAGGGGTCGGGGAACAGTCAGTTTAGTAATTGCCTTTCTCGTGAGATAGGCAATTAACGAATTGTATTCTGGAAGCTGTGTAGGAGTGCCAAATAGGAGAACATTAAAGAGTTAGTCACAGATATTAAAGAGACACATGGCCCTGACAAGAAATGCGACATATTTCTTGGCATGCATTCTGTTGAGTTGTGATATAACGGAAATCTCCAGAAAAATAAGCTAGTATAAGAATTCTGAGGCAGTTACTCTCAAAAATGGAAACAAATTACATTAAAGATAAAGATAAATTAATTTGTTTAAACATGTGTAACATTATAAATGAATATGCACATATAGATGGATACATAATTTTACCGGACCAACATAGTAGTTATAGTTATTAATTAAAATTAAATTGGCAATGATGAATTGAATAAATTAATGTTAGTTTCATATATAAAAATAAAGTCAGTGCAAAATGTAGTCAATATTAATTACATACACAATATGTCAATATACAATAAAATTAAGTGATAATAAAATTCAAAGTTTGTCGTTTAAAAATCAGCAATGTTATAGTAGCACTTATTAGTAAGTAGCTTTTTAAGTGTTTTCTTAAATGAATTAAAATTCAATTGCTTTATGTCATTCGGTTTTTTTTTGTATATCACTGGGACCATGTATACAAGTCTTTTATTCAGAAGTGCTGTTTTGGCCGAGTGCGACTGAACCCAAAGTCTATACTGCTCACGTCTATTTCTATTATTTGACAAAAGAGGAAAGCATTAAATAATGGATAGGCTTTGCCCTCCAAAGTTCTCATAATTTGTCTCTAGCTACTTATAAGTCTACATCGTTAATTCCAGTAATAGTACTCTATTTCGGAAAGAGCAATAATAAACAACAACATTGAACAAGTCCCTAATTCCGATCTAGTCCTGTTGTTTTTCATATATTTTTCATATAACACATCTATAGTAATCCTCTATGTTCATACACAATTTTAAAGCATGCAATTTCAAAAAAGCCTTGGCAGTGCTTGTTTGGAAAAATGCAAAAATAAAAATAGATAATAGGCGAAAAACAGCTCACCTAGCGTCTGTCCACACGAGTAGAGTAGAGTAGAATATGAACAAAGAGGTGGGTAACGCGCTGTAAACGCGGAGTGGCCTGTAATCTGTTACTTTTACGTAGCACTTGTTTTGTTTCCCCGCGATTCCCGGGAATATTTTTACAACACAGACCGGACGACCCATCCGCCCGAACGATGCTGCGTCTGCATAAAACTCCAGGAAATTTTACGTGTTTCGACACAATGATTATGAAACACTCGTAAACTTGAACTAGGATTTTTCCCGTCGAGTTCCAAGGTATCCATTTTCTCGGCGACTGTTCGCCGCCGGATCCGAAGCTCTAACAAAGGAAGTATAAAACGAAACGCCATTAAGAGTTGTTTACGCGGCATGCATAAATACAAATGAATGGCCCTAAAGCATCGCGGTTAAGACTGTAGTGAGAAAGTTTTGCAATTATTGTAATTACGAGCCGACCGAGAAGCTTCCACGTCGACACAACGTCATATTTCCTACTTAATCGTAGCGAGTTCTCGACATTATTATAAATAAATCAATTTATTACGTTCGTTATGCTCCGCATTACTCACTCCATAATGCTTCAACTTTAACTAACACCTACACGCATCTGTAATTATAACTTATTTAACTAACGCAGTTAAAATTCATTTTAAAGATCTCCTTTATCACAGTGAAAATTACATTTAATTTTAGTACGGCTTACGTGACTGCTAAATATTTGAATAATTAATTTAATGAAATGTGTTTTCTATTTTTTAAATAACCCCCTACATTTGTTGGAGGCTTTGTTGGTGGTAAACTTAATTTTGACAAGGGAAACTCTAGAGAATACATTCACAGAGAGTAGAATTTCAGGTTAATTTTCAGTGTACGGACAACTGTGTATGAAACAAACACAATAACCTACTTAAAAGGCTTGTAGAGACTAATTTGAAGCATAAAAAGGTTTTATTTTCTAATAGATATGACATGAGTATCAACTTATTTTGATGTGACACTTACTGAAACGATTTACTGAAACACTGGACTTTTATTTTGAAACTTTCCTTCCATATTTATGTCCTATCCATTTAAATAAAATGAACTTTCAACTGTAAAAATTGAGCTTTCAATTCTGTGATTCAGTGTTTTCGATACATGACAAACACATTGACATTTCATTTCATTATAGGCAAGTACTTGTGAAAATGATTGACTTAAATCATTCCCATTATTGATGATGATTTTCGAAATTAAAATTGAAATGTCATCTGATTAATAGCTTGCCGATCTTTACATGGGGCAATGACGCCAGTCTGTGGGTAGTCACACAAACGTATTAGTCATCCAATCCGAGCGATCAATCTCGAACGCATTTAAAAGTTTGCACATACATGGGTGCACTTAACGTATTAAATTCGTTGACAATGAGTAACGGGCGGGCTGGCACGAACTGTAAAATATTCATCTTTAAAAAGCGACATTTAAAATCTCCCCCTGTAATATGAGTAACGGCTTATTTGGGTGTAAATCTAAGTACGGCCGTTCGACAAACGGGCCCAATGAGCGACGCAATCACTTAGAGTATGTTCTCTACTTAACTACACAGTTACGTTGTTTGCGAAACTAGCGACAACTACACTATTTTCAAATTACGGTAGTTATGCTCGGAATTGTAATATTTAGAATGCTTGTTTTCTAAACGCAAATATACTGTCTGAAGCAGCTACTATGTGAACTTTAGGTAAGGGGACGTCTACGTTGATTTGAAATAACTTTTCTCTTTTATAACGATATTAGTAAACTGACCAGACGACACAAAAATACTCCGTTATAAAAACACAATAAGTTAACTGTGATTTTTAGGGTTCCGTACCCAAAGGTTAAAAACGGGACCCTATTATTAAGACTCCACGATCCGTCTGTCTGTCTGTCTGTCACTAGGCGGTATCTCATGAACCGTGATAGCTAGACAGTTGCAATTTTTACAGATGATGTATTTATGTTGCCGCTATAACAACAAATACTAAAAAGAATAAAATAAATATTTAAGTGACTCCCATACAACAAACGTGACTTTTTGCCGTTTTTCGCGATAATGGTACGGAACCCTTCGTGCGCATGTCCGACTCGCACTTGGCCAGTTTTAATTTCGTAGACTAAACTGACAGCTGCCAATAACCTTATTTTTTTTTAGAGTTGCAAGCGCGGAGCATAGTGTTGTAGGTAAGGCTCAATCATAAGTGATTCATCGAACCGATGTGACATGGCTGCTTAATTTATTTTTAATAATTGGTGTAAATAAATGTTTTATGAATATAAACGTAATAAATTTAAATACACATAGTACATAAACTTTTATCGTGTTAAATATGAAATCAACAATAAATAAAATCCGATCGGTAAAATTGATTTAATTGTACATAAATGAGCAGAACTAAATAAGCGCCGCTAGTTTGTTGACAAAATGATTTTTTTTTTGCCGTGAAATAGTTCCATTTTCGATCGACTTCGACTTTTGATCAACTTTCGATCACTCAGGATAGTCAGGTTACGACACTATTTTTAAGTAACGATAAAGTGACTACCCCCCAAATCTCATTTTAGTCTACGAAGTTAAAAACCGGCCAATTGTGAGTCGGACTCGCGCACGAAGTGTTCCGCACCATTATCGCAAAAAATCAAGTTTGTTGTATGGGAGCCACGCTTAAATATTTATATTATTCTATTTTTAGTATTTGTTGTTATAGCGGCAACAGAAATACATCATCTGTGAAAATTTCAACTGTCTAGCTATCACTGTTTATGAGATACAGCCTGGTGATAGACAGATGGACAGACAGACGGACAATGGAGTCTTAGTTATAGGGTTCCGTTTTTACCCTTTGGGTACAGAACCCTAAAAATCAGAGTATAATAATCGAATACAGCCAGTTTAACTTCTTAAAAATGCCATTGTAACACACCTACGTCGGATTATCTTGCTAATGTAAATACGGAGTGAAGGGGCAATCTCATAACAGATACTATCTCCCCGCTTTAAACATTTTTTATTTTTAATCTCGTATAAGGGTGAGTGCAGACCGGAGGATCGATGCGCTCTTCATCGGCTTTTTCACCACTAATTAATCACAGAGCGATGATTAATAAAGGCAGCCGCGGCCGCGGGCACATTTAACGCAGCACTTTAATGATCCGTTTGTCGGACGTTAGTATTTCTTCCTAAGCACGGCACGTGCCCGAGCCGGACGGGTTTATGCCGCTTGTTTTACGATAATTTACAAGTTCAATGAATTTTTAGCGGCGCTGTTAAGTGATCCGAACTGCTTTGTTAACAGATCGCGATGGCTTAAGTGATTTCGTAATAAACGCAATTACAAGCTTTGATGCCAATTAGACGTCTCTCAAGATGTAATTTGATGTTAATTTGGGAAATAAATAGTCATTTTCCACAAGACTTTGATTGAAATTCAATGATTACCTACCTTTAAATTGCTCGGATTCAATATTCACAGAATACTGTATGACATATTGTGATTGAAAATGTTGATGTGAACCGCTGAAATTACCTGAAACAATACAAAACAATCATTAATTTTTGCCCAACCTGACAAGTACTGAAATAATTACAGTACTGAATAACACCATTCACAGTGGAGTGATGAAAGAAAAACATGGGGGAGGGATTGCGCTTTTATTGAAACCAATCTCACCACTTGCCTCGACTGACTGCGCCCCGAGCTGAATGCGCGTAATTGCTTCGTCATTCAGATGATCGCAGCTTTACCGGCTTGTCTTGTTGACTGTACTTGCAGGCACTCGCTTTGTGCGCGCTGCCTTACGTCGCCTGACATGTGCTATTGTCTCGCACAGTTTCGCCGCTCGCTTTTGTGATGGCAACAAGTTTCAGCTCCCATTGTAAACTACCCCTTAATGATAATTGTACAATTTCATCATTCACCACTGGAACCAGTGTTTTTGTAACCGCTGAATAATTTAACACAATAATCGCATCATATTTTGTTACTAAATCAATTTAATTAGTCTCATGTACGCGATGTGTTTACAAAGAGAAACAATGTGAAAAGTTTTCATCACGATCTTAACTCAAACAAGTAATTAAAAGTGATGAAAAAATTTTAATGGATTAATTAACTGGGGACGCTGAGCCGAATTTTTATTTGATGAGATCTACGCCTATTTTGTTCGTTAAGAATTTTCATTTATTCAATTAGACTTTCAAATAGTTTGAATTGCATTAGTTGCTCTCGCGGTAATTATGTTTTATTTTAATTTATATTTACAACTCGCTTAGTGGAAACCAACTTTCTAAACTGCTGTGTCGGTTAGTTTACTTTTTATACGAAAAATCTCGACATTGTTTACCAACGCGCACTTCATTTCTTAGGGACAATATTGATGGATCATGGAGCCTACCATCCTACGTAAAAGCGGCCATATACAAGGCTTTTTGTAGTAAGAGCTCTTTGCTGGAATATTGGATATTTTTTTCCTTTTTTTGCAAAACATGGCAGTTATTTGCCTTCACGTCGCTCAAAATCAAAGCTAAGTCAAAAATGCTGAGCAAAAAAGTATACATAGACGACAGGTGATCTTTTTAGATGGACCGTATCTAGGTTATTTGAACGACCTATATTTCAGAACATTTAAAAAGGCGTATTACTAATAATTTTAAAATCCACAACATGTAGGTACCCGTGTTTATTGGCGTATGATTTATTTGCCAATATTTACAGAGAGAAGTCCAGAGCACTTGTGTGCGCAAACATGCCGTCGCTCGTCGCTTTGCACCGCCATCGCACCACGCCATGACGCCATGACGCCATCTGTACTCTGCTCGGCACCCATTCATATTTTCATTTTCATTTCGAAAATCACAAGAAAGTGAACGCTCGAGGAAAAAAGACAAAATGAAAGGAGAGTCTGTGTTTTAATGGGTTAATTAGCCGACGATCCTTCGGTCGGAGCTTTAATTAAAATGAAAAATTTTCGTGACTAGACTGAGAGAATTAATTGCTGCCTTTTGTGAAACTATTCAGGTGAGAAGAGAGTAAATAAAGAGGCCGCGTTGCTCAACTAAATATCAAAACCAGTGCGACTGTAGTACTTTATGTAGACTAAAATAAATTACGTTTCATATCAATTACACAATCGGGAATAATAGTACGTATAAGGTTACAGATCAGTTCCATTTGCACGCGGGATCAATAGACAGGCACACAGTGTACATTCAATGATTGATTACACGACAAAACGTCCTGTTTACTTATGTTCAATTAGAGGGGCATAGAGCTCGTTAATTATAAACTTTTTCGCTTAATGCGGCCGGCCCAAAAATATTCAGATCATTAGATAGAAAAAAAAACTTTCCTTCCATCACGTCACGAACGATGTAAATTGTTTATTCCAAGATAATGGATCGCTTTAATTCCGTAAACCGATATTTAATTATGGTCGCGAGTGTATCAACGCCGTAATAGGGTTCCGTAGGAGCCGCTGTAAAGTTATGCAGAACACAAGTTGCATGCGGAATACTGAATACCAACGAGACATAAATCCAAGCGTGTCTACTTGCGTATTAACAAATTGCGTTCTTAAACCGCAATAAACTATGTAAATACGAAATTTAAATTACAAACACCAATGCGACAGTTGTTGGGGTCGTTCGTCGGTGGTAGGTCTGCCGGTGGTGGTCGGTGGTGGTGGTTGCAAGTAGAATGTTCGTTGTTGTCGGCGGAGCGGGTGCGATAGTGGGTGTCGGCCGCGTGAGTTATGTGCCGCGCAGCGCGTTAATTGTCGCTGACGAGGCAGGCAGCCCGACCTGACTTACCTACTGATTTTTTTTCTGTGTGAATGACGTGGAATATTATATTATTAAAATACGATGATCATTAAAATCAAAATTAAAGTTTTCCAGGAAGCTTAATTTTAACTCTCATTACATGAAACGCATCCTCATTTGCCGGGTTTCTTGTTTATAAAATTTATCACAATATTGGTAAATTGAAAAATGTTTTTTTCGATACTTTCAGGCAATCGATAAATACTTATTTAATTAAATCTGTTGTTGCATCTTAGGTGCATTTATCACAAAGTTGGCGTCAGCATTTTGGATTTAAAAACATTAACCGCGTAAAACAGGCACTGCGCCAAAGTGGTCGCAAAAAATTGCATTTCGTAACAACAGAATGTAGTGTGCGCTCTGTACTAAAAGTAGTGTTAACACAAATCGGTTTTTATCTAGCCTGGCGATATTTCACAAGGTTTGCGCTAAATTGTCACGGGTTTAAAAAGGTGGCGGTTGTCCGCTGGCGGGTAACAAATCGTTTTAATTTGCGCTCAAGTCGCGCGACTTGTCGCCTTGTCGCCCCGTTGCCATCGCGACTATTGTCACCGATTTGTCTTAAAATGTTTTTATAACCTAAGCCCTGTCTGATACGTATTTTCTTTGATATTAAAGTGGGCTTCATGAGGCGTCTGGTTGGTTATTCATTTCGTAAAATATCTTTTGGAGGTAAAAAACGTATTGCTCGAAAATCTTTTGATGTATTCTTTTTCTTTGTGTTATTTTGAAAACGTCTCGATATCTGTATCTTCTGAAGTGTCAGACACCTTTTCACACTCAATGACTCATCGATCCTCTTATTAAAGTTGCTGTTTGCTTAGGATTGGGGAAAACCGCAAGATAAACCTCCATTAAATTCCATTAGATGGCTTAACACTATTTATAATAATCGGTTGGTACATGATACCACAATTTCTGTGCTAAGAGAGGTCTAATCTGTCTGCTTCCAAATGACTAAAGTTTTAACAATGTATTTGGATGAATGAGTATTAACCTGTCAGGGGTGCTCTTAAACTCAATGGACCCGGCACATAATACCGATAGGTTCAATGTGAGTACACAATATCTTTTTACACTTCCTCATTCACTCCAGTTGACCGTTTAACTGGCGTTTAGCGGTCGGATGTAATTAGTGCCGTTTGTACCACAAAGGCTCTAGGCTAATACAGTAGATTAGAACGTTATTATTAGCAGTTTGCGTGAAACAGAAGCGCACAGAGTAAGTCACGTCCAAACTTCACGCCACAAATAGGTATACCAGTGTTCGCAGCTTTGTTTTGGAAACATTAACTAACTTGAGAGTACGCCAAAAACGGAAACATTTTAACGTTCGCCGCCGCCGTATTGTCACTGTTGTTCCTATTACTCGCCAAAAAAGTTGGGCCGTTATTATATCCCTAAAATAAAGCCCGCCACAGTCAACACAAAAATAATTTAATCGAACGGAACGTTTCTAACAAATATTTGCGATGAAAACCTCAATGATTGTAAAATTTCGGCTTCAACGGCTAGTACTTGACACGAGCAAATAAAAATGTTTTGTTAACAGATTCCAAAAAAAGGAGGTTCTCAGTTTGTCCTGTATGTTTGTATGTATATTTTTGATTTTGATGCGGTTTTCAGAATTCTGGAGAAGGTTTTGGTAAACAACAAATGGACACCCCGTTATGTCATCCGCATGGATCCGTCTTTTTTAGTGATAGTGTCATGAAACTAAAAACAGATTTATAGAATTTTTTCATAAAAAAATGAACCGACTTCAAATGCACTTTTTAGTGTTTTGCATTTGAAGTCGGTACATTTTTTTGTGAAAAGGTTTTTGCTTTTAAATGTCTATTTGTCCGTCGCTTCGCAGCCAAATCGGTGCGGTTTAGGCGAATTATTTCTACCTATACCTAGCAACTGCGACGGCTAACACTGGTTCGATGGCTATCTTGTTTGCTTTTATCCTTATAGAAAATTTCGTGCATCCCAGTGAATGCATCGACGAGCCTTCCAATATCAGGCGGATTATTCACTGTAGAACGTTGTAAAGTTGGTCGGTGTGTCCGTGATTCCCGACCTAGCTTGTGCAGAGTAGGGTTGGGATTCGCAAGGCGGGGAAAAGAATTTGTATTTTGCCTAAATATCGGTAACGGATTGGCGTGGCTATACGTAGTACCTAAGATAAGAGTGCGAGTTTCATAGTGATACATTGAATGGATTACTGCACTGGGGACTGCTTTGTGCGCTTCAAGGGACATTGGTAATGGACAAAAAGAACCAATAATACGTAGTACCTTCGTACTCTCGTTCAGTGTTTCGGAGATACTCGCGAAGATAATGTTTATTTTTAAGTTAACATTGCCAAGCTGGCATACGGCCCGTTTCACAGTAAATGCATGCCATACATCATAGTCAACAGTGGCCATTATAATGGTATTGGATATTATTATGGTGTGCTCCCATGGAATAAACTGAAGCGATGGAAGTAAATTGATTTCTATAGTAAGGTATAAGGCTTCCTAGCCCAGAATATGTAATTTTTATAGTGTTCAGATTTTATCTGTGCAATGAGCCCTATCAAAAATATAAGATACAATAGGGATGTTTCCTGAGTAGAAAAATATAATTCTATTTAGTCCGTCAGTGAGATTATCAAATAATATTGGACACGTATTTTTTGCTTTGCCAAATCAATAAACAATTACAAAGTTAAAGCGCATCAAAGTTCAGGAGTGGGGGCTTGTGACGTCATTAAGGCAGTATAAAGTGTACTAGCGGCGTGACGTTTCACGATATTTCAACGCTAATGTCGTCGTCACTTTATGATTACGTGTCAAAAGAAAAAAAAAAAGTGTTCAATAATTTTTATTTATCTACCTGACGGACAAAAAGATAATTTTTAGTAAACTAGTATTAGGTTTTACCAAGAATATTCAAAAAGTTTTGGATCAGGTACCTGCGTGACATTCTGTATAACTGACATAACGACAATACTGAGATGTTAAAGGAGATTCTATCATGCATGGAACAAACAGAAATAAACTTTAAGGTGATGAACTTATTTTTATTGTGACTGTAACTACCAAAATTTAAGTCAAGCGTTCGTATTACCCTTAACTCTTCACTTAATAATCTTTGTTTACCTAGAATGTTTGGAACAAATTCACTCACAATTTTTGTACCTACACAAAACACCACGAAATTCAGCGTTCATCAAACTTCAGCAGTTCATTATACAGGTTGATTCTTCAGCGGAGTCAGGTGTTTGCTCGCTAAGTATTTATGTCAAAAAGTCAATACTGGTCAATATTGACGTTAGACGACAGAGAACTGGTCTAAATTCGCGTGTTTGCCTGCGATATTGGTCGCTATATGCATGGCCGGCGGCGGCGACCGCGGGCCCTGACAGCCTTGTAATGGATTGTTTACCTCGGCGCGGACGTCCGCCCCCGTCGATCACTGACACCGACCTAATTACATGTAAATAAATACAGCCGACTGGCCCACCGCCTGATCTGAACCGCCCGCTCGGCCACATTTGTTGTGTACCGATTGATCTTACGTGCTCTTTTTTGACGTCGATTTGGGTTAACGCTGTTTAAAATTATTGCGAATACGAACGTTCAGTTGAATTAACTCGAAGGTGACCTTAGTCAAGTTGAAAATCTACAATCGATAACGCTAGTAGAAAACGAATGAATGTATAGGAATGACACATCTGAACGTTAAGTCACGTGGTTAGACCATACAAATAGAAGGCGTTAACGATTGTAGAAAGAGATTCGATACGAAACATTTGTAACTTGGCCAGGGGGGCCCTATTACTCGACGTTACAAACTAGATGTAATACAGGTACATAAAGCTCAATAAAAAAGGGACACATATCAATTTAGCAAATGAAAAAGAAAACCGCATAGAACTCTAGTTTCGAATGTTATCTATCAGAATATCAAAGAACCCATAAGGTAAATCGAAATGCATAAAGTATAAATATCATAATTATAGCTTAGCAATACATAAGGGGAGCAGCGAGTTGGCTCATGATATAGGAGCGAGATTCCCACGGGCGCAGTAAACTGACTGGCTCGGTTGCGAATTGCGATATCGGCTGGCGAGTGCGTGGTACATCGTACACCTGGGTCACGCAACTACCCGATATTATTCAGCTCGGTACTAAACCCCACCCCACAGTGAATACCAAGCCTTACGCAAGAACCCACCTTTAAATTCTAGCTCACAAAAATACGACCCTGAAAATCTACTTTCATTTTCTTCTTAAAATCTGAGCTGAATTCAAACTCTCAAACATTATAGCGTGATTTATTTATAACGTAGGTGTTACGATTATTACTACAGAGAACTTTAACCGTCTCTCAAAAAAGAAATCATAAGAGACATAAAAAGTTTTCTAATCGCACCGTACTACAATAGAGTGCGGTTACTCCACTTATGCTTATTAAATTTTCTCTATAGACAAGAAAATGTAAAATGGATTTGTACTGCGACATGGAACAAGGCTCAGCCGCGCGGCACATTGGCCCGACACAAAATATTGTGGAGCCGGGTAAACACGCCGCTCTAACTTCCAATACAATATAAATTGCACTTTGAAAATGGCCTGTACTTCAAAGTGTGCATACGATTCGATACTTTAATACTGTAAGCGAGGGCGTGTTTCGGGTCGCGCGCCCGTCCCGCGCCCGTGCCGCGCCGCCGAATAGTGCCATAATACCGGTAATGTGGTGTCGCCTTTCTGTGGCGAGATAAGGGTACGCGACATTGACTATTCAAAGGGTTGCGGTCTTCAAAATTTGCGCTCAATAAGTCCAAAATACCTGCGCTCCACCTTTGACTCGACGCGCTGTTTGCGCTGCCAAGCGATGTTGTAGCATTAAATGTTCGTTTTGAGTTTATTTATCGATAATATTTTAATCATGAGTCATTCGGATCCGTTGAAAATGCGGTTGCAAACGTTGCTCGTTAGAGCATTATTGTAAGCTCAGTTAATGCGACCCATTTTGTTTCGTTTGTTTATTTGGAACTGTTTGCCGGAAATATTTATGTATGAGCAAATCTTTATTATAACTATGCATCTCTCTCCAATGCTTGTTTACAACAATACACAGTCATTATTCACTAATTATAGAAGGTGAATTCAGGTCAAATCGTCTAAATGAAATTAATTCACTCCCCTCGACAATCTGTGGTTCAATCTCAAAATTAAATTGATAAATTACTGAGTTGGCTTTCGCTCAATCAAAGCGTCCTTCACGTGTTTCGAGGTAAGTTTCAATATTTACTTAGTTCCTCGCTGAAATAGGGCTTTTAATTAAAATTCAACCATATTAAAATTTATTAAGAAGAATTATTATCAGATTTCACCAATTGGGTCGACAAGGCAATATAATCATTTAATTATTTCTGATCATATTATTTTACAGAAAAGCAAAAATCTGTTTGGCTTTTTGAGCTTGTACAAAAAACGTTTTCCCTTTTATTCAAGCACGTTACTTTACAATGATTTTAGGGAAGGTATGGGATCTACCTCCTAGCGGTCCATCCCGGGCAACGGTACCGCCGGCTTGCCTGTGGTACAGCTAAACGATCCCATTTAAGCGATGGCAGGCTCCGCAAGGCTCGCTACCACCATCCTACCAGAGTCCGGCGCCAAGTAGCTTGCTGTGTTCCATCGGTTTGTGGGAGTGCCGGTGCCTTTGGGGGAGATGGAGGATGTCAGTTGCGCTGTTCAGAACCGGTCTTGATCTCTAGGCAAAACTTGCCGGGTAACTCATTTTGGAGGGTAGCTGGATCCGGTATGCTTCACCGTGCCAGTTGGCGACCGGATGGGATGACCCGGTGGACACAACCGTGGGTTTCAGGCGTCCCCGCAGTCTCCAAATGAGTTCCTCATAGGTTGGGTTAGCTGCAGTGTTCCACATTTTTCAAGGTTTCAATTTGACATACCAAAACAAAGAATCAACTCCCACAACCTAGTTGTAATCTACCTTTCTCACTGAAAATAATTCAGCTCAACCAAAACACCTAGGCAGGTAATTAGATAAGTACGTACGCTTATATATTCCACACGTGTCTGAAGCGGCGGCTTATTTATTTGCAATTTGTAGGATATCGCCTACTACGTACTACCTTAATGAGGCAATAACAATAAATAAAGACCCAAAAGTTTTCTCAGGCCTCAGCCCTCGCCCTCCGCCCTCCGCGGTCCCTCCGAAGAAACCGCCTGAAACTCATACGTAGCTGGAAAATGCTATAATTATTTAGCAGGGTTCCGTACTCGCATTATGTCGGTAATTTGCTGGGGTGAATACGATTTGGAAAATTTTATCTTATTACATACTTATATGGTGGTAGTTGGAGTGTATGTTTTGATGTATGTTGTTCAAACTGTATCCTTTACCCACTTTAATTGTATCTAAAAATATATTTGTCTAAAAAAACATCCATTCAGAAACTAAACAAAATGTTCTAAGCACTTATAAATAAAAGTCGATCTATCTCTTCCGACTTTGAAAGCTAAACTGCGCGCTGCCACTGGTTTTCTGCCAGCGAATAAAAAGCGAGTGAATTCAAAGGTGAAAAACAAGTGAACTATGACACGATTTGTGCCTCAGTTGAATGACGTCGCCTGTTACAAATCACTGCGGAATTCTGTAAGGTCGCATGTGCATTTGTGGTCGGATTTACACCCGTTTAGAACAGTGCATACAAATCTGTTGCTAGCCAGAGCTACACATTGGCAAAGTACAAATCATTGTATTACTCCTAGCTCGTACATAGGTGTAGGTAGTTGCGGTACCTGTAGGTATGTGCGAACACCGATGTCGTGGGACGTTCATGTAAAATCAATGTGTACTGTTCAGGTGTTCCGGTCGTCCCAGGGGCACAGTAAAGTCTCCCGGTTCGCCTTGCGGTTCCGCACATAGTAACACGAGCGGCAGTATCTTGCTCTGTAGTTTATTGTACGGTTTGACTTGAAGGGAACTTTCTCGTTCACATTCGTACCTACGCCATGCATAAAGTAATTAGACCGCACGTCAACAACTTACAAGTATTTGAAAACCAGATTTCGAAATTAGATCGATTTATTTATCTGCGATTTCTTGTAAAGCTCCGTGTCAAATCGTTTTGAAATTCAAATGTGGAATAAATCGGTTTAGCAAATAATTTATTTTTCTTTCGATATAAAGCATCTATGAATAATGAATACGCAATCGGACTCAAATAAATGAAATCTTGCTAGAAGTGGTCGTAGAGAGTAGATGGATCAAAAGGAAGCAAGGCAGTTCTTAGACTTATGTTTAATATATTATTTTGTATCAAAATAGTAAAAATCTCCGCTATACATACGGGCACATTTCCAGCATAAAAGTCAGTGTATTAGTTGTTTCACACACCCTTTCATCCCAGGAAAATGTTGCGATAAATATCAATAGGTATTCTTCTGGTATAGTTATTCTTCTGGTATATTATAGCGACATCCCGGACAAAGCTTTATGCACGTCAACTGCGTTTATCCGCCGCTCCTCGCGCAGGCCTTTATGACGACACGATAATATGATGGCTCTCTATATAGGCCACCGTTTATGGTGAACATTATGCAAATACCGTGAACATTATTTCATATTTTCGGTGTCGCGACCTGACCGCACTGTGTACCGGCATTTCATTTCGAATACATTGACAAACGACGCATTAACGATTAATATATCACAATAATGCACAAAAACCCCACCACCGGTATTTTACAAATTACGAAGTTATTGACTGCGTGGCTTCAATTCGGCTAGTTAAATTATTTTCGACAGCAGTTATGGTAACGGTGTTTTTATTACATGCGAGTGATCGGATTTGCGAACGCCTAGGGCACCCCTTGTAATGTTGTATGTAAGTACTACAATACAGAAGGGTGTCGCAGACACTCAGTTAAGCGAGGTTTCTCTTTAACTTAAATGAACCGCACAAAGTTCGATTGTAACACCTAGAGTACGTTACATATTAACAGTGTTTTCAGAAAGTTTTATGCTTCGCCGAGTACAAAGAACTCGTAGTGTACATAGAGATAGAGGCGGCAATGATATAGTGTCGGGCATGCGGCCGTTCCCTCAGGAACGATAAACCCTTCCCGGCGCTTCCCGTCTACTCTTCTTTATGGGGAGGCCGGAATGGCCAGCCCAGGTGAACAGGTAGCTAGATTGCGAAAGTATTTTTAGAACATCTTGTCGGTCGTCGGGTGTTTTTCCTTTGTTATCAAATGTGAGACATTGGAAGTGAATTTTCGGTTATGGGCGCGCCTAATGTATCCGTAAGGTTTAGGAGCTCACAGTTGTTCGCTTTTATGGTGTAAGGATAAAGAATATATTGTACGGAGCAGGTTTATTAACTTGCGTGTAAAGGTCAAATAGGTGTTTGTTGATCCCGCAGATAAGGGTTAAATTAAATTCCTAATTGGAGTGAAAATAGCTGTTTTTACTTATCTCACGGGTGTTTTACCTTCGACATTTTGAGAAATTCTTTGTGTTTTCATTGTGAATGTATTCGTTTACCAGTTCCCGAGAGAGTATTCACTTGAAGTCCCGCTTCAAAACAATTACGGTAAGTGTACCGTACCTATAACCGCGTACGAGCCGGACTAGGTATATTGGGAACTTTATGGAACAAAACCTCATTACGGCTCTGTGTAGTTAATGAATTATAAAAGCTTATTCAAGCCACATCGGTGCGGAAAAAATATCAGACAACCTTTAGTTATTTTCATTTGAAACGGCACAGGTTTTTATCGCATGTTGTGGCAAACGTTCGTTGTTTGATATCTTCCTAGCTTTATTTGCAAATCGCGTGCCACGAGTACACGTTTACACTCGTAATACTTACTTGTTGAATTACCTTTGTTCAAGTAGAATTTCGTTTGAAATGAATGTTTTATTTTTTACTGGTATTGGAAACCTTCGTATATAGTCGTGCTCCCTGTCCCTAGGTGTACGTGTTGAAGTATTTTCTTTATTCTGAAAAAGCTTGTTGGAATTGTGAGACTAGGAGAGTGGTCGGCGATATAAACGTAAACATTTGTATCGACTCATATAACAACGAGTTCGAGAACTGACGGCACTAAACATTGCTCCTCTGAAGTAAGCTGACGTCGCAAAGGGTTCTGTAGCTACATAGGTAATACTTCAAAATATATTGGTACTACAAAAACGATAGTAATATCTGTACTGGGTCACAGGTTATTTACTTATACGGGTAGGGTCACAATATGGGAAAAATACTTTCAGGTAAGGTCTACTCTCGTCTAAATAAAGGGATGCTACGAGATTACTTAACCTTTTATTTTTCCCAGACAAATAAATATTCTCTGCGGAGCGATATTCTGTCCACAAAAATACACTGTTCATGTTAAAAAAATACACTAGCAACCTCTCAATATTCCGCAAACATTCCCACATAATACTTTATTAAAAAAGCCAAGAAAAAGCCATGTAATATTTGATTGGCGGTATGCAGTTGGTTCGTCCGCATGGCTCATGAATCCGTAATGAGGATGTAGGGAACTGCATTTTGTGGTGTCCACCTCCCTTGCTTCTCTGGCACCCTGGTACATTCGTGCTGCGTTAAGTAGCTAGCTCCAGCTCTAACCTACTGAATATATACTCGGAATTTATTCCTTCTGCCACTTTACTTTGCGGTGTTTCCGAGAACGCTGTGTACTACATGAATATGAATACTGAAGTTTCTATGTTTTATATTTTTGTGAGATGTGTGATGCTTGCAATAGTGTGGACAGATATTGTGGTTTATACCTATATTGTAGGCATGTGGGCATATCATGTACTAAGTATGACTTTTTAAGGTGAGTCCAATGAGTTATTTTTTAAAGTTTTACTTCTGTACTTAGGCCTCCTCAAAGTGTCACCACATTGACCTGTCCCGTGCGTCTCGGATCCAATGGATGCTCGCAATCTTCGCCAGTTCGTCACGCATATATATCGTTAGTAAGGGTATACATTCCAAAAAGACCACGAATCACGCTCATTAGACAAATTTGTGATTAAACTTAGTTTCCCTGAGTAGCCGGGAGGCACATCCTCTACCAGGAACTTAAAGCTACTGACTCATAACATAATTATGAAAATACATTTACAGCGAGGTCCTTGATTAAGGGTAATAATAGACCACTTTGAGAATTCTCGTGGATGGTGGACTTTTACCAAGAGCTGTGGATCCGTCAAGTTATGTCTATATTGAAAGCAGTCTTTATTTATACCGATATAATCTGATTTTCCTAAAGGTTACCGGTGCGGCCGTAAGACTGTTTCTCTACTAACTAAGATAAAAAGCTTGTCACGGGCTTAGGTAAACGTGCAGATCATGCGCATTTTAACCTAAGCCCTAGGTAAGGGTAAAATGACTGAAGGATAGGACTTTTTTGAACTTCTATAATATCGATTTTCAGACCGTTTGGATATTATTTGCAATAATTAAACATTCAGCAGCCGGCAGTGGAATTCCCTGCCAGAGTCTGTGTTTCCAGATAGTTACAATCTAGGGGTCTTTAACTCAAGAGTGAATAGGTTACATCTAGGCAAGCGTGCTCCACATCACCGCTTACCATCAGGTGAGATAGTGGTCTAGCGCGAGCCTATTGATAATAAAATAAAAATATGTTGATAGAAGAAACAAAAGCTCCTGTTATGTTCGGAAGACCGTCAGAGAACAATAAACACGGTTTCTTGGTTACCGACACAACAAATACAAGCGAACCTATCGAATCAATACAAAATAATGATAACCTGCAAACAAAACAATATAAAAACAACGTCGCTCCCAAATTATGTATTTGTTCAACTCATAATCCAATATTACAATGGAGTATAAAACGACGCACGTGTTTGCTTTCAGAATATAACCGGCTATTCGGTTGGAGCTAATTTGTGTTAAAACAGAGCAAACTCCTAATTACGATGCAAATTGATCGTTCAGATCACCGCACTCATAAAATTGTGCCGATCAAAATATTCTCTTCACGGAATATTATGTAGTGTACGTTTAAAATTTAACCAAAATGAATTAAGGTATTTTTGGCACAAATTTGTTATGGAATTTCGGTGAAGCGCTTAATAATCTTAATAATGTTGGCTTGTTAGTTTCCCAATACAGATGTAGCGGAGGAATACAGGAGAGGACAAAGTATGATGAATTGTTAGTTTAAAACGTGTTGACGCTAGAAAAATAATTTAATGTTTTCCTTGAGAGGATTTTCTTCAAATCGACGAGTAACGAGAATAAGATCTGTTGTTATTGGTTAACATTTCAAGACTTCTAGTACTTATGAAATATGTGTGTAAAGCCGTGTAGGTACCACCAATGAACCTTAATCGTTAATAAATTGATACGTTATCTAATTAGCAACCACGTCAAAGTCAATTAGTGTCTTATAACCACAATTTCGCAGACTAACTAAACTGTGTGTTCACAAGCATTGTACATTTAGGCATTATAATATTGGAAACAGTTATAAAGACAAAATAAGGACAAAAATCTCTGTGCAGAATTCACCATGATATAAAAACCGAACACAGTCGGAAAATTTACAGACAAGAGGACATTGAACCCTCATATCATGGGGTTTTTAAACCGATGCTCGCAGAGACAATTCTTTATTCCATACTCTCCTTCAAATTAATTTACGTTACAGAAGCCGTCCAATAAGCCATGGAAAAAATAAAAAAGATATAAAAGATCAATTTCTCCTGTGTAGCTTATTCGACATCATAAAAGTTGACGGTCGGGAGAGCTTGTAGTTAGTTAGTTGTCTTAAACCTGGCATGCAAATAGCTTGAAAATAAGTAATCTCTTGGGGCTATCGAGCTTAGTTAAGTACCTAGGTAATAGACTCTCTATGGGTACGGTCTTTCCGCTTTCTTGTAATGAGGAACGGTATCATAATTGTCTATGTTCTAGAAGATCTGATTTGAACTTTCTCTTTGTTATTTTGTGTAAACTTGCTGTTGCTGCTAGCTACTGCAATCCAATTTAATTAGTTAATTTTTAAACAAAGTATTTAAATTGGTTCCGATAAGGATAAAGCCAAAGGTCATTCCGTACCGTCAGAAAAACAAAGATACTTGTTCCCACGTGTTAGTGCTATTTTGCTCAGAAAAGATTTGGTATATAAGCCACATAGAAGATACAATGTTTACTAACAAACAAAAACAGCTGATTTATAGGGAAATCACCATGAAATTGTTACGTTTATGCAAAATTAAAAAAACTTACATATAAATGTCATAATTTTCATTTGATATTATCATTTCTATGAGAAATCTATTTAATAAAACGTACATATCGTCAATAAGTAATCAAAAACAATGGTCAGAATCTCCAGAGAATATTTAACTTTGTATCACTGCCAACCCTAACGAATATCAGGCTTGACATCCTGGATGACAAACAATTGGTCGTTTTTCGACAATGACTCAAAATTTAGAAGAGTATTAACCGATGATTCATAGTAATTGAGCATCATTTAATTTAGTTTTATTAGTGAATAGGGTGTATTGTAACGTCCCACTTCACACTGCATGCATGTTGCTTATCAGTAACCTGGCCGAATATATTAAACTCTGCCTCTACTCAACAACAAATGTTTTGAAGTAATAAAACGATTTCGATGTATAATATTGCGTTTGTTGTACATTGATTTAACTGAGTTAGTACAAATGAAACATGGTTTGAGAACATAAAATATCCCAGGTCATAGTACTAGAAGATTAGATTAGAGCGAAACTAAATTTTAAAATGTTTTTACCTCTGCTGTCAGCTGCTTGAGCTGGAGCTGTTAATGGTTTTTTAATAAACATTGTACATTGGTGTTGGCCAGGGTTATAGTTTTTTTGGGAAGTTGATCAAGACAACGAGATTTCAATTTTAACGTCGCCATCTCAGCCGAAAGACGTCCACTGCTAGATATAGGCCTCCCCCAAGCGTCGCCACATTGATCGGTCCGGTGTGTTTCGTTTCAACCGGATTCCCACAGCCTAGACCACCCTGGGGCTGCCGGTCAATCTTCCGGAAATAGAGCAGGTCACCGGATTTAAGGATTATCGAGACCACCCCTCTCTTCGGACTTCAGACAATCCTATGATATTCCATCGCAACCTACTAAATTCTTACTCGAGTTCGGCGTTCTTCTCGTCGGTCCGGAGTGTACGCGTAATTTTAAGATACCTATCTGTAATTCGAACCTACTCTTAAAATTAACCCCCAACCAACCTAAGACTTAAAGTATGAAATTTACTCCAAAGGCCCAAGTATAAGGTTGAATAGTGCGCCTCCATCGTTGGCCTGATCCGAGCGGAGCCGGATGTCAACATTTGCTCATGCGATTTCACCCCGAGGCTCGCCGGGAAATGACATGCGCCCTTTATTCCCGTCCACTCTTTACTACGCCGAGATGCAATTGCATACGAAATTTCAAAGAAACAGCCCCAGTGGAATGTGTAAGCTTCATTTATGTTCATGTGAAGTAGTGACTGTGTAAGCTTCATTTATGTTCTTTTAATTTTTGAATTAGGGTGGTGTATTTTTTTTCGTTTTCTGATATCTTGTAGTAGCTGTTTGCTGTTTGTTTGTGTAACTTTTTGGCGATCTCTGGCTGTAAGAATATATATTCCAGATTTTTTGACTGTGATTTATACTGTAACTTTGACGGTGATTCTACTAAATAGATCTACTAAATAGACTGTTTTACGAATTAGGCTGACCTAAACTGAATATTACAGGAGAAGAAAACACAAATCTGGCAGCCTGAAGTCTAGATCTCTGCATATACCTAGGAAATACTGGCATTATTTTATGATAAAAACCGACTTCCAAAGCAAAACACTTCAAAGCAAAAAATAACTTTCTTTTCCGAAGTCGGTGTCTATTGTTTTGTTTTCCGTTATTCGACACCGATTTCGGAAAAGAAAGTTATTTTTTGCTTTGAAGTGTTTTGCTTTGGAAGTCGATTTGAGTTTTTGTTAAAAAGTTTTTTATTTTCCTCTTTTTTGTTGTGGTAGGTACCTCCAATTAACATTATAATTTATAGCCACAGTACATCTCATGACGATTCCAATAAGCCCAAACACGACTAGGATACTTTGTTTAATTTCGGAGTTCAGTGGCCATTGTGGTCTTCTTCATCAGTTACACTTCAACAAATGATACTTTCTGAGTTCAAATGATTGCAAAATTGATAAAAATACCAAAATATAGCGATGTATGCCTATAATATTTGAAGAGTTCCCTCGATTTATCAAAGATTCCATCATCAGATCTTGGTTTCCTTATCTTGGTACCACCCTTGGGATATATCCTTTCCAAAAAAAAAGAATCATCAAAATCAGTTCGTAAACGACGAAGTTATCCGCGAACACATAAAAAAATCATATATATACGGTCGAATTGAGAAACCTCCTCCTTTTTGGGAAGTCGGTTAAAAACAAAGTGATTAATGATTTTCTAAAGGGTAAAAACGCCAGTAATATCGTACTTACACCGAGGAACTATCAGTTTTACAACCGTAGCTATTTGTTCCTAGCTGAAGTATGATACGAACAAAAGGCTATTAAAACTAAAACTTCTATAAAAGTTGGTTTACCTGAACACTGGAGAACGGCTTAGCATAAAATATTATTTTATATTAAAAACACATGTTTTAGTTGAGAAACTTGAGTTATAAAACATCACCAATAAATCGTAAACTAAGTTTGAATTGAAATCCGATCAGTAAACAGTCTTTTACGATCAATTTTATCGGGTAGAATCTGTTTATCAAGGGTCATACAGAAATTTACCTACTTGTACATGAATCGGTGGAACTGGTATCACTACAGAGACATCAATAAGCCTGAGTAAAAAGCATTCCCTAGTAGACAGTCGGTAATAAAACGTATAACTCACAGTCATATTGACATAACAGCATTACTATGCACTTTGACGTGAAGTATCGTCGGACAGTTGTTCCGAATCGAATCGGACTTTATAAAATGGTGATGCACATTTTAGCAAAGCGGGAGAGAGGAAAGTGCGCGTCACCGGCCGAGGGAAGCAGAAATCACGACAGCAAACATTGACTTTAGACTTTTATTCTTTTACTCACTTAGCCTAACTCTCCCCACTGCCGCTGCGCTGCAAATCACTCCACTAGAAACGAGGAGCAAGTTTTAAATTCTGAAATTTCTTTAAATAATTTAAAGCCGTCTGGTATGAATCGACTTAGTGAGTTATTGAATAGTTCGCGAACCCGTAATTGAGTTCATGTGTAAAGCCGGCTGTACACCACCGCGCGAGAGCCCTAGGAAACGTTGTACATTGAGTTTTTAAACAAAATACTTCACGATTGAACTCATTACTGAAACCAATGTATATAATTCTCGCGGGTTATCACGCGAGATTATACAGCCGGCATATTATATCCTTTATTATTATTATTTACTAGCTGACCCGGCGAACTTCGTTCCGCCTAACAGTCGATTCTTTAATTGAGCTGCGCGCGGTACTGGACAGTACTTGGACATTGCATCATTACTTTATTTTTCTAAAACAAAAGATTTTTTCTAAAATAAACGTAACCTAAGTTACTCCTTATTACATCAGCTACCTGCCAATAAAAAATCCGTCAAAATCGGTCCAGCCATTTCAGAGATTAGCCGGCACAAACAGACAGGCAAAAATTGTAAAAAAAAATATTTTGGTGTATGTACCGTATATATATTCATATGCATGTAGTAAAAAACGGTTATTTCAATATCACAAACAGACACTCCAATTTTATTTACATGTACAGATTTATTTATTAACTAAGCCCCACAAGACCGTAGTAATGGTTTGACTGTGTTCGATGGTTACTTGAATATACCTAACAACATATAGTATTTATGAATTTATAGGTACAAATGACTCGGAGTAATTGAATGGGTAAATTGCTGCTTCGGAGTATAAGACTCAATAGGAAGGAATTGATAATTATTTGAGAAGCTGTTTGCTATCTAAATGGCTTGTGCGAAGGTCGACGGATAGATATTGAAGGTCAGGTAACGTTGCCATAGGGAAGGGTAAGTTAGAAAGCACGTGGAAAATACGGAAAAGTTTCTACAGCTCTGTAATAATATAAACTGTAATTTTTTCAAACATTTTTAACACGCTTTTATTAGCTTGGTATGTACTCGTATGTATCTATGTAACGGAATCTTTGAACGTGATTTTTAACCCCTTCAAAACGTCGGATTAATTTGAAACTTTGCACAGTTATCAAGGACTGATGACAATGCAATAATTTAAATAGTTTGTACCATTACCCTAACCAAGATCTTCAGGATTATACCGAACTAAAAAGTAAAAAAAAAAGTTGTTTAAACAATCTAAAAAAAACGCTTTAATAGAAAACCCAACTAAAAAGTAGAAAATAAATTTGAATTCAATATAGCGGAATTAACAAAAAAAAATATTGCAATAAAGCTTGGGGTGCTTGATGCCAATTGTTATAATATTTTATTGACAGATATAGGTAAAAGTAGAGTCATTTTGAAAATATCTTAAAAATGTATTTTATTGTAAAAAAGCGTACTCTACGCATTTTTACAAATAAAATATTTTTTTTATACATTCATGCTTGTGGTCGTGTGTTCAAATCCGGGCAAGTACTAATTTGAGTTTTTCAAATTCATATGTACTTTCTAAGTTTATCTTGAACATCACAGGCAACGGTGAAGGAAAACATCATGAGGAAACCTGGACTTATATAGTTAATGTAAGTTTGAAATAGCCAAGTCAGGGGCCTGTGGGGTTCCCAGAGACGGCTTAATTAACTCTGACACCAGACCACATCCTCACACGAAATGAAGAAGAAGCCACTGGGCCACCAAGACATTAGTTTAGCCTGTAAACCATTGTAACATGTACACTGTGGCGTTAAATTAGTGTTTGACACGTCCTTAATTCCAAATACTCAATGCCGAAACCGACACTAAGATAAACTGTTAAAGATGTAAAGGCTAATAAAAGGCTGATCAAACTTGAAAAGTTCGAAACGAGACTTACACTATTATCGCTAATCACACGATCGACTGACTTCGAAACCGGCATAACTCATAATTAAGCACTTATTAGACATCTGGGGGATCTACAGATCTACCAGTTATTCAAATATCGAAGTCAGCAATCTAAAACGTGGGGGGAGGCTGCAATCACTCCTCTTGAATTACGGCGTGCATTTAATCTTTTCAGACGTTCTCAAATACTCGCTCATTAACCCGTAGCCACTTCAGACGTCGCCAATTTGTTACCTTGAATGTGCCGATAGAATGAAAAAACGCGCAGATTTGTGAACACACCACCTTATTTATTCTTCTCTTATTAAATTGGGAAATAATTTTAACTGGTGTGTTGAGTTCTTTTTTTGTGTTGCCACTAAGAAAGTTCATGCTAGAGTTGTTGTAACACCAATTTCTTTATATGGTGAAATTAATAGCTATGATGGCAGTACAATTTATTAACAATATCTTTGGCAAAGACATAGACTAACAGAAGACTAATAAACAACTTATCAAGAGCAGAAGAAGAAATAAAAATATTTACTAACTTTTCATTTTTGAGATTGGAATCTCAAAAAGGTAAATATTGTAAGTAACAAGTCGGAATTCATGACGTTAAAGTAACAAATCAAAAATCTCTAGCTGGCCTACCGCAAAATACCTACCCTGTGGTATCAAAGGTTCATCTGTGAGAGAGTGCCATTGGTGCAATGGTGCTTGTGCGATGACGTCATCTGACTGACGTGGTTTAACGAAAAAGCCCAACTAGCGACATCGGGGCAACGGATTATTCTTTACGTACTCTTTGGACCAGGATGAACTAAGGGTTTAAAAGATATATCGAATATAGGACCAAAGAAGTAAAGTTAGGTTATGTGCAGCAGTAGGTGAGGTCATCATAAAAATCTCGCAGAAAGCATTAAGACAAGAGAGGTATCCAAAAGAAGATGGTCACAGTCAGACAAAAACCGAATAGATAGATAAAAAAATTAAAGAAACATCTGTGAGGTGATAAGTCGCTCATAGATACTCGTAATTTATCATTGTGTGTGAGTTAAAGTAAGTGCAACTAAGCATCATCTAACTTTCTTCTTATCTGTTACTTTATAAATATATATATTTATGTAAGTACTATTTTTAATATATATGTACGTGTATTTTACCTAATTAAGCATGTAATAACTAGTTTTAATTTCATTACTAAACAATGCACCTGCCATGTTATCTATTCACCACCCTTGGTTGATTGGTAGAGAATGCCTAAAGCATTAAGTCCGCCTTTGTACCTTTTGTGCATGAAGTCTAGATAAATAAATAAAGTAAATATGTTACTGTTAAAGCCTGAACTAGGGTAAAACCTAAGATTTACCAAGTCTTAGTGGTAAAAGTTCGAAATGATCTATGATACTAGCTAATTGAATGAGAAAAGGCCATTTCCCGACAGTGGGACAGTAACAGGCTGGTATTATTAGTATATTATGTACCTACTGAATGTGAGAAAAAAATTAAACGAATAGATTTTGATTCGAATAGCCGAATTAATAAAAAAATCATAGCAAACATAATACTCACTTTGGTGAACTTAATCAACCAGTACTTAATTATTATTTTCATTTCATATCATTGTGTTTCAGGTAAAGCCTAAGTGCTCGTTCACAAGTGGTCCGTTTTACAGGTCCACTTTATCGTATACGTTTTTATTCGGCGCTGACGTATGTAGTTATAGGGAGCGAGTTTACACACATGACAGTATCTCGAATCCAGTAAAAAATACCAATCCGAAAAAATATACAGCAGTCCGTTTTACAGGTTTACTTTATCGTATACGTTTTTATTCGGAAATGGTGTAGGTAATTGTATGAGCAAGTTCACAAACACAGCAGTATTAAAATATTGATCCGTTTTATCTTCCATCCTTGTAGAAAGTTGGTTGGTGTGAACATTACCCCCAGTAGCGACGGATCCGTCAAAACGGTTCTGTAAATGCGGTGTGAACATCACCTCCAGTAGCGACGGGTCCGTTAAAAACGCTCTAGGAAATACGGATGTTATGTATGAACGTACCCCAAGATTTACCGTGTGATCGCTGATAGAAGCCGATCATTTTGAACTTTTATCAATAAGCCTTGGTAAATCTTAGCTTTACCCGGTAAATCTTAGGTTTTAACGAAGTCCGGGCTTTTACAGTAACATATAAAAAACATCGTAGGGACTCTTAACTTGGAGTTACAGAGAACAGGCCTACCATGAGCTCTTAGAGGAAGGTTATTTCTATTGTATGTAATGGGCAGGTCCAAGGCTTTAAGCTAGCAGTAGCAAACTAGGTGAACAGATGATGATGAGTATAAATAGGTATATGTATATAAGTCATCTCCATAAATTACATATATTGTTTCAAATTAAGTGGGCTAACTTGCTTCTAAGTTACGTCAATGTTTCAAAATACAGCTTAAACCACAGACAAAAATTTAACTAGATAATGCAAGTGCACATCTGTATGAAAACCAAGCGTGCCACTTTTTCACACACAATTTAAAAACAAATTTACTTACCAATGAAAGAAAAAAATTCCAATGTCTCGGTCAACTTTTTCTATGCAGTTTTTACAGCTCAATATGGCATAATTGGGCATTTTTCTTGATTTCGGTGGATTTACTGGTACGATCATTGATCGTACTTTTACTTCGTTTTTTGACATTTGAAGCACATACAATCGCGTCATCTAGTTAGATTTATATCTGTGGCTAAAACAATGACAACTGTATATTCATGGCATTGTTGTTGGAATTGCACATACAATAGTTTCCTACGGGCAATATAGTTAAGTCATACAAAGAAAACTTAGGACATATATTAGCAGCTTATTGTTCCGCTTTAGTTAGAATATATAACTGTTAGGAATGGTTTTATAACAGGTCTAGCTGCCGCTCGCGGCTCCGCCCGCGTGTTATTAGTACTTCTCCCAATACCTTAATAAATTATAGCCTATGTCTTATTCTGATTTATCACACTTCACACTAATATAATAAAGGCGAAAATTTGTGAGTGTGTGTGTGGGTGTGTATGTTTGTATCTTTGTTGCTTCTTCACGCTTTAACGGCTGGACGGATCTGGATGAGATTTGTCACAGAGATAGATTATAGCCAGGAATAGCACATACTTTTTATCCCGGGAATATGTTCCTCGGGATAATTTTCGATTTTCACGTGGGCTTGGCCGCTGGCAGAAGGCAAGTTTCTTCAAAATCCGTTCAGTAGTTTTTGTTTGAAAGAGTAACAAACATCCATCCATTAAATTAATCTGCCTAGGCTTTGTCCAACTATGTTAGGGTCGGCTTTCAGGCTTACCAGATTCAGCTGAGTACCAGTGTTTTTTACATGGAGCGACTACCTATCTGACCTCCACAACCCTGGAACTAGATAACACGGGAATCCCTTTCATGGCATAAAATTATTAGGCATAATATTATTTGACATAGCATTTTCGCATATCTTTTATTAGCATAATAATTCCTTGGCATAATGCATAACTGTTATTTGGTCTAATTTGTTTTTGCTTTATTCAAGCGCGAGCCCATTGAAAAATAAAAAAATAAGCATATTTTTTTAAGGCACAATATTTATTCGTCATAATAATTTTATGTTGAATGTTAGGTTAGGTTAGGTAATATGGCATAAAATTTATTCATCTATCAATTAGATTAGGTTAAGGTGCGGCGGGGGTGGCCCTTGGGCCACACTTGAACCGCGAACATGTTTGTTTTATTCCAAAGAAAATTATGTGTAAATATCATCAAAGTTTATAACATTATGCTTTATAAAATTATGCTTCATTACTATTATGCCAACAGTATTTATGGCAATATACATTATGACAAAAAAAAATGCCTAGTAATATTATGCGTAATGATCATTATGCTAAATTTCGTTATGCCAATGTAAATTATAGCAGTATGTTTTATGCTTATAATTAGTAAACCGGGTAACACGATAGCCCTTGGTAAGATTGGTGACAGATCTCAAGTTTCCGACTACTCGTAACGACTGTCAAAGATCTTCAAATGATAGTCGGGACCAACGGCTTAACGTGCTTTCCGAGGTAGTATGTTTAAATGGTCACCTATCCACGGACCGACATAATCTTGAAGATCGACCCATCCATCCATCCACACAAACTTTGACGTTTATAATAGCAGTAGGACTTATAACTTAGTTGTTATTGGTATGTCTAAATACCATTTTTTTTCAGGTGTTACTCTAATAAAAGTCATTAAATGAGAGGTTAGCCGCAAGCTATTTGCATCTGCTGCATCTTTGAGGAGACTACGTGATTTTCTTCCGACTGCTACCAGGATTGCGCTTGCACATTCTTTTCTTCTACCCATCCTTGATTATGCTGATGCCAGCTATCTTTGACCTTACTCAAGAACAACTCTAAAAACTTGAGCGGCTTCAAAATGTTTGTATAAGGTTCATATTCGGTTTTCGAAAATATGATCATGTTTCTGAATTCCGTGTGAAGCTCAAGTGATTGTCATTTCGCCTTCGCCGGAATGCTCATATTCTTTCGCTTTTATATAAAATGCTCTTCACTCCCTCTTTATCTTAAGAAACGTTTGAAAATTTATCTGCGGTTCCCACACAAATTTTTCTTAGATCATCCTCATCAGATAACTTACGACTTCAAATGCCAACGTATTCCACGAGTTTTCTGGATAAATCCTTTACTGTCCAGGCTACTCGTCTGTGGAATGCGTTGCCAGACCCAATCAAGCTCGTCCAATCGTTGTCTGTGTTCAAAAGACTCGTGAGGGAGCATTACCTGTCGCTGTGATTATGAATTGATCGTCATCATTTTATTTATTACCTTTATATTTTAGTATATATGTATATGTAGAGCACATGGTTGGCGCAGTGGTTGAGCGATTGACTGCTGCGCTGCGTGTCGCGGGTTTCGATTCCCGTACGGAACAAATATTTGTATGGCCTACAGTTGTTCCGGCTCTGGGTGTTGTGTATGTGAGTTTATATGTTTGTAAACGCACCCACGATACATGAAGAAATTCCTAGTGTGGGGCAAAGTTTAATATATATATATATATATATATATATGTATGTATATAACCGCATATCTTTTATAATATATTATTTTATTAACACTAGTATTGTCACACAGATGTTAGCCCCACTTTGTGTCCAGCAATTACTGTCCATACCTAATAGCCTGGAAGAGATAAGGCTGCCCATTGTATGTGTTTTTAAATTTGAGTTTTCTTTATAAAAGTAACATATGGTATACAATAAAGTCAAAATAAATAAATAAATGAAATTTTTTTGTTTCTTTCTTCTGCCAGCGGCTTAGCCCGCTTGAAAAGAGTTTTTTTTTTATCCCAAGGGAACATTATACCGGGATAAAAAGCCTATATGCTATTCCTGGGTATAATCTAACTCTCTGTGCCATCAAGATCCGTTGGGTGCACGTGGTGTCTTGAATGTTATCATTTTTATCACTGTTGGCATCATCATCAAAATCACTCTCCAATACCTGGTCTTCACGGGTTTTCCGGGCGATTCCGAAACGTTCTTTTCGATTTTGGAGTTATAGGTGACATTTAAAATGTCTGAAAACAATGCTTTGGTAAAACCGGCAAAAAAAAAAATTGAAGCTTGCTGCTAGATAGGTCGGTTTATGTCATTGGATGAATTCCCACCCAAAAAAAAAGATCGATAGATGTCGGTTTAATTTGTTGGCACTTTTAAAAATACGTTCAGGCTACATGTGACACGCAAAATTTTCTTAAAACGGACTTTTTCATTATAATATTACTAAACCTATGAACATTTTTAATTTAATATCAGACATATTGTAAAACCGTCTGCTTAATTTTTTTGGAGAAACATAAATGTCCTCCATAACACTGACTTTTCTGGGCGGTACAGCCCACCTAGTCGGGTTCAGATTCATCTAATCTGCCGATTTTATACGGTTTCGACAGTAAAACGATGTGTCCTGGTTTTGGTCGTGGGCAATCGTACTATAGGTACAAAAAATATATTGTCTAAAAGAAGACAGTCATTTTATTTATTCTTTTAGTAGTTAGGGTAAACCAATTATTATTGCTGGCACCCCTCCTTATTGGCAATTCTGAGTTTATAGGCTAAAAACAAGAATATTTTGAAGAAAACAGAAGAATTTTGGTACCAGTAATAGGATTTTAGATAGCTTTTTAATAATTTAGTGAAAAAATATGTATAATTACTGTTTCACAGCATGAAAAAAATCTTAAAATAAAGATTAGATTTTTGTATACTAATGCATTTCAATATGATTTTCTGGCAATTTGTTTACGAGCTGGGGGAGTATCAATAACTGGATATCTTACCCTAATTGGCTCTAATTTACAGAAATTGGCAATCACTATACTTGTAACCAACCCTGAGAGATCAAAGGTAGGCTTTCGAATACGGTATGTTTAGGCCCAGTTTTTCTTATTACGAGAATAGTTCATGTTTTATGACGCCAATTTTCAGATTTCTTTTAACCAATTGAGGTAAGTAAGGTCATAGATCCATCGAGTGTCTTCTTCCGTAAGAGAACACAGAAAATATATTAATTCAAGAAAAACAAAACCGCTTAAGTAAACTGATGCATGTACGGACAAACTTATACAATTTGCCAAATACTGTTTGTATTGGAAAAAATTTGTACAAAAAATACAGTATCGAAAAACTTCTTTGTTTTTTATAAGTGGCTGGTCGGTTAAAACAGATTTTAATAAAATAACTATCCTTCCATTCCATTAAAGAATTTTATAACTAAATTATACATCAAAATATGAAAATAGTTTTTTTAAGTTAATATATACAATTTAATATTTCTAATCTTATGACTAACTAGCTGACCCGGCGATCTTCGTTTCGCCTAACAAATTTCTAAAATAAAAGAATTTTTCTAAAATAAACGTAGCGTAAGTTACTCCTTATTACATCAGCTACCTGCCAATAAAAGTCCCGTCAGAATCGGTCCAGCCATTTCAGAGATTAGCCGGAACAAACAGACAGACAGACAAAAATTTAAAAAAAAAATGTTATTTTGGTGTAAGTACCGTATAAATATTCATATACATGAAGTAAAAAACGGTTATTTCAATATTACAAACAGACACTCCAATTTTATTTATATGTATAGATAACAAAACAAACTTACATACAAAGGGGAGAGGGAAAAGGGCTCATTGCGCATCAAAAAATTCGTCCACATCGATGTCAAAGTGAAACGTGCCCAGTACGCTGGCAGCATTGCCACGTTGAATGGCGATGCTGCATGTAAGTTTTATTTGTTATTAGTCATAAGAAATATTCAATTGTATATATAAGTAAAAAAAAAACAAGAGACATACTGACAAGTATACCTATTTTTTCGTGACACATTTAATTAACAACATCAACGGGTTTGGTGCTCGTATAATGAATTGGTTTTATATTAATACTTCACACGGGCTTTTCAATAAATATAAATTATTTTTAATTATTTGCCAAAGTCACAACGACACGTCATACAGCGTTGTCTTATAACTATTCTTATAACCCGCCCCTCACTGTTCCCGGCACAAAGGTGCCCATAACGCTTGCTGCATTGCCACGTTGGATGCCAATGGCTAACCTTTGCGCCAAGAACGAGCTGAAGCGGGAATCACCTGTTTTGTCACGGAGCTGCCCTATCTCACGAATGAACCTCTTGGTCTTAGGGCCCCAACAATGGAAACAAAATGGTACCGGCCTTCCAAACGGTGCGTACTTCACCCTCTTTTTCTCAGCGGCGTCTTCCGCCGCTGCTGACGGCGAGAGGACGGTGCGACCAAAGTGGCTGGCGGCAACAGTGCTGACGCAAGTTGCGTCCCATATTAAGCACATGCTGTTTTTCCAAGGCACCAGGGTCAGTCCATCCGGCTTTCTGCCGTCAGCCCTACACTGACAAGTTATTTAAGTATGTTTTGTTTTAATTTATGTTTTTATCTTTAAGTATATTTTAATATGTTTTTATTATTACCTAGTAACAAAAGTTATTTATTTTATTTTAAACTTAGATGATATTCAAAAGATTTGAATGAGTGCCCTAATCATTACTTCATTTTCTTAATTTTTTTTTGTGTACATATTTCGTTGTAGATCCTAAATAAATAAATACTCGTAGTAGTTAGAAGTGGTGTTAAGAATAGCTTTAGTACACTTCTGTGTGCCGCGCGTGTATTTTATGTGTTTTCACCGTGATAATGGCGAAAACGTCTTGAAATTAGTTTCGTTACAAGACAGTTACTGTTTCTAGTCTTTGTTTTATACGATTTAGTTCATTTAGAGTACATTTTAATGGGAATTCTCTTTTTGTAATTATAATGGCCGTGATTAACCCCAGGTTCATGAAAGACTGTTTATTTTAATCACATCTGGGTAAATAATGTTTTTTTTTTGTTATTTTGGTCAGCTAACAGCTTACAGAATGCTTGGAAACATGCAGGTCCTGCTCCATAAGGCAATCTTTAGTTTAGACAAACCTGGTTAATTTATATTTTCATAATTTTTTTCTCTTCACTTTTTGTTAAGGAAGATGAATCACGCACTGTGCCGTTGTTTTTGAATAAGGTAATTTACCTATGTTTGCAATATTTGTAAGTATATGAGAATCATGTTCCTATTTATCAAATAAATGATTTTAAGTGTAAGTGCTTGTAATACTTTATACCTATCCGTAGTGTAATGTAAGTCTGGGTGCATCGTCCTCAAGTATATGAATTAATGCAGATATGTATGTAAATGTTGTAAAACACTTTTTTTTTTAAAGAGTAATTATGGAGTTTCTTGTCTATTCTTCTCCATAACAAGTTACTTTTCCGAATGGACGGTAGAATCAATTATTATAACTTACAATTAAATTTAAATTATTGACTTTCAAAATTGCCGCTAAATGGCCTAATTGAAATAAATAATTTTGACTTTGACTTTGCTAACCGCAGCAGCTAAAATAAGACTTGATCATACTTATAGAAACATGAATCTCGATTTTATTGAATAATCATATTTAGGCATCAGTGAATGTAGACTTATTTATAACTATGACCTTACTTTTATATTATTTCGATTTAGCAAGATCGATATCAAAATTCAAGCCCCATTCTTGATCCTTTCCAAATCCTAAAAGATAATCAAATGTTTAGTCTAATCCCCCGTTTATCGAACAAACAGGTAAACGAAATCTGATTCGAAATCTAGTGACGTTCCAACCTTCCAACTTATCGACCGAGCCTACAAAGCCGAGAGTACGGCTGTCTAGCAAAACAATAAATATTTGAATATTTTAACGCCAAATTCTGATAAAGGGATGTAAATGACTAGCTTGTCCAATTTGCATTGAACAGATTAACGTCATAATCGGCGCGATTCAATCAGCGATCCCGGGAACACTCTGGACAGGCGACAGAGAGGGGCAAGGAAGAGGGGGCGCCAATGCCATTTAACGTGGATACTAATAACTTCAGATAAAATGCTAATTTTGTGTTCATTCGATTTAGGCGAAGAAGATAGGCGTCTCCGTAGACTGGTCCCGGAGAATCGGGTGTTTGTATTTTTTTTGATTGCCTTGACAAGTTTTTATTATTTGTAGAAAGCAACTATACTATTTAATGCATAAAATCATCATCGTACTGTACATGATTAAATACTGAAACAATGAAAATAACAAACCCTTAAAAAATCTCTAAGTACAATTGACCACTCCTTGTCGCATTCTCGACCCGTCTCAACGAATTAATAATCGCCACTCAACTGCCATAATAGCTAATATTTATGAAAAAAAGCCCCATACTCGATCGCCCTCAATTCAGAGGTAGCAATCCGATCCGGAGGACGCTTGTCATATTGATTCAGAGACGTAAGTGAGTGTTTTCGGAAGCAACGATAAGACGAAACGTGACTGCGGAAACCGACGACGGACCAGGCGTGTGGACCTTTATACTTTACACTTGCGGAACCTTGTAAGGAATTACCTTCAACCGCTCTAAAGTTGCAAGCTTACAGCCCCCGGTTGACTCACTACAATGTTCCAGTTCATAGTAATTTGATCCAGAGCAAGCAGTTCGATTTGCGATTTTCGATGTAGTCTTGCTTGAAACAGCGAAATAAATTGAATATGTCAGATGCATGATATGGAATTGTTGCATTATTTTTGCTTATCGGCAAAATTTTGGACTGTGAGATTGTTAAGAAGAGGCCATTAAATTAAAATGTGCTAAGATATTGGTCATGTTTTGTTATTACATATTTTTGGTTGCAGTTATGATCCGGAAAACCCTCAAAAGGAGAAAAATAAAAAATGACAAATTAAACACAGGATTATCACTCCAGACAAACTGAAAATAAAAGGTGTCGGTACAAAATGTCTATTTATTAATAAACTTTTCTTTACGCATAAATAAATTTCTCACAATAAGTTCCACGCCGGTGTCAAGACATTAATTTTATGATCCACGAAATCCTAGCCCTAAATTCGTTACCAAAGTTAGTGTTCAAAGCAATAATGTAACGGTAACTTAACATCGGAACTTTAAAAAAGAAACGTACAATAAATAAGAAAAGTTAAAAAAAAATGACAGTTAAAAGGTACACTTTTTGGAAGTTCGTGAAGTAAAAAGGCGAGCTTTCGGAATTATAACTAGATTAATGTTCGGTGACTGGAACTACCCTGGTGAAACTTTGAAACTTAGGGCTCGTTCACACAGAACATCCGTATTTCCAGGATCGTTTTAACGGGTCCGTCGCTACTGGTGGTAATATTCACACCACATTTACAGTAACGGTTTAACGGACCCGTCGCTACTGGCTTCAATCCGATAAAACGGATCATCATTTTAATACTGTTGTGTGTGTGAACTCGCTAATACAAATATCTACGAATAAAAAAGTACACGTTAAAACGGACCTGTAAAACGAACAGCTGTATATTTTGTCGGATTGGTATTTTTTACTGGATCTGGAATACTGTCATGTGTGTGAAGTCGCTCATACAACTACATACGTCAGAGCCGAATAAAAACGTTATAGCGTGTACATGTAAAACGGACCCCTGTGTGAACGAGCACTAAGTGGGAAAAGAGTTTTGTATTATTTTTAACGAACCGAAGCGCCTTCGGAATTCATTAGCTTGGAAAGTATTGAGAGAAAGTCTACTTCCAATATGTGCCGACGGACTTCGACGGTGCAAGACTGGCGGTGCTCGATGACTAACATTTTCTTTTTTTAATCACTTTTCTTCAACCCGTATGAAACCTTTCCTCCCTCATTTTCAAGCTAACACAAATTATCGAACTTTAGCTCTTAGCAGAATATTTATATATGTAACTGTAATAGCCGTAAAATCTAGGATTTACCGGTAACACCTAAGATTTACCAAGTCTCACTTCGAAATGTTCTATAACAATCGCTAATTACGGGCTTTTACTAGCAATCACACGGTAAATCTTAGGATATACCTCAGAGACTTGTAAATTGTAATTACTATGACACACTTTGATACGAAATGATGAGAACTAATTAATTAGCTTTACCAAAGTAGGTATTATGTTTGTTAAGATGATATTTTTTTCAAATCAAATCAAATCAGTTTATTCGCATTAAGTGTTGGTACGACACGTTTTGACGAAGACGACTATTCAAATCACCATCTAATTGTTAAAAAAAATAATTGTGCATTTATGTTAGTATAAGTATACTAGAAGCTAATTTCGGGCATTTACCAGTGATCACACGATTTACTCTTTTTTATTTTTTTTGTTAACGGTGTGCTCGCGTTTGACCACCATCTCGACTGGTGGTAAGCGTTGGTTTGGTCGACGGTGAAGCATGCTTGTCTAGAAGTAACCTATTCACTCTTAACTTAAAGACCCCAAGGTATTCGCCCAAAATTAGTAATATCATAGATCTTTTCGGACTTTTACCAGTAAGACTTGGTAATTCTTATGTTTTACCGGTAAAGTCTAGGTTTTACTGTAGCTTACTGTAACATTTATACAAAAAGGAAAAGATACGACCTAAGTTCGCAATAAAACAAGAAAGTTTTTTGCTGACGTATGATTTCTAGGGAGTTTTAAACGTTATTGTTTGCGTCTAATATAGCTGTTATGATGAATCTGAAGGAGCAAGAGTTTCGAAATATATTGTTCACTCGTAAGAATTTATGTTATATAAGCTAAAAACTACTGTTATGTAAGTAATTACGTTAGTAGAGTTGTTCACATACTTTCAGTAAACAAAATATATCTTTACATTAATCTATCTGTAGGAGTACAAGCTATAAAGGGGTAAGACGGGGATATAAAAAAGATAAAATATCTTAGTAACGTTGCGCAATCGTCTGGCGTCTACATACAGTCATACATAGTAGGTACATACGTCACTACACATTGACTTACAAGCACTAAACTCCATTTGAAATAACATTAGACATGTTTCCAAATCTTTTTACAGTCCGCTCAATCGATTTTGAGTTCTATCCCTTAAACATAAGGATGACATAAAAAGCATAAACCTGTTACCAAAACCAACTGTTTACTACAGCTACCATTTGTCGTATCACTAACGCAATAGAAGTCAAAATCGATTGAACGGGCTGTAAAATGGGCTAATTTAAACGTCAAATGTTATGGCAAATGGAGTATAGCTACATTGTACTGCACGTCTTTTTGCGGCAACATCCTGCTGTTGATACCGTAAAAATCTTGCGGTGGAAAACCGTGTGACGAATGATCCTAGCATTATACTGCCACACACATAACCACGGCTTAGAACGAATATTTATTAAGGTATGAATGAGACTATTGCAAGGAGATTCGATCGAACAAATAAAGGCGTTTTTTTTTTGGTTGAATGAAGGTCAAGGTTCAGACAACTTGTTTATGTTTATGAAGAGACAATTATTATCTAAATTATGAAAAAGAACAGTAAGAGCGATTAGCATTTGTTTAAGCAAACTCAATACTTCAACAGATTTGACTATAAATGCCATTCGTTTTACTCTATGCACTCCTATATTTGAAGTTGAAACAGATTAGAGGCATTAAAAAACTTAGACCCACTAGAAACCTGATAATCACTGTTTCTTTAAAATGTAACCCGATAATTGCAGTCTCTGTACTCTATTTGGAAGGAAAGGAAGGCCTCTACAGAATAATACATGCGCAAGTTGGACGTTGATGCCCGTCCACAAGCTAGAAAATAGCCAGCCTTCTATAAAATATTCACGGAAAGAGACCGACTGATATATTCCTAGAAAACGTCAAATTCGAGAACTTCATTCAAGCTAAAACATCATAGGAAGGTACTACATGTAGGTCGGCGCGACTAATCTTAATCTTCCTCCACTAATCCTAATGACTGCAGCAGCACTTCAAAGTTATCTACTGTAATATCGCGAAACTTCCCTTAGCGAGCAATCTCCATAATACTCACTCAGTACGTGTTAGTTATCATATCTTTAAACAATTGTTGTACTGTGATCAAGTCGGGAGCTGATATAGAAGTTAAACACAAGTTTGCATAATGTTCTTGTGCGGAGTTAGGCGGCGAGTGGAATCGCTCCTCATTAGGGAAATCGGATGGCGTTAGCTCTCGCTATTAGCACAGTCAATGTTTGGCGAACCCATCACCCGCCCGAGCCCGCCAACCGCCTTCCCGCCAGCCCGCTCGTCACTCCGATAGCTCACGGATCACGATAAACCATCTTTCAATTATCTTATACACGTTGATTGACTTTCAACTTTAATTTCACCAAGAAATTTAATTAAAACCCAGCACAAATTATATTATATCGTAAACCGTTTCAGATCTTTGATGAGCTTAGTGGGTATTTAATTTGTAATCAGTAGGTATCTAACTCTCGTTAAGAATAAATATCAGCTTAAGCGCTTAACGTTTACACAGAATATTTGCGAACAAACTTCAGTGTTAGATGGACTCGATTCTTGAAAGAAAACTTTACTGAAATATAAGCGAACTTTAATAGCGGACACGAAAGGTAAAAAGTTTATTTTAAATAACCATCAAAAGCGAACATTTTTCCGAGACTTTATGAAACGTTTCAGTAGATTTATGAATAAAACCTTTCAGGGCGGATGCGAGCCGCAATGTAATTTAGGCCGTATAAGGAATAGAGCCGCAGCCTCCAAAATTAGACCGTTATCATTCCACCGCTGTCGCCGCGGAGATCACCAGTTATATGAGCCAATACACCGAACAGAATAAATTTGCTTTATACAGACAGTTGACCTTCATAACCGATATTGTTGCCTTTATACAAGGAAATATTTTGGAAATTCCCGACGTCCGCCCTCCGCACTTGGGTCTTGCGGCGTTTTTTTTTTTAAGTTATTTGCTCTGGAAAGCTGGAGCTACGAGAATATGAGAAAATTGGAAAAATCTTTAAAGGAATTGAGAGCACAGGGAAGCGTACCTAGATTTATTAGACGCGGACTCATAATGTGATGAACTTTAACATTATTTTCTGTTTATTAAAAAATTCATGGGAAAAATTTAAAGTGGGTTTCTTTAAAAATGTTTTTTAAGCTAACAATATTTTATTTACAGTCGGTAATACACGCAACATTAACAGATTTTCCAAGGAGCTTTACTAACACATCACCGCATTTTTCTAGGAACTGTATTGGCGGCTGAGTTTCGTCCGCACACAGCGGCGCATGACGATGATACCGCACGTCATCGGCACGGCGCGGCGCAACGGGGCCTTTGTCTCGACCTGCCCTTTTGTGAGAAATTCCAATTTATACGTTATACTTTTATGAGAAAAAAACCCATGTATCGATTCGCGCTCCGAAATTGGAACAATACCACATCACTATTGTGTACCTGTCAAACGTTCATGGCTCAAAATTCATATTTGAAGCGATGCTCTGAATCCTACAGGAGTTTGAAATGTATCGTGTTAGTCAGAGGAGACTGTTAGCATTACAGTACATTGCGCTCATCGGTCGCTTTCATGCGTAATTCATGTACTACTCCACGCATTCCAAATGTAATTCAACGCGCGAACTCTCCACAGTACATTTTTTCCCAACAAGAAACATTAAATTACTGAAGATTCAGTTAAGTAGATGTACACAATAACCAGTTTTCAACTTTCCATTGTATTTTAAGGAGCTTCGATAGAAAAGGATGTTAAATATGAAATCAATTGGAACGGACTTTTCCATTAATAAAGGAAGTCGGGAAGAAAGGACGCCGTGTCCTCTCTAATTAGAAGTCGCGAGTCGAATTTTCAATGCGTCTCCCGCCGCTTTGCTAATGGTGAACTGAAATAAAAGTTTATATTTACTGTGCGTGGCTTCTTTCTCTGAATGAATATTTATACTTTCTCTCTTCACTTTATTCACCTCAAAGCCAACACCGCACCGGCTGAAGTTTTTACGGGTAAGTATACTTTTTATGGCGGAATTTTTCTTTGACTTTTCTTGATTTTCAGACTGAACTGAAACGTGTGCCGCGATGTGTTGCTCTCAGATACATTATTTTTATTATCTGACTCTGCATGTGTAAGTAGATAGGGATGCAGATATATCTTTGTTTACTTTCCGCAGTTTTAGCGCAAAACAAAATAAAACGGAGGACAAGTTAATTTGCTAAGGGAGGCTCTATATTAGCATGTGGGTGTGAAGGTACGCGACACATCTCGGGCGTCACGTCGCGTCGCCAGCGGGGAATCATTTGTTAGAACAGCAATAAAGCGGAGGATTAGCAGCCGTCAGGAGGCGACAAACTTCCCAATAAGCCGCCGCCTTCCGGTACACCGCGACTCGCTTTACAAGAGTAATGATGCTTAATTTTAATGACGCGTCGCCGACCAGCGCGGCACGCCCCCCGCTACCGCCCCGCCAACGCCCCGCCACGCCGCAGCCGCGCACCGCCTGGCCGCGCGTGACCCGACTGCACAACCACTGATATTGGAAGACTCAACGACGACGACCGAAAGTCTGACGATAAATTTAGTTATTACTTGTGAAAATAGACGGAAGGAGATCGCTAACTTGTCCTCGTGAGAAGATAATGGATCATTGTGGGGAATGTTTTTAGTTACTTCACGAAAAAGGTCTCGTTAAAAGCCCCGTTATGTGAGGAGTTTTCGAATTGTATCCCGGAGTTTCCCGTTTAAACCAGAATAGACGATACAAATTTTGTTTCAGTGGTAAAAGTTTAGATTATATTTAGATCCCGTCTTACTAATCTGGCGTTTTATCACGCAAGTTTTATTCTCGTTCTAAGTCTATCATCGTCTTAGAAACTGATATTATTGGCAAGAAAAACTTGTGCTATTATAGAGAGGAGGAACGCTTTTATAAACATTGTTCGACGTTCTGAAATTTAATTAATTGCGAAAGGAAATTGGCGTCATTAAATTAATCATAATTTGACAATTACACAGCAGTGGACAGGTCAACAGATCAAACGATGCGAGGCAACGTTAACAAAGTCAGATAATGTTTGTCATCGAATATGTACCAATTTATTGAATCGTGACATTGGGTATGAACATTTCGGGTGTGCAAACAACGGTCTATATAAAATTAAAGACAGCCGACGGCGACACGCGGCGCCCGTCCATCCATCCATCCGTCCGTCCGTCCGTCCGCGCTCAAAACTCGATGAATATTGTTTACAAATGCACCGCATCCATAACGAAAATGTTTGGTTGATACCACCCAACTGATATATCGATACTTTTCAATATTTCATCACGACGTAAATGGTTCTCGTGCTGTGAACTAGTTGGAAATGTTTGATTTGATTAAATGTTCATGTTTTTTGTATGCGATATTGTCACAGTGATTTATATATTGTGTGTTTTCTTTGGGCCAATTTATAATTTGTGATTTTCGGGGTAATAGGCCTTGCCCGAAGTCTTATATGTGTTCATGTATGCTACACTTTTTAACCGACTACGGTGAACCATTAGGAAGGGTTATGATTTTAGCCGTCTATGTATGTATTTACGATCCCCCGTAGCGCCTAAACTATTCATCCGATTTCGATGAATAAGGTGTCAATCGATTCGTTATGGCCTGGGTAACAAAGGCAAAAAAAACCGTATCCGTTGCTTGTTGCTTGCAACGTTTGACTTGCTCGTCGCATAAAATTGCTCCATAACGGTGCATCATAGTATCCTCACGAAGAATCCCAACATTATCTCAAGGCGACTATAGTGAGACGAGTGTAGTCGACAGCAGTAAACGGTGGCAGGCAGGTAACAATATTTACCACGGCAGCAAATTGAATAAACACATCACCGTGCGCCTTAAACGACGAAAAGACAAGTCCAATAACGGCGAGCACCGTAAGCGATAAATATTCTGCTATCTACCGCCGCCACGCTCAACATATTTATGCTATCCTAGTCAGCTTTACTAGCTCGCTTAAGATATTTGTTTTTCTCGGCATAATACAATTACAACAATGTTTTTGTTACGCATTAAATCCTCCAAGTTTCTTTTGCAAACTGCCTTTGCTAATTTGATGAGTTTGGCACAGATTTTGGCGGATTACACGCATCGACGTGTTTACTGATGAATTAAATTTTGAGTATTCGTGAAAATAACATATGACTGTTTCATATGTTAAAATTAATATCTAATATTAAAATGTTAATAATAAAAACACACGAAATAATAAACTCATCATAAAATCATTTGACGTAGACACGTACAAATGTAAGTACGTAAGTAATACACTAACATACGCGAAAAAAAAAGATTCCCCTTCTAGAGAATTCGTGCTAAAACTGACAAACACGCAGGAGGGCTCCTAATTTTCATATCGAAAAGACCAAAATGGCGTCGTTGTACACATGTTGTTGCGTGAATTTCTCTTAGGGTCACGTATTGGCATCGTCTAATACAATTTGTTCGGAGACGCGAGCGCCCGCGGAATGCAAACACACCCGCGACACTTCATAACACATGACGATTATTCGCAATTTGTTGCTGCGACATGGGCGAAAAAATATTTATATGCTACACATTATGTATTAACGGCACGTTTCCTAAAAAATATTAGGTAGGTAGTTACATTTTTCTACATATTTCATAACTTATTTTTAACTTTTCTTCAAACTCTTCTGACAAAAGAAAATGATTAAAATATAAATCAACAAGCACATAGTCTCTCAGTAAACAAGATGAAAAAGCACGCTGTAAAACAGAAATATTGTGTAACTGAATTTCTTGATCTTTGTCAAAGCTCAAGACAAAGATCAAGAAATTCAGTTACTTTCCAAAAAAAGATTAAATTCTAAATACCTCATCATTATCTTGCGACGTTAATTTAACCATAAACAATGCACTATTTTTAGCAAGACATCGCCACGAACCTGTTCTAAAGAAAAACAGTTTTTGACGTGGGAAGGTTTAATTTAGAAAGCGTTTAGTTAACAATATTTGCGTACGTCGGTAAAGCGTTGAGTACATCGATATTACTCTCGAATTATTAAGTCTTGGCGGCGGTGGCGTCCGCCGGCAAAGCAAACACATGAATAATACCCATGAATACAGTAAAGTAGCAGCACGTTGTGCACAGGCCAGGGATTATCAGAATTTATGTGGCAGTGTGTGACGCACCTCGCTTGTTCGCCGCGAAGAAAAATATTGTGGTCTGAGAGCTTAAATATTGATGGATTTATGAACGCTCTTAAAATTATGACAGGCTCGAGCCACCGGCAACTTTATTGAGTCTTATCTCGGCGCTAGATTTATTGGTGTCTGTATCAAGTTTTAGGGAATCATTTTGTTGTTTTCACTTACGAGAGAATAAGAAACTTACTTTGAAAGGTAGGTTATGTGCTCTAGATCTGTTACGGAACTCCCACTGAAACAACAAGTGCACTGAAACTGAAATAGTTTTATAGTAGCGAATGTTTTGCCAGGGATCTCTGGCAAATCTGTGTATTTCGTAATGTTAGTTTATGTTCTATGTCCCTGTGTGGGTCTTTGTAGCTCGTACACGCGATATACAAATCTTCGATATACAAGATTCCGCCGAGGTATTTGACGTGAATCTTGTATCAGATATTCATACAAGATACAACAATATATTTCCCCAGCAGGTAATAGTGAAATGTGATTGTGTAAATCTCAAAACGGCTCCTGTGAACTTATTGTTAGTATAGAAAACGTACCGTCGTCGAGCCAGCCATTGTACATTCATACGTCTGACGAGCAACAAAAGAAAATATTTTCTGAAAGAGTACTCCCAAACTAAATCATTTGAAGCAAGAATATAAGTTGCGAGTAGCAGACAGATGGCGCAAGTTGAGGTGCGAATAAAGTTTGAGTGGAAAAACTTATTCCTCCGCGAATCGTCAGCGGGCGCAGTCTGTGCCCCCGGGACACCTTTAACAATTTGTAAGTTATTTATTGCTGCCAAGAAATATCATTAACCCTTTTAAATGTAACAGCTTTACATAAAATTTTGTTTGCCGCAGGTATTTACTTAACTGTTCACGGGGGTGCACTTGGTTTGTTAGGAAGTGTTTCCGCTATCAACATGTTTGCGACACTACTATAAATTACAATAGTGCCATCTGCCCCTAAAACTAATATAACTTTTCCAACTATTCGTTACATTCTAAATATTTCTGAGTAATCGTCAAGTTGGCTCGTTCTGAACAAAGTTGGCGGGGTTATTTCAACTAAACTAAACTATTACTTATGAAAACTGAGTTAACATGCAAATCTTCGTCCATTCCGAGAGGATCTTGCTTACGTAAGCGCTGTTTAATACTTCGCGCATACTTATACTTTTCTTTCTTTTTAAGTCTTTCCAAAATTAAGATTTTACGACACAAAAATGGTGACCGGCTGCTGAGTTTGCTCATCTCGGTGTTATCCAACTCCTGCAGATTTATAAGTAGTGTTAGTTTATATAGGTATAAGTTTAGTCGGGTTCAGAGCAGCTGCTTTTAAAATGTTATCATTTTCCAACCTATTGACATCAGCCATTCAGCTTTGAAAGAACTAGTCGTGTGCATTTTCCAGTCTTTTCATGCATGAAATGATGCCTCGTTTATCGTACTGTTAAAAGTTTTCAATGTTATCAATTGAGAGCCTAATGCCGATGTTTTTATAATTTGTTAGCAGCTTCACGATTCACGAAACAGTGAATTTTTTGCTGGACATACGAGATGTCTTATTGATTTATGTTATACTAGCTGTCCCACGCGGCTTCGCTCCCGTCAACTGGCTACCTACCCATTTACCCTACCTACCCTACCGTACCTACACTTCATACATGTGAACTTTAACCGCTTACGCAGCGCACGCAACGGGAGCTCTCAAAAAGGAATAATTTTGCCCGTTTTCGCAACATTTTTTATTTATGCTCCGCTCCTGTTGGTCGTAGCGTGATGTTATATAGCCTATAACCTTCCTCGATAAATGGACTATCCAACACAAAAAGATTTTTTTGATCGGAATTTTTCAATTCCGATCAGTAGTTCCTGAGATTAGGGCGTTCAAACAAGAAACAAACTCTTCAGCTTTATAATATTAGTATAGATTTTACCGATTAAGCTCCATTGAGACCGAAACAAGTCGCCCAATATGCATTACACGATCGACATTAAAGCAATCTAATAACAAAGAGATTGCCAACACAATTCTGTTTTCGAAAAACGGTAGGCAATAAAAACCCCCTGAAAATAGTTCACGGAAAAGGCTGTAATGAAATGACCCACTTTAAACAAAAATTAAATATGCATTTTCAATCTTCTTCTATTGCAGAACTACGAAAAGCTGTAGATACCTAACTAAGTAGATATAGCTTGGTAAGGTCACAGCGGTAAAGCTGTGTTTACACAGGCAATTTTTTCAGTAATAATTGCCGGTAGTAGTACTAACTGGTGGTTATATTTATTTTTAACCCCCGACGGAAAAAGTGGGGTCTTATAATTTTGACGTGTGTTGTCTGCTGAGGTTGTGTTTGTATGTCTATCTCTGGCAACATAGTTCCTAAATAGAACGATTGTTTTGTTTGAAAGTTTACTTTATCGAGAGTGTTCTTAGCTATGTTTGATGCAAATCGGTTCAGTCGTTCAAAAGTTAGCTATGGGCATTTTACTATTTGAATCGGGGTATTTTTGCTAGACATCGTGTCATAATTAAGTACGTATCCGTAGATTGACGATCGAAGCGTATCTACTAATAGATATTGTGAAGTTTAAAAAGCATGAAATAAAAATGTGTCGGGGTGCTTTTTAAATATTACTTGTTATCATTGTCAAGAATTGCTTAGATTTATTCGGTAATTATCATCATCATTCTCTTGCGTTTATCCCAATTTGTTTGGAGTCAGCGAAAAATCTTTTCCTCTTCAATTTTTTTTTAGATTTTCGAATTGGAAACTTCTTCAGCCGCAATTAGCGATTATATATAGTTCTACTCATATTTGCGCTCGGCGCTCTGTGTGGGTGGTTGTTTGCTCGGAAGAGGGCTGCCCCGTCACTGCCACACAAATGCATAATGTATAATGACAAGTGCACGCACAACGCACGCATACATTGCGCCGCGCGCACCGATGAGTTGAACTATATATACCACAATGTGACAGCGTCATTGGCATGCTAATGTGACGTGTGAAGTTGCCGCTTTTGTCGGCAGTCCCCATAACTGCCTTTTTACTTAGCACTATTACCTCTAATTGCCATTTATTGTGTATGGCTTAATGCCATGGAAATGTATGCCGAGCTTAGTTTATTAAGGGGTGGAGTTACCTTAAGCAACAGTTAATGCAATCATGGAATAGCCGTCAGTTGATTATTATTGGTAGTTGCATTGTTAGTTGTTATATATTCATTTTTCTTAGTTCATTACAAAGCACAGGGATGGTGACAAAAAATTATGATTTGGTCCGTCAGGTATAAATATATTGGACACGTATTTTTTCTTTTGTCACGTAAACAAAAAGTGAGGTACTATATTGTACTGGAATTTCGTGTGAAATCACGTTTTACTACACTTCTTACTAAAAAGGACGTCACAAGGCAACATTCCTGAACTTTGATTTGCGCTTTATCTCTGTAAATTTAATTGAATTGGTAAAGCAAAAAATACGTGTCCAATATTATTTGATACTCTCACAGTCGGACTAAATAGTACCATCATTTATCTTACGAGGAATAATCCTTATTGCGGCTCATGCCCATGTAACAGCACCTTTTCTAAGGGCCGATTGAATGAACCTAATCGTGATTAGTTCAACTGAACTCAGTTTATGCAAAAACAGCGGTCTCATTGGTTGAGACCGCTGAGAAACTACCAACCAGACCACTGTATTCGCATAAACTGAGCGGCAACAGAAACACATCATCTGTGAAAATGCCAACTGTCTAAGCTATCACGTTGCATGAGATAAAGCCTGGTGACAGACAGACAGACGGACCGTGGAGTCTTAGTAATAGGGTCCCGTTTTTACCCTTTGGGTACGGAAACCTAAAAGACATTTAAGAATAAAACATTTTTCGCTGACCCCAACAACTTGGGCTAAACGCAAGAGTATGATGATGATAATTACCGAAGAAAGCTAAGCAATTCTTGACAATGATAACAAGTGAAATTTAAAAAGCACCCCGACAATTTTTTTTCAGCACCTTTTCTAAGGGCCGATTGACCACACCAATGAAACTAATCGTGATTAGTTCAACTAAACTCAGTTTATGCAAAAACAGCGGTCTGATTGGTTGAGACCGCTGAGAAACTACCAACCAGACCACAGTTTTCGCATAAACAAGAACAAGAACTCCACGATCTTATCCCACCAGCCCCCTTCTACCATCGGACATCTAGACGCACTGCAAGTTACCATCCTTACCTTGTTGCCATTCCACCAATTCGCACCAAGCGCTTCCAAACATCCTTTATAATGCGCACAGCGAAGGAATGGAACTCACTACCTGCGTCTGTGTTTCCGAACGCATTTAACCCGAATCTCTTCAAAGTTAGAGTGAACAGGCTTCTTCTGGGTAAGCTCACTCCATCGTCGACTCTGTCTCTGTCATTGACTTAGACTAGAGTCAAGAGCAAACCCATCAAAAGTAAAAAAAAAAAAAAAAAAAAACTGAGTTTTGTTGAACTAATCGCGATTAAATTTCATTGGTGAAATCGGCTCTAAGTCAAACAGGGCCGATCTCTCTTAAATCCCGTCAGTATTTTCCGGAGCCATTACGCTGTTTTTAGTTCCTAGCTAGCCTTAATGAATGCAAGGACTAATTTTTGTGAGTACCATAAGTCTGCTACTTAAGCTCGTAAGTTCTCGTGTGGGATATTTCACTTTTGCTTAGTTTTCAGTTTTACTTTGCGGGTTTTAATTATATGCTTTGCTTTCTTTGTTGTTTTTGTCAAACGAAATAATTAAAAGGGTTGGTGCCTTGTACGTTACGATATGCTTATATTTATTTTCACGATTTCTGCCATTCTGATGTTATTTTTTAAGTAGTTTTTGTTATTTTTTATTTAATTTCTTTTCTTGAAGCTGTACTGTGATAATCAGAAATTGCCAGTAGGTATTATTACTTATAAAAATAAATAAAAACTTGAGTACAACGCCCGTGTTTACAATTAGGTATTTAATTAGTGATTGCTTAATTGGACGTAGTTATGCGAAAACCCACAAGTCACTCAGAAATGAGATAAAGTGACTGGTATACCTTTTTTGACACCTTACATCACTCTAGCAAAAACATTCTATCCCATTTGTAATATTTCTTATCTCACTGTATGTTCCAACCCACAAGTTTTACCAATCAAATGGTTTCATTGAGAATAGAATGTATTGTGGAATGGAACGTTTTCGCATAACTACGTCCAAATATTTACGCCATTATTTAAAAACATAATTTCTCATTTAAATTTAGAGCTTTCTATGGTTCCTAGGTTACCACGAAATATAGCACTCCTTAATAGTTCATTAAATCAGAAATTTTACAAGAAATATTAAAGTTAAGTAGGGTGGCTCACGCTACGAATATGGGGCTGGGGCAAATTCAGGGGTTGGTTAAATGCACGCACGCTATGGCATAGATCAACATGCAATGCACCATAGGAGACTGCTACATAACTGCATTTTTAAGTAGTTGTTAATAACATGTTTGTGCTAAACGGCCTTGTGGTAAGGGGTAGACAGAGTGGTAGGTACTGGTCGGTCACCTGATAGGCAACCGAGCTCTGTCGCTGATTGACATCTTTTATACTTTTTTCATGAAGCACAATTATGTAATGATCTTAGCATCTTAGTGGCGTTCTGTAGTTCTGTCTCCCATGTGAAAAAGGCTTAAACTTATGTATGTATGTACTGAAGGAATTGTGGGTGCATTGTCATACTTGACAAAGCTAAAATGTTTTATTTGAGAATACACCATTGTCATTTACCCACACAAACACATACATACACACGGTACATATTTGATTTATATAAATATTAATTTAATTGGACTTTGTTTCGAAGATTTTATTCTTATTTTGATTTAATCTTGTTTAATTTGTAATTTTGATTTTAATTGGATTGTGATTGTAATTTTAATGTTACTTCTGTTTTTTTTTTTAAATTTTGTTAAAATCAAAATTATGATTTTAATTCTGAATGTAATTTTAAATTTGATTTTAATTTTATTATGACTTTATTTTAATTTTGAGTTTGTTTTTGATTTTGATTTTATTGAATAATTATTTAAATTGTAGTTCTAATATTAATTGCATTGGTGTCTAATTAGTAAGTAACGTAACGGAAGAGGTCGCTGGCCCCTGAAACACAGGAGCTATCACCTAGCTCAGGGGTCATTTTTGTAAATTTTGATGCTATATAATAAACAATTTACTATTATACTCGTAATATTACCTTAGGGTTATATTAGGAGTAATAACACTTCGACTAGATTAGTATCTACTATGTACTGCAGATAAGCCCTGTTTTATTTTAAGTTCTTTCAGTGTATCCAAAGGTTGTCTGGTAGATATCACTATCATCCATATAAGACCGCCATACTACTCAAGTAATTAATTGTTTTATGTAAAAATTATGTGTTACTATCTTGGTATACAATAAAGTATATTCTGTTCTATTAACATACCTGGTAGATCTTCTTAATTCTTTATTGTACACCAAAAACAACATTACATACAGTGTGATAATAAAGTACATGTACAAATTTATCTAACCTCGAAGTCACATACTGAAACTGCCGCCCGGTGTAAGTTCCGCTGGACTTATTGTTACTATTCATTTTAATTGGATTTACTTTAACAAGCTATTGAAATTAACGCAAATATTTATTAGCGATGGCTTGTTTATTACAACTATCAAAGTATAGTGTGTTCCAAATTATTGAATTGTATTATTTCAGTTATAAGTACCTAAGTTTCCCAAATTGTTACTGCCTTGGATCACGAAAATGTTTTAAATTGATTAATTAAACACTATTGGTCTATATTAAAACCATAATGTAATGTTTACAGGACTAATATACTAAAATTATTACTAAATAATTTCATTTTCAGCGTAAAAATAAATTCACCTAATTAGGTAAAATTGTGTCGTGAATCTTGGTTGCCGTTTGTTGGTCAAACGTCAACCCAGGTTGGAAAAAGTTTCAGCTATACAAAAAAAAAACCTGTTAGTTTAGAGGATTGTTTAGGATATATATTTACTAGCTGTTGCCCACGACACAGTATAAATATGGACAAACGGCATGGAAACTATACCTCAGCGGTTCTCGCAGTACTGTCAGTAGTGCGAGCCGCTTAGAGGTCTCGTCGATGCGCATGTTTGACGAATGTGCCGTTTGGAGCGTTTGTAGGTAGTTTCCATACTGTTTGTCCATATTTATTCTGTGCCCACGACTTCGTATGCGTAGCATTAGTGCTTCGAACAGCATTTTCTTCATGTCGCGCAATAATATTGTAGGTGTGTGGGCCCTTACTTGAGAAATTATCAGTTCACCATACAAACTTCCACCCCCTTTTTTACCCCTTTTAGGTTGATTGCCGGGATAAAAACTATCCTATGTCCTGCCCAGGGTCTTAAACTATCTCCAAACATCAAAATTAGTTCAGTGATTTAAGCGTGAAAAGGTAACAGACAGTCAAACAGAGTTATTTTCGCATTTATAATATGAGTTAGGACTAGCTGTGCCCGTGGCTTCGCTCCCGTTAACTGCATATCCTACCCTACTTACCTACCAACCAGTACCTACCCTACTTACCTAGACCCACCTACCTTACTTACCTTTCTACCTAGCTAGATCGAGCGTTTGTTGCACAGAATACTATTTACTCTAGGGAGAAGAATATAGACTTCATACAAAAAAGTAAGGACAGATTTGCTGCGCGCCATCTAGTAGCACTCCAGAACACCACACCGAAACAAAAACAAAAAAAAAGAATTAAAAAAAAATACCACCGACTTCTAAATAAAAACACTACAAAGTGAAAAATAACTTTCTTTTTACCCGACTGCCGAAGGAGGGTAATATGTTTATCAGTCTATGTATGTATGTATGTTTGTTCCTATGTGGAGTTCTAAAGACCAAACGCGTTGGCTGATTTTGATGATTCTTACGTCAATCGATTCGTCTTAACCATTCGAGTGTCACTGGCTGCATTAAGACTGGATAATCGAAAAAAATGGCGGATTTTGGGCGCCATATTGTGGGGGACCAAATATTTTTTTCTTCCAAACCTATCGTGTGGAGTATCAAAATAAAGCGTTTTAAGAGGTGATTTCAAAAATAACACTTATATGTTTAAATGTATAAAAATTATATACATTGGTTTCGTACATTTTACGTGATGCGTGCACAAATAAACAGACAAACAGATAAACGGACAGACAGACAAAAATTCTAAAAATGCTTGAAATGGGTTCTGTAGGTTCTCCTTTAACACCATGGCTATTTTTTTTGGAAATCTTTTTAATGTACAAAAACGACTTTTCTACAGATTTATTATATGTATTGATGATGATTAGAGGCAAAGACCTACCCCCTATTATTACACAAAATATTGCATCCACAATATTTTTCTAAAGAAATTTACTTTATTAACAAGCTTTTTTGTTTACTGTCTCAATCTCTGTCTTCTTATATGTTTTGTTATTTTACTGAATCGGTTTGGGATAACTGTTTTGAAGTTTGGTTGCAAGATTTAATTCTCGCATAATAAAGAAGGATGTTTAATAAAAATGCTTGTAAAAGTCTAGCTTTAACCAGCTTATGCTATCAAGGCTACTGTAATGAACCAAACAAGGAATACAATAGATGAATGAGCAGCAACTTTCTTCATACAAATATAGATATATAGGTAGGTACAGCCAGGGGTCAAAAGTACAGTCTTGCTCTCCCAAATTTCAATCGGCTATTTTTTGTAGTAGAACTTAAATTATCCACAACTGGTTTAATATGTTGTATTGAAATTAAAGGATAGATTATACCTACTAACCGTGAAAAGTTGAAATTATTCTGCCTAAAAAATAATTGCCGCTGCTGTTTTGATAGAGTGTGACTGCACTTTTGACCCTTAACTGTACCTAAGTGGCCAGCAAAATGGACGTCTTAAGAACTATCCAGCAAAACTAATTCACTTTATTCACTTACTTTCTGCAGTTAAATAAGCGTTCTTCTACTACAGACTTTCTCATTTCCTATACTAACAGATAAAAATAATAAATGCAAATATAAAAGTTAGCATTTCTTAGCTAAAGTGCTATTTAAATGTAACTCATTTAACTGAGGTGAAGTCGGTTCACAAAATAGGTTTAACGTCGACCACGACCGATTTGATTAAGTTAATTTCTGGCAACTTTTGAACGGAACTTGTTAAGAAGTACAATTGTAAATTTAAAAATTTTAAACTGTGAACTAATTTAATTTACGCTGCCGACAAGTTGACGGACGTAATTAACGGGATTAGCTACGTTTCTTCGGTATTAAACTGTTTAAACTTATGATTTTACGGAACTTAACATTGTCTATGTTCAGCGCTTCATCAGTTTTTACAGTCCTGCATTTACAATTTTGTCTTGAAAACGGGTAGAATTTAAAAATGTCAAAATCTCCTCACGCATTTTTATTGCATGATACATATTTAACCTAGTAGTAGACACGCTTCGATCGATAATCAATTGAACATGAAATTACGGCACGAAATCTTGCGAAAACACCCCGACTCAAACAGTAAATCGCCCATAACTTTTGAACAGCTGAACCGTGTGTTTGATGAGAATCCATCAAACATAGCTATGACACTCTCGATAAAGTCACTTTTCAACTAAAAAAAAAATCGAAATAAAAATAGGTTCATCCGTTTAGGAGCTATGATTCCACAGACAGATACACGAATACACAAACATATAGGTACACACGTCAAACTTATAACACCCCCCTTTTTCCATCGGGGGTTAAGAGTTATCGACCAAATATGCTAGTATTATAATATCTGTGACCAAACTAAGCGTTGCATCTATTCTTCAAAATATCTGAGACTACACAATCCAAGGTATTGCTTTAACATATTTACTTACCCAAGTTCATCCAGCTTTGTATCAACATAAATTTAGACAAATTTCGCCTTACCTGAAACCAAAAGAAAATCGTGTAAGTATTTTATTATTATTTACAAAAAAAACACGCATATCAGCTTTTGACATTTATTGTACAGCACCTTGAACATTTGATAAAATTGAGTTATCTAAGAGAAATGAAGATAGAAAAATCCTTTTTATATGAAGAAAATTCGGGCTTAGAAAACCGGAAACAATTCTATGTAATTTTTATGAATACAAAATCATATTAGTTCTCACATACGATTTTATGTCTACTTTTGTGAATGACTCTTATTAATTAGAAACTTTTGACGCCATTTAGTATGAGAGCTAGTCAAAAGTAAAAACAATTGACACTTTTTTTTAGAAATATTAATATGTTGTACCTAGTTGACAGTTTCTAGGCATAGTTAAAATTCGTATCAATTTATCTTCTTGTGTTTATATGTTATTTTCTAATAACAATATTCTACAACTGATTAAAAAAAAATATTTAACAAAAAATCAAACCGACTTCCAAAACAAAACACTACAAAGCAAAAATATTTGTAGTGTTTTGTTTTGGAAGTCGGTTTGATTTATTGTCATTTTTTTTTATTTTCCTCTTTTTTCTTTTGGTAGGTACCTCCAATTAACATGATAATCATTTATAGCCAAATTACATCTTATGACGATTCCAATAAGCCCAAACACGACGAGGATACCTTTTTTCATTTCGGAGTTCCAGTGGCCATTGTCTTCTTCATCAATTCCACTTCACCAAATGACATTTTCTGAGTGCAAATGATTGCATTATTGATGAAAATACCAAAATTACTATATGTATGCCTTAAATATTTGAGGAGCTGCCACGATTTCTTGAGAATCCCATCATCAGATCCTGGTTTACTTAACATGGTACTAACCTTGGGATATCTCCTTTGCAACAAAAAAGAGAAGAATCATCAAAATCGGTTCATAAACGACGAAGTTATCCTAGAAATGCGAACACACATAAAAAAATATATATATACGGTCGAATTGAGAAACCTCCTCCTTTTTGGGAAGTCGGTTTATAAATAAGACACATTTACCTATTCGTCCCAATTCAACAGCACTAAGACCTCAAATCAATAAGACAAAGCCGTCCCATCATAGCCGAACTTGCGACCAATCTTTCGCAAAGTGGAATCTTGGCCCAAGATCATCAGAGCGGGTGACGGATGGTCGCAGACACGCAGCCATGACTCCGCGACTATGATGGATGTGGCAGTGCCTAGTCCCGGAGACGTGTTGGCTTATTACGAACAATAACATACTTCACAAACAAAATCTCCGTGTGTGACGTTCCATTATTTTATTAGATTAATGTTTATGTTCAACGGGACAGGATATTTTGTAGTTTTTTAGAGTAGGATCTTGTTTCGGTGATAGTTTAATTGAGGACAAATCTGTCGGGCCAAATAAATACAGCAATATTAAAAAAAGGTCCATAATAATTACTAGATACTAAAACTAAACTTTTGGAGCAAAAATATGAATTTAGAATTTATTCCGCGAATTTTTAGGACAGAGTCGTAAATTAGTAAAAACATTTTTTAATTCATAACCAGCTTATAAATTGATTTAGGCAAGACGAAAGTCTTCGTTTAGGTCTACTTAATTATTTCAAGATTAACAAAAGCAAAGTTCAACACAAGTTCAACCGGTGTCTCGTCAACAATCAACAAGATATTAAAGTAACTATTATCCAAGTTATGATAGTAAGCTACAGCGGATAAAATGGATTGTCGGAGTTAAAAGTTAGCTTCGGCGAAGTTTTAGGCCTGTGGCGGGCCTCCGTCCTCCGACGACTAGCGATAATGGCGCGTCACTCATCCGCAACTGGATGCTACAGATTTACATCCACGTGATTTATGACTTCTTCATAGAGAGGGGAAAAAATATACAGGAAAATATAGGGAGGAAACGCCGCGCGTCCCTGAGCGCTGCGGCGCTGAATCGAAAATACTCCTTGTAAGAATTTAGCAATTGCTACATAGAATACTGCGTCTATTTTGATCTACTCAATTTGAAGTAAATCGTCAAAGTGGATGACGATTCTACTTTGTGGTTTTATTTATTCTAACAATTGCGTTTCGGCGATTATAACTTTTCGTATTTTGTCTCAGAATATGTTAACCTAAATACCTACATGTGCGTGCATGGGTAGCGGAATTAATCTTTGTGTGCGTCCCTTTTACGCATTCTAATAATTTACTTCGGGTTGTACGAGTAGTACATATTTAGGCTTGAAAGATGGGCAATTTGGAAGACTAATGGCGTAAAATCCAGAGGTCCGGTATCGATATTCAAAAATTGCCGCAGGCTGGCGTTTATCATCGAGTGGAATTCAGATTATGTGCGTAATAAAAATTGCAACTCCATCCCAGATAGATACGACACAAATCAGTTAAAAATCCGTTCTTAGCCGGCATTTTTTTATAAATGTTTCTGCAACTGGGATTATACCTACAAAGATTAACAAAGTATTTGTATTTTTTTGTTCATATCTCGTGAAAAGTCAGGCGTGAATATAGAGTAAGGATCGCGCGATATGCTTCACGAACAAAATAGAAAAAGGATATTGAATCGGTTCGAGAATGCCGTAACTTAAGAAAATGTCACCCTCTATCAAGCTCGACGTGTTGCTTGTGTCGAGCCGTGTGCTGATATTGTAACCAACCAAATGTTCTAAAGATTTTCCAAAAACACTACATATTTTTCAAAAATATGTAGTACACCGCATTATTTTCGTTCCAGCTTCGTTTTTATATCGGAATAATCCCGGATCTTTTGCAAAACAAATGTAAAAAGGTCATCCTTTTATCTCACAATTTGCAATTTGAATACGCAGACAAATTAATCCGACAAAAAATTAACCAAAAGAATACAAAGCGGCAGCGCGAGAACAACGGTCTGCTCAGAAATATGCGACAGAGGATATCATTACATTCTGCGGCCACTGCTTACACACAGCCCCGCTGCTAACCTGACTTTATCACGTTTTACTTTTTCCGTTCCAAGTAGTGGAAGTAGCTTTGCCACAAAAGACGTAGAGGAAATAATTTAATTTAAAAGTAGCGACTAGCGGGACACCGGGTTACCGGATCCTAAACAAGAGTGTCTCGTGCGGCGTGAGCGTGTGCGTACTCCTTGATATTCAGTGCGCGTACTTCAATTTCAAAGGTGGCGTTTGTTATTTCTTAACAATGAAAATCACGCAACGCATTCAGACAAAAACAAGAAATCTTCAGTAACTAATTTTCGTTTCCAGTCTCCAGTGAATACCCGAGGACGTGTGGAAAATATCTGAGGCTTTCTGACGTGTTTTGGCTTGTTGGGAGATAATAACCTGTCTTGTTTCCCGTCGCGCTCGTCAGCGGTGTCTCCGCTCTCTGCGACGCGGCACGGTACGGCACGGAAGGGACGATGTACGTCACTAACGCATCATTTGTACTGTTTGCGAGACCGTTATTGGCTTGTTTTGGTAAACTCGCAGCGTATTGCCACGCCCTGCGCCTTTAAGCCTGAAATGAAAGACCGTTTCGGTTCTGTCCCGAGAATTGGTTGCCTTCATTAAAGGTCTCTGTTTGCGCGTCTGGCGAAACACTGTTATTTTAACTAATTAACTGAGTATTGTGATGTGATAGAGAGAAAATAACGAAAACATTCATCTTCACTGCTACCCTTTTATTAAGAACGTAATGCTTTCATCTGGTTTCAAATTGGCTTCGTACGCCGTCGTTGTTACGATAAATTCGGAGCGAACTATTGTCACTGCGGGCTTACGTTGACGTGGACTTAATTCACCTGTAATGGCTGGGTAACTGAAATAAATAAGTCTGGTTAATTTTATTTTGTTGTTCAATTTGTGATGAAACTGCGGCCCGCCCCCGGCCCGCCCCTCGGCTCTGCTCCAAATGTAAATTAATATGCCACCCGAACCACAACACTAATATTGTTTTCTTTTTATAACCACGACCTCGAAAGCTTTTACTAGTGTCAACTATTACGCTTGTTTTACGGTTTGAAGTAATGTCATTGTACAGACGAAAGAACAAAGGAGACTGGCATTGGCGGAATACTTCGTAAAAATAAGAGTTTACTCAAAGGTTCCGAGGAGAAAATCTCGCCTAACGACTGAATATCGTGAGCGACAAATGTCACGATCCGCGCTGGGAGACTCAGGTCTATAATAATTTTATTTTAGCTACCTACTTTGAAATTTTATTACCGCACCGGATATGCATTTTGCGAAACAAGACTAGGAATTTAGCTATTGTATATTTTATATTCTCTAAAGTTAGGTACGATAGCTAAAATTTCAGTGCGCTCGGATGGCAGAAGATAAAGGAGGCACGAATTACCAATGGGGATCTTCTCACAGGAGCCAGTGTCACTAATTAGCAATTCCTAATTTAAAGTAATCGTCGCCTTGCGGAATCAAAATTCAACTTAGCTAATTCGGGGGAAATGATTCGTGAATCAAATTAAAAAAAAAAACAAAGCAAATGAGGCGGTAATACCTTGAGCCCGCCGTCCGTCGGTCCAGTGATGACGTAAGAATTTTATTACCTCCCGTAGCCTCCCGCAGACCGCACTCCCCCGCCACTGGTTCCGTTTCAAGAGGATTAACTTGTAATCCCACAGGAGGACCAATATCATTCATTAGAATGCTATTCCCAGCTTTATTACGTCTGACACAATGTTTTCGTCGGCATTCGAAAATGGTTTTAAATTACTTTTTAACTGTGATTCATATGAAAAATATTGAGTGGACACCCGGTACTTTTGGACCTTCCATTTATTAAAAATTTTAAATTTATGTGTGCCGTTATAGTAATGATGAAAAAAGGAAATCTGCAAGAGTAAAGTTAAATTAATTCATTAAATGTCTCGGGATAGTTGAAGAAATAACAAAGAAAATTGTATTGTGTTAGTCGCTCACGCTAATTATAATAAATTGCCCGATGTTGTAGCCTAGCCCTAGTTCTGCCTAAGCAAGCAATTTAAAAGACAACTCAAATACTGGCTGCTACTTTTTTATTCCAGTCTTCCAACTTCCACTATCCGCTTTAACTTTATTTAAAAGTCATTTTAAAATTCGAATTCCAGTAGCTTGTAGTTTTGAATTTATCGGTTCTTAAAATATTTTTTCGAATACAGAATTAACTGTTTAGAATGTTTGTCCTTAAAATAGAATAGATATACCATTTTGAAAACAATTTAAATTCGAATTATAAAATTAATTGTTTGGTTATCAAGATTTTCGTAATCGAGCACAGTGACAGCTGTCATCAATCAATACGCAACGAACTCAAATAGGTATTAGAATCTTACAGACAGTTCAATTAACAGGCCGGGTGTACTCAGTCGTAGTGCGTAGGTAGAAGGACAATGCCGAGGCAGGCCGAGCCGCGATGAGCCGTGGTATTAAATCTAGATTACCGTTTGGCGTTTCCGCTCGGCTGGATAATCAACGGGACTATATTAAAGCTATCAGTCACGTGACGCATGACAAGCTACGCGTGTTGTCACGCGGAACATTCGCATATCAAACGTAAATTGTGGGCTAGTGTCGTGACAATTACACATTTTCATGGGTTAAGGGATCGTACCACTCCGCTGTGCACATCGGAAAGCTATTGTTTGTATTGATTCAATAATGTGGAGAGTATTATTGAAACAGTTTTTGTGTAACTTGATATGTTATGTGATTAATTATAAAAGGTGAGTTACCTAATATTATTGTAGATCAAACTGTGGTGTAATCGCATGGATTACACCAAAGTATAGAGTTACATTGAAGGTAATCATGAAAGTAAAGGCACAAGCCTAAAAAGCTATTAACCCTATAACATTCGAGGGTAACTGTTGAACGATTCTCGATCATTAGTTCCCGACAACGACCGCATTACTAACTTTACGATGACATCGACGCGATCGATAGAATTAATTCAACTCCTCAAATTACAATCTCTCATAAAACATGGGGAATTGCGTCGCATTTTTTCCGTGCGTCGTTTAATCCAAATCGAATATTTGAGTTAAGCGGGCACCATAAAATATGATTAGTGGTTATGTGGGGACCGGCACTGGCGACACCAACGGCAAATATGCCGGCCGGCCTAGGCAAACACGGGCCGGACTGCCGCGGGCCAAACCCGCACCATTCACAAATATTGTTTCGCCTGATCTTCATGTTTCTGACAGTTGATGGGTGAATATGTTTGATTTATTGGCTACAGTGGAATCAACAGGAAAATTATTAAAGGATTTTTAATTTCCATTCACACTCAATTCTCATTTACGAGTGTGTTCGAAACAGACTTTCTGAAAGGTGGCACTTATTTATAAATATCACTTACGTCCCTAAAATAAAACAACCGACTCAAAGGCACAAAATATAACAATGTAAGCTTCTAAATAAGTGTAGACAGTAATAATCTTATACATAGCAAGGTATATGCTATAAGTTCTAGTTAAGCACCACGTGTACGCACTTACGCGTACCTATATAACCTCTATTCATAATGATTATGGCAAATAATATCTTTTGTGAGCGGAACACTATCAGGTTTTATGTCATAATTATGGCGGGACGTTGCCCGGGGCCGTACGACCGGCACGGCGATGGGCGACCGGCCCGACAATGTGTTTTCATCCGACACTGCGTAAAGGCGATTTTTACAAACGGTGCGACTACGCCCAACGCCTGCATTAATTGGATGCACTGACCGCAAGCCTGTCCGGATGAAAATATTTACGTTCTCCGCAAAATATATTGGAATATTTCCAGGTGATCGGTGACGGCTCTATTAAGTGAGTACCTATGCGAATCAAGCAGATGATGCGAAAACCAATCGCTCTAGAAGCTTCGCTTGATAAACAGACGCGGCGTTTTGTAATCCATATGGCTTGACTGAACTGCTGTACGAAGGGAGATAATTAAGCTATACGATCGGTGCTTAACGCAACACTACATCTAAATTCAGAGATAATGGCGTCATACAATTATGTTCGAGTGTATGACGCTTGATCTGTTGTTGTGTTAACCGCCACTGTATTGACTCGTGCGTTGAGCATTTCTGGTTAAATGAGGTTAATCGTTGATTTGTCAAGATATAATGGCTTTATTTGATAGAATCAAACATTTAATATTATTCAATACTTAATTCACTCTTATTTGCTAAATTTCGCCCTTTAATCCATATTAGTATCCTAATTGTTATCAAATCCCCGACCTCTAGCACTTAAATGATTAACTATGACGAATATTATCACAGAAAGGAGGCTTTACAGGGTTTCCTGGTTGCAATAATAATTAATTTGCCAGTTAATTAGTGTAGCTGCAGTGGGTGTAAATCAAGTGGTGGCTGAAGGCGTGATTCCACTATTGTTATGTTGGGCCATGTCTATGGTCCATAGAGGGCCTAGTGAAAAACTAGTAGATATTAAAATAGCAGCTTATAGTCCAGTTTTTAAAAGGAGTTTTTTTTTCAATGTCTGTCTTAAAGCAAAGTCTAAGTGTAGAATGATGTTCAATAAGTTCCGAAAGGTTATTTTCGGATACAACTTTCCTTAAAATGTCAACAGTCTATTTAGGGCAGACTTTTCAATAGTCTGTTAACTCTTTTATGCATTGAAATATCGGTTTGACATATTTTAACAGCCTTTCATTCCTAGTATTATACTTGTCAAACAAAAAAAAAAATTGGCTAAGTGGAATAAAAGTAGCAAAAATTAAGCAGTCGATTTTGAGCTTTTTATTTAGCTCTTCTTCGATCTGTATGAATTTTACTATCTTAAACATTCGTCAATATTTTACTTCATTATTTCCGTAGTCAAAAATATACGCACAATTACTTGGTTATACAGTCGGCACAATATTGTTTGTATCAATTTACCAGCTGAAGTGGCTCTTTGTGTAGCAGTGGCTGTTGAAATCTGCCACTGGAACCGTTGCAACCGGCTTATTTACCTAAATGGAGGCCTATTATAGCTTTGCAGAACCCGAGAACAGGAATACTACGTTTAGGGGAAGAAACGTGACTGTTTAGTGGACTGCATTCTGCTTTTAGGCTAAGGACCAATCCGTGAGTACCTAAATTTCCTGCGGAATTTTGCGATTTATTCCGTTTTAATACCAACCACTAATACCACTACTATTCGTTTCAAGTCATATTTATTTTCTGGCGTGATTGAGTATCAAACACACATACATCCAAATTTTCGCATTTATAATATTAGTAAGATTACATCACGAAGTAATCACTTCCAACGGAACTACGCGTGTGATTTTTCCGGTCAGATTAGTCTAAACCCTCAACCAATTAAACATAATAAATCAGTTTACTATTTATTTCAACGTAAGTGCACCTATTATTAAAAAATAAATTTTCCCCATTTAAAGTTTATTTCATCATTGAAAATATTTCTCTCTCATCCCTCACAGCGAAAAATAACCAAAATATTTTCAGGAAAATTAAGCTTTAATCACACAACTAAACACCTAAGTTACACGGAAACACTGAAACAGTTATTTTAAATAAATCCGTGAGAGTTTTGAAAACAGGCGAATGTTGTGAATAACTGTGAACGGCACCGGTGTATGGAATCTACAGCGAGATATCTATGAGATTCCGCTTCCACGAGGAGATGGGACATAACCTCTCGGACACACGGATACTTGGTTCGTACAACATTTTACATTTTTTTCTGTAGGGAGACGCGGTCTACGCAGTCAAAATAACTGCGGACTTTGAGCTGTCAATGTCACTTTGATGTTCGACTCTCGCTATTGGCGCGAGGCGAATAAGGGGTGCCTCGCTACTTTGCTACATAGTAGTGGTGGTACGCGGTGGTATCCTTCTGTGAAACCATCGTCTCACAGAAGGAGGCTGCGGAGAGGGAGAAAGAGATTTCATCCACTCACCCGATCCGCAGCAGACGAGCCGGGCGTCGGCGGAGGGCGGACAACGCCCTCTTCCGGCCCCCCTAAATGGGTCCAGGGGCGACGGACTCGGGGACGTCCGTCGCCCCCCTACACATCAGGACCCGAGGTGGTGGCGCGTAGTGTTCCACGCGCACTCCTAGACGTTGCGGGGGGAGTCAAACACCTCACTCCCCCCCAACCCGAGATCGAGGCCCGCAGGCACTAGCCGGGGGTTACGGAAGTATCGTATGTTCTCGCGACCCCCGGCGTAGGTGTGAGATGGAACACCGGGGTGGTTTTTAGTCAGTACGAGTCTGACAGACCCCTCCGCCCACCCAGGGCAGAGGACATCCAATGAGGATTTTCCAACGATTAAAAAAAAAAAAAAAGTAGTAGTGGTGGTGGTAGTGACTCCCATTTCCGTACATGAGACTCCCATTCGGTTCGTTGTGCGTTGGGGCACTGGCTAACATAGCCAACCTAGCACAGAAGCTTTCTGGGGGCTTCACCGAACGACCTGACTGTTCCGAGGATTTCTTCGCGTTGAAATGCCAAAGCCTCGCATGCCAGGATTACGTGGGCGGCTAATACGGTACTACATATTTTAAGTATGAATGTCATATATCTTTATCAGCCAGTCTCTACATTCATATTAAATCTCACCGTGTAGACTAAGGAGAAGGCAGCTGTCAAACCCTAGCATTGGATGAAATGACATCTCACTTCCCCTAAGATCTTACTGTGAGATTTTTTACAAAATAGCAATACTATAAAGAAAAAGCGTTTTGATGAAGCGTTAACTTAAAATAAGTGAATGGATTCACGTGAATACAGAATGCAACGAAACGTTAAAATAATTTTCAACAAAGTACCCAGGTAAGTAGCTTACCACAATTTACTTACGCTCACGCCATATTAAACATTCAAGGGTGGAAAAAGCTTTTCTCCGTAATAAATTGATAATTGAAAAACCATGTCGTTTGTTTAACTTAATTTATCAGATAGTCGTTAAAAAATAATTTGTATTGACAAAAACAGAACAACCGAAAATATTTAATGTTTGTAAGCAGGTATGTGAACTCTTATCCTACTTGTTTGAACACAACCTGTCACATGGGTAGACCATGACTTGGATAGGGACATAAGATACTTTTATTCGACCTTCGACGTTTAAATTTTCATGTGTGAAAAGACACTTGTAAAAGCTAGTATATGTTCCCAAAACGTGCACGAAATACACTCAGAAGCGTAGCTTGGTAATCAAAGGCCCCGGTGCAAAACAAAAAACTGAGGCCCTAACTGAACTGTTTTGGTTTAGTCAAGTCAAAATATAGATAAAGGTACCCATTAAATAAAATATTTTAAAGGTGCAACTTATGTACGTTACATAAGTACGATAAATTTGTATTTTGTAAAAAATTTGGTCTTCCCTTAAGTTTGTCAGCGGCCCATAATGAAAATTTTAACCAATTCCTGTCTAAGAATGTTGATTTTTCAAAAATCCAATGCTGCAGTTTTAGTTTTTATCAAAAGCCGCCTCGTGATTTCTTTCAATATTTTTACTGTTTGTAAACTATTTTATTTAGATTCTTAAATTTGGAGAAGTCCAGAGGCCCTCTGAGCTTGGAGGCCCCGTTGCACGGCACCGTTTAACCCTCCGGTGGCTACGCCACTGAATACACACTGAGTTTAAACTCAATACGTTTCAGCTGACCTAAACACTGTCCCAGCTTATTGTCACACCCAACAACAGTGTGTCCCAGCAGTTACCTGCACAGAAACTATGTTTATTACAGAACAGTAACCACCAACTTGTGTACCTACCGACGAGAATTTAGCCGAAATACTGACTACAAATGGCACACGGAACGTATTTTCTGATGTGTTTGGCTTGCTTAAGCAATTAATGTGGATGGAGGTATTTGAGCTGGTTTATTACAGTGATTATGTTTTATTTATTATTGTTATTTTTTCGTAGATTTGTAGTTTGGGGTGTGCGTTACTGGTGATGAGATAGTTAAGCATTAAGACTAGTTATACTTCAATATTATGGTGCGAGATAAGAACAAAAGTTTTAGGTACTCCAATTCCATTTTCTTTTTCAACAATGTTTACGTTGAAGAACAAAAAGAGTTATCAGATCTCCAAGAATGTACAAGAAATATACCCAGTTTTAAAGCCTGTTTCTACGGAAGCCCGATATAGGTTTTTGGAAACAATATCACTTTTATTATTTGAAGCAGTGAATATTCTCTGTTCTTCGCATTTAGACGGAAACAGAGTAAAATCGTTTGCAGAATTCGTTTCTAGGCTCGAGAGCTTATAGCACTCAAAATTCAACTAAAGGCTTGTCTGTAGTTTTTGAGTGTAGGTGCCCCACTCAAAGGTACTCAGGATACCAACAGATTTTATTTTTGGTATCATTTTCTGTCGTTCACAATATTTTTTCGTATTTATGCTCTTGCCAGACACTTATCACCCCATTGTATCTGAGTAGATTACCACTTTTCTTCCTCATAAGTGTGAAACTAAAACTAGTTGTTGCCCGCGACTTTGTTTGCGTACCATTAGTACTTCGTTTTGTAGGTATATGGGCCGCTTTACTTGAGAAAATATTTGTTCACCATACAAAATTCTATCCTCCCTTTTCATCCCCTTACGTATGATTTCAGGGATAAAAACTATCCTATGTCCTTCCTGGGGTCTCAAAATATCTTCATACCAAATTACATCTAAATCAGTTCATCGGTTTAAGCGTGAAAAGTAACAGACAGACAGACAGAGTAAAGATGGAAACACACTTAAGTGTCGTGGCGTGGCGTGGCGCCTTTTGACGGAGTTGATTGGCTACAAAACTCTTTTTGTAATAACGTAGGCTGAAACAGAGTCGTTTGATTGGTGGATCCCGCGCCACGCCACGCCACGACACGTAAGTGTGGTTCCGCCTTTACACTCGCATTTATAATATTAGTATGGATAATTGAGGCCTATGTCCAGCGGTGGCAGTCTTTCGGCTGATATGATGATGGATAATTGGAAGCTTGTAAAACAGCTTTATGATATTACCTATTGCTCATTTTTTTAAGACTGTAGTATTTCGATTTTAAACCTAGGCTACATAAACAGTAACTGAATACTACAGAAGCGAAAAATAAAGAAAACCTTAAAAGACAGCCCACAAAATCAACGAAGACATAGGTTTAAATATTTAAATAGGACCAGAGATTAGAAGATATTTTTTTCAAGAATAAAATTGTAACCACAATCTGTGTTGGAGGTGGCCGATAAAAATATAATTTCCAATTCCTTAGTAAGCATGTTAAAGCAGACTTTGTAAAATGGTTAAAAATTAAAGATAACGTTTTTGCTTCACTAAACTAGAGTTCTATTTTCATGGACTGGCTGTTTCCACACCAAAACCCACATTTAAAACATATCTAAGGCATCAAATACACGAAAAAACGCAATGACGTGAAGGAAATTATAAAAATGGAAATAGACCTGGCAATCATTTCATCAAAACGGCTATGAACCAATCAGCTGAGGCCAACAACTATTTTACTTCTTCTAACAGTCCTGTGCTATCCTACTACGAATAATGGTAATATGAATATTAACGTCCATTCCAAAACTACTAGGGCGCCAAAACAAGTGATAAGCAGAACATTATTGTTTTGAAGTATTGTTGGACCTTCTGAAGACTGTATCAATTTATTTGTATTGTATAAACCCAATTTCTTTTAATATTATATAACTGCACAGCACGTGAGTGAGTATTATGTACCAACTGTAAATTTACCATTTATTGTATCTATATGTCGTTCGTTGACTTATGTGTGGCAGTTGAGAATGTGTCATGCTTTCTCTAATTTCTCTCTGATGGTGGCACATGAATGTATTGGATCAACGGGCGCCATCAGTTGGGATTAGTCATAACTTAGCTGCCTCGGCCTGCTTTTGAATGCGTACTAATTGTATTTTTGAAGTGTTTGTTTTACGTGCACGTATTTTACACCGTTCTCACTTACATGTATTTTTCCAACAAGAATGTTGTAACCAAATAATTTTAATTACAACTAATGGAAAAGAATGTCCGTGGAGTTGCTTGCATATTCTTCTTCATAGAGACCTACTGACGCTTGCGAATGTGCAACTAGATTCAATTTTAGTTTGACAATTCAAAAGTGCCTTTATAAGGTTTAGTTGAAATAAAAATATTTTGATTTGTTTTTGATTTTATGGCTACGGCTACTTGTTATTCTACTCAAAAACAACTGAACGGATTTTGATAAAACTTAACAGTAATATAGTTTATACATCAGAATAACACACACGATATTAATTTAAAAAGATTCAAAGATAACGGCAGTTAGTACAAAATTAAAGATAAAACGTTGTAGTTAATATGTAAGGCGACAAGAGTCTATATTCCGATGCTCAATTTTCTGGATTATTAGTGATATATAGCGCTTGGGTACGAGTGCGACCTAATGACTGCCGGCGGATACGATGGCTCCAGGGTTAACTGCTTATTTCTTGTGATTTATTGACACTACTACTGTTACGTGTGGAAATGTATAGATATTTTATTAACTAATAAACGATTTTCTATTAGGTCTAGTAATCAATTGGGACTTTGGGTTTTTTTTTTGTAAACGCTTTTCAGTAATGAAAAGGTGTCAAATGTCTCTAATTGAGCATAACAATATAGTTTTTCAATTGATTTAAAATGAAAAAGTCGTTGATATGGTATGGAACTGTTGTCGGAATTCCGTTCTTTTGAACTAGGCGTTAACTGTAGCTTATTAAAAAACATAACTAATCTAGATTTGTACCTACTTTATGTCGAGACTTTAGATATTCTTGAGTGAATTTTAGTTAGATATTAGTAACTCGCCCCGGCTTCGCACGGATAAAAGCAAAGCAATATATATTTTGATCCGATCGCTACCAAACTTCACAAGATCACCCGCTGGGCAAATATGAAGATTGTCTGAAAATTTCATCAAAATCGCTCTAGCCGTTTTTGAGTTTATTGGGAGCATGCACACATCGATTTTTTAATATACATATAGATTAAACTGAACAAGAGTCAGCTTATATTATCATTGAATAACAAAACGTAAAAGGCGATCAGAGCATTATACCTATAAGCTTATTACAATTAATACAAGCAGGCACTCCAAAGATAAAAGAATACTCTTAAACATTTCATCAGAAAACGTCGAAATTTAATTATCTAATTAACATTACTTGGGACGACATCGGGTGAATAAAGTCATTGGGGGTGAATTACGACAAATTTCTTATTAAAAAGATTCCTCTCGGAGATCACAATAATGAGAGCTTTGATTATTTCCTACCTGACTTTTTGTTTCTTTTGTTCAATTCTATATTTTTTGTGTTTTAGTTACTTGTAAGTGTTGTATCGTCTTGAAAAATCACCTATCTTTTATTTTATTAACAAGTTTCAAAGATAACAATAGAAGTGATTTAAAACTTTGTGTAAAACTAACTAAAATTAAAAATGTGAGTGTGAGTTTGTTTATTATTCTTTGACGTCTCAACTACTCGACCGATCATCATGAAATGTATACTACATACACGTCAGGGGTACAGAAAAGGACACAGGGGGTACTTTTACCACACGCAGAGAAAGCCGCAGGCTAGTAAAACAGTATCAATTCTCTTTAACGAAGGTTTTAGTTTCATCAATCAAGGTTTCAAATAAGTAAGCCTAGACACAAATGGATGGGTTTAGTTACAAAGCGGGCTGATCCAAAATAGGACAGATTTACGCTACCGGATTTTACCTAGCCTTTTCGCGAGTGGGATCGGCTTCCAATCAAACTAGATGAAGCTGAAAACCAGCATTTTACGCGTAGCCTTGATTATGTCACTCTCCCTGCAATATAATACCCCTTGGTAAGACTCGTTCATTTTATGGTCTTCTAGCTACCTGAAACGACTACCACAGGTCTACAATTACCGAAGCACGGAGTGATCTCGAAATGTACCTATTGGACGGTCAACCATCCACGAACCGAATTCGACAAGTGTAGCTGAACCTTCGAACCTATAGGGTTTTGAATTCCTAATCTGAATGATTATAACTACAGTGTTCAATCCACCTAGTTACCGTTATTTTTGGTGCTTACTCTAACGATCTTTCTCATGAGTGCTCTTTTTATGGTTAAATGTAAAATTGCCCGATCCCGGTATAATAAGGCACTTAGTTTTACTTTTGAGGTCCCTGGATTTAGTTTTGATCAATGTCCGGTGAAGATCTGAAAGTTCCAACTTGTTTTGTGAGATTTTCTGAGAAGTCACTTGGATTTAGACAAAGACTAAAGTTAATGAATTGGCTTAAACCGAAATAAATATTAAATCAACAATTACGAGACTTGCTTAGTCGAAAGATTTAAAACGAAAATGACAAAAAGCGCTTAATTCCATCCACTACGAGAAAATATTCTAGGAAAACCGATTGAGTGACTGAAACATAACTTTTCTCCCAATAAAACACCCTAGGGTAGCCTCTAACTCTGACCCCATGAATTTTAAACCTGATTACTTAGCTAAGAGCGGTTGACATTTGGAGTGCCTCTAACTACTCCCATGTGGGATTTTTACCGCGTTTTTTATTTCACTTAGACGAGTATGTACATTTTAACCCTGTTACGTATGGTAATAGCCGAGAGAAGTTTCTGCTGAGCTAAAAATGTACTTAGATGTGAGGAAATAAGGTTCTTCGTAAGATATGTAGATCGATCATCAGCATATACGTGTAAATAGATTCACCTCTCGTTTGTTTCTTGGAATATTTAGAAGGAATATAAGATCATTTTGTCTATCATACGGCTTGTTGGTAATACCGGTACATACCTTTTAATAATTCAACATAATAAATGATATTGAATGTGAAATTTGTGTTTGGAGGTTTGGTGCTCAATCACACCTAAACGGGTGAACGGATTTGGATGAAATTAGGAAAACAAGCAGTCCATGTTCTGGATCAGATAGAACACTTTTTGTCTTGCGATTCAGTAAGACGTGAGTGAAGCCGCTGGTTTTGCCAGCTAGTAAGTAATTAATATTTGATATTAACCAAGATAATCAAATGATGATTTACCCACAAAAAGGTAAGTATGTGAATTTAATCACGAATTCAGAAACCGCTTCTAATGTTTTCTACGAAACCTAACGAGTTTACTTTATAAGTAGATAGGTACAATAATAAATGATACACGTGTAATCTCACAAAGTTAATTTACGCAGAATTCTCTGTAGTTAGTAGTAATTGAATCACGGTAAGCTTGTGGTTTTCAGAGTATCTTTGTAGATATGTTCGCAGAACTTGACATGATCGTGGAAGCTTACTTGTACGAATATGATATGACTGACATATATGCTTCCGAATAATACTTAAATTCTATCAAAATATTATTTTGATAGATATTATTTTGATAACGGAATTCTAAACAAAGAACTACATTGGTATTTCCAGTAGTTTTCTGTTGTGATTACATTTGGTTTGTATTCCCAGAATTTGTTAAATAATATCAAATTCGTGGAACACAATAGGTTTAATAGCGCCGTATATGTTCACCGGAAGCATTAAGAAAAAATATGCATTTTATATTGAAAATATCTGATTGCGTAGGAGTTTCTGAGGTATGAATTCTTTGAACACGCTGGAAATGTGCAAATACCGTCGTAGGTTTCACAAAAATATGGGCAAAACATAGTATTCTTTGACCACTGTCAACAACTCTCAACTCAAATCTCAAATCTTTGTAGAGAAAACAATAAAGACTAAAAAAAACCGACTTCAAAAAAAGGAGTTGGTTCTCAATTCATCGAAATCAGTTTTTTTTTTAATGTTTTTTCTCCGATTACTCAGAGAAGCCTGGACCGATTTGGAAAATTCTTCTTTTGTATGAAAGGGTATACTTCTCTGGTAGTTCCATGGTCATCAGGTCAGGATCGGATAATGGGATTCTGGAGAAATCGAGGGTACTCTTCAAATATTATAGGCATAATATACATAGGTATAGCGATTTCGGTATTTTAATCAACAATACAATCATTTGTACTCAAAAAGTATATTTTGGTGAAGTGAAACTGATAAAGAAGAGATGGCCACTGCTAAGAATGTCACGGGTATAAAATATCTCGAATGGTTCCACTATGATGTAGTTTGACTATGATAAAGTTAACACTTATAAATAAATGTTGCGGGTGAAAATGGTACCATCGAACTGATCTGTGCAAAAACAATGTATCCTAATCGTGTTTGGACTTATTGGAACTGTCATGATATGAACTTTGGCTATAAATGATTTGCATGGCAATTAGAGATACATAATTAAACTAAAAAGAGATAATAAAAACTTTTAATGAAAAAAACAAACCGACTTTCAAAACAAAACACTACAAAGCGGAAGATAACTTCAAAAACGATAGTTACAAAAGACACCGACTTCGAAAAGGAAATATATTTTTCGCTATGTAGTGTTTTGTTTTGGAAGTCGCTTTGTTTTTGTGTTACAACGTTTTTTTAATATTTTATTTACTGAGGTTTTTTTACCAAGCGTAGTGCACAATGTACTAGGTTGTCTATAACTAATGATAAAAATATTGAGATTCTTTATTTATAGCTAACTAGTTGTATCCCGTGGTTTCGCTCCATTGGCCTAATCCTCAGGAGCCGTTCATTCATTCGGAATAAAAAGTAGCCTTTGAGTAGGCTCTTAGCTTGCTATCAGTAAAACAATTCTCGTAACTAGATCAGTAGGTACTTCCAGATGTAATCATTTACAAACATATCTAAGTTTTACCATTATGTTTCAAAGCCGAAATAAAATGTTCAAAATGCGACATTTCCCCGTAAATGAATTCAAAGTATTTCCTCTAAGAAAACTTAAGTTCACTATTAATTACAAGGTATCTCTTTGTGAAATTTCGAAAAGGTATCCTGTCTATTAAACTCTTTGCTATTCTGCTTACGCTCTGTGCGCACCTAGCATAAATTATTCGCTTCTTTACATAATTAGTGTACTTTATTTACTCTGTCCAAGAGATATTTAAAGGAGAATATCAAGCGCAAAGACGGAATTAAGAAAATTTACAATTTTCTTTGTCCTTTTCGTTCAGATTGCCAAATAGCGCCATCTCTGGACGGAAGGGGAAACCAAACGTAACGAGTGTCAGGCATCGTAGCCTATTAAATATTGAAAGGATTTACTGTGTTATCAAATCTTTTTCGTTGAGATCTACCTTCAGGTTATAGGCAATAGCATCCTATTCTATACTATTAAACGAACAATATTTTTAGTAATTTTCTCGAAAACGGCTCTAACGATTTCGATGCAATTTGGAATATAAGGAGGGGTTTTCGGGTGTGAAAAATCGATCTAGCTAGGTCTACCTGGACAAACACGTTTTCTCGAAAAAAAAAATGTTTGCTATATTTTTACCCGAGCAGAGGCGCGGTGCTGTTATAGTTTTCATCAAAATCGGCCTCGTGAGTCCTTTGAGTGTTTTTCGGTATGCCTCATAGTTTCGGATTTTGCCATCCACGCCCACTTAAAAAACTCATCATGTATAATAAAATTACAGTAATTGGACCAAGGAACAAAAGGCACTAATCTTTGATACGGCTCGCATTGTGAGGATCCTGTCTCTAGAGCCCTAACCATCGGAAGCTTGAACCCTGCTCCCGACACCGCGGACTACTATTTTATATTATTCAATGTTTTTATATAACTAACTCAAAAAAAAAAAAAAACAAAATATGTAATGTGGGTATATGTACAGAAAGGTAAATAAACGAAATAATACTTATATCTACTAACAAATTAATAAAATAATCATATTCTCGTATGTGCTTGAATTAAATTCATATTACGTTGATTGAATTTTAAATCATGTAACAAATGTGTGAAAATTTTACTGACCCTGAAAGCCCTAATTATATTAACAAATAAGTTAATTACTCTGCAGTTTTATCTAATTTTGTTTGTAAACTAATTTATTAATTAGTACAAATTTTTCGCTGTGCTTGCGTTACAACTTTTCAGACATCTTGCGGATTGAGACAAGACTTTGTTTTAGTTCTAGACCTCTAATAATGTTAGTTGTATTCCTCCTTGATTTGTTAAACTTCGTGAACAGGCTTCATTTTCGAGAGATAAAATTAATATTTTCGATGAGAAAAGTATAATTAGATTGTTGTAACAGACAGCGTTTCAGTTGAATCAATTTTGAATGTCATCACAGAGATACGTGCTAGTACTAGTTAGTAATTTTTTTTTACTCGACTGCCGAAAGAGGGTAATGTGTTTAACAGTCTATGTATGTATGTTTGATTCTATGTGGCGTTCTAGAGACCAAACGCGTTGGCCAATTTTGATGATTCTTACGTCAACCGATTCGTCTTAACCCTGCGAGTGTCACTGGCTACATTAAAATTGGAAAATAGAAAAATAGCCGATATTGAGCCCAATTTTTTTTCTTCTAAACCCATCGTGTGGGGTATCAAAATAAAGGGTTTTAGAGGTGATAACAAAAATATATAACACTTATATGTTTAAATATACCTAATTATAAAAAAAATATAGCTAAAAAGTTTTAAATAAAAAAATAGTTTAAAAAGAACAAAAAACCCGACTGCTTAAAAAGCGGACTAAAAAGACGTAAACAAGAAGAAAATCATGCTGTGCAGTTGGAGGATACATCTTATTTTGGTCAGCCAGCTCGTGCATATATTTTTTTTTTATACATTGTAGGTACAATCCTACTTCTGTACCTACTATCTGACCCCCACAACCATTAGCTGGGTATAGATAGTTCAACTCATCTTTGCGCGCGGCGCCATGTGTGCGTGCGCTGTGCGTACGCAACACTGCTTTAATTTGTGTGACAGTGACGCAGCAGTGCAAACAACCGCCCACACTTGCTTACTTCCACATAGAGCCGCGCGCAAAGATGACTTGAACTATCTATAACACGATAACCCTTTACAAAATTGGTGTCAAATTTCAGGATTTTGACTATTCGTAACAACTGTTAGAGATCTACAAATAACAGCCGGGAGTATATCAAAAAGGAGTATGTCAAGAATGGTCACACATTCACGGAACGACCTCAGCAAGCGTTGCTTAACATCGAAATGGCAGTTTTTATTTAGCCACGAGCTCAAACAAAAAAAAACAAAACGATATCATCATCTTCCTGCCTTTATGTTGTTTGGGGTCGGTGCAACAAGTTTTCTTCAGCCATACTGTCCTGTCCCACGTCACGCTATCACTGACTCCCTTTTCTTTCATATCACTCATCACACAGTCCATCCATCTTTGCTTTGGCCGTCCCCTCTCTCTCCATCCATCCACATTTATATTCATGACTCTTTTAGTAACATGCTTTGCATTCATTCTCATCACATGACCATACCAGGACAAAAGGTTTCCTTTCAACTTTTCTGTCCCTGGCGCCACTTTCAAACTTCCTCTAATATACAAAGCAATCATCCTCATCACCTTCCTTCCCTTATCCCATGTTACTTGGGGTCGGCGCAACACATTTTCTACTTCCATACCGTTCTATCCCCCGTCACGACATTACTGACTATCTTTCTTTTCTTTCACATCACACCTCACACAGTCCATCCAACTTTTCTTTGCCCTTCCCCTCCCTCTCCATCCATATATTACCAAAATATTGTTTCACGTTTAGTTCCAGCAAGAAACCACTGACACACATTTAACCCCATATGAAATTACATTTGTTAACCCACAAGGCCACAAAACACAATAGACGCAAAAATCAATACCAAAGCAATTTCAAAATGCTTAACGACTAATGGATATCATATCAACAATGTTTACCATCTACTGATGGCTGATTACACGGCTTATGAGCAACGGTATCCACGCCCAGGCGGTCGTAATCAAGCCCGGATAAACAAACAAACAGCCGGGTAACCGGGCAATACTACCCGGCTTCCGGAAATTAACTTATGCGACCGTGGCAGTCGGTGGATGCCTTTTTTTCGTTGCATTTGTAAACGAGTGTCTTTTTCACGCGCGTGTGTGTGGTCTTCAATGATTTGTTGCACTTGGGTTATGGCTTGGTTTATAATAGCATACCTTACGTTGTGAGCTTGAACTTCAGACATTAGTTTGTCAATTTATTAAGTTTATATTTAAGTATTTAATAAATAGTACCTTGGCGACCGAGCTCTGCTCGGGTGAGATTAGAGAAAACGACGTTTTCTAAAAATGAAACCTAGCGAGATCGATTTATCGCCCCCGAAACTCCCTGTGCATACAAAATTTCATGAAAATCGATGAAGCCGTTTCCGAGATTCAGATTATATATATATATATATATATATATATTTATTTATTTATAAGAATTGCTCGTTTAAAGGTATTAGATAGATTAGACGCACCTAATCTCTTTTCGTTTATGTGTCATTCGTCAAATCGATTGTATTATAAACAAGCATTTGTAATCAATGTTTTATTTTTACCAGCATATTATTCAGATTTTCCCTGTAACTACCTCCGTTTTTCCAATGCTATAAATTGTCGGAAAAGCCTATGAAAACTATTTTGGTAGATAGCAGACAATGATTTATTCATTATTTTTATTTTTTTAACCTCCTATAGATAGCTACATGTATTCACATAATATATGACCATTTCCCAATAGGCTGGCAATCCTTGTAATGCTATATTACAAGCTAAACGTATGGCGTTGCTCGTGTCTGATACGAGGTGCCACTTGTCACGTCGGACATGAACTATTGAAGCTATGCTATGCTATTCGTGCTATATGTTGGTACGGGTACACGCACATTAATGCCAGACATTTAATAGTCTATGTCCATGCTCAGTTGTGAAAGGCTATTGATATAAGGATGATCCAGAAACTAACTAGGTTTGTTCTGTAGTGATTGGTTTGTTTTCATAATATTTTAAAGGAAAACATAATAAAGATTTCGAATTAGAATAATAACTTAGTATGTGTTATGAGTAGGATTGGGCGAGAGGCCACGGCAAATTGCCACCATTGTGGAGGGATCTTGATTCTGCACAGCACATGCTCGAGGATACTCAGCGTGGGCCTCTGAGCGGCAGGTCTTGGTCGCCACGATCGGGCGAGACCTGTTTCTGCCAGCAGCTGTGAGAGCCATGCTGGCAGAGACAAAAAATTGGAGGTAAATGGCCTCCTTCTGTGAGACTGTGATGGCTCAGAAGGAGGCCGCCGAGTGGGATCGTGAGAGGGCCGATCCTGCTCGAAGAAGAAGGCTTCGGAGAGGCAACCACCTCGATGCCAAAAACGCCGAAACCCCGCCTGCATCATAAGCAGATGGGACTCGGGGGTCGCCGGTGGCCAGTTTGGGGACTCTGTCCACCTACCGAGTGACTTCAGGAAGGACGACAGCACAGTGATCGCGTGCTGACGTGCACAATGTAGCTCATGGGAGGCGATTCTTTCAGCCTGCCCAGGGATTTGCCCTAACAGGCGTTGCAAAGAGGGGGTTCCGGGATGGCCTTTTAAGAGGTGACGGGGCCCAGGGACTGATGGTGATCACTGGGGTAGTTTTAGTGAAGTAAAAATCCCACACTCCCTTGTCTTTTACCCAAAAGTCCAGGCGCCTTTTGAAGGTTTCCCCCAGTAAACAACAGCACACTTACGCTCACACCGCACAGTTACCTTTCAGTTTTTGTTAAATGATTGGAACCGCATTTATTGTCTAATCCATATAATTTGTCAAGCGAGTCTGGATTCTGCGACACAGGTATCCTAGTGCAGGATCCAGTGTCACATCTTAATTCTGTAACACTCTTTTATTGAAACAATAAACTTCTTCGTATAGCTGGCACTACAAAATGCTACTCAACGATAATATTTTCATATCTAATGAAGGAAATTGCAAACAGTACATGGAAAAGATAACCTATTCCCTTGAAAAATATCAATAGTTAAGACAACCATTTATCAAAGAACCAAGTCAAAAACCCCAAAACTTAACATAACAAACTGTATGCAAACAAGCCTTGAATCCTGTCATCAGTGATTTTATACTGCACGTAAAAAGCATCAACTTCTTCTTCGATTTACGGCAGCTCCTCCGTAGAACACTTTCTAATCAACATTCAAGTAGCGAGTGTAAGGCGGTGTCCCCATAAATTACGTATCAAGTATGTGTAAGGCTTTATGAAAAATGTTTTCGTAACGCGGTTTCCCAGTGGATACTTGCGGAACTCCGTCGGCGCGGCCGTGCATACGCAGCTTTATGCTAACAAAATATATTGGCTCTTTGATATGTTGCCTCCTTAACTTTACTATTAGTTTCTCGCAGAGTTATTAAATTGGCTCCGGTGCGTTGTGTGCTAGATTAGCTGTGGTACAGGTTTTTACTTAATTGAATATCATCTTTGCTTTCCATAATGGAGATAGCTATTAGCGGATTAAAAGAAGGTTGAGTTGTATTTTTCATTTAAATGGTTTCAAATAAATTAAATTTTTAAAATGTTTCCCAACACTAGTAAATCCTTAAAGTAGGTACCTTTTGTAGGTACACTGATGTCACAAAGTATTTTAATATTGCCCAAATTAATAAAAGTAATAGGTTGCGTGTTTACCAAATTCAACAGTAACTTTTACCCTAATTTTTATTCAAAGCTTTTATTAACCCGCAAAGGATATCGAGAAGTCATAAAATGGTCACAAATATTTTCCAAATAATTCAAGTTCTATATCAATCATAATCCGATTTGAAAGGAGTGGATTTAGACTCGGGACACCATAAGCAATAAAGCACTACACGTCAGATTGAGAGCCATACGATTCCAATCCGCTTTCGAGCAGAGACAAAGGGAAACTTCGATGAAATTGGAACATCAGACTTGATTCGACGCATTGACGGCAAATCCTTTTGATATTTAGGTTAATGAAGTGAAAGACAAGCCTGATTTAATTTATCACTAACGGATCGCATTTGTCGAACTGAAATGTGGAATAACAATTCCAAACTTTTTAAACGTATTCAATGCGGATGAAACGCCGATATGTTGTGAATATTTTAAAGTCCAGCGTTCAATAGCGTAAATCCGTAAGCGTAATTCAAACTGTCGTTTCGCGCGCGTGTAGCCCGTGCCTAATCCCGGTCGGACGGGTACAAACGACATCGTCAGGTGATATCAGTTGCAGCTGCGACGTGCTCGCTCCTAGATTCACTTACGGATTGATGGCAATGCAACGCGATATATACTCTAAGCTACAAATCACCGAACCATTCCGTTCGACTCGCACAAAAGAATATTGAAGATGTCTGCTTTATTACCCCGATATACAATAGTTGTATCAAATAGATTTGACGCGACTGTTATGAATATATCGAAGTTATAAAAAAGCGTTCGATATTTTTGAAAAACTTCGGAATAGATTTTACGTTCGAATCGTGCCTACATTGTATCATGCACACCATTCACGGTTGTGACAACCATAAAAATAAAGAGGAAAAAACCCTTAGTTTATGCTCCCGACAGACGATAGTTACGCTCTAAATGAGATTGTTCATCGTTTCTCTTTTTATATGGAGAAATTTGTTTTACATCGTATTATTCATATTATTTTAAATTACCTACGCTGCGTTATTTGTTCTACGAACATTTTGTTTGATAAATTCATTCTATGGAATATAACGATATTGAAAAGTGGAATTGTTAAACAAATAAAAAGTAATGAGGTACCTATCAGATTAAATACTTTTATAAGAACAAAGAGCTTTTGTTATAATAAATTGTGCGCTGAAGATATTGTAATGGAAAAGAGAATGATCATAAAATCACATTCATGACACGTAAAGAATTTATAGTCACAAGTAATATACTTTCATTTAATATTACCGTGAGTTGTCATGAACTGGCTCATTTTCCCGGAGTACAATTATACTCCCGTAGACAGGCGCGATTCGACAATGCGAAACTGACGAAGTCAAGCGCTTTTTTATAGAAATTATTGTACGGATATAAATCGCAAAATTGTGGTTCTATCGAGTTTTTAGCCTTTAACACTTGCTTAGAACAATCACCGCAGTATCAAACGGGTGCTGTTGGAGAATCTGGAATTTTCGGCTGCGACTGCAAACACTTAGGTCAAGTTATATATTAAAACTGCATATTCGCCAATAACGACCTATTGAAGCTGTCGGTTCTGACTGCTCCAAGAAATCCGTATATGGAGGCTCCAAAAGTAGAGGCGTTTTTGTATTATCCTGTCGTTACTCAATCGTCAGGGTCAATCAAGATGTCGATACGGCCTTCCCTTACCTAGGCTATTTTATTTTATATTGAAACCTAGGGACTGATCCCGGCTTTGCATAGGTAGTAGAAAATATTATGCCTACATGTTTTTTTCTTAAAAAGATAAGTTCCTATCTACCATACACTAAACCAAAATGCGACCTTGAAATTTTTACTTTAAAATAATTCACTATGTTAAACAAAACCAACACTATTGAAACCTTCCAACAACACCCAAAAAGAAAACAAATGCATATGACTCCAGTCATCACCTAATTGCAAAATCTATACAATTATAAACATTCGCTTCAAAAGTCTGTGGATATTAGGGATACACGCGCGTTATCACTCGGCGAATAGCAACAATGGGTGACAGCGAGTCCCGTCATCGGTCTGAGACCCGTGCTTGAATTTATTTTCGCGCGCGTAAATTTTTATTTGGAGTGTGCATGAAACGCTTAAGGTCACTAAAATATTTAAGTTGATAAGGACTGCATCGAACTAAATAGTTTTCCAATTACCGCATTATACGTTACCATTAAAAAAAAAGTTAGAATGGGTATATAGAACTATCCTTAAAGATTGATGTGTGCCATAGCGGACTTTTCTGTAGACCTATGAAAGAGGAATATCCCACCATATATTGTTTTGTTATAGGTACATGAAAGCTCCTAAGGGGCTATTTTTGCCGACATTTTCAACAATTATCGTCATATTTCAATCAATTTATACAAAACCTTTAAAATTATACACCTAAACCTTCCTTATGAATCACTCAGTCTATTGGTGAAAACCGCATGAAAAACCGTTCAGTAGTTAGCACAAATAAACGATTTGAATTTGAATTTGAGTTTTTGAGTTTAACGCGAACAGACTGATAGACGCGACGGGGGACTTAAGTTTTACAATATGTAGTGATTTAATAAACTATAATGTTTTGTTTATAAGTTAAATAGTCGACACGTGTCGCATTGTCGCGTTACGCTTGTCACCAGGAGCCTTTCAGCATGTAGTTCATAAAGATGTGCACTCACTGACGCAATGACGGCTCTCATCAAGCCCTCGATATGTCAACGAACATTACAAGCGTGGACGGACGACTGATGTTAATTGGGTGCGCAGGCCGGAGCAGCACGACTATGAAATATAAAACAGGCAGTTTCGTCCTCATCAAGGTGACTGCAGCAACTGCATTATACTGGGCCAGACGTAACGTGTCGCGTTAGGTTACCGTGTCGTAACGGAATCCTGTCAAAAGATTGAAGGGGTTTTGTTCACAGGAAATGACAGATGATGGGAAGAATACGTCAAGATGTCTTAAAGAGGAAAGATGTGCTGCTTTTCATTTAATTAGTTAAAGTGTCCATACGTTTTGTTTTGTTTTTTTCTTGTCATTGTTTCTCATCCGTTTACTTTAATTTAGAATAATAATAAATGAATAATTATTATTTTCTCAATAGCCAGATAATTTTTAACCGAAGAATAAATTTAATAAGGCTCTTTGACATATATTCTGTACAAAACCGAAATTTTTCAGAGAAAAGTTATCTGAGTATAAAAAATTGACCCTAAAATAAGTAATCCTTAAAATACAAATTCCGTACGAGGAAGTAGACATAGACATGGTTTCTATTCATACACCATCTCTAATAACATACCGCTATTTTATTTGGTCCATTTCCTCTTGAACACGATCCAATTCGGATCATTTCAACTGAAAATCCTGTCCATTTTTCACTCTTTTATTGCTGCATACATTTTCTGCATTATGTATTTCAATTTTCTAACAGATAAACCGGGACTTCATCAAAGCGGTGGGCATGGGCTGTGCAGCAGCTCAAACAGCAACGCGGCCACACACAATACAAAATATTGCTATTTTTGTAGCGCATTCGCACACAATACGTTTGAAACGGACTGTGTAATAACGGCCCATCAAAATTTCCACGGTACACTTGCCGAGCCGATCGGAAACATTCACTCGACTCGACTCGGCCGACCGACTCGGCCTGGTGTCGTAATCCGCGTGCCCCGCTATGTGTGAAATTGAAATTAAAATTCTATTAAAGCGGAACGATTGAAATAGAACACGACGTATCCTATTTTTATACAGCACTGATAAATTGATTATGTGATTGGACTGGCTCAGTGGAACGGTAAGGAACTGGGCAGAGCCATTTAAACGCTTCTCTTTTATTATACGGCTCTATACCAATCTATGTTACGGTGGCCATTGTTATACCAGCAAGTTGCTATTTAAAATTGGAAGTTGAAATTTGAAGTTGGAAATTAATACCTTAATCATTTAACCATTCTTGACACTTTGCTATTAGTTATTTTGGTATTTTGAGGAAAGATTATGCAATAGGTTCCTTGAAGGTAAAACTTTCGCGACGTGTTTATTTTAGAACTATAAATAAAACGAAGTTAGTGGAAGGTTTTGCGTAAGCTCGCGTTTTTTACGTTAAATGTAAATCACCTTGGGTTTTATTAGTTGGTAAGTTACCATGATTTATTATTTACCCACCCAGTATTGCTGAAAATACTATTCAATTTATTAGTCTTCACAGTACATGACGTATCATATTTTTAGTTTATTTGTCCAAATTATTTATTTATTTAAATACTTCATGCACACAAGTACAGAGGCGGACTTAATGCCTTAGGCATTTTCTACCAGTCGACATTTGGGTGATGGAGAGATAAACAGTGGTAGGTGCAATAATCAAAGTTATGTGGATTATTAAATATACATATAAACTATAAATACAAAAAAAAAAAAAAAATAATAATAATAAATTAATTAGTTGCTGCCTTCGTTCTACGAAGGTAGCCTGCTGTTTGTTTTTAGCAAATACTTTAATAATGTAAGCGTACGCGCCCTTTAAAACTATTAATCCAAGATGTAGGGTAGTTCTGTAATAAAACACGGGTCGCACTGAAGACGACGCGGAGGCGGAAAGTATGAAGTATCGTTTCTACACAATTTTCGTTGTGAAATCTAACCGGGTATATCCAAGCATCGGATTTTAACAACCGCGTTAAATTGTCACTATGTTGCGCAAGAGTTTCTAGACATTATCAGTTAGTGAATTTTTTAAGACGTAAGGGCTCGTAGGACAAAAGAATTGTAAGAAAAAGTTATTCTTTACGATTTTTTTAAAGCAATTTGGTTAATCTGAAACTATTTTAAGTGATTTTTCAAAAGGAACAATATCGTTAATTTCGAACATAGTAGGCCGCACCTGCGAGTGCGATATCCCGTAATTTACTAGGGACGTTAGCTCGCTCAATTGGACTCCATGACGAGAAATTCTCGGATGTAAGAACATAGTCTGTTCCACGCTTAGGTTCAGATTTATTGACATCGCGATAAACTGCTCTGTGGAGCACCATTCGTCGATTAAATGACGTCACAAGCCCAGGGTTGGGTCTTAACTGTCCTTTTGTTATTGTATTCATAGTACGGTCTCATATCTCTGCGTAGGTGTTGAGGGGCGATGTAGTTAGCATGACGTACTCGTATGTATAGGATAGATAGCCGCAATATGTCGGTGATAATGTATGGGAGTGCGAACGGGTGCGTCTGGATGAATGCGTGTGTTGGATGTTTCCATTGTTCACGCGTTATCGAGAATAGGTACGACGATATAGCATTGTTCACCATTTTCTTTGCCCCCAAAATTATATGGTATCGAAAGCTTGAACTGTTATTAAACAAACGAAATATTAAACGAGACAAATATTTGCGCTGGTATTCAAGTGTCGGATAACCGTAATGTTTTCCTTTCCTTTCTAAAACGGCCTCGAAAATCTTGTGTCGAGGCGAGATAACGGAAGAGGACAAAAGTTTTATCATACTTTATTTTTCACTTCAGTTCCCTTGTGGGCCAGCCAAAGTAACTGGCATCCAACTACTGAAAATTTTATAAAAATATACTTTACGAAAGAAAACAAAAAGAAAAGCTATTCATTCAATTGTTCCTAAAAAAAGAATCGCTTTACATACTACAATAGTTTTTGAAAATGGAAAACCAGTTTTCGAAATTCGCTCAAAATCTCAGACGCTAGCAAAATTTTTACTACAAAACTTCAACGAAACGTGTAAATTACCTTTACGCAAACCTTTGAAATAATATTTCAGCTGAAAGTCTGAAACTCGAGCTAAGAAAACACAATAAGTCTTATCACGATGCGTGGGCCGGTGAAATATAACACTCCTTATATTTTCACTCGACTTAGTCGAACATTTGTTTACTTAGGACAGATTATACGCGAATAATTGACAGATCAAAGTTATTCCATTACAAATTTTTCTTTGAAAAAAATAATTTTGTGTGAAAGATGTGGAGGAGATTGTGCATAAGAACCACGGTTCAACCAAAATTTTGTTTGGTTGAAAGGTACAGAAGTGAACGCAACGAATGATATGCTTTCATGACATCAAGTATCAAATTGGTCGTTTGAACCAAATCAAAAAGAAAAAGTGAAGCATGTAATTCCAGCTTTAGTTAAGGTAATTGTTCAATTTAGAAGGGATAAGGAAAATTTGGTGTAGCTGAAAAATATTATTTCTGCTATAAAGAACATCTTGTTATACATTGGGTTTGACATATGTTTTTCTTGTCGGTAAAGTGAGCATTTTAAATATTCAATCTTTCTTCAAAAAACTCGATGCCCACTCGTAATCTATGGACCTAATGTTTCAACCCCAAACGGCTCAAACATATAACTGCCAAATGCGTTGTTATATTTGCGCCATTTAGGGTTTTCTGCACCAGCAGCAGTAGCCGCTCCAGCACAGCCCGCCGTGCTTAGAAGATGGGATAGCCCAAGAGTGTCAAGACATGTTGCATCCCATACCAAAAGCCTACCCACCTCCCAAGGCATTATGGTTATCCCGTCTGGTTTTTGTCCATCGTTGCGCGCCAAGCCATTGGGTTCTAAAACAGCTGGCAAGTGACCAGAGCCCGAAGTATGATGTCTTTAATGCTGGCTTGCCGTGTTGTCCGGCCAGGACTCCTACTGCGGGATAGGCCATGGTGACCGAGGCGGTCGACTGCTTCACCACATTGACAACGATGTGGAGCTCCGCTAGGAGCACCGGAGATCGTTGTCACACAACATAGTATCTATTATATGTTGGGAGACGATAATGCCTGTAGCCAGAGGCCCGACTCCCACTCTCCCACATCCAGCAGGCGGGCACGCTCAGTAGTTTAGGTGGACGTATTTATGTGTGTACCGACCTGCAGAGCGGCCCATCCCACTGTCTCTGGTAAGATGAGTTCTCGGGCAACGCAGTATTCGGGCAAGCCACTTTCCAGGCACACACTGCTTCGATCGAGCACGGCACGTCACAGTTAACCAGTGAAAGGGATAAATGTTTTTGTGGTTAACATTTCAGTGCTGTGGACCGAAGACAGGAACACCCGTAGGCTTATACTAGACATTTTGCGGATGCCGAGTCCACCGAAGCGTATGGGTAGAGTAGCTTGCATCCAGGCTCGGTCATCAAAGGCCACATTTAAGATAGATTAAGATAGATAAGAGATGTCAGTGTGCATCGAATAATTTCGTCAATTTTTTCCAAGAGATGGGGCTGTTTCCATAAAGGCGAAGAGCGAAGAAAATACATACAATTTGGTCCAAAATAGCAATACCTAATAAGAGTAAAAGCCGAATGAAGGTAAATTTTGGAGAGTCTATCCAAAATATCATTGAAATGGTTAATTTTGCAATAAATGAATGAAAAAAAAAATACACTATCAGAAAGCTCGTCGACTCTTCACTTGACCGGCCTTTTCTTCGGCCAGAGACTAAGCATTGCCATCTAACGTGGCAATGCTGCCAGCGTTCTGGGCGCGTTGCCCATTGAAATCGATGTGGACGAATTTTTTGATGCACAATAAGCCTTTTTCCGCCTCCCCTTTGTATGTGTTACTTTAAAAGGTTTTGTTTCCAATATAAACCCGAATTAAGATAGCTTTAGTAGATTCCCATTTTTATCCAAAGACCAATCAATTCAATAATATTAGGAACAAACATAGGAATTATACGAACACGATATTTCAATGAAATTTACTTATTTTCTCTGTTATGTACATGAGACAGACGGGCTGGCGTCGTGCGTCGCCCCGGCTGGATTACGGAGGATTTGGTGCGGAACCTGCCCACCTGATAATATCTACATACTTGTCAAATTACCTTGTCAATTCGTGTGGCGGGTGATACAGCCTACTTACGTCTACGCATTGCTACACGCCCTCGTAGCGCTTGTAGCCGTAGCCGAGTTCATTGCTACGCCGATGCTACGAAAGCGTAGCACTTGGTTCATAGGAATTTTGTGGCTTTTAATAACGAAAGGATTACAGATCGTATAAATTGTATTTTAAACAAAATGAGTACTAAGCTGCGCAGATAAATGTGATGTAAAGTTGGTTTAATAAAATAGACATAATTCGGATGTGAATTGCCCCACATTTTATCCGTGCGGTATCTAATGTCCCGTCCCGCACAACTTCACGGATGTAATGGGCTGTGGAAACGAAATGTGTGTGGCTCGCAAATGTGCCATCTAAATCAAAAAGTTCGCTAAAAACCCTCGCACCAATTAATTTGTAGTCCATAAAATAAAAATACTCTTTAAGTATCCCTAGACTAATTCAAACTTTGGAGTTTATCAAAGAGATAAGCAAGTTTTTCTTATTAAGTATCAAGGGAGCTGTCGTAAATACAGAAATTAGCGCGAGTATCATCGTCAGAGCGGTGTGTAAACATGATAACTTTGAAAGTGGCGCGCCGTCGTGCCGGCGACGGCGACGTGGCGGCGACGGCACGGCGACGGCGGCCAATCTCACCCGCCGTGTAAGATGCCTGCTTATATTAGCTTATCGCATCAACTCGTGCTATTAGTTTTGTTACAAGTTTTATTCTACCTCGGTTAAATTATTTATTTAATATGTAGCAAGCATAAGCTTCTTTGGCTGTATTTTCTCATTACCTAACTAAATATATACAATTAAATCTAAAGCCGAGTGTTCACTGTATATAAATGTGGTGCGACGAACTGTGGCGTTAGGCGTCCTTATTAACTGCAGCGGTCACACTGCACTGCAGGCGCCGCCTGATTAATGAATATTAGACTTTATATCTTCGAGGGCAGAGGTTAAAATAATACGGGGATACCGCGTGTATCGGTGTTCATTAATTAACTTAATTGCTAAGCCGTAGCTTTAACGCCAAAAAACGTATGGACAACATAACAGGATTTTTTTTTATGTTAAAATAATTCTGCTCTCGAAACTTAAATGTGACTCCCATGGTATACAAATAATAATGAATATGCGAAGAACAAAGCGCTGTTGTCGATGTCGGCGGGTGTTGGCGCACCTCTGTGGGTCGTTCGGTTGGCTGGTCGGTCGGTCGGTCGTGGCGTCATATTATGTTATTTACGCGCCCGCAGAGGACAACTTTTTAATGGGGCGATAACAGACCACCCGAGACCGGCGCGTTGCTGTTAAATCTCATGCTCATAAATACGTTATGTAAACCCACCCTAATAATTAGTGGCGGTTACGGCGTGTAGTTAAGTTTTATGAAGCCGGCGGAGGCTGCGAGCTCTACACAAAAATGTTCCTTAATTTGTCTGCTGCGTTCCGGCGCGATCAACTGAAAATTGTTATGTTTATTCAGAGAACCTTGGGTATCTTCGAGGAGCTACTCCTTTTTATTTTTTCCGCCGTTTTAATGTGATTGGGTTTCCGTAGCACCGTAGCCGAGATCACATTGAATATGTATAGTTTAGTCTAATTTCAAGGCAACCTTCGCTTTCAATGCCCTCGACTCCACTGAATACTGATGAATTTAATAAAATGAAACATACATCTACTTCATCATACATACGGACTTCAGGTAATACTTTTATCCGACAAGTAGCGATTCGTGAAACTTTTTATAGCTCTGTTTTATGGTGTCAGTCTTTTCAGGAAAATAATATTACTTCGTGGAAAATAAATAGCAGAAAACCCGACTTACAATGTAGTTAATTTCATAACAATGTTCATACTGCGATGCCAGCATACTTTCTGCGAATTTCGACAGTTCTCGGTACAAATGTATACTTACCTTAAGCCAATTTAACAGATTCTACGTATATTTCGTGGAAATCAAGGGGAATGAATTCGTGACCATGTTTATGTTTCATATGTACATATAGACAGACATAAATATATATGTTTAGAACGTAAATAATGGGTTACGCGTTTTGTGTACAAACGCCGCGCCACATGATCGTAGCGTAGTCAGTAACAGCCGTCAACAAGACAGCGTGTTGACGCGCGGGGGCGCAGGGCGAGGGGCCCGGCGACCGCAGACACAGTACCTTGCTAGGGCGCCGCGCTGCACACCTTCACTCCGGATCTTCACTGCTTCCCCACTTTTACTTTCAAAAGTTTTTCAACTAGTTAGTTCACAAACTTGGGCGGTGAGTTCAGTTGAGTGACCGAGAATGAGGCGTTCTGCGGAAGCTAGCGTTGTCAGCCGTGGGGAGAGGGTGAAGCGCGTGCTGCACGTACACAGGTTACAACGAGTACAGCGACGAAGCGAGATCCGGAGTCATGCGGTCAGCCAAAAGGACACAAACCTACTGGCGAGCTGGGTGTATCGGCGCTGCGGCCGGGGGCGGCGGGCGGCGGGGCCGCGCCATTGGCCCGCCGGGGCACGCCTCCGACGTCGCCGGTGCCGCCGCCGCCGCCGCGTCGCCTCAGCACCACGACCCGGCCCGACCCTAGGCCATACACTCCACACCACTTCAACTGTCTTAACTCACACTTCAAACTTTTCCACCAACGATTTGCACGTCTAAACTATTTTGAATAAGGAACACTGCGGATACTACAATTGTTCTTATTTCAAATGTTTAAAAAAATAACTCATCGGTACCTGCTTGCAATGGTTCCGCCACAATTCACCGCACCCTGTGCCCCATCAGCGATGAAAAATAACTGCGCAAACTGGTCATCTGGCACAACAAAAAACAACGCACAGCACTAACGAACTGGTCAACTTGACAATTAATCAACTTAAACACCGTTTACCATAATGGCGATTATTAAATAAGTTTGTGAATGTTGAAAAATAATATGGTTGCGTCATTGGCGCGGTCACGCGTACTATGATTAGGTGTTGTGTTAATTTGCACCTACCCTCATAGAACACATTTGTCAAAAAGTTACCTTCTCATTTTTTTTTATTACCGATTGTCGTTTCGTTCGACGCAAAGTTAATTACAATAAGTTATAATCTTTATTTACTTTTGAAAATATAACAAAAGGATTGCTTGATGCACTTTCCCCGTAAATTTAGATACTGTTATCTTACTCTTCTGGAAGAAAATCTTATTTCACGAATCAATACTTTTCTTTTTTGGCATTAAAAGGGTTGGTTTTCACCGTTATTTAAGAACGTTTAATTACTACTGTAAATGAACTAATGAAAATCTTGTTTTTTTTAATCTGTGTAAGAGTTACTACGGAAAAAATTCTCCCGCGCAAAAAGTTCGTGACACAAAGTAAAACTTATGCAGGTAGGTGATAAATTGTTATAGTACTTATTATGGTGTATGGTTCCCAATTAACGGCAACCTTAATTGATTTGTATTCGTTGCTAACTAATAACAGCCACACGGGTGGATCTTCAAGGTTAAACATCGCTTGCCGAGGCAGGTCCGTAGATGGATGACCAATTGACCATCCATTACTTACCGAGGCCCTTCCGTGCCTCGGACAGCATATCGTCGTTGGTCTGGCAGTAATTCTGATGAACTTTGAGAGTCGTTACGGGTAGCCAGTAGCCCGAAATCTAACAACCAGTGTTACCATTAGGTATCTTAATTATCCTGTAACTGGCTTGTGGAATTCAGATAACCAGTAAATAAATTTATTATTGGATTAAGAATGACGTCACTTAGCTAACCATGCATTGTCACCCAAACTCGACGTGTATGCAAAATTTCATCTTAATCGGTTAACGATAACTGCTTTAAAATTCAGTTGCAAGATTTGACCCGAACACACATACATTGGAAGTTAAATAAAAACTTTAAAAAATACAGATATTTATCTGCATCAGATGAGACTCAAAGTCAACTGCATCCTAATTATGATGATGACATAACTAACGAACCAGTTACCAGCAGTTATTATCGCTGATGAAGGCCTGGCTTCTGAATTGTGAATTTGGAGATAAGGACGTGTCAAACCCTACTTAAATTTCAAAATCTTGCAGCCTTTCTTGCTAAAGTTAAGTTCAACTGAAAATTCTTAATTCACAAATCGGATGTAACTAGTTTCTATAGATGTTTAAGTTTTCATCAAGTCAACTCATGAAATCAGCAAGAATGGATTACGGGACATTTTCTTAGTGTGTTAAGCACGATCGAGATCTAGTATACTTTGATGATTACGTATACCCATCGTGGTAAGCAGCAGAGTGATATAAACATAAGTGAAAGAGATTTTGCAGTATTTTAGGAACAATTTTTCTGTTGACTTTAAAGCCAGGATGCCTAATTGAACGGAAAATCTGTAGTCTCAACATGTTTTACAGTTCATTACCGTTTTGGCTACAAAATACTTCTACATAGTTTTTTTCTTTATTTTTCTTATCATCGCTTGATATTTTCAGTATACAAGTAATTTAGAAGATATTGTAATGTTCATTGTTAACTCTAAAGTGACGGAAATAATGTTTAACAGATATAAGAAAAGAGGTTCTCAAATCGGAAGCTTTTTGTATGCATGTTCAGCGATATTTTTGCCAATTATTAACCGATTTTGATGATTTTGTTTTTCGAAATGTTACTATTTAAATCTGGCGAAGATGTGACGAAGACCTTCGGAGATACACAATGGAACTCTTCAATAAATGACTGCAAATCATCCAGGATTGCTGAAATTGCATGTCTGTTTATTATTTACACAATTTCATAACGTAACATCAAGCCGGTACGCTTTAAAGTCGTATACAGATGCGTACAGTTTGCCTGCTACACCCTCATTTCGGTTTCACCAGTTGTGTTCAAGTTTCATGTTATTGGGGTTATCTATTCGGGCATAACTTTTTGTTTATGAACTGATCTTCAACATTAATTGCATGTTGGATTTAGTTATAGCTCCATGGTGGTCCTAATATATATCATTTGGACCTTGAACTACGAAGATAAACATTTTAATAGGAAATGTTCATAGTTATTGAGATATTGTTAGGTTTATGTCAAGACCAAAGCCTGACTTACTTTGACCAATGAGTTAATTGAGTCAATATGACTAGTATATCAATCTTATTGGTACTTTACTATGAATTGTTCACTATTCAGTTTCAATTAAGTAATGCTAACATTAAAAAGCATTGTTTTTTGAATAATAATAAATATTGATGTCGTCAAAAATCAAAGAAACAGAACCAGCAATATCGATATCCGAAATTAAAGTCATTTTGTACTGTTTTTTACTTAGAAGGCGGTTGTATATTTAAAAACGAAACGTTTTTCTTAAATTATTTCGAGGTTTTTCGTTGACTAACGCATTCTACCAAGAAATAATATTTTTATTTATTATTTCGGCATACCAAGGAATGTTTCACAAAAACATTTACAATAGATTAATCACAATATTTTATTCCAATTACAGGAACCATCACCTTAGGGTGAGCACAGCTCTTACATATTTAATTACATTGTAAAATTTCGTTACATACACACTAATAAAATGACAAATAAGCAATAATAATCATCAATCATAAGTAATAAAAATATACAAAACAAAACATAGAATTAATAAATCATCATCTTCATTTTTAATGCGTATGGCTGGTTGCCGATCCCAACTTAGTTGTGCATGGATAGGCAGATGGTGACAGTGAAAAATGGGGGTTATAAACTACATTACCTAAACTGTTGTTGCATTTTTCAACCGAGTTAAAAAAAAGGAGGAGATTCTCATAACCGAGTTAAAAAAAAAGAGGAGGATAACAATTCAATGCAATCTTCTTTTTTATGTATGTTTCCCGATTAATCAAAGACGCCTGGACCGATTCGGAAAACTCTTCTTTCTTCTCCAAAACAAAACACTACAAAGCGAAAAATAACTTTCTTTTCCGAAGTCGGTGTCGAAAAACAGAAAACAATGGGTACCAAAGACAAACGCAGTTAAGTCAAGTCAGTTGTTTTTTTTTTTTTTTTTTTTCTTCCTGACGATGACCATCATCATCATCAAAATAATCAGCCTTTTAATGTTCCCACTGCTGGGACACTAGCCTCCTCTCTGTGAGAGGGTATGGGCCGTAATTCACCACGCGAGCTCAGTGCAGGTTGGTGGATGTCACATGTCTTCGAATTTTTGGTTCCAAGGTTTTCTCATGATGTTTTCCTTCACCGATTTGAGAGCAGTTGTGATGAAATAATGTTCACAAAGTAAAGCGCCTGCCTGGGTTCGAGCACACGTCCTACAACATGTAAGTTGCGGCTGTTACCACTGGGCCACCACTGCTCCCCGATAACCAAACCCTTTAAAAGGCAAAGGTATGTGGTTTATTTATAAATCTAAAAATACTCTTTTAAACTGATTAATTTTAATGTAGACATTACTATGAGTAGAAATAAAACGCACGTGTTGTCACGTACTTTTTGCGTGTTTTATTTTACCTAATGAATTAACCCAATTAACGGTTTCACACACGCTACGCCAAGTACCAACAAGTAGATACCCTTCATGCATATCATCGTCACGTCCGTAAACTTCGAAATATTACGCAGAGATGTTCCTAGTGTACACTCACATTTCTACTATGTTTAAGGCCCTTACTCCGCTTTAGTGCCGTGATACCGTTACCTTCTAAATCATACTTCTTAGTAACGGCTGAATTAATGGGTTTGAAAAAAAAATATATATTATTGATTCATGTATATTATTTGTGAAACATGGTACATAATGAACAACACAATATTTTTTTGCTTCTTCTGCAAACTTCTAAAAAAAGACTAGGATGTTTAAAATTATTTTTACTCGGAAAAAAATACGGTTAGAATTTCTTCTTAACCTACATAGGATATGTAAATCACAAAATATTTTGAAAACAAAACTGCCCAAAAGGAGGTTCAATACTGATTCACCGAGCGGACGCACGGCAAGTACCGCGTTAGCATCGGGGAATATATACGCCTTAAGCGATAGAGGGCGAGCCTATTACGATTGACGGCTATTTGACATAGCCGTCAAAAAACCAGACTCGGGGCCGCTATTGAGAAATTCCAGAAGGAAAAATCCTATAACACTTCGCGCGATCTGGAAATCGAACCTAGGACGTCTTGCTCAGCAGTAGTTGTAACCACTACACCAACGAGCCAATCTACAGTCATCATCATCATTACAGCCGAAAGATGTCCATTGCTTTACATAGGCTTCCACCAAGCGTCGCCACAGTGAGCGGTCCTGTGCGTTTCGCATCCACCGGACGCCCGCAGCCTTGACCAGGTCGTCGCTCCACCTAGAGGGAGGCCTTCCAACTGTGCATCTTCCGGTACGCGGTCGCCACTCGCCATTCGTGGTCGGCCCCAACAGCCGTCCGTTCAAAGGAAACGCCGAGCATAGCCCTCTTCATTGCCCTTTGGGTGACTTTAAGCTTTCTGACGAAGCCCATTGTGAGCGACCACGTCTCTGTCCCGTGAGTAATCACCGGCAACACACACTGGTCATATACTTTCGTCTTGAGACACTGTGGTAAGTTGGACGAGAAGATACCGCGCAAATTCACGAACGCTGCCCAGCCGAGTCGGATTCGACGTTCTTCAGTAAATACAGAATATATTCAGGGTAAATAAGTACAACTTGTAGTCTTGCCATAGTATTCGACAAAAAGCTATTAATAGGGGTCGAAACGCTGAAGAAATTCAAACGAGCTGTGAGACTGTAAGTATGCAGCTCACGTGCACTCCCAACGTACATACGTACACCGTAGCGGGTGAGCAGAAGTCTAGGTTCTTCAGAAAAAAGTAAAATGAAATAAAAAAAAATGGTTCCAGGCTGTTGTTTGTTTTACGCTCCATCATTCCTCGTGAAAGGTATACTCTCTAATAAAATAAATTCGTTCTGATATAATCGCCTGAACTGTAAAATAATCTAATCCTATAATAGTGCCTACTAATATTTTAATGGCTGGACGATTTGAAATTGGAATAAGCATTACGTATTTTTTTTAGAGAAGTCGCAAGCAAAGTTATTTTCTAATAATAACTAGCTATTCAAACATCAATCATTTAAAAAAAAATCAAGAAAACACAGCGTATTAGAAAAATCATAATTTCCTTTCGAATATTTTCAAATATTTATAAAGCAGAATCATTAAAATGAGTGTTACACATTGTTCTTATATCGTTTCGCCTCACTTTCATTGTGTTCCTAAACCCATCATGAAAACAAAAGAGGCTCGGTAGAGAACAATGAATGGCCAGTCTAAAGGTAATTCCCGTCGTTACAGCTATTCAAAAAATAAATAGCGAAGATTAGACCTACAGTTGAGTGTTGTTGCTAATAATTATTGTGTTTTTTTGCTTTGTTTTTGTATGTTAGTTAATTTCTTAATAAAGTAAGTACCAATGAATGAAATGAATTAAGTTTTTGGGTCAATTGATGGCACTTGGGCTTATATAAGTGTCATTCTTATCAAAACTCCGCTGAATTTTCCTATTAAAACGACGTGACAGAATTTTCTATTAAAAGTACCTACTTACCACTTAGATGAGATCCAATTTGGATATGCCCTTTGTTTCTGTATTCTTATCTTGGCTACTGCCAATGAGAGAAATGTCAAGTTGAATAGTCCATGTACTGTAAGCCACTTGCCCCTAACCCAATCACTTCATACATTAAAAAATCTACATCATCATGGATAATATAGAAAGATAATTAAATGGTGTTAGAAAGAAAAATATATTAAATTTAGGGCAGACAAAATGCACATCAGATTTTCCCAAAACATAATATTTGTAGAAAAAATACGATTATATATACTTATTGTCAATATTGTTTCGTTTGCAATACCATCTTGCAACAGATGATTCAATCACCTATTGGCTGATTTTCTCTGTTGCTTTATGTGGCTGTGACGTCATAAAGTCTAGTTTTGCCCGCAATATTCTCCGTGTCGAAACACAAGATCATGTAATAAAAACTACAATATTTATTGCGTACATATAATGGAAACAGAGAAACTATAATAAAATCCGTACAATAAAAAACAGTAATATACCAATTTAGTTACTGTCTATCCGTGACTAGGTTTTTGTAGTTGTCTATAAACAAGGAAACATCAAAACACGTATAAATGGTAACATAAATATTGTTAAGGTCTGTAAAATATTAATTACTGTTATGTAGGTATTTCAGTCTGCGAACTGCGAAATAAAAGAGAGTACTTCATAGATATTTAAAATACATAAGTTGGAAAGAAAATACATTCATAGCCTAGTTATCAGAGACCAGAAACTTAAACAACCTGTCTTACCGAGGGGTATCGTGTTACCTAGCAAACTTAGTTGTAGAGACCAGATACGTAGTTGCTCCAAGTAAGTAAAATGATGGTTTAAAGCTACATCAGGTTATACTGGAAGAAAACCCCAACTACAGATAATATAATACTAGCATACAGATGCCTCATCCCATACAATGAAAGCGCGCCGAAGTAACTAGAGTTTTTCGTTTAATTATACTGATTATTTTTAAAAGTACATCAAACGCGTTTGGTTCCGTTCCACAGTTATAGATGGTGTTAGCAGCGACTTGCAAGTAAAAGGGCTTACTCGGTTCATGACAATTTTTTCTTTATAAACAGCGACGATTTGTTATATAGTATTTTTTACAACAAAAATCTAAGAATAAAAATTCGGGTGGCATACCTCAGAAAATTTAAAAGCGCGCCATCAACTCGAATCAATTTTAAATGATCCGTTTAAATAATCTTTGCCCAATATTCCATAATTTTGTGATTAAACAAGAACATACAATGTTTATGATCAATTCTAGAAAATGTTTATTTTATACACAATTCAATAATAAATCGATGCATATCACGCCATCTAGTGATATTTATTTAAACCAAATTTTCTTTCTTAGCGCTGGGACCCCGTGCCCCAACATAGTATTGAAAACACAAAAAGGGGTCCTAGTTTTTTTACAATATTGTATCGAAATTGCCTTCTTATCCTGATAGGCTTGGCTAAGTCTCCTATCTAAGCCTCTAATATATGTATATAACAGTTGCAACTAACTGATAGCAATCAGCTGATTCGCAACACCACAGCTGTCTAAAGGTATTGTTGGTATCGAAATATACCAAACAAAAGTCTTCGATAATATTTCTTTTATATTAACTGGAAGCAATTTTATAATTTTTTTAAATAAATCTTATATTGTAATTATATTATTGGAAATATTGACTACTTGTCTCTTCAACATTTAACTTGAAAAATAGTTGAACTTCTGCTTCTGATTTACACATACGTTGGTGAGTTCGCTGAAGTTTGTGAGTTCAGGTCATTGTGATGTACCCGCAGTGCGCCTAAATCGATGTAATTTGTATAAAAACGTTACATTTTTACACGAACCATTTTTGTATAACTTTCTTTTACTTTCAGAACTTGGCAATTTGATGGCGATGAATGTATTTAGATGATACCTACATTTTTAGAATATTACAGCATTTTTGAGATTGGTCTTTAGGCAGTAGACTTACACATTGTATCAGCGCCAACAATTGTCGAAAAGTCCAAAATGAATGCGATTGACAAGCGCCACCGAAATGTCTCGTAGTCATTCCATTTTGACTTCTTGACCCGAATGGTCGATATCGATGATAGAATTAGAAATATAACCATAGAATTAGAACACATTGCTCGCAGAACGGACGGCCGATGGGCAGAAAAGTTTTGGAGTGGCGACCACGAACCGGAAGGCGTTGCGTTGGAAGGCCTCCCACTAGGAGGACCGATGCCCTGCAGCCCTATTGACTTTATGACCGTAAAAGTTTACAAGTTTACGACAAGAGTATATTTTAGCAGCGATATTTTCTTATTCTCTCATTATATATCGATCAACATAGAATATTCTATAATCATCATCATCATATCTGCCGAAAGACGTCCACTGCTGGATATAGGCGTCACCACATTGACGGGTCTCGTGCGTCTTGTATCCAGCGGATCCCCGCAACCTTCTTGCGTAATGAATTCGGCAAGGCAAAGGACAACGAGTATGAAAAATCAACCAATCAAATCCGAGATGTAAGACGCGATGTGGATTTCCGTCTATGGAAATATATTTATGTGTATATAATGAGAGAATAAGAAAATATCGCTGCCCGTACTCTTTTCGTAAACTTGTAAACTTTTACGGTCATAAAGTCCATGGAGGGTGCTTTATATCCATACGAGGCTTAACTTTGGACTAGATTACTCTTATAAATAAGAGCAGCTTCTAGTAATATTACAACCTCGTACAATATTCCTTAATAAAAGTTTCCCTTTCAAATGAATAGGGTATTAACAAAAAGTTCCTGCTTAAGACTACCCAAATTGTACTCAACACCGGGCCGGGCAGTATGGCCCAGTTAACTTAAACAACTGAAAGAAAGAGTCTTACTTTCTTTTACCTCAATTATAACAAAAGGATAATTATGGAACGTACTTATTTTTAGCTTGTCGAGGCTAATTTTACGTCTGTAATGATTCCTTTAGCCTTAATATTTGTTGTACAAAAATATCTTCGTTACACAATAGCTTATGGCTTTTATCTAAATGTTGGCAGACTCTCCCATATTTCCAAGGTCAGTGACCGTGTAGTAACTTGGTACCAATATAATAGTTAGTTCAGAATATCCATTAATGTCAAACATTCCGTATTGCTTCGTATATTGTTAACTAGCTTCTGCCAGCGGCATCACCCGCGTGTTTTCAGTCAAAAAGTAGCCTGTGTGCTATTCCAGACTAAATAATCTATCTCTGTGCCAAATTTCATCCAGATTCGTTAAGCCGTTTTGGCGTGATTGAGTAACAAAAATACTTACATCCAAACTTTTGCATTTATAATATTATTAACTTCCGCCAGCGGCTTCGCCCGCGTGATACTCGAAAATTTTACCAAGGGAAAATATGCCCAGGATAAAAAGTATCCAGACTCTAATCAATCTCTATGCCAAGTTTCATCCAGTTCCGTCCAGCCGTTTGAGTGTCAAGAAGTAACAAACATACAAACACACACACACTCACAAACATTCCTCTTTATAATATTAGTGTGAATTTGATCATATATTAATATATGTGATCAAATTCACACTAATATTATACATCAATTCACAATCTTACTAATGTAAGATTGTTAATTGTTAAAGTTTACACCACAATTGTGTCCAGCAGTGAACGTTTTCGGCTGAGAAAAGGATTATGATGACACCATATAATACAATAAAAAACAGTTCATGATGCAGGTGCTAAATTAAATATAGACAACATATAGTAAAAAGAACTTAGGATACATTCAAGGCTGTAAACAACTTAGGAAACATTCAAGGCTTTATAGTAAAAACAACTAAGGATATATTCAAGGCTATAAAATAAATATCTAATCTTGACTAAATTGATTGGTCTGGTGGTGACAAAGTTAAACACTTGACTCTCAGATCAGCCTGGATTATAAAAGGTCGTTGGCAGTTTTGATAACGGGTTATCTGGAATCCTACCTACTCGTAGTAGAACTCAACCGCACTAGCAAAAGTCAGAGTTGTGTAGAAATAGGAGAAGGCCTTTGTCCAGCAGTGGGACAGAATAGACTGGATAGAGTAGAACAGATGATTTGATTGAAAGGGCGCACGGTTGGCGCAGTGGCTGAGCAATTGATTGCTGCGCTGTGTGTCGCGGGTTCGATTCCCGCACGGAACAAATATTTTTATGACCTACAGATAGTTGGCCCTGGATGTTGTGTATATGAAATTATATGTTTGTAAACGCACCCACGATACAGGAAGAAATTCCTAGTGTGGGGAAAGATAAAAAAAAAATACATAAATCAAACGAACTTCCTAAAAAAAAACGAAAAATAACTTCCTTTTCCGAAGTTGGTGTCTTTGGTATGTTTACCGTTTTTCGACACCACTTTGGAAAATAAAGTTAGTTTTCGGTTTTTAGTTTTTTTTTTTTAAATTCGGTTTGAAGATTTTGCTAAAAAAGAATATTTATGTCTTTTTTGTTTTGTTAGGTACCTCCAAATACCATGAAAATTTATAATAAAACATTTATAGCCAAAGTAAATCTCATTACTATTCCAACCAGCCTAAACACGACATTGTTTTATTTTGGAGTATCAGTGCCTACCTTCCGGCTTCGTCATCAAATCAGTTCGATGGTATCATTTTCAGTTAACAGTACCATTTAAATATAAGTATAACTACCTACCCGTGTCATACTTAGCATTAAGGAGTTCCAGTGGCCATCTGTGGTCTTCTTTGTCGTTCCACTTCACCAAAGGATACTTTCTGAGTGCAAATGCTTGCATTGGTGATGAAAATATCGAAATCGCTATATGTATGCCTATAATGTTTGAGGGGTTCCTTCAATTTCTTCAGGATCCCATCATGGGATCCCAACCTGATGACCATGGGACCACCTGAGAAGTACCTATACCGTTTCAAACAAAAGAAGAATTTTCCAAATCAGTCCAGGCATTTTTGAATAAAACAAAGATTCCAACGAATTCAAACTCCTCCTTTTTTTAAGTCGGTAAAAAAAAACGTGGCAGTTGTTTCAGGTACCCCGAGCTTATTACGCAGGACGAACGAAGTACCTAGATAAAATAGGACAGAGTTGTCTCTGTCGGCTATCCTTTTGGCTATAACGTTTTTTTTACTGAAGTAGGTAAACTGGTATTTTAAGTAAACGGCTACACTTAGCCTCGGACGTGACAGGTCAAATCTTAATCCTAAGTTACTTTTTCAGGTCTTGTTCTAACCTTAATGACTACTTTTGTAATTTCGTTAGGAAGATTTTACCAAGTTGAGCTATATTGAATGATCTGTAAATGTACCTATAGGAAACTACGAGTAACTGTTAGTACCTTAAGCTAGTTTAGTGGCTACAGCATAAGTCAAAAAATATTGCACGGGAACTTATCATCCGTAAAATAGTAGGTATCCTATATCACACTATAATCTAACACTATTATTTGACTTCCTATGTAAGGAAATGTTGCCCAGTCTGTCATGAAACTGATATACAGGATTTAGAACAAAGAACAGCCTAAGCCGTGCCGATTTTGTATATTAGGTCTTTAAGAACAAAGGCGAAGATGGAAATACCAAACTTTAAAAACCCACATTTTACTAATAACAATTACGGTGAGGAATCAGTTGCAGTATGGCAATATTAAACTAATCATTAGCAAGAGTACGGATGTTCTACCAACGAAAAACAGTGACATCATCAGATGATGTTGATCTTGAGATAGGTATCTCCTTCTCCTTCCAAGGCCTATTATCTATATCTTTATCTATATTACTAATGTACTACTACTAAAAGGAAAGATAAAAGATTTGTTTTAAGAGGAAAATATTTGTATTTTTGTATGTAACGGATAAACTTAAAAACTACTGCACCAATTTCAAAAAATATTTCATCGTTGGGAAGCTGCACTATCCCCGGATGACATAGGCTACTTTTTATCCCTGTATTCCCATGGGAACGGGAACTACGCATCGGCTAGTATTATGTATTTATCGAAATGCGATTAAACATCTTGTTTTTAAATGTTATAAAAACTTCAAATGGAATAATCATATTGTTGTAATTGCAACTGTATTTTACGGATTACCTAGGTAGGTACTCAATATAAGCAAAACTGGGGTTAAACTCAATATAAAAAAGGGGTTCGTTGGAAATAAAAAAGACAAGCCGATAAACTAGCGATAATTATAATTAAAACAGCAAAGAAATGTATGAAACTTGCGTTAGGGTAAGTTCAGACATGCGACAAAGCCACGACACGGTAAATCGGTCGCCCCATTATCAGGAGCCGACAATATGGATAGCACTGCAAGCGGCTCCTACGTACTGCCGGTCGTGTTCAACCAGACATAGCTTGCTAGATAGAAAACATTCATTACCCTCACCCCTGTGACCTTTGAGGGGGCAGGCAGATTTGTTGTTGTTTAGCAACAATTTAGCAAGGGTTGCATTAGGCTGGCTAGGGAATATTGTGTGTCATAGGGTAGTTGGTCACTACTGCAAACTTATTGTGAAAGTTTATGTTATAGGTACCTATGATGTGTGTACAACAGGCACTATATATAGAAACTCTAAAAATATACCTACGAGTAAATAGACTGTAAATTTATAAATAGAGTATTTTTTACTATTTCCCACTTGAGCTGTGTTTTTTGCCGGGATAAAAGTAGGCTATGCTAATATCAGCTATCTACCAGTCAAAGTCCCGTCAAAATTGCTCCATCGGTTTCAGAGATACCACGGAACAAACAGACAGACAAACAGAAATCTAAAAAAATGCGTATTTGTTACTGTACCAATATACTTTCACATGCATCAATAAAACGTTATTTTGATATTACATACAGACACTTAAATTTTTAACCCCCGGCCGAAAAACAGGGTGTTATAAGTTTGACGTGTTTACTTGTGTATTTGTGTGTCTGTCTGTGGCGTCATAGCTCCTAAACGGATGAACCGATTTTGATTTCGTTATTTTTGTTTGTAAATTGACGATTTTTTTTTATCGAGTGTGTTCATAGCTATGTTTGATGAAAATAGGTTCAGCCATTCAAAAGCTATGGGCATTTTACTGTTTGAATCGGGGTGATTTCACACATAATAACGTGTTCCACGTGTTCATGTACGTTAACGTGGCGACGCCTGGGTGAGGCCTATGTCCAGCAGTGGACGTCATTCGGCTGAAATGATGATGATGATGAACGTGTTCCATAGATTGTCGATCGAAGCACGTTTTCTACTTGATAAATTATGTAGCATGCAGTAAAAATGTGACGAAGGTTTTTAAAATTTACCATTTTTTAGGGTTCCGTATCCAGAGGGTAGAAACGGGACCAGCGCATCGTTGCCGATAAGTCTCTTGGCTAGTCTGTCAATCAACTCAAGTGCATCAAGTTGGTACCTGGCAGATCCGTCCCAGAGGTGAGAGCAGTACTCCATGCATGACCGAATTTGCGCTTTATACAAGTTGAGTAGCTGTTCAGGCGTGAAGTACCGTCTCACCTTCGCTAGGATCCTCCACTTTTTTGCAGCCAACTGAACCTTTGCCTCAATGAACGGACCAACATTGAGGGTCGATGTCAACGTAACACCAAAAAGGAATATTCCGTTATCGGCACAGTTACACCACGGAAAGATGGAGCTGGGTGGAATTGGCTCTTTTTTGCGGAGAAAGGCACGCCTGGGTCTTAGCAGCACCGAAACCGATTAGATTGGCATTACCCCATTCGGAGACAGCCTCTAAATTTCCGTGCGGGAATCAAACACGCGACACGCAGCGCAGCAGTCAATCGCTCATAAAAGTCCAAAATGTATTGGATTGATAAGCGTTACCGAAATGTCACGTACTCAATTTGAATTTCGACAATAGTTATCGTTTATAGAATGCCAATTTGTCTAGAGCCTCTGTATCCATACCTAGTCGTTTGCAAGGAAGGCCCTATTCGATATTGTTTTGGGACCAGATTGGTGATTATATCAATAAACTTGGTTTATTGCAGTCCATTGGGCTTCTTGGATAGAAATACTATAGGTATTATTTTAGCAGACAGGACGACCATTCGCTTAAATATCATTTATGTGTATACCTACAGAGGGTGGTCGTTTCATAAAACTGACCTTAGAAATACTATCATCAGAAAAAAACACATACATTTACCTGTCCTATATAATGATATGGACGTTTGTCTTTTGCTAAGAATGCACAGCGAATATTTCCCCAACTTTTACTGCACTCATCGCCTTTTACTAATAGTGTACACGTTTGCACAATCCAGCGCAACTGTGCACAGCGGAGATCACGTCCCGCCAACACGGCGTCTTAATATTATTTCCACGGCTTATTATGTCGCACCTCTAGCGCTGTGACGTCAGCAGACTCGATGGCCGATTCATTAAGGTTAATGTTACCGGTGATCGCCAGATCGGTTACTGAGGAAGCGTTGAAGATATTAAGGGAGATGGTGCATCTTGTTTAGGAAAATATGGGTTGTTCGATGGCAATAAACTAAGACCCAGCTTTTACATGTCTTTATCAAACGGCTTCTTGGAGTTTTATCAGATGAACTACAGGACAATAAAATGATGATTATGATTTAGTTAAAACATTTTACAGCTTTAAACTTAATTGGCGCACGGGCTAAATAATGGGCGCACGGTTGGCGCAGTGGTTCAGCAATTGAGTATGTGAGTTTATATGTTTGTAAACGCACCCACGATACAGGAAGAAATTCCTAATGGGGGGCTACGTTTAAAAAAAAAATATGTTAAATGTTGAACGAAAGTCTGCAAGCAAATTATATCTTCTACTGTCAAAAATAAAGGCCATCTGCAATCCGTTAGTAACTAAGACCGGGAAATTAAGATTTCCAGAAGATTGCCAACGGAAATTATTCGTTGACATTGCTAAGAATCTTTTTGCCGCAATTCCTAGTGTTGCTTTTACGGGATTCACAAACACAAGGAAGTAACAGTTTTAAAATTAAGTGGTATAATAAGATGTGTGCGTAAACAGAACAACAACATTACATTAGCAAGCGCTAAAACTTTTAAATTCAAAGATAAGTCGTCACGGCCTTCTTCTTTGCGAAACTATAGCCACAAGGCATAACTCGCGGCTGTCTCGTGCTATGATATATTATACCGAATGTTAAGTGGCATGCACAATGTATTTATACATTGTACTTCCTTACGCCGTTATGGCATTGTTCCAAGTAAAACAATCTTCCGTTGGGCGACGATAACGGCAATAGCAATCATTTTATTACGTGACACTGTAATAAAAGTTAAATAAACTGCATTTTCGACTATATTAACGACTGCATACATAAAATTATGACGGCTGAAAGTATCATTAACTTAATACATTTGTGTTTTGATTCTATCGTAAAAAGTCTTGTTTTTATTGCGAGTTCTATTTAAATTTTGTGCTCGTTCATAAAATTCAAGTGCTTCTTGGGAATTTTAATAAGGCGTTTTGAAGAAATACACTAAGAAAATGCCCAGCTGTGTTGTTGCAATTTTCTGGAAAGAAAACTGTGAATGCAAATAATGATCACGGTAAAAGAAAAATATTATCAGCCTTTGCAGAGTTCAGAAAATATTGATCAAACAACGTATGTTACGTTACGTTTTTCTCCATGATATTAATACGGGTATTATAAATAGTGGCAAAATTCAGCAACAGAACAAACTGAAAGTTGTTATGGAAAATTCCTGATAACCTACCTACCCCCTTGTAAAATACATGGAAAAATGCATTCAAGACAAGAGGCAGAAGTAAAAAGTCAGCTACACACTTGTATATGCTATAAGAAAGAAAAAAAAATTTCTACTAAAGCATTTAAAGGTTTTGAAATTTCAAACAAAAGATGAATCTAGTACATTAATACCTCAATGATCTAATTGCACATTTGCAAGCGTCAATACGTCTCTATGGAGAAGAATGTGCAAGGAACTCCACGGACACTCAGTGTTAATTACAAGAATTTGGTTACATCATTCTTGTTGAAAAAATACATATATGTGAGAACGATGTAAAAAGACGTGCACGTAAAAGCTTCTAGAGTAAAACAAACAATTCAAAAGTGGAGCGTGACGCATGGATTGGCACCACTCAGCTCAACCATCATAAAGGAAACCGAATGATTCAACTCATGAGGCACCATCAGAGACACATTAGAGAGAGCATACACACTCAACTGCCAGGGCACACACAAGTCAACGAACGACATATATTACAGTAAATGGTACATATACAGTTGGTACATAGTACTCACACATGTGATGTGAAGTTATATAATACTAAAGGAAATTGAGTTTATACAATAAAAATATAATCATCAATCTTCAGCAGGTCCAACAATACTTCAAAACAATTATGCTCTGCTTATCACTTGTTATTGCGCCCTAGTAGTTGTGGAGCAGGACTAGCATTGAGCCAAGCATTTTTATCAGCGATGTAATCACCCAACTTATAATACGCCTACCTGCATAGTGTGCGTTGCAGGTGAGTTTTTATTTATTGGCAGGGGTTGCAACACTTGTAAACATAAATAACTTTCACATTGATCAAAATAGAGGAATTATTTCTGAAATATGAAAATGTAATCAGCTGTTTAGTACAACATTTTATAATCTTAAAACTCGACAAGATATAACTGACCTTTTTTCACCATTTCAGGTATGTTAAAATAGTAAACGTTGTATATTCATTAGTAATTTCATCTCCTGAAAATTTCTAATGGATCCTAGCAAGAGGCTGTAATAACTGCCTAACCATATACGAAAAAGGCATGAGTTTATGTATGTATGTACTCGTAAAAGTTACCCTGTATACTGTATTATATGTATAGTACCATATAATTATGTATACTATGCCTATATGTTATATTATATTGTAGTGTCTCAGCTGTTGTGGCCGACGTTATTAGTTTAAGTAGTTTAAGTCGACTAACTACCGAATCGTGCTTATTGCTTCAAAAGATACTAACTTTTTATTACCAATATTTCTTTAATATTTTACCACAATATTTGCTTTTATTTTTTTGCGCCGTAAGAGGGATGAAATCATGAGATATATTAATACGAGTAAGTGAACCTTTTTCTATATGTGATCTCCTTTGATGTTGCGATTTCATTATCACTTCTCCCAAAAAATGTTTACTGCTAGACTAAGGCCTCCCCCAAGTCCCTACATCAACCATCTTGCATCCAAAGGATTCCCTCGGCCCTTACTTAGTATTTGATCGGTTCATCTTGTGAGGAGGTCTTATTGGGTAATGGGTCATCTTCTTCTTTGTCGGTACTCTCTTGGTAGAGCGATTGTGGTCTTCATGTTGCAGTGAGACTTCGGGTTGCCATAATTTGCTTAACGATGCGACGCCATCCCTCTTTATCGGCTGTTATTCTTGTGCGCTCATGCAATGGGCCACCCACTGCTGTCGGTCCATCGCATGGGCCACCTGCCGCGTGCTGTCGTTCCTTCCACTCTACCCTGAACTACAAGCCGCTCGATAGAGTCGTTGCCTCGTCGGGACACGTGTCCAAAGAACTGGAGTATTCGAGCTAAGACTATAGCCGATAGAAGCTGCGCCAATGAGTTAATCAGCCCTTAATATTAATAAATATTTAACTTCATCTTTCACTTTAAGTGTCTAAGTTTCATAAATCTTATAATTAAAAGTTCTTCAACAACGAATCTTTTGTTTTTCCCGCTTCCTCTAATTTAATCCATTTCGAGACCACTTTATAAAGAACTCCGTGTAGTTGTTCGTTTTCATTCGCACCTATTGCATTCCACTTTCCGTGTTTAAATAAAACTCTACTGACTTCCCTGTAGTTATTTCTTCGAATTCTCAGAGAAACTAAAAGAAAAAAAAAAGTTACCAGCCTGAAGGGAATATCTTTACTTTAATTTGCCTTTGTAAGCTTTTTAACCGACTTTCCAAAAAGGAGGAGGTTCTATGATCGACATTATGTATGTTTTTTTTTATGTACGTTCACCGATATCTCCACCAATTGTGGACTAATTTTGAAAATTCTTTTTTTGTTTCAAAGAATATGTTTCGAAATTGGTCCCATTTTAATTTGTTGAAGATCTGATGAAGAACTTCGAAGATATACAACTGAACTCTTCAATAAATAACGGCCAATCTCTCGGGATTGCTGCAATCGCATGTCTGTTTATTGTTTATACCATTTCATATCATAACATCACGACGGTACGCTCTTAAGGTGTACGCAGATCTCTCATCTCACCGGTTATATTCAAAATTCATGATATTCGGGTAATCTATTTTGGAAACTACTTGCTTATTAGGTAGGTACCACTAAAAAACTTTTTTACAAAAATATACTACCGACTTCCAAATGCGAAAACTACAAAGTGAAAAATAACTTTATTTTTGGAAGTCGGTGTCCATAACGCAAAAAATGGTACCTACGAAAGAGTACCAAAAATAAAGTTATTTTTCACCTTGTAGTTTTCTCATTTGACAGTCGGTAGAATTTTTTTGTAACTAGTTTTTTTACATTATCAATTAAGACACTAATGTCTATCCAGTTGAAGACTTGAGGAAAATTGTTTTTTAATCAAGCTATTTTACTTGCTATCTCTTTAAACAAAACTTGCAACAGTTCGGAACGACTGGCTAAATATTCGCTTTTTATAACAGTATGTACTAAGGCTCCCGCAGGAAGGCGCAACTTGACAATGCGATAACGATGCGGCGAATAATTTTACGCATACGTAACATATGCATACAACAATTTCAGCAAAAAAATAGTCGTCGCATCGCTGTCACTGTGCCGAGTAACATCTGTCCTGTCCCACTGCTGGGAATGCTTTTAGTATGTCATTTAAAAACCTATGAAATAAGTAAGTACTTTGTGTAATTTCAAGGTCTACACAACGTCTTAGTAATCAATAACAGGTGGGCAGTTCTGAATAACAGTAATCATGATCTCGGGCATACCTAATGCACTTCAATACCTGGTCCAGGAACGATTCAATGCCTCTGTTAATAAACGGATTCTAGGACTTCCAGTTAAATCATAAACGTGTTCGTGCCTAGGCTATTAGTGTCAGATGAGTGGTCTAGGCCAGTAAAATCAGATTTCAAGTACTTACCTAGTTAATTCAAATTGATGTAGTTTCAGACTGACACCATTTTATACGTAGGTAGGTTTATCGTTTTATCTGAGATACCGCGGCCCTGGCACAAGCAACTGAAGGAACACGGGTGGGTTTTAGTCAGTAAAAGTCTGACACGACCTTCCGCTTCACCCAGAGCTGGAGAAGTCATTGGATGACTAACAACCCAAAAGAAAAAAGTTATCTAAAAGAAATATATTTATCATCACAACAAAGATGAGCTATTTATATGGTTTATTAATAAAAGTTTATGAGGATGTTTCTATAGAAAAAAAATTTCTTACTTTCTTGGCTTGTTTGCAAGGGTTTGTGGAATATTAACACACAATCTGTAGGTGAGGTTGCTTGCAATGATTCGAGGAACAACACAACAACACCACATAATTCGTAAAAGAACGAGGGAAATAAAATTACAAAATACTTTTGTTGTGGTCTGTACTGTTTGTATGTATTTTCGAACTTATCGATAACATTAAGTACAGTCAGGCCACAAAAATCCTTTAGCACGTCAATAATCATTATCGCGTGCACAGTAGCGTGTATTCATTCATGTGTGAGTGAATTCAACGCAAACATTTATTCGTCATACGGTATAAATACGAAAAGGTGGCTGTGAGGTCAATACTAGACAAAGATAAAGATATAGTTTTATTTTCTTCTAATTAGTATTCGCACTTAGTCAATCCAAACCTAAAGCTAAAATTCGAACTCTTTGTCATCAGTTCATTTGGCTAAGATCAGAAATATATGAATTGTAAGCAAGAGACTGTGGGTTCGATTCCCATATGATTTATTGAGATCGATTTTGTATTTTCGTTACTTTTTTTATTATATATTTTTTATGTTTAAATTAATGTTATGTTATAAGTAATATATAAATTTAAATGCTTTATATATAAATATTGTCTTAACTTGGTGTACCTACAATAAAGAATATATAAATAAATAAATAAATAAATAAATAAATTGGTATATAATACTTTTGATCCGAAAATTACAAAAAGGAATCATATTGTAGGTTAAAATAAAATAATAGTGGGTAATTTCAAACATATATAATTAAATTAGGTAACAAGTTTGCTTCTATGAAAAATTGTTTCTATGTCTTAACTTTATTGAGATTATAGCTTAATTTTTCATTTTCTCATGGAGAAAAGAAGATTGAAGTTTAATCCCAATTTTACAAACATAACCTAACTTACGTGTATAACTATAGATATTATGACCAGTATATTTCCTGTAATAAACATCCTATTCATTAATATTTAGTTACACCTCCATTATTGTCAATGCAACTAAGTAGCCGTCGACGCATGGAGGCGACAATGTTTGCACATATATCTGTGCCACGTAAATCCTCCCATATTTGAGTGCAATGGGATTTAAGCTGCTCAGGAGTTCTCTCATCTCGTGCTTTCCACCTTTGAACCATTAAACCCCATATATTTTCAATGGGGTTAAGATCAGGGGATCGAGCTGGCCATGGAATAACTTTAATATCAGTATGCTGACTAAACCACTCTTTTACAACACTGGCACGATGTATCGGACAATTATCTTGAACAAAACTTAGTTCACCAAAGTCTTCAGTTGGATAAACATTACGCACAGTTGGTAGCATTATGTCATTTAAAACTTCGACGTAATTATAACTATCTTCAAACTACCTTCTTCCTCGAACCTCTTTACCCAACGGCTCACAGTATTTCTCTAAAAAACAAAAATATTTTATTACACACTTGCAACTAGCGATTTATGAATAGGTATCATACGCCGCAACTATCATCATACCTAAAATAATCCTTAAAAATAACTTACACTTAAACCGGTTTCGGAAGAAATTTGAGAAATATTAAGCCCATTTCTATGCAAAGCGACAATATTTGCCCTGGCATCAATAGGAATATTAGCTTGCATCTCGAATCAGATATTCAAACAACACAATAATCGCAATAATAACACAAGTACTCTTAATAAAGTTCGCCAACTAACAACATCGTAGGTAATTACTTCTTCAATCCAGTAAGTTTATTTTATTTTACACTCACCCACATTTATTTAATTTTGTTACAAGTTCAACTAATAAGAAACATTATTCTCATCGAGTAATATCAAAGATAGATATTATTTTAAAATTCTCGATAAAAACACAAAAAGATCGACTTAGCTGGGGTTCGAAAGCAGGTCTCAACGTGTGAAACAACCAATGCGTTAACCACTCAGCCAGATAGCTATATGGCAATAGTACCGAAATTAAATACAACTATCTTAATACGCCGCCACGATATGACAGACTAGATAGTATTATACAAATGATCATTCTACCGTACTCTTTCTTAATAAATAATGATGAAAGAGTGCGATATACGAGACGTGTATGTGTGCAAAAGGTTTGTTATATTGAAAGGTCGTAAGTGCGACTTGCTTTGATGCAATAAATTTGTAAAACTGCTAATGGATTTATGCATGCGATAGTACCTAATCCTGAATCTAACCCTCTCTTTGCTGCATCGACATCAACAACAGCTGCAAAAAAATGCAAACCTCTATAAAAAAAATAACTCAAAGAAAAACCGCTTCTCCCATGACACGTTAATGCTATACACCTACCAATAAGAGGTCACTTATTGACAGCATCAAAAGAGGCCGAAGATTCATATAAAATAAATTGCCTCACAGTTGATAGCGGGGGTCAATGAGCCGTGACGTTGACGAGGGTGTTCCCGCCAATATGCACGAGCGCCATCTTGAACCGTGTTTGACATGGCTGGCTTCAGGTGAATACTGAGATTACAAGAGCTGAACTTACATATGTGATTGTTTAATCGGGTTAAGTAGGCTTTTTGCGAATGGTTTTTGAAACGTTTACCTAAAGAATAAAAGTGCCGATCGCTTAGGCAATTGCAAAATTTTGCCCCTATTTCTGCAAAGAATCTATTGATAAGTTACAAATTAAATGCAAGTGAAATGTGGTTATTGGTTGTAGTTGGAGTAAATGTATTTATACCAATCCCCCTCTAAAAAGCTTATTTTATTCACTGAAAACAGTGAATACAAAGCACTTTTAATCATTATTTAGGTGTTTGAGTTTAGAACACACCAATATATACGAGCTCCATCTCAGTGCTATACAACCTCTTTGCGCATAAAATACTCGATACAAACTCCTTGTGCAAAGAATATTCGACATGCAAACTCCTTGTGCTTTTCGCTTAAATCTTTCTTTTTCTCGAAGTCATGGTATAAAGTATAGTATGCAACTCTTGAATAAAACGAATTTATATCGAGGGCCATAAATCATTCGCGTCGCTCAGGATTCTAACACTTGAATCACGAGCATAGCGAGTGACCAGAAACCAGATAGATGGCAAATTGATAACTGAAATGTTAATCATATAGGGAAATTATTAAGCGCTATTCCTTTCCCCTAGACACCTGCTTAGAATGTTGCTGTGCCCGACAGGGTCCATAATTGTTTCTGTAACTTATAATTACCTGTATGTACATTATGGATGCATTAAATTTAATTTGAATTAGAATCACTCCCTACGGTCGTGATTCAGTCGTTAGAATCCTTCACTTGCTAGTGATTTATCTATGGCCCTCGCTTTATATCCGTCCTTTATTCACTAATTGCATAATATACTATAAAGTAAGTAATGTACAGCAGCTTACGTGTAACATTACAAAAAGTTCGTTACTGAAACTAGACCTTAGTCTTCTGCCAGCCAAAATCAGCCTTCTTAAACACTCTAATATAGAAATAGATTCATATTAAAAAACCCCTCTCGTAATTGTATTAGTGAGTAATCATAAATCTTTGTAGTACCATAACAGTTTCTAAGGTATATCTCAAACATGAAAGCGGGTTATAGTTACATTTAATCTCGCAAATGAGTTTGCTTTGAGTAAAGAGTAAAGAGAAATAGTTGAAGTTATTCTTAACTTTGTTAAAAACAAACGTTTCGCTAACTGCGACAACAATTTTGAATGATATACAAGTTCTTCACACAGAATGTATTTTACTGAAAAGACTTAAACGTAATTAATATTATGATTCGACATTATCAAAGAACGCAGGTTGTAGTAGATAATGTTAAATCTGTCAAGTGCCACTTGCTTTTCTTTATAATGAATACAATCCCTCCGAGAAGAGGCTTCTTGTTTATTAAAACTATTGAAAGGGACTTAATTATTTACAAGCCCATGAGATTTCGTTTTTATATTTGTGTATTTAAAATGTGGGGTTAAAGTTACCTGTATTACTATTTACTATTTTAATATTATTTATCATTAATCGCAATATCAATCAAAACTGAAGTAAAAATTCGATTTTCTATATCACAATTGGTATAGTATATAGGTGCATACGTAATGTATATCTTAACTTCACAACTATTTCTAAAATTGACGGAACCAATCGTAAAATGAATGCGAAAAACAACCTATTCGACATATGTATATAACTATATAGGTATTACTTTGTTTGAGGGATCTAAACTAATAGGTTTATCGTTCTATCACTCACATTTTTTTTTCTATTATAATACACGGCAAATCCAAAAGTTAATATCACCAAGGAGTTTACATCAATTATTTTTTTTGTAATGGATAGCTTATGCGAGGCGCACCATTTTTACCCGACTGCGGGAGGGAAATGTTTTTTTTATAGTACCTATTATAAAAAGTTTTGATTCCAATTTTTACTTGTCTGTGGCAACGCCCGCTATTGTGCATGCGCCATTCATACGTTTTGCTGTACTGAATTTTTCTTACTCTTGTGACGTTTTTCTTTTATTTAGTAGGTTCAATCCCAATGTATGAGGGTAGATAAAATAGTTTATGAAACTGCACATAACTAGGTATTAAAACCTCTTAATATGCAACAGTTTCATAAACTACTATTATGCACAAGCAAATAGACAGACTTCATGCTTTATACATTTTCTACCAGTTGACCTTAGACACTTGTCCCACCGCCGACGATCAGCTAGTAGAGAGTAAAGCTAGAAACTAAAAACAAGTTGGCGAGCAGAGAATAGCGAGTAAGTTTCGATAGTTTTGTCGTTCGGCCATTAGCAAATGTTATTGTGCGACGGGTGATTACACGCACCACTCGCTCGGGGCAGCCAGTCCTGCACGCGTTGGTTGGTTGGCCTATGGGCGCAGTGACGTGAGTTCTGTTCGCTAAGCAAGCATCACCGACTGAGTATCGCTGAGCGAGTATTATCTTTGATAGCTCTTGTCGCTGCGACAAACTTGAGGAGAGAGAGTACTCGCCGGCAGTGTGAACATCCAGCGATCAACTATCTCTTATTGTCACGGGCTCTGTATCTTTTGTTCGTTTCTTCAGCGAGAAAATAGTCGATAGCTAATCGCTTCGTCACTGGCGGTGGGACAAGGTCGATCAATTCTGATACTTACTTTAACTTTCAGGCAAGTTTAACAATTAGATCAACCATCTTATAGATTAGCTAATGTACACACATCTTTCATGGGGTACTTTGTCAAATTCTATGACAAAATACCATGTAATATATGAAACAAAATTTAAAACTTTTGTTAAAACACACTTTGTAAACCAGCATATTACAAATTAAATGAAATTCAAGATAAGAATGCTTGGTAACATGCTGTTTCTGCTCCATGTCTTTAGTGTAGATAAAATCAAACTCGTTAATTTTAATATATTCATAATTATAGTAACGCTTTATTTTTATTTATTTTCTTCTCTTTTTGTTTAAGAAATTGACTCTCACACTGTTCTGTTGTTGTTGAATTAGGTAATTTGCCTATGTTTGCAATATTTGTAAGTATGTGAGAACCATGTTCCTATCTATCAAATGAAGGAATTTACCTATTAGTGCTTGTAATACTTTATATATAGTATATAGTAGTGCTGGGTGCATCGTCCTCACGTATATGAATTTATGTAAATTTTGTAAAACACTTTTTATACAAGAGTAAATGGGGAGTTTCTTGTCCGTTTTTCTCTATAACAAGCTACTTTTCTGAATGGACGGTAGAGTCAATTATTATTAACTTTAAATTTATATTTTTGACGTTCAAAAGTGCCGCTTAATGGCCTAGCTGAAATAAAGAATTTCTGTCTTTTGTCTCTGTCTTTGAAGACGTAATCTCATCTCGGTGATAATAAATGTCAATAACTTGCCAAATTGAGTGGCGTTTTTGACAGTTTAAGAATGATATTAGAATGTTAATGTTCCTAAATACGGTATTTGATTGCACACCCAATTTCATCTAGTCAGATTTTACTTGTTGGGACAGTTATTTTTAACTTTATAAATACACAATCTTTCGCAAAATCTGCTTTCAGAGTGACGAGTGATTGAAATATTCAGCTTTAAATGAAATAGAAATTTTATGTTACAAATTCTGTGCGATTGTTTAAAAATATCATACTAGTTTTGCGTGAACATTTTCAATACACACCATTATATTTTATAGTTGGCAACAATAAATAATAAAACACCTGAATTCACTAGTACATTTTTTGTTAAAATCTATAAAAGTTCGCAAATGTAGTTTTACGTTTGATATTAAAATAACTGAAAAACTTGCAGTCGGAATTTTTATGGGTCGGCGAGCAGCAGTCAACCCTTGTCAATATCAGTGGGTATTATCCGGAAATATCTGAAAATTTCATATGAACTGCATCCCAAGCTACTGTACGTGCCGATGTTCCGACTATCTTCTGAACAGTTTCCATTGATTTCATTAAACGTTGGAACATGCTCTGTTTGTGTGGCAGGTCAAAAGTTAGGATTTATTTATTTTATCTTGTTGTTAGTTGTGGACGTGTTTGTCATGACAATTTTTTCTGTGTTTACTGTTTAGTAAGTAGGAAAAAAATGAAGGAAAATTCGCCCTCGTTGTTTTTCGCCCCCCCTGTTAAAGAAGTTGGGAAGAGATTTTTGATAGTTTTTAGAGTTCCGTACCCAAAGGGTAAAAACGGGACCCTATTACTAAGACTACTTTGTCAAATTCTATGACAAAATACCATGTAATATATGAAACAAAATTTAAAACTTTTGTTAAAACACACTTTGTAAACCAGCATATTACAAATTAAATGAAATTCAAGATAAGAATGCTTGGTAACATGCTGTTTCTGCTCCATGTCTTTAGTGTAGATAAAATCAAACTCGTTAATTTTAATATATTCATAATTATAGTAACGCTTTATTTTTATTTATTTTCTTCTCTTTTTGTTTAAGAAATTGACTCTCACACTGTTCTGTTGTTGTTGAATTAGGTAATTTGCCTATGTTTGCAATATTTGTAAGTATGTGAGAACCATGTTCCTATCTATCAAATGAAGGAATTTACCTATTAGTGCTTGTAATACTTTATATATAGTATATAGTAGTGCTGGGTGCATCGTCCGCACGTATATGAATTTATGTAAATTTTGTAAAACACTTTTTATACAAGAGTAAATGGGGAGTTTCTTGTCCGTTTTTCTCTATAACAAGCTACTTTTCTGAATGGACGGTAGAGTCAATTATTATTAACTTTAAATTTATATTTTTGACGTTCAAAAGTGCCGCTTAATGGCCTAGCTGAAATAAAGAATTTCTGTCTTTTGTCTCTGTCTTTGAAGACGTAATCTCATCTCGGTGATAATAAATGTCAATAACTTGCCAAATTGAGTGGCGTTTTTGACAGTTTAAGAATGATATTAGAATGTTAATGTTCCTAAATACGGTATTTGATTGCACACCCAATTTCATCTAGTCAGATTTTACTTGTTGGGACAGTTATTTTTAACTTTATAAATACACAATCTTTCGCAAAATCTGCTTTCAGAGTGACGAGTGATTGAAATATTCAGCTTTAAATGAAATAGAAATTTTATGTTACAAATTCTGTGCGATTGTTTAAAAATATCATACTAGTTTTGCGTGAACATTTTCAATACACACCATTATATTTTATAGTTGGCAACAATAAATAATAAAACACCTGAATTCACTAGTACATTTTTTGTTAAAATCTATAAAAGTTCGCAAATGTAGTTTTACGTTTGATATTAAAATAACTGAAAAACTTGCAGTCGGAATTTTTATGGGTCGGCGAGCAGCAGTCAACCCTTGTCAATATCAGTGGGTATTATCCGGAAATATCTGAAAATTTCATATGAACTGCATCCCAAGCTACTGTACGTGCCGATGTTCCGACTATCTTCTGAACAGTTTCCATTGATTTCATTAAACGTTGGAACATGCTCTGTTTGTGTGGCAGGTCAAAAGTTAGGATTTATTTATTTTATCTTGTTGTTAGTTGTGGACGTGTTTGTCATGACAATTTTTTCTGTGTTTACTGTTTAGTAAGTAGGAAAAAAATGAAGGAAAATTCGCCCTCGTTGTTTTTCGCCCCCCCTGTTAAAGAAGTTGGGAAGAGATTTTTGATAGTTTTTAGAGTTCCGTACCCAAAGGGTAAAAACGGGACCCTATTACTAAGACTCCACGGTCCGTCTGTCTGTCTGTCTGTCTGTCACCAGGTTGTATCTCATGAACCGTTATAGCTAGACAGTTGAAATTTTCACAGATGATGTATTTCTGTTGCTGCTTTAACAAAAATACTAAAAACAGAATAAGTTAAATATTTAATTGGGTGATACAAGAAACGTGTTTTTTTTTTTGCCGTTTTTTTGCGATAATGGTACGGAACCCTTCGTGGGCGAGTCCGACTCGCACTTGGCCGATTTTTATTCATTAATGTTCCACATACTATGGATGATTGGCTTGTTTTTTGGTATTTGGATAAAACAAGGCAAATGGATAGAACCAGAACCTAGATTAAGATATACTTTCATACCAGTGTAATGTTCCTTGGCATAATAAAACATTTATCACGCGGGTGAAGGCACGGTCAGAAGCTAACAGTTAATAAAACCTTAAACCAGCTGTTATCACACCTAATATACCTACACCAAGCTCCGTCGGGAGTCAACAACCGCCTTGGAAGATACGTTATCAATATGCGATGACACCCGCCATGGGTCTTTATCATGGGCTCTGTGTCACGGACCTTTCGACGGGGCTGGTTAATGACATTATTACATAGGCTTTCTTCAAGGGGATGGCAATTCATTGGTAGCTATGTAGTACTTACTGTAGTAATAGGTAGGTCTCTAGGGGTCTTTAAGTCAAGAGTGAAAAGGTCTAGGCAAGCGTGCTCCACCGTCGACCACATCATCGCATATACCATCAGGTGAGAAAATAAAAAAAAATGATGTTGAATTGAGAGCGTATAATTATTAGTATCTGGGCGACCGAGCTCTTCTCGGGTGAAAATAGAGAAAACGACGTTTTCTAAAACCGGCCAAGTGCGAGTCAGACTCGCGTACGCAAGGTTCCGTTCGATTATCGCAAAAAATGGCAAAAAAATCACGTTTGTTGTATGGGAGCCCCACTTAAATATTTATCTTATTCTGTTTTTAGTATTTGTTGTTGTAGCGGCAATAGAAATACTTCATCTGTAAAAATTTCAACTGTCTAGCTATAACGGTTCATGAGATACAACCTGGTGACAGACGGACAGACAGACCGACGGATCGTGGAGTCTTAGTAATAGGGTCCCGTTTTTACCCTTTGGGTACGGAACCCTTAAAATTTAACCTAGCTGAAACCCCCTGCATACTAAATTTCATGAAAACCGTTGGAGCCGTTCCCGAGATTTAGATTATATATATACAAGAATTGCTCGTTTAAAGGTATTATATATATATATATTATTATTATTAGATAGATGGATAGAAGTTTGTATAACTAAAAGTTTTGTCGGAAGAGGTAAATTGATTAGCACGCTAAAAGTGCCGGTTATTTCAGTTATACTGGGTATATTCAGTTGGTGTGATTGTCATTGAGATCAACCAAGGACTAACTCGGTAACATAATAATTGAATAAATGTGACGCTTCTAAACTCCATTTGAAATAACATTAGACATGTTTCGAAATCTTTTTACAGTCCGTTCAACCGATTTTGAGTTCTATCCCGTAAACGTAAGGATGACATAAAAAGCATAAACCTGTTACCAAAACCAACTGTTTACTACAGTTACTATTTGTCGTATCACCAAAGCAATAGAAGTCAAAATCGGTTGAACGGGCTTTAAAATGGGCTAATTTAAACATCTTATGTTATCGCAAATGGAGTATAAGTACAGTAAAGGGAGTATAGTAAAGTAAAACGGCCAAAAACTTGCAGTTTCATTGGAGCACTTTCCAAAGTTATCAGTTTTTAATCTAAGTATATCTGTACTATAATATACTATATTATACTATCACACTTTATCATATTATAAAGGCGAAATTTTGTGAGTGTGTGTACGTGTGTGTGTGTGTGTGTGTTTGTATGGTTTTTACCTGTTCACGCTCAAACGGCTGGATCTGGATGAAATTTGGCAAAGTTATAGATTATAGTCTGGAATAGCACATAGGATACTTTTGATCCCGGGAATATGTTCCCTTGGGATAATTTTTGACATTCACGCGGGCGAAACCGCTGGCAGAAGCTAGTAATACTTTATATATCCTTACTAATATTATAAATGTGCATGTAAGTTTGTTTGTTACGCTTTCACGCAAAAACTTCTGAACCGATCATCATGAAACTTTGTACATAATATATATTCTTGGAGGTATTAGAAGTAACATAGGATACTTTTTGATAAAAAAAAAAAATATGGCTTCACTGCGAGCGAAGCCGGCAAGCGGCGGAAGGCGGGTAAAAGCTAGTATATAATATTTTAAAGAGAAAAGATTTGTATGAAACGAATAAACTTAAATACTACTGAACCGATTACAAAAATTCTTTCACCGTTGGGAAGCTACACTATCCCCGGTTGACATAGGCTACTTTTTATCCCTGTATTCCCACGGTAACGGGAACTACGCGGGTGAAATGTTAAATAAATAGGTAAGTTTAAATAAAATACAGGCTATTTCAAATAAAATTATTTATTCAACTCGAGCAGCAAGAATAAAGACTCAGTAATTTTAGAAAAAAAAAAATTTAATTCTAGTGTAGTATGGTGAGTGAGTGGGTATGTGCTAAAAAAAACTTGACATATAAATCCTCTGACCTTACAAAGCTTGTAATATCTATTAAAGAATAAATCAGAATGCATGTAGTGAGAGCGGCAATCCCACACATTGTACTATTGTTAAATCCAACCAACCACTGTTGTTGATCAGTGCGCTGACCTTTAAGGTTGCCCTAGTCGAGGGCACGAATTATTTTGCACGCGGGGTTAAAATGCATGCTATCTCATCCGACAATACGTGCGAAAGAGATAGATGCTGTGATGAGCAGTAAGAAGCTAGTTCGCGTACGAATTAGCATTTTTGTAAGTTTGTAGCGAAATGATGATTTAGGACACAAACGAGCGCGCGAAATTTTATAAACAGACCTTTGGGAGTCTAGATATCATGAAAAAACGACTATAAAAATATAAAAATATTTTTTTTTTGCATTGTTTGCATTGCCCCGTAATTGTACATATTTTATTCATTCTATTTCTAATATTAGTTTGTAAATAATGCACATAATGTAAATTAATGTAAAATACAATATTAATTAACAATATAAATTGACATCTCTTTCGCTTGATTTGCATTGTTGAACTACTAATCTATCCCTGTATGGTGGCTGTTTTGCAATTTTCTTTCATCTTATGGTATTTATTTCCGCCCAAAGATGCGTTAAAATTTGTGTTGACATAAGGAACTTTCGACGCTCATGATTTTCTAATATTTTTATTTTTTACCTTTTTGTTTCCATACAAAGCTAGATAATGATGAGACAAATTGATATCATTTTTTATTTTGAACGCACAGCGTCAAACAGTGGAGTAATCGCCAGACTAAGTTTGTATGTAAGAATGATCGACTAGTGTAACCTTAAGTGATGCTGGCATAGTCCTGCACTAGGATAATCTCTGTTAAAGAAAATGGATGTCAAGACAGTATTTATTTATCAAGCAATTTCTACCACATAAGATACACCACGTATTATCGTAACTATACGTATGTAGAAGAAGAAACTTCCTTTTTTTTTGAACATTATACACGGTGAAATTTAATTGGTTGTTTTCCCGCGGCAGAACGACTTGCCTTAAGGAGTACTTTCGAAGTATAGAGTTAAAGTAAATAAATAACGATGTTTCTGTTTTAAAATAATTAAAAAAATATTCATCAACTCGAAAAAGTGAGTAACAATAGTAACTCTAGACGTAACTTGTAGGTACTAGGTACTACTCGTGTCACCACCTACAAAAAAACCAATGCACAAAATAATGTCAAACCAAAATAAACTCTCGCACGTAGTGATAAGGCATAAAATGTTTGCACCGAACAATACAAAAAATCACCGCGTAACCGACAAAGAAAAGACCGATTTAGAAATGTTCAAAGTAAAATTAGCTCTCGCGTGTAGTGATACGGCATAAACTAGCCTGCGCGCAACAATTTCAAACGAAGCCGCCGACGCCTATTTTACCCGTGCGGCACGCGACCCTGACCTACTTAGTTTTCCCGCGAATGTCGTAGGCGCAGCACGCGCCATCACTGTAAACTGCAATGGATCGACATTACAATTACAGCAATGTGGAGTACGTCGCTATGGTGCAGCTGTATGCTAGGGCTGATTATGACTCCCATGCTGCCCGGTGACTTTACGCAGAGCGGCAACACTTGGAGTCGCTCCGTCTTCGCGGGGTTCTGAACCCCCAAGTCCCATCTCCACGGACGATCGTAGCGGCGACACAGCGGCTACTAGATCATGGACAGTTCCATGCACCGGCACATGCACAGGGCAGAGGTCGACCAGCCGTTATTTTGCCAGCGCTCGACGAGGAGATCATCGAGTACTTCGAACGGGATCCGCGTCGAAGTACGCGCCAGGCCGAGGCTAGGTTTGGCGTAAGCCAGTACCACGTCTGGCAACTACTCAACTCTGAAGGACAGCATCCTTATCATTTTCGCGGTGTTCACGCTCTCCACGAAAATGACCCCCAGAACAGAATTGCGTTTTGTCAGTGGTTGATCGCCAACCAAGATAAGAACATTTTGTGGACGGATGAATCAACTTTTACTCGAGTTGGTATTTTCAACCAGCGTAACGAACATTTTTGGGCAATTAATAACCCACACGTAATTCGCGAGTGTGCGCATCAAGTGCGTTTTAGTGTCAATGAATGGCCACCTCATAGGGCCGCATTTCGTGGCAGGACACTTAACAGGTGGAACCTACCTGGAAATGCTACGAAATGTTATCCCGGACTTATTAGACGACCTTCCGCTAGCGGTGCCCGTGGACAACCTTTATTTTCAGCAAGACGGGTGCCCGGCTCATTATCACCGCGCCGTGCGAGAGCACTTGAACTTGGTGTTTCCCCAGCGCTGGATCGGACGCGGCGGACCAGTGCCTTGGCCACCAAGAAGCCCGGACCTAATTCCGTTAGACTTTTACTTGTGGTCTGAGCTCAAACGCCTATTGTATCGTGAGGAACACGAAAGTCGCGAAGCGTTAGTAGCTGCGATAGTGGACGCTTTTGATATCGTACGTCGTGACAGAGACACCTTGTTTAAATTAAAAGAGAACCAATTAAAACGGGCGCGATTGTGTGTAGAACGGAATGGCTTACACTTCGAACATTTACTCCGTTACCGGGAAGTGTAAGTACCTACTCGTACTTTTGTAAATAGTAGTAGTTTAGTTGATTAAAATTATTGTAAATAAGTTGATTCAAATTTTGTAAATACGCCTCAAATACTTTTTTAAGTATCTAATTCAGAAAATTAGTTTTTTTGGTTAATTTTTCTTAGTTTTCTTTTTTAATTTAATTTTGGGTTCAATAAATTGCAGATAAAAAAGTATTTATGACGGTCCTAAGCCCGTAAAAGTATGAAGGGAAAATTTGAATAACATGTTGGATAACAGCTGATTGAAAAGCACGTGGGTCAATGGCCTCGCGGCCTTTAATAGTAACACTAGACGTAACATGTATTGTAGGTAATACTGACGTCGCACGCGCCGGCGCCGCAGCCCTCAAAGGAAAGCGATGCGTAAATGGTCAAACCCAAATAAGCTCTCGCACGTGGTGATACGGCATAAAAGTTTGCACGCAAAACAAACGAGCGAGCCACAAGCCGACAAAGAAAAGACCGATTTATTAAATGTTTAAAGTAAAATAAGCTCTCGCGTGTAATTATACGGCATAATCTAGCCCGCGCGTAACATGATCAAACGGAGCCGCCTTCGAACCTAATCCTTTCGACGGTGACCTAGCACCCGGGTCAACGGCCTGCTGTCGTTCGGCCGTAGACATCGGGAGGTATACTATTGGTTCGTGATCGCTTTCGAGTTTAGTTTTTCACAATGTTAAATATGCCAGTTTTTGTTTCTAATATTTTAAATAACTACGAAACGATTGTATTACATAGACAAAACCATTTCGCTGCGCGAAAACAACCATTTAAATTTCACGGTGTATATATATTTCTATATTTCCGATGTTTCCTCTTGTATTTATAGATCGAGTTCAAGTAATCGCAATTGCGTTCGCGTTCTAAAGCTATTTCAATATATTGGGATTGTGCCGCAAATTGTGGAGTGGGAATCAAGTTCCCGAACTAAGCAAACACATTGTTACAGAGCCAATCAGATTATCAAATTATCACCCGCCATATTTTGCATTATTACTTGATGACGGAGCAATGGAGGAATCTTAAAGAAAGAAAGGATTGAACTGTTTAGAATATTATCTATGAAGACACCCACAGCACGCATAGAAAGTTACATAAAAGATACATTAAATTACGAAATACCGGTGTCTCTTAATTAACAACAGTCTGTTTCGCTGCATCTGTACGGCTACTAGATAAAACGTAAATATATTTTTAAGAAAAAGTTGAAATTGCCAGCATTTAATGTGGAGACCGCAAAAGACAAAACACAAATTCAAAGAATAATTCTAGGTATTGAGAACTATATTGAAACACTACACCAACTAGTTTTAATCCCCTAAGCATCATACTCCACCCACCCTCTGTTTACGTGGAATCTGATAATGATGACAACATTCTCTTTGAGAAGATTCTTAGAAAATCTTTTAGCCTCATTCTGCTTATTCAAGTTTTCCAAGAAAATTGTTAGTTAGCTTTATCATACTGTTTCAATGGATCTTTTGTCTATTTTCTTTTAGGTGCATTTTATTTTGTAGTTAACTGTGCACAAGTGATTATTTATAACGTAACATTTTAACCGACTTCCCAAAAAGGAGGAGGATTACAAATCGGATGTTTTTTTTGTAAATTTATTTTTGATCATAACTCCGTCATATATAGACGGATTTGCAAACTTCTTTTTTTGTTTGGAAGCGTATATTCTCGAGGTGATCCCATTGTCAACAAATCCGAATCTGATCATGGAATCCCATGGAAATCGAGGGTATTCCTCAAATATTGTAAGCAGACGTATAGCGATTTTGCTATTTTTAATAACATGAACAGCATTTGCACTCATAAAGTATCATTTGGTGAAGTGGAACTGATGTAGCAGACTACAGATGACCACTGTAACACCTTGATAAGTTTGTCATGGGTATAAGTTATCTCGACCAGTTTTTTTTTTTAATGAATGTTCGGCCATAACGTCATATATAAACAGATTCGCAAAATTCTTTTTTGTTCGAAAGAAATTTATTTCGAAATGGTTCCATTTAAATTTGGTAAAGATCTGGTGGTAAATTTCGGCGATATACAGCAGAACTCTTCAATAAATAAAGGTAAATCTCTCGAGATTGCTGCAATAGTATGTCTGTTTAATGATTACACCATTTCATAACATACTATCATGCCATCATGTACGCTCTAAACGGGTGTGTATAGTTCATCCTGGTACACTCTCATTCCACCGGTTATGTTCAAGCTACATGTTATTCGGTAAATCTATTCTGACTTCACTGTGGGCATCAATAGGTAATTTACTATAGAACTTGCCCATTATGTACCACTAAAAAGTGAAAAATAAAAACCTTTTTTACAAAAAATACAACCTCCTTCGAAATAAAAACACTATAAAGTAAAAAATAACTTCAATTTCGGCCGTCGGTGTCAAAAAACAAAGATACAAATCTGGAACTTCACTGCCGTTACTGTCTATCAATCATTTGTTTTTTGATGGTGTCTGCACTAACTACAAAACTAACCGCAAAGAGAACATTAAAGAGTCTTATGTACCTGGGTTTCTTTTCTCATAGAATGTAGAGTAGCTTTAGATAAGTAGTTCCCCAGAGGAAATCTGTCATGATAAACCGCACTACTATTAAATATTCTAGTATTCATGCAATTCAAAAAATCATTCCAAAGACGCAGCGAAATGTGCAAGTGTATAACGTATCCACCAAACTGAAGCAACTAGTGGACCTCAGACAACGTGTTGGCCTAAAAAATAAAGTCAAATCAATTTCATATTAAAACTGTTTATAATATTCTCCGGTAAACAAAAGTAATTGAAGGTCGCACTTCCATGCAGCACCTCGTTTACACCGCACACAAATTATCATACATCATATTAAACATTATAAAGACGTGGGTTCGCAACAAAACATGTTAACAAGTTGCACATATTATGAAACAAGGGTGGGCGCACTTTGTTGTAACGCGAAACTTTTGTCTATCCGGGACAGGGTAGAATTTTCATTAAAATCTTCTTTAGCGCCCTAACATAAAAGAGCAATTTTTCCCAGTAGGAAAATCTCGATGCAGCCGCATTAACGCTTTTATTTGCTCTTTTATTTGAAAAAAACTTATTATTCTACTTCTGCCACCCGGGGAATTACATTATTCTCTTGCAGTTCTATTTATAGAAAGTATTCAAATCTACCTTCTGTTTAGTGATGGCTATGCGCTGGGATAGTGTTTTGTTTATGTTTGAGTTTAAAATCCGTTTACCGACTTCGAAATTAGTTTTTGTTGATGTTCGTTTCATTGATCTGGAAGCAGTAAGCTCCGATGGGTTTTTGTCGTTTAACCTTCCAAGAATTTACCAAGGTTTTCTTCTTATTTTCCGGCTTCTTCATGTTATTCTTAAAAGAGCTTTGTTCCGGGGACAGGGATCGATCAGAGCTTCCTTTGAGTTTACGATTGGTTTAAATCTGGTAATTGGTTTTTAGAAAGCTTGCTTTGCTGATCATTTATTTCTTTTAAACATTTAATTAGGGTAAGATGGAGCTCGTGGCTACATAATGACAGCAGCACGGGTCGGTCTTCAAGGTTAAGCAACGCTTGATGAGGACGGTCCGTGGATGGGTGACCATTTTCAACATACCAAGTTTCCTCCGTGCCTCGGCAAGCACGCTAAGCCGTTGGCCCCGGCTGTCATTAAAAGATCTTTGACAGTCGTTACGGGTAGTCAGAAGCTTGAGATCTGACACCAGTCTAGCTAAGGGGTACCGTGTTACCCAGTTACTGGGTTGTGGAGGTCAGATAGGCAGTTGCTCCATGTAAAATATTGGTACTCTGCTGAATCCGGTAGGACTGGAAGCCGACCCCAAAATAGTTGGGAAAAGGCTAGGCAGATTGAGTTAGGGTAAGATGACAATAATGCCTCAACGTAGCAAATTAATCAGTTTGATTCCATCTTTGAAGTGTTATAATTAACTCGGCTCCTAAGCCTTGAGCTTATAACCCCTTATTAACCTTCGAGCTAATAAGGACATAAACGTTAATGCCAGCAGTATAAAGCTAATGGCTATAAACAGTCATAGGCGTGACAGATGGCTGGGAAGATAATCCAGAAAAGGTAACTATAGGAAACGCTGTAATTAACTTGGATTGTACTCGTAACAAAGATTTTTAATTGTCTAGTTACATCTTTTACTGACTGATGAGAAGTAAAATCTATACTTATGTATTAATATTATAAAGCTGAAGAGTTTGTTTGTTTGTTTATACGCGCTAATCTCAAGAACTACTGGTGAAAAATTATTTTTGCGTTGGATAGTCCATTTATCGAGGAAGGTTATATAACGTTACGCTACAACCAATAGGAGCGGAGCATAAATGAAAAATGCTGCAAAAACGGGCAAAATTCCTTTTTGAGAGCTTCCGTTGCGTGCGCTGCGTGAGCGGTTAAAATTACGCAACAATCATGCATGTAGTGTAGGTACGGTTGGGTAGGTAGGTAGATAGCCATTTGATGGGAGCGAAGCCGCGTGGAACAGCTAGTAGTCAATATCTACCGAACCAGCATAAATAAAAAAACCTGCTATCATATCTGCAAAATGAAATGTATAAAACAGCTAATATTAATCAACAACCTACTCAAAAACAGCGGAACAAACCGTAACAGATACTGCTTATCCAGATTTATTACTAAAATAAAAAAGTGGGAGGCGAAATGGTCTAAATTAAAAAGCAATGCCTTGTCGAGACAGAGCGAGCGGAAACAAAGAACCGGGAATTCATCAAGCGCTTTTGAACCCCCAGCATTGTGGTGCAGTATTCACAGACCATTGCCGGAAAGAAAATCTTCGAGGGGATCGCCACTCTTTGACGCCCAATGCAAAAAAGTAATCTTTTTCCCCAAGAAAAACTCTACTTCATTACTTTGTACGCTAGCCACATAAAAGTATTGAGGAATTTTGAAACCGAGCTACTTGTTGAACGTGGATGCTTCTGAATAGATTATGGGGAGTTAATTAAATGATTTTTCCGCAGTGAATGGTAATGTAGCTCATATTTGAGGTTTAGTCTTGGTTTTTTGAATTATGTGGAGCATTGTTTGAGCTCAATGCGGTAGCGCGCCGTTTTCAATAGCTTATGCTTTTGTGATTTCTGGTGTGTTAATACTTTACTTGATATGATTTTATTATACTAGCGTTTTTGGGACCGGTTTTTGCAAAGCAATTGATGTGGTTTTGATGACTGTCAACAGACAAAATGATATGTAAAAAAACAAAGATAAAATATCAATTATTTTTTCTACAGCTGTATTTAACCTAAAACAAAAGTAGTAGAAAGTAACCCTGTAATATACCATATAGATTATAGGTTGTAAAATAGTAAATACAACACAACAAAATAGGTTTAGACTTATAGTAGCTTTAGACTACTTTGAAACACGAACATTCCTTTGCTACGCCGTAGCCGGGTATTCCCAAAGCTACCCAAGTTCCAAAACTAATCTAAATTGAGCATTTAAAAACGACATTGAAGATCTACAATTTACGTACAGTACAACTATTTCCGTAATGTCCCTCAGCAAACTTCATGTTTCGTCAGTCATCTTTCTATCAGTTGCCCTTTGCACTTGGTGCAGACCGGACGCTCTCAATCAACTTGGAAGTATAAAGAGTTGTTAATATTTTAACTTAATATAATTTATTTAAAAATGGGCGGAAAGCTGCTAAAGGAAAAAAGTTTACAGCTCTATATGGTCCACACGGAAATCAAAACATAACGATAAAAAAGTACTTATTTCTGAATTCAGATTATTAAACACGATAAATTTAATAATTAATTGACATAAAAATTAGCATTCGTTTGTATTCAGAAATGCGATGATTTCCGAGGGACATTTAGAAATTAGTTGTACTGTATACACTAATGTACCTAGACTTATCTACTGTAAACAAAACAACTCGTAGAACAATTCAGTATTCAGAATACGATTCACATAGACACAGTGTATCTGACGCTGTCCATTATAGTATTAGCATTGGAATGCCGTCGGTAGGTAACGTCCGCTCACGTTCTGATGCAGCAATGGATAGACCAGCCGGTCCCCAATGACTCCTGAACAAGATTGATGTATTTGAGAGATAGTGTCTCATGTAGGGTTGGAAAAACTACGTGCACTTGTTTAAAGTTTTGTTCTGAATTAAAAAAAACTAGAGGCGGTTGTTTGACGTGGTAAAGCTACTATAATTCAGTTGTGAATAAAAGGAGCAGTGTTATTTGTCCAGGTTAGGGAGTAACCAGTGGGTCTTACGTTATTTAAACATAATCAATGGCAATTTTGGCTCGCGCTTGACGACTATCTCACCTGATGGTAAGCGATGAGGTGGTCGTCGGTGAAGCACGCTTGCCCAAAAAAAACCTATTCACTCTTGACTTAAAGGCCCCTAGGTTGTAGCTATCGGGACACAGACTCCGGCAAAGAATGCCACTCTAAGGAGTAAGCATAATAAAAAACTTTTTAACAAAAAAATAAAACCGACTTCCAAAACAAAACACTACAAAGCGAAAAATAACTTTCTTTTCCGAAGTCGGTGTCTTTGGTACCTATTGTTTTCCGTCTTTCGACATCGACTTCGGAAAAGAAAGTAATTTTTCGCTTTGTAGTGCTTTGTTTTGGGAGTCAGTTTGATTTTTTGTTAAAGAGTTTTTTATTTATTTATTTTTTGTTTTGGTAGGTACCTCAAAACCATAACAATATAGCCAAAGTAAATCTCATGACGATTCCAATAAGCCCAAACACGAAAAGGATCCATTGTTTTATTACGGAGTTCCAGTGCATACCTTCCGGCTTCATCCTCAGATCAGTTTGATGTTACCATTTTCATCAGTACCATTTATTAATAAGTATTTGCTTCATCATATCCTGTTAGCTATTGGATATATCTTATACCCGTGACATACTTAGCATGAAGGAGTTTCATTTCACCAAATGACACTTTCTGAATGTAAATTATTGCATTGTTGATAAAAATACCAATATCGCTATATGTAGGTATGCCTGTAACATTTTAGGAGTTCTCTCGATTTCTCTGGGATGCTATCATCAAATCCTGGTTTCCTTAAGGTACCAACCTTGGGACATCTCCTGGTATCAACCAAAAAAAAAATAATCATCAAAATCGGTTCATAAACGACGAAGTTATCTGCGAACACACATAAAAAGAAATATTATATACACGGCGAATTGAGAAACCCCGTCCTTTTTTGAAGTCGGTTAAAAAGTGTCCTTAAAACGTTTTATGCGTATAGGTGGGAATACTTTGAGTTAACCGACACGAGAAAATAAAAAGAATGGCAATACCTTTCGTTTAGACATGTAACAATATTCATTGCCTGATTTGTACCTTTTCGAACTTGAAGCATGGATTAGTAATTACCTCTAAATTGCTTTGGTTTGTGATAGAAATTGTGTTATGCAATAAGATCAGCATGAATATCACTATCCCTATAACTCAGGAATAATTAAGGATTAAAACTTCATAATATAACTTCAGATCACCGGGTACCTTGTGGTGCCTTCGCCAATTATATAAAAATTTACACGTTGGCAACATCGGACCTTCATAAAATTATAGGCAATTAATTTAAGTAGGTTATTGCTGGCTTTGCGTTTATTGATTAGGGATTTTAAATGGAGTATCATAAAATTAAACATCGTAAAAGTGATAAGGTATAACTCTCTGTGGCGTCAACTTGCCATGAGCTAGTGTGATAATACTCGTACCTTCTTTATATAAAAAGAGGTCTTTGCTCTGCAGTGAGACAGTTATAATTATGCTAGTGTAGAAGGACGCTTTCCATATAAATAAAGCACGTAACTTGCATAGGCTGGTATCATCGTTATCATATAGATAACAAGTGGCTTAAAATTTGCTGTAAGTTTACCAAACAAAATAAATAAATTAAGTAAAAACTTGATATATAAGAGTTCACTGGTTTATTTATTTTACCCGATTGCCGAAGAAGGGTAATGTGTTAATTAGTCTATGTATGTATGTATGTTTGTTCTTATGTGACGTTCTAGAGAGTAAACGCGTTGGCCGATTTTGATAATTCTTACGTCAATCGATTAGTCTTAACTTTGTGAGTGTCGCTGGCTGTAATACATTGGAAAATATAAAAATGGTGGATTTTGGGCGCCATATTGTGGGCCCCAATTTTTTTTTCTGTCGTACCCATCGTGTGGGTTATCAAAATAAAGGATTTTAAGAGGTGGTTTCAAAAATATACAACACTCATATGTTTAAATGTACCAAGTTCGAAAATAAATATTATAACTAAAAAGTTATAAATAAAAAAGTAAATTCAGAAAATCAAGAAACCCGAATGCTTGAGAAGCGAACTAAAAAGACATAAACAAGAAGAAAATCATGCTGTGCAGTCGGAGGATACACCTGGTTTTTGCCAGCCAGCTCGCGAATATGTATCGTCCGACTGCACAGCATGATTTTATTCTTGTTTACATCTTTTTAGATCGTTTCTTAAGCAGTAGGTTTTTTTGATTATATTAACCTTTTTTTTCTAATTTATCGTTTGTGAATCGTATAAAGGTATTAGACATTAACATTGAAATTAAAATAGAAGATATTTTATTTTGACTTCGACTTAAAACAGGCATTCTCCAAAAAATTACATAGTTTGTTAGTAACAGCCCGGTGAATGGCTTTGTGCCCGGTTGATAGCATTAAGCTCGTCTCTGTTACATGGGACTCAAACAAAGTAAATAAAATAAAAGTGACGAAGGGTAGTAAGGTAAGGTAGTAAGTGTTAAGTATATAATAATTCTTCATCAATTAATACATATAATAAATCTGTAGAAAAGTCGTTTTTGTAGATCGAAAATATTTCCAAAAAAAATTGCCATTAAAGGATAACCAACAGAATCCATTTCCAGCATTTTTGGAATTTTTGTTTGTTTATTTGTGCACGCATCAACGTAATATGTACAAAACTAATGTAGATAACTTTTATAAATAAATTGTGCGTAACTTGAAGTATTACTTGGTTTTATACTCATCACATTGGCGAAAGTTTGTGAGTGTGTGTGTGTGTGTGTTTGTTACTTCTTCATGCGCAAACGGCTGGACCGATCTGGATGAAATTTGGCACAGTGATAGATTAATCAGGAATAGCATATAGGATACTTTTATCCAAGGAATATGTTTCCTAGGTATAATTTTCGACATTCAAATGGGCGAAGCCGCTGGCAGAAGATAGTATCTTTATAAATATAGCCTATGTGTTATCTGATATAATAAATATTTTTCCTTTCTTTTTGATGTATAAGCTATATTTCTGTAAATTTTCATCAAAATCCGTTCAGTAGTTTTTACGTGAAAGGGTAACAAACATCCATACATCCATCCTCATAAACTTTCACGTTTATAATAGCTAGTAGGAGGCTTTATCAATAGGGACTAAACAATTGCATTTAAAATAGTGGAATCCTAAAGAAATTGATCTACAACGGAGGAAGCTATGAGGAATGGGGACTTAGTTTACTGAGCGTTAAAAGTCAGACAGATTGCTCTTATATCATTAAGTACGGTAATACCGTAGACTCCTAAACTGTAATGGTCTTACACCCGATTACTTACAAATAAGTGTATAACACTATACAAAATTAAGGAAGTTCGGTTCGTTAAATTCTGAGCTAAAAAAAACTCTAATGGTATCATCATTACAGTAAATTACTTTTTATAACGTTTAATTGCCAAGAAATTTTATAGCTAAACAGAATGCCGCCGGCTTATGCAAGTAAAACATTGCAATTTTTTACGAAGGTACCTGTTAGGTATAGGTGATATTTTAAATAAAAATAATATAAAAATAAACTGTCTCGCAACTTGCAACCGAAAAGCCTATCAATGACTTCTATGAAAGTCTCGAAGTCGCTGTCGTAACCGTTTCAAAGTCCGCGCAGTTGTTCTTGAGACTGGCCCTAACAAACAGACAGGTGAGCAGATGCGCTTAAAAACTCTATGATGTGCACTGAACTTTATACTTTGTTCTAAACTCATAAAGAATTCGTGCTGTTGTTTTAAACAGAGTCCATTCAGACCAAATAACATGCTCCTTGTATTCCACCTTAGAAACTGCAGCTGCTTAATAAAATTTGTATAAATAAGTCCACTAGCTCATGAATACAGAATGCACAGTTATATAATCAAAACCACATTGTGTACATACATTTGAATTTTATAATACAAACTTCATTCGTATGAGGAGATACGAGTACTTTTCTCGAGAAAAATGTCTAAAACACGACGTTATTATAGGAGTCATGAAAGCCGAAAATAATAAAGAGGAGGGTTTTTTATCAAAGGTAATGAAATTCCACACGTTGATGGACCACATCAATTTATTTTATTATGCTCTGTGGCGTGCATCGGCCGGAAGTCCCGCACTGTGACGTCACCTCGTGTGCTTCGCGCCACTCTCGGATTATGGTAATGTTGTCTCGGAGACATTTGTCTTTGCGTAATGCTCAGCGTCTCATGCTGGGACCTTATTACTTTCCGATGTTGTTCACCTACATACTTTATTGTTGTTTACGATTATTTGCTCGTCTCTCCGTCTAACAAGTCGCTATGAATTATTATTATGGAATCCTTTTCAAAAATAAATTCCTTCGCAAACGCTGATGTTTGCTCGGTACATAGAGAAAAGTTTTGGCGGTGAAAAATATTATTTTAAAGATCAACATTTGCATTAACGCTTTGGCGTTTACGCAAGTCGTAAAAAACATCTTTTTATTTGATTCATTATAAATTTGCAAGATTTAGGTTCCTGTTAGCTGTCAAATACAACATGAACAATCATTTTTGACTTTAAATATTGGACTTTCATAAAGTTCAATATGTATGGAATTGATGTATGATCTAGCGAAATGTCAATATCCCATATTTATAAACTTTTTGGAAATCGTAATCGCTGATAGAATGTTATGTTATTTTATTAGGCTTTTTCACCCTTCTTCCATTCTGTATTTGAATCACAATATACAAGAAAAACCACAACATTTAGGGACTTGTCCCACCGCCGACGATCAGTGAGCAGCGAGAAGAGCTAGAACCTAGATATGAGTTAGCGACCAGCGAGTAGCGAGTGTGTAGTTCCGATAGTTTTACCGCTCGGCTATGAGCGACTAGCGAGTGTTTTTATGCAACCCGAGCGATTGGTGCGAGTACGCACCAATCGCTGGGGTGGTCAGTCCTGCACGCGTTGGTGAGTTCTGACCGCCAAGCGAGCATCGCTGAGCTCTTGTCGCTACGACAAACTTGAGGTGAGAGAGTACTCACCGGCAGTGTGAACAGCCAGCGTTATCCTGCCTGCCAGCCTGTTTCTTTTGATCCATTCTTCAGGGATAAAATATTCGATAGCTAATCGCTTCGTCGCCAGCGGTGCGACAAGTGCCATACTTGACAAGCATCAATGTATGTGCATAAAATCTCAAACAGCGCAAATAAAACAACCTTACTGGAAGCTATATTATGTTTGAGCCGTTTGGGGTTGAAAGGTCTATGGAGTACTCATCGAGTGATTCGTGATATAAGTAAACGGTTCGTCGACTCTTCACGTGATCAGAGGGCTGAGCTTTTTTTCGGCAAGAGAATCAGCATTGCTATCCAATGTGGTAGTACTACCAGCGTTCTGGCCACGTTTTCCGTTGACATCGATGTGGCCGAATTTTTGACGCCCAATGAGCCGTCCCCTTTTTATACGCGTTTGTATATAGTTTTTATTTATATATGTTATGTTTTAATTAATACTGTAATTTTTGTTGCAATCTTCTTTATTAAACGTTTATATTCATGTATGTACCTTCATAGATCCTGTATATTGTACCATAGTATCCTGCATGCGAGGTAGCAAACTTAGTAGTTATCGAACTCAATAGTATTCATACAGGATCTATTCTTAGACGGTGTGTTTATTGCGCAGATAGAGAGGTGGTTTACAGCGGGTTTGTATATTAAACGTGTCATTTTTGCACGACAGACCCAAAGAAAGGATTTTATTTGGAGGATATTTCAATTTTGTACCTGTAAAGGAGTTCTGTCTATGAATAAAATTAATCTCTTTTGGTATTTTCATGGTAAAATCTTTAAAAAGTATTTGTTAGTTACTTACATTAGGGACAATAAATTAACTTCTATCATCTTCGTCTTGCATATATATTGCACATATAGAAAGCCTTTCGTAAGCGCTACTGCTGAATATGAGTTCATCATCATTTTCCTGCCCTTGTCCCATGCTACTTAGGGTCGGAGCAACACGTTTTCTTCCTCCATACCGTCCTATCCCATGCCACGCTATATCAGACTCCATTTTCTTCCATACCACTCCTCACACAGTCCGTCCATCTTTTCTTTGGCTGTCACCTCCCTCTCCATCCATCTACATTTATATTTGTAACTCTTTTGTTAACATGCGTTCCATCCCTCCTCATCACATGACCATACCAGGACAAACAGTTTCCTTTCAACTTTTCTGTCACTGGCGCCACTTTCAAATATCCTCTAATATATTCATTCCATCCATTCTCGTCACTCCGCAAATGCATCTCAACATTCTCATCTCTGCTACATGCAATCTCTTTTCATCCATCTTTTTCACAGCCCAACATTCTGATCCATACAGTACGACAGGTCTAATCACGGTCTTGTAAATTTTCCCTTATACCTTGAGGGAATCCGTGGGTCGCAAGTGGTTCCTGTGGAATATGTCTGTAGGCTCGACCACTAATACTTGGGAACTAAACATATCTGGCGCAATGTGGGTGGTACTGAAATATACCTGCCTAACCCTTTTAGTAATACAGGCGTGATAGTGTGTTTTATTAAGGTGAGTCCAAATGTAGTAACATGTTATATAACTTTTGCTATATAACACGCCTACACTAATAAAACATCACACTAATTTTATAAAGGTGAAAGTTTGTGAGTGTGTATGTGTGTTTGTATGTTTGTTACTTCTTCACGCTCAAACGGCTGGACGGTTCTGGATGAAATTTCGCACAGAGATAGAGTTTAGATTTTATCCCGGGAAAAACTTGCTTGCCAGCTTCTGCCGGCGAAGTCGCCGGCGGAAGCTAACACACGTACATTTTATATAACTATGTTTTATAACATGTTTTGTCATATGGTCTGGATTCATCTTTAGATAAACAAGCTGCCAAATTCAAATCACAATACAAGAATACTGAGTGATTGATTAAACAAGTTAAAAGCAAAAAAACACAAACAAATCGCAAACACAATCTGTGCACTGGTTTTTGCACTTAATGCCCACCTCAAAAAACCAGTCATTTGTTTCCCACCATCTATTAACCAATATAAACACGGAACCAACAGTTCAGCGACTCCGAACTTCTCCGAAGTGGGTCCGCATTGGCGTGCAGTATCCGCATAAGTGGACCCGGCGCGCGGCGTCAGCGGCGCTTAGACGCTTGTTATATAACCAACACTGTGCTTTGTGTAGTACACTGACTCAAAATAAATGCAGTTTAGGAACATTTAGTGTTTAAAGATAAATTATTGATTTACAGTAGATACATATTCTCTTTTTAAAGCTAAGCTGGTACTAGCTATTATCATCATAGCGAGTCAGTCTGCTGACATGAGTTGAGGTGAGAACCTTATATATTTGAAGAAAATTTGTTGATTGGTATTCGCTATATAAAGCATAGAACTTACGGGACAGTGTGCTGTAATTAGGTTAGGATCTGAGAACCCACCCGCATTGGCGTGAGTGTCTGCATAAGCAAACATGGCGTCAACGGCGCTGTTATATCACCGACACTGTGCTTTGTGTAGTACAATGACTGATAAATGAATTCTGTTTATGAATACTCACTGTACCTTCCTTATTGTTTGAAGAACAGTTGTAGTTTTACTGTAAGTATTCGCTTTTTTAAATTATTAAAAATGCGAATACTTACAGTTACAATAATAAAAAAGAAAATATTAAGGCACCAAATTCTTTAGTGATCGCTAGTAAATATATATCATATATAGAAGCAATGTTTTGAGTTAAGCTCAGGTTCTCCGAAGTGGGTCCACAGTGGCGTGCAGCTTCAGCGTACGTGGGCCAAGCGCAGGCGTCATTGCCAGTGATAAGCACCATTTTAATGTCCAGTAATCATCATCATCATCTTTTTTCCGTTCCACTGATGAATAAAGGGCTCTGTTGAACCATACAAAATACAAAACAAATACATATATAGTAGCTCTGGGCAATTCTATAATCAGATCTTAAATAAACACAATATAACTTAGTTGTATGAATCTTCAACAATACTTACCTACTTAAAAAGTTGCTTACTATACCTATTGAAGTTTAGGCTATTTGTTTAATCGTATGCACACAAATAAACGGCTGCAATATTGTGGTCCTTCAGCAAACGATATTCGATATAACTTCAAAGAAAACAAAAAAATAAGCTGCATATTTCTTATTTTCCTTCAACACCTCAATGGCTACCCATACAATTTTATGCGTATCTCATTCAAGCTACACGCCGATGGGGCACTGGAGACGTCCCCAAGTGGTCCCACTGCTCGCGTCCTCGTACGAGGACACGTCGAGCTGGAGTATTGAATATGCACTATGCAAGTTGTTAATCCACCTCTTAAGGCCCCAATTGAAACCCTTTTTCTAAAGACAAGGCAGTGTGTGTCCTGAGATGAAACGGAAATCTCAAGGAACATTTAAGTCTGCTTGTCCTAACCCCATACTGCAACTTTGCTACACGAAACTCTAACGAAGCAAATAAAAAAGTAAAAAACCTTGGAATACTAAAACAAAGCATGACCAACTTACGATATGAAAATAACAGCTTCCAAACTTATAATTTCAGTTTGTAAAATCGCTAAGCATAGCATACAATACGCCATGTAAAATAGTACACCGTGATTGGCTGTTCGTTGCAAAAATAAACATCAGATAAACATTGTTTCCTTTACTCCCAAATCAAGCAGATTTACTGTAATATCCAAACCTGATTACAGTACGTAGACACGTTAACAGCCTATGCAATTTCCCCCCTCGGCGTACTACGCTCGTTTGTTGATATTCAACTTTTGTATAAGCCAGCAAACATTATGGCGTAGTGTGATAGCGACCAAAATTTATTTCAGATATGTGAGCCTATATTGTCATATGGAATTGGGTAAATCCAATTGTGTCAACACACGAGTAGTATGGGGTAAGTTTGTAGAATTGAATTGGTCGGCAGGTAAACGGCTATCGTAGGTAATAATCGCGCTCCGAATTTGACCGTAGTAGCATGCCGTCTACACTGCAATTAGGGGCAGTTAGGCGATGGCTGGCGCCGACCTGCTCCCTGCTCCCTGCCTACTCCCCAACACACCATACAACCGCGATGGACAAACACTAGGTATTGTTTAAAAAGGGTTGTTTTACACGGAAAAACGTCGCATCGATTGTGTCGCTCGTTCGCGTAAATGTCCGTCGACTTCAACCGATAATCATGGTTTAATGTCTCCATAAATCCACGGTGCTTTGCATGTTTAAATGACGTGCTGCTAACACTTGTTTATGGGTATTTCCTCAGAGGACTTCGTGAATATTATAGTGGAAGTAAATATGTTTGTACGACTTTTATGAAGAACAGTTTTCATTCTTTTATTTCGCTCTTTGCCATGAAGCTATTTATATATTTTACACTTTGCCAGATGTAGTTAATCGACATCAAAGGTCCAATTATCATAATCAATCAATTGCAGCGTCAAATAATACACGTACCAATAAAATCAAACTGATTATATTTCAGTAAACATGGCGTGTACTCAGCCGTAATGTTGGTGCAGTAACATTTATCAATCAATTTATTGTCCAATTACATGGAACATATTTCTCTAAAAGTTACATTGCAACATTTACAACCAATGTCTCTGATACGTACGACCCATTAAAAGCCTATATATAAGCGAATAAAACTCACATGCATGGCTGTGAACGGTGCGATCGTAAAATTCACTGCACTCACTTTGTGGCGCTGTGGAAATTTATTTAAAAGCTTTGACACGCAGTTTGGATGATGTAGAGCTACTTACACATAATTAGGTTTCAAAATAGAATCACACAGAGCTACGGCGAAAATAAAAGCTGGTTTTTCTTGAGCTGAACATGGCGATAACCCCCTCTATCTATGTTTGATTCAGGAGGCAGCAACAACCCCCCGTTAACACCCTTACCCCTTGAGAAAAAATACATACATAATTTATTACGAAAGCTGTCTAAATTTTTATTACGTTGTAAAGTTATAGTACGTAAACTATTTTAAGTACAAAATAATGTAAAACTACAGTTGTTAAGCTATAAGCAATGACCGAAAACTTTATTGTCGCATAAAATTACCATTTCGGTGAAGATACATGGTATTCTTTGTAATATAGCTGAACCGAAGTACGAGAGTAAACGTTTTTAAATGTACTATAAACTTGAACTACTTAATACGATATAAAGTGTCTGGTGTGAAGATATACAACGTAAACTAATAAATTATTTCAGTGTGTGAACTTATATTATTGAAGCTGTATATTTCATGTATGTATTGGTCGCTAGTAAGTTCTATTCAATTTATAAATATTGGAAATAAAAGAAAACAAAAGTGAAAAAATAAAAAACTTTTTACAAAAAAATATTACCGACTTCCAAATAACATAATTACAAAGTTAAAAATAAATTTATATTTGGAAGTTGATGTCTTTCGTAGGTACCATATTTTTTTTTGCTTTATGGACACCGACTTCCAAAACTAAATTTATTTTTCACTTTGTAGTTTTGTTATTTGGAAGCCGGTAATATTTTTTTATAAAAAAGTTTTTTTATTTTTCACTTTTAGTTGTACCTACCTAATAGGCAAGTTGCTTACTAAGTTACCCTAACGCCAGAATAGATAACCCAAATATCATGAAACTTGAACATAAACGGTGAAATGAGAGATCTGAGTACCCCTTAAGAGCGTACTGGCGTGATGTTATGTTATGAAATGGTATAATCAATAAACAAAAATGCGATTGCAGCAATCCCAAGAGATTCGCCGTTATTTATTGAAGATTTCTGTGGTATATCTTCGAAGCCCTTCATCAGATCTTCACCAAATTAAAATGGGACCAATTTCAAAACATAGTCTTTAAAAGAACAAAAGAATTTTCAAAATCGGTCCACAATTGACGAAGATATAGGTGAACATACACAAAAAAAAAGCAACAAACATGAAGTCGAACATAGAACCTCCTTCTTTTTGGTAAGTCGGTTACAAATAGTAATCACCCTAAAATTAGCAATATTAAAAGCACTTTCTTAATTCTTTGGTTTGAACATCATCAACAATGCAAGTGCCATTAGGGAACATGACTACTTCTTCTTAGAAAAGCAACCGCGAGTAAAGTGAATTTGAAATTTCGGGGCGGTGCCAACTTGGAGAATTTAGGTAGCAAGTTAACTGTTAGGTCATCATGAAGACGAAGAGCTATATTTCTCGCAGAGACCCCTATTCAGAAGTATTGTAACAATGTTTTTAAAGTACCAAATTCTTTCGGGAATCTTTCTGATTGCTCTTATGAGTAAATAAGTCGATATCGATATACAGTGCTGTTTACTGATAGCTCGTACAACCTGGGTTCTTTAAATCAAGAGGGATTAGGTTACCTCTAGGCAATCATCGTCGACTATATCATCGCTTACCATCGAATGAGATAGTGGTCAAGCGCGAGCCTGTCAATATAAAATATTGAAACAGAGTTTTCCAGATTCAAATGTTAAAAAAAAACAATGTTAATTCATAGCCAACGGCGTTATTATCAAACCAGCTAGCCAATACAGAAATAACATATTTCGCCACTTCCCAGCAACATTATTTAGTATGGAAATCATTATTGAATTTGCGTTAAAACGTGTTAAAGCAACTGCACGCACATAGACGTATGCAGAACAATTTATGTTAATTGTTTCAAAAAAACTATTACATCTATTTTATTCAATGGTGTCGCACCATTTGGTGTCGACATAAATTTAAAATACTTTGATTGTGCACGTTTTACTGGGTAATACAATTAATGTAATCTGGGTTAAATGGTCTGTGATTGTGTTATTTTACAACCAAAACCACAGAATGACGGTGCTTTGTAGGTACGTAAATTACTTGAAATTTTTTTACAAAAAAATGCTCATATCGAACATAACAATATCATGTGCGAACGTCGCATATGAAGTCATATCTAGTCCACGGTGAGTCATACTTAATTAAACAGTATTTCCCCATCCCCCCCGTATGTACGAACTTCAATTAGTGATTTTATCGCCACGCCGAGATTATTTGTTTGTTAAACATCGAATCAGACCCCCTGGGCCTCGACTAAGCTCCAAAATTTCCTACTACACGGAACTAAGTACAAGAATTTTCCACAGTTTTGTCAGCAAGCAATTTAAAGCCACGTTCCCTTGCTTAAGATGCATTGGCTCATTCCAAACACAGGATTTAACGTTGGTTCGAGAGGCCGACACTAGAGTAAATGTGGCAATTCGTAGGCGACTCGTCCCACAACAGGCATTAGCACTAAATGACATCCACGAAAAATCTTCACGAAGCGCTCAGATAAGAAATAGGGGAATAAAATAGATTTTCCCGCCTTTCACACTGTTTTATTTGATTCCTGTCAAAATAGGAACAATAGTTTCGTTCCCCCATGAGACAGCCGCTGACAGAGTTGCGAAAGTGGGCAAATTATTTCGTTCTAATTTGAATTTATGTTTGTTTTGTTCGTTCCTGTTGATTTTCCAAACATCCAGATATAGAATTGTCTGTTCTGAAACAACGTGTTTATAAAATTAAACAAACAAACAGAAAACTCATTGACCTTAAAATTAGCCAATACCGATTTGAAAGCGAATCGAGCAATTGAATTTAATTAACACATTTGATTTCACCGCACTTATAAAGTGGCATGTATGGTGAACCAAAGGTGAGTGAATTCAGCTGTGTGATCTATAAAATATCAATAATACCACAAAAGTTCAACGTAGAGTTAAATTGCTTAAAGCATTATATGAGTCAATGTCTGGCGCCGCGGACGCGTACTTAGTAATATCACTTTAACATATTAACAAAGGTGCAGCTGAAATGAGGTACATTTTCAAAAAAGAAGTCGAATAACGTTTAACCTACGTATGTTTACTTTGGTGGTAGCTTTTGTTCGATAGACATCACATATGTAAAACAAAAGTCATCACAATTCCTGATTTATTTATTAGGAAAACCTAGAGAGAAACCCTATATCATTTCGCTTTTGATAATTCGAAATACCTTTTCTAAATACGCGGTGCGGCCGTTGAGCGGTGACTCCATGCAGACAAAATTCTGGGAAAAGACTTTTTGCCGTGGGCTGTTGGAAATAACAGACAATTATTGTACAATGACTTTTAACTTCGTACGATTTTTCACTTTATCTACGAAATGATTATAAAGAGAAACTTTTGATCAGCTAAGAATGTTTTTTTAATATGAGTTGTTTACGAAACATTTAATGCGTAAAACCGTTATGAGATAAATTATGAAGAGAAATATATTTTATTGGTCTTTTAATTAAGAAAATATGTAACTATTATTCCATAAAAAGGTGTGCTAATCCACAACATTATGTTCAACTATTTATTAGCTTTCCATGTTCTCATTAAACTCAATGATTTTTATTTATTATACGAGTAAGGGTTCCTAATTATAACTATTGCTACGCGCTACGCTGTTTGCTACGCGCTACGACGTTTGCTAGGCGCTACGTGCTACGAGCACGCGTAGGCTTTGCTACACCGTAGCATAATACATGAGCAAGTAATGCTTCATACTTCACACAACGTCACGTAGCAGAAAAACAACAATGGACTATTTTTATGAACCTATAATCAAGTTGTCGTATTGGAAATGGATTTATAATTCAATAACAAGGGACAAAGTGAACGCCACCGAGTGTATAAGTGGCGTCAGTAAGTTTGCATAAGCTGCAGTAGTTATACCGTTATTATCTATGCAGTGTTAGAACGCAGGGGCACCTGAGACTGCACGGTAATTCCGAGCTCAGCCTCTCCTTACGACCGATAGCTGTACGCTTGAACACGTCCGCCAGATAATTGCTGCATACGCAATTAGGGTAACGCTATTAGCGAAATGAAATTCCCACCTGTTTTATATGCGGCGCCAACGAGTTATAACCGCGATGACTAATTAAAGCAACAAAAGGTCAATAAACATGACTCACTGAATCGTTTTCAGTCGCGATGAACGATTCATGAACACGTTATTTTGAATGGGACATTGTTCAACGATACGGAAAAATCACACAAATTGAACATTTAGGACGTAAGCCGGCAGACACACTAAAACAAACAAGATCGCAAAGCCCGGTCGTGTCAACACGGGGCGGTAACGTGGAAATTATACGGATCAAATTACATCATTAGAAAGCGCGACTTTATACGGGTGTCTGCACGATAGCCGCTCCGTGCGAGCGAGCGGCGCCGGGGCGCGAGATGCTGTTGTTATCGAGCTCACGAGTACCTACCGCCAATCAATTAAGATTGCTTGGCTTTTGAGTAGACGTCCGCGATCGGTCGACCGTGTTCAATGACATTAGCAATATCAGATTTTATAGTGCTTGTCGCTGATTCGTCACTATTTTGGGTTTTCATGAACCGCCGTGACCCGCTTCCTCCGTCCATGACCGATAACAATTAGGAAAACCTCCGGCGGTGCAAGTCGCGCGGATATAAAACTTTATGTACGCATATAAATTTGGATGTCGAGACATGTTTTATTGTACAGTCGTAAAATTTGGGGTCGGAAAAGACCGACATATTTAATAAATACGAACAAGGTCGTAAAGTTGAATGCAAACCTCTTCGTGGCATCGATAATATCATCGAACTATTTCTGATGTACTTGCTTACCGATCGATTTCGGGGAAGTCCGTGATTCGGCGATGGCACTGTCTTTATTGTTCACATCAATGAATTCGGTGAGATTGTAGAAACGAAACGTAAGAAAGTCTTGCGTTTCTTAAAGTGCTATCTCTTTGTTGTGAGTTTATCTCGAAACATTCGGCTTCCCCATACAAGTTCACAAAATGGCTCCAACAATAACGTGAATCCGCTTAACATTGCGCGAGGCCGGGCCGCCTCGGGGAGGCGCGGGATTCCCGGTGACGCGCCTTAAACGTGGGAATACGCCGACGTTACCTATCGCTTCACTTATTTACCGAATACAACTCTAATAAATTTAATAAAGGGGAAGGAAACGTGTGACAGATGCACGAGCCACCGAGAAAAAATATCTGTCGGGACGTTCCGTATATTTTAGAGTTCGAATAAATTTTTGTTTGCATTTATCGTTTCCAATAACTCATAAAGTGTAATAAAAAATGACACCTTAGCAGCTGTAAATTTCCTAAAGAGCACAACATCTACAGGTAGTTGGCAGGCTTCCAGTACTACCTGAAACTAGATGTGTTCTACATTAAACTCTGTGTCACAGCAAAAAGTTTAATGAGGCTCATTTATACAGAGGTGAAATAGTGCAGCGAACTGGCTGAATCTAATATTCAAACGTCAAAAATATAAAATATTGCCGCGTAAATATAAAAAAAGAACGGCAAGTTGGTCGACAGTGAGGCAGGACGGTAATCCGGCTGTCGCCGGCAGGTATCGATGGACGGATTAAAACACCATTTTTACTGACGGTTAAACCCTTTGCCGAGTATCATTTTCATGTTTTCAATTATAGCACCGATACTGCGATTTTGCGGCTGTGATATTTTTCTTTATTCAGACAGATATCATTTATAGATTTGATGCTTATTTGTTTGAAAAGCTTAAAAGTTAAGTCGCCCCCAAGGATCTGCCTTCCTGAATGTAGCTGTAAGTATGTATGTGACCATACCTACAATATACAAGGAAATCATTCAATTTATACAATCTGGAACACTAGGTAATCGATGGTCTATAAAACTATAAATAATAAATATTCGCGGTCATAAAATTTTATGTAGTTAGAGGGCTGCCTGGCTGCGGGCGGCGAGTGGCTTCATGGTGAACATCCATTGTTCTGCGAACAAGCACGTCGCAGACGGTACGACACATAAATTTAGCATACTGTTACGAATCCACGATAAAATATAAAAAAGAAAATGTGTTTATTACTCCAGTGTACACAATAACCTACTTCGGCAAACGTATTACGTAATAGTGATTCTTGGAAGCTGAAATAAAACTGTATTATTAGTATTGGCTCTGTTGTCACTATTAATTTTATTGTTTGCTGCATACGACTTTCATTAAATTTGTGTTATGAGAATCGTTGGAGATTGTTAGTTGTAGATATTTTTAGGTTGAACATAAATAGTGCCTGGATATATACATTTATAATCTAGTTTACTTCTAGATAAATAAAGGTTATAAGTTATAAGTCGATATAAGTTATAAGATTAACATAGACGACGGATATAACTACACAAGTCTTTTATAATATTGTTGATCATTTTCACATGAATAAATTGCACTGGTAAAAAAATGGACTTTGAACTAACATAATTTATAGTAAACAATCATATAGTATAGTATATCATATAGTAAATAATCATTATCTGATAGTTTTAAGTCATCATTTTTTCTCCCAAACATACAGTGGCTCTCAACAAACTATGTATAAGTCAACACCAGCATGTATCAATATGATTCATTCACATGCCCTCACTTCTAATACCTCTTAACATCGTAATACTGTCAATAAGTCCTATTCTCCTGTGACTTACATGCATAATATGAATATTAATCAAGTGAGAACATTCCTTTCATTCGATATGTGAGAATTTAGTTCTAATTAACTTGGATTTGTTAGTCTTCTTCTTCATTTTAATGACTTAGTAGAATCCTTGTTATCCCATATCCGTCAGACCATATGAGTCAGATTTGGTAAACAATTTAGACTGAAATTGTGACATAAAAGTATGGTCTTGGTTCTAAGCTCGCAAGTATTTCTTTTTTTTATTGTTTTTCTCTTGACTCTAATCTAGGTCAGAGGTGACAGAGACAGTGTCGACGATGGCGTGAGCTTACCCAGAAGAAGCCTGTTCCCTCTAACTTTGAAGGGATTCGGGTTGAATGCGTTCGGAAACACAGACGCAGTGAGTTCCACTCATTCGCTTTGCATATTATGAAGGATGTTTGAAAGCGCTTGGTGCTAATTGGTGGAATAGCAACCAGGCAAGGATGGTAACTTGCAGTGCGTCTAGATGTTCGATTTTAGAAGGGGGCCAGTGGGATGAGGTCGTGGAGTTCTCGTGCACACTCACCGAAGTACAGGCTGTAGAACACTGACAAGCAGGCAACCTTGCGGAGATGAGCCAAGCTGTGAAGCTTGGTACCCACCAGTTCAACATCGCCAATGAGCCTCTTAGCTCTGCGTGCCACCGAGTCAACTACTCCATGCAGGATCGGACTTGCGCTTTGTATTGTGTTAAAAGCTGTTCAAGTTTAATGTACTTGTATGTATGTCAAACATAATGTTGGCCAAAGGCTTATATTATTTTTGATTTGGTGTTTAGGTACTTTTAATACTCTATTCATATAGATAGCCAAACATATTTTTTTAATAATTGACTTCACGTCCGCATGTATGTTTGTATGTCCGCGATTTTCTCAAAAACCGCTGATCTGATTTAGGTGGGGTTTTTGTTATTAAATGCATATTTTTCCAGGGCAGGTTATAGTATTTAATATATTGATATGATGAAGATCTTAAGACAATATAACTCTTCAATAACAAATAGCAAATGACTCGCGATCGCTGTGATCGTATATATATATATATATATATTGTTTTCATCATTCCATTACAAAAAATTACGTCAGGGCAAACTGACGTGTATGACTTTTTAACAAAAAAAAACGACTACATAGTGAAATATTAATTTGTTTTTGTAAGTCGGAGTCGAAAAACGACAAACAATAGGTACCAAGGACACCGACTTCCAAAAAGAAAATAATAATAGGGGTAAAAGTATGAAATTGCTGTTTTATTGTAATAGGTACTTCGAATTGACATAGAACCTCCATGGATTGAGATTTTTGAGAGAAACTTTTTTCACATGGTACCTATGAAGTGCTTCTTTTAAAAAAATGATGAAGAAAAGAAAAATGGATGCCTCATGATTTGACTGATCTGCAGAAAGAATGTGTGTTGAAACTTGTGTTGCCTTGTTGAATCGATACAGAAATGAAATATTGGATCGAATTGTGACATGTGATAAAAAGTGGACTCTTTACGATAACCGTAAGCGAAAAATGCAATGGCTGACCCCAGGTCAAACGCCGCAACTGTGTCCTAAAGCAAAGTTACCAATAAAAAGGTAATGGTAACTGTTTGGTGGTCTCAGCATGGTGTTATTCACTATAGCTTTCTCTGATCTGGTCAAGCAATAACGGCAGATGTCTACTGTGCCGAACTCCGAGCAATGATAGCAAAATAAGCAGTGAAACAGCCCCGACTCATGAATCGATCTTAACCATTATTGCTCCATGATAACGCGAGACCTCATACAGTACGAGAAACCGTTTCAACTGTACAGGAACTGCAATTAGAAACAATTCGTCACCCTCCGTATTTGCCCGACCTTGCTCCAACGGACTACCATTTTTTTCGTGATTTGGACAATTTTCTACGTGATAGAAAGTTTTCTTCTCAGGAGGCAGTACAAAATGCTGTCACACAGTTTATCGAATCTAGATCACCAGAATTCTATCGCAAAGGCATAAATGACCTTCCTATTAGATGGCAGCAATGTGTAGATAATAATGATAATTATTTTGATTAAATAAATATGTTAAATTGAAAAAAAACTAATTTCAATTTTTCAGCACAAATCGCCAATTTCATACATTAATCCCAATATTTTCCTTTGAAGTGGGGTTTCTTTTGTTATAAAGAGTTTTTAGGCTCAAAAAAAAAGCATTAATGCGCCCATTACAGCAAAATTTTTATATACGTATACTGCCACCTGTCAATCCATTTAATAATGTCATATCTTCCTCTATCCCATAACAGTCACTTGTTACGACCCCTAAGGGATGGGGTCGCCAACTAGTTAAAGAGAGCACGGCAAAAATATGATCAGTCCTAGATCATAATATTGAAAATAACTCCCATAAATGTAATACAATTTGCCATTACTGTGTAGCAATCGATACTGTAGTGTTTAGTGATGTGTAGTGCCACAGTGTAGCGAATACTTACAGAGTTTCAATCTCCATATATATGTATAATAGGACTTGTAAAATAACATTTACAGTTACTAACATCCTTGGGAAGCTTGTAAACTACATATTTGTTTGCCGCAGTTTTATTGCGTCCCTTGTATGTATCTTGTTTCATTAAAAAGCATTTTTTTTAATGTAAATAGTTTCTCAATTATTATTCTTAAAGGAATATATTAGGATAAACATAAATAACAACAATAACATACAACACAGGAAGTAAAAAGAAATTCCAACTAATAACTACACGTGCACGGACTAATTACGCCAAAAAAACAGTATTAGTGGAGGGAGCACAACTGTTCAATGATTAACCGGAGGATATAAAGAGGTGTGATAATATCACCATATTTAACAGTAAACTCATTAAACATGTAGGCACCATATATCGTCGCCAACGCCCCAGAGGCAAATTTTATATTGTTCTTTATTTAGAAGTAATATCTCAATGTAAGTGTGGTTATTTGTAAGTTCTTACGGAAAATAAATAGCTTTAAAACTTTTTATTTTCAATTTATGCTAAAAAATATATTTATTTGAAACCTCTTACAATAACTTTGTCCCCCAAAAGGAGGTTCACCATTATCAAAGTTTATTTATTATATTCTTTGGTGTCCATTCTTTAGTGTGGTTTATGTAGTCATTTGTCCGCGTTCAGGTAACAGAAGTTCATATGTGTAACGAATTTTAACTGAATCAGTTCAGTAGATTGGAATGAATTGTCTGGGTCAGACGAATAGACATACTGATCCAATGAGGATTCTGTTTTTTTCATTCGGACGTACGGAAGTCTAAAAACCTTGACTTTATGTAAGTCCCCAAAGTAGCCATCAACGTATAATAGCTCTGCAAAATGCGCACGATTACTCGCAGACTGTAAGAATTCAAGTCAAGTATCTACCTAGTCTATGGTGCTACTGCTACTCCAGGTATATCAGCGATCCTGTGCCCTTGCACATTGACATTTAGTGCAGACCGACCATGGTTTATGAGCGCGCGCTCCAACCAACCCGACTAACGTACTTTTACTATGATTACAATTTAAAAATATTGTGCTACATGGTAAAATGATTGTCTGATACAAAAGGGTTACCCCTTGTTTTTATTGTGTATTGAAAGTAAGTAATTTATTGTTTGTTGCGTTTTTTCTGGTGTAGTTATTTAATTCCTTATGGCTCGTTTTATGAGAAAGTACTTTTATATTTTTTTAATATTACTGTTACAGTTTTCATAGTACAGAACGAAATGCCGAGATTTTTTTACGTGTATGTAAAATATACCAACGTTTAGTTTTGCTGATTCTATTTTTCGAATAAATGTTTGCAATACTTTATTCGCTACACGAACCGTATCGCAAAAAAAAAAACAATATAAATAAACTCGAACTTCACTAAATAACGAGCAACATCGAAACAAGCCTTAAATATTTTATTTAAAGAAGAAAAACCAATAAGTTTGCCGTACCTCGGTCATAAAAAATCAACATTCTAAGGGTTCCATGATGACGTGAACCAATGGATTTTTATAATACACCAGTCCTGTGCCCCACGGAGTTTGGAGGAACTTTAGGTCTCCCACGGGATTCTTACAACTTATAGGGATAAAGAATATCCTATTATGTTAATCCGGGAACTGACGCACCTTTACACAAAAAAGGTCCAATGTATCTACGCACTTTTAAAAGGGATCTGTAACGGATTTTCCGAGGCGATAATAATATATAAAAATAACATTAAAGTTTTATCTATTCCCTTGTTTTTTTGCAAGTATGTGTACGGTTTTTGAGAGCAGTGGTGGCCCAGTGGTATCGGCCGCAACTTAGAAGTTGTAGGTCTTGGGTCGAACCCAAGACCACCCAGGCTGCTCTCAAAACGGTGAAGGAAAACATTGTGAGGAAACCGGCATGTCCTAGAAACAAAAATTCAAAGACATGTGACATCCACAAACTGGGCACTGGGCTCGCGTGATGGATTACGGCCCGCGTAGTGGAGGAGGCCTGTGTCCCAGCAGTGGGAACAATAATAGGCTGATGATGATGATGGGTACTGTTTTATGGTGGTGAATTGATTTATGATAAGACATTTGCTTATCTGTGCTGTTAAAACCTTACGATATTAGCTCAATCAAAAACCAAAGAAAATCTAACACAGTCTGTTTGTATCTATATTGCCAAACGTCAGGGTGTTATATTTCATTTCATGCCCATAACCAGTAAATGCGGATTTTACCTTTTGCCCAACGATATGGTACTTGTATTTCAAAAATATATGGTGGGTCTAAGTACCTAATAATAAATGGTCAAGGTTGGTCATAAACCCGTGGTCATCGTAACGTCATCGCGGACGAGTCGCCAACTTTATAAGGGGACCGGAACACATTAACACCGATCATATTTAGCCCACATTGGCCACAGTAATGCAAATTTTAAACGTTCCGTGTTTTTACGGATGTTTTGGTTTTAGTCACGATATTCTACTGTGGTGTGTGTGGTGGTGTGGTCTGGTGTGTCGGCGTGTGTGCGTGTGTGTATTTTAATAATTTTTTTTAATATGTGTGTATTTAATAGTTTGGTAAATAACAATATGGTGATATAATAATATACTCTCTAGCCTAATTAGACCGTTCAGCGTTTGCCAGCAGCTTCACACGTCCAAAATTATCTATGCCATTTACTAAATACTAACGAAATCAAAAATTGTACGTCCTATCTACTCGTTTTTTTTTTAATTTTAGGCAAACTCGTTTAGCCTTTGAGGCATGATTGATTAACAAACATTTAGTCTGTTTAGTCTACTTAACAATTTGTCTGTGTAGTTGTGCACGCATCACGTAAAATGTTAACCAATGTAGATAACTTAAAACATAAAAATTGTGCGTAACTTGAAGTATTACTTAGTTTTTGTTCATCGCTATCGGTTCATTCTACCAAAAGTCTGATGCATTTAAAGTGTTCAAGAAGTCAAATATAGCAACATACGCAATTAAGATACTCGGACAGTTGAACACCATATTCGTTAGATGGCGTTCTGCATTTTATCATTTTCTGAATGGTGGTGTTAAGATTCTCCGCGAAAGAATGATCTTAGAAAAAATAAAAAATAGGTAGATAGGGTAGGTAGCAGAGAGTTACCGCGGCTCTGGCACGAGCAACTGAAGGAACACGGGTAGGTTTTAGTCAGTAAAAGTCTGACACTTCACCCAGAGCGGGAGAAGACATTGATGATTGCCCACCCCAAAAAAAAAGGGTAGGTAGCAAGGTAAGTTTGGTAGGTACTTAGGCCAAGTAGGGTAGGTAGGTCTAGGTAAGTAGGGAAGGTAGTTAGGTGGGTAGGGTAGGCAGTCAACGGCAGTGAAGCCACGCTGCTATTTCATAATATTAAGTAGGAGTGAAGTGAACATTTTATTGAAATGAACAAGGCGTTTTACCCTATTCCCCAACCCTTGTACTGGATGTACTATCTTACTAAAAGATAACATTTAATTTTCTTCATAATATAAAATTCTTACCTTAAAATGATGACCTAATCAAGGACTAGCTATTCCAATTAATAACGAATCACCCGCTGTAAGCCAACAAAAAGCTCTCAGAAGATAAACAACATTTAGCGAAGACTCTCTCAACCACCGCCCTCAGAACACCACCCACCCAAGTTTATTATCAGAGAAAGTTATTAACTCCCCGTACATATAAACTACTTACCGCCACAGAGTAAACACACTTTGCACTGCTCAATACAATTCGGAATTGATTCGGTAGATATTGACTCCAGTACAAATTTCAATCAGTCTCCTAGCCCTCAAATAGTCAGTAGTAAATCAAAATATTTTCCCGAAGCACCTTCACCGTATTCTAATATCGAACCTTCGGCTCCCATCTCCGGCATATGAATGTTTATCTCAGAGATATTTTTTCTACGTTTTTATTTTACCCCGTCCCTTTGAATAAATAAGGCGAACCGACGCCTGGACTAATTGAACGCGAATTGCTCCTCCCAAGATATTGGCCTTATTTACCAGCATCACTTACATTATTACTAGACTTGAATTGATAATTAATTGCCTCTCCAGACGACACTCTAGCCTTCAGACGCCAGCACGCATTAAACTTTATTTTAAAAGTGAAAATTAAATTTAAAAACATCTACAGTAACTTGTTACCGGTGAAACATGTTATAACTAGGTGAAAACTTGTTCACGCCTGAACTCATGTGGGGTTTCAAGTCATAAATTCGGAAAAAGTTGAAAACAAAAGTCGCCCAATGCACTTCCCGTTTGCATCTGCTCTATTACGAAAATAAAAAGAGCTTTTCTGTTTCACCATTCTCTGATTGCTTTCGGTATTTTATTGTTTTTGTAATAGAAAATATTTTACTATTAACTTTTTGTTTCATATATGTTGAAAATAACAGTTTCAATTAAATGATTTTATTTTTGTATTTGTTGTTAAGTTGAAATAGATTGAATTTAAATATACGTCTAATGTAAGTCCTATATCTAATACCATTTCAAATTCTCATCTATTTACACTAATCGAATGTCTATTCGACTACACATTTAATTCGACGTAGCATGCTTACGCGACTACGCCCCGCGTAGTGCAGACTAAACACAAAAACAAACACTACTCCAAATTTACTCACTTTATTAAAAACACGTTACCAGATCGGATTTGCTAAAAGAAATCAGAAACAAAACGCCAGTTAACAAAGAAAATAGTGAAACATCCGAATGGATGGTCGATTACGGGCCGGAGCGACACAGCGGCGCCGCGTTTAAAACTCCGCCTAATTAAATGAATGAAAACGAAACTCGAATGTTTTCATTCCATTTACAGTTTCTATGCTCCCCTCTCCTCTGTCCCCTCTCTCGTTTGTCGACCGACGAACGGTCATATGCAAACTGTATTACGATATTTCAAATGTGACAGTTTTAAAAAAGGAACTCGATTTTACGCGATGCGTTTTAATTTCGTGATTTCTGATGGTATTCGGTTTCTGTTTTGAGCTAAGTGCTCATTCACACAGAGATCCGTTTTATGGGTCCACTTTATCGTAAACGTTTTTATTCAGCGCTGACGTATGTAGTAGTATGAGCGAGTTCACACAAATTATAGTATTCCAAATGCTGTAAAAAATACAGATCCGACAAAATATAGAGCAGTCCGTTTTATAGGTCCGCTTTATCGTATACGTTTTTATTCAACAATGGCGTAGGTAGTTGTAAGAGCGAGTTCATACAAACAACAGTATTAAAATACTGATCAGTTGTATCATCCGTCCATCCTTGAAGAAAGTTGATTGGTGTGAACATTACCCCCAGTAGAGACGGATCTGTTAAGACGGTACTGTAAATACGGTGTGAACATCACTTCCAGTAGCGACGGATACTTTAAAAACGGTCCTGGAAATACGGAAATTCTGTGTGAACGTACCTTTAGTATTTTTTTTTATTTGAATAGGTATAATGTGAAAGGATTATAAATGCTTTATTATAGTAGGGATTCTTTTACGCAACTGTTTAAGAGATGGGTTTTTGGAATAATTTTATAAATCATATATATGATCTTGATTTATTGAACCTTTTTATACGATTTCGATCTAGATAGAATAATATTTTACGCAGTTTATTCGTAAACCTTCATAATTAAGCTAGCTGCTTATAGAATTATGACCAAACACTTAGATATTTTATTTGTACGAACTCATTACATTCTAGATACTTTTACAAGAAAACACCATTTATACGTCAACACTTTTATAACAACCTATTATCTTCAGAAAAACAACTATAAAATATTTATGTGCGTAACAACGCCACAACTTTTTATTTATTTATATAACTCAGTCGCGACTTAATTTACCAACAAAATCTGTCCACAGTGCTCAATCTTACGCATAAAATTATCGTATTGGAAATCGGAAAATGCAAAATGCACTGCAAAATGTTAATACAGCAAAAATAATCCAGTTAATGTGGCTCCATCGAGGATAACACCATCCAGTGCTGAGTTCGAAAAGTCATTTGTACGATTATCTGTCTCGCGGAGCACATCAGGCCCGCCATTGTATGTAAATTGAATTAATGACGGTGCACTTGAAGCCCTCTTTACTTTATGAATCGCTGTGGGAAAACGGCTCAAAATTCATGTAGGTTTTATTTAAACGCGAATTTCTGAAACGATATTTTCACATAACGCGAATTTCTGCCGGTCGATTCTGTTATAAAACTCACAGTGAAAACTTAGGTGAAGTGAGCCGTTATTCCTATTGATGCTAAGGATTGATAGCTCACTTCACCAAAACTATCTCGGTGAGATTTTTACAGAATAGCACCACTGTGAAGATATTTTCACAGCACGCGAATTTCTGCCGGTCGATTCTGTTAAAAGAATCACAGTGAAAACTTAGGTGAAGTGAGCTGTTATTCCTATCGATGCTAAGGATTGACAGCTCACTTCACCAAAACTATCTCGGTGAGATTTTTTTACCACCACTGTGACGATATTTTCACAGCACGCGAATTTCTGCTGGTCGATTCTGTTAAAAGAATCACAGTGAAAACTTAGGTGAAGTGAGCTGTTATTCCTATTGATGCTAAGGATTGACAGCTCACTTCACCAAAACTATCTCGGTGAGATTTTTAAAGAATAGCACCACTGTGACGATATTTTCACATCACGTGAATTTCTGTAACGATATTTTCACTTCACGCTTCGTAAAGTTTCAGATGAGACTAGTTTTAGGAATGATACTAAAATTGAAGTGCTCATTCACTAATTTATGGAATTGGCTTCGGTAAAGTAAATTGGTATTACAATTTTGGCGAAGTATTATTTTATCGAATGGTTGTGTTTTATTTACTGGGTTTAATTTAGCGTTCTATAAATAGCTATTTCACTGTCAGTTATATAATGCCAGTGCTATTTCATTGTAATCCACGTATGTTGTCTGTTTCGCGGAAAACAAGTTTGATATAAAAATAAAATGTCTTATTAACTTACTCAGGTGTGATTCTGTAGTTGTTCTAGAAACCATCTATATAAATTGCATAAGTATATCTCATTGCATACAAACTTGAAAGATAAAACAAACAATAGAACATTTAGAATAAACCCCAAACAAAAACCCAGCCACGATAAATATTACCTTCAATTATATCCCAATAAAAATAACAAGAAGATAAAACGGAACACTATGAAAAATGTGTAAGAAGAACATACTCAAAAACCGGCCAGTGTATTATCTGGGTTATTACTGAGATGTAAGATATGGTCAGCAAAGTGTTTTGCCTCAGGGGAGGGTACCTCACTAAATTCCTCCACTTTACGGGCCGAGCTAGCCATTAAGATTATGAAATTATGAAGCCGGCCACTTGCCGAGATTTGCTTCGTACGGTCACACTTAGTCGACTGATTTAATTCAACCGCACCGAATAGTAGGGTTCAATTGTTTAGTTAGTAATTACACTATTGTTTTAGTGGGTTTTGATTTAGTGTGGCTAGGTAATATTGTTTGGTATTGAAGGACTGTTGTTCATAGTTGTTGTAACACTAAAGTAGATTTTAATGGATTGTTAAATATTAATCCTTTATGGGGATCCCGCATCCGTAGGGTCATTAGCAGTGATAGGAATAGGTAGTGCCTATTAGCCTAAACTTCTAAGAACAGAGACAAGAAGCGGAGACTTCCTTAGGACTAAATTATTTCCGGGACATCAGTCTCAAAATTTCGAGACAACACTTAAATACATTTAAAAAAATGTATTTAAGTGTTGTAAATTATAACTTATAATGTTCCCACTGCTGGGACTCAAGCCTCCTCTCTAGGAGAGGGACATATAGACTAATGTAGGATATGCTAATATAGGATAAGTGGCTATTATGGAGTTATAAATTATGTCTAATCGCAAACTTTAGATAAATCACTGCTTACCATCAGGTAGGATCGCAGTCAAGCACTAGTTTATATCAATTAAAAAAAAAGAATTACTTGTTCCAAATAACACATTTTTTAAAATGTATTTAAGTGTTGTCTCGAAATTTTGAGACTGATGTCCCGGAAATAATTTAGTCCTAAGGAAGTCTCCGCTTCTTGTCTCTGTTCTTAGAAGTTTAGGCTAATAGGCACTACCTATTCCTATCACTGGTCATTAGTCAACACTTTGACAGGTTAAGTGATTTTAGGTTAATTTGAATACAAGTTTTTTTTTTTGAGAAGTTGACCTATGTCAACATTTCTATATGTATAGTAAATTATATGTAGGTAACTATAAGGTTAATTTGTCTGTACCTACACTCAATATCGTAAATAATTACAAAACTAAACAGTGGCTGACCTAAATTTACTGAAGCAGTTTCAATTGACATCACGCCGTATTGATTTCGCCATGGAACCCGATTCTCGTTATACAAATAATGCTGCGTGATTAGCGTCAAAGCCAATATCTATCTGTGTTTACAAAATAGTATCTAAGTCCCTAGAATATTTCAGATTCGTACCTTCTAATTTTAATTAAATAATGTATTCTTTTTTTCTCAAAGACACAAATTCCTAAAAGGGTTAAAGAGCTACACAGAATTTCGATATGGACTATTATTTTTTATGCTAATACATACATAATGCGTTCCCGACCCAAACATAAAATGAGTGAGGTAGAACCTTAATCTTCTAATTCAGTATGCAGACAGGGCAAAACAGCGAGTTTAAATAATAAAAAAAATGTTCCACTTAGAAATAAAGAGCGAATCTAGGCCGCGGCTAATTCTATGCTTGAGCCCCATCGCAAATTGTAATTTTCTCTTACCCTTATAACATCAATTTATTTCATGATAAGAATCTTTTTTAGTCCTTGCAAAAAGGAATCTTTGTTGGAATCGAACATTCCTCGGGTTGATTACTAAGAGCCCAAGAGGCCAGATTTCATGAAGCCAATTGCCATTCACGCGTAGGCGAAACTGATCGCTGGGGTGATATTATTTAAATGTAATCTCTTTTCGATACTTTTTAACCGTTTATCTTAGTTACCTTTAGTTAAAGCATGCTATACTTTGAATAAAGAAGCTTGCATACTATATTTAAGAGCAAGATGTATTAGAAATAAAGTGCCTATACATGTGCCCTTATTCGTCTCTTATTAGATTTCCTTTTTGCGTGTTAAATGTAGAAGAAAACGCGTTGTAATCGAATCACGGGAAAGTAAAGGAAAACATAGTTCGCGCACGAATAGTAAGAATCAATTGAGAGAAGTGGATTGGTACTCGTGGTCGATAGGCCAACTAACCCTTAACATTAATGTACTGTTAAAGAACTTCCTTAACTACAACAACTACTTTTAATACCGCATAGACTTACCAGTTGATATTATTGTGAGGAAAAGGAAAATAAATGAACACAGGACACAAAATTAAAAAAAAAAACATTTATAAATAATAATAATCTGCTGGCTGAAAAAACAATACAAAACATTGACATGCTAGCTACCACCCGCCGCTTAACCGGCATGATATTTTTTATCATCCAATGGGATGAACTATCTGTATGCAAAAAAATCATCCAAATGCGTTCAGGCGTTTTTGCTTGATAGAAACACAACCATGCAAACTTTTACAATATTATAGTAGAAAAAAATTAAAGTACGATTATTTTAATTCATCCTTTATTCATTAAACATTTATATTACTCGGTCAAAAACTTCTGAAATCATTCTTCTCCTATTTCTTCCTGAAGCATCAAGCAACCAGATTACATTATTTATTTGTAAGGTCAAACTCGAAGGTAAAAAGATGTGCCAATAAACTATTTTGGAATCTATTCCATTCATAGATTATCGCTTAGTATCCCAAAAAAATATGACGTCAAAAGTAATAAAAATACAAAAAAAATGATAATTCGCCAAATGGCTTATTTTACATCGAATAACTTCGCGTAGTTTAATCGTAAAATATGTAGAACCGTTGGTACTTAGGGTGGAGACACACGATTTTTTTTTTGTATCTAAAGGTATATTTGGCGTTCCATAACATAAACACAACTTGTATGGATTTTACGAGTCCCGTGTTTTATGATTAACGCCATTTCTGTTTTTTTTTTCGTAAATGTTTGTTATTATTTTCATTGAGTAGGTTCATTAAATGATTTTATCTAACATATTAAAGGTTGAATGTCTTACGCTTGTTGATGTTTTTCTATGTCTCGTCTATTATCACTGGCTTTTTCGCACAGAATATCAAAGATACCATTTTTAATATGATTTTAATCAGTCAAAAATATTACATGTTTCGGGTAAACTAATACAATTATTTTGCCCAGGATTAATCAAAAAAGTGTGCATAAATCTAGTCTCATATTAAAATTGTTCTTATAGCGAGTAAAACCTTCGCAATCTTCGAAGAATTTTCGATTCGAAAATTCTCAGAAAAAGAAAGGGCAGGAATAAACGGATTTGGATGTACCCCGATCGAGGCAATAACACTATTCCGCGAACTACAGGTGAGTTTCTAACCTGGGTTCTTCTAAAGGGGGATACTGCATTATAATTCCATTTCCAATATCCAATATTTCAATGAATTAGTTTTTCGATATATGCTAAATGAAACGCAGTTTTCGCAAAAACTTATCAAGCTTTTGTCATTTCAGTCTCGTAGCTCCAACAAAGATTTAACAGTCACTTAGGCGTGATTTAGCAGACCTGGCCTGTATACAGCCTTAAGTAAATTGGTCGCGTGCCGGCCGCCCGGCGCCGGTGTCAACGCCACAGCGCACTGCACGACGCACTGCGGCACACCACTCGCCTGCCTTCCTCGTTCTTCTTTATTAAGACTTATGCATCGGGTAATTATTCCACCAGTCTATTATTCCAATACTGTTTTTCCAAGTTTTTCGGTCCCGCTACTAGAGATGTTGCCAAGTTCCAGCTGAAACTCGGCGCCCACTTACGCTTGCAAGTTTGTACGTAATCCGATGTTTTGGTTTTGTTAATTTACTTGTTGGTTTAGCTGAAAATAAAATTGGTCCGGAGTTCTGGACAAGTAAGTGAAAAACTTTTAAAGGATGCTTCAGTTTATGTTACGTAAAAAAATACAATATTAATCACATCTGTAGCGATGTTTCCTTTTTTTGCAAACAAGAACAGAGATGCGAAAATAGCATCAACATTTCGCTAAGTGTTTGTTTATTAAGCCAGAAGTGACGGTAGGTGAAGGAATGAATCCTAATCGCGTGTTGGTTTAGGATACGGTAATGGGTCTTTGTTTCTAAACTGGATATACTTCTTACCCAGTAATACTGTACAATACGCAGTAACAAATCAAAGGGAATGCTTTGTAAGTCATGTGTTCGGCTTCCCACGGTTGTTATAAGTGTCGTTTAATATTTCAGTGTGCGTACAAAGCTGTGCATTTGCGCATTTTGCAAAGTAAATCCTCAGAATTCAGTAAAAAGCTTACCGTGAAAGGAAACCTTCGATAAGAACTCTTACTGTATTAAGTAGGTGGGAACCTATTCTTGTGAATAAACAGTTTGTATTATTCAGTAAAGAATATCGGATTATTACATATACAGGAATTGTAGATAAGTTATTTTCTTTTTACTAGAAAAGAAGACATGAAATAAGCCAACTCGTGCTGTAAATCAGAACTACAGCAATATATCTAACTGACTGAATATACTGAAATAATCCTTGTAACAGAGATATACAAATCTGGAATAAAGAATACTCGCGAACGGTTGACTTATGTTTATCAATTTAGACGTGTTCAAAGACGCGATGTCGCACACTGCCGACGTATTATATTATAATGGCGAATGTTATGTCCTTATTCATTACATTCTTTGCACGTAAAAAATAAAACCTCTTCACATTCCTGACAGCTTTGTATGAGAAAATAACATAGCTAACTTATATGTAAGTCAGAGGCCCCGTTACGACCCAAACAAATTATTAATGTACAAAAAAGATACAAAGACTTGTTCCTAAGCTAAGTAACTTCACTCAAGTACGTGATTTGAAAGACTTTTTTATCTCGTTCCCAAAATGAGAATTCAAACAGGGAAACAATTCTTTCCATAACGCGTTCCGTTGTTTAGAACATTCGCCTCGGGTTCCAGCAATCGTCTAAACTAATAAACATCTGTTTTTATTAGGGGTAAAAGCCTTGAGAAATGTATAAATCTTTTTGTAATAAATTCTATTATGGTTATACCGAAATTTTATTTAGATATCGCGATATGTAGGATAATTACTTTATTGTAGATTAGTTTCTCAGTATAAATATATATAGTGTAAATACCCGTGAGTACGACGGCATTTTTCTTGAAAACAAATTGAATAAATTAACATCATTTTCAGCTCAGTATGCTAATATACAGACGGACGTCGATATACATTAGTTATCAGCAGACGACATCTTATTTTCTGCAGCCCCAAGTTATAATAACCTACCTAACTAAATGACAGGCGGCGAGGATACTTAGCAAAACCATCAGGTATCTGTTTCTCATAAAGCCTACTTTCATTTTCGTTATGATGTTAATAAAAAGAAATGGAAAAGTTGTTCGTGTGCGCGTCAAATGAAAAAGTTATGGCACGTGATGATACTGCAAAGACAGTGGAGCCACCTGCCGGTACACCAAACTAATTACAAACTCCCTAACTTCCTCAAACACTAAAATATTCTCCTAAAAACGTCACCTCGCGACGTACTCGAATAGAATAATAAATTTTACTTTCTGTGTTTTTCTTAGAATTAGTGGCTAAGTGTGCATTAGCCACTAATTCTCTCACTCCTTCATTGGGAAATTTACGCCATGGTTTAACTGAAAAATACCAAAATGTAAGCTTCAGTTTAAATCATATTGAAGTTACAACATTAAATAAAATGAGATTGGATGTAGAAGACTATCTGGGTTGACGAATCAAATAAGGTTATACATCTTTAAAAAATAAACCATATCCGTAGAAGAATGTTTTAGTTAGGTTTTTAATAACAAACACTCAGTTAGTATTGCCCTCAACACTAACCTTGGTAATTACGGCCAACACCAATCGATTCCGTGTTCACACTATAGAGATTGTAATTTTAAGTGGTCAGTATGTTTATATTTATAAGCGCTTTTTCTGAGTTTTCAAATCTATACGCAATAATTTTACTTACCTGATGTGTTGATTTGAATCATTAAATGTAATCACTATGTTTGCGTGTCATAGGGTAGTTTTTATCACGGAAAAAGCTGCGGGATAGGCCACGAGCATGAATCTGTGGGATAGACCACGGGAACGAAGCTGCGGGATAGGCCACGGAAGTGAAATTGCCGGATAGACCATGAAGCTGCGTGATAGGCCACAAGTACGAATCTGCGGGAGAGGCCACGGGAGTGAAGCTGTGGGATAAGTCACGGGAGTGAAGTTGACGGATAGACCATGAAGCTGCGGGATAGGCCACAAGTACGAAGCTGCGGGAGAGGCCACGGGAGTGAAGCTGTGGGATAAGCCACGGGAGTGGAGTTGCCGGATAGACCATGAAGCTGCGGGATAGGCCACAAGTACGAAGCTGCGGGATTGGCCACGGGAGTAAAGCTGCGGGATAAGCCACGGGAGTGAAGCTGCGGCATCTTCTTCTTCATATCGCTGGCACGACGATAGCACATAAATTTTGGTTTGCATAAAATTTCACTACTTCCACGGCGTCATCAGTGTCAGCGAAGAGGTCACTTTGACTTAATGTTCTGGGGCACAGTCGGCAGAATAGAAGACGCGGTTTATCCCGCTAGTTCACTTGATAAACATTAGAAAATAACATTCAAAATATTTTACTCCTTCCCTATTAAGATTGTTTCTGTACCTATATTAAACTTAATATATATCAATTAAAAGTGTTGCAGTGTCTAAACGACAATCAAGTAATGGAAACTAATGGCAGTATCACAACAAATACTATAGGAAAACACCAATTCTTCGGGGTGTAATCAAAGATACTATAATTCTGTAATGAGCCCTCATGCGCCATGATATGTCTTAGGGTAAAGTTTATGTTGCACGTTACTCGCTGTCCTGGGGGAATTGAGAAAACTCGACCCTTAGTACATGGTTTCCACAAGAACATCTTTATGTTGGTTTAGACATATTGCAATATGTTTTGCTATGGTGTGAGATTTTGGGAAAGAAAAATTTAAAACAAATACCAATGGTTAAATTAGTAGTAGGATAATGGGCCTAATTTATAAACACTTTCTAAACATATCATTAGGATAAATACATTAACATTGATTAGCAGATTCATAATAGGGTAGTTGACAAAAAATATCAATTTAGTCCGTCAGATAACCTATAAATATTGGACACTTATACAATTTTTTCTTTTGCCACGTATATAAAAAATTACGACAGTACCGTTGCGTTGAAATATCGTGTGACGTCACGGTGTGCTTACACTTTATATTGACAAATTGACGTCACAATCTCCCACTCCTGAACTTTGATGCGCTAAATCTTTGTCAGTTTTTATTTGTTTCATTAAGCAAAAAATTCGGGTCCAATATTTTTTGATAATCTCACTGACGGACTAAATAGAATTATCATAATTATACCCGAGCAACATCCCTATTCCTATGGAGAATTTGAATTTAGTTTCTTGCAAAATAACTCTTAAAACAAAAGAAAACGTAGGAAATATTATTTCCAGTTAATTTAAAAGAGATTTGGATGCAAAAAAGATAACCGATTCTCCACATGTTTTATTTTAATACTCCCTCAGAAACATAGCATTGTGATGAACATTTCCAATGTTGAAAACACACTAGACTTGCTGTGATCATTATAAATAAGATGCCACCAAAGCAATAAATTCATCTGCAAAATATACTCATAGAAGAAACATACGGTCCTTAATCTTCTATCATCAACGAACCCTCGAAAATCTACTCCACATTTCATAATCCCCATAAATATGAAAGAGTAATTAAATAAAATACGACACTTAACCTCTTAAGAACCTTCCCGTGGTCCGTTTAATATGTGCCCGCTCTTGCCCGTCCACTTAAACAACGTTGTCAACATTATTACCCACAGGATTGAACACGTCATAAAACTGGAATGCCTTTTAAAACCTGCTATGTTCTCGTATCGGCTTATTGAAATAATATTACCTATGTACTTGCGGTTACGAACTCGTTTCGCGATGTATTGACGTGCCAGTTTTTTACTTTTTTTGTAAGGGGTACAAAATATGTGTCGTAGCAGGAAGAAAGGACGTTAAAAATTTAATGATTTGTCGAGGTTTCTTGAGCAGGAATATATCCGATGGAAGATATAAATGTGATGTTCCAAGTGCACTTTAGATAAAGTATCATTCTAACACGATTGTCGAAAAATCTGAATGTAAGAGATTGACACATCTGACTCGGCCACGAGCATAACGTCGGTCAAGTTAGACAGCTGCAACGTGGTATTATGACAATTTATTTTCAACCGACGTCAAAACGGAGCAGGTTCTCAATTCGGCTGTATGTTTTTGTATGTTTGATACGCGATTACGCCTCCAATTATGAAACGATTTTGATGATTAGGTATTTTTATTATTTGTCCAATTTAAATTTGATCAAGACCTGGCGAGTAGTTTTTAAGTTAAAAACAAAAATTAAAATTAAATCGACTGCCAAAACAAAACAATACAAAGCGGGAAGAAAGAGAAAGTTATTTTTCGCGTTGTTGGGTTTTGTTTTGCAAGTCAATATTCATTTTAATTTTATAGCCTTGATACAGATAATATTTCCAATTTATATATCTACCTATGCCTATACACTATAACCATTGTACCCACTACTGCTAGTGTTGGTAGGTAAGTTATGTTTAGGGAGAGTAACTAACTCATTGCGGTTAATGTGGTGGTCGTAACAAATTAATCTATCTGATATAGTTAGTTCGCCGGGCCTATGTTGTAAGTATCCATATGTTTGGGAGGTTTGTGTTCTGTTGAGTTCCGGAGAATTATCTTTTATTTCCATTTTAGCTTCAAAATTCATGAATAGCGTCGAGATATTCATAAGTGGGCAATATTAGTTGATTTTAAATTATATTACCTACTGGCATAAATGTCTACGTCTACTGCTGGATGCGCGGCGCACGGGACCGGTCAAAGTGGCGACGCTTGGGGGAAGGCCTATGTCCAGCAGTGGACGTCTTTCGGCTGGAATGATGATGATGATGATGCCCATCTTCTAAAGTAGGCATAGAGTAGGTTTTCCTAAAAAATAAACCAAAATGTATGTGTGTTGATTTGAACAGCGCAACACGAGTGGGTAAAGCGAGAATTGGTTGGCAACAAGTAAGCACATACTTCAGATACCACCATCTACAGTAAGTACTGCTACAAGCTAAGTGAAGACAAATAAGATTTGCAAGACGATAGTTTTATATGTAAGTAGACATATAGGGAAAGAACGCGTACATAAACAGGGAAATGAGAGTTTACTCTGCCACAGAATAAGAAACAAAAAATAATAGTTAATTGGTTTTGGTAATACAGATTGGTTGGCAACAAGTAAGCACATACTTCAGATACCACCATCTACAGTAGGAACTGCTACAAGCTAAGTGAAGACAAATAAGATTTGCAAGACGATAGTTTTGTAAGCAAAAGGCATATAGGGAAAGAACGCTTACATAAACAGGGAAATGAGAGTTTACTCTGCCACAGAATAAAAAAATAGAAAAAGTAATAGTTCCATAAAATGTTCAAATAATCTAAAAAGTTTGAGCACCATTTTCTTTAAAACAATATCCCAAAACAACCCTTATCAAGCAGACCGGAATGCATAACCTAGCGGACGCACATAGCCTTTTCCCGGTTAGATAAAATTTTCACAGCACAATTTATTGGGCGGAACGTCTTATTTATCTTCTGAAGCATCGACCAAAGAGAACGGAGAAATCTCTTAATGGTCATGAACTTTGAAAGTATGAGTCCGGAGTCGCCCCAGAGAGCTATGATTCAGGGCCAGGATATCATTACGTCAGATAATCTGACGCTGGTTATAACACATCTATATTTAGATTAAGTGAGGCGTGGGAGGCTGCCTTAGTAAATGTCTTAGGTTTTATACCGGCGATAGGAAAAGTTATGGTGTAAAAGAAATGGTGCGTCATGGGATACTTTCTAGGAAAATTGGGACATTTTTGTCAATTTTTTTTTTTAGAATCCTTTCTATGAAGGTAGGTATGGGTTAAATTTTGCTGACAACAAACTGAATTTGGATGACAATACACGGTTAATTAAGTGACATCATTCTAAATTAAATATGGTGGACACACAAAAATGGCGGACCAGTTGTTTTGTGCATAAAAACAACTGGTCCGCCATATGACATCGAAAAAGATTGTTTTTAAAAAAATATATTTTATTAACGTTATGTAGTTAATCTTGCAAGATAATTCTTCGCAACAAACAGTCTTACTCCTGTTAATTATAATAAATGTAAGTACTTACATCTTTACTTTAAACATAAACTCGGCGAAAGTTTTGGCAGTAATCAGACCGTATACGAGTCAAGTTGGCTAGAACAATTAATTAAAAGTACGAAATGATGATAGTACGGCAACTGTAGTTATAAAGTGGAATGATAAGTCGAAATACAAACGTAATGGGGAAATGATGAAAGAGATTTTAACTTTCCGAATGAAAATCTCAAGGGAATCGTCACTTAATTAATAGAGATGCAACGATACCACTGAGGTATCGATAGTTTTACTCGATACATTATCTGTCATAAAGTATCGATACTTACTCGGTGTTGATTGAAAAGTCATCACCATCAGCCTTTTAATGTTCTCACTGCCACTGCTGGGACACAGGCTTCCCCTCTGTGAGAAGGAATGTGCTGTAATCCACCACGCGTGCCCAATGCGGGTTGGATGATGTCACACGTCTTCGAATTTTTGGTTTTAGAACCTGCTGGTTTCCTCACATGTTTTCCTTTACCGTTTTGAAAGCAGTGATGATAAAATAGTTTTCACAAAGTAAAGCACCAAAAAGTATCGATACAAAAATTAGGTACTTGGTATCGGACGAAGAATATCGAGTGAATACTAGTATTTACTCGTATCGTTTCATCACTTTTAATTAATCTAAATCAAATCGTAATAATTATTATAAAGAGAAGAAATACTATGTTTGTGAAAAGTAATCTCTGGGGTATGATTCGGTTACGAAATACTTTCATTGATAGAAAGCTACATAGTGTAGCTTTCTGTGAGTCGTGGGCTACTTTTTATCATAAAAATGTCCACGGAGCGAAGCCGCGTAAAAATCACAGTGAGCCTTACATACAGTTTTTTTATCCCTAGTTAACTCAACTTATGCTACAAATATGCTAATCAATGGTTTAAAATTTCAGTTCAGAAGCGTTTATTCATCAATTTTAATTTCAACCAATGATCAAATAATTCACTCTCCAACTTATTTGACCATTTGTGAGGCGAACAACTGATGGAAAACGCATTTTTGGGAAACTTGAATCCATTGGTCAGCATCTTTAAACATTGGTTGAGTTAACTACTGATCGAAAAACTGGGCCTAAAGGGGGTATTACACTATCATAAATCTAGGATCATACATAGGATCCTATCCCTTATTCTAAATATATGATTTCTAGAATCATATCTGTGTATTACCACGGGGCTAACAAAGAAAATGTTATTCAAATAAATGTCACTAGATGGCGCGATATGCATCGGTTTATTGAATTGTGTGTAAAATAAACATTTTCTAGAATTGATCATAAAAATTGTATGTTAGTGTTTAACCAACTCTCTTTAGCACAAAATAAAGGAATATTGGGCTCTCAATTGTCATTTCAAAGATTATTTGAACGGATCATTTAAACTTGATTTCAAAAGATGGTGCTGTTTTAAATTTCTGAAGCATGCCACTCGATTTTTTTAATTTTGATTGTAAAACATTATGTTACAGTGAAACTGTAAAAACATGCAAAAATTTCTATAAACAAATCGTCACTGTATTTAAAGGAAAAAATAGTCACGAACCGAGAAAACCCTTTTACTTACAAATCGCTGCTAACACCATCTATAGCCGTGGAAAGGAACCGAACGCGATCGAAGTACTTGTAAAAATAATCAGCTTACTCAGACGAAAAACACTAGTTACATCGGCACGGTTTCTTTGTATGGGATGAGGCATATGTATGCTAGTATTATATTATCTGTGGTACTACATTATCATAGTTCTTTGATCCTATTTTTTGTCATATTTGCAATGGAGGATAAGTCGGTTGTGTGTTCTACAATTGCTTCGGCAGTGTGAACAGCGGTGTTCCCAACAATAATTTTAAAATTCCTCTGCTACTAAGCATATTGTGTACTTACGCCAAAACTTCGTTGTACTTATTCCATCAACAAAACCATCACAATATTTAATTGCCTTGGAATTTAGAACATGGCAATAGCAAAACTGAAAAGCCAAAATCACATAATTTTATAAACAGATTATGTATGATCAAGAAATTATGAAAATAAATTTGAAAACTCAATAAAGCAAGATCCAATATGGCAAGGCCAGGGGCCTTACACCATGACGTGTTAAAATTATCATAGTGCGACAGTGAAAAAGGGACCGAGCTATTTGTCTTGTAAAGCTCCATCCTGCTCCTGTTTCTATGATCCTAGACCATACATATCTAGGATCATGCATAGGATCCTATCCAAAATATCAAATACCAAAAATCTTTTTCAAAGACGATATGATTCATATGTTTATATTTCACTATCATATACATATGGCTCATAGATCCCGGACCCTAGATATATGATATTGTAAAAGCCCCCTAAGACAAGTGACATCGAAAGCGTGACGATAGCGTTTTGAAAAATGTAAAAAAAATATGAAAATGTCACACGCTATCGAAATGCCATCGCTAACATCGAATGACACTTATCCAGAGGCTCTGGATAAAATCGGATTGAAGTCAAAATAAGTATCTACGCTAAGGGAATTGCGTTTCATAAAGTTTCTGAAAATGTCAAATGAGTGACGAGACGTCAGGAAGTGAGTGCTGCTAAAAATTCTACGTGATCCGTCAAAGGTCACACCAACACGAAGATGAAAGAAAAAACTTCACAAAAAGAATTTATGAAGATTGTTTTCAAAGGTTCCTTTTTAGGTTTATCGAGATAGTAAGGCTTCTTATGTGTGGTAGGTAGAGCTCGGTAAGTACCAAAATTATGTCTGAAATGTACTTTTAACCGACTATTCAAAAAGGAGGAGGTTCTATGTTAAAAATTATGTATGTTTTTTTTATGTATGTTCACCGATATCTCCATCAATTGTGGACCAATTTTGAAAATTCTTTTTTTGTTTGAAAGAGTATGTTCCGAAATTGGTCCCATTTTAATTTAGTGAAGATCTGATGAAGAACTTCGAAGATATACGATAGAACTCTTCAATAAATAACGGCAAATCTCTCGGGATTGCTGCAATCGCATGTCTGTTTATTGTTTATACCATTTCATAACATTACATCACGCCAGTACGGTCTAAGGGGTACGCAGATCTCTCATTTCACCGGTTATGGTTATGTTTCATGATATTCGGGTAATATATTCTGATATACCTAGGTACCTTACTAAACAACTTGCCTATGAGGCAGGTACAACTAAAGAGTGAAAAAAAAAACCTTTTACAAAAAAATACTACCGACTTCCAAATAAAAAAACTACAAAGTGAAAAATAACTTTATTTTTGGAAGTCGGTGTCCATAACGCAATAAATTGGCACCTATGAAAGACACCGCCTGAAATTTTGAGAAATTTTTGTTTCATCGCAATCGATTCACGCTGTCAAAAGTTAGATGAATTTAAAATGATCAAGAAGTATAATAATTATCACAATACAGATAATCGGACAGTCGATAGATGGCGTTGTGCATTTGACATCATTTTCTGAATGGCGGTGTTAAGATTCTCCGCAGTAGTAAGACCTCAGAAAAAAAATTGGTTGGTAGTTAGAGTAGGTAGGTCTAGGTAAATAGAATAAGGTAGGCAGTCGATGGGAGCGAAGCCGCGGGCACAGCTAGTCGTAAATATATTCAAAACAGCAACCTATCCAGCGGGCAACGATTAATAGGCATGTTTTACTAGTACTTTCGACCCTTATTAACAAAACATTAACTTCCACATCAAATTAGTGATTTGTCCTATTGAAAACTCATTACGCAAACGAGTAGTGTATCGCGCGTTTAGGAACATAAAGGCTGACGATTTCAGGAGAGATCCCGTGGGACTCAATCCGCAAATTAAAGGTTGTAAATGATATGGTACATTCCTTTAATTCTCACGTCATTAGCCTTTTCAACGCTCACGCACCTATAAAAACCAGAACACTTAAAGCTCAGCCAACGCCTTGGATAACAGACATTATAAAATTAATGTTTAAACTAAGAAATGATGCGCGCCTTAAATATCGTCAAACAAAACTGGAAGCACACAAGCATTACTATTTAGATCTAAAGCACCAAGCAATAGTTGGTTTACTAAATGAAAAAAAAGCATTTTTTACTAAATATATTAATGACAACATTAGCGATTCTAAATCACTGTAGTATAATTTAAAAAAACATGTGCTTCCAGTGACTAAGGACGATGGTGTGCTCACTGAACAATTTGACGACCCAGATGGGATAAATTCAGCCTTTCTAGATGTACCGGGTGACCCTAATGTGAACACATCCCAACTAAGCTTCTTTCAAAATAACAAATTCGGTACCGCAAAATTCACTTTGATGCCAACAGACGCTAAAACAGTTTCAAAAATGTTACAAAACATATCTACAAATGCGCAAGGGATTGACGGTATATCGAAAGACATGTTAAACCTTACGCTACCACAATCATTGACTACGATAACCGAGATAGTTAACAGATCTATTACTAGCAACGTATTTCCTGACTTGTGGCGTAATGCGATAGTACGGCCTATTCCGAAAAATAATAACCCACAAAGCTACAAAGATCTTCGCCCCATAAGTATTTTGCCATGTTTGTCCAAGGTGTTGGAGAGAGTGGTGTATGTGCAGGTTACCGAGTTTCTCGAAGAGCATGATATGCTGCCTGAACTGCAGTCAGGTTTCAGAAAGGGACGCGAAACCGCGACTGCTTTAGCCGACGTCGTTGATAACCTCCTTGAGGCACGGGACCGTGGTGAGGGTTCCATAATGGTACTGCTGGACTACTCGAGGGCATTTGACTCAATTAATATTCGTCTATTATTGTCCAAATTAAGATATTATGGTTTTGACAGCCAGACAACGGTTTGATTTGAGAGTTATTTAACGGGTAGGTCACAGCGGGTCGAGTTGCACAAGAAAGACGGTTCCACGGTAACTTCTTCCCCGAAAATAATCACAAGGGGAGTTCCCCAGGGCTCGCTGCTCGGGCCGTTACTCTATATACTTTTTAGCGCCGACCTAACTGCGTGTATTAAAAACTGCAAGTACCACGTTTACGCGGATGATACTCAGTATGTATGCCTCGATCAACACTGGTAACACAACAGCCGGCGTACATACCCTAAATGAGGAACTAGACAGAATTGCGTCGTGGTCTACAGCCAACTCACTTGTACTGAACCCGAAAAAATCTAAGTTTATGGTCATGGGAAGCAGAAATCAAATAAAGTCAATTCTTTCTGCAAAGCCCAAAGTTAAAATCAAGGGAGAAAACATTGAAAGGGTAGAAACCGCTTGCAACCTAGGTCTAGTCACTGACCCAGAACTTCGTTTTGAGGAGCATGCCAATGGCGTCAAAATCTGTTTTTATAGGCTAAAGGTCCTGTACCGGGTGAAAGACTGCCTTAGTGTTGCAATGAGGAAGAGATTGGTGGACAGCCTGGTACTGTCCAAACTGAATTATTGTGACAATGTATACGGACCGTGTCTCCTTTCTCGCACAGAGCGTCTAATACAGCGGGTACAAAATCCGTGTGCGCGTTACTGCTTCAGTATACCCCGGAGGCATCATATAACACCGCATTTAAATGAGCATATTGGAAATTTCATTTAGCCGTCTTAATGTTTGGCATTATTCAAACACACAAACCGGAATAACTGTATAAAAAGCTTATCTGGAGACACGAGCACTGCAGCTACTCCACCCGTTCCACGTCCAAACCACTTTCGTTGCCTCGTCGTAGGACCGCAGCCTTCAGAGGATGCTTTAAGTATGCCGCCACTCGCTGCTGGAATAATTTGCCGCCTCCCATAAGATCGCTGAAAACAAAACAAAGTTTTAAATTCCATTTAAAAAGAAATCTAATAAAAGAACAGAAGGTTGAACAACGTACATTTTATAAATAGAATCTTTTTAGGCTTTAAAATTACTGACTTAAGGTTCATAATCCATTGGCATCGTATCGAGGCGGTTCGAGGCGGCGGCATGAGATCCTTCACGGGCAGCGATGTGGGGGCGTTCTTTCACTGGGCATCGCACTTTCTCTTCTTTGTTGTGATTGCCGGGCATCGAGGGTCGAACCACGCGGCATACGCACATACACATGACGGCACACTGCACAGGACTCGGGCGCCGCTTGACGTCACAGCGCTCCGGCCGGCGCGCGTCTAAATAGCGCGCGCCCGGACGACGCGCAGCACGCTCGCTCGTGCACGACGTCACGAAGGCTCTCAAAATAAGGCTATACAATAAACAGCGCCACGCGAGAGCGGTGTGGAAGCGAGACAAAACATGGAGTGTGCCTGTGTTTTGCGGGTATTAGTTTTATGTTTTTGATAATAATTTAAGATATTCCCGCTTTTAGTTTTGGTCACATCATAATTTTGGATGGTTTATTTTTATCATACTGTATTTATATCCTACTGTATTTATTTTATGTTCTTTGTATCTATTTTTACATACACAAATTTGGTTTCCGTAAGTCCCGTCCTAGGCGACCACTGAAAATCAGCGCCGTGCTGTGGATCCCCCACGGCACAGCATTATGCTGAGTGGAAGCCTTTTTGCCACAATCACGACATACATCTGCCTGGCATCTTTTTCACCCTATTTCTTTTCTGTTTTATTCAAAATGTAGGTAGTAAATGGTATTATTATTTTATTTATTTCTCAGTACTAACTTACTTTAAGTACTACTAATACTACTGTTAAGGGTTTAGCATAAGCATATATTTATATTGTATGTCGTTTTGTGACAATTAAATACTTTTTCTTTCAAAACCTAAGAAGTTGGATTTGACTGCTTTAAAAATAATCAAACTTGATGCTTACGAATGATACTCGTTGTTATAGTGTAAGGGTAACATAATAATTAATTTAGATTATGAATTTGATTTTTCAATTTCTTACGTACAAAATTTTTGGGCCATGTAAAATGACTTCTTAGATTGCCAAGATTATAAACATTTTACCTAATTTTAACTCTACTAGTTGTGGTTATTTGATCCATAATTGTACATACAAATTCTCGTAGCTAAGTCTATATTGGCTGCGCAAATTGGATAGACGTAATCCCAATTGTGGTGAATGCCAGGATTGACACTTGACTTGATATCCATTACTAAATCTATCTGGGGGGACTGTAGTTTCATTCTCATCGAAGTTCTAAACTTGCTTTACATTAAATTGAACATCAGAAACTAATTACAGAATCTGATTGTCTTGGTGCATTGATGAAGAATATTTTGATGTTCATTACACAATAGTGCTTACAAAGTACTACTGGACTGCCATAATATTGCATACCTAATATAACACCTAAATTCCTCAAACTGGTAGACAGTGATAAAATTACAGCCTGAAATGAAATACGACAATATTTCTTATGAAATTTCTTTTTTTATTGACAGACACGCGTCTGACCACTGCCTGGCGTTTGATTGAATCACATCATCAAATCCTGATATTATTCAATAATAATAAGTAGCTAAAAGTTCCTCTTATACAATAGCTGCATATCCATGACATTGTTTGTATTGTAGTCTCAAAATAGTTTTATTTTTTTCATTTTTGTGAATAGAACTATAGGTTTCCATGAGAACACTTGGTAGGAGCCTGAGAGGACGCAATATGGAGCTCCTCAGCGTCCAGTCCAGTTATTGACCACTCGTCTGGTCAATTGACGCTAAAACGCAATATCCTGCCTCAAGTGTTTGGATTTTTCTTTATATCGCTCTGTTACAATTATTTTTGTATCAAGTTTTCTTACAAACACCTAAAAATAAGTTACATTGTGCATATATTTTGTTTTACAAATGGAATCAGTTCAGTTAATCTTTTGTGCCGTATGCAGTTAAAACCTTTAATTTCACAAAATGTAATCTATACTAATATTATAAAGCTGAAGAGATTGTTTGTTTGTTTGTTTTTTGGACGCGCTAATCTCAGGAACTACTGGTTGGAATTGAAAAATTCTTTTTGTGTTGGGTAGTCCATTTATCGATGAAGGTTATGGTTATATAACATCACGCTACGACCTATAGGAGCGCACCATAAATGACAAATGTTGCAAAAACGGGCAAATTTATTCCTTTTTGAGAGCTTCCGTTGCGTGCGCTGCGTAAGCGGTTAAAGTTACGCAACATTCATGTATGATGGGTAGGTAGCCAGTTGACGGGAGCGAAGCCGCGTGGGGCAGCTAGTGTTAAATATTATTGTAAAGAGTGCTTCCAAAATAAAATGATCAATAATAAATAAATGGGTCATTATTTACGCCAAACAATATCAAAATATCTCAGCAAAATGATAAATATTATGAATAAATATACCAGATATAATCGTGCATGCTTTTTATTATTACATTTTATCAAAAAGGCACTGCAAATCTGTTTTCCACAATATTAATTACCTGAATATGTTGATGAAATAACGAAAGTAATAAATTATAGGTAAATAATTAACATCCTCTAGATACATATTATTATGTAATTTTTGTGTCGTGATGGCCCAGTGGTTAAGACTTCGCCTCTCGTGCTTGAGGTCGTGGGTTCGAATCCGGGCAAGTACCAATGTGACTTTTCAAATTCATATGTACTTTCCAAGTTTATCTTGGACATTGGTGACAACGTTGAAGGAAAACATCGTGAGGAAACCTAGACTTATAGTGAGTTTATAAGATTGTGCTCCATTGGTGTAATTGCTGCAAGGCGTTCCAGTGCGAGGATAAACTAATAATAAATAAATAAACTTTAAAATTTTAAAGTTAATATTTAGAGCTGAAATATTAAACAACGTGTTTACTCCACGTTTTATTAAAACCAACAGTTATTTATTTAACAAGTCATCAGTTTCTCGAATTATTCATAACGCCTGTCCCATGATAAATACCACTTAGTCAATTAAAGAGACGTACAGCATAAATTAAGCGTTTACGTTCGTTTTCAAACTGTTTAGCAATGCAAAGGACTCACTAATGTTCGTTTATGGTATGATGAGCAGTCATAAAACGATATTGCAGTTTGATAGGCTGCCGCCGGGCGTACGAATGTGGCTGCGGATTGCCTCTTAAATGCATTATTACTTATCTTCTGCCGCCGAGGGCCATCTACTGCTGCGATACAATTAAAACGTTTCGTTTCTCAATAAGTGCCTATAAACTCGCAGAATAGCAATGTCCGTTAGCGTTTAAGTGCTAAAGTTAGACCAAAGATATAAATACGAAAATATCGGACGCTGCATGAATTCACTACGCAGGCAATGCTCCACCTCTGGTTGCAGAGGACTTTTCCTCTTTTTTTCGTTAGCTAACTTTTTTTTTTCTTCTTTGGATGGGTTTGCTCTTGACTCTAGTCTAGGTCAGAGGTGACAGAGACAGTGTCGACGATGGAGTGAGCTTACCCTGAAGAAGCCTGTTCACTGTAACTTTGAACAGATTGGGGTTGAATGCGTTCGGAAACAAAGACACAGGTAGCATGTAATCCTTAATAAAATGTATACTATGCCTAATGATGTAACTCTGAGATTGCAATGGATCCCATCACATGTTGGTTTGAGAGGAAACGAGGAGGCAGACGTTTTGGCTAAAAGATCTTGTACAGACGGAAGCGGAGTGTCCATAACACCTGATTACTGAGAATATTTTTCACGTTACACGAAAATATGGCAACAGAAATGGAATGCATATTTTGACATCAGATCTCGTGAAAAAGGAATATGGTACAAAACCATGCAATGTGAGTGTCCTCGAATTCCGTGGTTTTCTGACGTTAAATTAGGTAGGAAATTTCTTAAAATGGCATTTAGGATACGTTCAGGACATATGCCATTAAAGAAATTTGCCTTTTTAATGAAAAAACCCCTTTCCCCTAGTTGTGATGCCTGCAATAAACCAGAAGAAGTACAACAACTCCTTTTGGATTGCACTAGAAATCATTTAGAAAGAAAACTTTTATGTAGGCGATTAAAATTAAATTTACTAGATTTAGGCAAATTTCAATCTGTGTAGCTGTGCCTGCAAGTATTAAATCTAAGTTTATTTATAAGTTTATCCTAAATAGTGTTAAGAAGTGTGTGTAACTAGGTTAATGATTAGATGGGGCTGACTTTACCTGTTGTTGGCTACAAGTGCTTAATAAATAACGAGAAAAAAAAGAGAGATTTATTTTCGTTTTGGTATAATGTTTTAGTGGCTAAATGAAAATTGAAGTGTTATAAAGTAAAATAAAAAACGGATATAAGAGAAAACTCTCAAAATAAATCTTAGATAGAACACAAACACTTAATTTCTCCCCACATTGCTTCAAACACGTCTTTACCCTATGTTTTAGGCAATTTCATGTAATCCGTTAACTGGCCATTTACGAGACACAATAGATAAACTTAACAAGGCCGTAAAGGACCAATATACATTGTATATAGATTTAGTAATAGTAATAGAACTACAGCAATTAGCAAAGTGGAGGAGATAGCATGTTAAGCTCGTTCGCAAGTATATGTAGGGCTTTTATGGAGTTCTGTAAAGACGCAGTTTGTTACAAGGTCATTATGTAGCCTTATGCGTTGAAAACTAATTCATTTTAATCTTGAAATGAGTTTGCCATGTTCCACTTTGATGGCTCTACTATAAAAGTTTTCTTAGAACTGCATGTGGGCGTCTCATGTTCTTTGAGAAAGATCAACTTATAATAGTCTAGCTTCTGCCCGCGACTTCGCCCGCGTGAAAAGTGTTTTATTATCCCATAGATCATACCGAGATTAACGGTATGAAAATATGTGTTAAACCAGGTTATAAGCTATCCGTGTGCAGAATTTCATCCAAATCCGCTCAGCCGATTTTGCCTGACGGAAAAAGAAACATAAAAACTTTCACATCTAAAATATTAATTAATGACATAAAATTCGATAAAATACATCAAACCTCACACTGAATCATTGCCTCAAATGTTATACCTAGAATTCTAGATGCTTTTAGCAATTAGTAATTTTCGCGAAACACTCCCACGAAATGGATAATTGGACGTTGCTCGGAACTGAATCCCAATCTGTGAACCCAGAGCAAAGCTCTTTTGTTTCTACCTTAAAATTCCTGTAACTTTATACCTGTATAAAAAAACCTGCCCAACGCTTGTCGGACTTCGCACATTTTGGATTCCGTTCCAAAGAAAAAATCTGATTTATATATCAATGTATTGGTATTTGTTAGTAAATATACGTAATAATAAAAATAATCACCAAATTTCAAATTTATCGGTCAATGTGAAGTTAAAAAAAAAATCGGAACAAAATTGTGTGACAGACGGCAGATAGACAGACGGGATCCCTTCTTTTCGCATAATGTTCTTTATCCTAATATACTTCGGCATAACGATTTTGGCACAATTTGTTTTGGCATAATAATACTTCGGCATAATTTTTTTAGGCATACATTTTATGTTAAAGACTAACATAATCTTAAAGACTAAATTGTTTTGGCATAAATTTGATTCGCATAACGTTAGTAGGCCTAATGATAGCATAATAATATTTAGGCATACAATTAATATAAATAACAAAAACAATTTTCATTCAAATGATTTATTATACATAACATTATGTAATTTAAATGATTTTTCAATCTCGAGATAACTTTTATCTGAAGAATATATTAGATGTTTTGACAGTTTTTGTATAAAAAAATATGTCAATCAGTTAACTTCTATTATGAGAAATAAATATGGCGGTTATTCCTAAGATAGAAGTTAACTGATTGAAACAGTGGTCCTTAATTATGTATAATTATTTATTTTAGGTGTATATTTTTAGCAATTGCTTGTTTGTGCAATATGCAATATGCTACTTTAGAAGTATAATCATCTTTTTTACTAATATTTTTTTCAATTCTTTTGGTTTTGTCCGTGTATTTTTCTTTTTTTTTTGTTATAAGTGATGTTCCGACATCCAGTTTATCTATTTCAATGGTTTGATGTTTTATTTCTTGAACGATCTTTTTTGCCAAAAAATAAAATCCAGGATGGTGTTTTCCCACAAAATGAGCAATTCTATTGTGTCATGCCTCTGCATGATTTTGTGTTCTAGGTCTATTTTCCTTTTCTAGTAGATACGTACTCCAGACTTTGGGTGGAAATGGTGGTGGTGAACTTGTAGTGCCCCATACATAATTCTGATCAAACCAATTTGCTATAGTTTCTGTAACAATTAAATAATATTGTTGGTTAAAATTTAATATGATGTGCAACAAAAGTTAATGACAGAACCGAATTGCTGCAAAACCGACTCTACGTAGTCTTGTTTGTCCTACCCCTAGAGTGTAATTTAAAATCGCGTAGGCGCGTAGGGGCGAGGCGGCCCACGGGCTGAGGAGCAGGCGGCTGCGAGCGAGGCGCCGCGGCTGAGGCTGGCCGGCGAAGCCGGCCAACAAGCCGAAGCTGCGGTGGTGAGCGAAAGCCGTCTGCGACGATTAGCACGCGTGGGGCCGCCGGAAGCCCGCAGCGCCGGAGCCGAGACAGAAACCCTGCCTGCTGCATGTTGCCTGCTCGCTTGAATGCTGCATGCTTGCTTGCATGCTGCATGCTAGCTTGCACGCTGCATGCTGCATGCTTGCTTCTTTGCTGCATGCTTGCTTGCATGCTGTATGTGTAAATAAATTTATGCTTTAGGATATTATGCTTAAAAAAGTTATGCTTTAGAACTTTATGCTTAATAAATTTATGCTTTAGAATATTCTGCTTAATCATTATTATGGATAGAGAAATTATGCTTAAAAAAATTATGCGTAAGCTGTTATGCGTAATTATATTATGCGAAAATATAATTATGCCAAACAAAATTATGCTAAGATATATTGGGTCTTAAAATTTTATGCAAATGGACAGGGAATCTAGACAGACATACGGACACGTGATTAACAGCAATAGGGCTCCGTTTGGACCCTTTGGGTACGTAAACCTAAATACAAGCATGGAGTCATCAATAATAATACGATTAATTATAGGCTTATCAAGTCAAATGTGATTTTAACACATCTAATAAGTGATTAATGGACAGCAAATATCAGCATACAAATTAATGCATTAGCGCTGACGTCCATTCAGTATCGTCCTTATTATCTAAACTGCAATCACGAGGTTGCAATCACGGAAAATTAAAGCGAAAATACAGTGTGCAAAAATTGGCAAACTTGTAGCGTAGTATTTATTTTAACAAGCTTTTCGGATTGATACAAAACGAGCTGTATTAGTTGAAGCATTGGATTTTAAACATAAACCAATATTTTGAATGCTGCTTCATATCGGTGGACAGTTTTTAGTCGATTGCGTATACGATTTTGCCTACTACGTCCGGACCAGTGCTACCAACTTAGCGCTTTTAGCGCTAGATTTAGCGCTTTTTTTGTTCAATAGCGCGTTCTAGCGCCTAGCGCTAAATCTAGCGCTTTTTGAAATCATATTATAGTATGCACATCTACTATTATTTATTCTGTGATGTGCGTAACACAGAACGAGTCACTAACATTTTTAGTACCTACTTTTAACACAACTGCTGCTATGTTTCTTATGTTGGTATCTTAGTTTATAAGTTGGAGATTCCTCGAGTTAGCAGCACTGATTCCTCGCTAACTATTTTTTTTTTATTTTTCACGTTCTATTGTTCCACAGTAATTTCTAACTTTCCGTCAATTATTCTGAGCATTATGAGTCTTTTTTTCGCGTTTGGCAGTGAGACGATAATAGATACTCATAAAAATGGATGTACCCCTACCAAAATTCGATTGAATTTGGCGCCGAATACTGAAGCTAGCGCTTTTTTAAAGAGCTAACGCACGCGGCGCGTTTTTGCTTAGACGAGTTGCCAGCACTGGTCCAGAAAAAGTAGGATGCAACGGAACATTTATAGGATCGCTCAGTAACTGTTTGTACGTCCATCGTTATCGTTTTTTTTTCACACAAAATGTTGCTACTTTTTTGGTTCAGTTAGCTTTTAATATGAAGATTCAAGTTACAATATCGAAAATTGGCTTCGAAACTAGCCAAAGAAATTAAGATTACAATAAGAATCTTTAGGTGACAGCTGTTCAGTGGTAAGATTTAACTTTAATAAGTATTTTGATTTATATTAAACCACTTACATTATAAAACTAATTTATAATGCTCCCAAAGGAAAATTCGGAGGAACGTCTCACCCTCGCTTATCTTGCGAAGTAATGCCCAATAAACTTTTAAAATATATGACACGTAAAGCCCACTAGTTAAAAAGGGGAGAGGGACCCGACAGATCACCAGTGTTCCTATTTATATCTTCGTACAAATGAACTGGATTGTGTTCAAATGGAAAACAGAAAATAAATTAAATTTAACCTTAAAATTACGTTAATTTGACTATTTTGGAAGTACAAAATAGTACACAACGCAGGTTTTTAACAATTTCTCGTTACAATTAAAAAGCTTTGTTTAACAATTTAATGAAAATTCATTTCTAGTATTTACCTGCAAACAATAATTAACAATAAACAAGGCGATATGGAAAAGCTTTGAAATAAAACGAAACAAGATTTGGGCTCGCAGAGGAAAGTTTGTATCGTGCCCTCCATTTACATTTCAATCGGCATTACCTATATGTTGTGTCGGCTAGGGCTCCGCCCCGCGTATGTCCTAAACATTTTATTACAATCCATGCACGTAAAATATAATATCCCTACCCACACTCAGATGTACGCGTTGTGAGCAAATATCTAAATGTAATTTCCATGAGTTGTCCCCGCAATGTTTTCCCAGAAAATATTAACATGGAACGCAAGGGGCTGAATCTCTCCTAAGTAAGTTGCAAAAAATGTACGTGATTTTACTTCAAAGTCCCTTTTGTCTTTATGGAGGGAAGGCATAAAAGTACAGGCACGGGAATGGCACATACGAAAAAATTACGCGGCGTAATGATGATGTGCCCGCACTTTCCTTGAAAACAAAATATTTTCTCTTTACAGTGACAGAAATGTATTCAACGAGTTTTACTGTCGTTACCTACACTCTCGGAGAAAAACAAAGAGACAACGTTGCTAACTTACTTTTTCGAATTATAAAAATGTGTGTGTCTATTTTTACTTTGAAAATAGAAAACTGCCGCACAGGTATAATAGAGGTTTCTTGAACAGAGTGAAAATAGGTAGACAGAAATCTAATTTTAGTCTATGATTGTCTAGTAACGAAACTCGTCCTTACAATATTACAATTATTATGAACGCTAAAGGATTCTGAATGTAATACAGTTTAATATTGGTACCATGGAAACTGGGTTTCAAAAATTTTTAGCTACTAGTAACTACATAGTTCCCTTGAAAACATTCTTTTTTCATATCGTCAAATATAGGTATTATATATTCAAACAGATCTGTTCAAATATTCAAAATATAATTATAAATGCTTCTAATATCGCAGTTCAAACAGTGTATTTACTTTAACAAGCAAACCACTATAAACTCTACAACTAACGCCATCTGTTTCGGCCAGGTGAAACTAAACTCTGGCCGCTCACTCAAGTAAAGTTTACGAACCAATTTATTATGAGTCGAAACACTAACTTAGTTGAGTGAATTAGAAAAGTACTAGCCATAATGTGGTTAGTACGATATACCTCAACACTTTGATGATGGCATTAAGGGTAATAAAAGAAAAGTGCGATTACTCGCGTCCGCGGGAGGTCGGATCACTCCGGGAGGCTTGAGCACGGGAGATTGTCTAACGCTGTTACTCAAATAAGTGCTAATGCACTCAATTATATTAAAACAATATGTTTACCGAACAATACAAAGGCGACGCGGCATTCATATTAAATGAACCGTGCCAGGCCTTGCTTTACGTGTAATTGTGATTGCAATGTTGCTGAAAATTATTTTATATGAAACTGGATATTCGGAAATGATTTATAAAGTTTTTTTATGATACCAGTTATTTGCATATTTTTGTGCGTACTGTCTGTTCTCGAGGCAATTAAAAACATTTTACAGTTTGCATTCAGAATTCAAATGATATAAAAATTTGCACCAAATTTTTTCCATTCTTCGGGTGTTACTGACATTTGATATGATGTTTTGTAAAAGCTACGGGTGTATTTTAAGTATCGTTTAGTTAATTCTCATGCTTGGGGATGCAATATCCGCCACTAATACGACGTTCGTCGCAGTGTGAGCTCCCAAGTGTGGCAACAACGCCATTATTCCCCTAAGATCTTATTCATGGGAGGCCCACGTACGACAGTAAATTATTTTCAGCACAATTGCACTATTGATAGCTCACAAACTGAGAAATCCAATCAGTGTTAAGTATTGTAATTATAGCTAAGCACCCAATGTTGTGGCCATAGAGTGGCTATGCTGGAATTCTAGCTAGTATTAGCAGTAGTACCATAACAGCTAGTATGATATAAAATATCTAGAATCGCTCTTCCTTGTGGAATAGTGGGTATTAACACCCATGTTAAAAATTTAGATAAAAAGTCACTGCTCAATTAAAAATTAAAATGGCCGGTGCGTAGTTGGTAGATGCAATACAGGCGTTTATTGTAATCCATTGGCTCGTAGGGTCACACGTATGGCAGCAGGCCACAATGCAGTAAGCCATGTTTAAGTTTACGAGCGGCGCGTATCTTGGCTTTACGACGACGGCGACTGCTGCCGTCGTGGCTGTACATCAGCACTGGATGAGGCAAACAATAAAAATAGAAATCAAAATATGTATTTGTGACACGAGACACGAGGACCGCACGGGCGCACGGTTGGCGCAGTGGTTGAGCAATTGACTGCTGCGCTGCGTTTCGCGGGTTCGATTCTCCCACGGAACAAGTATTTGTATGTCCTACAGATAGTTGATAGTTGTTGTTGTGTTGTTGGCTCTGGGTGTTGTGTATGTGAGTTTATATGTTTGTAAACGCACCCACGATACAGGAAGAAATTCCTAGTGTGGGGCAACGTTTTTTAAAAGAGAAGAGAAGAGAGAGAGAGGAGACACGAGGGTTAAACAAAAAACAACCTTTTTTTACAATTTTATTATTAAAAAATAATTCTGTGTGAGAACAAAAAGACTCGTATCTCAGCATGCATGTGCAGCGTTGTTAATAAAAAAAAAAATACAAGACATATGTTACATACCGGTACAGAACGCACTTATGGTTCAGCTGTTCCTTAATCGGACAACCAGAGATACGGCGATAATCCACTGTTAGATGGTTGACATCCCATCCATACGACTACAACTAACCTATTCACTCCCGACTAAAAGACTACTCTTAGTCAGGAGTGAATAGGTTACTTCTTTAAGAAAGCGTGCTCCATCATCAACCACACCATCGCCTATCATCAGGTGACAGAGTGGTCTAATGTAAGCCATTCAATAATAAAAAATACCAAAAAGAAAGAGCGGTGGTGGCCCAGTGGTAACGGCCGCGAAGTACAAATTGTAGTTCGTGGGTTCGAACCCAGGCAGGCACTTTACTTTGTGTAAATTATTTCATCACCACTGCTCCCAAAACGTTGAACGAAAACATTGTGAGGAAACCGGTATATTTTAGAACCAAAAATTTGAAGACATGTGACATCCACCTAGCCGCACTGGGCCCGCGTGGTGGATTACGGCCCATTCCCTCTTAATGAGAGGCCTGCACGCACAATGGATCAAAAGGCAGACTAAGTACGGAAGAGGGGGTCCATCTAACTAACGAACAAAAAAAAATTGTACCTACACACATCATTACACGTTTTTTTTTTATAAATCGTGACAGCAGGAATTCAGGTTAAGCCAACAGGCTCAATTTTGGTCGACGATAACTTTGTAAGGAAAATCCATTTATAATTTCCCATGACTTCCTTTGAGAATGTTGTTCATTTACATGGGTAGAAGCCATATTAAAACTAGTTTGTGCTCGCGGCTTCGCTCCCGTCAACTGACTACCTAGCTACCCTACCTACTTACCTGCCTTACCCTACCTACCAACCGACCCTACCCTACCCTACCTACCAAACCTACCCACCTTACCTACCACCTTACCACCTTTGTGCGGAGGTTGATTGTTACTAACTCTAGGTAATAAGTTTTTGCTATGCTACTAACATTAGGTAATAAGTTTTTATATGTCTCTAACACTAGGTAATAAGTTTTTATATGTTACAAACACACTATTTATTTATTATTTATTTAGACTTCATGCATTCTCTACCAGTCAACCATGGGTGGTGACGAGATAACATGGCAGGTGCATTGCTTAAACAATTTAAAGAAAAAAAAAGTTGTTATTAACATACTAAGATAGGTAAAATAAACGTGCATATATATTGAATATAATATATACTTATATAAATATATATATTTATGAAGTAACAGAAAAGAAGAATGTGAGATAATCTATTCTATTCTATAGAACGTTTATGTTTTACCGAAAAGCACAGTTCCTAGAGTTGTTAAGTTTACACTTAAAAGTACCCATAGTTCTTACTCAAGGTTTATCTGAGGCAACTCTTTGAAAAATTTACAAGAATTCTTGATTGAGCACGGCTGGTTTGCACTTTCGCAACAAATTCTTGGGCCAGATTAAAATATTTTTAATGCAAGACGCTATTCCGTGCTGTTCTTTCTTGAAGAATTTACTGAAAGGAAAGTCCGTGTCATTTGGAAATTCAAACCGAGAGCCTGAAGTGTTTTCTGGTGATCTATATCTCACGTCATGAAGTACAACTTAAAGCAATATGACTTCTAGATTTTCAGGTCACAGCGTTAATTTATATGAATAAAATCTATCTTATTGTTCTAAATAATTAACTAGGCTTTTCCTGCGGCTTCTTTTGTGACCTATACCACAGGAACCGTGAATTTTACTGAAATAAGTATCATAGTACCTATCCTGTGACACTCAGCAATAGTGTAGCTTTGTATCAGGTATTTTTTTTCCAACCGATTTCAAAAAGGAGGAGGTTCTCATTTCGAATGAATGTTTTTGTATGTTCGTTACGCGATTACTTCGCCAATTATGAACCGATTTGGATGACGCTTTTATTTGAAAGCTGGTGCTTTTTATGTGGTCCCATTTAAATTTGATCAAGATATGACGAGCAGTTTTTAAGTTATACTTAATAATGCATATTTAAATGGTAATTTATGGCACCAAAACTGAAAAGAGGATTTTTTTTTAACAAAAACATTAAACCGATTTCCAAAACAAAACACTACAAAGCCAAAAATATCTTTCTTTTCGGAACTCAATGTCAAACACGAAAAAAATAGGTATCAAAGACACCGACTTCCGAAAAGAAAGTTATTTTTCGCTTTATCGTCTTTTGTTTTGGAAGTCGGTTTAATTTTTTTGTTCAAAAGGTTTTTTGTAATCGGATTAGTAATTACAGAGATTACCCCATTTAACTAACCATACAAACCTGAAAAAACCACCTGGACTTTTAAGAATTCTGAAAAAAACGGGTTGTGGGATTTTTACCTCACTAAACCACCACCGTGATCACCATCGGAAGGTGGAACCCCGTGACTTTTTAAAAAGTCACACCTGCACTGGAACCAGAAATTACTCGTACAAAGAATCACCTCTTTATTTCTGAATACGTATTCCTATTAAAAAAATACCGCTTTATTTCTAAATTCGAATTCCAATTAAAAAAATACTTCTTAATCTATCATTCGTTAAGTACTCCTATTAGACCAGTGATTCGGTTGCGAAAAATACTTATATTCAGCAGGTTAGCCAGAAAGCTAACTTTAGCATAGTTGGGCGGTTCGCCAGATGAACAATGTTTGACCGACATACCGGAGATAACTGGAAAAAGTAATGGAGCACTGTTTTGAGCATTTCCAGAGGTTCATTCTCATTTTGAATAAGTATCCTTACTGAAAATATTTCTAGGAAGGCACAAGATTATAAAATTATTTTTTTACCATTTTTACAGTAGGTGCATGAAGCTAAGATCTTCTGGAATGATAAAATATAACGTCACAAATACATCCGCCTTTGTAAGTATGTATGCGCGTAAACATCCTATTATTACATTCTTATCTACTACCTACATACTATATATACACTTTAATTTATGATTATATTTTATGTATTCATTATTTTGAGATTCTTAGTCATAGCTAAGGCAATATAATTTTATCTAAACGACATCTAACACTGAACAGCACAGACAATACCTGTCTGATTATTCTTAATCCTTGATACAAAAAATGCGCGGCGTCTTGTGTCACATCCAGGGAGGCCGTATCGTTGTGACGTCACAGCTCCTAGGAATGCTGACGCCGCACTAGCTCCGTACTTTCGTAATGGCTAAACAACATGTTTGCCCCTGGCTTGCTTTACGACCCCAGAAAAATACTTTATAAACCTTTTACATTGTAAAAATGCGTACATATGTTTCCAAAAATATTACCATCAAAAACTGATTAAACTTTCATTATTCATATTGCTCTCCACTTCAACGAGCTTACCTCGAAAACGTAATTAACAAAAATACTTTTCCCTATTATAATTAATTATCATCTCTTAAAATCGTTGAATTATTTAATAGAACTACTTAATAATTCATCGCAACTCTCAAATAGGAAACATTATTAACTAAATAAATTTCTAGCGAAACTTAATTGGGTAAAAATACGACGCAGCGCAGGAACGCCGGGTAACTAGATTATCGGAACGGCATACCCTCGGACAAAAGTGTTCGTATCCTCCCCTCACAGAAGCTTCGTTTAAAGAAGTAATTACACGAACAGCAAGTTTGGACGATCTTGCGGTGACGTCATTAGTATGCGACGCACGCGGCCCCGACAGAAGCGATAACGCAAATTCGTTTGGCCGAACATCTCGCTAATAGAGTTTCACTAATTTATAAGACCGTTAAGCCACAGCTAGACCGGACCGGCGTAAAACTGTCCGCGGTGAACGTAAAAAGGATTTCATGGTAGACCCTGCTACATATTTGATGGAACTCAATCTTTCGCCGCGCCCTCGAGGTAAGCACACTTAATTATGAACAACTCCTGTGGAATTATACGAATTGTTGACTCGCGAGCTCTCAGTTAAGATGCTGTTTTCTTTTTGTGTTTCGTTTATTTAATTGATCTCGTCTGATAAACATGTATATTTTCGCTTTAATTGGCATGATGGCAGATGCTCCAAATAAGAGACACATTAAGAACTTTAAAGACCAAATTAAAAAAAATGTTATCCGTTTTCGTTTTTTATTCAAACTTTGTTTTCACTATTACATTAATTAATACATTCTGCTAAAATCTAAAACAGTTTGTCGGCAGTTACTCTAGTGTCACAATACATTACAAATTATGTTACAATAACTTAAACAATTTTGCTAAGTAAACTAAATTAAATAATCAATACAGAATCCAATCGGGATCAATTCCACATTCTACACCAATGATCAATTTGCATTGTCCATGGTTGTACAGATAATGTTATTTTAGAGTTTTCTTAAGTCTTTTAAAATTTATAAAGCACAAATGTGAGTCCAAAATAGTAAAATTGTAAAAAGAGATTCTGTTATTTTTTTCAGTGTCTCATGTGGATTATGATAGACCTTCTTAATTAAAATCTCGATGTACTTATAAGCCACAAGCCGGGGCCGCACCTGGGGAGCGCTAAATTACGAGATGCTGCACTAGCTACCTCCGACGAGACGATAAAAAATATCCATATTGCAAACAAAGGATATACGTCATACAAAATGCGCCATAACACACTGTACGTTATTTGATTTTTAAGGAGTTAGAATGGGATGGGATTTTTAGTCTGCGAAACATGTTGTAGGAAAAGTTCTTTCAAACAAGAGTTTGTCATTAATTTAACGAATCAGAGATATTACTCTTTTTAAAGAGATGAGCTGAGATCCCAAAGAAAACAGTAACGGTAAACATAGCAGATTATTCGTAATTAACTAGGTATTATTTATCATAACAAGGACAAAGTGCTATCTCTTAGTTAGTGCGCAAGCCGTCTTAATAAACCTGAACGACCTCTCTTTTGACATCAATTCTCCAAAATTGCCGTCTCAGAGTCAGATTAAAATAATTATGTCTCAGTAAAGCGTTACGTGGCGGTAAATATTCATAATTTATTTAGAAACATGAGGGGCTGCAGCCCGCAGTTTACTTCACTCCGGCGTCGTTACATCGTCTCAGCCATTTTATGTTACGAAAATTTCATTTTATAAGCCCTGTGTTCCCCAAAATGTAGGTCTAATTCGCTTAGGCGACGTTTTGTTGCGAATTTTAAGAAATTATTTTAAATAAACATTTTTATTCCGCAAGAAAAGAAACTCTCGGATGTGATTAACTTTACGGATTTTCTTTAGAGTTTGCTCTGAAGCCATCAAAGTCAAATAAAACTTCCATTTCTTGCTTATATTAGAATTAGTTTCTGATCGGATTTCGGTGGTGTCTGAGGAATTCATGGCTAAAGTTACGAAGCTTATTTATACGGAATAAGAACCAGCCAGAACAGTAATGTTTAGTTTAACTTAGGATTTAGAGCTAACCAAGTTGAACGTGATAAAAACGTGAAAGCCTGGAAAGAAAATTGGACTTTGCCAAATTCAGGTCATAAATCATCTACGTATAGTCACTATGCATTCGTTTTGCTGCCTTTTTAATTCTTATTAAGAAGATATTTCAATATAAACCACCCGGGTTGAGTTAGCCAACCGCATACAATTATCGAGAATATTTTGTCTTTACAAAACATAATGGGCAATATGGTCCAATCTGCAAAACGAGGACGCGGCATCCGGCTGAAACGACAGCGGGTCCCAGGGAGCGCCGGGGAGCGCGCTCTAACTTGGATTTATATCGTGCAGGAAGCTCCGTTAAAAGTGGGCCGGAAATCGTATCAAGACGCCTTTGCGGCCACTCGTTGACCGCCTGCTGAGAAAATTTATACTCGAACATACTTCAACACGCAGACGAATAATTCTGAATATAAAACAAGTTGTTCTGTACATTTATTGGAGTGCTCTCAAACTCGCATGAGTGTTGCGACACGCGCTCCTTCCACGCTATCGACTCCGACCCGCCCTCACCTTTACCCTTTATTCCAATAGTTCGATCTACCTGTCTCCCGATGGTTTTACTTCCCTCTAATACGGCGGCCGATCTAAATTCATATGACCGGGAAAACATTTTTGTCCGGAATGCTTTCCCCGCTCCCCGGCTCCGCCTGCTTGCTCGCCGGCTGCGAGTGCTGCCTCTGTTCGTTTGAGACACAATTGCGCGTGTTTGCATTTTTATCTACTTGTTTTCGTGGGGTGAATATGAATGCAGTCTTTGTTTGGACGATGCAAAGGTAAATATTAATATTGCATTTGTATTGTCTTCGATGGACCATATTTTCAGGTTTTGACGTTACATATTATAAGTGAGCAATAATGTTATATCAGATATATCGTATATCGTTTGCCCTGACTTAATACAAATAAGTTGGGTTCGCGTTTTAAATCCCATGTTATTTCGTATGATTTATTCAGTTTTATACCGATATTCCTGACCTCTCATTTTATTTATTCACATTGAGCTTGTGTACGTGTTAAGCAAGTTTATTGTAGGTTCATATTTAATCATAAAAAGTAAGAATATTCGAGTGTAATGTACTTTGTTACTTAGACGGAGAGTAGAACTCAATGTTTTCCTTTGTGACTTTACAGTCTTCTTAGCGTCAATTTCTTAGCAACACATTTTATTCTATGAAGTAGTATCCTTCATGTCACTTCCCGGTTCCAGTTTCGTAAGGAACCGGTTTTACATAACGATGTCGGATACTATCCTAACTTGCTTTTATTAATTCAAGCTTATCTAGCAGTTGCGATGTCGATACAGATACATCAGACACACAAAGAATTATTAGCGTCATCGTAAGTAAATCACGGACACAAAAATCCGCCATACTTTTATAAAACTCGAATAAAAAGTCGCACTTAATTTTTCATCGCGTCTGTGTTGCTGAGGTAGAAAACAGCTTAAACAGTAGAACAGAGAAGTGCGATATAGTGGCGCTCATAAAATCGTAGTAGTCGGTAATTAACACGTACCCCGTAATAAGGAAAGAGTATCGCACTCACTATGAGCCGTCCGTCTACTCGTATTCTTGTCAAAGAGTAGCTAGACGAAAATAGATGCGGCATTGTTCCTTACTTAAATTTTTCATTAACTTTATGAGGATGAATAAATTATTCTGTTGGTGAGGATGTGTCTTTTTTATTATAATTTAAGAGGTGTATACTGGCTAGATTTACACAATATTCGGATAAGAAATGTTAGAAAATGTGCGTTTTAATATGAAACAGCTTTTCCACTCGTGCTCCTGAAATAAAACATCTGATGGCAGACTTCATACTGTTGGTTACTTTCTTGTTTATCCTCCCTGCGAAGTTCATTTCATCCAACACTTTGTGTCACAGAGCTCCTCTAAACTAGTAACACAAAGTAGTATCGCGTCTGCGTCAGCTCTGATCACGTTAGCACCGGCAGCCACGTCACGTTCCGCCGGCGCTCGTCTCATGCAAGTAATCATAATATCATAAAACTTTTGCACTTCACCGAAAACCCGGAGATCTTCCCCAACATGACGTCTCTGGGAACTCTCCGAGGGTAATCAGAACTTAATGAAAAGTGCGCCCGGCCGTCAGACGAGATGTTACCCAAAATTTTAGGGGTCACGTAAAATATTAAAGCGACGAAATGAAGTGGCCAGAGATTCATTGCTTTTCCTTGTTTTTATTATTCGTAAATAAGACGGCCCCAACACGTTTGTGTGTTCATAACATAAAACTGTGCTGCAGTAAACTTACTCCTCAACGAACGGCTCCACTCGTAAATGTTGCTTAAATAGCAACAAATGTACAAATATGTGGGTATTTATGAAAGTTTTCGGGTATAAAAATGTATCCTAAAAACGACATAAAGAAAACAGATAATTCTGCAAGAGAAGAGATAGTTTGTTAACGTTTTGGAAAGATATAATAAAATTTCTATATGTAAAACGCGTGAATGCTGTTAATAAATATTTATAACTAGCTTCGCTCCTGTGGCCTATCATTTAAGAACAATCTTTTAATAAACTAAAAAAGTATCTTATTAAAACAAGCTTTTAGTAAACTTAAAATTACCTACTTAATATAAAATATTTGCCAGTAAATATCCAATGAAACCAAGGCCCAAACACGATGGTGCTTTCTTGTTTCGTTGAGGTGTTTCTGGAGCCGCCATCCTGCTGCAACATCAGATCAACTCAATAATACCATAGTACTGTATTGTCTCCAATGTTTTTATGAATCCCAATTTCAATGCTAATCGGACACAAAACAGAGAAAAATAAAAAACATTTTTACAACAAAAAAATAAACCGAATTCCAAAATAAAACATTACAAAGCGAAAAATATCTTTATTTTCGGCAGTCGGTGTCAAAAAGGAAAAAAAATGTACCAAAGACACCGTTAGTTTTGGTACTTTTTATAACCATGACGATCATTTATAGCCATCTGGCTTCTTATAACAATTCTAATAAGCTTAGGCTTATTAAATTTGTTATGATATGACACATGATTGGAATACATAGTTTAATTACGGAGTTCCGGTGCCTACTAACACTTCAACACCTGTTCAGTTCGATGGTACCATTTTCATTAGAACTATTTATTTAAGGATGGTATTTAAAAGTACTTCAATTTATTCCCATTTCATTTACCTAATTTTGCCTGTGTTCCACCAAATATACTGAATGTGCACCAAAATATGTTCATTAAAATATGTCATAACGAGCATCTATTTAACAACTGTTACAAATTTGTAAAAATAGTAATACACCTAATTTTAAAAACAAGCATTTATTTTTTTAGTTTTACTTCAGATAATGCACTGCAAAATGTATAGTACTTTGGCAACATAGTCGACGGTCCTATTTCCGTCCGCAGGGTCTAAAGTAACCTAACACGAACGAGATGACGGGAGCTGAGTTCGCTCGCTTTGCTCGCTCACTTCAGCTCACGTCATCTCGTTCGAACCTAACCTGTCCGTGTCGGGGTGCCCTAATCTCCCGAGCAGGAATATTTGGTGCACGATCAGTATTTTTCGGGGAAGAATAAAATAGTTATTGTTACAATAGAAAAGTACGCACTACAATAAAAAAGTGTTATATCTTGGTGTTAATTTGGAATTTGTTTGATGTAACATATTTTGTTGGCCGAGTAGTTTAATTATAGTAAAACAATTAAACGGGTTTAAGATCAATATTTTAGAAATGCATACATAGTATGTACCTTTAGATTTTTGGTGAACACAAAAATATTATCCTTTATTTAAATTTGCTTCATCAAGTCATTTAATTATTCGAGATATCTTAAGCCCAAAACATACTTCTCGTTGAGAAGTTCCAGTGGCCATCTGTGGTCTTCTTCATCAGTTCTACTTCACCAAATGATACATTTTAAATGCAAATGCTTGCCATGTTGATAAAAATACCAAAATCACTGTATATATGCCTATAAAATTTGAGAAGGTCCCTCGATTTCCATAGGATCCCCTCATGAAAGCCTGACTTTGTGACAATAGGACCACCTCGAGTACATACCCTTTCGAACAATTTTTTTTTTCCAAAATCGGTCCACAATTGACGGAGAAATCGGTGAACATACACAAGAAAAAAACATAAAGTCGAACATAGAACCTCCTCATTTTTGAAAAGTCGGTTATTTCTTTTTTCAAGCAATTTAATTTATATTTACCTCTACAATACTCTACATCATATCCAAACCGAAATACAAGATGCTATTAAAACAATAATAAAGCAACAATAGATCCATACGATTTATTTTCCACTCAATACTCACGAACAGTCAATAAAGATCAATTTAGCATGTATCTAATAACATACATCGGCTGAAATTCATGCAAAGCTTGCGGTGTAACGTTGCTGTAACGTGTTAGCGGATAAAGGTGAGAAGAAAATACTGCGATGTAAATATACGAAATATTTGCATGGAAGCCAGGGCTGGAAAACTGCTTGTCGATTGGTTTAAAATACTATCGATAAAAATCGAGACTGACGTGCTTTATCATAGTTTAGTTTATGTTTTTGACCAACATTTGTTCCGTGGTATTAGTTGCTTAGTGCTTTATCTAATTTTCAATCCAAAACAAGCTGACGGCGCGGGCGTTTTGGTGGACTATCTTTGATCACTCAAAAAGTATCAATACCACTCGGCCTAAGTAAACTGTCAATAAAAGACGGCACTATATTGATAACTTTATCTTACAATAACTAAATTAAACAAACTGAAATAAAAAGTGCATTATGTTAAAGTTCAACACAGCAGGCACATGAGCTACACCATGACGTCACGGCCGCCTATACTTGCTACGCCGTAGCACTTCGACTCAATTAAACGCCTACGCAGCTACGAGAGTAGTTAGTGATCCATAACGTGTGCATTGTATACAATATGTTGACGTTTGTTTAATATTGAAGATTTAAAATATATTTCCAACAGGTTTCATATTATTTAATAAACGAATATTTAATATCTTTGTCTTATTTTACGTTGCCCAAACCTCTCTCTGTGTTGACACTTGGAGGAGGCCTTTTTAAGCTGTAGGCGTCTATCGGCTGAAATTATGTTGAATGATGAAATACCCTTATTTATTTATACATCAGTAAATAAAAATTTACTGTTAGCGATGATACAATTATAATTATTATCTTGGGGTTTAACATCAGCACGTGTCACGATTTCAATCGGCGCTATGGCAGAATTTGTTGTTCGTTTTTGCAAGCTACAAGTGTGGACACCTACAATTTATTTTTGGAACGCGCTCTCAACCATGTGCAAAAGTCATCAAGTTTTCAAAGACAATAGTTTTTTGTTCTTTTAACTAGATTAAAACACGACCCATTGTTTGCTATATCAACCTGATAAACTGTATGTATAGCAATAAGACTAGTCTCGCACAGCAATAACCAATTTCTTTTCCTAAGTAATAAGAAGTTGTTAGCGTAGTCTGCGAGCTCAGCGCTGTATATTTCTTCTTGATAATGTACTAAGAAAAAGGAGAACAGATCTGTGATTTAGTTAAATTAAACATGCTGAAATGGTATGAATTTATTTATTTAAACTTCATGTACAATGGTGATATATAAGCGGACTTAAAGCAGCAAGGCATTCTCTACCAGTCAACCTTTGAGTTAAAAAGGACACAACAGTGGTAGTTGTACAAAAAAAAATATGAACAATAATTAAAATCGGATTAATAAACTACCTAACTTTAAAAATACATAATTAATTTCTAAAACAATAGACTAATAAATATTATAATAAATACCAAATTCTAAATGAAACTGAAATTTAAATATAATAACTCTGATGAATCTTATATCATGATTAACTGTTAACTTAGCTCTATAGTCATTTCGCTTTAGTATTGCAATAACGGTCATTGCTCTTGCTTTAATATCTTTTAAAAATATAACTTTACCATCGTTCTGTATTATTAAAATAATAAGGATTGGGATAGATGTCGATACAGGCTTTATGTCTTTACAAGCTTCTGCCAGCGGTTTCGTTCGCGTGGAAGTCGATAGTAATTCCAAATGAACGTATTCCCCGGGGGTACCTTATGTCATTCTCCGAACTCCAATCTAACCCTACACCAAAAACACATTAAAATTGGTTCAGCTGTTTAGGTGTTAAAACGTAACGACAGACAGACAGAGCTACTTGCGCCTAGTATCGATTTCCGTTTTTGTGAATACGAAAGTTATGAATGACAATCTATGCAGGTAGGTCAATGTTCGCTATCAACATGATAAGATGCAACAACTATAGGTACTTGTTACATCAATAGTACAGAAAATTACGGTATTAAATAAATTGATTGATTCTAACTAAGAAATAGCTTTATAATTCCGAGAATGTAGGTATATGCTGAAAATGAAAATGATAAAGAAGATATCTTTTAACATGAGCGACGGTGAGTTCACTCAGAATATGCATCAAGTACTTCTAGTTTTAAAATATACAAAGGAAAATATGAGGAATCGCTGTAATTTTTATGGAGGAAAAAAGGAAGCTTTTTACGTAAGCCTTGAGCCACGACGAATTATTAAATTTATCGACAATAACCATTGATATAATCCCATCCCTGAGGCCTGATTTGACAGCGGGAACACTGCGCTGCTTTATTTACGTTGTCGGTACAAAATTGGAGAAAAAAAATTGAGTTATCCCTTTATTATGTTATTATTTGATGTTTGACTCGCGCCCTTCTACTTAAGGCAGTTCACTCGGAAAATGTGTATTGTCGCTCTGTGACGGAATCATTTGTCGGATTTGTAACGGTTCTGCTTTTAAATGACGATCTACTTTGAATTCTTGTGTCATTGGGTCGCTAAAGAATTTTGTGATTGGAACGATTTTCGTCGAAAACTGATTTCTGTTTGATTGTTATTATATATGCGCATTTAATCAAATATGTTTATATATTTAGATAACATGGAAGACTTACAGCTTAAAACAAACAGAACAAAAACAGCAAATTTGACAGTCAGCCAATTAAAAGTCTTCACTTCTAAAATATTGAACATTTCTTAATTTCCATGGACATTTCAGAAGACATCTATAACAATAGATCGCCACATGAGATTATTAAATCTATACTTAATATTATAAAGCTGAAGAGTTTGTTTGTTTTTTTGTTTGTTTGAACGCGCTAATCTCAGGAACTACTGGTTGGAATTGTAAAATTCTTTTGTTTTGGATAGTTCATTTATCGAGGAAGGTTATAGGCTATATAACATCAAGCTACAACTAATAGGAGCGGAGCATAAATGAAATATGTTGCAAAAGCGGACAAAATTATTCCTTTTTGAGAGCTTCCGTTGCGTGCGCTGCGTAAGCGGTTAAAGTTACGCAAAAATCATGTATATAATGTAGGTAGGGTAGGGTAGGTAGGGTAAATGGGTAGGTAGGTAGCCAGTTGACGGGAGCGAAGCCGCGTGGGACGGCTAGTAACTTATATAATAATAACTAGCTTGTTGCTTACACTAACAACCTTTACATTTCATTGAACTGGTTGAAAAAGTTTCGGTCTAAGCACATCCTGGCTGGTTTTATTTCTAATACAAGACAATTAATTACCAGCAGGTGAGTAGTCAAACATTGAGGGTCCATGATTCCGTCTTCTCTTGCTTGCACTGACTCCTAAAACCAGGAAAAAATTGACATATAAATGGTGCCTATATAGCATAGCTATATGTATTTCGGAAAATATTATATCGATACTATTTATTAAATACTAGCTATTCCACACGGCTTCGCTCCCGTCAACTGGCTACTTACCTACTCATCTACTCTACCTACACTACATACATGATTGTTGCGTAACTTTAACCGCTTACGCAGCGCACGCAACGGAAGCTCTCAAAAAGGAATAATGTTGCCCGTTTTTGCAACATTTGTCATTTGCTCCGCTCCTATTGGTCGTAGCGTGATGTTATATGGGCTATAGTCCACTGTAAATGGACTATCCAGCACAAAAGGAATTTTTAAATTCCAATCAGTAGTTCCTGAGTTTAGCGCGTTCGAACAAACATACAAACGAACTCTTCAGCTTTATAATATTAGTATAGATATAATTATATTTTAATAGTAAAGTAGTAACAAGTAAGCTGTATAGATTATTCGTTTTCACATTCTGCCAGAGATCAGCACATTAGCTAGTAAGAATTTATACTATCTATGTCAATCTTTGTGTGTGTATGGTTAATAATATGTACAGCAAATACATGTTACGGAGAATATATATTATGCAACATAAAATCTCAATTTCATTTATCGAATCCACATAATCCTAAATCTCAACACTATTAATACATAATAATGCCGAAGGAGGTCTTTTTCTAAGAAAATGCATTATTTTTATTGCATCTATATTTATTTTTAACCTTGACCAAATATCTGCAAACTATAAAAAAAATATTATTGCATGTTTTCAAAACCTCACATTGTATTTTCCACTGCATCATGCAATTTAAGTTAATAATTTGCTATGCCATTTATTTGCATCTTATTAGCCATAATAGCAGGTACTAAACCTTGAATTCAAGAACATTTATGTTCAAGGTTCATCACATGCACTGCCAACCGGAAAATACGACCCTTGGCATATGACTTTACTAATTATCATACGGGAATAATTAAAGAACAAATCAGTAGGAAAGAACTAGCTTATGACGATTTTACACTACCCATGCTTACTGTTTTGGAATATACCGGTAAATTATTATAGAACCTCAATAGGAGGTCTTTCAATTGATCTTGTGTTACTAAAAACTAGCTGCTTGCCGCGACTTCGTCCGCGTTTCAATTTATTTTTCGTGAAAAGCTAATTCTTTTTCTAAAATAAAAGTAGCATAAGTAGCATAAGTAGTAGTATTCTTATAACATTAGCTATCTGCCAGTGAAAGGCCCGTCATAATCGGTCCAGCCATCTCGGAGATTAGCCGAAACGATTAGAGAGACCCACAGACAAAAATTATAAAATGTTTTATTACACAGTGCGGTATACACCGAAAAATTTTGGTCGTTACAATCCCGTGGAGGGTAGATCCGGGACATTAAAAGTGTCGATTTCTAAAGCTAAAATTAAAAATAATAATAAATAAATAATCAAAGAATAATCCTAGTCGGATTATTTTTTATTTTTATTTTTTTCAAGCAAAACACTAAAAAGTGCAAAAATCACTTTCTTTTCGTAAGTCGGTATTGCAAAATGATAAAACAAGAGGTACCAAAGAGACAACCAACGGAGTATATTTATTTTCATAGCTGATATTTTGAAATAAAAAGGAGATACTTTAATTTTCTTTTTAGTGTGAGTATGTGGCCAACTCTTGTGTCAGAATTAATTAAAACGCCTCTGGGAACCCCACAGGCCTCTGACTTGGCTGTTTCAGACTTACATTAACTTATATGTATTATGTATAATGTACATATAATAATAATTCAAGAACATGACAATTGTGCTTCGTAATTTTACGCAAAACAATACCAATAGTTGTGGTGATGCTTGGCGGGAGGCCTGTGTCTATTAAGTCTATCAAATGACAAGAAGCACTTATCCACTAAAATGAAGTATTCTATACACCATGGTAGGTAGTTAGGCACTTTCTAGATATAGAAATCTACTAAAGAAAAATTATGTTGATTCATATACCAAAAATCTTAAGCTAGGTTTCTCCAAGCTACATTGTAACTAGATCTAGAATATTTTACGATTTGTCTCAACTTGTTCGCCTTAATAGTGACTTAACGCGTGTTGACTGAAGTTCGTACATAAACTGACACATACAGCACTAGTTATCTCTGTTTTACAACGCTTTTTTGTTATCTCGTTCACATACCTTACTTGATAATGTTTATGAATAAATTCGAGATTGTGTATTTTTTTTTTTTAAACTTTGCCCCACACTAGGAATTTCTTCATGTATCGAGGGTGCGTTTACAAACATATAAACTCACATACACAAACATCCCAGAGCCGGAACAAATATCTGTATGTCATACAAATATTTGTTCCGTGCGGGAATCGAACCCGCGACACGCAGCGCAGCAGTCAATCGCTTAACCACTGCGCCAACCGTGCGCCCGAAAGGTCTATCAATGCCTAATCCGAATCTACGAATTTCCACACCAAGTAGCCGAATGCCGAAAAATATAGAATTTCAAATCAGTATTCATTACATTGCCCGACTTGATTTGATATTCATAATGCCCGGGCACTTTACATAGTGCTCTGATTAATCACTTAGTCCATGACACATATACAAACGTCAAGTCCACGAATATCTACGCAAAATCGCGAATGCCTACGACAAATCTACGAATGCTTATGCAGCCTACAAGGATTCTACGCGGCAGTGTCATCACTATTCATCATTCGCTCTTTTGGCTTCAACGAACAAAAAATAACGTTCTTTCATGAGGCGTTAATTTGATCAACCTTTCAACTGTGCTTTCTTACAAGGAAAGAAAGATATCGCAAGTAAGATACTTCAAAATGACAGATCTAAAAGTAAGGAACTAGTGGATGGGATAGAGTGTGCTAGACAAACGCGATGTTATCGAAACGAGTGGATCCCTCCCGACTGAGACTCTTTTCACTCTTTTATATTAACTTTTGTAGATATATTCCGAATTTCAGTTAGTCTTTTAAAATATTTTAAAGTAATATTAGAATGATATAAGTTATTTGATAGAGTTTCTTGTGAATATTTGCTTTTTTGAAGTCAATATTTATCTACGATGAAAGATCAAATCACATCCGACAAAATCAACTAAAATACTTTGTTAAGTGTTTCTGTGTAACAATAATTTATATGTTACAAAAGGTTTTATGAATTTTCTCCAGTTTTAATCCAGTGGAGTAAATAAAGTTAAGCTCTTGTCTCACTACCGACGAGCAAGCGATTAGCAATCGACTATTTTTTCCCTGAAGAAACGTACAAAAGTTATAAGCTCCCGTGTCAATAAAAGAGACACATATACTCGTACTAATAGTTGATCGCTGGCTGTTCACACTGCCAGCGAGTTCTCTCTCACCACAAATTTATCGCAGCGACAAAAGCTATCTAAGACATATTCGCTCAGCTTTGCACGCTTGCTCGTTTGGCGGTCAGAAAACACGCCGAGAAATCGACCAGCTGCAGCAATCATTTATACCTACAGTGCGGCCGCCCCGAGCGACTGGTGCGAGTAATCGCCCGTCGCACAAAAACACTCGCTAATTATAGCCGAGCGACAAAACTATCGGAACTACACACTCGCTACTCGCTGCTCGCCAACTCGTATTTAGTTTCTAGCTTTATTCGCCACTCGCTCATCGTCGGTGGGACAAGTGCCTAAGTGCTAGTAACTATAATTTCACGCAACAAAGAAAAAACCTTTTACGATGCCATTAATTATAAGATTTTAAATAACACCCTATACCGTATGCCTCTCACCATGCCTCACAACACAACTACAAAGTTTTATTACCAGCGTCATATTGTATGCAGTAGTCGTATTAATAAAATGTAAATTAAAACCATTAAACAATAGCATAGTGATCATAAATAGCTGACAATCGCGCCTCTCGTATTCAATTAGCGACGTGATGGGAGAAATATACAGCATTTTAATAATCACGGAAGAAATAAATGTTTTTGCAGCACCAGTGTCAAAATGGATGCGTGCGATGAAATATGTACTATCAATTTCATTATTGTGATATATCAGTTTTAATCCGATGGCATCGAGGTTATTTGAGGGTTACAAAGCTTTTCCTGAAATCACGTAAAAAATTACCCAGATTTGCATTGTTTAAGTTTTATAACGAATTCACATAGTTCATATTTCGAAACACACAATGTTAATTTACAGGATTTACACGAATCTTATTGTTGATGTTCTCCAGAAAGGCCAGGTGCACACTAGGTGCGTGTATGAATAGATGTATGAATGATATGATATATATATATAAATGATACTTATATAGTCCTTTTGCTTTATCTACATAAAGCATAAGGACTATGTAAGTATCGTGGCAAGTGGTTAAACATACTTCTTCTTGTCGACCATATTATCACCCTTAAAAGTGGAGATAGATGAACTAGGTACACTATAAATATTTATCCAGCTGTACAATTTCTTGTTGAATAATTAAATTCCAATCAAGCTACAGTTAGAATTGTATATAATGTTGGAACCTAATATCGTTTTAATTACCCGTTTCATATATTACGAAGTCTCGTTCTATAAACGGAACCGTGACACTTTCTGTAAATATCGCACCGTGAAAAAGTGGGAAAACACAAGTGAATTGAGCTCGAAGTCAATTGTCATTCCACCTTAGGATATTCTATTAAAATCTCATCGTGAAGAAATAAGTAAATAATAAAATAAAATATTTAATTCTCTTCCACAAAGGTTTCTTATAACCTATTACATAACGGTGCAGTATTACTTGATAAATCCTTTGTGGGTGACGTGGGCACTTAGAAATACTGTCACACAGATTACCAGGCCCCCCAACAAAACTGTGATCATTAGTCGATTTATTTACATTTATTACTACACGGAAAAGAATAGAATACATAATATTATTTTCAAATTATTAAATTTTTACATATTTAAGTATTATGAAATTAAATTATATTTTATATTTTGTTGTTAAATTATTATTCAATTAAATTATTATTTTTTATTTATTTATTAAAAAGAATAAAATTATTTTTCAATTAAATTAGATTATATATTCATTATAATTAAAATATTACAAAAAATCTAGAAGAGTGAAGTGAATATGAAGTGAGCGTCAAATCGCCATGTTCACTCTACTTATGTTTTTCACAGTGAGGTATTTTCAGAATAGGCCGGCAGGCTATGGAAAGACAGCTCACTTCAAATTCACTTCACCTAACATTTCACGGTTAGATTTTTAGATTCAGGTAATCAAGAAATGTGTGTAATGATGATTTACAAAGCCTAGAGAAAATTCAATCTCTTCTATCAATTAGGTTAAAAGCGTGTCTTTCCAGTTGCTCTATAAAATCTACTCGAGTGTGATATTGTTACAGTATTAGTGATACCTACTATGCAGTCTTGTCTACCTCAGGCAAATATCCGTCACAAACTTCGACCCAGCACTGTATGTACTAGAGATGAACGGAAGCTGACTTTCTGGCCACATTTATAGGCGACAACTAGTCAGCTTAACGAGCTAAAGGGAATAAAAGAAGTAAATCGCTAGTACTTATTTTAGCCATACTAATATTATAAAGTTTGAACAGATTTGCATGAAACTTGGCATATGGATAGAACAGAACTGATCCCTTTATAATATCAAATTAGGATAATTATACCCGTTTCGCCCAAGCCATGGACAGAAGCCAGTGTTTAAAATTTTAAAGAATTTGAATTTTAAAATCAACGGACAAAACAACGGACAAAAAGCAGTATTAAAAACAAAAAAAAAGGTAATTAATTGATTGAGATAGTCCGAATAGTCGCTGACTAGTCGGGAAATTCGAATATCTGTCTGCATTTTATATTTGGCCCACTATTCTGCGAAGCAGTTGCAGAATAGTGGTCCATTTTAGCTAGTCGGCCAAACTCAAAGTCAGCCCATCTCTACTATGTACTCATTTGCGTTATATCCAGCAGTACAATAAGCTAGGTAACGATGCCTTAAACCTGTAATCCAATACACTTTACCACAGAAAATGGCGATTATAAACAATAGCCTAATTAACGCCTTCGTTTCTCGCTATTATATTATATTACGAATATCGAGTGTACTAATTTGTTAGCCTGTTTTAAATAATTGGGCCATCTTGTTATCTAATAATAAAGGTTTAAGAGTGGCATCTAAGTTTGCGATGCTTTTATAGTATCAATCAACTGTATATACTAACATCCGATTTCTGAATCACAACATATTATAAAACAGGCCACCGCCGCATCTGTTCGCGATATACTCAAAAACTCCTGAACAGATTTTCATGCGGTTTTCACCAATAGATAGAGTGAGAACCGAGGCAGGGTTAGGCTAGTTAGCCGCCCACGTGCGCAGTTCGACGGCTTCTCCCCAAAAATTTTTTTACCCGTAAATTGCCCATGGTGACTCCTTGTCATCAAGCAAAAAAGTTTGGAGTACTGGCATTTTAAGCCGTACAGTTCTAGTATTTAGTAGGAACTTCATATATCCATGCATTTAGTTTATTTCGTTTTAAAATTTCCTACACTTTGTTATATGATAACACTAGATGAGTATTATCTGTCATATGTAAAAAGTGCCAGCCCACTGACGTCTTGCAACCGTGTATTTTGAAGTTACTATGTGTCGAACTCTACTGGAGCCTGAAAACGTACTACGTAGCTTTCGGCATATTTAACTTTGTAAATTCAGCAATATCACGACAAAACAACCAGAGAACCCGAATGTAGTAGACACTGACAATCGAATGACATTTCAACATGGCGGCCGTAGTTCCAATTTTCGCCATTTCACAGATAAGTTAGTAGGACTGTATCAACATTTGGTGTCACAGTAGGTTTGACACGTAGGTACATAACTTCGAAAACTCATTTTAGAAACTGGCCCTTAATTCAACGAGACGTTGAAACCTCGTTGAACAACGAGAAGCTTGCCAGGTTAATTCACTAGAATACCATGAAGATAACATTGCTAATGGAGATCATCATGCAAAGGAATTATTTATATTATTATCTAAAGTATCATCTTAATTGTCATTCATTTATCAAAGATATGAATATTTATTGAATTTATTAAAACTTCACGCAGCATTCTCTACCAGTCAACCAAGGCGGGTAGAGAGATAACGTGGCTGTACATAAAAAATCAAAAAAATCACGCGCTCGTTTTCGTCCTAAAACATCATCCATTTCGATACAAATTTGCAAAAGAGCTAATTTGTACGCAAACTAGCTTCTTACTGCTCATCACAGCATCTATCTCTTTCGCACGTGTTGTCGGATGAGATAGCATGCATTTTAACCTCACGCACAAAATAGTTCGTGCCGTCGACTATGGGAACCTTAAGTGCGAGTTATGAAAGTGGATTAGTCGAGACAGTTTGACAACTTGCAATGAGTGCAGCCTTATTTCAAGCTCAATTCGTTGCTCTAATTGTATACATATTATTGTTTTACTGTTGCTAAACTTATCAGATGATTCATTCGTAGGTAAAGGACGGTATAATAAAACTGGCCAAGTGCGATTCGGACTCGTACACGAAGGATTCCGTACTAAAAACGGCAATTAAATTACGTTTGTTGTATGGGTGGCCCCCTTAAATGTTTATTTTATTCTGTTTTTACTATTTTTTGTTATAGCGGCAACAGAAATACATCGTCTGTGAAAATTTCAACTGTCTAGCTATAACGGTTCATGAGATACAGTCTGGTGACTGGTGAGACGGACAGACGGATCGTGGAGTCTTAGTAATAGGGTCCTGTTTTTACCCTTTGGGTACGGAACCCTAGAAAATAAACAGATTGGTTTGGAAAGAAATAGTGTATTAATAATTTTGAAAGAAAATTGAATAAATGCAATAAACGCAGACATAAATCTTACTAGATAACGCGATTGTATGTACTTGCTTGCCAAAAAACTAAGCAAACGTTACGACCAATGGTCGTAATCTGAGCTTTTCATTTAGCATTATCGACACCGGAAATCTAGAAAAATGCCTTTTTATGCTGTATTGAGCTGTAAAGAATGTATAGAGAAAGTTGGCCGAGGCATTGGAAATATTGGTTATCTTTCATTGGTAAGTAATTATGTTTTTAAATTGTTTGTGAAAAAATGGCACGCTTGGTTTTCATACAGATGGAGGGACTTGTGTTATCTATTTAGATATTATGTCTGTGGCAATAAACTATCGAAAATCGAATTCATCGATGACTTGAAAATCGAATTGTCTTGGACTATTTTATGAGTAGCCAAGCACTAAAACAACTAACAACTGAATGATAATGTAAATAACAGGAAAACTGTCACCTTGTAACGACATTCGCACTAAACATTACCGCGGTGAAGGTCAGAGCATCTCTAGAGAAAATAAAATTTCATTGCTTCTGTCATATCTCATCGTTGAAATATTGAACAGCTAAATAGCTACCATTAAGATAAAAGTACAGAGAGACCGTCGAAAATGTCTCAAATAGACTCATAATTCTTTATACTAGTGTAATTTTATCATAGGGTTGAGATGAAAAGCATTCCGTAATGCAATAAAGCGGTTCTTAGTTGTTACTCAGAAAACAATTTAAACTGAGTTATTCGTCTGTGCTGGCAATAAGTCCGGGCCTTACATGGCGTATAATGGTATGACACGACAAACAGCTTTAAGTGTGTAAAATATGGCACGTGACGTCAGCCAAGCGCAGCACGACGGAGTTTATAGAGCAGCCGGACCGCGTAGCTCCGGATGCGAACCCACGACGCCTCCCTGCTCCGCCCGCCGCCGCCGACAAGCGTCTACGCGTTCTCAAATATTTTTATATTCTCTTACGCAATATGCATTTTTCCCCAGCTGAAAATTTGTCGTAACTACTCGGACGCCTATTAAATTCTGGATTTTATCGTGTTTACCCAAATTCTTGGTTATCTTTTTACTTCAAACTTTGTGAAATGAATTTTTCAGCGACTTAAAAATCGGCGCAACGTTGGAAGGCTTTACACAAGGTAGTCTTATCCAAACCTAATGAAGGCCGGGGAATTCATTGGAGCATGGCAAGACCGGTCGACGTGGCGAAGCCTAGGTGACAAATAAGTCCACGCAGGCGAGTACGGCCTAGTGTGACAGGCTTGAGTCACACATTTTTATCACAGTATGGGGTCAAAAACTGTGATAAAATGCGTGACTCAAGCCTATCACAGAGGCCGTGCTCGTCCAGCAGCAATGGACAACCTTTTTTTTTTAAATCATATCATTAATACACACGTACCGGCTGTCATTTAAAGATCTTTGAAAGTCTTAGCGGGTAATCAGAAGCCTGACATCTAACACCAGTCTTACCAAGAGGTATCGTGTTACCCAGTTCCAAGGTTGTGGAGGTCAGATAGGTAGTCGCTCCATGTAAAATCCTGGTACTCAGCTAAATCCGGTTAGACTGAAAAAGACTAGGCAGATGATGAGTAGTAATACACAATGAGACAGTATCCAGTCACTGAAAATGTTACGAGCATAAAATCAGTGCCTCGCGCCGCCATCGCTGGCGTCAAGTCGTTTCGGCTAATAACTAGCTATGCATAAATAACGGCTAAAGTAATGAACCGAACTAAAATTACTCGCATGTAACAGACACATCATTACGGAACAAAGACTTCTGAAGCCAGTCTTCATCTAGAGAATAAAAGCCTCCACTGGCTTCGTATTTCAACAATACATGTGTATATATTGACGTCAATCCAGTGTCCTTTTCTACTCATTTTATTAGTAAGAGTATTTTTTTCCAAGTGTTTATGTTTGAATTGGGAAAATAACTTGATTTTTATGTGATTAATAAATCAATTTATGATAGGATATGATTATTTTGTCTATGTCTAATTATTTTAATTTAGTCTGGGTCGTGTTATTGCTATGTAACGTGAACGATCTTCTTTATTGAGTGCGAATATAAAAATTAAAAGATAAAAAGTAAGAAACAACAATGAAATCAATATTTCAATGACCTCTATTGCGTACCAGATGTCAGTTGTTGATGATTTAAAATTTATTTAAAAGCTTTATTTCAGAACAAAACTGATTGATCATCCTATCTATTAACAAAGGAAATATCAGTGCCATATAACAAAGCCATCAACGCGAATTACCAGAACGAAATCTTATAAAGATATATTGTAGATATTAATTGTATTAAGTTAGACAATTACCGGCGCGCCACACGACACGGCGGGACGGGTGGCACGCAGGAGATTGGATGACGCACGACCAACACGACTCAATTGTTATCAGAGCCAGGGAAATCGATCAACTATCCGGTAGTGACATCACCGCACGTCACGGATACCTCACGTCACCAACCTCCATCCACCCACTGTAATTACGGACAGCTGCCAAAAACACTCGAATAACACCCTGTATCAAACCACACTATGCAGTTTTATTGGCAAAACTGACCCATTTTATAAAAACTGCATTTCACAAAGCTTCAAAGATATTTTAACTATGTTTGTTACATTCTACTATGCACCAGATTTCGGGTCAAATTAGCTTACAATGTTTTTTAAGGTTAAGCGGGGTGAAGTTACGTAAAGTTTAAGATAAGATGAAGAAGAATTTTGTACACAATGTTGGCGAGAAATTGGGCGGAGTTTTAGTATAAAAAACGTGTTGTTCCTTGCGTAACATACTTGACCTAATAAAAATGTTTTTTTTTTTTTTATAACCCTATACTTTATTTGTATGAGAGAAACCACAAATGAATCTTGGCAGATACAAAGTCACACGCAAATTTTCATACGTCGCGTAGAATGCTTTGCGTAGCTTCGTAGCGCGTAGCACGCTACGAACGTAGTACGCTAGTGCCAAGTAGTTACCAAAGTGGGCGGCAGGGCAGAGCCCTCTTAATCTTTTTCTTCATAGGAACCCGAACAATCAATTATGTATCGTTTTTCATAAGGAAGAAATTTTGAGGATCACTTCGGGGCATCATATCTTTATTTCTGTTTTTGAAATTAAACATCACAAAGAAGTTAAGTTTAGTATAATTTTGTATAGTTTACTTTTGTTTAGTGTTTAAGTATGTATATTTACAATTTATGGTACCTTAATTTGAATAAAATCATAAAAATAATAATCGTATGTCAAAAAAAAATCATCACAATAATTTTAGTGTCAACGACCTGTATTACCAATACTTCTGGTACCTACAATAAAAATGTCTGCGTTTTGCTGTGCATAGATAAGAATGTTTCTGCGTAAAGTCACAACATTTGGTTTGTTATCGCACTGGCTACGTACGAGTTCTCCAGAGACGTACACCTAGGACCTCAACCATAGCTTAATTATAATGAAATACTCCTTGCTTGTTAAAAAAACTGAATAAAGCCAACTTCATTTGCAAGAAGGGAAGTCAATGGTCTCGAAGGCCAGACACGGCGGCGCTAGTCTCCGACACGACCCGCCGACATTACGCTATCATTTGTCGAACTTACCCAATGTTCTCGATAGCTTCTCTAACATCACTTTCTACTAAAATCTAGTGTAAGTAGAAAGGTACTTATTAAATAATCTTAGAAGTAATTGAGATTGTTAGATTCACTGATCAAAATACTTCAACCGCTCATCGAGGAGAATGCAATTCGACGCACGAATTCGATTTATGAACACTTAGCTGGTACGTCGTAGCACACCTAAACATTATGTGCGCATATCTACACATGATGTGCGTGTAAAAAGATACGACTATCGTAAAAACCCCACTGAAAATAATTTGAGCGATGTTACTCGTTTTCCGCGAGACATTCGGTGGTAGGACCCGCATAAAAGTTGAACATCCAGCCTAATGGATTAGAAGAATTGCCTCCAATCGTAAAGGCCGCCTTAAACATTGGTAGAGCCTAGAGAAACAATAAAGACTGTAATCTGTATTGTTGTCGGCACTAGTAATATATGAATATGTTCGTCCTCCTTGGAGGAAAATATTGAGTGTTCGTGTGTCTGTGGTCACTGGGAGGGACTCAATATTGTTGTACCAATTACAAGTCGAGGTCACGATCGGTTGCCACAGCCAATGATTATGTTATTAGCTTTGAAGTCTTTATCAAGTTTGTCTATTTTTCCCTAAGAGAATGTTGAATACTAAATCAATTTCGTTTTCTTGAAAACGGTTTGCAGTACACGTAGGTACAAGTACTTACATAAGTGACGTGCCAGTGGATCAGCTGTCAGTCTTCCCACGCAACTTGTAATAGGTAATTGAACAATTACGGAAGTTCCTAGGCGCCCGCCGACCCGGCGAGTTTGGTACTGGGTATTTACGTGCAAAACGCTCCAGTATGGCCTTTATAACTTTTTCTTGGAAAATAACAGTTAAATTGTATTCATTATGAATTTTAGATATAGGTAAAGTAAATAAATGATGGATATTTTTGAAAAATTTAGCCTTTAAAATAAGTTTCAGTCAGACTAAAAGTTACTTTTTTGATCTGGGTCATTCGCTGGCAAATGCGTCCCAGTCGATTTATTTCCACTTTTACTGCAATGGCAGTGGTCCAATTTCACAATCTACCCCCGTGTTCTACAAGCGAAACACGTTTTTCAAAAAGCACTACCTTGTTCCTAGGACGAGAGAAGAGTGCTCCGCTTTTATCTCTTATTCTGTCTACTCAGTTAATTCAGCGAAGACATTTAATGTCTAGACACACGTGACTTAGACCAACGGAATATATTTGCCAATACCCTTCCTTACTACCCACTTAGCTCTGTAGTTCGTAGAATACCAAGTTCCAGTTTATAGAATTTCATATTTTCAAGGAAGCAAGGAAACTTTGCGCTGCCCGCTCACTCGAACGCTCAATCTATATCGAATTTGAGTTGAATTCTGCAGAATTTCTTTACACTCGCGTTACTAAACATCAAAATGGAAACTTGATCTAGCAACAACTGCGAAAGGCAAACCATAACATTTTTGATTTCACTTCTGTTTGAAATATATTATAAACATTTTTATATATAAATAACAAAGGCGAGAACATCCTTACTTACAGTTCTTGGCACGTCTGCGAGAAAATAAGAAAATGCTCACCCAGTGTGGACGCCTTAGCGCTCGATTTATGCGTGGGACACAAAATAGGATTTAGATAAAATAAGACGTTACTGGGCCTTACAATAACACTACCTACCTACTTGTGCTTTGGCTCAAATCCGTAATTTACATGGCACTTAAAATACGATATTATCTTTTGTATTATACCCAATGTGTTCCGAAAAGCCCGATATTGACCAATAATATGACCCGCATTATTTTATATAGCTACAGCGATTTTGTAATGGAAAAATGCCAGAATATTACGTTTTTGATATCATTTGTCCTGTTATTCTGAATTTAATATCGATTGAATTGGCCAATTTCACGTCTACGCGATCATTTTCATGTATTGCTTTTGTGATATAACATCGATGAATCCCACAGACTGCTCGCAGTAATTAAAATATGTAATCAGACTCTTAACATTCTCAAGAGTAAACTCGAGACTATTATCATCGATAGAAACCGTCATTATTTGAAGCCCCTATTCAAAGAAGTTCAATTAAAATGAAATGTTCAATTGACAACAAAATGGCAAATGACAATTTCTCATTTATCATTTATCAGTAGGTACTTGAGGTATATTATTACGAGTAGATGTAGTGAAAACTATCTGAACAATAAGGTTGTGTTCATAAGAAGGTTCTCGGTGGGAACGAGCTCATCGGGCGAAACTAATGACATTTTATTTCTCTGGAGAAATGCATTAATTTCATTTGTTAGCCCATCGACGCCGGAACACGACCGTGCTTCTTCACTTTGCGAGAAAGTGGATTTTCTATAACATAGGAAAACCCATTAGTGCCCGGAGAATCTCAATTAAGTTATTGTATTTCTATAAGTTTAATCTTCGCCTCGGAGTATCTTACTACTCGTATTTTATATTAACACGGAGTTCACGTCTTCAGTTTTAATATTGTAGAGGTTTAAGTATTGTTTTGGGTTATGCTACAACTGGTTTTTAATATTTTATTTGAATTGTCATTAAGTTTTTTGTATAGAGTGAGGGCACGGCCATCATGTTCGTGTCGCCGGAGTCATAAATTGTAACTTTAACGATGTGAATGTCATGAGTTGGTCTGGCCCAGTGCGAGCTAAGTTGTCAGAAGTGAGGTTTGAGCGTGTGAGGCTGAGCGAGCGGAGCGGTGAGCACAGTGAGCGGAGTGAGCGCACCGCACGACCCCGCCGCCGGCTTGAATTATAGAAAAGCGTGGCGACATTTGCCAAGAAGCCGACGCGCCTCGCCTTCGCGGTCTCAACACTCTGAATAAGTAATTTTTACCGTCTGCGCAGTTTTACAAACAAATTAACGGCTTAATGTTGTTATTTTAATAAAAGTTTCCTGTTAAGTTTCTCTCGAGTTCCATTTTTACGACTCCCGCCATAGCTGTTGTGGGATTGTTTATGTTTTCAAATATTCGCGCAAGTTATTCACCTGAATGTGTACACACATCGAATGTACAAATATTAAGTGTATGATTTGTGCATGGCGGAGGCTGCGCTGAGCGGTGAGCGCTCCCTCCTCACTTAAAACTGCTTATTCTAATTTATGACTCGAAGTATTGCACTGCTTATTACTTCCGTTGCAGTTTCGGGGACCGGAAGTACATTTTATGGCGTTGTAAACCATGAGCGTCTTAGCATAATTGCTGGGTAACATTAAATTAGTTTACCCATCAATTACGTCTTTATGCTAATATGGTTGCGAGACTTACGCCTTTAGAAATTCATTTCGCATTTTGTTGAGCACGTACAGAGTTGCGAAACTCATTACTGAAACATAACTATTAATGTAATAACCGCACTGAATGTGCGAAAAAGGCTGACATTTATAAAAGGGGTATTTGTGTGAAAATTATCGCATAATACAGATTTAGGTAGCGAAATGAAATTCTAATGCAAATGTTAATTGTCGCCGCAACAGATGGGAGCGACGCTTGGGCGGCGGCGACACGCGGCCAATTGTCGCGCCAAACATTCGTAATTTAAAAAGCAAAATGAAATAAACCGCTCGGTCGCAGTACATAAATTTCATGTTTGCCTCGGCCAGCGAGCTGGCAGCGGATATTAATCAGCGGATATTGAAATATGTTGTTTTTTGGGCCGATTGATCAACGGCCCGTTGCGCTCTTGCCGGATTAAACATTGACGTTGCGACGCTCAATTATTACTGCATTTTCATCTACGTCGTGTTTCTATTGTACCTTTTGTCTAATTTGTTTTGGTTTATCATCTTTATTAACCATTCAAATAAACGATTTAATCAAAAGGAATTAATAACAATACGAAGCTGTATTAAATAAAATATTATTCATACTAAGATATACCCATATACAGTGAAGGAAATTAAGCTAAACCAACAATTTTCATTAAATATGAAGGCGGGGCGGCGGCGGCAGCGGCACCGGCCCGGAATGCACGTTGTCGCAGCGAACGTCTGCGCGCTAAGATTTATGATGCGACCAACAGGCGAATATTGAAAATCTAGAGCACTCATGAAACCACACGATACACTATAAATGGAGTCACTAAGGCACAAGTATCCCTCCCATTATATTATTGGACGAAATTTAATGTTTTTCTCTTCGCTAGAACGTTTCTAGGAATAGGATTGTGATTTGTGATATATGGTTCTGTTTCATTATTCAGGCAGTCTCTCTGACGCTAACTTATGATGTATGTTTATAGCCGTCTTATATTAGCAGAATATCGTAAGATGGTCTTGTTAGCATCAATGGAAAATGAAAATGACAATGAATAAAAAAAAATGAAAAAATGAATGTGAAAATGTCAATTTCCACAGCAAAAAAAAATCTATTTAAAATTTTGCTCCACTTGGTGGTAAATTAATCTTATAGTAGAAATAAATAAAATTAAATAAATATAATAGTTTCTTGCAAAGTACTCTTTTATAAACAGAATACCAACAAAGCGATACACTTTAAATCGATAAAAATATGTTCTGTGCAAACACAAACGTGCGGAACCGGGGCGGGTCGCTAGTCTTACTAATATTATAAATGTGAAAGTTTGGATGGATATATGTTTGTTACTCAATCACTTCAGAACGGCTGAACGGATCTGGATGAATTTTGTCACAAAGATAGATTATAGTCAGGAATAACAGATAGGATTTTTATCCCGGGAATGTGCTCCGACTGGGTGGGAAATCATCCAATGACTTCTCCCGCTCTGGGTGAATCGGAAGGGCGTGTCAGACTTTTACTGACTAAAACCCACACCAGTTGCTTGTGCCAGGACCGCGGTAACTCTTTTTCAAATTTATCCGCTACCTATCTTACAGACTTACACTTATCTTACTTTTCAGAGCATGACTCAATTTTTGCCGTTTATGAAAACGGTTATAGATTTGTGAGACTAACCAGAACTTCACATCCTGCCTCTACGTGAGCGAAAAACTATGCAGAGCATGCTTTTCTTTTTAGAATTATGAACGAAGTAGCTTCTGCCAGCGGCATCCCCGCGTGTAAATTGTTTTCGTCTCCCAAGGGAATATTAAACTGGGATAAAAAGCAGCCTATATGCTATTCCGGACTATAATCTATCTCTATGCCAAATTTCATCCAGATCCGTTCAGCCGTTCTGGCGTGATTGAGTAACAAACATACATCCATCCGAACTTTTAAATTTATAATATTAGTAAGATCTACTGATGTTCCTGAGCTGGTGGACAGGGTTGAACTGGGTGTACCGTGTGCATTTCTTCGGCATTCGAGTCTTCTTCATATACCTAAAGTTGAAACTACTTACAAACAGCTGTGTCAGGATGTTGATCTATATTTGCTCAATAATAAGATTAAAAACCTAAAAAAAAGAGTTTCTTTTTTGTATCCTGTTCTTTTTTGTATTTTTTGGGCAATCAAAACATTTTAATTTTAAACTCTCGCTGATATGTACTATGTTTTATGCAAATTTTTATGATGGCTGAAAAATTTTAATTGGCCGTTTTTGCTTGTATCTGCGTATTGATTGTATAAGCTGTAAGTTTTCCTAACATTAATACAATATAATAAATAAACTGTAATTCTTGATTAGAATTTTCTTTTAGCCCTGGGTAAGTAATGTTGTTTTATTATTTCGAATGCAACTTGAAACAAAACGCTATTAAGTCTTTAGTATGATGTTAAAAAATATTGATTAAAAAAAAAGTGCCAGCCACACTTGAGAAACACACATAGCCTACGTTATAGGTTACATTAATATACGTTCCGTTACGCTTTGTCATCATTTGTGATTTCCATTTCAGTCGGATACCGCCGGCGCGTCGCAGAAACACAATATCTCATTTACTTATGATTTATTCTCCAATAGACTTTTTCATTTTCCCCCTTCATTGAGATGCTATGAGTGTCATTGAATTATTGTAGTCTGCGTCTATGTCTATGCTGGCTGGGGTATGAGCCTATTTCATGTCTATCATTTGTATATGTTATGTGTGATAGGGATGCAAATTTTACTTTAAGGATGTAAATTGTTATAATTTTAGTTTGACATGACAGTGTGACAACGCGTATTCGCAGAAATTGTTCTCAAAATATTTTACAACTAGCGGACGCCTCGCGGTTTCACCCGCGTAGTTCCCGTTCCCGTGGGAATACAGAGATAAAAAGTAGCCTATGCCACCCGGGGATAGTGTAGCTTCCCAACGGTGACAGAATTTTTGAAATCGGTCCAGTAGATTTCAAGTTACATACAAAAATACAAATCTTTCCTCATTATAATACACGTTGTCGCTGCCTGCAAGATGATGACTGATGTGCCTGTCTGCGGAAGCCTTAAGTCTGTCTATAAATTACTTGCATGTGTCAGTCAATAATAGCAGTAAGTTCTACAAACAACACTGACGTTCTTTTAACACAACTTAAAAACAGCTTAGATTTGCCGCATTAAAACAATTTTAAACCCACTTAAATGAGAACAAATTCAAAAGGAATCACGTCAATACCTACACGTTTCTCGAAAACATTTCACGTTGCAGGTGGCTGTTTTCTTCGCGGGACTTTTCATAGGCACCAAAGAGTAAGTAAGAGGCCCTTTTGTCGAGCACATTCGCCCCATAGTGCGCTCAGTATCGCATCATTAATCTCTGTGCAAACACTCTGGAGTCTAGGCCGCGCTGAGCCGCCGCCGCCGCGCCACCGCACCGCCCGCCGCCGCCTCCCCGCGTCCGCCAAACATTGCAAAAGCAAGAATTAAAAAAAAAATAAGGCCAAATATTTTTACCCTCACTTATACAGGGTGTTTGGAAGGGAGCTGTACATACGCCTAGGGTAGAAACTAGGGATAGTCTGCTACCTACCCCCGCCCATTATATTGACCTTGGCCTCAAGGTTTTTTTTTAATTTATTTTTATTTTTTATTTGACTTTTTTGTGATTTTTTGACTAAAACTACCTGTAGCTCAAAATCTATCCATGGGACCGGTCGGCTAATGGTCTTGTTTTAATCGTTAGAGTCTTAGGGTCCTGCAAAAAATTATTTTACACCAGAAAATTGTGGAGAAGAAAAGTTATGGGGCCTGAAGTACCATAGTAAGGTAAAGAAATAATTTTAAGGGCAACTTTCTATGGGGTTTAAAAAAAACTAACAGGGTTGGAGTTCTTCTGATTTTTTTAAAACATCCTCAGTCCATGCCCTTTCTAACGATATGCTAAAAGTGTATTTATCACTTTTAGTTTTAAAGTTATTAATTAATTTCCGCAACTAGGGCACTTTTACCACCACGAGTCGACATTTGTAAGACAAATGTAATTTCCAGAATTTAAACCAGTTTGGCCTACAGTTGGCAAATTTGTTGTCTCACTCTTACACGAGAGCAACATGTAAGAGACAAAACATGTCATGTCATGTCTCTTTCGCTCTTGGGTCGACGGGGCCGGGCAGGTAACTCGTTGGGGTCTTTGTTAGTCAGTCGAGATTTACCCATCTTAGCTAACTTACGTACTTGCCGTTACGACGCTCCACTGTTTTCGTTAATTTTGTTGAGTTTGTTATTACTTCGTTTTTGTTAAGTTTTGTTATTTGTTACCTTGTTGTTGGCAAAATGGCTGGATTTACCAGTGAAGAGTACACCGACATGCTGGTGGTGTATGGAATGGCTGATTGCAATGGGCGCGAGGCACGGAGGATTTATCAAGAACGGTATCCTAACCGGCGAGTGCCTAACCACCAAACGTTTGGCTCAACTTATCGGCGTCTGCGAGAAACCGGAAATTTAAATTTCCGGGAACCAGCCGTGAACAGATTTCAACCAAATTTGGCTGCGGAAGAACGCATATTGGCTGAATTTGAGGAAGATCCGACCAGAAGCGTAAGAACCGTAGCCCGGACGCTTGGTTTAAGCGTGTGGAAAGTCTGGTCGGTTCTTCGCGAAAATGGACGTCATCCTTTCCACTACACCCCTGTTCAAGGTAATTTTTTACATAAAGTTTTTGTTTTTAGCTCTTATGTAATGAACTAGCATGTGAATTTCATAGGCAATTTTTAAATTAACATGAGCATGTGTGTGAGAGAGAGAGAAATGGAAAGACAGAGATAGCAATCAATGTTACATAGCTACTAATTCATAAGGAAACCGCTAACGTTGATATTTTTATTGTTTTAGGCTTAGAGGATAACGACTATGCAAGAAGGGTGGAGTTTTGCCGCCACTTGCTCCATACGGACGTGGAAGATATTAATTTTTTACGGAGTATTCTCTGGACTGACGAGTCCAAGTTTGACAAGGAAGGAATTGTAAATTACCACAATCTCCATCACTGGGCACCCAGAGATCAAAACCCGAGAGTCAAGAGGCACAGAGGTTTTCAACGAAGGTTCTCCGTGAACGTATGGGCAGGCGTCATCGGTAATCGGTTGATAGGGCCGCACTTTTTGCCAGACAACCTAAACGGGCAAAACTACTTAGATTTCCTCGAAAACGATTTGCCTGATTTAGCGGAAGAAGTGTTTGACGAAGATCGGCCCATAGTCTTCCAGCACGACGGCTGTCCTGCTCATTGGAGCCTAGCAGTGAGGGAGCTTCTGGACAACTGCTTTCCTAATTCTTGGATTGGTCGGGGTGGGCCAATTCCCTGGACCCCAAGGTCGCCTGACCTTACCCCACTCGACTTCTACGTCTGGGGAAGGGCGAAAGAGTTGGTGTACGCAGAAGAAGTACCAACAAGGGAGGTTCTAATTAACAGGATCCACGCCGCATTCGATACAATGCGCGAGGAACTGCTGCTTAGAACGGTGACCGTGGAGATGAGGAAGAGGTGCCGAGCATGTTTACAGGTCAATGGTCATCAATTTGAACAAAATTTGTAATTAATTAAAATTTGTAATTTAATGACATTAGTCATTACCAAATTTTTTGTTTCATTTGCCATCCTTTTACGATCGAACACATTTAATTTTCTTTAGTTGAAATTTTTGCTTGAAGTGCCCTAGTTGCGGAAATTAATTAATAACTTTAAAACTAAAAGTGATAATTACACTTTTAGCATATCGTTAGAAAGGGCATGGACTGAGGATGTTTTAAAAAAATCAGAAGAACTCCAACCCTGTTAGTTTTTTTTTAAACCCCATAGAAAGTTGCCCTTAAAATTATTTCTTTACCTTACTACGGTACTTCAGGCCCCATAACTTTTCTTCTCCACAATTTTCTGGTGTAAAATAATTTTTTGCAGGACCCTAAGACTCTAACGATTAAAACAAGACCATTAGCCGACCGGTCCCATGGATAGATTTTGAGCTACAGGTAGTTTTAGTCAAAAAATCATAAAAAAGTCAAATAAAAAATAATAATAAATTAAAAAAAAACCTTGAGGCCAAGGTCAATATAATGGGCGGGGGTAGGTAGCAGACTATCCCTAGTTTCTACCCTAGGCGTATGTACAGCTCCCTTCCAAACACCCTGTATAAATAGTTCGTGTAAGTAAATTCATAATCGCCAATGTAATGGCAAGCACAAAGGTCGCTCCACAAGAATTTCCCTGTTACGTGACTCGGAAAACTTAAAAAACCACGCGAAGGACTTGAAAGTTTTTCTTAATTTACGTTCAACTTTATTTAGAGAAAATTGAACTCATTAAGAGTTCTATTTTCTACTCTTTTTAAACTACTTTATATTCCAGCAAACAGCTCTGCACTATCGCGAAAATTTTGTATTTATTTCCGATTGGATTCAAATCCACATCACTTTATTTTTGGGATTTAGTTAGGTTTAGCTTTTGTATCGCTGTAAGGTTGAAAGCGCTAGATAAACCTTCACTGCACTATTGACCTGCTTTGAAGCTGAAAATCGACTGAAAATAACCACCATTCCAAAATATTTATAGACATACAAGCTTCGATAAAATGGAGATGCAACCCCGAAAGAAATGTTGAGCGTTCATCAACAATTCTGTGATACAAGGAGGATGAAAGAACAAGGCATGAAAATTTAAAAAGATAACATTCATTCACTCTGGGAATTGTAAAACTTTTAGTGTTGGATTCTGTGTCGAATGCATTACCATTACAGCTACAAAGTTGTACCAAAGGTTCCGTATCTAAGATTAAAACGCCTCCGCAGCAAACTGCCGACTGCACTGGAGTATGTGTGGTAAAGCCATACATGAAAACTAAAATACTCTTTTCAAATATGGGAAGTAAAACATAAATGGCAATAACAGTTTTTCGCAAAACAGTTACGTATTTATTTGTCCGTTTCGGCAACACAGTGAAGTTTCCATTTTATCCGCGGCGTCACGTACGTGACAAACGGCTCGTCTTAGGGATCGCCAAATATCGTTTAGTACGTGCGAGGAGAAAACCAACTCGCTGGGTAAATAAAATAAATCAAATATATAAGTAACAGTCTGTTCCTAACTGAAATAATTCCCATCGCACTATTTTATTTTTATGAACAGTAAATAACATTTGTTTCGGTATCTAAAAACAAAATGGAGTATCGAAAGTTAAATAGTTGTAAGTCCGACGTCCGCGATGGAAAAGATTAATATCTGCCGCAGCGCGTCCGTACTGTTTGCTACAAGTGTACAACTTATATGTCGAACTTGACTCTAGGAAAATACCCTCCCTACTTTTGATAAAACTATCAACGGAACATCATGAATTGGCTTTTTTCTGTAACACGTGTGCCTACACGTGTCGTATCAAATTCTGAACATTTAAGATAATGAGAATGATTTTTTCCCGTATAAGCTGCTTTTGTGTATTTCCACCGTAACTCTACAGAACGCGACTTTGGTAATAACACGTCTTAGGCGTATATCTTTACTTTACTTCCCCACATCTAAGGGCTCGTAATTTTTATCACATTCCACCCACATTTTTAGGCATAAAAAGGCAGAGTAATTCGTGACTGGTAAATAACATTATGTACATGACATTAGCGTGTCCCGGCTAACAGTAATATCATCATGTTCTTTTGTGTCGCCTCGTACGCTGGCCCCATATAAATAAGGTGCTTATCCAGTTTTTCAAAGACGACTCATGTTAACACGTGTTTGCAAGTTGGGGCGAAGTTCAGCCGGGTTCCGGCACCGTCCGGACTCCAGCCCAAATGAAATTTGCCGCACTGACACCGGCCAACTGGGGAGATAACTTGAGATAAGAATATAAGTGACTAGCAGGTGTGCTTTATTGTTTTAAGCAAAACTTGCTGCCTGGAATTATTTTTTGTTAGAATTGGTTGTCTGGCTGACCAATATTATAGGGGTTCTAACCAATATCTTCTTGATAGTAGTTCTGTCTAACTTCGATCTGCAGACCAAACTACCGCAAAGTTATTTTTGCCCTTTATGCCTTTATACAACGCCAAACTCAAGTTTCAGTGTCATGTGGTTGCTATATAAGTATAAGTAGGTATAAAAAATATACATATTTTTTAAATATCTAAGTTTTACAAAAACTAACATCACTAAATTAGCAAACACCAATCTTAACTCTATACGTACACAGAGAGTCGCACCACGCCATAATTTAAAGAAATCAGTGGATATTTAAGTTGTTCTCGTTAAATATCTTCATCAAAATCAAATAATAGACACAATACCGTATCCACATTTTCCATCACAACATTATAGACACACTCCGGTCGCGGTAACTACGCGTTTTCCCGCCGCCCGCGCCCGCGCCGCCATACCGCGCCCTCCGCGAAAATTCACTCAAGGCGCCTCCGTCAGACGTGAATGTTTTTATTGTTTTAAATGCGTACGTTATTTCTCGCAGCACAACCGAGCGTCTTCAACGAGATATTTTGTACGAAGTTATGCTGCCGTACGTGGTTCAATTACGGAAAACGAGAAACTAACGTATCTTTTGCTCCTTAAATCTTGCGTTGTTCGTACTCGACGATGTTTTATTTCATCTTTATCTTTGAACCTTGTTGAAGAATAAAGTTACAAGTTCGCACTAATAAGATTTTTTCACTTGAAATATAAAATCTTAGCTAAGATCACACTCGAGTCGTCACGCAGTGGGTGCAAGAAAACGGGCGTCGGCGCCGAGGGAGGTTTAGGACACGCTGACGTCATAAACTTAGAAGCGTTTACGGGAGACTGGCCGAAGAAGACAAAACACCAAGAAGCTTTGGCCCAGTTTTTTTGCTCAGTAGTGGGACAATAAAGGTAAATAAAAAAAAAAAAACAAATAAAAGGATCACACTGTTGAAAAATATTCGTTATCCAAACATATTCACATATTATGTCACGCATTCCTATTCTAATCCACCTTGTCCTTTCGCAGTCACCTCCTGCATGCTTTTTTCTAAGGAATTTAATAGCTCATATTTATAAATAAGAATCCCGGGCCCTATAGGTAGGCAATAAATATTAAAGCGGCAAACAGGCGGTACGGATTAAACGGCAGAGCACGTCCTTGGCTAACTTTCGATTCCAATTCGGTGTCAGTCGATATTAAATTAAAAGCACCCACGCATTCCTCCCGCGTCTTTTTCCTGTCCATTTGCAAGGACCGTGTAGATCTCATCACGCCAACCTTGCCGGCTGACATGTTCTACGTTGTATGGATACGACATGAAACACATGTATAACGTAATTCACTTAAGATGTTATCAGCTCGGCCCTGTGTCGCCGTATCTCCTGCGAACACGAGAACCGTCTAGACTGTACGTACTCTATAACTACTGTATTTTTCATCTAGCATGTCCACATTATTATAATGGGTCGAGGGCGCAAATTTCTAGGCAAGCGAGTGAATGGCGACGCATACTTGAGTGATGGCGGACTTTTTTATTTGAATCGTGTGCGAATGCGACCGTCCGAATGCCCAGACGCGGTGTAGAGACACATTACTTACATAGACGAGACCGAGACAGGCGCTGGCTTTCAATAAATTATATCGAATATTTCAGGAGCAGGTGCTAGGAGGATGCTACGTGAAGGATTTCTTTATGGCTAAAACGAGAAAAGTACGCACTTAATGCTTAGGTTTTCACTAAAAACTTAGGTCGAGCTGCCAGTTTTTCATAGACCCTATCCTATTTACCAAAAGTCTGCTAACTTGAGTAGAATCTTACCTATGTTTGCTTGAATAAATGTACTACCCCAAAATAAAATGAGACTTCTTAAAGAAAACCCTACACAGAACATTGTGTGCAATTCACATACATGTTTTATTTAAAGAAGAACGCATTTTTACAGACCCTTACACAGCGCGGCATGAAGGAACATGACAGTACAAGGTCGCGTGACCGTCTCCTGAATTTTAATGTTATTCTCCCTTTGATAGTCGTAAAAATGATTTCTCAAGATTGCTCCCAACCCCGCTCGTCCCCACCTTACCTCACGCGTGCATTCGTATAAGAGTAAACATACATTATTTGATATATATTTCAGAGAATGAAAAAATTCAGTTTGTCGCACAAATTAACGAGAACACGACATTGCAGCAAAAATATACTTAATGAAAGTTACCTAAGTAGAAAATTCCTGTACGCCTATAATGGCAACACCTGTTTATTAAAATAAGAATGTTGCCGGCATAAAATATTGCTACAATTGTACGGAAATTTTCTCCCTTACAGATCCTATTTTCTGGTGGTGCCTTCTTCACATTTTCGTTAATAGATGTGTCACTAAATTTGCGTTTTCAATTCGGCGTCGGTCGCGATGGCGTCGGAAGGGGCGGCGCCGGTGGTTTCAATCAAAACGGGCACGCACTCCTCCACATCCTCACCAGCTTCGCCTTTTAGAATAAGAATTGTCTTTTTCACAGTACTCAGCGGTGACGGACAAATAAGTAAGGAAAGTGCTTCCTCTCGCTTTGCATTTCAGGATAAATTACGTTCTGTTTTGCGGACTATTAAAGTGAAATTGAGCATGTGTTGCAGCGTTAAGCTGTAGTGACATTGATGGTTTAGATAGAAGTTGTTTTTATAGGTACTAAAAGTACCAAAAAAAGAATAAAAAAATAAAGAAAAAACACAATTTGCTAATCTAATATCTCGTAAAACTCCAGCGAAAATTAAGCGTGGCACGAGTTAAAAGACAAGTTCCCAACGGTTGAGGCAGCCCTATAAATTCCGACAATCTGCCACGATGTTCTAATTAATAGCATAATTCCAACAATAGTATCGGGATCGTTTCCACACTAAGAGGCCGGGCCGCCGCTCGGGGCCCGTGCCCACCCGCCATGAAATTAAAGCCGACTCGCGCCGAACGAGTGATTGAATAATAAACGAAAGAATTCGCGTCCTGCCCTTGTATTACGTATTCATGACGACTGGCCCCGTGGACGCGATGCTGCGCCGAAGCGTACCGTCACGCGCCCCACACATGTACATACCCTATCTACGACTTGCCAGTAATATACCTGACGCTGGAATTTCTGATAGTTTTGGTAAACAACGAAATGTTAGAAAAGTAACTTCCACAGAGACACAGATGCGTGTCGAGCGCAGTGACAGGGTTCCGTAGTTGATTACTCGTAAACTTGTGAAACTTACTTAGCTGTGATAATTTGCCATTTAATTTCGTCTTTTCAGCAGTTGTATCCATCTTTTTAGGGTTCCGTAGTCAACAAAGAACCCTTATTCTGAGGTTCGCCATGTCCGTCTGTCTGTCCGTTCGTAGCTTAGCTCAGAGACCCTAGTACTAAAAAGCTATAATTTGGCATGAATATGAATATCAATCACGCCATCAAGGTGGTAAAATAAAACCATGAAATATATTTTTTTAAGGTGAGCTACTTGTACACCTGAAGTGGAGTTGCTTTTTTTTTTCTCGTCTGTCCTATGGTATGGGATATAAATGGATAGGCCATTCAAAAATATAAGGGGACTGTGAAATCATTTTTCGATTCAGGGATCCGTTTGCGTAAAATTAAGCTTTAAATAGCAATTTTTTGTTAGAGTCAAGTGTCCACCCCTCCCCTACTAGCAAAATGGTTGCTTTTGGATACGTGAAAAAAATCACGGCACTAGTATATATAACGAAATTAAAAGGAAAACTATCACAGCTACGTAGCCTATACGAGTTTATGAGTAATAGTCGACCAACTTATAAAATGAACGTCGAGAAGTAAAAATTTTGTATTTTGCCATTGAAAAATTACTTATTTAACGTTTTTTTATGAACGTTAGTAATGCTCACTATTTATTTTGGTGAATGTAGCCGTTTATGCGGAACCCTCGGTGCGCGAGTTAAACTCGCACTTGGCCAGTTTTATCTTAAAGTATGAGTTCTAGGTACCCAAACATTATTTGTAATTAAGTGTTTTGCACTGATGTACCTAATATTTTTTTGCGGGGCAACCACAGATATTGCACTAGACCGATTGATTTGGAAGAAGAAAACAGATGCCATGCCCAGCAGTGAGACATTATGTAGAATATCTATAACAATAGAACATTATTTTTTGGCAAGTTCAACGGACTATTAAAAAAATCTACGTTTCACTTGAATAAATGAGTGCTTTTATTGAAATAAATAAATAATGTTTTGTATTATACAGAGTAACGACAAATATGCTGGACGTATACACGAACAGGGTACAGCGACCACCACGAATATTAATCTTCTTTTGTCTCACAACCTTCCGTCTATCCATTTATCACAGCAAAGTATTTTTATGAACTAATTGAACTCACAAACGTGGCTGAAATATTATGCTCGCTTTAAGTTATAAATAATGGAGAAGAATATTTCGGTATTTTGTAGAGAAGTTAGCTGAATATATAAAAAGCTATTTTTATGCAACAAAACAAAGTTCAAAAACGAATGTTGCCTTGGAGCAATCTTGATAAGTTTTGGGTGAATGGCTATCAAGAGCATTGTTATGCCATAAACGACAAACAAGGAGGTTTGCACTGCCAAAGATACCACCACCAAGTTCGTTGCCCACCCTATTTAAAATAAACACCCTTCAATTTTAAAAAATCTTTCTGTGTCGCGTCTTTTAGAACAATCCTCTGTCAAACTAACTAGCCTTCATAGGCTGCCACCATCCAGAACAATCGGCCTCCGTCGAGAGTCATCCAAAAGCCAAAACCTGTTTAAAAAGAAGCTGTTGCCCGCAGTCATCCAGTTGGTGAGGCAACAAAGCTACTGCACACGTATTTACCGCGAACCTTCAGTCTTCAAGATGAGACAGTTAAAGGCGATAGACATTGCACGTAGTTTCAAATACACTGTAGCTTTATGAAGCCCGTTAGCCTCTTCCAGAGTAACTTTGGCAAGTCTTCAAGGCTTTTTACAGAATTTTCTGGAAAAGATCTGTTGTGCTAATTGTGCACATGCCGAATGGCTGGCGGTCAGACAGATTAGATTTACTAATAAAAGACATAAGTTTGATGTATGGACTTAATGGATTCCGGGAAAGAACAATTAAATATTTGCATATTCCGAAAAATGCTTTGAAAAGGAGAACATATTTTTTATCAAACTAATTGAAAACACATTAAAAAGGCGGCAGTTTGTGAGTGTATGTGTTACTTCTTCACGCCCAAACGGCTGGACGGATCTGGATGAAATTCGGCACAGAGATAGATTATAGTCTAGAATAGCACATGGGATACTTTTTATCTCGGGAATATGTTCCCCTGGGATATTTTTTGACATTCACGCGGGTGAAGCCGCGGATAGAAGCCAGTCTTTAAATAATGCACATTTACTTGCTTTAGATATTTGTAAGATTATAACTATTACTATTTGGAACAAAAGATAACTTCGATGAGGAATATTATTGTTTTACAACGTGGTCTATTGGTTGACAGTGCTACTGTTGATCTTGAAGTCTTGGGTTCGATTCCCGGGATGGCAATAGGCTCGACCCCTTTTCCGTGGAACTTTAGAAAAGCTGGCGGAATGTGTTTGTAAATACTATAACAAAACCTCTACGCAACATTTCGGGGCTTACAGGCATGATTCATTATTCATTAAGCAAAATTATCTTTCTGAAGTTCCACACGACTGGTTACACGAAAACCTTTATCATAATAAAACTCATCACTGTCCACAATATTGTGGGATGTTCTGTTCCGTGAAAACACAGCCCTTTCGGGTGGTCATGTCTTGGTTACACATCAATCACTGACAGCGGGACCTATGTTCTACCTTATACAAACATTTGTATAACCATGAGACGCCTAAATAAAGATTTTATATTGGAGTAGTGATAATACGTATTTTAGTATTTTATATTTAGTGCTTACGATTTTTGTATCTTATTATTTTATTTAAGTTTGCAACAAGTGCAACCCCATGTCGTGTCATGGCTATCTCTTTCCATTCTAGGTTGCCTGGAAGAGATCGCAGAGCTCGATAAGGCCGCCTTTTGCATGTTTGTTTTATTTTAAGGTTTCCGTATGTATTATTGTTTTTATCTTGGTGTACAATAAAGTATATATAAATAAATAATACGTGTAAGCATCACGTGTTGTAATTTGGTTCATTTATTTTTTTCATTTATTCAATTCAATTACAATTTACATTGTGTCTGAAACTTTATCAAAAAAAAAACGATTTAAGGACCAACAACCATTACAATGAGGTCGTCCATTATAATCAGTCAGTCCTTAAATTGTTCTCATCATTTTGTATCATATTGTGTCACAGACATTATATTTGTTCAAATATTTACAAGTCTCTGACGTAAATCTTAAGATTTACCGTATGATTCCTGGTAAAAGCCGGCAATTACCAAATATCATAGATCGTTTCGGGGTTTTACCAGTACTATTTGGTAAATTTTAGGTTTTACAATGAAACATTGCTCGCAACGAAAAAATAAACTGGATTGAGAGACAAAATTAACTTTACCGTTCGAAAACTGTTGTCCCTATACATCGACATAAGTCGCGATCAAATCTTTTTTTTTTACGGTTTGAGGATTTTTTCCTTTATTTGAGCTGTATGACATTACTTCTTCTCATCGGGAAGTAAGTACCCTGTAAGCTTTGATAGCGCTGCGATGAGTAAAATTTGCAACATAAATGGCGCTATCTTTTGACTGCGTTGATCTAGAAGTTTGGTTGTCACAGTTCCAAGGCGTTCCAGAAAAAAAGATCCTGACACACGTACGGACAGACAACGAAGTGATCCTTTTTTCCTTTTGAGGAACAGAAACCTAAAAATCATCATTTGAGATTTATTCTGTTCGTAGGTAAATGTTAAGACAAGGTCTGTTAGAAACATATTTTTTAACATACTTGAAATCAGGGAAAATCGATAATTGTAAATAGAAGCATTGAAAAGCATAAAAAGTGGCTAGAAGAATTAAAAAATCTTCAGTAAAAATTATTTTCAGTAAAAAAATAAATTTTGATTTATTAGTTTTGAAAATATGTTAAAATTAAAAACAATCCCGAACAGACAGATTAGATTCAGAAAGATCCTTTAGAATCGTTCCATAGTTGAAAGTTGCGAAATAATTAGTGTTCATGTTGATATTTGTGTTTTAGTCTAGGCCTACTCATATTATTAAAGGTGAAAGTTTGTGAGTAAGTGCGTTTGTATGTTTGTTACTCTTTCACGCAAAAACTACTGAACGCATCTGGATGACATTTTGCACAGAGTTAGATTATAGTCTGCAATAGCACATAGGATGCTTTTTATCCCGATAATATGTTTCCTTGGGATAATTTTCGACATTCACACGGGCCGGACACAAGCCGCTGGCGTATTTAAATAATCTCAAGAATCATAACAATAGGCATGAAGGTATACGTCGAGTGTAGGTTACTGGAAACTTACAATATACCTATATTATCTTAGTTGTGCCTATAATCATTGCCTAGTCTATTATCTAGGGACAGCAAACTTTAGTAGGTTTATGTTGAGATACACTTATTTCGTCTCTAACTAGTTCTAACTAAAGGCTATTTTTGCAAGCGTAGTGTACCTACACTACGCTTTAGTTATATAATTCAATAAAAGAATTAACATTCATCCTACAAAAAGACTGCAAATTTCTTGAAGAGCTTAATGAGATATTTTTCTCAATAGATTCTCGTTTTATTTTTATTAATGTGTCTTTTACACAGATAGTAATGAAGGTTTAAAATAAAACCGGAATAAACCAAAACATTCCGCTCGACCTTTTCCAGTTCTATTTTTAAATCTAGTGACGTTTGACATTAAACCACAGTCTACTGATATTAAACGTACGCCTACGTCACCTACGTACCAATTCGTACGTACGAGTACAAAACTTTATGAACTGTCCAAGAGACACATAAAAATTGCATGTGGGTATGAACATGATATAAAATCGGAGGATCCGTCCAAGTTAATGTAAACTACGTGACCAAGCGGGCAAACAAACTTCACCTGACTTGATCAACTCAATGCCCTTTCAAAACTGAGTCGTAAAGCCGTTAAACCAGTATAACAGGCCGATACAAATATCCGTATGTTCCGTACTAAACGTATCCAAATCCCACAGGGTCCGACCACAGGGCAACTTAACCCGAAATTAAATCAAAGAGGGGCTTAACCAATCAGGCCGAGTGGTATCATTGAATCGGCAAAGGAACACTAAAATTACTTCTTGATGCGGAGAAACGAAGATTCATCGTAAAAGTGGTGGGTGTGGGTTGTGGGGGGTGTTGGGGTAGGTGCGGGGGGTGTCTGAACGGTTTTCCGTGTTTGAGAGAGGTCCGCGCGGCGATTACCCCGCACGTAGCAGAACACTGGCCTCTGCCGCGACCGGCACCCGGGCGGCCGCCGGCCCGCACCTAATGCTGTGTTTTAAACATGAAAAACCGTTCCGGTAATGCTGTAAATGTTAACTTCGAGATTTATCCTTCTTTGTATTTAACGGCTTCTTGTCTTAGAGACTCAAATGTTTATGGGAGGTCGACAGGTGGAGCTGAGGTGTTAAAACGTACGTGAGCCATCTACCGTCGAAGGTTAATTTGGAAATGTGACTTTAGCTTTACACTGGTGTATCTTTATGTCGTATCAAAATCACCTTAAATGGCCACATGACCAACTCTTCGTCAGAGTATTCATAACTTTAATATTTACCAGACCAGGTATTACAAAGGTCCTAATCTTATTTCACTGTATTAAACTTTCCTAGATAAAAAGCACTATTGTACTATTAAGTATGAGGGTCTAAACAATCCTAAAATGTATTTTAGACCGAACATAGACCGTTCTAAACACACTCAAATACCAAAACATCTGTAGGCTGACAAAATGAATATTATTAAAATTAAAACGGCTCCCAATTTAATAATTAACAGGCGGGTCCTTGGAGGTAACATTACAAAAAGACAAGGAGGCCGCAATTTACGCGCGTGGCGGTGTGACTAGCACCTGGGTCATGTCTCCTTTTACTTTATCCCGTAAAGATTAAGTCCCCCGAATTTTCCCGAATTTCCCCGAATACATGGCGCCCGCAGTGAAGTGAGTCATTTAGCCCCTGTTTACTAGATTAGGGGATTTTTTACACCGCACAGCTTTCTCCGCCGCCCGTCCCCTGCCGCCGAGATGTGTCATACTACGCTTATATGCGTATTTTATGATACATCTTGAAATAATAGGGACGGATTTTAGGATATTAGATTTATGCCACAGGGAAAATATTTTCCTCGTAAATTTTCACAGATCCTGGATGAATACAGTTTCAAAACTCGATTGGTTTTAATAGTTCATTATGATAAGTAAGTAGGGATTTAATTCTAAATGTTTCAATAGCGACCTGGAGACCTGTTGAACAAACGACGAAATTAGGTATTCGCTAAAGATAGTTGTTTGCGTACGAACATCAGGGAGCGACCCTACTCTAATCCAGGTAGGTTTAATTAGATACAGATTGGAGGCCATCACCTAGATTTTCTATAGAAACGAAATTGCTTTAGGCCTTCAATGTATTCACGAAAATGGAACACAGTATTTGTCTACCATAATTATGGTCAGCTCAATATAAAGCTAATAAGTGACTGAATATTTGTTCAAGCGAGAGCAAGTATAAGTATTCCTTCCACACCTCGGAATATATACGAAATACGAAATACTCTTCAATTGTGCAATAAGTCAAAACGTCCAATAGATTCTCCCAAAATTTACCTTTCTCGGCAAAAACGAGAAAGGCGATCGTAAAACCACCCCACATTTGTACCTACGCAAGGTCACTCACGAATATACGTATCTACTGGAATTGAAAAATACATGTACTTTTTTCTTTCCTTGTGTATTTTCTTAGGTCACAGTTTGTGTTCGGCGTTTCACCTTTGCCCTTTTTACGAATTGGAGAATTAATCTAATATAACACCTTGATTTTTTCAGGGATGTAAAAGCTGAAGGCATTTTTCACGACATGTTAAATAATGTGTTTGTGAATAGATAGCCTGAAAAAATCTGTCTATTAGAAACCGAAATAATTATACGAGTATCTACATATTTAAGCAAATTCATTTGTGTAATTGTGTAAACTTATTGTGAATAAAAAATCTTTTTTATAAAAAAAATTCTACCGACTTCCAACTAAAAACACTACAAAGTGAAAAATGACTTTCTTTTTCGAAGTCGGTGTCTTTGGTAGGTACCAATTTTTTTCGTTATGGACACCGACTTCGAAAAAGAAGTCGGTAGTATTTTTTTTGTAAAAAAGATTTTTTATTTTTCACTTTTTAGTTGTACCTATAAAGCAACTTGCCTTTAGTGAGGTACTTATAATGCCAGAATAGATTAACTGAATGCCATGAAACTTGATCATAACCTGTGAAATGAGAGTGTATCAAGGTGAACTGTACACATCTGCGTACCCCTTTAGAGCGCACTGGCGTGATGTTATGTTATGACATGGTATAAACAATAAACAGACATGCGGTTGCAGCAACCCCGAGAGATTTGCCGTCATTTATTGAAGAGTTCTGCCGTATATCTCCGAAGTTCTTCATCAGATCTTCACCAAATTAAAATGGGACCAATTTCGAAACATACTCTAACAAACATAAAAAGAATTTTTTAAATCGGTCCACATTTGACGGAGATATCGGTGAACATACAGAACAAATAAAAAAAATAAAAAAAAATATATAAAACAAACTCGGTTAAAAATATTAAACGCTCAACTATTGCACTGAACGGTCAATAAACTTGTTTTCTCTCACAAATCGAATTTCACATCGTTTATCAATATCAGTCTGAAGTTTCTGAGATAACAACAAAAAAATCTAATTGGCCATACACAGACGATCACTAAGTACACCTATAAAAAATAACAAGACGTACAAGTTTTTATTTATCTGAAGATATCAGACGCCCGTAGATCGAAGAAATTTAATAAGTACCAATCGTTTTGTACTTTATTTTAACCAACTTTCCAAAAAGGAGGAGGTTCTATGTTCGACTTTATGTTTTTGTTTTTTTTTTAACACTGATTACTCCGTAAGTTATGAACTGATTTTGAAAATTCTTTTTTTTTGTTTGAAAGGATATACACTCGAGGTAGTCCCATTGTCACCAAGTCAGGATCTGATGAGGAAATCCCATGGAAATCTAGGGAACGCCTCAAATTTTAAGGGCATACATATAGCGATTTTGATATTTCCATCAGCATGGCAAGCATGTGCCTGTGCAGAAAGCATCATTTGGTGAAGTGGAACTGATGAAGAAGACCACAGATGGCCACTGGAATTTCTCAATGTTTAGTATGTTTTGGGTACCTATAAGACATCCCGAATAGTTAGAAGACTGTGAAGAAGCAAATTTAAATAAATGGTTCTAATGAAAATGGTACCATCGAACGGCTCTGGAAATGAAGCCGGAAGGCAGACACTGGAACTCCGTAATAAAACAATGTATTCCAGTCGTGTTTAGGCTTGTTGGAATTGTTATGAGAAGCCCTCTGGCTATAAATCTATAACAATATTATAAAGAGGAAAGATTTTTTTGTTTGTTTGTTTGAACCGAATAGGCTCCGAAACTACTGGACCGATTTTTTAAATTCTTTCATTTATGGAAAGCTACATTATTCCCCATTAACATAGGCTATACATTATTTTCATAACAATTAGAGATCCTTATGAAAATTGCAATAATATAACCCAAAGTAGCAAAATTTTGCCTATAAATTTCAATATTTGGCGTACGCTAAGAAAACTATTGATGATAAATAAAAATTATGTACTACATGATTAAATTACTCATTATTAACTACAAGAAAGACTACGAGAGAATTTATCTCACTATCATAGTTAAGCCACAATAGCAGCTTTTGTGTTTATATGGTAATATTTATTTATTTATTAAATACATTGTACCAAAACTTAAAAGTTAAAAATAGAGAACTAAACCGACTGAAAGTCATTTTTCGCTTTGTAGTGTTTTGTTTTGGAAGTCGGTTTAGTTTTTTAGTTAAAATGTTTTTTATTCTTCATCATTTAGATAATTTCAAGGATTATAGTCAACAGACATTATAAAATTTTTATTGTGACTATTTAATTAAAGAAAGAAATAAGGAAAATACGTTTATTTTGCACGTTAACACATTCGGTTTTTAATTGTTTCAGTAATTACGGCAACGAACGTGTTATTAAGCACAACAATATCTCTGGCAAACCAAAGAATTAAAAATAAATAAAATAAAGTGTGTGTCTCACGGTTGTGTCAAATCAGAATTAATCACTGGCAACTAAGTGCCTGACGCTGGTTTAAATCAATAAAACTAATATTTTACTGAAGCAGTTCACTTCATTTTCTTTTTTGAGTTGATAAAGAAGAAAACAACCCTTCAATATACAGAACCACGAACCGTCTTTGAACAAACGCAACACGAAATACCCAATCTAATAAACATGAAAATCATCGATATCACCCGCAGAGTACCGACTACGTATAGGTGACGTATCAGAATCACAAACACGTCACGAACAAATTTATTTGTAAATGAACACAATTCAACAGTCACGCATTTCTCATCTCAATTACAGTGAACTTACCCCAGCAACCCTGCGTCGGTCGGCCGTACGGCGTACGTCGCTGAGACGTGGCGCGTCGTGGTGCAAACAAATCAGCAGATAAATAGGGTATCCCGCAGAACAATGCAGTGTCAACACAAGATGGAATATAAAAGCGCGCGAAGTGACGGCCCGTACTTGCATCCGTTTACATCTCACGACTGGTAGGATTTGTACGGAAATTGGAAATTTTCATTCAGCGAGTGAAATGTTCAATAGAGTAGTTTACTGAATATTAGTTTTTTGTCCGTCAGGTAGATTAATAAAAAATATTGGACAGGAATTTTTCTTTTGACACGTTAACATAAATTGACGACGATATAATGCGTTGAAATATCGCGAAACGTCACGCCGCTAGTACACTTTATACTGCCTTAATGACGTCACAAGTCCCCACTCCTGAACTTTGATGTCCTTTAACTTTGTAATTATTTATTGATTTGGTAAAGCAAAAAAATACGTGTTCAATATTATTTGATAATCTCACTGACGGATTAGATAGAATTATCATTTGTCTACCCAGGAAACATCCTTAATGTACAACTGGATGGATCGCGCCCCATGTGTACCTAATTTTTAAAGTATTTATCACGTATGTAGCTAAAGACGAACCAGGCAATCTAAATACATTAACACCAAATTATCTAAGTCGCAAGTCGCAATATCATAGGTCACATTATTATCTTCGATCAACAATAACCGACTAGATGTAAGGTCGGCGCAAGAAACACGTCTCGGTAAACAATAGCTCACTTGAGACATGAGCTCTTATTAAATTGTCATAGTAAATATTATAAATGTAGTGTAGTAAGTACATATTCATGCGGACAGAATTTAGCATTGATTTTGTAGATTATTGTTAATCGAATGGTTATAAGCATAAATTCAGGATCTCCATCACTTACATGCAGTTAATATTAGAACAGTTAATATTTTCAGCAAAATTTGTTTTTCTTGAGTCCCTGAAATGTGGATCCACGCGAGACACAATAGCTTTTTAATTGTTTCGGTAATTACTACTTTCACCCGGTTAAATGTGCCCGTTTAATTTCGTCAAATTCCGTATTGTTTTTTTAACGTTTCCTTCTTGTTTTTAATACAACTTTGAAAAGGACACAAGAGAATATATCAATAAATTACGATCGTCTTATTTTTATAAGAATCTTAAAATATACCTACCATTGAAAATTGTCGCAGTGTTTTCAGAAAAAGGCAAAATAAAAATACATTCAACCTTTAAACCGCTCATAAAAAAAAGGTTTAAAGCCTACGAATAAAAAATTAACTCAAGCAAGGAGTTGAAATGTCGTGTATAAATATTCAGAGAGTCGAAACCGTCGTGAGTTGTAAAGGGGGCTTTAGATCAGCGTGCCCCAAATCCAATCAGCTATTGAATTAACCCGGTCCGTGTGACGAGAATACGGATTCGCTCCATCCTCACGTCAAATGTTTATCTTTCATCTGGCAGAGCGTTAATGTAAGTGCGAGTACAACGTGTAATAGCAGGGCGAGAGGCGAGGCTCATCGCACGACGCTGAGCAGGCCCGAGCACGGATTATACGCACGATCGTCACCCGATCATGCCCGATCACTATCGCATATTTGAAATGTTTATTTTCTTCATTACTTCGTCTAAGATAATGTTACACTTTTTATTCAGTATCAGATTTATTCATGCAAAGGTTAGGGATTGGCCACTTTGATTTCTCGGTTCCTTAAGCCTAATCGAATAAAAAAATCCAATAAATATAATGATATTTTATTTTTGTAAAGAAACACAACGAAGTTCTAATGTTATTTCGTAAAATAAAAGCAAACAACGTTATATTTGTGATAGACATATCTTTGGAGTCATTTAGATGTTTTATTTCCAATAAGCTTAAGTACTGCTTTCATAATAAGTGATCTAGGTTATATATAAAGTATTATTATGTTTGTTTGTCTTGCTCACCGTGTATGTTTTTCTCAATATTTTACGTAGCAACATCTTCGTATATCTCGAATCTAATAACGGGACTCTCCCGGCAAAACATACATATTTGCCGGGGTTTGGCTAAACACAGCGACCTCTGGCGGACAATATTTTGCTCGGCTCCCGCGATATCGGTTTTAATGCTCCGTGTCCGACCCGGCCTCAAAGAATCAACCTGCATAATATTATACATATTGAAATTCTTCCACCCCTGAACATCTACAGTATATTATTCTATGAATAAGTTTATTGTACGCAGATGTGCGAAATACCTACTTTACCAATAACAATACCGCACAGGTTTATATCTAGCTTGTGTCGCGAAATTTCATCAGAGTCGTCTGAAGTAATAAAAGAGGATGGGTAAAGCCAGTAAGTAACCCCTGCAGTCCGTAGAGCGAATTATAAAAAGGAAGAACGAAGAAAGAGCAATTAGTGAGAACTCCAATAAAGCGAACGAAGAAATCTTATTAGATAAGTGCTACGCGCAAATTGATAAATAACAAAAATAATACATTGTCGGGACTGGAGATCGTACAGCGTTCAGCGTACCGACTCTCTGAAATAATTCAATGATTCCTATCAGATATCGCTCTCTCCTCTGGGAAATTCTGTTTATTATGATTTGGCCGAGGTCGACAGAGGACGGGAGGCTACTGACAAACAATCCTGATTATAACATACACACCACATCAAAGCCGCGGACCACCCGACTACTTCAAAAGCAAAATTTTATTGGTAGCATTTACATTTTTATTGGTATGCTAGGACACCGCCTGCCGCCTTCGTCCTGAAACGTAAGTGATTTTGAATTTTCTGATGTGTATTTTATTATCTGTTTTTATGTGTGCTCAATATGACTACATACATATATTACCATAGGAAAAACATTACGGTCACGTATCTTAAGGCGTTCACTATAGGTTACATACACTTACACACGGAAGCACGCTTGTTATCCTTCAACCCATTCTAAACATATTTTGTAAGGCTAAACACATTTTGTTCAGTTTTAAAATTAAACACCGATTTGCGTAACAAGTGAATTGTTCCTTTTCCTATTGTTACATTATACAATAGGTGAGCAATAGAAGCACATTTTATTTTTACTAATTTGTTTCCATTGTGCTCGACTTTTTGATTGTTACATCGTGAAATTAATTCGGATGAATACACAAACAGATTTATCAACATTTGTTCTTACTTAAAACGTTTTCAGGAGAACAAACTGACACAGAAAATCGTTGATTTTATTAGACATTGAGAAGAATAAAAGATAGAAATATTTATGGGAAACCATTAGGTAAGAAAGCCATTGTTTGTGCTATCTATAGGCCATGTTTGGGTGGTTCGTGATTGATTCCACTGTAATTTCCATACGCGTGCTCTGCTCATATTAGCCACTTTATACACCCACCAGCTAAAAAGACCCTCCTTTCCCCTGCTGTTTCTTGTGTATAAACCTCAGAGAGGGGTAAACTGGTGTATAATCCAAGCTCAAGCTTACCTGGTCACCTTTTCTAGGACTATACAATATTATGGCGGGGCGACCTCGCGGCGCCTGCCGAGTCACGCACATATATTTTTTCAAAGCCTTAAATTCTATTGCCATTTATTATACTGATGGTACGTAGCTATTAATAAAGTATTAGAGATCTACCAAAGATCTTTTTAAAATGGAAGTAGCTTTTATCCGAGTATTTGCACGCAACCTCAGCGCCTTACAAATTGGATTATACTCGATTCGTTAAAGTCATTTTTGAAAAGGGATTGAATTGTGTGTTAGCCTCGAAGCAACCAAATTTTACTAACTCCAAATATTTATTATTTACTCTTCACTTAGCTGGTATAAAAATGCAGTGATATCCTTGGTTGAAAGATTGGTAGGACCTGAGTAATAGGTTCCTTATATTGATAAAAGCAGAAAATTTTCTTTCTTAACTCAAGGATTTAAAATAATATCTATATGTAGGGATGACTACGTAATTTTCAGGCTAGGCCAATAACGTATGGGCACTTTTCGGGCGAGGAGACAACAAATGAGCGACTTTCACCTTTCTTGATATGTACGGTTACAAGGTACCAAAACAATACACTTTAAGTGATGGAGAATACGTAAACGACATTCCACCAAGCACGTAGTTTGGTCTACATAAACAATCGGTAACTCCTACTGCATTTTTTCCTAAGTTTTATCACAAAATTCACAATTCATAAAACCCGCCATCCTCTTCCTCGACCTCCTGTCTGATTGTCTCTTGTTCGCGCCAAAAACTAGTCCTTAGTGTTATGTCAAGTCATCTGTCATTCGAAACCATATCTCTCTTCAGAACGAAATCTTTAGAAATGCTGACATATAAATAAATCTTAACAACCCGCAAAAAGTAACAAAATTATTGATACACAAAGAAAATCATAACTCTCTCAACATAATTGTTTTAAAAGCCAAACCCTTCATTCATTACGAGCTATACGACGTTCTAGCAGTGAGCTAATTCGCCCCAACCTTAATCTACTCGGGGCGAGGAAATAAAAATATGATATTTCCACTTTGAGTAATCAACGTGATATATGGGCTGGTTGTACGTGCTTGTGAGACCCCACCTAACGACTGACGGACAATTAAAACAGACATCCCGGCCCACGCATGTACGCGGGGATTGCCGCAAATGCAGTTTGGACAAGCGGCATTTCAACAAGTATTTGTGCGGCCTTTTCCAACTTTTATTTGTTTTAGCCCCAGCTCAACCTGGTGTCAATAACACAAAATAAAAGCAAGAATTTGATTTGCAACATACAGGGTGGGCCAAAAATCGTGGATCAAACGAAACGTCGCGATATTTCGGGCTATTTGCAGTAGGTAGGTCATAAAGAAACCATTTTTTTTTGCCGTATAGCTTAATAACTAACCTTATAACTATGGCCTTGTTTCGTTTGATCCACGATTTTTGCCCACCCTGTATATTAATGCTCGTCGAAAATAATATTGAGGTAAACTTTTAATAAAAGTCTCAATTTATCACGCGTTATCCACATTTCCACAATACATTACAATAAATTCAAAGAAGGTAATAGTGAGCACATAAATAATAATACACGTATATAAGCCGGGGCTGAGGCCGAGGCGCGTTCCGTCGTGTGGCAACACTAATAACCGGCGTCGGGTGTCAGGGCGCTGCCGACAGATATTGTCGTCAATTTGTTAGGGCCGCTCTCCTCGGCGCTGCTTAGGATTCGGCCGACGCCCGACCCGCCGCCCCGGCTTATGAACACACCACCAATAAGAACAACAAAGTTGAGATGTCAGCCGATTAGCCGCAAGTCACGTTACCATCCCTTTTTTCGTTCAAGTAAATATATTTTGTTCACAAACATTCTGTCCGAACAAATACGTAACGTTGTCGTTCATATCAGACTATGCCTACTCGTTCACAAGATAAACAGTCGATTTCAAAATTGCAGCATCCTAAAAAATATCAAACAAAATATGAGTTTGTTATTCGCCGGAACACGCGCCGGTTCTCTCTCTATTTCCAATAATGCCATGGATATCGAGCCGAGATGAGCTAAATTGCACAACTTTGTTCGGATCTTATTAATGTACTACGCCGCAATAACATATTTTGTTCTAAGTCTATAATAGTTCGCAATTAGTGACAGATCGCTAACCCCTCGCCTACAAGCTCCATTAAACACTCCACTTGCTTCCCGAGAAATCCAATTGAGACTTTGTTATTCTTTAACTGTGAAAGCGAAAATGTTTCGAAAATCCAGATAGAACCTGCTTAAGTTCTTTAGCTACTAGTTTGTTGTTGGTCATTGAAATTCAGACATCAATGTTGTCACCTTTTTAGTAATGTTGTTAGCAAAGTTTCCTCAGCAACATGATGGAAGAAGCCGAATAGTTTTAACACGTAGATGCATTAGGTATTCTACAGTCTACTTTATGCTAGGCGTCAGGCGAGGCGGCGCGGCGGCAGCAGGGTAGTAAGCCTTATTTGAGCCAAGCGCGCGTGACGTGAAACTGGAAACTCGACTTGTATGTCGCGTCGCGTCTTGTCGCCCGAATTCTCATCAAATCATCCCGCGACAATGTCGTTGCAAATCCCAACACGGGATCAAACGATATTAGAACTAAATTGAACCGAAGCAGTGATGATACCTAATTGCATATGTTTGTCACAGTACGTATACATTTCATACGCGCTGGGAATGCTTTAGTGGGGTGTTTGAACCACTAAGGCATAGATTTGTTGTGTTTTCCATGTTTGGTTCCTTATGTGAAAGAGATCATGCAAATATGATATACTCTACATCCTGTTTGACTAATCTAATAAATTTCCTGGTTATACATAACGATACGCTTCCACTGAAGCTACATAAAAATGCTAATATCTCCCCGATTCAGAATTTATTAGCCTCTTAAAATCGCTAATACAGAAAAGTCGTTGCGACACCTGTTAGAAGGCAAGTTTAAATTATCTCTGCAGATAAAAAGTGACTAGATAATACAATGAGATCCTTCGAAGGCGGCTGCTGTCCTCGCGAATCATTAATTTTAATTCGTACCCCGTGACGACGGTCTCTCTAATGAATTATTGGGAATCGCTGGAGTGCCCCCCTCCCCCCTGAACTTCCTACAGTTTCTCTTCGGGACTTAGCATAATGTGAAAAAATGTTACGCGGCCCTGCTGCATACTAATTGCTTGTTGTGTCGCTCTCTTTAAGTAATATTCAGAACTTACCGACCGGAACTTCGGCGGCGCGAGACAAGATTAACAACTTTTACCCCTGATCGATCACTTAACATCGGCCTTTTATAAGCTTCGAATTCAAACCGCTTTTGTTCGCAGTGCCCGTTAAATTATTGAAAGGATCATCCAAATATAAGCTCATTTTTTTCGCGGAGAAAGGACTGAAAGAGTAGCTGCTTGTCATGCACTAAATCTTTGGATATTTTAATGGGTTCTCATTCTTATTCCGACTAACGTTACGGAGGATGGCCATCGGGGATGGTTACCGCATACCAATGATAATACGTTTCGTAACTTCTTTTTCAGTTTTTTTTCCTGAAGGAGTACTTAATTACTTTCTATTTCTTGAAAGGTAAGTAAAACATATTTAAAGAGAGGCGCGCGGCTCGTCGCGGCGCGTACGTGCGTACGTTGTCATGCGTGCCCGCGAGCCAGGGCCGAGGAAACTTGTATTTTTTAAACTTTTGCCTTCCCGTAAGCCGGAGCAGGAAAGTTACAATTGTATTCCCCCTTTGCCCCCTTCAATATGTGACCTGCTTATTTATTGGAGAGGCGTCGGCGGAGTTCTCAGACAATATGTCGCGAGCCAGCCGAGCAGACGCACGCGGAACGAGCGACTTAAACAAAACACAATTTAACCCGACAGAGAAAGTGAACTATTTGATTTATAATAACTTTTAGTTGTGCTTCCGCTTGCAAGCACGAGTATTGGAAGTATTTGTCATAAGTTGGAGCTGCCTCGAGCTCGCTAGATGGATGTCTATAGAGTGGTGGGTCCATGTGGGAGGCTGGCCGCTCAGTATTCAGAGCGCACCCGTCATTAGCCGAGCCAGACGTTGGATTTCCCAGAAGCAGCTCGAATGTACCTACTACCTACCCGGTGCTGCTGAATAATGATGACATCGGACCTACTCAATTTCAAGTTCGAATTTAGCGATACTTTTCAACAAGTATTAGAGAGCTATCATTCAGGTTTGCTCGAAAATAACTCACGCTGGGATAGTACGTATCTAATGAAGAACGTTAAGTAAAAAATAAACTAAAACCTGAACGTAAGCCCATTGACGTTCATGTGCCTGGTGCGACATCGGAAAAGTCGAAGTAATCCATGGAAACCAAAATGCCTTATGCATTTAACTTTCGCCGTTGTTTTACGGAATGCTGAAATTTAAATACAGAATCCATTTTGTGTTCAAATGAGTTTTCGGAATAGCCAATTAGTTGTTAGCGCCCGGCCGCCCTCGTTCGCTTTCATTAGGCTATATAGTTTCCCAAATATCTGGGCCCCTCAGAGATATATCTTTCGGTTGCTTTTCCATTTTCTTCTAACAGTTCGCTTATGCGAGAAGCGGGGAGCAACTCAGTTGTAAAATTTTACTGGTGTTTCGCGGTTTATTCGACGCCGAAGCTGCCTCGCACAAGCCGACGATACTCTTATTTAAAACATAGGTAATCAAATTCTGGTCTTAGCTGAACAAGTGCGCCACAACAACAAGGCTGTGAAACTTTTAAAAATGTACTGAATTTTTATAATATTATAAAAATTAAAGTCTTCTCCACCGCACTCTACTGTGCTATATGGCTGCATTTAAAGTTTTAAACCAATTTATACTTAAATAAAAGCACTATAGTTTATTTTTAATGGCAAAGTAAAATTATTTGTGCTGCTAGCAGTAATAATATTTTTATTTGCTATTAAATTTCGTAAATCCTTTAAAAATTAAGATATCCAGGTTTATTGTTATTTAAACACAAAATCGTTGCACGTTTAATCAACAGCTTTGGATATTGCTTACTAACTAACTAACCCCAACCGTTAACAAAATTAATCGCAATCAAAAACGCACCGAGCACGGGGGCACGGCGCGGCGAGTGTTTATTCGAAAGCAACTCTTTATAACGTGGAATTCCTTTCTTATTTCATAACGCAATCTTCTCGGCTTCTTATCTAACAACGAACATATCTCGCCCCCGCTCCCGAGGAAAATCGTCCAATATAAAATCGGTTTAATTTGCGCTTTTCGCACTCAATGGGATGGAATAATATCGGGCAATTTGGTTACCGCTGGCATAAATATGGCGGGCCGCGCAGTAATTGTAACGCGGGCAATTCGCGCCTCGTAACGACCGAGAGGAGAAAACTTCGCCCGTTTGAGCTGCTCTCGCCACCGACGACCGCACCGCCGCGCGCCGCCGCCCACAGACACCCGAGCGCTACAGGCGCACGCGCACTCACAGCTCTTGACCTACATACAACTCAAACTTGCTCCACCAACAACCATTAAAGGCCCAAATTTACAATAATTATGTCTTTTACAAATTGATGGACAAAACTTTTGAACCAAATTCATTTTCAGGCTGGAAAACGTATATTTCCCTAAGTGGGTTAATTCACCGAACACAACGCTGTATAAAATCTTGGCTACTTCACTCCAAAAACATCAAACAAAAATGCGACAATACCTCACCAAAAGTCGAAAAACTACGTAAATCGTGGCATCCTTTATCTGATTGCAGAGAGGCATGAGTAACAACAAAAAGGAGCAATCTTCTCGTTCCGCATGGCGGGGCCGCCCGGCCGGCCCGGGGCGGACTCTATCCGCGCGACACAATGCGGCCGCTCGCTACAGATTACTATTACCAAAACAGATCCTGTTGATATAATGCCAACACAAAAGTAATTACCAGGAGCTCTTCTTTGCTCCTTTGCCTAACGTAATAGAATAACGAATGTCATTTTCTTTTACTCTGACCCTTCCGCGGTTCGCGCGGGGAATGCAAAATTCCCGAAATTAGAGTGAATAAACCTGCGTTGTAATTAAAGTCGGGTGCCGGGCGCTCGCAGCGCTCCGAGAACGTTGGCCGCCCATCTTTCTTGGCTGGCCTACGAATTAAGCACCGAATTGCTTTAGTAATTCGAAGTATATATTCCTCGCTCTCAGTTAAATGTAAATCACTTTTACTGTCCCGATTTTCACCACTTAACTCCCTAATCTTCTAATATCTACCTTCTTTTATTTAGTATGTAAATGCGAGATATAAAGTCGATTGCCTGTAATTCGATATCGGTATTAAATTACAAGAGCTCGGGTCTTTAAATCAACAGACAGATCGGCTTTGGATTCGTCACGAAAAAATACAAAGAAAAATTGGAAATTCACAATTCATTTTGTCTCCATCTGGTTTCTATGGCGTTTTATAACATTTATTAGTGATGTTTGAACATTTAAATGTAAGTTCTGTATTAAAATAATAAATATAAACGGGTTGTGAATGCTGGGGCTGTATTCAGTGAGAGTACTTGGCGCCGGGCGGCGGCGACAATCAAGTGACGCAACAGTTAAACTAGGAACAGCCCTCGACCACTTCCGCTCGCCCAGAGCCGCCCAGCGCCGCAGCCGTTCAAACTCGAGCAAACACTCGCCAATTGCCTTAGTGATGTTTATACGAGAATTACAAAACTATCGATACGAAGAAAAATTGCGTGAAATCATTTTGATAGTAAATATTTTTACTACGAGCTTTATTTTTTATTGAGTTCACCAAGACAAAACATTGTACTAACATTTTACTACGCACTCGAGAACAGATTAATTTGTAACTAATGTTATACGCGTCGATTGAAATAACAATAACATTTAAATTCGTTTCCAGAGAAGACTAATATCAATTCAATTACATTATCGCAGCGAAGCTCGATATCGATACGAAAGTGAATAGAAAAAAAAAACATTGACAGCGGCCGGTAGCCCTATCGCCAGCCAGTCGGATGGTAACAGTTTGCAGAACGGCTGATTGCTTTGATAATCGCCGCCTGAGACGTTACTAATGACGCAAGAACATTGTCTCGACAACCCCCACAAGAACGGCCTGCTTCTACAAGATACATTATTACTACAGTTATTCCAAACAGCCAACACAGCAGTTTCTAAATAAATTAGCCAAATTATTCGAACACAGCCTTGAAGTGCTCTAAACTAGTTATAATGCAGTTAGGCTGTTAACTGTGACCATTTTATTGTTTAACTGCCATAAATTTGATTTTTATGTTTGCTTTGGCCTCTAAAGAATTCAGGCCGACTTGAAAATAAAACTATTATAAATGGCACCTTGAAAACATTGGTCATACGATTATAACCATACCAACAAACCGGGTAATGGTTGCCGCATACATTCCATAGCATACCTAACCGTGATTTAATGGATTCAATTTATGGAAAATTTTGTCTATTCAAAGAAGAACAATGGTTGTAAAACATCAGAATTCTGCCTATCATCAACATCAGTCCATTAACGTTCCCACTGCAGGGACACATGCCTCCTCTCTGTGAGAGGGAATACTGCCCAACTTAATATAAACTTATTTTAAATATCTAGAGAGTCGTCATTATTTATTCTATTTACGTTTGAAAATGAAAAATTTTCTACTTCGCAGAATTTTATAAGAGCTTTCCCAAGAGAAGACCTGCATAGAGTATGTAATATATTGAATTGTGACCAACGTCTCCTACTTACAGCAACACAATGCAAAATAAGTTAGCAATGAAATTCAGTTGTGAGCGGCGACAGCGTGAACTACTAGCTAAACTACATTTGCCAACTCAGTAACACGAGCAATCGAAAAATAGAAAGTTCAACTGGCTGCCGAGGATCGAGACTAACTGAGTAACTGGCATTCTTCACGAACTTAGGTGAGACTCGCCTCGCCGAGAAATTTATTCAGTTTGGTTTGTTTACCCAATCCTATTGTTCCTAGAAAACCCTTCACCGGAATCACTCGTTGGATTTACTTGCTGTGTTAAATGTCGCAGAAAAATTTATTCATACAACTCATTGTCAGTTCTGGAGAAGTTTTCTGAATTTAGACTTGGGGTTTAAATAATGGTTCATTCCTACCGCTTTGAAGTATCCCCAGTCAAGTTATTTCCAGAGTTCAATGAGTTACACAATAATAAAATCTTGTGTTCAGTGCCATGATAAAGGCACGTCTGGCTTGCAAAGTACACTCGCTGAAGTAGTAAACGGAAAATTAGATCTTCAAGCACAGGTTTGATGAATAGATTCCTCTACATCAAAATAAAACTTAACTCTCTTTTGAAACTAAAACCATTCGGAAAAAGCATAAACTGAAAACAAAGACAAACAAAATTAGCAGACCAAACAAAATAATCGATAAATCTCGAATAAAAGTTGTTAGATTTATTTGCGAAACAAAAGTTATCCTCTCCCGTCGGTACAATATTAGGAATGTTTGATTTTCAAACCAAAACAATATCTTTGGTTCGTTTGAAGCGGTATATTCGGAAGTGGTACTTAGCGCTACAGAATAAACTGTTGGCGGAGTCGTGTAAACACGGAAATTCCATCCTGCAGGCGGTTTACACGCCCGAGGTCATTCAAGTTTCATTACCAATAGCTCCGAGCTCATAACTTATTCAGTTAGGGGCAGGTAACGTGCTTTAACATTCAATTTGCCGGCAGAAGAAACGTTATGGTCGGTAAACGTCGCGAATGGCGACGGCGGCGGTGGGAGACGCCACAATGTCATTGTACGTGCGTCGTGTCGTGCAGCGCTCGTTGTGATAACGAAGCCTGCTTGTTACCCGATGTATGGAGCTCATTTGAAATAAATTGAATTTGAGCTTCTGTTGCAAGAAATTACATTTGTTTTATTTAGGTTTTACTTACCTTTTCCTTTTCATTTATGACAAACTATCAAGCAATACAATCATTATAATCAAAGGGAATCCTCAACACTCTCTGAGTCCTTACAACCCTGTTACATCAGTATAATACTCCACATTTAGGTAAGTAGCTACTCCACCCAATTCCGATCAGCTTATAGCCAGTAGGTGTAGTTTTATGGCGAACATTGTAACCACTATATAAACACACACCTTCAAGAGTTACGCCCACCCACAGCACTTAGGTAATAAAACCAAGAAAGTAGTTTTAAGAAAGCCCGCGACAGCCATTGCAGCCCCATATTACCCGCTGCAAAACCCTCCTTATTACACGAGACAAACAAGTTATTCGTTTCAAATTGAAAACTTTCCACCCTACTAGCCATGCTGGGGCTGTGGCCCATAAATTCCCGCCAATTTTGTTTTATTTCGCGATGCAGGCACGGTAATAAAAGTAAGCTGGACGTGAGACAAAGCCTCTAGCCGGGATTACGCGGCCATCGCAATGGATCACTGCAGCCTTTGATATGGAGTCTAAACAACGACACCTGACTAACTGGGCACGCCCACGTAATTTGCCAATGTGGATACAAAAAGACTTTATGATACGACCGACAGCCTCGTTCCCGAAAAACGAAATCCCTCTTAAAACTCGTCGCACTTTGAAAAACATATCCATAAAACTATACTCCAAGTTTACGGCCGAATACATAAAAATATGTACCTTAACCTCGGCTCGACGAAATTTGGCTAGAGAGAACACTTTTTTCTAAGCAAATAAAATCCCGTACCTTCATACTTTCGTAGATCCATATTAAAGGACTCGGCGAACGAACTGAGTAAAATATCAATAAAATATTTCCGATAACATGGATACTAAATGTTTGGATTAAAAATAGAATTGTTGACGTCTGTAGATATCGGTAGGCAGGTGCATAGTTCTGGAGTTCCTCCAATCTCATCTGTTGTAGTTGGCAAAGCACCGAGTGGCCGCATGTGTGATCTTTGCTTCATGCTCATTGTTGCATTCCTTTCTATATGAAACGTGTCGTGTAAGCACGAATTTAAACTGGATAAGTAAACAAATATTCCTGTGTTTCATTTTAAAACATTCCTTTTTATTTTCTCTTGTCTGTATCGAAGGTTATTTTCAAACATTGCGAAAGTCGTTTTTTCTGTCTGGCGAAAAGAACTCGAATAAAAAACTACAAAGTTTTATAACACAACAAAAAAACCGAGGCCTTAATGAAGTGTGTCCGCTCGTACCACAAGCTGCGCTTTAAGAAGTGCCAGGTGAAAGCAAGCTCTTTTTATAGCAACTAAAATAAAATCGGCACGCGTGAGTAAGGAGAGGTCCCAATGGATGCAACCACAACAATGACAGTATAAACACGAAAACATTCCTTAACCCGAAGCTCTAAAGTTGGTATTCACTCTCACCTCGAAGTGTCTGAGAACAAAACAATGCCTGGTGTACGGATAGGATTGCAAACAGTTGCTGTGTCCAACGGTTATGATCCGTCGTTTCAGCAACACGCCAAATTTGGTCCCGTCATAAAAATAAAAAGTAAAGAAGTCTGGATAACACATGCTCTGAAGATTATGTAAACGACACACAGTGCCAGGTCTTGAATAATTTAGACATCAGTTCTGCGAAAAGAAGAAATATAAAATGAAGTTGTTCTAAATATCCGAGTAGGAGAAAATAATGTTGTCTAGAAATCAATATGTGCTACAAAACAACACGTAAAACAATAAACACTGAAATAGTTAATGTGCCAAGAAGGAGCGTGGGAGCCAATTAATTTTTGCTGAGACCACGGTTTATGTTTTCCCGGATAAATAAGGAGATTTAGCGGCGACGCCCAGAGCCGCCTCATAAAATGGCTTGCTCGTAACCAGCCGTGACCAGGACCCTAACTAACGATTCTCGATAATGTTGCAATAAGTCTGCATTTTGTAAACTGCCTGCAACCAAGCAAACCAATTCAAATAACTACACCAATTTAAGACATAATTCAGATAGACTTGAATTCCTATTGCAGAATAATTGAGAGAACTGTGACTATACACTAGCGCTTTAAAGCAGTATGCAGTTATAAAAATAGTATTTAAAGTGCCAAATATTTTTTCACGACTTCATATAAAAGTTTTTCAATACAAACATCATAAACAAAGTTACGACTCACGGTACATTTGATGGTGCATGAAATTGCACCGTACATACAAGAGTCATTCGAATGCATTTTATTTCCGTGGAGTAGGCGAGGAGGCCGGGCGATGACTAAATAATGACCAGGATAACGCAGTTTTATTGCCGCCTCCGTGTTGCGAATATATAAATGAACCCTCGAGGGAGTGTTAAAGACGCCGCCAAAGAACTCCTGTCGAAACAAGTCGGGCTTAGAGAAATGGCGCAGTAAACCACCCCATCCGCTGAGACGTCATTTTGCTCTTTGTACGAAACTGCTGTTTGGAACACAAAAAAAATAATAAGAACTGTATATTTGTACCAACGAGCCAATTTTCAGCAACAATCGTTGTTGGCTAAATAAAGTTTGTTGATAAATTGTCTTTTTTTCTGCTAATTTTATCGTATCATAGTAAATGTAAGCTTTGTTTTAGAATACCATTATTTTCTACGGTAGAGACAATGAACCCAATCAAACGGTGGGTAGGTACCTCTTTGGTAGTGCTTTTCGTAAAAAAAATTTCTTTACTTTTTTTCTTTTTTTTAGGGTTCCGTACCAAAATGGTAAAAAGGAACCCTCATGGTGCGACTCAATCTATACGTCCGTCTGCCACATATGTGTTTTTTTTGCAACATGCACTGAAAGGGTCTTAAAAATTTGAAATGCACACTGTCAAACATTTTTTCTATAGGCCGCATAGTTTTCGACATTTGACGAAAAATGTAAAAAAAAAACAAACCGTTCTCCCCTTATCTCCGAAGTTTGCATAGAAATAAGTCTGAAATTATTCTATTTGATAGAAGTTTAAGTAAAGATTACAGGAAAAATAAAACGATGTCTCTAAATAGCACACTTTTTCAGAAATCATCAAAAAAAATACATTAGTTCCACTATCAGTCAAGAGATGGCGCCTACCTAAAACTACAATATTCTACACCGCAGTTTTAAAAATTCTCTGACGAATATAAGCCTCGACGATGAAAATTTTAAAACATTTCACGTTTCACAACCAAAATATCCACCTTCCTAACTATTCCTATTACAACCAACTTGTTTTTGCGGTTTGGTACGGAAACCTAAATGTGCGAAGTCTGACATGCACTTGGCAGGTTTTTAGGGTTCCGTACCCAAAGGGTAAAAACGTTACCCTATTACTAAGACACCGCAGTCCGTCTGTCTGTCCGTCTGTCACCAGGCTGTATCTCATGAACCTTGATAGCTAGACAGTTCAAATTTTCACAGATGATGTGTTTCTATTGCCGCTATAACAACAAATACTAAAAACAGAAAAAAAAATTAAGTGGAGCTCCGTTTTTTGGGATAATGGTACGGAATTTTCAAAAAAAATATGAAAAATTCGTGCGCGAGTCCGCCTAATACTTGGCCGGTTTTTTTTAATATTCTGCATGAGAAAAGCTTCACTGCTGTCAGTACTTAGGTATGCCAGTTTCAGAGTTTATTTATTCATAACTTCACCGTTTCTCCTGGCATAAATCATATCTAAAACAACAGCAAACCAAGTTTATAACTAGTGAAGTATACAAGGAAACAAATAGCAAGTGAGCACGAAAATTAGTTTATTTTATGTATTTAATTATGCCAGTTGTGTTCACGGCTCCAGTTTCAAATTGTGATTTCACGGTGTTAAAATATTAAAAGTTTAATTGTATTCCGGCGCCCGACTCCATAGCCGTAAAGAAGTCGGCGAGGCGCTCCGTTGATACACTATTAATGCAATTGTTCGAAAACAGCGCGGGGCAATAAAATTTAGCCTTCAGGTAGAATATTCCGCCCCACTTCGCAGCCGTAGCCATAATTTTTCGCATTGCGGATTTCAGGTAAATGTATTTCATTACTTCATTTTACGTTTTTACGACTAATGAGATTGTTTTAAAGAAAAAGATTGCATGCAGATTAAATTTCAATTAATTTTATATAAACAAAATCAATATTATGGTTCATTAGCTTAGCTATTGAATTAGCAGAGCTTTTTTCATATAGTAACACTAACAATTATGTGAAACTCCAATATTAAATATCTGAACTAATCATTACGCAAGCAGCAGATCTCCATCTTGTCTTCAAACGGCATTTTTTTTAGGTCTTGGGCCTTCCACATTTTTGCCGGCTATTTTGATCAGTTCGTGGGTCCACCCTGGTTCATGACCAGCTTACGCTTCAGTTCTGGGTACATACTCCATCTACCAGCTTGTCTACGTGGCCTGCTCACTTCTACTTCTTCCACACTATCTACTAATACACAGGTAAACATAGTTTTCACTAAGTATGTTTGCAATAATTGCTGAACATAAACCCTGTTAAAATACTTATAGCAACAAACTGCACTGCGTTTTCTTGTTCTCTGCAAGGCACACATTTGATCTCTGTTGAAGAAAATTGCGATGGTCTAATAATTGTGTGCACTTACTACTTTCACCGTATCAGCCGAAAGACGTCTTCTGCGGGACACAGGCCACGCCATACCGTCCGGTCCTGTGCGTCCATTTTTTTACTACTTAAGTTTAATACTACTGTTTTATTATACTAACGAGCAGGATAACCACCTCCATGCTGAAAATCACACTCCATTTTCTTTCTTAGTTGGCTCAAAAAAACTAAATTCCATTTGAAATAACATAAGACATGTTTCCAAATCTTTATACATTCCGTTCAAACGATTTTGAGTTCCATCCCGTAAACATAAGGATGACATAAAAAGCATAAACCTGCTACCAAAACCAACTGTTTACTACAGCTACCATTTGTCGTATTACCAACGCAAAAGAAGTCAAAATCGGTTGAACGGGTTGTAAAATGGGCTAATTTAAATGTCTAATGTTATCGCAAATGGAGTATAGACACAATATTGTCACTAATAAAACAAGCACCATCACTCACTTCACTCTTTAGTCCGATATCAAAGATTGAAGAGTGAATCGGCCACGGATACCTATCAATCTGACTATCGATGACCAAACACCCACACACGTTGAAAGGCTAGTTTACAAAAAATATGCGTTTATTTTTGGAAAATGTTTTCCCATCGGAGCTGATATTTGTAATTTTGAGTATAGTCAAAGCTAAAGCTTTATTTCGTTAGCTTTTTTACAACGGCAAAAAGACTTGTTAAAACGTATATGTGTTTTTTGTATGCGTGACCTATGACGTTCATAATTCCTTATTGAATTGTCTTGCGTCCGCCGCTTTGATAATTTCGTTAATTTTGATCGAACTAACTTTAATTGAAAGCCCTGTGACAAGACAAAATTGTCTTTTAAAATTACTTGATTTATTGAGACAAATTGGTGTTAAGTTGGTAAAAGTTAGTTCTTTATTTTCATTATATATTTTTGCCTTCAAGAATCAAAGTAACAAAAACTATCTAATAATCTAAATTGTAATCGCGAATACAGTGACTTGGTCCCTAGTCACTGTATTCGCCAAAACTTACATTTCACATGGAATTTTCAGGAATTTACACGTTCATGTCACAGTGAATCCTTGTAAGCCACTAGTGACTAGGAAAACATAATTATTAAAGGTAGTAACGCCCATTAATGTCTACGGAAGTATTTCAGTTGACATTATCAGAAAACAGAAGATGTTTAATGTCAGTTACAGAAAGCTGTAGAGCCACCGGACAACGAACTGTCCGGAAATTGAACTCACAATTAATTTGAGCTATTATCGCTTGACCATAACTTGAAGATTTCAATAGAAATTCTATTAAATTGAAAAATTTAAGACATAATTACAAGCTTTAGTTCTTGCCTTGTTAGTAAGTAATTATGGGCCAAATCTTGCAACTGAATTTTGAAAAAAGAATTCCCAACCGATTGAACATAAATGTTGAATACACGTTTGGTTTGGATGACAACGCACCGTTAGCTTTTTTTTTTAAACGTGTTATAAATGAATAATGTATATATTAAGTTATCAAATACATACCTACAATATGCATTACTAAACATTTTTGGGTACTAAATGTTTTGGCAGACACTTTCAATTTAAAAATGAAATAAACACATACCTTATCAAAATAATACATTTATTTAAGATGTGTAATTAATTTATCATTTACATTATTCACTTTACTTCGGACGATATACGTTTATTTATTGATACAATAATACTTATTTACAAAAAGAATAACACTAAATAACACTGTAACAATATACGTCCCATAAAATAATGACTGAAATTTCCATAATAACATAAAGTATAATACATTTTCGAATAACGTTTTATCACATTTCTCGTACATATCGTAAAATTTCTATTGCGATGCTTTGGCTATATCTTATTTATATCCTGCAAGAGTTCTGCTCTCGTTTGCTGTTTTCAATAAATCTTAAGTAACAATTTTAGAGCATTAACTTTTACCTATCCATAAAATCTTTCTTTGGATTCATCTACTACACTATAATATTAAGTTTTACTCCTGTACTCTTTCAATTTAAATGTAATATTGCTGATCTCTTTACTAGGACTTTCAAGAAAACCAATTTTTTTGTCTAATTCTACAAAAGATGTTTTTGATTTGTTTTTCTTTGTTATTTATTTTAAAACCATTCTCAACTTAGCATTTAATCGTTACTGTACAAAAGCACGTTAAGTTTAAACATTAAAATATATCTATTGTGATCAATTAGTTTACAATCCCGAGTACAAGGATTCAATGGTATCTGTATCAGTCGATCAGAAATTTTAAACATTTTTCTTCAAAATTCTGAAAATAATTTAACATCACTTTAACAAAATTTGTTCATATATTTTTGAGCAACATTGCCACATTCAAACACACAAATTCCCCCGTCGTGTGATGTTGGGATGTAAGTCCTATTCCTTTTGCAGGAAAGTCAAGTGAATCAGATGTGTTATCAGTTGGTACTCATTCGCAGTACCAGGTAGTTCTTCTAACTTTCTTATCTACTATTCCTAATCTCTTGCACTCGCCTGGCACTCCTCGTAGAGAATTATCTGGAATTAACAAAATACTCTATTAATTAACATCAACACGAACATGATTTGGAAAACATACACAAGAGGAACTCTTATTACAAAGATCAATGAACCCAGACTGCCACCAAAAAATAAGTAAACCTTATATGAAGTAAATCTATTAAAAACAACCCATACGATGAAAAAATTATAGCCAAGTAAGAAAAGCTAAGTGAGAAAAGATGTCAGTTTTATTTCAAGGCTGGAAGGGATGGCGGCTTAAGTAAGCTCTATACTGGCCTCTCCTAGGCCTAAAAATATTTGGAGTCGATAGCTTCCGGCCGGTCAATAATTCAAGTGTTAAGAAATGTCGAATTTGGATCCTAGATTTTAGTTTACAGGTAAAATGGGTAGATACGATCTCAGGTTTTCTGATTCTCCTCTCAATATAAAGATCACTGGCCTTTTGAACCTATACAAGATTTAGAAGTATCGCTTTTTTATGGAAATACGGATCTATAACAATATTACAGGATTAACTATCTTCTAAGTATATTCTATTTCTAAGTATACTACACACTTGCATGCTGCTACCGCCTTTGCCACTTTTACAAATAAAACATGCTTTGTCCTTAATTTTATTTCAACTTCAGTTAAAGCTGACTAGTAAAATATACGAAATATTTGCCTTCTTTCTTCACAGTTCTTATGCAAGGTAAGATTTTTCTATTATAAACACAATACCTCTTGTTTATTTTATTTGTACAGTTCTACTTACAGAGAAACAACATTTTGTTCAACCTCTTTTATGTCAACAAATTTTTATTCTACCATACAGTTTCCCGGTCTACCGTCAAACCACAAAAGCGAAGGAAATGAAAACGAAAGCTTAGCAGATATAAGAAGGTGTAATGTTTGGAAGCGTGTCTAAACTTTACTGACCTACAAAGCAATTCATTGGTGCAACTTCACGAGAACGAAACCATCTAACAGACCTGCAGCAGAGATGGTACTCGGTGTAAGTGGGGAATTAATTTTGACACATTGAGATTTTAAGCTGGGAACAAATTATCGGACGCAGCTGACGGACGCGGCTGACGTAAGCGACTGACAGCCGCGACTTAAAGAGTATCTGGGCAATGAATGTACATTACATTGTGCAAACTATCAGACGTAAGTCGCGGACGTGACCTTGGGTGTTCGGACGTCCGATAAAGATCTGGCCCGCTGGATGTTTGTGTCAGCCGAAAACGTCCGCGGATGGTGTGCACGGGGTGCGGGACGCGTCCCGGCCCGGCGTCAGACAACTCGGACTACGATATATCTTGCACGTGCGTGCGTGAATATAAATAAATATTGTAGAAAAACTTTTCGAGTGTGTTGGCAGCAGATAATTGCGTCCTAACTTTCACTACTCGACATGTTTTTACTTAATCATAATCTTCGTTAAATAAGATATATTGTCTATGGCATAAGCGCTCGAACGCGTCCGCAAGCCGCGTCCCAAATGACTGTGCACACATATCAGTCGCGGCTGTAAGTCGCGTCCGTCAGCCGCGTCCGATAATTTGTTCCCAGCTTTAGAAAGGTGAAATGTACACAAGTAAGATTAAGCACTACACATCCATGTCCGTGATTTGAATTCCGAGTTCAAAATGTAATGAATTATGACAGATTATGACGGATAGAGTTCGGATGTAGTGCGTAAGCTTCATTACAAGAAGTACTACGACTATTTCGGAACCGAAATTTCACGGACACGGATCGGATGTAGTGCGTAACCGCCCTAAGAGTATCATATACGGCGCTATACAAAGTCGAATCTTTTCTAAAAGTCGATGTGACATTTAGGCCAGTGTTATGTTATTTACAAAATTTTACATAAACATATATTCTAGAAATTCAGAATTCTAGAAAGACTGGACGTGAATATTTTCACAAAAGTCTTATTATCATTGAGATTTGGATCTATTGTTGTTTTGATGCGTCATTTGACTTTTTGTCGTGTGTGACGCCATTTTGCAGGCGACAACAACGTAGACAACATGTTTAAGATTCAATTTCGTCATCTCCAAAGGAGGATACATATTACCACTTTATTACGGCTCAAATAACATGACGTAACTTTCTTTATATGTAGATAATCAATCACATCAAAACTGGGTAACACGGATCATATACACTGGTGGATTGCAGTTAGCGGCATGGTGTTCTACAAATCCATGCCTAATAAGTATGTGTGAAACCTGACAGTCCTGACACACTTATTGTGGTATGCAAAACAATGTCTAAGTTGCGCTACTGTGACATTTACTTGTTTCTTTTTTATGACATAGAGTAGCAAGTAAAAAGAAGGCCCACGTGATGGTAAGTTGTTACAGTTGCCTATGGACATCTACAATACTAGTGGTACCACATGTTAGTTGGTTACTCTATTTCAAAAGGAATTTAAAAAAAAATCAAATATAGTAAAATACCTATATAGGTCCAGAATTATGTACTGAATCCATGGTATTTTTTTCGCGTCGGTGTCAGACACACCCCGTATTGTTTGAACATGAACATGTTGTAGGTCCGCGGAAAGCGGTTAACGGTGATCCATTCCACAATATACAGGCAGATATATCACAAAAAATGCGACAATATGCATGACACATTAGCATAACCGTCTTAAGTGACTTAGACTTGTCGTATTTATATACATTTATTTATTTATCTACGTGTCCAAAGTCCGATGTGCAAAACTCCTTATCGAATGACAAAGACATATTGTTAGTAGTACTTGTAAAAATGTGTTTGTTCTTACATTTGTCATTTTCGTTCCTCTCTGAATTCACTGACTCCTCGCTGTTCATGGATACCATCGATATCCTTTTGTTTCGCTGCTGCAGTAGGAGTTCTGGAAAACGAGAATAAATGTGATATTAGGTACACTTAAGAAATTTCTGGTATGGAAGTGAACCAGTAACGCCAACCACAGAAGCAATATCTGGACAAAAAAAATCATAAGGGGATTAAACAAAAGTTAGGGTTAAAATTATGGGAAATTTTAAAGTGACCTTAAATATTTATAATTATGAAAAAAATATACGGCAATGGCACGAAACATTAGAATTTATGTCAACGACGTCTATAAATTTTTGATATCCCAACTTCCTCCAATGAGACATTAATGACATCTCGTTTGTCAAAACAAAACTGAAGCTATTGTCAACGTTTAAATAATTTGGACGAATCTTCTTATTTATATAACTTCTTTTCATTCAAGTTCGTCGTAACAAAGTAAAATAAAAATAGATTTTGATAAAGTTGAATGGAGGTTGAGTCGAGATGAAATAGTTCCTGATGACGTTAATATCTGAATTAATTATCTTCATAAGGTATGTAGGTATATCTATTGACCGCAAGCATTAGATGGCATATCTCAGATAAATTATCGGTATGTCATGAATTTCTAAATTGTGTAAATGTACTATTTATCACATTAACGAGTTTTCTTATCACTAAGGATAATGTGATAAACATTTTAGTCATTGTTTAAACATGTCTGTTATTATCCTCATGTCTCTGGTGACCTTCACTCCCAAAAAGTATATTTATTTATTTATTATATACTTTATTGTACACCATAAGTAACATTTATAAAGGAAACTTAAAACTAAAAACACATACAATGGGCGGCGTTATCGCAATCCGCGATCTCTTACAGGCAACCAGGTATGGACAATAATTGCTGGACGCGAAGTGGGGCTGTTAGTGGTGTGACAAAACCAGTATTAAAAAAAATATATATTATAAAAGATATGCAGATACATACAAATGCTATGTAACACATACATATGCATATGCTATACGGATGAATTTCTTTCTTGTAGCATTTATTACAGGCAAACAAATATCTACCTATCACCATTATATCTGACGGGTTATTGATTTCAGTAGGTTATTTTTAGCAGTCTGTTGGACGGTAATCCTTTTCAATTCTGCTGGCTATTAAAACATCCTTGGAAGTAATAGTTTGAACTATTTTAAGCCAGAACTCATGGCATGTTACACTTACCCAACAGCCCGCGAGTTTAGTGGAGTAAGTACAAAAAAGATAAACGTTACTAGCCCTTACGTTACTAGCGTCAAATTCACGAGTATCGATACAACAACAATTTTAAAATGTGATTTATAATAAGGTACCGCTGCTATCTCAGTTAAGCCACACCTGACTGCGTTAGCGATACTGATAACAACGCAGATAAAGCCTATGATTCCGCGAAAACGTTCGTACCCTATTCAGAATAATATAACGATTTCTGTAATACAATTGACGACTGTAAAATAAATATGCATGACTCCTCACTGAGTATGGTTTGCTAATCAACGGTGTCGATGCCTTGGATAGGTCGTTGATCGATGGATCGACGGATGATCGTAATATACTTTTGCCATATAGAAGAAAAAACATCTTTAAGCGGTCATACATATCAGTTTACGTTATGATTGAATTCGAGTAAGAAATTCAATATTGATTAAATTCAACGGATATTTGAATACTTTGCTACATATTTCAGAGAAAAACAGGAAACACATATTTTTGTATGAATGAAATCAACGCTGTTCCTTAGTATCAAAATATTGCATATTATATAACCATGATGAATAATTAGTGCATAATCTCAAGACAGTGCGTTATGCCTAGTGAAATTTACGATCGAACTACAAACATTCGCTGAATCTAAACTTGTAAACGTCTATATACTAAGTAACAGGAGTATCAGACAGAAACTGTGGGAATCAACGATCTTGTTGTTAAACCAAAATTCAATAATAGTGGACATCGGCCGGCAGCGAGAGGCAGCTCAAACTACACTATCATCAGTAAATACAACTGTTGGACAATAATAGAAATCAATCGAATGCCCGTCACCTCGTCGATAGTTTAGATAATGTTCACGTAATGACGCAAAATGAACTCCGACAAGACAACAACAAAACTTCCCTGTCTTGGCCACAACACACATGATCCGAATATACATTAAGTCGTCCAGTCTGTCTCGATGGTTTTTCTCAATAGACAAAAGCCCATTGTGTATTTGAGGAAACAGCGATTGTCGCTAAATAGCTCTGAGTGACAAAGAAACGCGTTACTAGAAAGATTTAAACACCAGTTTACGCTTATCGGCGTAATCTCAGCGAGAAATGTGGCATTGTAACAGTGAGAGTTCAAAACGATCGAACTTTCGTCGCAGCATTCCCTTGTGATACTCCTATCTAATTATCCGTAAGGAAAGGTTGTTCAAGTTAGATAATACAGACCTTCTTCAAAGAGGAATAAAGAATACCAGATAAGGATCGTACGAACGTGTGAAGTATGTTGTTTAGTGTACAACCGATACTTAATTTTGTTTTGCGCAAACCAGCAAACAGAGCGATCGTTGCATATTCGTTTGCATTTACAAAACAACGGCGTCACAGAAAAACGTCGAGTTCCTGGCGTTCCCACAGTGCACATGCAACTTGCCAACGAGTGTCCAATAAAAAAGTGTGTCGTCGACCCCGCGTGCGTCAGCCTGTGATAAAGAACCCCGCTCCTTCCGTCACGTATAATACGGGGAGCAGATGACGATCAATTAAAAAGTTTGTTCGCATTAACTATGCGGGAATTAGTTTGGTTCAGTGTGCGTGCCACATGGACTCAACGAATTTCTTTGTGAGAAATGGGCTTTAAGTTAATGTTACTTATCTAAATGTAATATTATGTTGGTCATGATGACTGAAAACGAATGTTCAATACAAGATGAGAGCACATTCAATATCAATCGATATTACATTTACGATGACATTAATAGATATCAAAACATCACGTGAACGTAGGATGTTCGTCGATGGAGAGATGGGTTACCGAACTAATAAAAAATAAGCTTCCTTGGTCATTAATTTAAAGCTTGTTTTATTACCAATTGCTTCAGTAGATATAAATACTTTCGACTTCTTTCTTTCTTTTTACTGAGACAGCATACAGGGCACATTCATACACGGACTGTGTACGCAATGTTTGAAAGGTGATATAATTCTATCGACCTAAGACGGACTCGTTTGTCGCACCCTGCTGCGTTCATGACGCTACAGCTACACTCATCCTTGCATTGTTTACCATTGAACGTGTCTTGTTTTCGAGACCAATTTCTATAACGCAAAACAGTGAAGTATGGACCATGGAGACAAGTGCGATACTCGTATTTACGAGTGGTCTCTCTAAAATAGCATGACGAAATCGAAGAAAATAAGCTTCAGAAGAGGATTTTCGAACCAAACAACGCAGTATAATGAGTCAATAAATGCAATTTGAATGTTATATAGCTCGTCACACAATAGTGGGTGCTTAAAATTGCATCATTAGTCAGTGCATTGTTTCAACGTTGTGCCCTTATCAACGTGTTATGATATTGATGTTCGCGTATCGTTGCTAATCGTTGAACAACATCTATATTTTAACCAATACTGATAAATTACTCCAAAACAATGCCACGTTATCTAGATGGGTAAAATGATATTGCAGCCATATTACTGTAAGTGTTGATAGAGATAACATAAGGCCTAGTTACGGTATGTGTCCATATAGGTCGGACATGATGTTGTTAACTGATTGTTTCCATTGCCCTAATTCTATTTTCGAACTTGAATCCATATCATCTTTTAAATGTTTATCTTGGAAAACCTTTTCTTTTCTTCTCCGTATCGTTTAGCCATCGTATTTAATTACCGTGTCCAGTACAAACGTTGTGGCCACTGGTCCCGCTCTTGCTAATACAAATATAACCAGTTCTTTTATTCATGTTGTGCCGAGGTTATGATTTCCACGCAAAACCAGATTCTCACAGTAAGCCTTATAACTTCATGAGTGTAACGACGTTTGACACTGCTTGTCTATATGCTTTAAATAATTGTTTATATCCGTAGATAGTGCAGGTTTTTGCGGCAACCGCTAAAAATAGTTTGTTCTGTTATGAATTCTCAGTGCTTCTCTAATTTAGATATAGATCCATCAAACCGCAAATTACAATCTCTGCTATAATGATTGATCAAATTGAAATCATAAGAGAAAATAGAATTATTCAACCAAGGCGTAATTACCTTTCTTTTGCATGGCTTGCTCCCACAGTAGTGATGTGATGCCTTCGACCCACGCGTTCCTGATCGCAGGGTCGCTGGTTTCCAACTTGTAAGATTTGAGGTTCCTCTTCTTGTACCAGATCGTGAACTTGTGCTGGTCGTGCTCCTTCGCCGTTATTCCCAAGTCATCCACAGGAATATCGTCCTTGTATATGAAGTATTCCACTCTGGGTTGCTAGAAAATATGAAATTAATCTTTTAGTTTATTAGATTTTCGTAATGCTACCTTATCGGATTTGTTTTTCAAACCGAAATAGGTAGGACAACCCTGATCATTAACTGACAACGATTTTTAAAAAATTAATTGCTATCATAAAACCAAAATATCCAAAAAGGACACCCAACATAAATGGAATGCACGTAGCAGACTGAATTAAATATATTGTTTGTAATCTTATTTTATTCAAATTCAAACTAATATCAAGAGCAGTTTATTCAATGTCAAGTTTATTTTTACATAAAATGTGAATCAGAGTCATTGAATCGTTGGACAAAAGGTCATTTTAGCTTTGGTTGGTTATAGCTCTATCCAGTTCTAGAATGACATTTATAGTGATATTAGCAGCATGTGTACAATGGGGCGGTCTTCTCGTATTACGTATTTCCTGTATCATCAAACAGCTGAAATCGACGATGCGAGGTAAATTAGTCGTTCCGTAACATTGGCAAGGTCATTTAACTCTCGCGACTACAATTGCTATTGTGTAAAAACTTCATTACAAAAATATCTCACAATTTGCTTTGAGTGTTCTCTAGCTCCTAATGTAAGTACGGTTTTCTTTAAAAAAGCGTTGATAAAGTCCGTGACAATGACCGACTACGTAGTCATTCAAAATGTCATGGTCGCCGAACCTGCAAACCTTTACTTTGAATTTGTAGAGAATCTCTGCAGTGTTTCAAATTATTTTAACTCCAGAGATAAGACTGAAATATTTGAGTGGTTGTTCAGGATATAATCCTTTGTTACGTTAACTTCAAGAAACTCGACAATGATACAAACTTGTATCAAAACTATAAAACTGTACGCGAATTGTGAATGATGGAATACAGATAATTCCGTCGGCGACGACGCCAGTGCGACGCGTCTGCGTCATAAACACTTCGTAACATCCGACGCACAATATCTCATTATGATGCAAGTTAAGTGGCAGCGGATGGTACAAATTAAAAGTACAAATAAAAATAATAACTGCTTGTAAAACAGAGTGAAACGAGCAATAAGTGAATGTAAACCTCTTTAGTTTCCGACTTGAAATTCGCCGCGTTCAAGTCAATACTTAGCAAGTCATCTTTCTTTCAAACGTCACCCCTTGACTGATTTCTAAACGACTTCAAAGGCATCTCGGACTAAGTTGAGTATTGAATAAAGCGCTTTCAACATTTGTGTAAAGGAATTTAATTCTGCCAATACTGGAATTTATTGTTATTTAGCGAATCTGAGCACAACTTTGCATAGCCAGACAGAGAGCAATGCAGTATAGAATACAGGTAGGGAAACACTGAAATATGACACTCAAATCTAGATGTCATCTGCCAGTGTACCAAAATGGACATAGCATTAATTATAATGCTCAATCATATATTTGCCTACGAGTTTCAAACGACGCGACGACGTCAAGATATTACAATCTAATTTAAAGGTTAATCCTTTTATCTTCAACGATACGGATATGTAGTATAAGTTCGACGTAGTCAATTTCAAATATCAATCGAGCGAATCAATAAGGTAAAATCAGGGCACATTTAAATCATGTACTTGAAGAGTAATAAAAAGTCCCAAACGATACAGAATTACCATTTAGTTTGTCATGAAATAGCTACCTTATCATATCAGTCGACAGTGGGCACAGACTGGTGTAATTATAATAATTTTATTGTTACATTGATAAGTCGTGACTCACTTATGAAAATGAGTCATCCAAACAAAGTTTAATTTGATCTACAAGTAATTATAAAATTTATTCATTGGGTAAAATGCTTATATCCGAAATTTCATAGCATTCTTGGAATTTCGGTATTGTCACTGTTGCTTGGTTTTTAGCATTTATTCTTAAATTGGTTACAAAGGATAACAGAGGAGTATTTGACAAATATGGAATTCGTTACCCGTTTATAGTTATTTGATTGACTCTTACCGCTCGTTTTGTCATTCTCATGCTTAGGTTATAATTGTCTCGCTTTTGTCTCGTGTCATCAAAGAAAACGTAAGTTCTTTGTCTAAGGTTGAATGAATCTAATATCAATATTCCTTTAATCTATTGTAACTTTATCGAAACACTGTCGTTTATACCTAGGTTGGTAAAATTTATAGCTAAATATATGTTTTTATGTTAACTTTAACCTATCATATTGAATAAAACAACTGAATTATTACGTACATTTCCAAAGACGTAATAGTAAATATTGTTATGCCAAAAAATATAGGTCAAGTATGATTAAGTCGGAACCTTTAGATAACTTATGTACTCTGAATACAGTTTCGTATATTAATATGAGTTTGTCTTGATGTGGGATAAGAGAGAGAAAAAAGATTATTGAGCATAAATCTGAAAACTAAAATTCGCGTAAATAATAACGAAACAAATTCAATAGAAAACATTCCAAACTTTTCCGTTGATAGGAGAAAAGAACGAGCATTATCTATTTTATTTTGAAACTGCTGTTTTGAAACAAACTTTTTGTCTGCGGGATAGAGGTGGGGCCGTCGATTGTTTAAATCTGAAATCCAATCATAAAAAGTGCAATTCTCATTGCACAACGAATACGCGAAATGCGAAGTGTCGGTATTGATAATTACTGTTGAGTACTACTCTGCTTCATTTATTTACTGATACATATCCGTCACCACGCGGAAGTCTTGGAAAATACGTCACATTGAGTGTCTTAACTAACCTGCGTAGTTGTGTATCAAAATATTTACATTGTTATCAAAACCTTCCAAAAGTAACTGTCGTTAATTATTCTGCGATATTGTTGGCCATCACCAACATACGATATAGTCGATTTCCCGATAGGTAATTAATTTTTTACGACGTTTATCGATGAGTACTTGAGTCTATCACAAGTCAGTTCATAATTTACGATGCCTGCAAAGTTTCTTTAGGCAAGGCTGTCGATCAATTCTGTAAGACGTCTTTTCTAGTCAAAACAGACGATGTCCGCCAGTATTATGTAATCAATGAGCTACTTAATTATTTAACTCGGTACCGACCTATTTGTAAAGTATTAATTGATTCCTTTAAGAGCAATTTTAATATAGTGTTTTACATAACCGAAGAGGTTAATTACCTTGTCATTTATTTTACAATGCTTTTAAAGACTGAATTTCATGTATCAAAACTTCATTAAATTCACCAAGATATTATTTCATTATATTCATACGCAACAATGAATACTAATTGAGTTTTTATTTTAAATCGACCATTTAATGTTATCGCCTTAACGACTTTAAAACTTTAATAGTCAGCCTAATGATTTCTAATAACTATCAGTGATGAGCTAGCAGGTATTCAACAAAATGAACAGCTGCAATTTTTAACAAAACTACTCAGACACTCAAAAATATGCTAAAAAAAAGAGGAACGTAGTTGTCTGTGGCGTGTTTTGTTAGTGTGCATGTAAGCGCGTGTGTCTGTGTTGGAAATAACAGTAGACACTGACCTTTCTGTACACTACAGTGATGAGCACGAGCTTGTCAAAAAGGAATATCCTCATGAGCTGACGCCGGCGGCGCGCCGTGTCCATCGCGTAGAACTCGTTCTGGCGCAGCAGCCGGCCTTGGTTCAGCAGGTTCAAATATAGCTGCAACAAGGACGATCGATAGTGTCGCGAATTGAATTCAAGCCTACCGGACACAAATAGATTTTGGATGAAACCTACGGTGTAACGGTTGAAGCTCGCCACCGATTTATATAGATATGTTTCGCGATGAAAATAGCATGTGCACGATTTTTGTAACACACAATTATTCAATTATAGCCTTTATAAGTCAATCATTAATAGTATAAATAGTTCTAGATTATTGGTAATGCTTAAAATAGCACCTATTATTAATAATACCACCCACATTAATACGTAGCTCTCATTCATTTACCTACTAAAAGGCAAATGTTAATATGTCAGAAGGTGAAAGCATTTAAAGCAAAGTAAACTCCAGATTATTATATTGCGGATGCTTCGTAAAACTCGTCACTCTAATAATAAAATTATCTTTATCTTCTAACATACCTATCTGAGATATGATAAAAATGAGAGATACGGAACATTGTCCGACGCCTGTGGCAAACAACGTGTATTCCATATGACTAACTAGCAGTATTGTAGATATTATTTACGGATATCTTTCTATCTACATTTAATTTATTACCGATAATGTTTTACATGTCTCCATTATAATCTATAGCACTTTAAATCATAATGTTTTGAAAACAATCGTATATATTTCACTCACCGGACAGTCGGTAATATTCTCCAGCGCCATGATTTCATCGACCGCTGTCAGCACACACTCGACCATAGTCTTCGCTAGCTTCAAACTTTCCAGCGGTGTCTCATCATTCTCTGAAGACTCTCCGTTACTTCCACCGGTCTCGTCACTATCCACGCTCAGTTTGGATATCCTCGACTCAGTTTCAGCCCGCTCGTTCTCATAATTTGAATAAGTTTTAACTAAATCTGCCAAGAACAACTTGTACCTCGGTATCCTCTGCACTGGCTCCAGAAGGTAACTTGACAGATCCAATCGATCACCTAATTCTAATTGTATTCCCTGGAACATAAACATTAAACGTAAATCATTGCAAATCGATTCAATCGGTAGCTATAAATATAAACGTTTGCGGCTATATTACATTTAGTAAAACATATAATTTAATAGCCTTTCACCGGCTTTCATGCGTAATTTGGGTCGAATGATATGTGAACGCGATCGAGGTGTGGGATAACTGGAGCAGAATTTTATCCGACCAAGTAGACTGAGAAGGTTCACAGAAGGGAAATGGCGCGCGACAATTATAATAATAAAATACAAACTTTCACTCAACTTAGACGTTCATGTCGCAATATTCAGCTTTTTGGTCAAAGAGAGAACTTACATTATGAAAATTCTAATTTGAAAAATAACGCGAGCAGAAAGCTTCTAGTACATTCGCTAACAACGGACGGAGAGAATTAAATTCATTTGTATAATTAATGACTATTTATACGTAACGGAATATTATTTTTTTAAAGCGGTGTTGGCCGAGCAATGGCTATGAATGTTCAAGTATAACGGTAGTGCCAACAGTTAGGTGGTTGTTGATCTGCGAGCGCCATGCCGCACATCGTACACTTAGCTGAAATGAGGCAATAACGCGCAGCGTCCATCGAGCAACGTGATGGCTGATGCGTGCATGCGGCCAACCGATAATGCTTCAATCAATTTAGTTTTTACGGTAATACGTACCACCTACTTACAATGACGCTAACACTACCATTTAAACCATAATGGCACGGACGACTTCCATAGATTAGAAACCACACACAATTTAAATCAAAACTTATTTCTAAAAATATCTGTTTGTTTGTGGGTAGCTATAGATAGGGCTTATTTTCATGAACAGGGAACTCCCATGAACGGATAAATTAACGGATGCGCAGTTTAAAATATCCTTAATGTTTGCGATAACTCTTCTGATAAATGGTAAAAATACTTGTCATTCGTTTGACATCAGAACTGTTTTCATTTAATTATCTGAAAAAAAAAACTGAAATGCCTCGCTGTCTTTCTTCTTTTGTTGTAATTGAATATCGCAAAAATAGCTAGCAATAAACTGGGCTTACCTGGAAAAACTGTTTGTGTTCGAATACCAGTCTCGTCGCTCTCTTATTATTTCTAGAGTACATTACGTACATATTGAACCTCTTTTCCTGCAAATTAAACAACGTGATTGTTTAGTAGCTTTCTCGTATTGTTTATATTAAATTCGGTTTGAATCAATCATACGTCACGTACATTAGCCGCGATCATTATTTTTGGATTTCTTGTGATACACACTCGGTGATTTAAGTGAAACTCTTGCACTTTCTCCAAAGACAATCGAACTAAGTAAAACTATCGGAGACTAGGGGGCAATGTGGCGATAAGCTCAAGAACTGTGAATAATCGTTCGACACGTTGATGGATATTGCCATCCATTTAAATAAGAGCCGTGGATATTCAAAGTTTCCGTGTTCTAGCCATTTCTATGAATCAAAACTGTGAATAAAGACGATCTTATTACGGCGGTGAAATGCGAAGGCATAGAGTCATGCGCTCCAACAGTCCGTGACACCAATGTTTTTATAACGATTTGCTCTTAATCGGTCATTACGCTATTTATTCTAGTTAGGAAACATCATTATTTCAGGGTGAACATTGACGGCAGTTCGTCAGTTTAACAAATTAAAACAATATGCACTTTTCGGCTCATACAGACAGTTACTATGTCAGATTATGACCATACATCATCAAAACAGACAATTTTATCAACAACGTGATCTTTTAGTCGTGAATGGAACAAAACACAAGCAAGAAATAGGTAGAAATTGGTTCAAAAGATAAGTAATTTTATCAGATATTTCATCAGCTTATCAGATTCAGACATGACAACTAGAACGTATAAACAAAAGCAATACTTACGAATCTCCTAAAGCACTGTCCTAACTTCCTGAGATCATTTTCGCAGTCTCTTAAAGCTGGCAGGAACTCTTCAGAGTGAAACCTGAATATCCTCTCGATGTTGCCGAAGATCTCTGGTTCTAAGGATCTGAAGGTGGGAGACAGTTCAGGCTTTCTCATGTTGGGGATGTAGTCGTCCACGACATGCCTGAGTCGTTCCACGTAAACGTTCTCCGTGTGCACTAGTTCATTCACTCGTTCTGTGAGCCGTCTGTAAATAAACGTTACGTTATTGAAGGGTGAACCATTGTTATTGATAACAATTTGCACGTTATACCCACTCGTTTGTAGGGGATTTTAGTTTACAGCTGATAGCGAATACCCTCAATGTTATGATAGGGTTTTTTCTAATTGTTGTTGGCAAATGCGCACAATAGTCAAACTTACTTATAAAGGGTTATTTAAGGTCATGGTTTTATAATTAAGATCGTATGCTAAAACAATAATAAATGGATATTATAGAAGCAACATGGGCTTAGTTTCAGTTTTATGATTTTAGTTGATGTGATTTTAGTTTTTATGATTTTGATAGTGCAATTCTCAATTTAGCCTGTTTGTTTCAATGAAATAACTGACATTTATTGAAACTTGCTATCTTTGTAAGTACAAATCGTGAACCGACTCATCATTAGTGTAGAAAACGTTTATCATAATGGATACAATAAAGATACCAACAGATATTTTATAAGTGCTCTCTGAGCAATTAACTAAAGTCACTATCGCCAAAATAGAAACAGAAACTTCGCATTAGAGTCTAATTATAATTTAATTACCATCTTGAAAATAACCATTTTTTTCATCCGATAGGTATTTATCTGAATAATGAAGGTACCTTCTACTCTATGAATGAACAATGTACGCTCCAAATGCTGCTAAAAATACCTTTATCATATTATTTTATCAAACAGGTCAAGATTGTTCCACTGTCAATAAGGACTTAAGGATATTGAGTGCACATGATAAAATTCATTACTTCCTACATTACTGTCTTGTGTGTAAGATACTGCTCCGGACCAACGCTGTCATTGAAGCAATTAATACAATCTAAATGTTTAAGCAATATTATATTACTTGATTTCGAAATATTGCCTTGAAATGTTCAGCATAGAAATTGTATTACATGTTTCAAATGCCTAGTTGCTACTTAGTTGTTTCATTACGAAACATACAAGTTGTTTTTTGGTAACTTTTGTAGCAGATCTCATATTAATCTGACCCGATCTGACCTTTGGTTCTAAGTAATAAGACTGATAGTAAGATCAGTCACTGTTATTAGATAAATTATTAAATTACGATTACCTAAATTTCATAGTAAGGCAGTGTTATTGCTACAAACCCGTAGATGTACTAATCTCACGACCTTCATTATGGGGAAAACCCAATTTTGGGGGGCAAATAACGATAAACTGAGCAAATATTGTACTGAACCATACACCAGTTGTTGTATTTGAATTTTGAACTAGCGATTGCGTACAACCCGTGGTCAAAACAAAAAATGCTCTGTTACTTATTCTATACATAAAGAATTTTATTCTAAGCCATATAATTATCTAAGCCTAGATACTGGGTAATTCGATAGATAGCCTAGATACTGGGTAGATCGAACATGTTTAGGTAAATAACCTGATGTGACCGTGATATTTGACGGGCTTCTGGTCATGGTTAAGTGATTTTATCAAGTCGAGGCCCTTTGTAGCGATTTGAGCCCAAAATCAAAAGTTGGGTACGATTTCCTAATCCATGTACGTACATGTATTAAAAATTAAGTGTGAATAAAATAAAATGACGCCACAATAATTTAGATACCTACTTTGTATAATAATGTTTTTTCAAAAAAACTTTGTTACAAACGGTTTATAAATCTGTTTAAAATAACAAAACACACCGAAATTCAGAAAACATTTAAGGAAGCGTCTAAATTAATATTTTCATTTGTAAATTATAATCTGTATCAAGGTCACCGCAATTAAATTTAATCAAGTTTTAACAATTCATTTCATACATTTTTCCTTGTATTATCTTGATGATTGTGGAAACGATTCTCAGTGCAAATTGTTTCGATTGTTTCCAACGATGCTAGCTCTTATTTAGAGATGTTATTTACACAATATTTCAGATCTGGCGTCAATGCAAAGATTGCGCTGCCTGTGGTATTGAATAACAAACAAATCGTTTGAATTCGATACCCTGGGAAGTATTACGTACCTATCGCTTTTGTGGGGCAATAAAAGTGCTTGATATCAATCTGTAAGAAGCAAAGTTATTTTAATCTCTTTCTATTCCAGGAAAATTGCATAACGAATGTTGGTATTTTAGTCAATTTATTCATTTTAAATCATTGAACGTTTTGTACATAGCATATAATATTGATTATATTGAAACATTGGATGATATGTGGTGTTGTGGTTCCATCGACTCTCATACGGTTTTTTTTTTATAAACAACGTACAATAATTATAATTCGTATATTTTCAAAGGTCTTGCATAAGGAATTGTAATTGATAAGCAATTGTTTAGTTTCTGCGAGCTATAAAAATCAATGAGTTTGGTCGTTTGATACTAGTTGTTGATTTTTGAATGCTACAAGGTTCAGTGACGTTTACATTAGTTCATTAACGTATTTAAACTTGGCTACGACTGTGAGAGTGATTCAACATCACAATTATAGTGTATCTGTAACAAAGTCGTTAACAATGCGTGTTTTCTGAAACAATTCCGAATAAAAAGGATGTTTTTATTTATGAAAACGATATTACACAAGTTTACTATTGTCATGTTTTTTTCATGTGTGTCTACCTCTTAAATATAATTTAATCGCGATTCAGATTATCCGTGTATATTCCAAATCATAACAATTTTGTATATGCAAAAAAAGATGTTCATGCTAGTAGAAACCAAATTTTTCGCTTCCAAAGGTTTTAAAACTTCTCCTCCTTTCGATAATAAGGAAAATAGATAAATAATAACATAATAGTCAGGTATAAACTTCTATCTGTGATTATCTATTTATCGAGTCGTATAGATTATAAATAATCAGAATCACGCTATCATTAAAAACGCCTTGCAGATTGACGTTTGGAGAACCCACATTAACAGTCACAGTGACGTAACTGTCACCAGTTTGTAGTATACGGTAGTCATCGTCTCATCGTCAATATTGGCGAAAGTGACAGATTGACTCATTGATTTCACCACAACCGTATGTACCTAACATTTTATACCAAACTATATCGCACACGCTATTCTTACAACACAACCTTCTAATTTTATCTGTGAACGTATAAACATATAAATAGATTCAAAGATATGTCTACAATATATGATATCCTTGATATTTTTCCGCGATTTAAATTAAACCGAGCATCGAGAGTGCGATAAAAGCAACAAGTACAAATAGCATTTGTATTCTTTATACGTAAATAATACTAACAAAACGTAAATACAACAACAACCTTGGCATCCACGCCGACGCTTGCGCATCTATATAAAAATATACGTTGTGACGTCACAAGTCTGCCAAATTAGATGATGATGAATATTAAATAGTATTCGGTGGTAATCAGTTCGCCTTTTCTATTATGATGTGAGCTACTGAGACACTGTGACAGTGAAATATTAAAAACATCTTGCTGGTCAAGGATTTCAATAGAAAATGTTGACGGATTATTTGCGGTTGATTTTACGATATGATTTTCAGAAATAGCATATTTATAGGTTATTCGAAACTAGAGGTATTCAGGCTATTTGTTCCAGAAACCCGATAGCAAATTACCTGCCATCACTTTTTTTGTTTTGTTTTGAAATCTATGCTGCCGATTTCGTGGAAATACCTTTGTCAAAATTATTTCGCATATCGACTATCGACTAGAGTTACCCTAATTAAATTAGTAGTTCTAGAAATTATGGGTAAACAGACTTTATTTTATGACTTGTCCAAAATCACAAATAGTGGCAAAGGAGGACAAGGAAGTATGACCGTAAGGAAATGATACATACGATCGAGGAAGAAGAAAAGAAAGAAAGAAATCTAGTTTATTTGGCACACACAGATACACACAATAAATGCATATAGGGCTAGCACTAATTTGTTAAATATCACTTTATTTAAGAAATTTCAAAAAAATTAAACTGCCATCTTCTGCAAAACATCAGTTGGAAAATAGGAAAGAATTGAAAGAAACGTCTCATTGGACAGAAGATACTCTGTAATATCAGAGAGGACAGGTATTACTAGTCACAAATTAACAACAGCAAGTTCGAAAGTTTTCAAAGATTCATCAACCTTTACATAAAATAATTAGTTTTATAACAAATCTAAACAAAAAGCTCTCGAGCTCCAGGCTCGAGCTTGTGGGATCGAGCCCAGTCAGGCGCTACTTTGTGTAAAATATTTCATCACCACTGCTCTCAAAACGGTGAAAGAAAACATCGAGAGGAAACCGGCATGTCATAGAACCAGAAATTCGAAGACGCCCACGTGGTGGATTACGGCCCATTCCTTCTCACAGAGAGGAGGCCTGTGTCCCAGCAGTGGGAACATTAATAGGCTGATGATGTGATGTGAAACAAATAAAAGACTGCTGACAGGAATTCTTACTTCAAACCTATAAATAACTATCGCATATTTTTGTTTCGAAATTATATTTGAACTCGTAAAGGTATCAAACAATGACAAAATTATCCTCATAATAAGCATAATAATTCCATACACGCCTATGCTACTTTTTGTTACAGTCAAAAGGTTTCTAATAGGTACCATTAGCAGGCTGCCATTACTCGTAGCTATATTTAAATAATCTATAACGAGGCCTTAAGCCTTAAGTCCCAATGATATAAATAATAAGAGGAGGGGAAGACCGATGAAACCAAGGTTGGACTGTGTCAAAGATGACATGGTTAGCCTTATAGGTGGTTACTTCTGAGATGACAACTAAAAGAGAAGTATGGAAGAAGAAGACAAGACATGACAGCCGAGAGAACGATTCAAGTTATTAAAGGATCCGGTCGCAATAAAATATGTTAAGGATTCAACTTTCATCATGTTTCATGTTCCCTTTTAGGATAGGATAGACGGACACACTTAGAGACACCTTTGCCACACTTAGAGTCCCATTTGGTCCGTTGTGCGTGCAGCCCTCCTCTCAGTGAGAGGGAATGGGCCGTAATCCACCACGCGGACCCAGTGCGGTGGTGGATGACACATGTCTTCGAATTTTTGGTTCTAAGACATGACGGTTTCCTCTCGATTTTTGCCTTTACCGTTTTGAGAGTTGTGTGAGAGTGTTCCCTTTTATTTCAAGGACTAATATTATCAACATCATCTAATAGCTTCCATGCGGTTTTTTCCTTCAACTTATCATTCAAGTTCCGGAACCCTTTAGATAAAATGAAGTGATTTGCTCAGTACCTATACGAGCTCCTATGATAAGAAATACTTATCGTACTTTCAGATTTCTGTGTCATATACCTAATCTAAGAACAGGATCTAAATTCTAGACGGTGAGGTTCCATGTTGAATTATATTACAGGTAGGTAAAAGCACGGGCACCCAACGCGAAGAAAGAAAATTTTGTTGAAATAAATTGCACTAGATGGCGTGATAAGCTTCGATTTTTTATTGAGTTTTGTGAGAAATATTAAGATTTTCTAGAGACGATCATAACAACATGTATGTTTTTGTTTAATTAATTCTCCTGAGCACAAAATTAAGCAATATTGGGCTCGTAATTCACATTTCAAAAATTATCATGGATGGATCATTTAAAATTGATTCCAATAGATGGCGCGTTTTTAAATTTCTGAGGCAACCACTCAATTTTTAAATTTTGTTTTGTATCACATTTTGGTACAATGAAACAAAAAAAACTATATAGCAAATCGTCGCTAAAACGCAAAAAAACAGTACTCACGAACCGAGTAAACCTTTTACATGCAAGTCGCTGCTATCACCATCTTTATTCGTGGAACGGGACCTAACGCAATCGATGTTCTTAGAAAAAATATCAGTTTAATCAGACGAAAAACGCTAGTTACGCGTCGGCATGGTTACTTTGTATGGGATGAGGCATCTGTATGCTAGTATTATATTCATCATCATCATCATCAGCCTATTAATGTTCCCACTGCTGGGACACAGGCCTCCTCTCTGTGTGAGGGAATGGGCCGTAATCCACCACGCGGGCCCAGTGCGGGTTGGTGGATGTCACATATCTTCGATTTTTTAGTTCTAGGACATTGCCGGTTTCCTCACGATGTTTTCCTTCACCGTTTTGAGAGCAGTGGTGATGAAATAATTTTCTCAAAGTAAAGCGCCTGCCTGGGCTCGAACCCACGACCTACAACTTGTAAGTCGCGGCCGATACCACTGGTTATATTATATTATGTTATATTATATATAAATATATGCACATCATAGGCATTTCACTTTGAATAGCTTACTTCTAGACAAGAGTGCTCCGCTGTCGTGTGATAATGTTGTTAAGAGAGCCTATCAGTAATTAAAAAAAAAGTAATTCTATAATGGTAAGTATACTCATAGGTATACTTACCATTATTGAAACGGTAATGATGTATAACTGATACTAAAACAGTAAAACGGTCATAAGTGTGTCAATTCTGTACTTCTTTTCTTAAATGTGTGTTTCTTTTCTTATGTGTTTTTTTGTATGTTGTGTGTTTGTACTAAAGAATCTTGTATTGGAACTAAAACTACATTTCTACTCAAAGGAATAGCTGTCTAATAATGCTACAAAATATGTTTTTCATATCGTTACTTGATTATACGCCCTCGATTTCCATGTTTACAAATGGGTACCCTGTTCTTTCAATTCAATTTCGTTCCACAGCTGTATTTGGGTACACGTAAATGAAAACAATGCCAAACTTCATTAAAAGGAGCCAGCAAATTGAAGTAACTACAGACCCAGGGATACAGAATACTTTACTGTTAATTACTATGAAACTAGTAAAACTAATCACGTATTTACGTACAGTACTGTATGTACTTATCTAAATTACAAATTTAAGACTTATTTACAATAGTAAAGAAATTAGGTAAGTACCTACGTTAGATTGCTTAACTTCTGTGCGGAAGCAGTATTTTAAAATATCAAAAATTGTTAACATTGACTTGTTCATGTTAAATCTTACCCAGATACTTTCAAGTGGTCGTGAAGTAAAGACACAAGAAACATTTCCAGAGAACACCGCGGTTGTCAGTAAGGGATATTCATTAACTTCGTCTAATTTTCGCAAGCACTCAAACATGTATATGAAATAGCACTAAGTATGTCCGTTTTTTACTCACAGTGTCTATATTTCACTCACATACACAGGTAATTCACATGCACAATAGGTACACATTGGATTTAAATAACTATGTTTATAAACAGCAGTACGGTAGCGTTTCGGCTGTAGTTATGATTCCAGTACATCTTCTGCGAATAAGTAAACGAAACAAGTCAACCGATGATGTAATACTGTCTGTTTGGACCATAATGCTTTGTTTACTACAAACTACTAATAATAACCTAATTTACACCGCAATGGTAAGGAAAAACATACGGCTTACGAAGAGAACCTATACATATTGAATCTACATCGATGTCTTAATCTGAACTAGGTAATACAAAGAAGGAGTAAAATTATTGTATGTTTGTCATGTTTGAAAAGGGTCATCTCTTAAAATACTGACCCAATTAAGAAAATTATTTCACTATTACAGGTAGACAATTGTCAAATATCATAAGGCTATTATTTAACCATCTTCCGAAAAAGGAGGAGGTTTCTCAATGCGACCGTTTACATATATATTTTATTTATGTGTGTTCGCGGATAACTTCGTCGTTTATGAGCTATTTTGATGATTCTTCTCTCAGGATCTGATGATAGGATCCCAGAGAAATCGAGGGAACTCCTCAAATATTATAGGCATAGATATAGCGATTTTGATATTTTCATCAATAATGCAATCATTTGCCCTCAAAAAGTATCATTTGGTGAAGTAGAACTGATAGAGAAGACCACAATGGCCACTGGAACTCCGAAATAAAATTATTTTTCGCTTTGAAGTGTTTTGTTTTGGAAGTCGGTTTGATTTTTGTTAAAAGTTATATAACAAATGAATGTACGGTTTCTGTGAGATAGGCCACAGGAAAAAAGACACATTAATATGAAGAATTTGCATTTTCCATGCTTTTGTATGTAACGCATAATTAGGTACTATGAACAGAACCTTTATAAACCCAACACCCGCCATACGACTAAAATTAAAACTAAGCGGTGAAAGCAAACAATGAACTGTAAATTGATAATATTGATTGTGTAATACTAACACCGTTCATTGAATTGGTGCATATTTATGCAACTATTTTCGACTAAAAGGACGCTGCTAGAAAACAGGCCTATTTCATGGAGCTTATAGATCATCTACGGACTCTGGATGACCGAGCAGTGGGAAAACACATTATGACGGTGTCATCACTTGAGTAGAAGGTTTTATAGTTAGCAATTATGTTGTTACAGCTTGCGAGCTTAGGTAAGGATTTAAAGAATATAATGATTTTCTAAACTGCATAGAGTAGGCTTTAAAACCACGAAGTTGGTCTGGAGATAGGATATATCTGAAACGCGAGAAAAGCATTTTGCATTTTGCTCCAAATTTCTTTAAGACATCGCGTCTTCGAAACTGTTAGGTTTCATTATACATACCTAGATGCTAAGGGATGAGAATTGATCAAAGGTCTACAAACCTTTCAGCCTATAGAATGGGGTTTTCCGAATTTTATATCAAATATGTAGGATATGATGGAATGTGTGGCATAAATCCTTACTAATATTATAAATGTGAATGTAAGTTTGTTACGCTTTCACGCAAAAACTACTGAACCGATCATCATGAAACTTTGTACATATATTCTTGGAGGTATTAGAAGTAACATAGGATACATTAAAAAAAAAAAAATAATAATAATGGCTTCACTGCGAGCGAAGCCGCGGGTAAAAGCTAGTAGTTATTAAAACAACGCTGAGCTTTGAACGACGGTTTTAAATCGAACCTTCATTTGTTTTATAGAACTACAATTACAGAATTATCAGCATGCAAGCCATCAACTCGACATAAGGTAGGCACAGCGGTCCATCGCTAGACAAAGTGTTCAGTTATCATAATTAAACAAGCATTATAATTAGGTATGCTTCGCACAGAAACAACATGGAACGACCTTGCCACCTACGTTGACGACTATTTATCATGCTTCATATGATACTGGAATCTTTGTGAATCACGTGCAAATATTTATATTGATAGTTTTTAGGGTTCCGTACCTAAAGAGTAAAAACGGGACCCTATTACTAAGACTCCACGGTCCGTCTGTCTGTCACCAGGCTGTATCTTATGAACCGTGATAGCTAGACAGTTGAAACTTTCACAGATGATGTATTTCTGTTGCCGCTATAACAAAAAATACTTAAAACAAAATAAAATAAATATTTAAGTGAGGCTCGCCCATACAACAAATGTGATTTTTGCCGTTTTTTGCGATTATGGATCGGAACCCTTTGTGCGTGAGTCTGACTCGCACTTGGCCGGTTATTTATATTATTATTTCAATAAATAATTAAATAATATTTATAATATTCTATTAATAAATCAGCTAACAAACATACCTCAAATAACTTTGATTATAATTAATTATTTACTCCACTTTAGGAAATAAAATATAAATAATATTTCGTAAACAAAGTTAACGAGCGCCATTTTGATTGTTTTTTTTTTACCGACTTTATAATTTGATCTCGGATATTCTGGCTCTGAGCAACAAGTTTCAAATATGGAATCAATGGCCAGTATGTAAATACGTTTTGTTATATTGTGCATTGTGTATATTTTATAAACAGTACTTGTTCATTGACTGATATTATGTTTTATTCATCGATAAATCGACATATCTAAGGGCCTCTGCAGAAATAAATCTAAATGTCATCATCGAGCGGTAAATACGCGTATAAGCCACCTGCCCACTTGCCTCATACCATATGAATAAACATCAAGGTGAAACCTCATACACGGTAACAAGACATAAGTACATGTGCGACTTTGTATGCAGTACGTGTTATGGTTCATTTTTACGTTTAAGATATTATAAAATTGCACCATGATAAACGTAAATCGAATCAATATTCATTCAACAAACCGCGCATAAGGCTAAAACAAAGACGCACTAGCCATACCTACACGCACTTAGAAGGTAAAAGATATCTTATCATTCCGTGACAAAGCCAGGCGGCGATATCGCAAATATTTTCTTCGATATCTTGAAAAACTCGAGTGACCTCACCTGCGATATTTCTCCTTTTTCGGTTCTACCGGCATCAATACCGGTTCCGTAGACTTGGAAATACACCATTCGTTCACTGCACTCACAGTAAGAAACTCTGAGTCCGGCGCGTGGCACACCTCAGAGCCGAACTCGTCCGAAGACACAGTAATGCTATCGTACTTCTGGTACGGAACCATGTCGAAAGACGAAATCGACTTAATACTAACATTGTCATAATTAGCACGATCACCAAAGTCACCTGAAGAAACAGACACATCATCTCCTCTTTCACTATGTTCATCACTATTTTCTTCGTTTATCAACGTGTCCGTAGAGTGATCGGTCGACAATGTTTCCGCTGCACCGTCGTCTAAGTTCACTACGTACTCCTTGCCATTACTCAAATTATCACTCGAGTCGCTGCTGCTATCAGAACTATCATTTTCTGACGACTCCTCAACGGGGTCTTGACTAGTTGATTCTTCCTCATTGTCAGACGGATCTGAACGTTTAAGTCTAAGCAACTTCTCTAGATCACTCTGTTTAACACCGTAAGACCAATGCCTTTCCCCAGGATGCCCTTGACCTGCTGTAGATTTTCTCCTAATGACAGGTGGCTGGCGTGAGCGTCTCGTGACGACGGGTGACGTGTTTGGCGTAGTAAATGAATACCGTCTTTCCTTAAACTTGATATCCTCCGGAACAGGTAATGTCCTCTCCGGGGGTGTTGAAGAAGGGGCGTCCTTAAACTGATCTGGAGGTGGTGGGGCAGGTCTGTGGGGCACAAGCACGTCTCCTGATTTCCTATCTGAGATAAAACCTGACGAACTAGATTCATAGCTACGTTCTGAAGCATTCGATAAAATTGAATTCACTGATACGTTAGAGTTTCTATCTTGAGACTTTGTCACTGGGCACAAATGCTGAAAATGAGATTGTAGAGGATTAGCTACACTTGTCAAACTTCCCAAAGGTGATTTGCACTTGTCTAGCGACTCTCTCGAGCCACCGAAGGTATTTAGGTTGGTCCTTTCGAATCGGAGTATCATATCTCTAACACTCGCTCTGTCCTTCCTGATGATGACACTATCTTCGTCGGAAGCGTTCCCGGAAGACGACTGGAGCTCGTAGTCGAGCCGGGAGCAACACTCCTCTTGTGTCATGGCGTGGTGGAGGCAAACACTAGGTTACACAAGCCGCGGGCGCGGGCGAGCGCGCTCATATCAAACCGTCCGCGGTGCGCACTCCGACACGCGCGCGCTGCTGATAACCAAACACGACTGACAGCGGCGCGCGCGCCACAACGCCCTCCACTTTCATATAACACCAATGCATAGCACCGCCAGCTGGAAACGGAACGCGCAGTTCTACTTATACTGGATGAATTGTAATGTACCCTAGAAAATTATCTTTGTTTGGTTCTTTTGCTCTAAGTCTTATGCGATAAAATAAGTAGGTGATACAACATTTGTATATTCATTTCTTTATCGTCTGAAATAATGTGAGCTCGCGTTTCACCGACAAACTATTTTGAATAACAAGAATATAGATATTTTACTTTACTTTTTCATATGAATGTCACTTAATTTAACTAAAAAGTACTCAATGTCAAACATTACTAATCAGATTAGGGACACGTCCCTCTTTCTCGTTTTAAAGGGAACAGGGAACACAATCGTTATAAAGATCAGGATCTTTGTTTATCTTGGACGTATCGATCGGTTGTTATTCTTGTTGTCTGATTGCTAATCACACTACGACAGACAATAGTCGTGAGTTACTAAACTCGTTGGTGCTAAATCGTATTAATTAAGGCCTCAAGCCAAGCTTACTTAGCCGCCTACCGCCAACTAGCCTACTTATTAATTTCATCAAAATAAAATTTGTCATGCAATAAACGCTTATTGGTTTTAACATCGTTTATGTATAATTTATATAAGAATTATAAGTATTTTGTAAGATTTGCAACGAAACTTTAAGGTTGAATGCACATAAGTGGGTACAAAAGTAGAAATAGATTCGGCCCATATTAAACCAAATGATTTACACTGATCCGAATCGCGTGCTTGAACGAACTACATTGCTACCTGCTTCCGAAGCATGATACGTGCTTATAAAATGCATCTTTCAATTACAACTGAGAACGCTATTATTACTGCATGGTTTCTAGATTAAAATCTACGGAGAAAACTTGATTGCCATGCTATGAAATGTGAAAAAATGGTTTGACCTCTTTTAGAATTGAAGAGAACTAAACAATGCCGTATTGTTAATGAGTGTTCCTTGCATAATTATTTTCAGTTAAGCAATATTTTTGCCAATAGATCAATGGAATTGGCTCATAATTAACATATATTATATTAGTCTCACTGGTGAGACAAAAGATTCAAACTAACGAGACGTACTTACGTCTTTCTACTTGGGAACGTTTTTCAATAGAAGCCTTAGATAATTAAGGAATAAAATAAATCTTTAGGATTGAAAATATTTATAAAATAATTGTTTACTTGTACAACACAAACATAAATCAAAATAAATTTACTCTATTCGTTCATTATCATTAATCGAAGTCTAATTTTCTGAAGGATCCTTCGACGCCGAACAAGTTTGAGGAGTTCTTCGGAGTGCCGGGCCTCTTGGACTCATCGGAGCGGGCCTCCTCTTGTTTCAAGAACCAGTCGCCGTAACTCTCTACTTTAGCTTTCCAGTGATCTGCGAAAATTACATGATGAGTTAGTTTCTAGTCGCCACCGTCACCGTCGTAACAGGTTGCTTACACATGTCGTTTATTAGATACTCAGTGCAATATGTTTTGCAGGTAATCGCTATTTGTTACACAATTCTTTATATATCGCGCAATAAGTAACATTACCATTTAATTAACGATTGTTTGAAACTAGCTTGCCGCGACTTGGTGCCGTAACTTATGCCAGAGGAACAATGCATTTTGCCAGGATAGATCATAAACTATCACAGAGGGCAACAGTCTAGCTTTTAATTTTCTCAATCCGATAGGTACTTCCAGAGGTTCCCTCTACAAGCAAACAGGCAATCAATTTTACCTCCTTTTAGTATAAGTTTAGAGAATGTTGGTTACCAGTTAATTCTTGCAAGTTGCCGTCGGTACCTCCATATTCAACCGGGAGGACAGACTTTGGTATTATTTTATACATGCCCGAATAGTTTTGATTATGGACACGAATCTGAAATGAAAACATATATGTTATTACTGCATGCATGTTATGTTAAGTCTGTTTCAGCGAATCGATGCTTGTTTTATATTGCAAACGTTCGATTAGACGTTGTATAGTTTTGTATACAAAAGATACCAAGAAATGTGACTAATTTAAATGATTTCTTGAACAATAGACACAGTTTTAGTAATGGACTTACTCTCTTCTTTAATTTTTCTCCTAGAAATGTTTTAAATATCGTAAATGCTGTTTCAAATCCAGCCGGTGTGTTGAGGATGTGGTTTCCTTTGACTCGAACTGGGAGTCCCTTCTCGAAGCACGATATAACTTTCTTAGCTAAGGCGGGGGTCCATTGACTTAATACACTTATGCCTACATCTTTCATGTCGACTATAACAACCTGAAACAAAACAATACATAACTTAGAAAAAATGCCCATATTATTCTTTTAAATATTGATTAACAAAACATCTTCTTGGAGGCATTTTTCATTAATATAGATTCACATTCCTTGTTCATTTCTTGTTATGAAAAAAAGGAAGGCCTCGACACGACCCTTATAATCCCATCCTGACCGGAATGTCGGTAAAGTGATCCTACCTCGCCAGAAACAGAGAAATTGTCATCTTCAAGCATTAATATCTCGGTCACCATGAGAGCCACCTTAATTAAGTCTGCTAGGTGATACTTGGAGGGGTTGAACACACCCAGCCTCATTAAACTTATTCTTGGAGCATCTTCTCCTGTACAACTCTTCAGTGGCAGGAAAACCCTGAAAGTTTAATGAAAAATTAATGTTTGATTATCTAACAGACGCAAAATACTAATACTAGAATATAAATTTATTCGCACAAAAATAAAAGTAGGACACTGGAGCCGTTTCCAAAACCACATTTTAGCCAAAAGTGCCCACTGTTCCACTTTCCTCATTTAGTCAGCATTGATTAGACGCTGGGGCAAAAATATTTTCTTACCCGAGTTTAAGTATTTCTTGAACCTTGGGCCCGCTGGGATTTCTGTCTGCGAAAAATTCTGGCACAATAGTTTTTAAAGTGTAATACATATCCAACTTCTCTTTCGCTCTTTCGAGACTGTATTTTCCACCGCGCAAAAATCCGGTTAGCCATTGGTCCGCTGGAAAGAAGTAGGTTTTTGTTTTAATATATTTATAGCCTCTTAAAGATTGTTTTTTTTTTTTTTTTTTTTTTTTGCCGAATTATATGGATATCTTTGTAGCAAACATATGACTGCACAATTCCTATCTGGATAACAACCCGCGATTAAAACTTGTGATAGAGACCTATAGCGCCATCTAACCAACACAGTATGAAACTCATGACTAAAGTGGGCAACACACAGGCGGTTGACTTCGGGTGGCCAGAGTTTTATTTTCACTGTGTATCACTGTGCTTTCTTTCGTGCAGTGTTCTTAACATAGATGTCGCTACTTGAAAATTAAAGCCTTAATATTATTTTAAATATTCCTACGGTAAAGTGCATCCTATGAAAGATTTTTTATTCATTTTATACCGAGTTTACCTATCTTTACTTACTTGGTTGTACAGATTTTAGATGTGGCTGCTTTCTGAGCCATTCTCTGATGGTTGCCAGGTCAGCCGGAGCCCTTCGAGGATCCTCATTAATTTCTTTGGCGGCCTTCTTCTTGAGAGCTGCTGTTAGTGGCCGTACCGCCATTTTCGGTCATGAATTTGTTGTCTGGCCTAAATCAAATATAATACGCATTATGATAGTTATTATCATATCAGGAACAACTCCAGGGGGAAACCCAATACCTACTTAGATTATGATTCATCATATTTATTATTCATATTTTATTTGATGACACAGCAGATATACATGACTTTTGTTCAAGGCTAAAATGTAGTGAGAGTACGTATAAAATCTATGTTTCATCTGTCAGTACATGGCTATTCAATACTCACATGCAATATAATAGTTTTAAGGTACTTAGCTACCTTAATCTTTGCCTAGTGCCTCTGCAATGGCATGATGATTTTTTTTAAATGAGCGGTACAAAAAGAGATTATATTTAAAATGTATCTCCAGCCTTATCTTAATTTGAATTCTAATAAAATGCAAATAGGTACGAAATGAAACGGAGTACGTAATTAACTCATTACAATTACTTTTTTATTTTAACGAGCATAGCAACATAAAAGTACAGCCTTCTTGGAATGTTTTATTAAGTAGATAATTGGAGTATCAGACGCAATAATGTGATGAATAAGCAATGCTAAAAATAAACACTGTAGGTATTCTAATTAGCTAGTAGTTCATGATTAGCAACATTCGTATTATTGTTGTTTGTTGGAGTTTCTACATTATCGCTTTAATTAAATATCTACTTATATACTCGTTTAGATAATTTTAATATTTCAGATATTTAGGCTGGCTCTAAGGTAGGCTGTCTAATCTTGGTAGATTTTTCTATCGTAAACACTGACGCAGCGTAGACCCTGCCAATTAGCCGCGTAAAAGCGCGTAGCAGATCGTAGACGCATCGTAGAGGCGCGTAGTAATAGAGCAAAGGCGCGTAGCTGCAGCTTTGGGGACACCAGGGGTGCGTAGCGGTAGCGTAGAGGCGCGTAGCAGCGGCGTAGGCGCGCAGTGACAATTTCGTTTCAAATAAAATTAGTAATGGAATATATTCTGAGCCCGACAAAGAAACATATTTATGCCTTAAAGGTTAAAAAAAACTTATTAAGAAGAACACAAATACTAAGCAAGTAGAAATGAACTAACGATGACCGTTATTGACACTGACTGATTGATCACTGATAATTTTATATCATGATTACCATGGCCGTGAAAATGTTCCCTAGCTGTGACTCATTGCCACTGTAGGTTTTTTTTTTTCTTTTAATGAAATCGGTCTGAATTTTTGTTTAAAGGTGGGTTGACAGTTTTTGCACCCAACCTTTTTTTTCTGTCCATTAATATAGAAAGGTGATCAAAATGTGCAATTTTTTGCATAAGGCAGCAAAGTTACTTCTTGGATGTAGAATTTTATGAAAAGAAAGAAGAAGATAATTCTACTGGACTGAGAATTACATTTTCGTCCAAACTATTGCCCATATTTTAGATGCCAATGCTAAACTCTGATGCCTCGCACCACCTTCGACCTTAGTATGTAGTAACGCCACTGAATCGTTCCGAAATCTGAGTGTGAAACTTCTACCAAATACACGCTCTACAATCAGTTCGTGCCTAACATCAAGGAATTCAAGGACCAGAGTCGATCTTATTTTAGTTATAATTATTAACAAAACACTTGAGTCTTACTTTTAGCTTATCGTTCACGAAGCGTCCTTTTTCAGATTCTGGATGATTCAGACTAATCTTGTTGCACGAATAAATAACGAAAATTCAGGTATTGTTTACCCAATATGTATAACACCTCTCACCCACTACATATTTTTTTAATTTTATGCATTCTACAACATAACGATATCACTGGTTTCTGACCCGACGCGTTCCAGTCAAATGTGATAACTTACACCACTAACTATAATGCAATGCTTGCATCTTGAGCGTGATACTACTGTTATAACTTGATCACTGATAAGATAAAGAGATAGAATTATTAAAATTATAACAAATGAGATAATAATTAGTAACACCTGCGTTAACAACGATACACGCGCCTTCTACGTTTGATTAGACTAATAAGTATCTATCGATCATCTATAAGTGAACTATACGAGTATAATACAATATTATTAAAAAATAAACTTAAATCTAGCGTGCTGATTATATCTAAAACTAGGCTCAGTGTTCCAGCATCACTATCGTGTTTCACTGTCCCAGAAGAGACAACGAGAAGACCAACGAAAAGATGGATGGATTTTATGTATTTTAAGGTCGTGGTGGCCCAGCGGCTAAGACTTCGCCTCTCGTACTTGAGGTCGTGCGTTCAAATCCGGGCAACTACCAATGTGACTTTTTCAATTCATATGTACTTTCTAAGTTTGAGGAGGAGCTCGTGGCTAAATAATAACAGCCGCACGGGTCGATCTTCAAGGTTAAGCAACGCTTGACGAGGTCGGTCCGTGGATGGGTGACCATTTTCCACATACCGAGTTTCCGGAAAGCACGTTAAGCCGTTGGTCCCGGCTGTCATTTGAAGATCATAGACAGTCGTTACGGGTAATCAGAAGCTTGAGATCTGACACCAGTCTTGCCATAGGGTACCGTGTTACCCAGTTACTGGGTTGTGGAGGTCAGATAGGCAGTCGCTCCATGTAAAACACTAGTGCTCAGCTGAATCCGGTAAGACTGGAAGCCGACCCCAATATAGTTGGGAAAAGGCTAGGCAAGAGAGATGTACTTTCTAAGTTTATCTTGGACATCGTTGACAACGGTGTAGGAAACATCGTGAGGAAACCAGGACTTATAGTCAGTTTTTGTTAGTTTGTGCTCCATTGGTGTAATTGCTGCAAGGCGTTCCAGTGCGACGGTAAATAAATAATTTGAAGGATGATATATGTCTAGAAAGGACTACTGATGAAGACCAGTCACCTCCAGATAACAAAAAAAATAAAAGTCGTTAACGTCTACCAATGTATTCCAATATTTAAAAACGTTACGAAAAAAATGTAAAGGCAGTGTCGCTAACACGATCAAACAAGCGTGTCGCGGTAAGGGCCGTTCTTGACCCTTACACTTGGCATTCAGTAATGAATTAATATCTCATAAATGCGTGGACCGATTTACATGATTTAAACGGATAAAATGGTACTACGCCCTTTCATTTGGGACTAAAATTATCAAAATATCTACATAAACAAAAAATCATGTTTTCAAGTTACGTAATTATACTTTTTGGTACAATTCGGATCAATGATTTTTTTGTTATCTGGAGGAGATTTTAACTGAGAAGTATGGAAAAAGATGTGTTGCGCCGACCGCAAAAAGATGGATAAGAGAATGATGACTAGTAATACAATTTATAGGCGACTACTGAAAATCAGCGCCGTGCTGTAGGTTCCCCACGTCACAGCATTATGCTGAGTGGAAGCCTTTTTGGAAGGATGTCATATTGCAGAAAGAAAACCTACTTAATATACCTGCCACTTATCAAATTAACAGACTCTTCAATGTCGTCAGGTAAAACATAAGTCACCTGCAGGAAAAGTTACCATTATCTCGCAACGATCTGTCCATTATTAGTTCCAAAAATCACAATAATCTTCGCAATATAAACATAAATACTAGACTGGACAAAGTTTGCAAAAAAAGTATGCATAATCCGTACAAAACATAACTTTTTTTTATGAATGAATGTCATGGGTAGACAGGATTTACGGCCAGCTCAATAGCCATATATTGAGCTGGCCGTAAATCCTGTCTACCCACAAATAATGCAATTTTTTATCATTTTTTCCTCTTACGTCCATGACACACGGAGTGGGTCACTGAATTGTTAACTTGTACGTCCGTGACATACATGTGGGTCATTCTGAAAATGTGGATTAATGCCCTAATTTTTATAGCCTTTATGGACCTAAAGTGGCTCATAGGCAAATTGGATTGGACGTGAACAATGGCGGCCTTAGGGGGTGGCGAGCAGGGCAATCGCCCGAGGCCTCGCTCTTGCAGGGGCCTCGCGCGACAACCCAAAAAGCTTACAATTGAAACTTTTTATTGTATCCTTATCAAACAGTTATTCGTAACACAAAAATCAAGTTTCTAAAGTATTTCATATCAAAGTACTAATAATTATAATAATAAGTGCCAAGCTTTGCATTTGTCGTCTATCATAACTTCATTAAATGCATTTTAAAAAGGACAAGGGCCTCCCAAATATCCACCGCTCGCCTGGAGCCTCGCATCGGTTAAGGCCGCCCCTGGACGTGAAAGCTAATTTTGGACATTTATTTGAACTGTTCTTGTTCTTTTTATCTACTAATGCTTGTGGCTTTCTTCTTTCTAACTTGCCAGTAACCGCAACATTAGGTCCTATGGTGTTCAGGAGGAACAAGGTTTTTTCTTTTGGTTCCTATTTTGATGTTTTACAAAGAACAACAGTGAAAATATCACATATCTTGCTTTTACGTGCTAAAAGCCACAATTAGACACACTACAACTATATTGTGTCTCACTTAAATAAACGCTCAAAGAGATAACAACATGAAATATGCATTTCTATCTCCTTTGTTATATCATAAACAATTGCACATCTCTGTAGAATAGAATACATAGTAGAACATTAGATAGGTTCCTAATGAAATAAACAAGCTGCATCTAAATGTGTATCTTTATATCAACAATAGAAACTGCAATGCCCTAATAAACAAACTAACAATAATCATGATTCTCAGTGGTACCCAATAATTTGTATCGAACTGTAAATGATACAGGGTCGAACATCACAGTGTTTACATATCTATAGTAAGGCCGTTTGTTCACGACGCGACACACGACACCGCAAAATGTGGTCACGATTCAGAGCTCCATACATTTGTATGGACCGTTTGTTCATTGCACGACACCGCACCACACGTGACACGATTTTCGTACGGTTTTTCGTCTATGTCGTCGATGCCGCTATGTCGGTTCGGTTTTTTTGCGGTGACTATTTAGCGGCTGAACTAAACCGGTATGCGCTTGTTGACGACACGACACACCGCACCGCACGGCTCACGCGTGGTTCGTCACTCACGCGATTATAAAACAATACAAGTGCATTGCAGTGTCGTTGTAGAATCGTGTCTAGTGAACAAACGAACGGACGACAAACCGTATGCAGTGTGTCGTGTGTTAAAAATCGTGACCGCAAATCGTGTCGTGCGGTGCCTCGTGAACAAACGACTTTATGTTGATATGTCAACGAGCGTAAGGAAAAAAATGACTTCGGAATTTCCTGTAATATAGTTATGTTGTGTTATTGTTTTATTCGAGTACAATAACATTCCCGCAATTAACAATTGAAGTTGAGTATTTGTCAATCAATACTTTAGCCTGAAAACCTAATATCCTAACATATTCTGGCATCAAAGTAAGGTTTGAATCTTAACTTTACATATTCAATTAGGAAACCGGTTCATTTTAACTTATACCTACCATTAATTCACATTTTCACATTAAAAATTCAGATCTTTAGTATTTTACATAGCTTGGTTTTAATTATTTACTACTGTTTACTTTCTGTCTGTTTAAAGCGAAAATATAATCAGGATAAAAATGGGGATTCATTTACTAAATTAATATCTAATCACTCGACAGATATTTATGATCGAAATAATGATTTTGATACACAAAGATAATATCAACTTAGTTTTTTAAAATCTATCTCTATTATTATATGTAAATTATACGAACATTTGACCTACCTTTACTGTAACAATTTTATCAACTTCACAGCACTCACTGTTAGTGAAAACTGATAGCCTGGTTCCAAAATATCTTCGTACGGGAAATGAGATGCATTTTACCGCCAAACGATCATTACCGAATGCCGAACCGTTCGCGCCGGTTCTAGCCTTCGTACTTGTAAAATGTAACAAGAACACAGTGACATTGAAATAGCTCGGTTTATGCACCACGTTGTATGTAACTACAATTCAACATAGTCTTTCACATCTCGTCTTGAAAACGTAAACGTGCACGTTTACATGCAAGTGTAGTCATTATGGTGTATTTTCGTCTTAGAACGTAGGTATCTATCTACATAGCCTAACAAATGATCATCGCTATGGTAAATATACCTAATGCTTCGTTACAAATTGCACTAAATAGAAAGAGGCCTCTTTCAGTCGCGGGTTGTAAAGATGTAATACGTGCCATAAACTACATCTGCTGATTATAAAACCGATGTTAACCAGGTTGGATTAAACGGTCACAGAAAATTATAATCAAAGCTGAATTTTGCTACGTAGGCAGAACAGTTTCATTTTCAGTAAAAACATATCAGGATCAGTTTTTCGACAACCACGCTTGTGATGGATTGGTGAATTTGACGATTGTAGATTGTTGCTAGGACACAGCATGAAATACAAGTCTGGGATCTAAAACAGTTCAGTTTTCCTTTCCTTGTAATAAATAAATAAATTATTGCTAGTAGTAGTGGTCAACAAAAATTAAAATTTCATAACTCTTGTTATTTTGGTACCTACATGATTAATGTGGTCCTACACCACATTAATCATGTAGGTACCAAAATAACAAGAGTTATGAAATTTCTACCTGTGGCATGATGCAAGACGACAATAAATCTAAATTAAAATCGTTGCCATATACCTCCCAGACTTCCTTCAAATAGGAAAGTATTTGGTAATAGAGCTACAACCAAGCTACAACATAATTTATTAATATGGCCAGTCCATTGACATAAAGAAACAACACAAGTATATTTTTTTGTAAGCTCTTTCTGCGAAGGAGGCAAAGTGAACGGACCCATTCAGCCTGAAGCGGCCTTCCCCGTGACGGTTTTATGTCTGCAATACCGTGTTCTGACGCAATTCTGACGCTTTTATACGTCTGTTCTACGATGATTGATCTGTGTCGTATATTTTAGAACACCGTGTTTTATTGTTCTTTACTTTAAATTAGAAAAAAACTACAATATCTTTTGCAAAAACACATGCCGTAGATAATATGAGTGAATCGTACTAGATACAGTAAACAAATATTCAAATAATTGGGATCGAATTAAAATCGAGAGTATGTATTTATCCCAAATTAACTTCCTAATTATCTTAAAATAATTAAGATTTTCAAAAATACCTGTGAAGACAACCAGTTCCTACATAAATAATTATGTAGGGACAGTTGGTTGCTTAAGGTGATAAATTAAAAACCCAAAAAAAAAAACACAAAGCAAGCAAGATTTAATATAAATATATTGACTAAGTAACCAAAAATTTTTCAATAGTAAAACACAAGACTCAATCTATATCAAGTTTTCTAAAGGATCCGTCTTCCATGAAATCTGCGGCGACAGGAGGTCCGACTCGTTTGGACTCATCGGTACCTAACTGTTCCTCAACCTTCATCCAGTCATGGTACTCCTTGAATTTTGCTACCCAGTATTCTGAAATTCGATTAAAAACTTTTAAAACAGCGTATCTTAACCCGGATCATCCAGGCTATATCACATCACACTAAATTATCACACTAATAATATTATAAAGGTAAAAGTTTGTGAGTGCGAGTGTGTGTGTGTGTGTTTTTATGTTTATTACTTCTTCACGCTCAAACGGCTGGACGGATCTGGACGAAATTTGGCACAGCGATAGATTATGGAAAAGCACATAGGATACTTTTTATACCGGGAATACGTTCCCTTGGGATAATTTTCGTCATTGGCTCGTTCAAAGCCGCTGGTAGAAGATAGTGGTTTAATATTTAATAGGCTGACCTGTAATTTCCGGAACGGTAGGCCCAATTCCACCGTATTCAGGAGGAACTATTTCTTTCGGGATGTCTTCCATCATCTCTTCTTGATTTTTGTGGATTTTTAACTGTAATAATTAGCAAAAAGTTTTTATATTTTTTAAAAAGCCTTTGTTGTTGTCCTCAAAATAATATAAAAAACATGCTGTTTATTGACAAAAAGTAATAAAAACCATACAAAGTGTATAAGAAAATACAAAAAAAATACGGCTAGTCGAAAGCAGAAAGGTAGTAATAACGCCAGAGCATTTAAAAAATGGTATTGTCACACACAACAATAATATAATCCATCTGATGATTTTGATAAATATATAAATGATTATGTGGGTACATTATTTACTCATACTCAGAATAAATAAGCAAAATCCAAGGCACGTAAAAAATCAAAAATAACAAGACTTTTTTGGTTGCCTTCAAAATAATGTAAAAATCCAGGCTGTTTATTGACGACAAAAAGTAATGCACGCCATTAAAAGTAAAAAAAAAATACAAAAAAAACATTAGGTAATGGCATCTTGCGATATTCTTTACAGCTTATGTCCAGTGGTTTCGCGTTCGTAAGCAAAAAGTTTTCGCAATTCTTCGGGCTATGTCGGTAACTTCGGTTTTCCTGCGGATACGCTCATTTCTGATGCGGTCACGCAAGGAAACCCCGAGCATAGCCCTCTCCATTGCTTTTTGGATGACTTTAAGCTTTCTGATAAGGTCCATTGTGAGCGAACACGTCTCGGTATTTAATTAAAGAACAATAATTACCCGTTGCTTAGCTTTTTCATTCAAAAATCCTGAGATGAGCGTAAATATTTTCTCAACGCCGGACGGTAAGTTTATGTGGTGACTGCCTTTTAATCGGAGGGGCATGGAATCCTGTAAAAATAGTAAAATACTCTATTGAATGACTGCAATATCTTCTTTTCTCCTGTCAGCAAGAGCTATAAAATATTTATAATATCGTGAGAAAACAATAATCATTAAAAGGCTTTAACATGGCAGCAGTAGCAGATATTAGGCAGCCTCAGTTGCAAGCCTCTAAGCTCGATCATCAACCACTCCAATTAATTCATTAAGTAGATAGTTATTCAAAATCAAATAGTTATTTACACCAAAATACTTCTGTGTTGTGTGTTGTTTTGTATTGTCTCTGTATTGTGTGTTTGTATGTTCTATCTTGTTATTAGATATAACATGACAGGAGTCGACACTAAGGGTGGATTCAAGACAATCCTATAAATGTAAAATCAAGTAAGAAGCCTTTATGTTGTATTTGTTGATGAGAGGGCATATCATGGTGTATGCAGTCTTTCAGTCAATTGTCTGATTCTCAGAACAAGAATATCATACGTACTTGGCTCACAGCGACCATTTTATTCAACATGGATGGGGTGGCTTGAACAAAGTGTGACATAGTAACCCCCTCGTAGTCAGTCACGATCTTAGTGCCCATTACGCAGGCGACATCGTCTTCAACCACCATTATCTGAAAACATAGAAGATTATCTCGTAATATGTTTTTTATTTAACGATAAGCTTGCGTTCAACCACTATCTCGCCTGATGGTAAGCGATGATGTGATCGACGGAGAAGCACGCTTACCTAGAAGTAACCTATTCACTCTTTACTTGAATACCCCTAGGTTGAAGCTATCAAGAAACAAAGGCTCCGGCTGGTATTCCACTCCTTAGGTGTGCGCACAATGAAAGTATTAGCAAGACGCTTTGTGCGTATAGGAGGGATGTCCACCGTGTACCGATGGCGCATGGCCGTACGTCTTGTAGTCGGATGATGGAAAGGGCAAGACGGAATCAAATTGTGCAGTTTCGTCGCACACTCCCCGAAATGTGACCGATAAAAAACCGACAGGCTGGCAACTCGGCGTCGATGTTCGAGGCTCTGGAGCTTTGACTCGACCAGTGCATCGTTGCCAATAAGCCTTTTGGCCCGTCTGTCAATCATCTCAAGTGCATTAAGCTGGTATTTGGCAGAACCGTCCCAGAGGTGAGAGCAGTGCTCCATGCATGTCCGAACTTGCACTATATACAAGTTGAGCAGCTATTCAGGCGTGAAGTACCGTCTCACCTTTGTATAAATATAAGAATTGTGAATATTGACTTTTTATATTGATTGACTTGACTACTGTCATGGCGACTTGTACTTGTGGTCCCTGGAGAATTATGGAAAAAGAAAACATGTTGCGACTCCTAAATAAATTGAAATAACCATGAATGATAGAGTTGATAAGGGAAGTTATCACAAAAAACAAATTAAAATCCCATTAAAAAACGACTTTAATTTTCAACGTTTTTAAGCAGTGGTGGCAGTTATTTGAATTCAATGTGAGATAGTGGTCAAGTGCGAGCCTATAAAATATAGAAACAAAAATATAAAAAAGGTATTTGATGCCACCGACTGCATCACACTGCTTAAAATGCACCTTTCAACTAGAAACGATTAAAATTATGCGAAACACAAGACTGATTATGAAATTATTGATTAGATTAATAGGTATTATACAAGCATTATACGTTTTGTTGCAATATGGAACTAGATAATTATTTGATTAAATGTATATATATATATATATATATATATATATATATACCTACGGGTATTTAAAAATGTGCAAGCTATGTTATACTGATATAAGGATTTACATATGATGATGGCATTCTTTGGCCTTTCCACGAAAAATCTAACTCTCTTCATGGCGTTTTTGATTAATTCTAAGTAACACAATTTTCAAGTTATTTCATATTTTTTCACTTTCCTGCTGAACTAGCAGAATTCCAAAAATAAAACCAAAACGAGAAAGATAATGTTGTTAAAAAATGTAACTGCACTAAATCCAGGTAAAATTTTAGTAAAAAAAATCGCTAGTCTGCAGTTGGTAAAATATCCTACAAACACGAAGAAGTAGGTACGTTAGTTTTTCTGATATAATTGTTGCTAATTTAATTAAGTCTCATTACTCAATTAGAGCAAACGCCTGTACCAATTATCAGCCATAAACATAAAGTGTTCTTCACACCCAAAGGAATATTTACCTACACGACGGTAAGCGATGATGTGATCGACGGCATGGTATATACGAAAATCGCAATATGATTTTTTGGGATCTTACTAACTTCGAGTTAGTAGCTAACACGGCCAAATATGTATGACATATTTGTTATTTAACCTAGTGTTAGCAAGTAACTATGAGTTAAGTTTTTAGCACAAGTGGGCTCTTTCACCGCGAGTAGCATCTCACAATTAATCATATCACTTGACACTGAAGTATATCATTCAAATCTTGGCTTAACATCCTATGTCACCTAGATGGGTGTTCATGCACTCACATCCAAACCAATCAACACACTACGGCGTCGTCAACGAGCGACGCGGCACGGTCCACCGACGGTGTATCGTCTGACACGACCGTGCTCAGACATACTTACCTTTTGATTAAAATACTTAAATTGCTATTATATTGTAAACCACCTAATAAACATATATACAGTCCCCTTGTTTTCCTTTAACCTGGGCAAATTCAATGGGATAGAAGACGTCCACAATGCTCCTCCATCGCGAATGGTCTAAAGCTTATTGTTCAAGTTACTCCAAAACATTCTGCTGGCTCTTTTCTTAAAACAAAAGAATAGGTTCTTCCTAACCTACCACCATTTCGTGAAGAAGAAGATTAAAGAAGAACAGGATTGAATGAAAATAATTACCTGCACTAAATAGTACAGCATGCACATAACGTCCCCCACGCTATGAGTGGACGGGTCGTATCTGCTGGCGCGAATGAGAATCACCCGAGGAGACAGCTTGTCCTTCGGAGCCGGTAGGATCAAAACTGTTCTGAAACGGGAACAGAATTCATAATAAATCCTTGAGTATTTTACGAAGCGAAAATCTTTTCTACTTTAAAAAAAAACATAATGTTTCATAAATCATTAACCGCTGCCGCTAGGTCCAAACGTGACATATTAAAAAAGAGTTCCTGATGTATCGAAAGTGAATACTGGAAGGATTTTAAACGTTGTATAGATCGTATGGGTCGACATTTTAGGTTAGTACACAAATTATTATGGTATAATAAAGACTCGTTAGCTCGTGGAACTTAATCAAAACTAGTGAAATGAGAAATGAGAAAATACGCGTAGGATAGACTTCGCAAACAAAATCACCCCGGCTCTAGGAATAGTCAAACATAGTCCACAGTATCAGGCAGTTAAAATATTTAATAAATTACCGCTGGAGTTGAAAAGCATTCTGTACACAGGCTCATTCAAGGCAAGGCTCAAGGCATTTCTGTTGGAAAAATGTCTCTACTCAATGGACGAATTGTAATGTGCCTATGTAATTTTTTGACTAAGTATTATTATTTGTTTTCGACTTTAATTATTGTTGTATGTTATTGTTTTGTTTTAAATTGCTATTAATTTATTGAAATTGTTATTTTAAACTATGCATGCAAGGTATTTCACATTATTTTAATTTAATTTCTTATAATCTAAACTAATTGAATTTCATGTATTCTATTTTTTTTTTTTGTTTGTGTATCCATTACTGATTATATTCGAATGCAATGTAGATTGTTACTGAATAAATAAATGAATGAATGAATGAAGAAGGTCATATCTGTTATCCTTACCCTAGCCTGAAAAACTCGATAAACTTGGGATCAGTCGGCTTTATTCTCAAGGTAATATCGGGAGCCGTGGTTCTGAGAGTGTAGTACAAATCCAGCTTCTTCTTAACTCTTTCTAGACTGAATTTACAGCCTCGTAGTAATGCTATGAGCCACTGATCATCTGGAAATTAAATTAAGTCAAGTTAAATTACTTTGCATTCTAATACTTAAACAGAACGGAATAAATGTTATCATTATAATTGTTTGTAGGCACATATCACGTTTTAGTCATATTCATCGAAAAAAACAGTAAGAAAACTAATTATCCTGGTAATAAAAAAGATGGTATCGTATTTCGTGAAAATAGTTAGGTACTAATTAATCAAAAAACAGTGTACAAGATAATGAAGATAAATAAAATAGGTAAACAAATTAATTTATTCAATAAAGTTAATAATATCAAACTGAAGAAAATCAATATTTGGTATAATGTTGACGTTGTGATGAAACAAAGTCCCTACAGGTCGATTGATAATACGTCATCACGATAAATAGATAATTGCAATAACATTTTATTACTCGGTTTTAGTACTCTACTCGCTCTGATAAGCAATCTGTTACTATGACAAACAGTTTATTATAAGTACAAAGGGGACCAATCTTCTTTTGCTTTCTATAATATTTAAAGTAAAAACAATGATTGATCTTTCGGAATATATCTCATCGCGTCTTTTGCATGGCTGTTAACACAAACAACAATCACTCGTTTTAAACAAACATCTTTAACACGATATTTTTTAGATAACTTCAAACTCAAAACCCCTAATTCTGATCTCCAGATTCCATTCTCCTCTCCATTACAGGTTGCCTGGAAGAGATCGCGGAATGCGCCCGTTGTATGTTTTTTTTAGTTTTAAGTGTCTTTTTTTATATTCTGGTGTGCAATAAAATGTATATAAATAAATCCAAATTTTGCTTTTACTATTGTCTTCTACAGTCTCGGTGTAATCCCTTCTGAGAATATAACTTTAGTGTTATGTTATAAGTTAGATTATTTCGTACCAGTTCTTGCTTTTAGATGAGGCTGCTTCGAAATCCATTCCTTCAAGTGTTGCAAATCATTAGGAATCTGTTTCGGGTTCTCGTTGAGCTCCTTTTTGGCAATTTTCGCCAGCTCCGGACTCAGTTCACGAATCATTTTGTAGTTTCACACCTGCAAAATACAATTAAATTTTATTAATATACAAGCCAGGCCTGTTCTGTTAATTGATAAAAATTCAATGGATTGAAGTTTAGGTACCTCCTACACATTGATTATTCAATAAAAATACTTTTATCTATAAAACGATAGGCATGAATCAGTTTGACGGTGAGAAAGACAAAAACAAAAAAAAACAAAACAAAACGAAAATTAGAACTACAGAAATAACCTTTATAAGAAACATGTATAAATATAAATACTTACATTCGTGCACACATAATAAACATTTGTTAGAAGAAAGTAAATTATGACCCACCTATGGTATCGCGCGCTGGCGGCGTATCGACTAACTGATAAAGAACTCGGTCGTTATCAGTCGTGTTGTGACACGGCGCCGACTGCCAATATCACCCAATCAGGTGGCAAGCACAATCAATGTCCCATTTCCAACCATAATTACACGACAGCAATAAAATTTGATTTTGGATTTGACACGTTGTAAAGTTATATGTATTTTCCCCATGTTTTGTTTTCTTACCATCTTATCCCCTCTCTTTCCGTGATAGATAATATTGTCGTCATTTCAGCCGAAAGATGTCTACTGCTGGACATAGGCCTCCCCCAAGCTTCGCCACATTGATCGGTCCCGTGCGTCTCGCATCCAGCGGATCCCCGCAACCTTCACCAGGTCATCGGTCCACCTGGTGGGAGGACTTCCAACGCAACGTCTTCTGGTTCGCGGTCGCCACTCCAGAACCTTTCTGCCACCCTATCGGCCCACTGCCACTTAAGTTTGGCAATTCTTCGGGGTATGTCTATAACCCTGGTTCTCTTGCGGATCTCTACATTTCTGATTCGATCAAGTAAGGAAACGCTGAGCATAGCCTTCTCCATTGCCCTTTGAGTGACTGAAAGTTTTCTAATGAGGCCCATTGTGAGCAATCATGTCTCACAGCCATATGTACTGGCAACACACACTGATCATAGACTTTCGTCTTTAGACACTGTGGTAAGTTGGACGAGAAGATACCGCGCAACTTTCCGAACGCTGCCCAGCCGAATCGAGTTCGACGGCTGACCTCTTTCTTGAAGTTGGACCTGCCTAACTGGACTGTTTCTCCCAGGTAGACTTTATCCCAGTGGCTAAGACCTCGCCTCTCGTGCTCGAGATCGTGGGCTCAAATCCAGGCCAGTACCAATATGACTTTTTCAATTTATATGTACTTCCTAGGTTTCCTCACGATGTTTTCCATCACCGTTGTCAGCGATGACAAAGATAAACTTCATCAATCGGGCATTGTCGTTCTTCTTGAAGAAGAGTACCACCACACCCCTGCACCATGCCTTTGGCGTTTTCCGTTCCAATATGACGGAATCAAATATTCTGAAGAGCCTTAAGTACCGGTTTCCCACCCACCTTCGAGTTCGGCCGTAATTCCGTTATCCCTTTTTTTCTTTTTATTGATAGGCTCGCGCTTGACCACTATCGCACCTGATGGTCAGCGATGATGTGGCGTGTGGTGTGTGTGTGTGATCACCCGGCGCCTTGTTGTTCTTAAGTTGTTTCAGAGCCATCCTAATCTCGTAGAGGCTCGCGTCAATCTAGCTCCTGGGTCGTTTGCTAGATTCGCAACAGGTTTGCTGATTGACGTGTACAACTGGCCATAGAACCCCTCGATCTCTCTCAGAATCTCCAGTTTGGCGGATACGACCTTCCATCGTCGGTCTTCAGTTTCGTGATCTGGCTCTGCCCAATAGCTAGATCTCTTGCAAAAACCTTGGAGCCCTTATTCCGCTCAATCGCGTCTTTAATAAACTCAGTATTAAAGCGGCGGAGGTCGCTTTTCAACGACTTAGAGATCCGGCTATTGAGCTGCCGGTTCCACGCATTGTCTGAAGACTGCAGGATTATTCACGACTCTACTTCATGAGCTTGAGATTAGGATCGCATAGTTTCTTATTCCTATTTGCACGACCGATCTTGAAAAACTTAGATCTGACCGTATGGATAGTTTCCACGAACCCATCATTGTAATCGTCGACGGAGCTCCCTAGGTACTCAAAAAGATTCTGGAGTTCGAGCTGATAGTTTTCGGGGTTTAAGATTTGGATCTATGCTGAACGGAGCATAGACTTTATCAGTCGAGATCTTTCCAGCTTAACATTAAAATTCATTCATGTTTTCACCGCGTTGATCACAGAGACACCATTGAATATGTCCGCTTGGCGGTACCTCTTTGCCAAGTGGGTGGTCGCAAGCCTTCGGCCGAAGATTACCACCAGTTATTGTCACCTGATTGGCACCACCCGAGGATCACGTGTAGGGTATCGTATAGGGTACTTTCCTACGGACGTGGCTGACTCGCCCCCCATAAGCACTCTCCAATAAGCGGTCATCTCTTAGTTCTGTGCATCGTTTTCTTCCCAAACCGAATCTCCTTTTGACCGAACCGGTATCTTGATACCGTTGCCAAGTCCTCTGGACAATTGAACGACTCACATTCAGCTGCTGAGACGCGTAAGCTTGCGAACAACCTTCTTCAAGTAGGGCTATAATTTTACCAGCCCTTATCGCTTTATCACTCATATCTAAAAGTGGTATTTAATATAAAAAGTAAGATTAAATTGTTTAATTTACAGACAATATCCAAAATTTTATTTATTTATTTATTATTTATTATACGCTTTATTGTACACCATAAAAAACATTAATAAAAAGAAACTTAAGTCTAATACACATACAATGGGCGGCCTTATCGCATACCGCGATCTCTTCTTTCCAAAATTTTAGTAATCAGTAAAAAAATCGTTCCAGCAATTCGCACCATAAGTAAAGCAATTTTACAATAATCCACAAAAATTAATATTTTTCTTTTGTTCATTTCTAAATCTAAATTTGGAACGTAAAGAATCATGCCAGGATGCTTCAAATAACATGCCAATACATCGTCAAATTAAAAAAACCTCTTTCTTGTTCTTCTTCATTGAAGTAGCGAAAAAAATCTAAAGTGCCCTTTTTTCTTTGCAAGGGTTTTTTACAGAGTGTACATAAAAACTCGCATATGGTGTTCATTGACCTCGAAAAGGCATATAACCGGGTTTGACCGCTATCAAATCGACCAATCACATGCAAGATGAATGACGCGATGTGGATTTCCGTATGTGTGATTGGTCGATTGATAGCGGTCAAAGCCTTTGCGTTGGTGTATTCACTTACGCAATAAGGCTGCTGGTGTATTCTGTTTGCCGATGACATTTCGCTGGTTGCCGAAAGTGGCCTAGGGGTCTAGAGCAGATTGGAGGTGTGATGGCAGAGACTGGAGTGTTGGCCTCAAATTGAGCAGAAGGAAAACTGAATACTTGTTTTGCGATTTTGGCGGTCTCTCCAGTTCCGTGCCGATAGCTCTCGCTGGAACGCCCATACCGATCTGCTCCGACTTCCAGTACTTAGGGTCGAATCAAGTCAGGCGGGTTGAAATAGTAACAAGTCACTGGAACTAATTGCGACCTTTGGGGAAAATCTACAAGTCCGTGATTATACCTGTCATACTGTTTGGATCAGAATGTTGGGTTGTGTAAAAGATAGATGAAAAGAGATTGCATGTAGCAGATATGAGAATGTTGAGATGAATGTGTGGCGTGACGAGGGTGGATAAAGTAAGAAATGAGTATATTAGAGGAAGTTTGAAAGTGGGGCCAGTGGCAGGCAGTTGAAAGGAAACCGTTTGTTCTGGTATGTGATGAAGAGGGATGAAACGCATGTTACTAATAGAATATAAAGGTGGATGGATGGAGAGGGAAAGCCGCGAAAGCCAAAGAAAAGATAGATGGACTGTGTGATGAGTGATATGAAAGGAAAGGGAGTCAGTGACAGTGTGACAGGGGACAGGGGACAGGACGGTATCCAGCTTTTAATAACATTGATCTTCCAAGTCTATCCACGAACTAACCACAGCTCAATCACCTGCAGAATCTATCTCGTGACCCTGACGAATGTTAACTTGATTTCAAAAGGGATAAAAACTTACTTTGTTTAATTCACTATAAACCCTGAAGTCCTTGAGACAAACACAATCTCTTTCACTTAAGTTAACAGAAAAAAAAAACAAGATTGGCTTTTTCTTAAAATGTTTTATTTACACGTGTAAACTAATAACTGACTACTTAATCTAGAAATGTTATGATCTTTGAATGAAATGCTCAATTAGAGAGTTCGACATTTGTATTGACAACCATCATCCCAACCTGTGATCCCAACCTAAGATAAGGAGACAGCCGACCTTACCATAATTATACTGTAAATTCTATACTTAATAATTATCTAATCTCCATTTGAAATAACATGAGACATGTTTCCAAATCTTTTTACAGTCCGTTCAACCGATTTTGAGTTCTATCCCGTAAACATAAGGATGACATAAAAAGCATAAACCTGTTATCAAAACCAACTGTTTACTACATCTACCATTTGTCGTATCACCAACGCAATAGAAGTCAAAATCGGTTGAACTGGCTGTAAAATGGGCTAATTTAAACGTCTAATGTTATCGCAAATGGAGTATAGTTTAATCACTACACGCTTATCTATTACAGTGGCATAATTTGTTGTTAAAAATAAACAGGAAAAGACATCAACATCGTAAAAGTAAAAGTACGATTTGAACGCGGTCGAAGCTCGAGTTTCGCTTCTGTACTTCGATGATGTTAACGTAATTTAATCCACGTCAAGTCGTCTAAAAGATCCCTGGACCCCGAACATGCTTTCTGAAGTCTTGGGTTTGCCTGACCGCTTTGACTCATCTGTCCCAAACTTCAGATCTTCGTCAAACCAGTCTCCGTATTGATCTAATTTCTTCAGCCAGTAATCTATAAACAAAAGCATACTTTTAGAAACCTTCATGAAAGCACTATGTAATTTCAATGAGGATAAACTAAATTAACGTTAGTTCAAACTTGGAACATTGACTATGGTCCAGAAGTATAGCTGTCAAAGTTTACTTTAAATCATATTTAAAACCTTAAAGCACTGCCAATGATTGGCCCGTAACTCATATTTGCCTTGTCTAATCTGAGATATCCCAAATATTCACAACAGTAATATAACTAGAAAAATAACCCGCCCACTCACAACTGTAAGCAATTACAAAATAAATCGAAATATTTTAACGTCAATTGATGTATAAACAGACATTTCAAGACTTTATTAGTACTCAATTTGACTAGTACGGTAGTTCAATTCTATGTACTGATAGAATATAATATATTTACTTTATTAGTTAATCACTGATAATTTGTTTAAATATTATAATATGATTTAATATATTGAAATTACCTCGAAAACAATTAAAACCATCCAACCATTTTAATTAAACTATTTTGAACAAGTTATAATTTATAGTTAATCAAAGTCCATCAATTGACTACATTCGCGCGCCAGCCCGCACTTTTTGGTCACGGTTTTTGAGCAGAAAAGAACGAATGTTATATATTTTGTAAAATGGGGTTTTTATGTTAGCTCTCGAGCAGTGAGTTGTAAACTAAGTGTTAACGTACGTGTATCTCATAAAATTGAAGTATTTTAAATAAGTTTTTGGAGTTTTTCTTTCACAACACAACCAGGGGACTTCGACATATCGGAGACCTCACGCTACACCAGCGTCTCTAGCGGCGAATTCATACGCGGTCACCATTGCGTCGATAGGCCATTTCGTACAAGTGATTTCTTAGAAAATTTTAAGTCCAAATCGGTCGATTGCTTCGCATTGCATCCATGTGAACTTATTGTCGGCATTGCAAGCCAGCCCACCCACACCACAGTCACAAAGATTAAGGTAAAATTGTACCTATGATTTCTTGTTTGGTTCCACCCTGTCCTCCGTACTCCTCTGGCAATATTTCTGGTGGTACATATTCATGAAGCACTGACAAATCATTGCTATGCATATGCAGCTGGAAAAAACATGTTCTGTTCAGTATTTGTTCTTTTAGGTATACATAAGTAAGATTAGAAGCATTTACGAGATAAGAAGGTTGGGGCTATACTCACTTTTTTCTGATGTTTCTCATTAAGAAGTTTCATTACTAGATTGAATAACTTTTCAAACGCAGGTATAGTATTTATGAAGTGTATACTTTTCAGTCTTAATGGTGAAGCATCCTAAAATATAAAGCCGAAATTGAACATATCTGCTTGTACCAGCTAAGATTTAAAATTTCTTTGTTTTTACCTGTCCCGCTATCACTAATTTCTTTAGCACCGTCGGTGTCATTTGCATGAAGTAGGTCATAGTTATACCTTCAAGATCTATAACATGGATACATCCGTTAACCATAAACGCATCGTCTTCCAAATACTGAATCTGTAAAATATGAACAACTTTTAAAATACCTTCAACGGCCTTAAAAAAAATCCAAACATAAAAACCGTTGTGATGACAACTCGTCACACTAGCTATCTCGTCGCTATTTCTAATAGGTCTCTATCAATAATACGTCACTTTGTACATGTAGTCAGTTTCCCAACTCGTGTCAAGCCATTTCGTCTCTTTCCCAACTCGTCCGATATTGTCAAAATTAATTAAGGCACCAACCTGCTGAAAACAATGTGCAAAGGAGAAGAAATCAGTCGGTGAAATAATGCAGGGGTCATAAAGACTAGGTTTGACTACGACGACTCTTGGGTCCAGGGGCGATGCCAGCTTTGGTAAAATTAACCCTGACCTGAAACAAAATAATCCGAGGTATGATAAGGCAGACGCAACATAATAGAATTTTTTCAAGGAAATTACTAAATCAAAACTGTTAGTAACATTACAAAGCTTACATCACTCAAGCTTTCTTAAAAAATATAAATAATACAGGTATTAATGATAAACCTTCCATGGTCTATCAGTAATTGGATTATGGAAGTAAGATCTATTTAAAATACTGGTTTTAAATATACTGCAAGCAGAAACAAAATAGATAGGAAAAAGCAAGACAGATGATGATAAGCCTACCATCAGTTAATTTAAAATGTTATTATAGGTTAACTAAGTCAACATTTAACTTACCCCGTTCGCAGCAAATATTTAAACCTGTCATTCTGAGGTCTGAAACTAAACAAGTCCGGTGACAAAGTTCTTAGAGAGTAGTACAGATCTAGCTTCTCCTTGGCACGTTCAAGACTGTGCTTACAACCCCTCAGGAAAGTTGCTAGCCATTGATCATCTACAAAAAAGTATCCAGTTATTAGTCTCCGTCAGCGGTTCGCTCGAAAAGTCGAATTACCACACGAGAACTTGCTATAGAAATTAAAAGTATCCGAAGTCTTAATCCTGCAGTTGGCGTTTAGCTCGTCAGGTCCGAAGTAGTTGGTTCGAGATGGCTCAAGAAAAGAATACTTGGATTTGGATGATTTTCCTTTGCCCAGAAGTGGGACAGTATAGGCTAATGTAAAAAAATCGCAGGCCTAGCCATGGTCTTCTTGGTTTAAATCGTTCAGTTATTGTCACTGTGTTGAGGAATGATTGATTTACAAACACCCAAGCGCATACTCACAACTTTTGCATTGACCGAACTGATCAGTCGGATTGTGCTTACTTCTCGTGAATTCCACACAAGCAAACTGTTAAGTTGATGGAGGTGCGCATACAATCGCTCTTCGATTTTAATCTCACATGTTTTAGGTACCTATATTTTTTGGTTTTGTCACCGACTGCCTAAAAGAAAGTTATTTTTCGCTTTGTAGTGTTTTGTTTAGGAAGTCCGTTTATTTTTTTTGTTAAAAAGCTTTTATTTTTCAAATCATTTATAGCCAGAGGGCTTCTCAATCCCAATCCCAAACACGACTGGGATACATTCTTTTATTACGGAGTTTCGGTACCTACCTTCCGGCTTCATCACCAGATTAGTTCGTTGGTACCATTTTCATTAAAACCGTTTATTTAAATTTGCTTCATCACAGTCATTTAACTATTCGAGATATCCTATACTCCAAACATACCTATCATTGAGAAGTTCTAGTGGTCATCTATGGTCTTCTTAATCAGTTCCACTTCACCAAATGATACTTTCTGAATGCAAATGCATACAATGTAGATGAAAATACCAAAATCGCTATATGTATGCCTATAAAATTTGAGGAGTTCCCTCGATTTACATGGGATATCCTCACCAGATCCTGACTTTGTGACAATAGGACTACCTCGAGAGTATACCCTTGCAAACAAAAAAAGAATTTTCAAAATCGGTCCATAATTGACGGCGTAATCTCTTTGGGCGCACGGTTGGCGCAGTGGTTGAGCGATTGACTGTTGCGCTATGTGTCGCAGATTCGATTCCAAGACGGAACAAATACGTGTATGACCTGGGTGTTTATGTATGTGAGTTTTTACGTTTGTAAACGCACCCAGGATGGACAGGAAGAAATTCCTTGTGTTGGACTAAGTTTATAAAAAAAATCGCTTAACAAACATACAAAAAAAACATATAGTTTAATTGAGAACCTCCTCCTATTTTGAAGTCGGTTGAAAAGGAGAGGCTGCGCATGGCAAGAGACGTGGCGAAACCGACGTGCTAATGCGAGACTGATCCAGACTGATCAGTCGCGGTATGAGGATTTCTAGAGCAAAAAATGATTTTTTTTAATTACGAAATACCATGCTAAGATTTGATCTGGTTCTTGTCTAAATCATTCAATGTTCTTTGTAATTCAATTTAGGGTCGAGTCGGGCTTGAAGTATCTTTGGTTCTTTGACCCTACCTGGTTAAGTCATAAGGTGTTTTACGTATGTTTTCTTTTTTGTCGGAATACATTTTTTATTACTTTGTTTTTTCCTTATTCGAAGTTTGTGTTTAATAAATCTTATTTTTTTTATTACAGTTTCTAATGATAATTTCAGTACCTCTACTTTTGTAATAATTTTAGACTAGTTTGCTTGATAGTTGACTAGTTTTGATTAAGACTGCTTTGTTACCGATTCATAATATATAACATTAATTTACCTGTCCTAGCCCTCAAATGAGGCTGTTTGCTAATCCACTCTTTCAATTGTCTTATTCCTTCTTCGAGTTTCTTTGGTGTCTCATTCAGTTCCACTTCTGCCTTCCGCTTCAAATCAGGGTTCATAGGTCTCACCAGTAACATTCTCAAATTTTTAATTTAATTATACTTTATTAACAAAACTTTATTACGTTAAAAACTTTATTACTTTCAGACGGTTCTGAAAATATTTGTAAATTCACACAAAATTCAGGAAGTAACAGTGAATGCAAATGACCTTTTAAAACTTTTCTACACAATTTAAATCACAAGGTTGGAAATCATTTAAAGCAATAAGCGACCGCCAGTGTTTCGGAGTCTGGACATAATAAACACAATCTTAATGTATATGTCTCGCCACTTGCACCACACAAACATAACAAGCTACCTATACAAGGGACGAGTTTATCTTATACAAAAGTTTTATTGTTTATTTTTATTTTTTTAAACGTACATCGTTAGCGGATTTAATTGTTTGTTCAGGCACTATCAGATACCTGTCTAGACTTTTAATTATTTTTAATAAAAAAACTTGGTAATTAATGGTCAATGCCTTGTCAATGCCAGCGCGCACAACGGACGAAATGGGAGTCTAACACCCGGTGTCCCAGCTCTCGATCATCGGGCTGTTAACGTAATCAACGAATAATCGCCGGTTAATTCTACTTCCAGTTTCTCAACACCAAGTATGACCAGCGGTTGACAAATTGTCACATTTGAGAAAAATCTCGAATTAACCACATGTTACAGCAGTTTTGGGTTTCTGAGAACCTTTTTCAATATTAATCTCTTGTCAACGAGCCTAATTTATAATTGTTGGATATTGGTCAATTATTCGCAGATTAAAATTAATATTATGATTTTAAATGTTTATATTACGATAAAAAAAATATTAGGAGTCGGCGAAATCTTTGATATCGGTTCAGTTATTAAAAATATGTTAATTAGATCATTATAGTTGATTATCAAGATTAAAAAAAATTAGGTTAATACAAGCTTTTTAAATTAACTTCATTATAAAATCTGGACATAATTACCAAAAATAGTTATTTTGTAAGTAAATAAAAATAAAAAACAAAAACTGTTACTGATCTGGGAATCGAACCTTCCTCACGCGCATTAATGTTGACTGTACCTTGTTCTTAATACTTATAGGCCAGTATTGTGGATAGGTTTGTGTTTAACTTGAAACGGCCGGGGTGGTGACCCTGTTTGGATAAGCACCACTTACGAAGATTAGTCTTTGGATGGGTGACCACTTTTTCTTGGGTTCGCTTGTTTTTAGATGGGTAACCCCGCCAGTGTAAGCAAAAATTATCAAGGTCAATCTTGGTATGGGTGACCAGTCTTTTTTTGGATAAATTTTTTTGGATGGTTGAACTTTGGTTGCTTAACTTGTGCTGGGTCTCCTATCCAAAAACAAGCAAGCCAATAAAAATCCCATCCATAAACAAGCGATCCAAAAAAAAGGGGTCGCCCGTCCTTGGTAACTGTTGCTTAAACTGTATTGAGTCACCTAACCAAAAACAAGCAAATAAAAAAAATTGGTTGCCCATCCAAAAACCGTCCTTGGTAAGGATTGCTTGGCAGCTTCACCAACCCAGCCGCTCAAGATAAATACTATTTATAGTTACTGATTACGTTATAGTAGTGAATTAATATCAGCTAGGGTAGCTAACCGAAATAAATTGATGCCGATTATTCAATGTATCAAGCGATTATGTAATTTCTCGATGATGCAGTTTTGAGAAACCCAAAACAAACGGTTGACAACTGGCGGTTGGATAATTTGTGACTAATTGTCAGCTGATTCGAAATGTAACAAGCGGCTGGGAAACTGGGCCTAAGTGCGGAAAAAGGAGGTCCATAATCCTATCCTATCCTTATCACAATTTAATTGAAGTCTGTGCAACATGTCTTCTACTTCCATAGTTCTCTATTAGGTCGTTATCTAAGTGGTCACCCCACATCATTTCTTTGATATCATCAAACAAGGTATGATCAAAGAAACCTCTTAAAATCGGGACTCTGAATCCGAGTTAGTGATCGCAACTAAGACGGAAAAAGCTTTTGCACTCTCGAGAACTTAATATTAGGAATTCCTTACCAAAAGGTTTTGCCGGAGTTGCGGAAAGTAGTTGTTGTTTTGCTGTCCTTGGCTCATTTGAACAAGGACTTGTAAGTTTTCTGATGTCATATTTTTGAAAGCTGTTTTGTTTGTAAGGCCCGGAAGAGTTTTATCCATAATAGGGTTCTTATCGTTAAAATACTGTCTCAGGCACAAGGAAGGAGTTACAATTCACAGGAATAAAAAAACTTTACCACTTCGGTGCAAATAATATTTGTTTATTATTTTTGTACAAAAAGATAAAAATGGAATGTTCTTAATCAACTTGAAGTTGTCTAAAGGAGCCTTCAACTCCAAACATATCTTCAGCAGTTTTGGGTTTGCCAACTCGCTTTGATTCGTCGGAGCCGTACGTGAAGTCCTCATCCAGCCAGGAACTGTATTCCTTCACCTTATTCCTCCAGTACTCTGAAAATTATCATAAAACTCATTTAACCTTCGGTATGTTTACAAGATTTCTACGAATCATACATAACACATAATTCAAACCTCAAAGGTATTTTAAAAACAAGAATTGTTTTAAGAGAAATACATAACATGAGGCCATTATTATTCCTCAATTAGAGAAAAAAAAAACAAAACTTAAATGGCATTGCAATTTTTTTTGACCGCGACCAGCTTATTTGTTGTAAAGTTATTTGTTCTTGTAAATACCATGGAGGTTTCATAAAGATTAAAAAATATGGAAAATAAAATAAGACGAAAACAATGATATTCTAGTAAACAGATATGTTATGAGCGCGTACATTGTGAAGACTCGAATACGTCCTAATTGGGACGTATAGTCTTTAGTCTATGCACGCATGGCGAAGAGCGATACGCTTTGTTTAAACAAAAACAAAATTAAAAATATGCCATCGTGTGTATTTAGAAAGTGTACCAATTATGATACCAAAGTACATAAAACAGAAGGGATCTCATACCATATGTAAGTACGCAATACACCTCAATTTACTAATTTATTTATTTTATTTCCTAATATTCTGATATTTGGAGGTTACAAAAAGAAAAAAATATTGGTGGTCAGAATAATGTTTGTTTACTTTCACACGCAAGTGACAAACACTAGCTGTCTCTTTTTTTTTTATCTTTTTGGTTTTATCAAGCCATCCCTTTCGAAATGTAGTGTAATGTCAAATAAAGTGTGTATGTGTGCTGCCTCTGCTGTGCGGAACACTTTTTTCGGTTGTTTTGTGAGTGTATATCGTATCTGTTTACTAGAATATCATTGGACGAAAATTAAAGATTGCTTCTCCCAAAACAAAATAAAAATGGCGGATGAAAAATATGTTCACCTTTACATTGACGATATTTATTGTAATTTAAGAGTATTTTTTTATTATTATTACTAGACATAGTCTAACAGAAATATTGGAAAGCTACATGCTGTAATCTTGGTGTTGACGTAGGGCAAAGTTCACGCCGGAATGGATGTGTGTGATAATAAGAGTTATAAAACACACGAAGACCGACGTATATTCTGTTGCAATTACTTGTAAGTAAACGCCCGTGTGATGGACATGATTCTGATTCAAGACAATTAAAAAGGTTACTGCATAGACTAAAGACTATACGTCCTAATTGGGACGTATAGTCTTTAGTCTATGCACGCATGGCGAAGAGCGATACGCTTTGTTTAAACAAAAACAAAATTAAAAATATGCCATCGTGTGTATTTAGAAAGTGTACCAATTATGATACCAAAGTACATAAAACAGAAGGGATCTCATACCATATGTAAGTACGCAATACACCTCAATTTACTAATTTATTTATTTTATTTCCTAATATTCTGATATTTGGAGGTTACAAAAAGAAAAAAATATTGGTGGTCAGAATAATGTTTGTTTACTTTCACACGCAAGTGACAAACACTAGCTGTCTCTTTTTTTTTTATCTTTTTGGTTTTATCAAGCCATCTGTACGGTCTCATCGCCGTACATTTTTCTGCTTACGCTGTAACCTACTTTAGACCAGCGATGCGCGTCACGATTGCGCGTTATAAAAATAACCTTATTAACTAATTTAATCGTAGTAAACATACAAGTGTGTGACTATCAACAACTGAGAGAAATAATCGCCTCCGCTCAAGTACTGTAACTTACTCTCAATAAACTTAACTGCATCTTAGTGGAACGCGTTTCTCTTCACTAACTTAACTTACAAACCTTCACGACGAATTACATGTACGGACTTACAACCCGTACATTTATGGTCCTTCGAGCCTTCGCGTATCTTAGTGTGTTTGTGTCTCTTGTACGGTAGCGAATCGGTTCAGCTGGTCTCTCGGAAGAGGGTCGCCCCAGTTGCATTGAGAAGGCGCATATACTTAGCTCGAGTACAGGCACATTGAGTACCGGAACCAGCTGCAGATACTGGGTGAGTCTTCGACTACTAGAAGAGCCATCACCTGCAGAACTGACTTCAACTACTGGACGAGTCTTCGATTGCTAGAAGAGTCGTCAACTACTGAAACTAACTTCAACTACTGGAAGAGCCTTCGACTACTGGAAGCGCCTTCAACTATAACTAGAAGAGACTTCAAATACGTAAGGAAAGTTATCTTGTAAACTATAAGGAAGCTATTTGTCTAACAAATCAAGATGAATAAGCTACAACTCCAGTCTACGTGTTTCGAAAACATAAAAACATTATGCAACAACTACAAAAAGGATAGCAAGACAAGAAAAACAACTGATTACTTGAACAAGCGACTGTCTTCATTAGAAGCTCAATGGATGGATTTCAATGCAAGGCACACATTGCTTTTGCAGGAAATTGAAGATAAAAACATAAACTACTTTGTGGAAGATGTCTACGGCAAGACAAAAACTATGTATGAAACGACTAGAGCCGGCATTACGAGTATGATACAACAAGTTGCAGGAGAAAACGTCAAATTCGACCTTACGGAGTCCTCAGGGGGAGAGCTTGATGAGAAGACAAAGACGCTACTGACTAAGCAAGAATGTAACTTCAAGGCGATGGATCGTGCTATGGCTAAAATTGACTATGAAGGCCTAGCTGAAAAATGGGAACTTGATGATCACTTGTCAATCTTGAAGTCGAAATGGGATGCTCTTGACAACACTCACTGGGAACTGGAAGCCCTACTAAAAGGATCGAATCAGACATACTATGACATGTTCTACAGCATGGAATCCAAATACGACGAAACAAGAAAACGCCTGAAAGGCAAAATATGGTCTAACGCTCATCACGAACGTTCAGCACCGAAAATCGAGATACCAGAGTTTTCAGGACACTACAGCAAGTGGACATCGTTTAAAGATCTATTCCTGGAGACCATACACAAAAACCCGTCGCTGAATAACGCACAAAAAATGCAGCATCTGAAGACCAAACTGAAAGGCGAAGCAGAAAGGCTGGTGCAACACCTGGGCATCAGCGCCAACAACTACGCTTCATGCTGGGAAATATTGAATCAACGGTACGATAACCGTCGACTACAGTTCTCAGCCTATATGAACACTATGCTACAGTTGCCTGTCATACAGAAGCCTGACGCTTACAACTTGAAGAAGCTACATGACGTAACAACGGAATGTCTAAACGGCTTGACAAATATGGGTCTTGATACAACCGGTGGAGAATCTATGATTGTCCATGTGATGTCACTAAAACTAGACTGTGGCACATACAACGAATATATAAAAGACTTAAACGACAACAGAGAGGTACCAACACTTCATGAATTTCTAATGTTCTTAGAAAACCAGTTTACAGCGTTTGAAACCATGAAAACTTCGAAGAAAGAGGTACAGAATTCAGGAAAATCAACTGAAAACGAAAAACATACGTTTCGAAAAAACTACGATCAGAAAAAATGGCATCCGAAAACTTACCACACTTCGTATGGGCAATGCCCTCTTTGTAAAAACAATCATGTTCTAATGAAATGTCAGCAATTTGTGGACATGGATACTAAGCAACGTAACAACACAGCTGCAAAATTGCGGATATGCAAAAACTGTTTGTTCAAACACGAAAACCAGACTTGCAACTCTACAAAAACGTGTAAGGAATGCAATATGAAACATCATACGCTCTTACATTACAACAACTACAACAAAAATACACCTTTACCGAGCTATGAAAATCAGCGTTCAGGTCAACGACCAAAGGAAACTGAACCAAGTTCAAACCACCTATCAACCAACGAGATGGAGGTTTTACTTACAACCGTCCAGATCAAGGTCAAATCGTTAGATGGCACTTACATCGCTCTTCGTGCGCTCGTAGACCAGGGCTCACAAGTTAATTTGATAACTGAAAATGCAGCACAACTGCTGAAGCTGCCGAGAAGCAAAATGACTGCAAAGATATCGGGAGTTGGTACTGTATCGGGCGACTGTAAAGGGCGCCTGAAGCTAACATGCAAATCAATCCACTCCGAATATACTTTCGACACTGAGGCGTTGATTATGAAGAAATTAATCAACAAACTACCAAACTACACATTTGAACGACCTGAGTGGTCACACTTGCAAAACTTAAAACTAGCAGACCCTGACTACAACATTTCAAGGGCTGTTGACATACTGCTTGGAGCTGACGTATACGCAGAAATAATCCAAGACGGAATACTAAAGGGCGCACCAAAATCACCAGTTGCTCAACAGACACAGCTGGGATGGATTTTGTGTGGAAAACTAGAAACGTTTAACTGTCACGTCACCCTACTCGACTTGTCCGAAATAACGAAATTTTGGGAGTGTGAAGACGTAACAAAAGCAAACACTGATCAATCTCAAGAAGATCAATGTGAAACTTACTACAAGGAAACTACTCGCCGTGGTTTAGACGGAAGATACATTGTGAAGATGCCTCTATGTTCAGATTACGAACATAAACTTGGATCATCGAAAACGATAGCAGTATCACAATTGCTGCAACTAGAAAAACGGTTTCAAAGAAATAGCCGTCTTGCATTGCTATACAAAGGGTTCCTTAAGGAATACCTGGAGCTAGGTCACATGAAACTACCAAAACCTATACAATCGTCAACGACGGAATGCTACTTACCACATCACGGAGTACTTCGAGAAGAATCTACAACCACGAAACTCAGGGTTGTCTTCAACGCATCTCAGAAAACTAACACAGGATACAGCTTGAACGCCTTACAAGAAAAAGGCCCCAACCTACAAAAAGATATCCAAGAACTTATCATAAAATGGAGAACTTACAAATACGCCTTTACAGCTGACATCGAGAAAATGTACCGATGTATCTGGCTGTCTGAGGAACAACAACATTTGCAGAAAATTATCTGGCGAACTACACAGTCAGAGAAGCTGCAGGAGTACCAACTTTGCACTGTCACTTATGGCACTAAGTGCGCACCGTGGCTAGCCATGAGAACCATCAAGCAACTTGCATACGATGACGGCTGCAAATACCCCACGGCTGCTAAAATACTGTTGAACGAAACTTACGTCGATGACGTCATAAGCGGCCACAACTCACTAGAAGCGGCCCAGGAACTCCAGACATCTCTTATCGACATGTTAAAAGGAGCCGGGATGAACTTACGCAAGTGGTCCAGCAATGATCCAGCACTACTAGTAAACTTAAGCGATGAACAGATTTCACGCAGAACTACTTTTGACTTTAAGCAAGAGGAATCAATGAAAACCCTAGGACTAGGTTGGAATCCGCACGCCGACACATTTGTGTTTAACTGGAAATTTGAAGAAAAAGGTCGATCCGAGATAACTAAAAGGCGGCTGCTTTCTGAAATTTCGCAACTTTACGATCCGCTGGGTTGGCTATCACCCATAACTATTGCGGCAAAACTACTATTTCAAGAAGTCTGGATCAACAAACTTGACTGGGATGATCAGTTACCGTCACAAATAGCAGAAAAGTGGCTGAAACTAAGAGCTGACATACCCAATGTAAAACTTATGGTAATCAAGCGCTGGGTCCGTACAACAAACAAGAAGATAGAACTATTTGGATTCTGTGACGCCAGTGAAAAGGCTTACTCTTGCGTGGTATACAGCTGCGTCAGAGAAGAAACAAACAAGTCAACAATAACATTACTCGCTGCTAAAACAAGAGTGGCGCCGCTATCACAAAAGATCACATTACCAAAACTTGAACTTTGTGGCGCACTCTTACTATCGCAACTCATCGAAAAAATCAGAGACGCCCTGAATGGCTTCGACATAACTACAAGCGTTTGGTGCGATTCCCAAGTGGTCCTGGCTTGGATACAGGGGGACACATCCAAAAGGGAAAAATACGTCGCTAACCGGGTTGAAAAAATAAGACAAATCATACCAGCCGAGCAATGGCGTTATGTGAAGTCACAAGATAACCCTGCAGACTGCGCATCAAGAGGCATGCTACCCACCAAGCTACAAACTTTCAGTCTGTGGTGGGAAGGTCCTACATTTCTGCCTAGCTTCCAAGAACAAAGTCGTGAAGAAAACGTAACATGCACATTTACTACGAACATAGGCAGCGTTTGCCAAGCAAAATCAAACTCGACGAACAAAGAAAACAATAATTGTATTCATAATTTATTAACTAATTGCAGTTCATTGACCAAAGTGAACAGAATTGCAGCATGGATACAACGATTCATTGCAAATACAAGAAACAAGGCCAAACGTGACACCGGATGCCTTACTTTGTGCGAATTAAGCAGTGCAAAAGAACAAATAATAAAATATGTGCAACAAACGGAACTTGCGCAAGAATACAAACAACTTCAAACTACTAAAACTATTTCTACTAAAAGTTACATTTTCAAACTTAAGCCATACCTGGACAACAAAGGCATCATCCGAGTCGGTGGTCGACTGAACCACTCTGTTCTACCTTTCGAGATGAAGAACCCAATCATCCTACCTAAGAGTGGACGACTTACTGAGTTGGTGATTCATCAAGCTCATCTTACGACTTTACACGGAGGAGCCAGATTAACTTTAGCGCACATCCGACAACGGTACTGGATCGTTGGCGGCAACAGAGCGGTAAAAGCTGAACTACGGCGCTGTGTGCGTTGCCACCGCTACAACCCATCGGAGTTAAACCAACTCATGGGAGAACTACCACCACAACGTGTGACACCATCGCGACCGTTCACCCACACAGGAGTTGACTTCACAGGACACGTGGAAGTCAAACTTAACAAAGGAAAGGGAGTGCGGACCTCAAAGGGTTACATATGCATATTCGTGTGCATGGTAACTAAGGCTGTACACATCGAACTCGCATCGGACTTAAGCACCGAAACATTCATAGCAGCCTTCCAGAGAATGTGCTCCAGGCGCGGTACACCAGGTCACGTCTACTCGGACTGTGGTACGAACTTTATCGGCGCATCAAGATTGCTTCAGAAAGAGTTTGAAGACTACAAGCAAATCTTATCGCCAGACTTCTTCAATAGTATTGCTGACATGGGAGTACAATGGCACTTCAATGCACCCGCTTGGCCAACCGCTGGTGGACTATGGGAAGCAGCGGTCAAGTCGATGAAGTATCACCTTCGTCGGGTGCTAGGAGACCAAAAACTGACGTACGAGGAGTTTACTACCTTGCTTGCGAACATAGAAGCATGCATGAACTCCAGGCCACTTTGCCAGCTTACTGAGGACCCCGAAGAATTCTATAACTATCTGACACCAGGTCACTTTCTAACGGGGGGACCAACAATGTCTCTACCACGAGCAGACTACAATGAAAAACATAACATAGATCTACGCCGACGATGGCAGCTAACTGAACACATGTACCAACAATTTTGGAAGAATTGGTCAAACGACTATCTAACACAACTTCAAAGGCGCAGCAAATGGAACAATCCTAAGAAAAACCTCAACGAGGGGGACATCGTACTAGTCCGGGACAACAATTTGCCGCCAGGAAAATGGGCCATGGGACGGGTGCTGAAATTACACCCTGGAGCCGACGGATACGTTCGAGTGACAACCCTGAAAACACAAACCGGTGTCATCAAACGACCAATTGTGAAACTATCTGCTCTACCCATCGAAACTACTTGCAACAGAGAAAGTGAAGAATGTCAGACGGACTTACAAAACGCTGACAAAACTAAAAGACCTACCACAACAAAACAGTCAACGAAAAAATGTCTTACAAACATTTTGATGTGTATTTTCACAATGTTGATATTCGTGAATGGATCATATGGTACGCAACAAAGGTCAGGAATTCAGATTACAAACCTGGAACCCGAGCGGCCGATTTATTATGACACCATAGGCAAAATTGAACTCATTCACGACGAATGGACTTTGCTTACGTACTACAATCTAACTAACTACTGGCAAGGCGTTCAAAACATTGAAAACTACGTCAACGGTGTAAATAGCTTATGCCAGAAAATCCATCAAAGCTATTGCCAAGCTACGACAGATCAACTTTCACACGAGATGGAACTACTCAACTTCTACAATACGATCCTGCTGGCTCCGCACAAGCATTTATCAACACGCAAGAAACGCGGCTTAATCGACGGAGTAGGCATGGTAGCAAACAGCTTATTCGGCGTCTTAGACCAGAGATTTGCTGACAAATATCACCAAGATATTGATGCCATTCAACGCAACGAAAACTATTTACGCGAACTCGCAAAAAACCAAACGTCAATTATGCAACTACAAAACGATGTTTTGAAGAAAACCGATGAAAACATTAAATTACAATGCAAAATGATAGAACGCTTCATGAATGAAACTAAGTCGAATTTGGGCAACATTGAAACAGAAATACAAATAATGATGGCTACAAGCTACTTCAACTCCGCTTCGCTCACAGCATCATTACTATTACGAAATCTTAAAGAAATTCAAACAATGCTCCTAAACACCCTCACGAATGTCTACAGTGGGCACATGGACGTGCACTTGATATCACCAGTCAGCCTAGTCAAACAAATGGAAGACATAGCCGGCAAACTGCCGAGAACTCTGACACTACCGACGACCAACATCAAACAAGATATCAAGGAACTTTACAAACTGCTCTACGTGAAAGCACGAATAACAAAAACCTACTTTATGTTCGAAGTTCACATTCCGTTGATCTCGGATGAGGACTTCACCTACTACCGGGCTATCGCTATACCTTTTAAAACTGAGGAAAAATTCAAATTGATGCAGTTATCGTCAGAGTACATCGCCGTGAACTTTGAAAAGAAGTCTTACATCTCATTAAAGGATGAAGACTTCAAGCAATGTACCAAAAGACAAAAGGATAACTTTATTTGCAACGCAAACATACCAGTGTTCAACTTACAGAACAAGAATGCACCTTGCGAAGCAAAACTACTGGGTCATCGTGTAACTACGCCGCCATGCAACGTCGTCAGTGTGTCATGCGACGAGGCATGGATCAAATTGCAAGAATCAAACAGCTGGCTGGTTGTTTGTTGCGGAAGATGCGAATTACGTACTGTTTGTGATAACGACGTAACTTCGCAAACTATCACATCAGCGGCTATTGTAACTTTGAGTCAAGGATGTGTTCTGCAGTCAAAAGAGCTCACCATCACTTCACACAATCAGTACAACAGCAACCTCAACGTAAACTACGACATGCATGTACCGAACTTGAACTCGTCGATTAATAACATTGTCAACATAACACTACACGGCTCTCAAGACGAACTCTTCACTCTCAAGAAAAACGACTTCACAGTAATCGACAAAAAACTACGGTTCCAACAAGAGAACGAGCCACAACTACCATCCACCATCACACAGCATGATATTCACCAATATGCAATTAGTTACTTTTTACTTACAATTGCTGTCATCACGTGTCTGGGGATCGTCACAAGAAAATACTGCGTACGGCTCAGGAAACGACTTCCGAGGACAACAAATACGAAGCCAAAACATGAAGACATCGAACTTCAGCCAATGGGACCTCGACAGCAGACTGCCAGAGACGAAAACCAGCAGGCGCGCGACCACGTCTGCCACACTCAACCTCAAGGGCATCGAGACAACATTGCCTTTACTTTTGATTAATTGTATACTTACTTTAACATTAAGCCTTAACTTTGTACAGGCGGTTCTTTCTCTCTCTTTACTCATCTTAACTTCTTTAGGGGTTGCCAATATGTACGGTCTCATCGCCGTACATTTTTCTGCTTACGCTGTAACCTACTTTAGACCAGCGATGCGCGTCACGATTGCGCGTTATAAAAATAACCTTATTAACTAATTTAATCGTAGTAAACATACAAGTGTGTGACTATCAACAACTGAGAGAAATAATCGCCTCCGCTCAAGTACTGTAACTTACTCTCAATAAACTTAACTGCATCTTAGTGGAACGCGTTTCTCTTCACTAACTTAACTTACAAACCTTCACGACGAATTACATGTACGGACTTACAACCCGTACACCATCCCTTTCGAAATGTAGTGTAATGTCAAATAAAGTGTGTATGTGTGCTGCCTCTGCTGTGCGGAACACTTTTTTCGGTTGTTTTGTGAGTGTATATCGTATCTGTTTACTAGAATATCATTGGACGAAAATTAAAGATTGCTTCTCCCAAAACAAAATAAAAATGGCGGATGAAAAATATGTTCACCTTTACATTGACGATATTTATTGTAATTTAAGAGTATTTTTTTATTATTATTACTAGACATAGTCTAACAGAAATATTGGAAAGCTACATGCTGTAATCTTGGTGTTGACGTAGGGCAAAGTTCACGCCGGAATGGATGTGTGTGATAATAAGAGTTATAAAACACACGAAGACCGACGTATATTCTGTTGCAATTACTTGTAAGTAAACGCCCGTGTGATGGACATGATTCTGATTCAAGACAATTAAAAAGGTTACATTTATGAGAATTATCTTAATTTTAATTCAGTTTATTTTAGTAAGTCTTTATATACCTGTGTGTAGTGTTGATTGTTTTTTACACAAGTTTCAAATTATATAACTTTATTTATTATTATTTTAATTAACTTCTCATGTATGGTGTGACGATTGCAAGTCAACACTATCGTAAACCTAGCTGTTTAAAGATAAAAACTTCATTCAATTACATTTATCCAAAGATACCAAAACTAAAAACCAAACCAAAGAAACCAAAGTTTCTCTTTACCTGTAATTTCCTCCACTGTGCCAGCAGTTCCACCATACTCGGCAGGCAGCACCTCTTTAGGGATGTATTTATACATTTCTTCGTAATTCTTGTTGTGGACATAGAGCTGAAAACAAAAACAAATTATTATTAAGTATTCCAGTAGCGTTTTAATAAAAGATTGTTGCATCGAGCGCAAAGTGAGTCATTAATGCATGAGTGTTATGTTGGTGCATTAATTATTCATTTTAGCGAGGTGCGTAATCTACTTTTCTTTCAACTGACAATCTACCTACCGTGATAAAATATATGTACCTACTCAAAATAAAACCTCAAGTTAATATCCCGCGACTTTTGCGGCAAAAGGTTATTAACAACTTAATTTGCAGCTGTATTTATACTTTCTGGAGCTGAATTCAAATCGCTGTCGCTGTCAATTTCCATTTTTTTAACTTTTCTTGCTAAACATGAAGTAGGTATCAAAGTTTTACAAATCGATTTTATTCAGCCGATTTTTATTTTCAGCCAGTTTCTTTTTGATATATTTTATATTAAACTTAATGAGAGACATTAAACCTCTACGGTAAATTTATTTCTAAATAAAAAATAAAAATCTGTGCATTAGTGGAAAACTGTGCAACAATGAGATTTCATGTAAAATTTCTGCACTGGTTTGGTTCTAAGCAAAAAATATGTCCTTTGTGATCAGTTTTGTAGTGATTAATGATAACATTACTACGTAGTTGAAAGAAAACAATGTTTTATAACTACTATGTAGCTTTTTCCCGCGGCTTCGCTCACGTGGCCATTTAACACAGGAACTGAAATTTTTCCGGGACAAAAAGTAACAAATGACATTCAGAGATAGTGTAGCTTCCAAGTAAGAGGATTCAGACAACCTCTTATAAACATAAAAATAAACAATTATATCGCTTTATGATGCTTTAAATGTTATTGAATGTTATGTCAATGTACTCACTCTGCTTCTGTTCTTCTCATTGAGCAACCCTTTGATGGCATTGAAGATGGTTTCAAAACCTGCTGGAGTGTTCAAGTAATGTGTTCCTTTCATACGCATTGGCGATGCATCCTGAAAATTATGTGCCACCAGATAAAGTAACAAATAACAAGTCAGTTCTAAAGAAATACAACAAACGAAATACATGTCAACACAAAAATACAAAAAAAAAAATACAAATGTCGAAATACAATACGAAAATACATGTCGACTGCGCGCCTAAAGGTGATCGACGACGTGATTTGAGTTCCGAGTTCAAAATGTTCTGAATTATGACAGATGATGACGCATAGATTTCGGATGTAGTGCGTAAGCTTCCCTACAAGAAGTACTGTGGCTACTTCGGCAACGAAATTTCACTGACACGAATCACGGACGTGTAGTATCTTGCGGATCTCTACATTTCTGATTCGATCACGCAAGGAAATTCCGAGCATAGCCCTCTCCATTGCCCTTTGGGTGACTAACTTTTCTGTTGAGGCCCATTGTGAGCGACCACGTCTCAGAGCCATATGTCATCACTGGCAACAACACTGGTCATCGACTTTCGTCTTGAGACACTGTGGTAAGTTGGACGAGAAGATACCGCGCAACTTCCCGAACGCTGTCCAGCCGAGTCCATGTTCATCCTAAGACCCACTCTTTCGGTAGCTCTACTGAGGGCATCGAGCATTGTACTGAGGTCATCCATGGTCTCAGCCATGACTACTATATCGTCGGAAAACCGAAGGTGAGTGATGTATTCGCCATTGACGTTAATGCCTAGTCCTCTCCAATCCAGAACCTTGAAGACATCCTCCGGCGCAGCGGTAAACAGTATCGGCGATATAACGTCTCCCTGTCTCACACCTCGCTGCAAAAGGAAGGGTTCCGAGGTCTGTCACTGATGTCGAACTGGCATGGTGGCGTTTTTGTACAAACATTTCAACACTTCGATGTACCGGTTGTCAATTTAGCACCGTTGGAGAGACTACAGTACAGCCCAATTCTCGATCGAATCGAAGGCTTTCTCGTAGTCCACAAACTCTAAACAGAGAGGCAGGTTGTTCTCTTCGGTCTTCTGTTACATAATGCTTGCATGTTACATAATATGATTTACAAATAAATAAAATTATTAATTAAAAACATTTTAACCAAAAAAATCGTATTCTTTTTGCAAACCTTTTCATTTGATACCCATATCATGGCAGTGCCGAACAATAACTAGTCCGCTATCTGGTGCCGTCCGCCATAATGGGTTTAAAATGACGTCACTTAGCTAACCATGCATTGTCATCCAAACTAAACGTGTATGCAAAATATCATATTAATCGGTGGAGGATAGCTGCTTTATAATTCAGTTGCAAGATTTGACCCGAACACACTTACATACATGCATATATTGCAAGTTGAGTAAAAGCTTGCAAGAAAATCAAAATTCTACATAAGTTTTACCTGTCCCAAGACTACCATCTTCTTCATTGTTACAGGCGTCATTTGCATAAAGTGAGCCATCGTCACTCCCTCTAAATCTAAGATGCTCTGGCCACCAGCTACTGTGGCGTTGTCATCTTCATTCAAGACTATCTAAAAAAAAAGTTTCCTGTTATATTTGTTACAAAATAATGAAGATATGATATATCGAACCAAGCTACCAACAACAACCAACAATCTACTGTAATGCGGCTCCAGTCTAAACTGGTGCATCTGATGTTAGGGTGTTATTTAAGATTTACCAGCCAGGTAAATAGTTACAATTAAAAACAATCGAGTAGGTAATAAGAAATCAAATAACCGCATCAAAAAGTCACATTGTGATTTTCTGCCATCCTTTTCACAATTATGATGAGCGGCTTCCACAATCACCTAATGCAGCTACATATATAGGTGAGTTTTTCAAGTGGGCGTGCATGGCCAAATCTTAAACTATGAGGAATCGCGAAAAACACTCAAAGGAGTCCACGCCCATTTGAGAAACGCCTCACGCCTGTATACAGGGTGGAGAAAATCAATGGGCCCTGAAGGGTAACCACTTTAAATCCTTAAGATAGATTATTTTTCTTAAAGGAAACATTCCTTTATTTTTAAAAAGAAATAAAACTGCATTTCCAGATATCTCGATAAGCTTACCTAAACTTAGAATCGGGCCCATTGATTTTTCTATCCTGTATATTGATTATTTCAGAGAGGTATGGTTATGTTGCGGCAGCTAACTACTTGAAATTAAAAACAATTAAAAGATTACCCTCATCAAAACGTTGGTAGCAGACATGACATCTAAGATGTGATATTTGTTGGGATCATATTTTGCTGGCCTGATGATTGACGTCATTGGCGCGTCTGGTCCTGGAGCCTTGGGAAGTATGATGAAGGCTCTAAAAACAAAATTATTGCATGACGTGAGAAAAGTTTTGAATAAATATGAATATGAGAGATAAAAGAGAGAGTAGAGACTGAAAACAGTTTTGCCGATGTCCATGGTGTGGATTACCCAAAAACCTGACTGAAAATCCCCAATTTTGGGGCAAATAAAATCAATATTCCCCACATCTGCCCCACATTTTTTTTTACTCAATAGACTTTACATAAGTTAATCTACTTTTCGCGCCATTTTTGTTTTGGTTAACTTATCATTTGGAGGATCAATGTTTAACCTCCCTCCTGTTTTCTTAAAACCTTCCCTAGTGGCCATAAGCGCTACGACAGTGTCAGAGTGTAGAACGCTAAATTTTGATGCGTTTGAGAAAGGTAGAACGACCAATATAGCATATTTTTCGCATCTTCTTCTAAGTATATTTCTAGTGTAAATGTCTAAATTCCCCGCGTTTTCCCCACAAAATCGGTCTCGCCACAAATTACCCAATCGGACTGAAAATCCCCGCGGTTTGGGGCATTCCCGACCGATTAGCAAACCTGCTATATAGTAACTCTTTCGGTTTATGGATGAATTATGTTAATAAGCGAGCAAATAGTAATAGATACTGAAGACAACTTCAGTATCTATTCCAAATAATTCAAAAAAGGGTAAGAAAACGGTAAAATATATTTGGTATAGGTATTACCCAAGACTCAGGATCTCGTCAAAGATCGGATCGGTGTGCTTTATCCTGAACATTTCAGGCGCCGTGGTACGGACGGAGTAGTAGAGATCCAACTTCTCTTTCGTCCTCTCCAGACTGAACTTGCAACCACGGAGGAAGGCGATAAGCCATTGATCGTCTGGAAATGGTTAGTGTCATTTGTGCACTCGTACAATTAGTCATCATCATTTCAGCCAAAACATGTCCACTGCTGGACACAGCCCCCCCTTTTTAATTTATTCCCCTGATTAATGAGTAGGAACTGCTATTTGTTTAAACAATTAGGTATAGTTTCGTGTTTTATTTAATAACGCCTGCCTAAATTTGTACCTCAACTGAAGTTATGTTAGACTAGGATCGATAATTTTTGAAACCAAAAATTATAATAGTAGGATGAAACCCATTGAAAAGGATAACAAAAATGAAAAGAAAAATAATTTATGGGCGATCTGAGACCCTTCCACTTCCCGACCTCAGATCGCCCGTAAATTATTTTAGCTTTTAAGGGTAAATACGATTTATCTCGATTTCCGGCAAAACTACAAGTCCTATGGAAAAAAGTTAAATTTCAAAGTTGTAGGTAATAAAAAGATCTACAATTTTTGTATTTACATTTTTTTCACATAACCTCAAAATTTATGTGAAAAATTCAAATAACCAAGATTTTGGTATTTTTTTCACCTTACTTTGACTTAATATCGAAAAAAGCACCCTAATTCTCAATAGAAAATTCTCACGTCAAAATATCTGCTTTTTTTAAAAAGTCGATGGCCTCATCTTATATTGAAATCTTTACTTTCTGATGGTGTATAAAAAAATACATTACTTCTTCGCCCTCTCTACATTACGACTTCAGATCGCCCGTAAATTATTTTTCCTTTAAGTTTTGTTATATTCTCCTTCTTTTCCAATGGGTTTCATCCTACTATATCTTTTTTCACTTTTTACCATTTTTAAAGGCTCAGCCCTGGTCTATGTGTAAGTTAAAAGTTGTCTTTTAGGCTGAAGTGACATATATGGGCAAGGTAATTATCCATTTCAATAACTTCAACATTATGAATTAATGCCCAACTCGTCATACTTAGCGAAACTTTCAAAAGGTAAATTGTGTAGGAAGATAACACAAAGATATTGGTTAAAAAAACTCATTATCTGATAGAACTTGACTGTTAAAACAAACCATGGTCAACGAAAGATATCGCAGGTAACGAGCAACAAATTTTGTTGATAAGTGATTGATAATGATTTTGTATGACTTGACACTTTCAGGAATCATTTATTTCCATCAAAAAAATTCTAAATCTATGTTTATTTCTCAGCGCCTTAAAACTTATTCGTAGGTTAAAATATTGATTTACTTAACTTGATATGCATCCCGGAGCAAAAATAAAATGTATTAAACATATGGTACCATGTCAGTACCATAATTTACTCTCTTATAGACTTCTTTTCGCTTGTTAGAAAAAACGCAAAACCAGAATATTGGATAGTTAGATGTGCATTTGCCTTTAGTACCTCCATTAATATAACACCTACATCATATATGAAATAGTTTAATAAATATTACACTCTAAAAGAATTTATCATGGGCCTCATACTATCTAGTTTGAAATCACTGAATATAAAGTCGTTTTGTTCAAATGATCTCTCTCTGTCACTTAAGGATAGGTAGTAAACGATTTTCTATTTACCATCTGCTTATTAACATTATCGTTACATCATCTACTAGAAACATTGACATATAACTCACCTGTCCTAGCATTTAGATGAGGCTGCTTAGCTATCCAGTCCTTGATACTCTGCAGATCAGCCTGCACCCTCTTCGGGTCCTCGTTTAATTCCACTCGAGCCTTCTCCGCCAGAGCGGGAGTCAATGGCCTCACAGACATGTTGACAGAAACGACCAGTCACATAAAGAACCCAACGCCACAATGATAAAATATCGACATACCGATAATTGTACAGGCTATTTGATTAGTTATCTAACATTTAATCCACCTGGCTATATCTTTTCACATTATCGGGCTCGTTAAGTTTTTCGTTGCCTTTGTCTAATCTTCTATAAATCATATAATTTTAAAAATTTGTTATTAAAGTTCTGTTTTATTAACTACGTTGTTATCAAGTTTGAGTTCAATCTAATCGTCGATATCGTGAACTGGCTCAATTTCTATAAAAATAGGTGTGGTTTTACGATGACTAAATTGTTAGTCTTGGTTTTGTGAAGTTACCACAGCGTCGCACGCATTTTCGAATACTAAGTTGCAATGACGATTTTGCTTATTTTTTGAATAACATCATTTGTCTGCTATCACCTTACATGATGAAAGATTGTTATCATTTTCATAATTATTATTTGTTGTCAACAAAACACATTTTGTATGCTCGTACACAAAATTTATCATCTTTCATATCGTTTTACAGCTTAAGACTAGATAAATGTGAAGTGGTGATAGCACAAATGGCGTTGTCCTCTATTGATTCATAAATAACAGACGCTACTGGGCAAACACGTATTTCATTAAAATTATTTAACAACCTGTTGAAAAATCAATGTAATATTCCAGTGCCAAGAAAAGTGTTGAAACCAAGAGGACATTATATATATTATTGGTATATTATTTCTAAAAATAATGGTAGGCAGATGAAATCTTTCGTAACATCCATAGGAGCTTTCCAGCATGCAATCTGTTACTAAGTGAGCAAAGTCTCAAATTCCTAGTTAGATAAAATCTGAACACCGAAGTTAGGAATTTAAATAATTGGTGATCTCCTTAAGATAATTTTATTTCGATAAGATTAGTCCAGCTGCCACCACGCCGTCTAGCTAGACGATAGATCGCACATTAGGTGCATTTAAAGATGAAGATATACATACATAGATATTATACCTATTTAGCTCAAAAATGCCTGCTGAATATCTAGATAACTGTTTGACAATCTTAAGCCCAAGGTACTTCATTGTAGTCTTAAAGTGTATTCAGCTTAACGGATAGCCTGTCTCCTATAAATGATTGCTTGCTTGCCAGCTTCACAGTTCTGCTTGACTTTCGAATAACCTTTTTATCAAAAGTCGAAAATTCTTTGTTTCATTGTATAAACATTTTGTTACATTCAGACTCGTCATTCAGCAGTTTATAGCTAATTTCTATTTCGAACCGAATAGTTTATTTTTCATCGCTATTATTAATAGTTTCTATTTGTAAAACTTTTTCTACTATAAAAGCAATAATCACACAAGCCACAATTGTTTACATCAAATAATTTTTTACGTTTGCTCCAGTGTTTACACTAACTCATTCAGTGCCAAGACTAGTCCAAACACATTTTAATTGTTTGAATATATAACAATAATATTTGTTTATTTATAGGAGCAGAGCTTAGTAACAATGTATTTCTGTTGTTTTACTAAACATTTTCTTTAAAAGATCTAGATTCTATATAGTTTTATGTGGAAGAAGTGATGAGTGGTTCTCATTTCTGACCACCTTGGAGCCACCCACGTTCTTTGGAAGTAACAAATATCATCGCATTTCTGGTTTTCAGTATGGTCATTAATTTTATCATTATTTACAATTTAAATAATATTTTTATTGAAATACTGGAACTGTAACACTTTTCATAACACATTGAATGGTTAAATTAAACTCGCCAATAGTTTTAAACAACACATTTATTTATTGTGTATTTACAATTATTATAATTTTATCTACAACCCTGTTACATTAATTTTAAACATTATGTTACTAGCCAAATCCGATTTCAGGAAAACTCAGTTATAACTGACAATGATGTTTTCGTTACGAAATGCAGTTATCTAGAAACTCAGTTGGTCACCTGTTTTCTAGATCACTGCTAAAGTGTAATGCGTTTACTTAATGCCATTGTGTTGGATTATCTACAATCACCACAATAGTAATTTTCTGTCTGGTCGGTTGTTCGCCACCCGTGATACTTAATTTTTATCTGTGGAGCGAATCCAATAGCCTCTTATTTTAAAATCGAAAGCAACACATTTTCACTTTACAATCAATCTGAAACACTTGTTCGCTTGACAAAATTCTGATTCTCAACTGTAAGTTTTCCTGCGTTATCTAAAATCGAGTTTGTACCTCTTACAATATTTTTAAATTACTGGCTATATAGATTTTATGACACAATTGTTTCGTAGTAAACAACGTCAATAAGTTATCTTTGCAAGACTTAGATCACAGAAATACTGTATGGCCTGATAATTACAGTAAAATTACAATAAATAGATAATACTTTAGTGACATTTTATGTTTTAGTTATTTTTCTTTATAAAAATAAATTGTGTGAGATCTTCTTTTAGTGGCATAGCCAACAAATGAATAATCCAAATTGTCCGACTAAACAAATTATCTAATGCGTGAATGCTTAAATTAAATTTAGACTTATTGTTTAAACATTACTCACTAGATGGCGCTACAGGATTCATATTCAATCAATGTATTCGGGAAACAAAAATAAAATATAAAAATTAGGACTTTTATTTCTAAATGATAAATTTAAAGGAAAATACGTTGACATACTTCAAAATCACAAATATTATTTGCCATTGATGGCGACCTAGCTTACTTCTTATTTCTACCATTTGAACTAGAAAGCATTGGAAATGTAATGCATAAACTTACAAATAAATATTTACACTTTTCTAATTAAGCCTCTGGGAGCACATAGGTACTCACTGAGGCATTTACATTACTTAAGTATAGAAGTACATACACGAGAACTGGGGTGAAATTATTACTGAAATATCTTATTGAAATTGTTGCCTTCGTTCTGGGGCCCACCATGACCTCTTAGAACAAGGTTATTTCCATCGTGCGTATGTGTCAAGATGTATACAAGTCAGATACGTCTGTCACTTACAAACAATGGAAATTACCTTGCATTAGAGCTCATGGTAGGGCTTCAGGTCTAAGATAAGCGCCAATCGTCCTCATAAATGCACACACAGGAAGGATTCATCTATACAAGACTGACCAAAGCCAAACAAATATAATTTTCTGAAAGAAAGATATCTGCACAACACCGTGGTTAACCAGAAGGGTATAACCAGCTGCAATATAAGAAAGAACATACACAGACTTATATATCATTTACAAATTTTAGATACAATGAATTCATTTTTCCAAAAAAATGGACGAACATTTTGTCGCGTTACGAAGTGGAAGAATTACAATACCTAACAGCTACCTGTGTAGACAGTGTTACAATAGGCACTAAGTTATATAATACAATTACGAAAATAATTAGTGTCTTCAATATTAAGTTTACCTAAAATTCCTATATTTTGATGTTCCTAATTTCTGTTTACCTTTGAAAGTAGTGCATGACTCAACCCCGGAATGATTTCCTTGCCGTGATTTGTTTCTCGTTCAATCTCCTCGTTTTGTTATTAATCCCTTGCCTACATACTCAGGCATTTTTAGACCACTTGGCTCCAGCCAGTCGTTGGCTTAACACAATTAAACAATCAAATAGGTTATTCATTAAATACAAATTCGCTCTACTCTACTCAAATACGGACGGTTTTCTATCGACTCTGCAAACACATCGTCGCACTCGGCCTCAATAACTAATAAAGATACCACTTAACTTAAGATGTTAAATATAATATGAAAAAAATACTTGGTCTAAGTAGTTTCAAATATATGATTAGGCGACCTGTTCTCCACCTCGCACGTGTTGCGATATTTATCTATTAACTTATTTAAACCACTGTCGTATGGCTGGGCCATCAAAAGTTGGCGAACAGCTTGAGTTCATCGGAGTCTAGTGCGCGCACCGCCTTCCAATCCGTCTCAGGGTACTCGTCGAAATTGGACGTGTCGCCTTCGTACGATACCGCCGGGATGATGGGTGGCTGAGGACAACACAAACACAGTTCAACCAACTATAACATCAACAGACATTATGGGCCTACATCCGCTTTAGTACCGTAAAACGGAAATTTTCTAAAGCATACTCCTTAGTAACGGCTAGGTTAAAAGGTTTGAAAAAGATATATATTTATGGGTAGTATTTAAACGAGCGACAATAAATTCAAGTTAAAGATGTAAAAAATACTGAATATGGCTTACTGAAATACTAAGTGGGCGACAAACAGTGGGCGAATACAAATGTTTAAAACAGCGACTTGATTAGTACTTTGGCAACATAGTCGACGGAGCTCCGCTGCGCGGGGCTCCTATTTCCGTCCGCAGGGTCTAAAGTAACCTAACACGAACGAGATGACGGGAGCTGAGTTCGCTCGCTTTGCTCGCTCACTTCAGCTCCCGTCATCTCGTTCGAACCTAACCTGTCCGTGTCGGGGTGCCCTAAGCTCCCGAACTCGCTCCGCTTGCTCTTGTACCAATTCGTTGAAAACACAATTATACCCAAATTCCCGCGCTGCACAGCGATGTCGCCTTCATTTACGATGAAGAATAATATGCTAATATAGAAAAAATAGAACCCCAAATACAATTATAGTATGTCACAATATTATTACTGCAGCTCACAAAAACCTCCTAAAAGGTATTCCTCAAACCGGATAAATAGTTGCTTACTTAGTATAATAGTCGCCCATTCAGTATATTTTTCACCCGGTTAATTATTTCCCTATATTTATTATTGTTCCATGTACATTATTTTTTTACATGGTTTTATCGTAAAACAAATAGTTTTGCTTTAAAAAAATAATTAGCAAAGCGATATTTTTCGCAACTTTTGGATACTCCTCCAAAACGTTTAAACTAACGACTTTGATGTTTAAAAATATTTTTACACAGAAAAACTGATGGCTGGAATTTCATCATAACTGACATAGCATATGTAAATCAAATAATATTTTGCAAACAAAACTGTTCAAAATGAGGTTCAATATTGATATTTTGGCTCCGAGCGGGCGCACGGCCAGTACTGCGTTTACATTGGGGCGTATATATCGCCTTAAGTTAAATTATCTATTGTGCCTATTCAGTATCGTTTCCTGTACAATATAAATCGGGCCATAAATAAGCATTCAAGTAGTAGGTATTAACGTAAAATATTGAAATTAGGTAACGTAAACTTCGTGAATCTCTTTCGGCCTCGCGACCTAATTTAAATCAGTACTTAAATCGTGCTTCGATGGTATTGCGCAAAAGTATATTGAACTCGAAGTTTTTATATTGTTCCATTTAAAACAAAAGTCTTCCTCATTACATCGTGCCGACAGTATTTGCCAAACAGTATTCAATTTTATACATTTCTTTAAGTACATTTCAAATTTTCCAAGCTCGCACGATCCAGTTTGTTTCTTATAATGGCACATAAGTTGTTTATACATGTTATTGATGAGCTATTATATACCTGAAGTTTCTTCATGAAGACGTCAGCCCAGTCTATGTGCTTGAACCATCTGTGCCGTTTGACGTCTTCGGTACCGCACTGAAAACGAAACAAGGATTACATTAAGAGAATAAATACACAAGAAAACGAGTACAAAGATCATCGGACAACCACTAAATTACTGAAATGTAGACGATGGGTATCAGTGAAAGATCAATCAATCATACCAGCGATATTGACCACGAGTATAATGCGCATTTGTGGGTGTCCGGAATTAGAGCAACTTTGTTATTATTGGCGTTCGCGACGTTCTTCAACGGTTAGACATCGTAAATTTTCCGATTTAGAGTTTAGTGGAGCATATCGAGCTTAATTTATTATTGTACGACGATGCCAAGCGGGCCACTCGCTTTAGAATCAGCGGGGAACTGTCCCATAACTTGTCCAAACCTGCGGCCATCTCGTTATTGCTGCAATATAATAAAGTGCATTGATGGTAGGCCGCCCCTAAGATTACCTACTTTCCACTACTTTCATGTTACGTCTGTTTTATAATACGTATCATTACCGCTTCCACAGACGCTGTGCTATTATCCCCAGTATTGCTGGATAAGAACAATGTTGTGACTAATAACACTTGTTGCTTCTCTTTGAGATCTCATGATTCCTTCGACCTACATCTAATATCTCCTATTAGCATTTCCTTGGTCTAATACTAGGGTTTTTAGGGTTCCGTAGTCAACAAGGAACCCTTACAGTTTCGCCATGTCCATCTGTCGGTCCGACCGTCCGTCCGCAGCTTAGCTCAGAGACTCTTAGTACTCTATAATTTGGCATGGATATGTATATATATATATTAATTATGCTGACCAAATGGTAAAATAAAAGCAAGACCATTTTTTTTTCGCTTACCTACACGTAAAGTGGGTATGTTTTTTTTCTCGTTTATCCCATGGTGCGACGTATCATTGGATAGGCAATTAAAAAATATTACGGGTCTGTGAACATCGTTTTCCATTCAGGGATCCGTTTGCGTAAAATTTGGTTTTTATTGGCTTTTTTTTGTTAGAGTCGATTGTCCCCCCGGCAGCTAAATGGTTGCTTTTGAATATGTGCAAAATTAACGGCAGTAGTATATATAACTAAATTAAAAGGAAAACTATAACAGCTAAGGCTTTAAAAGCTTACGAGTAATAGTCGACTAACTTATAAAACGTACATGGAAAGTAAAAATTTCGTATATTGATGCATGGGGACAACAGTTTTTGAACGGCAATGTTAATTTTGTCCCTTCGTTAGAGCAATGTTCGTTGCTTTGATGTTTATGAATGTTAGTAACGTTATCTATTTAAATTGGTGAATGTAGCTGTTTATACGGAACCCTCCGTGTGCGAGTCAGACTGGCACTTTGCCGGTTTTAATATCTAGTCTAGTTTATTGAATAATTAGCATTGCATAGGATTAAGTAGCCGATATCCAATCTTTGAGCACTTTAGATAATCATAGAGTAACCTTATCTTACGTAATACATTCAAAACAAAATAATATCGCATCAATATAGCTAATCAATAGTTAATTAAACCGTGTTACAACTATCTAGAGCTCTTAGGTGTATCGTCTGTCTACTCGATTATCGTAGGTAACCACTATTTAGGCCAAGAAAAATGCGTGCCAAAATTGTTAGAGTATCATTTCAAAAACCAGACTCAGTCTGCGCGTCACCGCGTCTAACAAGGCACCCAGTTATCTAGCGCACCGTGCGACATCGGCAATGTGTCGTATTTGCGTCGCGACATAAGTCTGCGGCTTTTGAAGTCGCCGGCAGACACCTGACTGATGGCTTTCTAAACATCTCGGCGACATCGCCGCAAAAAGCTCGGTGAAAACAACCAACCACTAACTGCAACCGTTTAAAAATACATTCTCAGCGTGATAGCGCGACACTTTATTGAGCACGACGCATCCCGATTTCTCGCTTTAGCCATGAGCACATAGGCACGGCCGAGGAAGGTGTATTTATAACATAGTGTGTCTACTATATAGAGAATATGTCACGGACTTTCTATCCATCAATGCGCACAATTGCAGCATATAGCTCCTAAGCTTTGTCTATCGCTGGTGAAGCTATTATTATGTAGTTCAGATCAATCAAAACAGTAACGCTAGAAACATTTATTGTCCCATTATCGCTAGATAGAATCGCAGTTTATTACAAAATTAATCATAAAATTACGTAAATACAACAATAAACGTTGATTCTGGTCAAGTGCCTAGAATTATATTTCAATTATCATTCTGTACAAAAGTTTCTCAACTGACTTTTGGGGTGATTCCCTCTCGAACTGTATTAAGTATGCAATGTGAATTCAGATTAATTCTGATGAAATTCAATGATCTAGCCATTTATCCCGTCCTAACATTAAAATTCGTTTTAAATTATTCGTATCTGGCTTGAGAAATATTGAATCGAAATATCTAAAAACTTGAGCAAATTAAAAAATCTTCAACATTTAAAGTGTCAGGAGTTAGATTAGAAGATAAATATGGAAACAGCTTGGAGTACAGCCAACTTCAAAAGTTAAATAAATTTTCTTTTTGGACACAATCCATTCGATTTAAAGTGCATGGAGAAAAAGAATTTTAGAAGTAGGAACGCTACATACGAATCAGTGATGTGGCAATTTTATTTCATTTATCTTTTTCGTGTAAACTCGCTCATACAACTACATAAGTCAGCGCCGAATAAAAACGTATCCGTTAAAGCGGATCTGTAAAACGGACTCCTAAGTGAACGAGCACTTACACGTATGTATGTCATATTTGTGGGAATAGGTGATAGCTTGTATTGGGGATCTTATTATCTTGTCATAACACGTGTGAGCTGAAACAACAAATGAACGGCCTACACACGCTCTGTTTGACGTGGTTATATCAATATATTCGTGCAGTCCGTCGCGTGTATAATCCAAAACTGGTGCCGAAGCGGGTCAAGCGCAAGGCTGAATTATTTTCAGTATGCGTAAGCGTAAAGGCGACCCGTGTATTCGCTACAAAAGCCGCAGTTTAGTGTTACCTACAATAACGTGTGTACTTCTCTTCAATAAAATTACACCGATAATTATAAAAATCATTACCAAGTCGTATTTTTTAATCACCTACTAAGGGCAATCAACTTTAATAGAAGTTAATAAAAATTCAGAACCTTCTGATTTTCATTTAAAAAGATCATAAGGAAAAGAACTTATATCCTCTAGACATTAAACTCTAAACAATATTTCGTCACTAGACAAAACACGACAAATTAATTATAGAATTAAAAGTCAAGTCACAATAAAATTATAAAGTACTTTACTAATGTTTTTAGTTCCTTTAAGCCCAGGAAAATGATTGCAATTAGAGACCAATCTGCGAAACAAAATTAAGTTATTACTTTCACCCGAATAAAGTTTATTATGGAACCAGTAATGTTGCCCGAAAAGTCCATAAAAATGCCATCACAGCAAAAAACATGGGCTGTCAAAGGTTCAAAAATCTGTTTTTGCTTAATTCTCGTAAATTTTGTTTTACTGCAATTTTTGCTCAGTGCAAATTTGCTCCTTGTTCAATTGTGCACAAAAAAGTCCTACATAAGATTCACTAATGTTCATTAGTTTTTGAGATATGAGCCAAAATGTTTTTGTTCTTATATTGACTTTATTGTGCGCAATTGAACAAACCAGACTTGAACACAAATTACTGTAAAATTAAAACTTTACGAGAATTAAGCAAAAAATTGACGTTTGGGCCTTTGACAGCTCTTTTTTATTTTGCTGTGATAGGCTTTTTATGGACTTGGCAACTAACATTACTACTACCATAAAGAACATAATTCTGGTGAAATTACTTACAAAAGTCTTTATTTCCTGTGCTATTATAAAACCTTTCAAGAAGAATGATAATCGTCAGTCCCACTACGCTAATTATTATAAAAATGTATAATGTTTCAATTTGGCAAGTAAACAAAACATAGTAAGTGACAATTATTTTGAGTAACGTAACTCCACGTGCATGTACGCGTGACACAAAGTTGTAGCACATAATACTCTTGTCGCAATAAAAACTGTTTTCAATGAAAAATGGAAATAGAACGGCGGACGGGAGTATTCCAAAAAGAAAACAATTTAATTTCAGATTCGTTTTTACGAATTTGAAATAAAACTGTTCTGTTCTGTTCTTTTGAAATAATTGTTTTTTGATGGTTGCAACTTACTTACAAAAAATAAATTTATAGAATAACTAGCTTCTGCCCGCGACTTCACCTGCGTGATATCTTGATAAAAAGTATCGATTTTCTTCTCCAGGTTTCAGATTCGTAGTCTAAAAAAGCAGAGTTTCTTTCGTATCACACTAATATAATAAAGGCGAAAGAGTGTGAAGTGTGTTTGTATGTTTGTTACTTCTTCACCCCAGAACAGCTGAACGGAACCGGATGAATTTCGGCACAGAGAAAGATTATAGCCAGGAATAGTACATAGGATACTTTTTATCCCGGTAAAATGTTTCCTCGGGATAATTTTCGACTTTCACGCAGGCGAAGCCGCTGTCAGAAGCTAGTGTATAATATTAGTATGAATTTGGTTTATACCTTCATGTTGCCCAGCCTCTTGGTCCTGTCCTGCACGAGCAGCTTCTTGATGATATCCTTAGCGACGGGGTCCAGGTGGCGCGGCCACTCAACGCGACCATTCAAGATCTTCTCGTATATACCGAACGGATTATCGTCGTAGAACGGAGGGTAACCCACTAACATTTCATAAATGAGCACGCCTGAAACGAAACACATAAACTTTATTAATAAAATCAATAAAATACATGACCGAAATAACTTTATGATCGCCAACTACACGGAAACAATCAAGTCGTATTTTACACAGATATTAATACCCCTAATGATAATAATTGCAATGTGATAGTCGTAAAATCAATTCTCACGAGATGATCAACGTCACGGTTTTTAATTAATGTTTCATTTAGTTAACTATTAAAGGCCTTTACATTATACGCATAAGGATATGTGTGCCAAAGCTGTAAGTAGGTAGACAATTTAATAACTCAGCCAATAATTCACAATTAGCATTAGAAAATTGCAATGGAGTTTAATGAATATTTATCAAAGTTTGAAAGTGGTGCGCGTCACAGAAACAGAAAATGTTACGCCACCAACAAACGACTTTAGTAATTAGCACTTAGCACTGAAAATATTGCCACTTATATTAAAATAGAATACCTACAATGAGCTGAACTAAAACTCATTTTAGCTTTGGTATGTTTAGACTACACAGAAACTTGATATTGGAAAATTGTGGAGCAGTGGCGAAGTGGCCAGTATATTTAGTAAATATTGTTGTTGTAATGTAATAGCGTATGATGCCAAGCACGGGAACGACGATACAAGAAATGGCTGCCATTATAAATAATGTAAGTTTATAAATTGGCAAGGAGACGCTGTTCCCAAATGGAAAAGACACCGGTAAGTCAACAGAATACTAAATAACAGCGATGATGTACACAAGACATATAAGCGGCGTCAGAGACGCTGTGCTTATGAAATATATAAACAAAACAAACAATAACAATATGCCGAGAGACACTTTATGGAATGCATAACAAGAATCAACTGAAAATACAAACAATATATTACTTTAAAAATAATGGTCCGTGCGTGTGCTCGAGTGAAATGTTTGACAAATATAGTAGAGCTATCAATGTCAATTAGTAACGAAACGTGAGACTAATTACTTAATTTATGAGCCCTAAGATTAATGCCTTATTTCGCACGTCATCTTTGTCGGATTAGAATCTGCTATAATTAGTATTTGTATATAGCAGTCCCTATTAAAAGACTTCATTTAGACGTTGAACACTCTAAATTGCGCGTAATCAATGGCAAACAAAATGAATTTTGTAGCGTGACATTAAGAGTTTCCATGAGTAATGAATGTTTATCTAATATAATAATATATTATCAAAAGATTACACGGCATTAAAAATGTTCTTGACAATTATAAATGAAAAATTCTACGAGGTCCATAAATATTATTAATAATAACAAAGGTTTTCCTCGAATACAAAGAATTTGATATCGTGACTAGAGCCCGTTTTTGCATTACATTACCGCAATGTCATTTATGACGACGAAATACTATATTTGTTTTCGGGAAGCCAATTTGGTTGGCAGGAAATATTATTATTTCCGTGGTTTACACAAAATGATACCGTTATCATGACTAACAAGAATGTTTGTAGTTTGTACTCACCCAAGGCCCACCAATCGACGGCTTTATTGTGTCCTTTACTCTGTATGATCTCCGGCGCCAAATACTCGGGAGTACCACACAAGGTCCATGTTCTATCTGTCAGCTTTTTCGCAAAACCGAAATCCGTGATTTTCAAGTGCCCATCCCTGGCAAGGAGTAAGTTTTCTGGCTTCAAGTCTCGATACACGATGTTCCGTGCATGAAGATATTCCAACGCTGACACGATTTCTGATGCGTAGAAGTTTCCTGCGAAGTTAACGTTTTAAAATGCATTGATTTTCTTAATGTATTCGACCTAAAAAATTATACGAGGCGACCTCATTTTGTATTGGAACGATAAAACGGGTTCCACAATTAACATTTAAGTCGATATTTTGTGGAAACGATAACTATAAGACGTGGTTTTGTGGGAAAGAAAAGAAAATGGTTGCCATAAAGATTTAGGAATAAGAAAACATAGCGCGCACCTTACCTGCCCGTAGTACCGAGGGAAAACAATAATTACTTGACCGCATTTACGTCAAACCATTTGCTTTAGACAAAAATACATACATAAATTATATGAATGAAATGTCGATGATGCTAATATTATATTATATTTATAAACTGAATATATCATTCTACATTTTTGATTATGTATTCATACGTTTACACTAGACAGTGACATATAATTTTACATCTAACACAATACTTTCTCCAATCTACAACGATTAAGTTTTTTTCCATGGCATTATTAAATACCAATCTATTCATAACTATGGTTTAAACTATTGTTTTCTCTTTTTCACAATATTTACGAGATTCCAAACGATTAAACGTTTTATGGTTCCGTTTTATTGACTCATTTAATTTCTTTGTTTTATCTTTCATACCCATCAATTTATCTTTTACATTGGTAACTTCATGTTTTGTTGTTTGTTTGAAAATGTATGTAGCTATTAGAGTATGTGACTGTGGATAGTAGGTTACGGTAGATATCTTAGTAAGTTAGCAAAGGCAATCAAAACAAGGCGAACCAAATACTTCGGGAGATAAATTACAGAGATGCCTCATAAAGTATTTGGATTTAAGTGCCTACATCCGCTTTAGTGCCGTAAAACGGTAACTTTCTAAAGCATACTCCTTAGTAATGGCAAGTTTAAAAGGCATGAAAAAAAAATATATTGTTTCATGTACATTATTATTTAAACATGTTTTTTTCGTATAACAAATAGTTTTGCTTTAAAAAAATAAATTGGGCGCACGGTTGGCGCAGTGTTTGAGCGATTGACTTCCGGCTCTGGTTGTTGTGTATGTGAGTTTATATGTTTGTAAACGCACCCACGATAAAGGGCAACGTTTTCAAAAAAAAAAAAATGCAACACGATATTTTTCGCAACTTTTGGATACTCCTCCAAAACGACTTGGATGTTTAAAAATATTTTACACAGAAAAATTGATGGCTGGTATTTCTTCATAACTGAAATAGCATATGTAAATCAAATAACATTTTGCAAACAAAACTGTTCAAAAGGAGGTTCAATATTGATATTTTGGCTCCGAGCGCGCGCACGGCCAGTACTGCGTTAACATTGGGGCGTATATATCGCCTTAAGTACTCGAAACGTAAATTAATATAGCTCAAAAACAGTACATAAATATTACTTCTACCTTAATATTTCAGTTATTTATTTAATTATCCGCCGGATGATAAACGGCAGAGTAAAAATGTATTTATTACTGAAATCGGTTTAGTTTATGATACTACCGTGAACATTTGTTGAAAGAGATATTTATTTAAATAAGTGACAGTAACTTTTTCCGACAAACAATAAACACATTGAAAACCGGAAATTCAAAGTAATTGCCAGTTATAAACTTTTATTATGTGAATAGGTGTCCCTATGTATCGAATATACCTTTTCTATTGGTCTCAAAGATAGATCAAATATACTGTACAATTGTACACTGGATCTTACCCTCTTTTGTCATCATTCTCTGTCACTCTCTAGGGTTTTCTGTAAGAGAACTCAACATTGAGTCAAGCTTGCTTTTGTACATGTACTATATTATCACATTGTATTGAATATTGTTTTTGATGTACAATAAAGAATTAAGTTTTGATAAAAGTTTACGACCGGTCAATAGCACAGTCATAACTATAGTACCTATCTAGTAGTTACCTATGTAATTTACATAACATTCTGATAAAGTATATACTTTTTATTTCCCCAAAATTTTAAACCTCACTTTCTCAGACTGTTACAAAATGTAAATCAGATAAAAAAATGCTAATTCTTGTACATGTGATTGCTTCGTTATATATGCATACGTAACAGTATATAAACATGTTGAATTGTATCCAGGATTAGCCAAATCACGTTTATTTTTATCGTGTGTAAAGTCAATGCCAGCTGGAAGAGGCGCGTCGTCACTTCGTTCCCGTACCGTGTGGGCTCTCGCGTGCAGGGAACCGATGATACTCATTCATTGCAACAAATAATCTTCACGCGTTTATCTAATCTTTGGATTGATGTTCCAAAATCAAGGGAGTTCTCTCTCTCTCTGTCTTGCTTCTTCTCTTATGTTAAGAGAACACCAGCTAGATGATTACTGATCTACGCCTCATTGTATGCTTGTTTACCCGACTGTCGAAGGAGGGTAATGTGTTTACCAGTCTATGTATGTATGTTTGTAGATTTGTTTGTTTGTGGCGTTATAGAGATCAAACGAGTTGGCCGATTTTGATGATTCTTACGTCAATCGATTCGTCTTAACCTTGCAAGTGTCACTGGCTACATTAAAATTGGGAAATAGAAAAAAGGCGGATTTTGGGCGCCATATTGTGAGAGCCCAATTTATTTTCTTTCAAGCTCTTCCTGTAGGGTATCAAAATAAAGGATTTTAAGAGGTGATTTCTAAAATATATGACACTTATATGTTTAAATGTACATAATTCGAAACAAAATGTTAACTAAAAGTTAAAAATAAAAAAATAAATAAAAAAACCATAAAACCCGACTGCTTAAGAAGCGAACTAAAAAGACGTAAACAAGAAGAAAATCATGCTGTGCAGTTGGAGGTTACATCTGGTTTTGGTCAGCCAGCTTGCGAACATGTCTAGATTTTTTGAATTATCATTTTTATTTAATATAATTATATGATTTATTATGTACCTATCATTTAAATTCTGAAACTTATTCTAAACCTTTTTTCTCATTTAGATTCTTGAGGACGCCAACATAGTGGGCGATATGGTACCACGCGGAAGCTTATCGAGTACGGAGTCTTTGTGATCGCCATATGACATCATACCATGACTAAACTTCCCAAACAATACTCATCTAATACACCCATTAACCCAATGTGTAATCTTCACAAAAACGACTGCTCTACATTTTAAAATAAATAAAATAATAAGATTTCTCCTCGCTTCTCGTAAACTTTGACTAATCCAGAACAACCGTCACTTAGACAGCCCGCCTCAAATTATAGAGTGCAAAATAAGTTTACTTTTTCTTTCAAATGCAATTTAGTTCACAGATGGATTTAACTGGCACAGTTCTCATTTTGTCATTCTTCTTAAATTTTTGAAACAGATTTTTAAAAAGATTTTAATTTCTCTTTCATTACTTTTTAAAACAATCTGTCTTATCCTCATTGCAGACGTCAGTCATCGTAAGCTTATCAAATGCACTCTATTCTTTAATCTGCCTAAAACTCATAAATATACCTATAACTTATCCTGTCAAATCGACACATTATATAACATATTTATAAATTGTATATCTAAAACCGCTTTCCAAATATAATCAGTGAAATTTATCTTCGTTGGAGCTTGAGAGTTTGTTTAATTCGTTCGGAAATTCTGTTATACATTATAAATATAAGTCAATATCAATTAAACAAATACGGAGAAAGTATACAGTTGCACAACGTAATTATTTATACATGTGGCGGAGGCAGGAGCGCGCTGCGCAGGCGCAGGCGCGTCGGCGCGGGCGTCGGGTTGTCTGGCTCAGCAGTAGTCAGCAGTCGCCAAATGGCGCAGACATTTTTATAGTCAGGCCGCTACACCGTGACGCCATCGCTATATAAACCGACACCCATGAGAAATAGGCCGAGCCACCTTCAGCCACACGGCACCCAGCACGTATTATTATTTAATCCCGACTGAAGCCCGACAGTTACTCGCTCACTCCTCGCGTCACTGAACCCACATGAGCCCCTATTTCTGTCTTGTCTTTTCTCCAGAAATACGAGGCGGTCATTTGCCGTATATTTTTTCAGTGTTTTTGCAATTCTGTATCTCTACACGATACATATATATTTATTCTACCAGTACGTGCATTACGTCAATTTAAAAAAAACGAGGGAATTAAGAACAGATTTTATTCTATGCTTTGTGTATAGAATAGGTCGCGACTCTCGATTTATATGAACTGTGAATGGCAAACATTAGAAACCTTTTTTTTTGTGCCGGTCTGGAAAATCCTCATAGGATGCCCTCCGCCTGGGGAGGGGCGGAGGGGTTTATCAGACTCCTATTGACTAAAAACCACCCCGGTGTTCCATCTCACACCTAGGCTGGGGTCGCGGAAACGTATGATCCTTCCGCAACACACATTAAAACCCTAACCTACCGATGATAACGTTCAGGCAATATTTTACGTATACAATCAAAAAACCATAAAATTGGTATCATGGTCCTGCTTTACTTTCCAGGCACTACTCAAAACACTTTTTGGATTAAAAAGAAAAGATTTTCCCATAACAATGATTAGATATCGGTTTGATTATAAACATTTAATTACCTTGATTTAGAAACCAAGTCCTAAACAGGTAACATGTTGACATCATCTGCCACAAATGGTTTACCGACCGTTAAATTCGTAAAAAGTTAGTATAGTGACTAAATCAACGAACGGAAATCTACTTCTTTGAAAGTTGTTATACCAAATTAAAACAAACGTTAGATAAACGTGCAGCGTGCAAAACTACGAGAGCATAAACCCTATCTTTTCTAATTTTACTATCCTTACTCACATCAAATACTCTATTTCTTTATCAAAATTGTACTGTTATACAACCAAACGTTATGCAACTTTATGAAGCTTTTGTGCTAATCATATAAAATATTAAATGTAATACTAAAAAACATCTGTCGCCTTTTCATGAAAATTTATGTTAAAGATTGTAGCGTTTCAGTAACTGTCGCCAAATGATTGTCTAAAAGGCACCAAGCGACATCTTCCTTTGTATGAATTTCAACTTTATTGTTCTTAAGTACAAGGATAAAATTGAGTACGGTCTATACAGTGATGCGATAAAATTCAGTGAAAAAGTGGACATCGTGGGTGATTGCAGAGCATCGTGCGCACAAGTCGTACGGCATGGTACGGCTGCCTGCGTTGTGTTGGCGTGCTTCCAACCGTTATTTATTTATTTCGCTCTAGTTTATTTATTTACAACGATTAATATGCAAAATTGTTACTTTAAATCTAGTCTTCAAAAGAAAAGTTTTGACAACCGAAGATACTGTGGTTTGGCGTACGTAGGCAACGTTGCTTTAATCATACTGTATCCAAACGTTAATTTGTTGTGATACAACTAAAGATCGTTTATAGGCCATTCTATCAAAAAAGTGTAAGTAGGTAATTACCGATACTGTTGCTGAATCTGCCGGCGTTCCTCAGGTAGGAAAAGAGCTCACCGCCGCACACGTAGTCAAACAGCATATAGATGCAGGAGTCATCATGCGTCCACCACCGCCTGCAAGTCATCAGTAACATTAACATTATCATCATTATGATGCGACGCGAAGCCAAGACCAAGGAAACTGGAAGTCCACGGCTAGATTAGTCTTCTGAGAGCTAATTACATTTGCAAATGCGTGCCAGATACTATGTAATAAATGTAAACTGCAAAAGAAAAGTAATTTATGGTTTCTAGATTCCCTCTTGTTTTTCCTATGATGGGTAAAACCCGAAAGCCCCTAGTAAAACAGTAACGTCACTTCAAAACAAATTGCCATGCTGTTTATAACTACGTTTTTTACGTAAATCCATATATCATAGGTCGCTGATCAAGAGTGACATGGTGATAGTTGCCAGATCGTCAACATTAGGGCACGCGCACTGACATTATTTGTGGGCTCGCAAAACTCGCGTTAATTCGGCACCTACAACTCTCTCCCCAAAAATTAGATCATACTAAAATAAATATTAAAGAGTAATCGATATAGGTGTAACTGGCACGGTTTAACAGGTTATTGGGTTAAATGAATCCAACACGAAAAGAGCTCGAGACTCTAACAAAGAAATTATTTGGGGCAATCTTAGCCTTTGCTAACATAATTATGGTAATGAATTAACTTTACTACAATAGCAACAACTGCATATGAGACAGCAGAATAACTATAACAGGTTTGTTTTCGATCGGTAGGTCACTGGAAGGCGGAACGCTGGGAATGAAAACAGGAGTATAGTAAGTAATTAAATTGGCTCAATGCCGACATTTGGTTCTCACATAATTGACGTGCGTCACATGCACCCATGCACGTTTAATTAAACGTCCAATGGTAAACAGCGTTATTATGATCCCGCAAAAATAATGATACCCTTTAGACAAGTCGCATCAGTCTAGACGCTTTGGATAACCACCAAGAATATTAATTGCATCACATGATTGACGGGGACATGAAAATTTTCACTTAGTAAGTGATGTACTTACAGATTTACTATGAAGGGATGATTGATCTCGGCGAGGATGCTCTTTTCGTTCATGACGTGATCCACTTGCTTTAGGCGGATGACGTCGGCCATGGACAATATCTTCATTGCCAGATATTCATCAGCAGCTTTGTCGCGACATAGGCACACGCGACCGAATGTGCCAGTACCTAGAACAAAAGAAATTGGAACGTTATTTCATTGTACTGTGAAAAACAGAAAATATTTACTTTTATATATCTTTCGTCGTTTCTAAGCAATCTCGTTATTACTGCTATTCATCTACAACTTTCATCATAACCAGCAATTGTAGGATAACAATTGAAAAAAAATAACGGCCGCGAAAGTAACATGTTTACCAAGCTATGCCTTGGAATTTACTGCATCGTTATCATTCTTTTAAATTGAGAAATCATAAGCCAGAACTGTTTTGATGAAAACAATTCCGAGTACAATGATATAAATAAATGAATCACTAACGGAGATTCCCGACTCAATTGTATGAGTAGAGATAAGTGCAAACATCATGTAAATGATCTTAATGCCTTCGTGGTAGTGCGTAAACAAATTGAGAAATAAATTACTTATAAACAGAATTCACTCATCGAAATTTTATCTGAATGTTTTCTGTCTATCTTTCGATATTCAGTTAGTCATTCGACTTTTCCGAGCACTGCAGTAGTTAGGTAATTTTGGAGAGTCCTTGAAGGCTTGATCCACACAACTAACATATTGCGTTGTGAGACCTTGCTGGAAATAAAAGCTCAAGTTCGTTGAGCATTCAGAGGTTCGTTTTTGAAATACACAAATATAAATAGAGAATAAAAATAAAACGGCAAGTAGGCGCTTCTTTCATGGTGGTCTGACGAAAAGCTTAGGCAGAGGCAACGTGAGTAGATAATACTGTTTTCTACTACGTTCCGGGAACAAGTGAACCTTCAATTGACCTTTGTAGTCTCTGTATAATAATTGAGCTAATTAGTGCACGTAAGCTATCAATTAGTGTTGCATTTAGAACGTAAACTGCTTTGTACCTCTACACTAACTGCGTTTAAAGTATGGACATTCTTTTATTTATGTAAGATTCCAAACGAGTTACTGAAGCGTTTCAAGTGCTTACAACAAACTTGGGGAAGACCTGGTTTTACGAAGAAAATTCAAGTAAATAATAGTGCTAATCCCGCTGATGTAATACCCAATACTGACACATTACGTTAGTCGTGTCTTACTATGCTGACACCCACTTTGTTATATTATAATTATTTTATAATATATTATTACATCATACTGATGGCTGACTGTTTTACAGCTTATACTTAACACCTCACGTGTAAGGCTTCACTTAAATTTCTACGAAAGCCGAGGTAACGATACGTTAGCTTCATTATTTCAATTTTCTTCAAGGACTGCTCTATGTATGTGTCATTCAAGGGCATTCTTTAACACAATGAATAATCATATGAACTACTAAATAAGCTCTGTGTTGGCTTTCATGAGTCGTCGATGCCGTCGAAAGTTGCTGCATAATTATGATTATAAAATAATTACATTATTATTGTATTGTGGTTGTTACGATCTCTGTTTTTCGTTTAGTTCGTGAGTGTTGTAGAAATTGTTCCATCTATATTATCTTGAAAACCGTATAATAATAAACATATTTATTTAACTAGTAGTATAAACTTAACAAACGGTCATAACAAGCGCAATGTTACGGTAACTAATAACACATCGTCTTTATGGAAACACTTTCAGATTCGGTCCAGACTTTTAACTTAGTTGCTCGATTCCTTATCATAACCTGCTTCCCCTTGATATTTTGCCAATTCAAGTATTTAAAAAAGATTCTAATTGTAATAAATTTATTATTTTAAAACTACTGTTGTGTTTGTATTCACCTTCCATCTCACTTTTTATTATTAAACAAGATTCTTGTTCTGTGATATTATGTTCGTAGTCAGCTCTTCTAATCCTTTTAATAAAGAATCAGATAGTATCTGTAAAGATCATATTTTATCTTACTGCTATTATAGATGTGAATGTGTGGATGGATGGATCTGTGTTTGGATCTGTGGATGTATGTTTGTTACTCAATCACGCCAGTAAGGCTGAACGGGTCTGGATGAAATTTGGCACAGAGGTAGATTAAAGCCAAGCCGCTGTCAGAAGCTAGTTATGTATAATTTCTTGGCAATCGAACTCCATGCGTAACTTATGTAAGGATTCTTTCGTAATAGAGTTTTATATTAATACGTGCTTAAATATTCAAGTATAGGTTACATGCGATAGAATTCAATATCAATGTCAGTGAGCACAGCCTGCAAGGTTCCAGAACAATAGGCTGTTGAACCTACGCTATAATAAACCAAGCTTTATTGTGTTGTTTGTTGAAAGCTTTGTACCTATATCTTTGTTTGATTTAACGTTTTCAATATCCTTATGATCATCTTTGATAGCATTTTCTACATTCCAAGAAACTGTATTGTCATTGTATAATCTCTTTTGTGCTACACTCTAGTATCTGGTATGAGTATCCACTATCCAGGTATTAGCAATTTTAAGGGTTAACGGTCCCTTGCCAATAAATTTAAAAAGATTATCAGAATATATCCCTCAGTCGCAAGATAAAAATCAAGTTTGACTCGTAACTAATATACAAACGATATTATATTTCTTTTCAACGCCTTGAGCCAACTCACTTATTATGAAACATCTATTTGTGAAACGTTGTATCTCATATTATATGTGATCTCTCAAAATATAATATTTTCTATACTTGTTAAAAAGTTTATCACTTGATAATAATTTATTGATTTTCACGGATAGAAATAGCTTCGAGTGGAAAAGTTCGTGTCTGATGATAAATGATATTAGGTTATCCTTGGCTACCCTCAGATACATAGTAAAGCAAACCAACAGCGGAATGATTTCAAACAAAAACTACAAAAAAATTGTAAATCGTCAATCTTTATCTATAGCTTATAGAGGCATATTGAAGAAAGGTCAATAGGGATCTATAACATTAAGTCCTATATTCAAAGTTTAAGACGACGACAATCGCCAACGACCTTGAGGGAAAAAAACGCACACTCGTTTTACACCCGAGCGACCCAAAATTCAGTAGTTGTTTGTACTTTCCTAATTATTCTATGAATTTAAAGAAAAGGATCAAAATGTAGATAATTAAATTGTCTTAAAGTAGTAGTATCAAATTGATACTTTGCTAGTTGTACTAAGAAAATTTAACGACTATACGTCTATGATACGTCTTTTTTTTAAATATGTCTAGCCGCTAAGACGTGATTCTCATTTTAAAATCAGCTGCTGCGGGGCCTTAATAGAAAATCAGTCAAAATATTCTATTGCCGAGAAGAATAGATACTTGAAATCGTTTGAGTCAAACATGAGTCGCGATGAAAATAGGATGGCCCAGTAAGCTGGTTACAGAACCTTCCCATCGGTACCGAAGTATCCTATTTGTGTCAGAAGGCCACCCCAATCTTAAATTGGGGCTTTAATTTGCGTAACACTAGTTACACAGCGTGGCGTAACGTGCGTGCCGCAGCATCTTTCAATTTCCACGCACTTTATTTTCTGCTGTCTCTTGCGCAAAGTTCAGGCGAGCCAACTGCTCGGAAAATAAGAACAGAGGCTATAAAATAATCGTCGGCGTGAAGGAAACACGGGTCTGCTCCCAGCATGTAAATAAAATGTACCGTAAATATTCATATTTAGGTTATAAATATTGATTTTATTGTTGCTTCATTGAGGATGTTACGATTTACGAGCAATTTTAACTATAACTGAAGCTAATTTGTTTCAAAAAAAAAAACTGTATTGTTGCAAAAATGAGTCATCTTAATAAATTCATAACAGTGAGACAAGATCTTATCATTTTTATGTACCTTCATATCTGTACCTTTTATCCAAGACGTGTTTATCTAAACTTGAATACTATTATCAGGAATCCGACCGTCTCATCACATTACAGGGTGCGCAAAGAAGTACCTAAAGGGTGAACACAAACATCTTCTTATACTAATTGTGTAGATAAGGTAATCGCACCGTAGAAATTCTACTCTGAAAGGGATGATTCAGTTACTAAAATAAAATCATACGTTCCTTTCATAAATATATTACTTGTCTCATATGAAATCTAATCTTGATGAAGAAGTACGGATTAGATTTGGCTCCAGTAATCTCATCAGAAGCCTTTAAGCCAAGAAGACGAGACTGAAGTACAGTAGGTATTTCAGTCTCGTCTTCATGACATTGTAAAGTAGAGATGCAATATTCTAGAAACAAATGACTGATCTTTATGGTTTTATATTTACTAGGTGACAGATGTTAGGACTTTGCAATCCATCGCATTACTATTGTGGCTTTAGATCTAGAGTAACAAATAAATAAAGATACATCCAAATCCATGGTGCAGACGTTTGTAATTTAATTTTTAATATAGGTTCAAAGTCTGTTTTTCTAAATAGGACCGAAATGGGAGTTCAAAATAATCCCGAGGGAACATATTCCCGGGATAAAAATTATCCTATGTGCTATTCCTGACTTTAATCTATCTCTGTGCCAAATTTCATCCAGATCCGTTCAGCCTTTCTGGTGTGAGGAAGTAAAAAACATACAAACCTTTATAATATTAGTGTGATAAATATTGAATACCTATTGTGATTGCAAATGAAAGGACTGCTGTAACATCATGTGAATTTATGACGCACGAAATCAAGAAAACGAAAACAAAAATTTGTTTGATACCTCAAACAAATACCTCAAAGTTGTTATCATGTTTCATAATAAAATACATACACTCAGTGTTATAATTGTTGTTTATCAATTTAATAAAACAGATAATTACTTTGTTTCTGCTATTCAGTCGAGATTATTTACCAAGACAGATATATATAGCAAAGTTCATGCCAATTTTAACATCTACAAAATAATTTGATACAGACAAAATAAATAATCTACTACGAAAGCGTTAATCCCAAATAAATAATTTATCAAATAAAAAAAACCGTCGATAGAAAACATGTTTCACCAATTACGTTCCTCGTAATTTTTGAATATTACTGATCCACTTCAAACACCACTTTCACTACAAATTCGTTTATATTTTGATTCATTTTTTCTATAAATAACATGGCGCCTGAACCTGTCACCGTTAAATCCGGCTTCATTTTGCAAATGCGATGTGAACCAAGTTTTTTTTGAAGAATCTTCTTCATCTTACAAACAAAATACAAAGCTTAGTTCCTCACTATCTTCGTTTCTAAAGTATAGAATTATGGTAAAATATTTCGTATTTCTGTATATCATATATGTAGTCAGTAGTAGAGATTGTTTAGCATACAATCATAGGCGAGGGTAACAGTCCGATTTGAAAATACGAGTAGGGTTTATTCTAAGATTTAAAAAATGAAATATTATATTTTATACTTTGTTCTGACCCCTCGTGCGTTGCCCTTTGACAACGTATTTCTCCATTACTATTTTATGAAAAACTTTGATTTAAATAAACTTATGCACAAGGAAACTTGTTTTTCATAATAAATTGCGTTGAAAAGCGTTGAAAAGAAAATTTGGATAAATACGAGGAAATCGTTGTAGACAAAAGTGAATTAGAGATTTCTTGGCACATATGCTCCATCTGAAACCACTTCTCTGTTTACTGTTAAGTGAGACGTCTGAAAAACCAACATTGTTTATTTAATTTTAAGAAACCTTACAGACTAATAACAATCTTGAATATCAAGCGTAAGTAAGGACATTTGCTAATTACAAGCTTCCACATGTATATATCTACATAATTACGCGTTATTTGCGTTGACCAGTTACGGTAGCAATGTAAACACATTAGGCATGTCGAAACAAGAAATTTTCAAACATTTTAATTATGATGTAGGCACCGAAAGTTCTTAAGGGCCGTCCACCGGTTTAATGCCGTAAAACGGTTACTTTCTAAAGCATAGTTCTTAGTAACGGCTACGTTAAAAGGTTTGAAAAAAAAGAAAGATTCTTGTACATTATTTCTGAAATATGATTTTACTGTGTAGCTTATAGTTCTGCATTAAAAAAAAAATTAACAACACGATTTTTTTTCGCTACTTTTGGTTACCAAAACGACTTAAATATTTAAAAATGTTTTTACACAGAAACATTTAAGGCTAGAATTTCTTTACATATGTAAATCAAAGAATATTTTGCAAACATAACTGTCCAAAAGGAGGTTCAATATTGATATTCTGGCTCCGAGCGGGCGCACGGCCAATTTTGCGTTAACATTGGGCCTCATTGGGGAATATATACGCCTTAACCAGTTCAGGCATTATGCGACTCCCAATCAAAAGAACTTTAAGAACGAAAGCTCCAACACAGCAAGTACAAGTGACCTTTATGTTACGCAAGAGATTTCTTTCACAAATCCATGACGGTTGACGTTTTAGATCTGTGTATCAGTGAAGGGCGTTCCGACTAATTTATTCGTTCACAGTTGAACCGGCGCGGGCGCACTCGTTTGACCACTTTCACTGCGACTACGCATAACGCACCACTCTGATAGACTGATGGCCTTTACGTCACTGTATCCTAATTATGTGCTAAATAAAAAATATTTTTTATCTTTTTTGTCATAGTCAAAATTTCCCATGCAGCAATCTCGTTCTGCTGATTGGAGTGCGGCTTACAGAAAATAAAATTTTGCAAAAAGCGGATCTTGGCTCCGGTACGATACAAGAACAAAATAAAAATAGAAGTGATGTCTTCATAAAGTTAATCGAATTGAAATATTAGATTCTATTGCAAAAATAAAACTGATGGGTGACACTTATGTAATACAAAATGTACCTACCCGACGAACGTAGTGCGTGCATCCAAGTTCTAGTGTATGTAGAGATTATGCAATCGGTGATAGACACGATACAGGTGTCGGATACTGATAAATATTATGTATAACTAAAAACACGGCTCGGTTTTGGCAATGAAACCTACTACGACATATGTAAATAGAAAATAGTAATAAATACTGATATATCTACACTGATATTATAAAGAGGTAAAGGTCGTGAGTTTGTGACGTTGTAGGGGGTAATCTCTGGATCTACTGAACCGATTTTGAAAATTCTTTCACCAGTAGAAAGCTACGTTATTCCTGAGTGTCATAGGCTATAGATATTTTTTTGATGTAACCAAAAGTTTTAATGTAACCAAAAGTAGCAAAATATTTGGCGTGCGCTGAGAAAACTATTGATGATACATAAAAATTATGTACTTCATGATTTAAGTACTCATTATTATCTACAAGAGAATATATCTAACTAACATAGTTAAGACAAAATAGCAGCTTTCATGTTCTAAATTTTAATTAGATCACCGCGCGCCAGTAGAAACAAAAGTTGGTTACATTTGTATTGTAGTATAATTCTTATCCAAATAAATAGTTTTAGATTAAATAAATTATTTAATTATTAGGTAGATAGATAGGGTAGGGTAGTTAGGGTTGGGTAGGTAGGGTTGGGTAGGTAGCGGAGGGTAGGTAGGGTAGGTTAGGTACGGCAGGGTAGGTAGCGTAGGTTAGGTAGGGTAGGGTAGGTGGGTATGGTAGGTGGGTAGAGTAGGTATGGTAGGTAAGGTAGGATAGGTAGGGTAGGTAGGGTAGGTGGGTATGGTAGGTGGGTACAGTAGGTAAAGTAGGTAACGTAGGTGGAAGGTAGGTAGCCAGATGACGTGAGCGAAGTCACGGGGGTCAGCTAGTCACGTAATATGTTTGTGGAGGATACGAAGAAAGAGCATTTCCGTAACGTAATGTATCACCTATTTCTTACACGCCTTTTCACTTTCACACGTACAAACATCGTTTATCAGACTACAGTAATCTGAACTTTCAACATGAACATTAGTTTATCATCTGTTTTAACCATATGACTTTATATCTTATAAAGTACTAATGGATCTCTCAACTCTCGACCCTGCGCTTGACCCTTATGCACTTTCTAATATTTAAATCAGATACTAAATTTATAATGGTTTCACTTCGCTTGACGTCCAAAATTAATTGATATAACGTCACCCATAAAACTGGTAGTGTTGAGTGCGTAAGCGCACCGGCCTGATATCTTCGACCAGCCAATAATACTGGCATATAACTCATATTTTACTGCCATTCTGAATGTGTAGTTTATATCTTCAAAAGTTGCGAATGTGTCTAAAAAAAGTTTTCCAATAGTTGCAGCTGCCGTTTCTATTTTTAATTTATCATGTTATAATTTGGCAGAAGAAATAATCCGCACTTCAGAATTTAACAATATTCAAAGTCTTTTGTTACCCACCATTTTTTTTTGTTTTCTGTGCATTTTCTTGTTCACAAATCATGTCAAAGTCTTATTCCAAGCTTCTCTTTTATATTTCATTATTAAGTCGGTTGGCGCAGTGGTTGATCGATTGACTGCTGTGCTGCGTGTCGCGGGTTCGATTCCCACACGGAACAAATATTTGTATGACCTACAGATAGTTGTTCCGGCTCTGGGTGTTTGTGTATGTGAGTTTATATGTTTGTAAATGCACCCACGATACAGGAAGAAATATCTAGTGTTGGGCAACGTTTTTTTATAAGAAAAAAAAAAGTATTTACTACCAATCATTTAACAGGTCAACCAACTCTCGACACATCATCTCACTTACATAGCAGTCTATATTTTATCATCACTAAAATTTACTGGCCGTTAACGTTCGATAAAGTATCGCAGTTTTACACTAGTTGTAAACCTGGATATTAAAATATTATACGCAAATATTGAGCCAATCGGTCAAAATATTTTGGTTTACGTTACGGGCTTCGGCCATAATAATAAAATTTATTTGGGAGTGAGCCTTGCTCCAATTTCGTGTAAGTGCATCGTTACCTACATTAGTTCATTACGTGTGCTACTTTTAAGTTTTCCTGTAGTTTTCCTTCAAGTGCTTCATTAATTACCTACGTTATTAAATACGAAAATAGAAAAAGCTCGTCACAAAACATGTATAAATAAAAATAAAATACATTGATAAACAACCCGTAACCTTCAGTACTATTTTTCAAAAAGTTTGCAATAAATAAGAAAGTAATATAAAATGTAGAGACATGCCAAATTCTAGCAATTAACTCTGTCAGTGGTGTACGTTGACAAGTATCTGGGGGAAAACACTTATCTACTCGTATTTCTTTCTGTTCTTGCTTTCCTAGTTCATCACGGTCGGGATCGTTTAGTCGTCTCTGACGCAAATGTCTCAACAAATTGAAGCTAATCTTATGTCCTCTACGAACCGCCTCATGGCTTTCTAATGTAAAAGAAGACGTTTGAACTTCAAACATTTCTTCAACACTTTGCTCTTTATTAGTTCTTTGCCCTCATCTCATTTAATTCGATTAATTGTTTGCTACAACTACACAGCACACGCAGTTTTGTGACTTCAGAGAAGTACATCTTTTATTTATATTTCAGTTTATCCGACACAAGGTATCCTAGTTTAGGAGGCAGGGTTTAATAAATTACGTACTTTAATAGTTAAGTACGCCTTTCACAAATTGTGTAACACGAGCTAGATATTAAGCAAAAATGTAAGGTATTGGTTCAAATAGAGATATTATTATTATTAGTTTAATAAAGATATTTACTGCTGAAATTTAGATGTAAAAACCTAGACATAGTATCATAATAAAATAAAAAGAAAAGTTTAAAAACAAAATAAAAATATATGAACGATAACGCTGATATTTAGTATAATAACAAACATAACATTCAATCATGCTCTAAACTTGCTTGTTTAACTCCTGAGACGAGTTCACGCCTCCCGCAAGATTGTTGTATTGGATAAATCATTGGTGAGGAGAAAAAGAGAGTTGAGAGGTGTTTTCAAAAGGCGTGACGTCAGAGTACAGCTGCCTCTTCCGTCGCGACGAGAACTTGACACACACACTATTATTTATAATTTTAAACACTTATCAGCATTAATCTTACGTTGGTGGCGACGCGTTGGTGGATGACGCGATGACGCCTTGCTTGCCAGACCAACCCACGAACTGCGGACCTTCACGCGAAGGCAACATAAAAACATAGCAATATAAAAACCAAGTTCAGCCGCTACTTTACAAAGTTACAATGAAATTGATTAGCCATGCAACAATTTCAGAATTGCATTTACGACACATTCCTATTAAACATCGGTTTCACAACGGCATTATCAAATTTGAGAGCTATAATATGTACAGAGATACAGTTTTTAACGACACACATATGGATTGCGCTGAAATCTACTTCGTCCATTCTATTTGCACTTGTGTTTTTTGAGAAAGGTAAATAAAAAACTATGTCAGCTGCTAATCAGTTCACGCGTGCTGAAAAAGTGGACTGTAGCAATAATGTTTTACATACATAACTACAAGTAGGTACATTATGTAGTAACATATTTCGATCAATTATATTAATAAATTTTAGGAACCTGCATGACTACGTATAATAAACTAAACTGTTTATTTGAATACCTATATTTCAAACGGACGAATCACGACTTAAGTGCTTATATACATTGGATAAACGGGTAAACCCCGCTAGGTAGTAACAGAAGACAACCACAGCTATCGATCATAAGCATGTTTGTATTGGTTGACTACGACCGCGTTGTATTTCGCTAATGGTCCGCAAACAAGTCGTTATACACTACAATAGATGTCATTTTTCTGATCCATAGTCTACCGACTATTGTTCAGTAAGAACTTAAGTTCTTGAATACAAACAACTAGTTTGGTCTGAGAATGTGGTTTTGTAATAGGTTGACTCACTCCTGCAGCTGGTTCCGACAACCTCGTAACTTATTTTTAGTAAAGTCTCCCATAAAGCGAGTCCTGACATCAAACTGGGACAACGCTCCAGCGTAACAAGAAAAGCTAAATATATCATTGTGATATTCTGGAAATTCTGGAAAGTCACAAAAAAATCAGGTTGATATACTTAAAAAAATAATTTATTCTTCTCGTTAAGTGGTCAACACCATATTGCACGTTCTGAGAAACGACGCTGACATTAGTCACACTCAGCTCGTTATTATAGTATAGTACTGTTTTATTAGAATACCGCGATCTACAATAAAGTTCGGTCGTTTTACTAAACCATAACTGCTGTTAGATGTTGGTTATACAGGTTACATAATTTATAATATTATAGAGTCGGTCTACCTCGTGTCGAGGATGAAACTCAAATTTGTGATTTTTGGACGAGACCCAAAGTGTCACCGCTTCCATCACTTTAATTTATGAATGAACGCACTAAACGTTACCCTCAGGGAAGTGCAAAGATTTTCTTTATGTCCTGCACTTGACTTTTTACGCGGAAAAGGCGTAGAACACATTGGAGACTGTCTCAGATCTCACGACGGAAGCCAAATGTCGCCCTACACCAAACGTACAAGCGTAGGTGGCCAGAAATAATATTTATACGACGTGTCATTTTTACAACTTTCAACGTTGATGGGTATATTATAATTAAGTGCCTATCACAATATAGGTCGTTGACTTGAGAAAATTATCAGGTATTCAAAAGCTCTACCAACCAATATCAAATTCCGCCTATAAATACACAAATTACAATGATTTAATCAACCGATAAAGGTACTGACCATTCATCACCAATACTGGAACAAATAATTTAGTGAACTAAGAATAGATAACAATCCAAGCGAAGGTTAAACCACGACCGTACGTTCCAATCGCTAGGTTCAGAAAATTGCGAATGCTAAGTCGCGCTGAGGCGCCAAATAGTTTTGCCAGAGATTTGCAGACTGATTTGCCACTATCATCGTTAGCATTTTTATTTAATTAACGTTTATTTATAAAAGACTTCTTCGCGAGGCATACGTGGTTATCGTTATAAGCTGCAACCTTCTTCAAGACAAATGATTTAACAGATGTTCGTGCCATGGTATTGATTTAATATATTGACTAGGATATCAACATAATTCATACTTGTAATACCTACATTAGATTAAACAGCCGATAGTATAAGCATGTGTTACTCTGTTATTGCCAAACGGTAATAGTATATTTAAAGTTTAACAAACAGATGCATTCACGAGTAAGTATTACGTTCGATGACATAAGAGCTACAATAATTTTGTAAACTAGTTTTGCGAAGTCAATCCGCCTTCGGGCATGCCACCATACAATGTTGCTGAACATTAAACTTAATTATTGAGACCCGTGTTACGACTGCTCTACATAATTTCCGATTAGTTAGTACTCACTAAAAGCTTATTCGATCACTTTTATAGTTACCTATTATTAATTTTATCTTCTTAACTTATTGGATATAAAAAATCAGTTATTTTAGAACTTTTCAAATTCAAATAATTTATTAAGGATCATAGGTTCATAAGATGTTGTGTTGGTTACAGGTAGATCTGCTATGTCCCGCTATTGAGGCATACAAAATTCATAATATCAGTCTAGTTAAAAAACAATACATCAAATTGTCATGCAATACAAATTAAAATTAAATAAGTATAATATGTAATTTAAAATTATTAATTAAAATATGTATTGTCAAAATAGTAACAACAAATAAATTGTGTCACTTCATAGTTTGTGAGTAATAGTTTACAAATTAATGCTTATGCACCCATTGGTTTGTTGTAATAAACCGGCTGTTTCTGTGTCTTGTCATTTAGAAATTCTATAATAGAATAATAACATTTGCTTAACAATAATTCGTGGAGTTTTTTTAAAGGCATTATTATTGCTCAAAGTTCTGCAAACGGCGGCAGATTATACGTGGGCAAAAGATGCTTTGGTGCAAAAGCTTTGTTTTACTAGCAACTGTGCGCAGCGTGTCTTTGTGTCTGGTCCCAGTACAAAACTCAAATAAGTTAGTTTGATTTAATGAACATTACAGTTTTATATATATTGTATGCACTAGGGAGAGTTAACATTTTAAAGTTAATAAAGTGTGGCCTGCATGAATCCGTTTGGCGTATAATGCACAACGACCTAATACAGCGTTTTTGAGCTCTAAAGGCACGCTCTTTTTTCTACAGAGTTGCCCCAGAATATTATCCCGTAGCGTACGATTGAAGCAACATATCCATGATAGGCAGTTAGTAGTGCAGACTGATTGACAGTGTTCCTTAATCTGTATAGATCATAAAAACTCTGTCTGAACGAAGTCTTTTGCAAACTTGCTCTATATGTGACTTCCAATTTACTTTTTTTATCAATATAAAGACATAGATTTTTTTTACCTAACAATTTAGTAGTAATTTAATCATTCTACTATTTAGTAACAATTTAGTAGTAATACCTAACAATTTTTCTTCCTTTGTTTATCGATTCATCGTCAACATCATTGCAGTATCGTAATTTCCTAGTGTTACCAACCGTTATAGATCCTTGAATAAAACAATTGTAGTCACTGTTTAGAGTTACCAAACCATTGTGATTGTTGTAAAAACCGGAACCTGAAATATTATACTTGCGAAGGTGAAATTCAAAGTGACACGCAAAGTACACATAGATAAAGTTACGTTTTAAATATTTGTTTTGCATTTTCCACTGATTTTCGTGCGACTCGGAAAAGGAGAGAAAATGAGTAAATCCGATAATTTAACTGGATGTTGGCTATCAGTAGCCTTTTTGCGTAATGAATTCGGCAAGGCAAAGTGCAAAGAGTATCCACTTCACAATCGACCAATCACATGGCGAGATGAAAAACGCGATGTGGATTTCCGTCTATAAGATTGGTCGATTGTTCATATTATTTGCCTTGCTGAATTCATCACGCAGTAAGATTGCGGGTTGCTTAAACCTATAAAGGCCGTATTTATCTATTTACGATTCTGCAATCTGTACACAGAGTCGGGAAACGGAAATTTTCATACCCAATAAGTAAAATATTCAAAGGTTGAAAGTGATTTTAAATATGCTGAAAACTTCTATGACCCACCGATAAAAGCCATTTTACAATTTAATTTACTTTTTATACGGAAACAAAGCCCGTTCGTGACAAAGGTTTTAACATGAATTTGAAGCGTGCTCCCTGAATCGCGTGCGCGCCTGGATCATGACAAATATTAATCACCAAAGCATACGTAATAAGTGAACTATTCGTTTTTAAACGTTGGACTACGTCAAATGTATCGTTGTTTGTAATAAAGAAATTATGTTGGCAATGAAACAGACGTCTTGGGGACTTTAACTACGTCTAATTCTTGTTTTGTTTCTCAAACAAAACACATTCGCAGATATTTTCGATTGTACAATATGAGCATCAACTGTATCGTCTCTGTTTTACACACACATCTATTTGACATTTTATTCGCGACGCAACGTCTGATTATTGTGTTGATAGACCCATCCCATCAAAGAGCTTAGCATCGTATAAAAACCTTTAATAAAGACTTTATACAAGAAAATACCGATTTTAATCGAAGCACCAATCGTTATGCTAATTTCTTGCAGGTAAGCGATGAATATTTAATGCGTGTGGACATAATAGGTATTTTATATTCATGGGGAGCAAGTTCAAATGGTTCAATGGTCTTTGATCGCGATGCACGTAATCGCTAATGACGGCCCTACTCCACTGTTCGTCTGTACTTAAACGCGCGTTTATTGTTACTTTGTACGCGCGCAGAGCATCTCTACCGGAAAAGGATGTTGCTCACTAACGGTTTTGTTCAGCATCTTTTTATTCTACTTGTTGTACACAAAGGTTCATCATACTTGAGCATCAAAGACTTGTGAACCTTTGACGCTATTCTTGTTTGTTATTGTACTTTTTTTGTCAATTAGGCGAAAAACCATAAACAATAGAATCGAGGGCGCCGATAAAAATCTCTGCAAGAATCTGATTAGGGATTTATTATTTATGGAAATATACTGTTGAAGATGCCGACTGCGATAAAACCCATTCTTGTTAATGTTTAATAAAATCACCTGCTTTAACAACTTTCAAAACAGAGATAGTCCCGATTTGTCTCCGCATGTTGAACGGAGCGCTGAATCTCACTCATTAAGTAATAACATGTTCTCAATTAGACATGTTAATTTATCCTTTTTTACCGTTGATGTTCTTTTAACTTCTGACCGTACCTATAACAATTTAGAGAAACTTTAGGTATCCAAGTGATTTCTCCTAACTAAATAAAATATTCTAAACTGGACATACTAACGTTGGTGGATAACGTAAAATCCCCCAAAACATTGTAGATACATGTTTTCACTTAACTTCCTAACGGACGCCACGTTTTGGCAGCATCCGATACAATAATCTTTCAAAACAAAGGTTAAATATACAATATTGGAATATCACTCATTGAAATAATAATCTAAATATCGCAAAAGTGCTGTAGTTATAATGTAACCGGCCATGTGATGGCTATTGACGCACGGTGAACTATTCTATGATCGGGAAACCTTTCAAACCGGACGTCAGACGTTGACGTCGAAACTGAAGAAAGTGGCGGAGATGGTTAAAATAACAAGCGCTTCGTGACTTTCGTGTGGTGGACATGTCAATATTTTATTACTTAAAATTCAAAAAAACTTCATTATATTTTCATCAGACCTGAATTTTTGGGTACCTAACTAAAATTGCAATAGTTCGGCAAACTAAGACGTTACCTAATTAAACCTGAAAAAAATTAGGTGGGGTAGAAAACAATCGTACTATTTTCTTTTCTTTGACAGTGTAACTATCGTAACTAATAAAAACAGTGGCAAAGTATTAGTTAAAACAATAAAATAAACCTAGTTTTTTATCATTTACAACAAAATCTAAAATAGTTTAGTTAAAATTAGAACACGGAAGGTGTTAATCTGTAGCATTGTTAACAATGGGTTAACCTCTCAGTGTTTCTACAATTACCATCAAGCGAAGTAATTATTTCTTATAGGTTCAGCACGAGTTCTGCAGGTTATTTGTAAACACTAATATCTTGGGTAAGTTTTTTTTTAATTCAGTCTTTTGTAGCTGGTTTCCAAATAATGCTTTATTTACAAACAAAATTAATTTGTTTGTGTCAAAAACATTCATAAATATTTCTTCACTTTCATCCTAAAATGAGTTGTTACTATTTTCGTTTCAGAATCCATACTAAGGTCATTTTACGAGGCATTATTATCAAAACTTTTTACCCATTGAACATCTATTACTGGATATGACGTACGTTATGCTTATGACTGATATAAGACGTAAGTCAAATCCACTCATACCATAACCGTTCCAAGAAAAACAGTATTACCAACACTACAGTGATGATTTTGATGGAACGCGTGATGTTTATAAGTGAATATTATATGAAATTCATATTTTATAGCATTGTTTTATGATACGTCCAGAAGATCAAAGAGATTTATCCCGTAACACAACGGCATAATCACACATAGGGTAAATAAATAATAAAACCTATAGATAACACTATTTGGTAGCTAGTATTTAATGACCCATAAGATCAGTCGTAAAAATGCTATAAAATCTAGAAAATAAAGTTTACGTGTAATAATGTTTTTCTGAAATCCATTACGAACGGAGATACGGACCGGTAGCCAAGGCAAAGAGCAAAGAGTATGAAAAATCGACCAATAACATAGACGGAAATCCATATCGCGTCTTTCATCTCGCATGTGATTGATCGATTTTTCATACTCGTTGCCCTTTGCCTTGCCCAATTCATTACGCAATAAGGCTGCCGGAAATTTATAAAAACGTGAGAAAATACAACAGTTTATTAACTTTGCAATAGCATTTTAGATAAATGTCTACAAAGAATATCACTGGCCCTCCGAATTAGTTCGAATACTTCGAATTTAATTAAGTTTCGTATTGTTTTGAATAAGCACGCAATGCACTGCAACAATGTAAGTAATATTGGCCATAATTTAACGAATTAATTGTTGCATTCAATTCAGACTGTGCCACCAACGTGTCCCATTGTTTATAAGAGCTGTTTAACCTGTTGCTACACCTCGCGGCGCGAACAACCGGCGCCGGCGCAAAACAAAAGAAAACAAGAGTGAAGTAAATCACTAGTACGAAACGTCACTTTCAAATTAGGAAGTTACTTTACAGCACACTATGTAGATTACATTACATTAATGAACGGAACTAAACACGTGTGAACGTAAAATTGTAAAGACAAATAAATAAAATTTAATAAGTGTAAAAATACTCTTCAATTCTCACGGCTCTTTTGACGTTTTATTAAATTGTCAAAACAACAAATGGACGTTTCCCAGAAGCGTGGGAGTGTTCCGATGTGTTGCTGAAAGTAGGTCGCCTTCACCGGAAAAAGGACTATTTTTACCTACTGCATTATTGGTTATAGTTATTAATATTGGATTATTGGGTCATCTATTAGTTACACGATGATAATATGAATCACAAACAATAAAAAAACTAGATATCTATTTATCTTGTATCGTCTAAATCTGATTTATGAGGCTCTACTTGATGAAACCCTGTAGTTTCGCTGTTTATTGTTCGAGGCTAGAATAACAACTAAAAGCAACGAAGCATGCCAGTCACATTGTGAGATACAGGAATCGGTAGTTGTGAAATCTGTCGGCAATCAAGTTTCCGCTAACAAATACTTCGCCTTAAATTGCTTGCGCCTGCGCTTCTCCACTTTCGAGTTTGTTGACTCTAGAGAACATTTCACTTTTTTCGTGTCTCTCAGCGGGCTCTTTGGTGTGCCGAAAATCTTATCGATTACGTAGTGTTGCATAAACAAACCTGTCTTCGAACGATTGAACCTTATGTTTTATGTATTTTTTTACACTCTATTTTGGTACGACGCACTTACCATAATATTTTTGATGCAAAATAAAAACGAAAGTAAGGATTTAATTATGCATGCATTTTGAGAGTGGATTAAAAATATGTTGTTTGTACTTACTGCGTAAAAACGCGGGCCCAATGCGGGTTGGAACATTGGGCCCGCGTTTTTACTATTAATTATTCTGTGCCCGCGTGGTGGGTTACGGCTCATTCCCTCTCACAGAGAGCAGGCCTGTTTCCCAGCAGTGAAAACATTAATAAGGCTGATGATGATGATGATGACTTACTGCTATTGAAACTGTAATAAATGCCTTAAATGTCAGCAGGTAATCCACTAAATTGTACTAACCTGTAAAACTAGTTGTCACGTCAGATTTCATTTCTCGTCATGCAGGTAACGCAATAAAACCATTTTTTCGATAATAAATCTACAAAATAAAGAAAATATTCTACTTAGTTACCTTGCATAACGAAAAAAGGAATGCTGTTTTACTAATGAAAAGTTGTTATAATCGAAACCATTTGAAATGAAGCGAGGCTATCAAGCAGCCGCTGCACAAACCCATTGTTTGTAATTTCGAATAGGTATTGTATTAGTTATTTCTAGCGAGTTTTTACTGTGTAACTGATAAGCACGCAATGTCACGGTTGCTCTATACGACTCGCGATGGAGAAAGTACATGCGAGTGTGGTGCACGACTGTAGCCTAGCATGCACTGTGCGACAAGACATTTGTGTCAGCGAATCTCTCCTTGTGGACAAAATTTGACAAAATCCGAGACATATATCTTGGCACGTGTACTAGCTAGTTACGTCTGCTGGACTAACTCCAGCAGAAGTACAAGGAAAACAGTCTCGCATCGGGCTGCCACCAATGAACCTACGCAATCGGACTGTTTACACGCTTCTAAAGGTAAAACATGAACAATATAGCAAAAGAACAAGTTCATAACCCATAAACGTCTGCACTGATCTCTTGATGACCAACAAATCTTTTTACAAGTTTAGATCTGGTTTTACAACTACGAGATCCGAATTTGCACTGATCTAACGAATATTTTTAGAACTCTATTCATAGATAGCGAAATATCAGTAGGCTTAAAATAATATGTTCATTTCTTTTATTACTATTAGTAATATCTGGGTAGGATATAAATTGATAAACTACTAAGCCACAAAGTGAAGTGCAGGGGAAACTAGAACTCGAATAGACCGATGATTCGATGAACATATAATTTCAATTGGGATCACCTAACTAATAGGTAATCTGGTCGTAAAACATGCAACCAATTGATTCTGAAAATGCCGGTTAGCAGACACAATACGTAGGTATAGAGATGGAACCTGTCACAAGTGTTCTCACCGACCTCGCCCGCATCCCAACATGAATATTAATAATTATGACAGCTTAATAACGACATGATGGAAAACGGTCAAGGGTATTGCTTCCATGTGCTATACCTTGGCACTTTCATGATGCCTCGATACATGCATTATCCAGAGAGGCTAATGGTTAAAGAAATGCTAATTTAAGAACATGTCTGAGTTTTCACGAAGCTTGATATCTTAGAAAGCTGTATTTCCAGAGATTCATGGTCGTAAAGTTAATAAACAAAGACAGAACTAAAGATCTGATGATAGACTCATCCGCAAAATGTACATTTTATTGTTGGAATGGATGCCGTCGGCCGGCGCGAATTGTTTACTACAATCAACACAATAAAGTAGTCAAAATTATTTATAGATCTAGGAGACGTCAGTAATTTTTACCACCTATTTTATGAATTTATTCATGTTGATACTGATTTTCCTCAGTGCTATTTATTGTCCATGTTGTTTGTTGCTACGCATTTTTTTTGCAACAACGTTAGTGTAGAGAATCTTGTAAAATTGCATAAAATACAGCCTGCAAATGTTCTTGGACTTCTGGATGGAACCGTTATAGTCTGAAACTGTGCTGGGCTAGAACATAATAATATGACTCTTAGATTTATAGGCTGACCATTGTTGTCCCACGAGAGCTCATAAACTTCATGTCTTATCACGTTTAATGCTCAGTTTGTTGGCAATCAGTGGGAACATTTAGGAGCACGCGTGGTGTGACAGGTTCCATTTCCGTCTGGACCAGCGCCTGCGCACCTCTCCGACTACTCAGTACTCATTGTTCTAAACAACTTTCTTTTCTTAATTTAACTTCACGCACAAGTACCTACTTTCAATTGTGCACGAGTGCACTATGGAGTATGGGAACGGCTCATTTCGCAGATTTCACGGCTCTAACATATAGTTGACTAACAACGTTAACTGCTGTTGCATTATACATTTTCTTAAGTTATAAAGATTACGACTTTAGTGATATCATCTCTACAATTGTAATCAGCACGAGTTAAACCGTATTGTTGAACTTATCTTTCATTGCTCCCTTTTGTAACGTCGTGGCTGTGGCAAAAATGTCTTGAAATGATTTAATTAAACAATTTATTTATTATCTGGTTAACATTATAGTAGGTAGTAGGCACGCGACACACTAACCCACATATCTGCTGTTGATCACGCGTGACAAACACAATCGTTCGCGTGCGTAAACATAAGCAGAAATTAATTCTTTGTCTATGCTATTCGTTTCAATTACTAACCGTCTCGCAACGTCGCATAGTATAAACAATTTTTTCGTATAGTTACATCCTCTTTGCTCATCTTACTTAAAGATACACGAGAGAAACTGCCGACACACTATTAATTTACAGTTTGGCACAATGTATGAATGTAATAGTGTAAACAGATTTTGAATAAATAAATAAATCATGTTAAATAAATATGTTATTATAGTGGATAAAATTATATCTATCCATTATTTAACTTTTTATCATGTGTTCATTTCATTGTAAACACACGTAAAGCAATTATACACCTTTTATGTAATATTCAATCTGCAGCTATTATTCATCATGTTTGACAAGGTAGTTGTATTTCAAACCGTAGTGTGTTTGCGGTGGCACGGCAGGCGGCGGACGCAGCAGCGCAGGCGCGTGGTGGAGTCGTTAGCACGGTAACTAGAGCACCGAATGGCACCGCGAGGATAATGCACAAACTAGATCTGTGTGCCTCGGTGCCCGTAGCCGCTGCCACCCGAGAGACTTTCGTGCTCTGTTTCACCTCCACAATTAACTGTCTGCTACGCCGTGCAAACATATTTTAGGTATGCAAGCCATACGACACCTTCGTCGTTTCTATTAAATTGTAGAGAACTGTGAAGACTGAATATGAAACCTTACCTACATAACCGTTATAAACACTACTGTAATCTCTTATTTTAGAGATAGAGGTGTACTTACTACTCTAGTATGCGCAAACGACCGATTATGATACTATAAATTATTAGATATTAGCAAGGTTAGGATATTAAGACTAATAATGTTGGGACCAATGTGGAATGAGGTGTTTGTTTTTTCCTGGCTTTATGATGATTGTTTAATTGTTGTGTTATATCTATTGTTAAAACCACTGTTCGACACAAATGTAAATTTGTTGAAAAATGAATATATAAATATACAACACAATCCCACCCCGCCAACAATCGGTACTGCATGTAACTTAGATAATCAAAACAGAATGCAAGGAACTCAGGCCTGAGACTAATTAAGTCTTTCTTAAATCATCTTGATGTTCAATTAACTAGTCCAAATAGCAATGCAACATTTCGATCTTTAGACTGTAGGTACGTGTTTTTCACACTTGTAATTATACCGCTTGGACTTCTGCCCACCACGTAATAACAAGCGTATAATTGTACAATAATACAACGGCACAACTATATTTATTTCATAATCGTGTTCTATTCTGAAACCGTATTTTCAGAAAACGTGTTGAGAGCTCCTAACTTTCAGGAGACAGTTTTCTCCTACTTTCTTGAGGTACCGTAGAACGTAAATTCAAAGGTTTTCATGATGCGTCTTCGCAGCTGCGGTAACTTCAGAAACGTAATGTCTTTTCGAAAAAAAAGCTCACAAAGGCTTTTAGGTAATTTAATTTTCTCCGAGTGGCGTATTCTCTTGACGTACATGGGTAATGGATTTTCCAATAAATTTGATTGACAGCAGCATCTTAGAGTGCGCTAATAACAACAAGAACATATTTCTGTCAACAATCCGGACACAGATTATTGATAGCTCTACAATTCTACATGTCAACACGATCAGTAGATTCCATTCCTTCAGAGCGGTTCCTTATAGTGATCTAATAAAAGCTCCACATGTTCAAGTAGAATATGTTCCATGGTTCCATACATTAATATGATGTTTGGTGTGTCCTTTTGGTAACGTTCAAAATAAAATTATCATCTCTACTATCATCGTCCTTTCTCTCAGCGAGGATGTTGTACACCAGTTCTGTATTACATATTCGTTGTTAAATCTCTACCAAGTGCCAATTCGTCGTGTTTAAAATTTTAATGCACAGCAGCATCTTGGTCTATATGAGTGCAATACAAATCTTCAGTCTTCATTCAGAATACTGATCAGATTTGAAGTACCTAACTATGCGTAATGTGTTATCGCGTCTCTAAACTTTCCCCGATATTTGTAGTTTCAATTTCATTATATTTTTAATACTTGTCTTTGATTTAACCTAAGGTTAAAATTATTGAATGGTTTGATTGCGGACTTGTGTGAACTTTATTAGGTGTGTATTTAATATGTAACTGGGTCAAAATGTAGGCAGCAGTTTTAGCATTATCATTCATATTCCAGCTATTAGATGCACCATTCTGCACTGACTTATTCAATCTAGTAATTTGTGATTTCCTGCAGTAACTTGTGGGTATATTATTACACCTACTTGTACACTCACATTTGTTTTAATATTGCTTTACCGTTTCATGTAATCTTGGTATGTTTAATGTTTATGGTTCGTTTCGAATCTAAGATTCAAATTATAATTAAACTACCGTAAACTTAGGTAGGTAAGTATATGTATACTTATTACATGTATACTTCCTGTTAACTTTTCATTAAAGTTCCCATTCAAACCATTGCTTATAAAATCAACAGTAAGTATCCTCTAAAGTTTATTATATCCTGCAAAAACGTGCATCGAAACAATTTGTTTTGTCATAAACACAAGCATTGCCATCAAGTTGTATAATAAATGATATGCACAAAAATCAGGACATATCTATGAATACCTCGGCCGCATCCTACTGGGTCACGGGTGTTCACCCGTGACACAGGCTGTTCAGCCTTGGCCTATATAAATTCTACTTACCAAGAATTAGGTCGAGGCGATATCACCTGCATGCACATTATACACGGCGATAATGATATCAATAATTACGTACTCATTATGTCCTTGATCCCTTTATTTTTGTTTTCGCATATTTATCGCCTGGGGGAGGCCTATGTCCAGCAGTGGACGTCTTTCGGCCGAAATTATGATGATATTTATTGAAAAAACTTATATACCTACTCATCACGATCGATATACAAAGATTACGTCAGATAGCTTATGAAAAAATACTCTTAAAATAAATTTTGTATAATCATTATGTTGTTAACAACTTGTCCCGTCGCAAGTCATCGTCCCCTATGTTTTATGTGCTCAAGGAAAATTTTATACATGGATAAAACTTCATCAATTTCAGCGAGACAAGAACAAGAAATACTTAGATACGTTTAATATGCACAATTTCTACGCGATCCATCACTAACTGACAGATATGAAAAGAGCTTTCGATATACACACTTGAAGCTGGTAAAAGACACTTGTAAAAAAACCTGTTTTCTCCCATTAAATCATCCTAAATTACGACGTTTATTTTTATAGTGGACAAGAAAATAATCTTGACATCTTTTGAAATACAACTACGCGGTCAAACAATAAAACAGAGTTTTGATAAATCACCTAAAACAGAAGTGGTCTTATTGCTGCGAGAATAAGAACGATTTTATCGGAATGATTGTATTCTTCTGGCAAAGTAAGATATTTAAAACTGTCCGATCAAGTGGAAACATACAAACCTACAGACATAATATTAATGTGTTTACGTTACACCATTATGTCATCCGACATCGGTTTTATTTTTATTTCAATTTAAGCGAAATTAAACGTGCAATTTTTCTGTTGTACAGTATACTGAAAACACGATCAATGGCTAGGCTATCTATCGCAATTTGTAACCTCACATTAAATACAAAAGTGTCAAAACATAGACCACCATTACAAAACAAAAGACGGTCCACGTGCTTCGGTCAATCTATAATCTATTCGGTCTTCTTTAATTCTATACTAATTCTAATATACTAATACTAATTAAATTATAAAGAGGAAAGATTTGTACTTTTGTATGTAACGAATAAACTTAAAAACTACTGGACCTATTTCAAAACTTTCTTTCACCGTTGGGAAGCTCCACTATCCCCGGGTGACATAGGCTACTTTTTATCCCTGTGGATTGCTGGTGAAACCGCGAGGCATCCGCTAGTTGTAGATAAAAATAAACATTGATAAATGTCCAGTTGTCCCCTCAGCCGAAAATTTAAGGTAGTTTCGATGCAGTTTCAGGAGGTTTCTACAGAAAATTATGAAAACTTTTAGGTTTCAGGTATTTTTACGTGAATTTGCTAAATCATAACTCAGTTTACAAAAGCACTATCTCATAAAAAAATCTATGCATAAAACTGCAATAGCCAATACATTAAATTGCGTAATGTTAGATACTGTAAAATACCGAACTACAGTAAACATAGGATTTGCCGGTAAAACCTAAGATTTACCAAGTCTTACTGATATACGTCCAAGATTTTCTAAGATAGTCGTTAATTTCGGGCTTTTACTAGCAATCACTCGATAAATCTTAGGATTTTAATAGATATTGTAACTTTTACGAAACGCACTGTGACACGAAATAATAAGAACAATTAAGAACTTATTAATTATCTTCTCCAACGTAGCTTCCCAATCTTAGGATTTACCGGTAAAGCCTAGGTTATACCTATTTCGGGCTTTTAAAGTAACATAAATAGATTGTTAAAGAGTAGGTGTACCTACCTAATGGTAAAATAATCTTTGAAAGAATACATTAATATACGAGTATCTAGCTAGTATTGAAAGAAAATGTTTAGAGAAAGCTACTCTGAAACTGCAATAAACATTTAAGAAATTGTGTAAATACTATAGTGTTATGAGAAATCATTTTATGAAGACCTTCCTATACAACTGTGCCGCTCAGAACTCGTGGGAAAAACGTATAGATAATCAATAAAACTTATCGCCGACATTTAATATCAAGACTTTATAATCATTTCTCTTTATATCCGTGTTTCTCAACAAATCATTACAAATGACGGACAGCTAAGACAGCTCCTATAATGACTACAGAGTCTACAGACAACGTAATGACAGAAAATAAGTGATGGTTTAGAATAACACGCCAACTGTAATTTGTTAAGAGTTACGACAATTACAAATGACCAATAATAAGTTCCATATTTACTGATTTTCACAGAAAAGAAAATATATTTTCCAGAGAACGACAGTTTAATATTTATCTAATTCACGTGGGCAGAGACGGGCAATGATTCATATCACTTTTACAGTTTGACTATATCGGAAGGTTTTAAATGACGCTGACTATCTTGTAAAATTAGCTAAACGTGTGTCTTTACTATGAATAGAGTTCTGGAGTCATGGAAAACCCACAAGTGTTGTTTAGTTTACTTCGCAGACTCCTGGACTATAATTTGTCGTTTAGTAATAATTTTATAAAAGAAATCTCAGTAAAGTTTAGGAAGAATTGCAGTATAATCTTCATGTAAATGTCAGATCGATCATAATTATCTAATTCCGTCATTAGAGAAATGACGGTAGGCACACCGCTGCTTATCTTTTAAAAATATTGGCGCGTTATTGGAAAAAGAAGTGTCGTGGTACTCACCGATAGTTTTCAATATCTGGAGGTCTTCTAGTTCGTACTCCTTCTCTTCCTCAGTGTACTCTGAGTCCGTGGTGGTAGAATCCTGTTCCTCAGTTGAAGAGGCCACCGACAGGGACCGCACGTCAGAACTCAGCTCCGAGCTGCAGTCCCTCACCAGTTTCGCACTAGCCATCATCATTTTTAAAAGTTTCTCACAATCGAAATATCAAAGTCAATGTTTCTGTTAAGAGCTCCTCAGTTCATATATTTGTTTTCCGAAGAACATAAACATCGCAATTTTTTTTAACTGTTAAATTAAATTCGCATTTAAACAATATTTTTTTATGATATGTTTTACTATTAAATTAAATATTTGTTTATATTTTTTAAACTAGTAATTTTAAAAAATATAAAATCAAAGTGTGTTATCGTGAAGATACGCGCGTTACCGGTGAACCGTCGTCGGCCAGGCGTTCCGTGCGCGCAGCGGCTTGGCTTGAGTCTCACTGGCGGCGTGAGGCAGGCGACCTCGCTTCACCGACTCCGCGCCGAACGAGACGCGAGACGAGACGGCCACGATAAAATAAACGCTGACAAACTCTTGTTTCTGCAATGTTGCCGACAAAGTCAACGATGCTCTTAGTATACAATATTATTTAAATGATCGAGTACCACTTGGCCTGCAAACAATAAGGATCCTTGAGTGTAAATGAATTACCTTGTCTAAATATATTCCTTTCTTCTGCATAATATCTCAATAAATAACTCAACATTTCTCCATATTTGTTTATAAATAGCTACGTATTTCTGCCGCCGCTTTGTTTTAATCCTGGCTCTCGACGTAACAATACAATTTAGAGGAGAGTGAGACTTCAAATTTCGTGAAATCTAAACAGCAAAGTCACAAAGTTCATAGTATGTAGAGTGAGGTCAGTTCCTATGATCGATACAAAGTTACATCGAGATAAAGCTTGAAAGCTTTCTCTTTAAGGCATTAGTTAAATCGAACTTTGCAACTCATCATTCAACTGAAAACCATAAAATAATATAATAAAAATGTTTTAGACTATCATGAAGATGCAATCATTGTTTTTACTGACTTCAAAAAAAGGAGATACGTATGTACGTAATATTGTTGGAATTGCAGAATATTCAGATATGTTAGTCTGTATAAGATTCTAAACACGTGTGCCAAATTTTTTATGTATATTTGTGCACGCATTTCTCTGAAAGTACTTATCGGATCGTGATAATTTTTATCGGATTAATGATCTCTCAACTAAGGGAACAGTGCAAGTTTTATCGAGATCGGTTCAGCAGTTTTCAAGATAAGGAACATACACACATACAACCGAACTCCTTAGCGACAAACAGCAGGAAAGTATAAATTAAGTTATTATGGGTATTTTGTCAATCCTTTAGATACCTTACCATAAACTGCTCACTTTTGAGTAATACGGTACTAAAACTAAAAAGACATACTCGTATAAGAAATTGTTCACAAAAAAATTAACAGACTTCTAAAGCAAAACACTTAAAAGTGCAATAATTACTTTCGTTTCGGAAGTCGGTGTAAAAACATGAGGTACCAAAGACACGACTTTAGAAGTCGGTTTATTTATTTTTGAAAAACTTTTTTTATGCACCTATAAATATAGTAGAAACAGCGGATCTTTGTGTCTCTAAAGTTGGCTCTGCCAACCATTGCGCAAGAAACAGTTTGTCATCGAGTATACTGCATAGAGTAAGCGATATTGGACGATGCGAAAAACGTAAGCGAGTTAAAGAGACAGTTATACAATGCTATCATCACCTTCAAAATTGACACAAAAATAGCTACTGCGCAGAATCTTGCAGCCAATTCAGAGACACAAAGATCCGCTGTGAGTATTATACCACGAAGGAGGCTCATGTATCTGATTCAACGTTAGTCATTCTTTTGATACGATGAAGCTTAAAGTCGCAATGCGAACTAATGATGACTCACCTCTTTCACAATTTCCAGCAACTCTTTTCATGAACCTCTTATATTTTCCATAAAGCTCATAGGGCAGATGTAGAATTGAAACGCCATATTCATTTAAAAGGTTTATTTGCAACAAGCATATCACAATCAAACAAGATATACAAGGAAGTTAAATAATAATATCACTGTAGAATCCGATATAAAGTTTCTGATAACCCCTAAGAATAAATAAACTACCTAATCTACTTTAATTACAAAGTTGTTCACATAAATAATTGCGACATTTTAATAGACTTATTTAGCATTATTTAAAATGGCAACGAGACCTTTATTTTGGAAATATACATGTTCATATACAGTTTAGGTTTAGTCGATCTCGTCGTTGGTTTACCACATGTTACTTATTGTGCAGCTCATAAAGGGTCTATCATTGTTTTCAAGCCACTGTGACAATTGAATAATTTAAACTTTGTTATAGACGTTTTTTAAAGTGTCATACAAATGACGAGTTCGATTATACGCCAACGTCAAAATGATGACTTCGAATTCAAAGGATAAACACAAAAACTTAACTAACAATTATTTGTGATATTAGTGAAATTCTATAAAAAAATGTTGACAGTCTGATAGATGTATACCACAATGATTGCAAATAATAAAACCTTCCCTTTTGGGCTTTGTCACAGTCGGGTAAAATCAAATAATAAGATAAAGTATACTTTCGCACAATACCCTCAAATCACTCCCTAAAGGTCGTAGCCGACTTATACGACACCGCTCACACCCGGCAAAATAATGTTCATTGAAATGTGAGCCTAAGGGCGTCCTCTGTAGACATACGTAAAGTATGTCTACAGAGGACAACACAAATTAGCAGACAGCGAGCATACCGCCATCGTACCACTCGATAGCTGACGTCTCGTTTACCGCACGCTTACCACACGCTTCAAGCGGGCGGTCCGCACGCTGTTCGCATGCAGACTGCTCGCTTGAAGCACGCTGCTAGCTTCTAGCTTGCCGAAAAAGGTAAGGAGAAAGCGGTCGGTGCGGGGACAGCTAGTTGACTGCTAGCTGTAAGCGCGTGAACAGCTGGTAGCCTGCTAGCTGTCGGCGCGTGGACAGCGAGCAGTCATCTACGTTTAAGGCGGTGTTGTGTGGGATCGTTGTTGGAGCGGGGTCGTCAAGTGAGCTATCTTTACCCAGTTTGACCCATCCGAGCCTTTATATCCGATGTACCTAAAAAAGCTAAACATCATCCCGAATTCTTACTTTACTTACAATAGAGGATGTGATAATGAAGTGATAGTACTTGTAGGTATACTACGACTGTCGGTAGTGGTATTGAAAATAAAGTCTCGATATGGGGCTCTCTACGTCAAATGACCTTACAAAAAAATATTTACAAGAGAAAGGGTTGTAAATGCAGGAGATGAGTTAGTAATGACGCATTTGCATTATTCACTAATCGCATCAAAGTGCCCAACTACGATGAAAGCTTGGTTATTTCACCACAAATATTTAAGTAAAATTGTGTTTGAGTTGCAAGTGCGTCATGTTGTGTAGACACAGTCGATAATACGCAACGTCTTGACGCACTCTTTGCGGTTTTAGAGGAAATGATATAAATGCAACAAAAGTGCGCATATACGTGTTTGAAAGAAATTTCCTTCAGTATATAAACCTCAAACATCACTTTTAATAGTTTGGAATAATCAATTTGAGATTAAGGATCAAAGTACACTGAGACAGAGTTGATGCTAATCAACGCCTCAGTCTAAGTGTACATACAGGCGCAGATCCAGGTTCTCACTTGCGGAGGAAGTTAAAGCTCACAGGACCTATAATTTTCATAGGATACTAGAAAAAAGACTTTATTTCTGAAGTTATTTAACGGTGAATTTACAAGAAGATTGAAATAAAATACGACAATAAGAGCGAGCGAAGCGACTTCGAAATCTTTAGCACCCCACATCGGATCTACTTAGGTTAGATTGCCTGTTTTCGCTCTAGCCATAGTCAAAATGAACATAGCGTAGTGATCCATATCTCCACAATATAATATTGGAAGGTAAACAAAAGACGCGTGCAATCGCTGGTCTTCGCGCCTTAGACTAACACTTCGCTTCGCTTCAATTCTGTCTAAGTATGCTTCGACCCTTACTACACATACGGTTACAAAATTAAAATTTACATAATTTTATGTGCTACCACATAACATACAAATCTTATTACAATATTTGTAAACTAATGGATAAAACACAGGATATTATAATACATGCAGTTTGCGACTTTTAATGGGTGTCTTAGAAGCGACATCGAATTAAACTAAAAAAATATTTTAACATAACAACATAATTATTGCAAGAGATATTAATTGCAATCGAGTTAAAATAAGTAAAACAAGGTTAAAACGGTAAAAATAAAATATCGATCTTAAAAGTAACTATATACATATATCGATATATTGCAATCAATGAATATTATCATACATATTTATACATTCCTAGCGAGCACGCGGCTTATCTGGCCTTTTGGGCCCTACATTTATTCTTAACGCCACTCTACAAACGTTATGTTTTGATTTTCACACTTGTACTTTCTTCCACACACCATATTTTGTTTTTTTTTTTTATCTTAAACAGATTCTTAATGGTCACCATAATTGTTTATCGATTTCTAAAAATCATTTAATCTTCATTGTCCAATGGTAGCCTTGATTTTCTGATTCTTTAATATTAGTCACTTTTGGTGAGAAAAATGTTCTTTTTCCCTAGCTAAATACTTTTATGACTATCTCTTATATCGGTCACAAACAACACAATCGTTCATAAAGATAACGTCAATCATTTGATAATTTGGACATAAAACATCGAATGTCATTCATGTCAACTCAAAGTACCAGTGAAGATTTTGTCGGAAGAAATTTATATTAGGAGATAGGTTATTTTTCACTGTTCACGCTGCATGCGATATATGCTTCCGAAACTAAACACTTCTACCTTCTCAAATAAGTAAGAACAAGGGCTTTACAACGACGTCTTAATAACATCATGATTTCGTTGTGAAGCAGGGATAGTGCTATTCCACTGTCACACTAGAAACATGATGTCCCTTGACAAAAGGAACACTTCTGCTTGCCATAAGCATTATTTGAACTTGACAACATTTTTCCACGATTTCAAACTTGATTTGGGCATAAAATAAAGTTTTGAATGATATATCTAAAATCTAATGCAATACCGATATTTTCTAGTGGTGCTCACAAGTTTACCAAACCTCGCCATTTTAGGTACGCTCTTTATCTACGAATATATTTTCTTTGGTATGTGTCTAATTTGTATTACTTTTTTGCTATAACATGTTATAAATCACCAATAAAATAACTCCGTACTACACATTAGCTCTCTGTTAGCCCTATTTTTTTAAATACGATTTCTTTTCATGATGACGATCAATAGATAGTACTGACACATTAACAAGATTAAAACCTCAAAATTTGAAAGCATGCGCATCATCTTGACATGCAACAATTCACCAAAAATCATGATAGACGGGCTTTGTAATGTTAAATAATGTTTGTGACTACAGGGTTTGTTATTTGGCCCCTCTTTTATAAACATCGAGAATTTAAGAACCTACGACAGTTAAAAACTCCTTTCATTCGTTTTTCGTTCACTCAATCGTTGTACCAGATTAGGAAACAACATACATCTGTAATATAAAGCTAACTCTTACATTTATTAAATAAATTACTTTCATTCATTTCGATAACAGTTGCATTACATAATATTCTGAGAAATAGTCTTATTCGCCGAGTAACCCCCGGCAACCGAAAGACTATCAAATTTAATCTATGGTAAAATATTAAATCGATTAACATGATCGGTTTTTGCCGTATTGTTCAGTCAATGACAAACACAAATGTTTGATATTTGACAGCAGATTTGAGGTTTTCAGCAACCGGGTGTACTAGCATTTTTGCATAATAATAAGTGGTTATATACAAATTATAAGTAAGTATCATACGTTGACGATGAAGATGAGGCCGGCGTGCAAGCCGACCGCCAACTTGTGGTGATGTTTTAAGGAGGGACAGAACTTCATGGCAGCCACGTCCGACAGAGGGAAGCGCTCGGGGTACGCGACGCGAGGAGTTGCTGATAACTTCTGCTGTGTCGTCTGTTGGATACAACAACTGTTTTATATAGCGAACATAACGATTTTTAACGAAATATAATATCAGCCTAATATTTTTCCACAGTCAGATTTTTCGTTTTAGCATTGCGCGATTTTGTATCTTCCATTTGGGTCAAGGTTAAATACGACGTTTTCGCTCATTGATGAAAGATATCAATTTTTTTAAAGAATGAAATTATGAGACGAATTTATATCAGTCAGGCTTCTTCGTTAGTACGATTATTTACATGCCATAAGAAAGTATATAAGGTTTCGCTTCAATACAACGTTAATGGTCTTTGTTTACTTTAAGCCCATTTCACTTAGATACTCGTTTACGTCAGGCGAATAGTTTGGCTTAAACCCAAATGGAATATTTTGTAACAACTTTCCGTTTCTATAAATTAACCGAATAAACTAGAGCAAAAACATTTTAACATTCACTTTCATCAAATTCTTCGAAACTTTGAACAAATTGACAAGTCAATCACTGAATGAAGTAAAAAAAAAGTTGGCAAAGATAAGGGGAATATATTAGTCCAATTGGGCTAAAGACTAATGAATTACAGTTGAATCCCATTTCGTGACAATTTGCTACCCGCAAATTGCGCATTATTTTTCGTTATTTTCTTTTTAAATTCAGTCTTATTGCAATTTTATTAAGTAAATTTACAAAGATATATCCTAGATATTTTGATTGTTCATTTAAATCAGGAGGTATTAATTTAATAAGGTATGTAAAGTGTGTCTTACCCGGTCCTTGGCAGTGATCTGCTTGAACTCGACGCCGTACTTCTTGACGGCGTCACTGTAGCTGATGGGCTCTACAATCATTGACAGTTCATCGTTCTGCCGCTTTCGCTTAGCTCCGAAAGGAATCATCAAGATTCTGGCCATGACCTGTTGCATTATAAAATGTTTAGCACTCCTTTCATTCTAGTCTTTGATTTGACGTTTGTTTACATGCTTGAAAACATAATCAAATTAGCGTAATTACATTACAGTTACACCAATGAGAATTTGGGTCGATAAGTTGTTTCCGGACGACTTACGGATCTAGGCTAATCCTTAGTTTTTATCGCCGACCTACATCGACTGCCTTTTTAGGGTTCCGTACCCAAAGGGTAAAAACGGGACACTATTACTAAGACTCCACGATCCGTCTGTCTGTCTGTCCGTCTGTCACCAGGCTGTATCTCATGAACCATGATAGCTAGACTAAATACAGAATAAAATAAATATTTAAGTGGGGCTCCCATACAATAAACGTGATTTTTTGCGATAATGGTACGGAACTCTACATGCGCGAGTCCGACTCGCACTTGGCCAGTTTTTTATAGTTATCTTACTACCCGTAACTGTCAAGCATAGCTCGGAAATTTGAACACCCTCAGTCAGATGAACCAGAGATCTCAAAAATGTACTGTGTATAGGCTGGTTGGCGAAAGCAAACAACTAGATGTTAAAATGCCGTTTTCCGGATTAAATCTCAAGTTAATGTTTTGCGGGGAGTAGGTCGTCTTAGGGGCGAAATTGTAGCAGTTGGAGTAACCCTTTGGGCACTATGAGAAACGAAATAAAATGAAAGAAGAAATCGACTGTAAAAATAATTTTGGACTAGTGAGTGAGTTGACGGGAGCGAAGACGCAGGAGTCAGCTAGTTAGGTAAACATGTTATTTCTGAATCGAGAATATCAACGTGTCACAAATTAAACGCAAATTCAAGTGCGGTTAGCTGTTAATTATCGCTAGATAATATTTTGTCACATTAAAATTTTAGTAATAATTTCGTTCTAGGAACGACAAGGTTCACGGTAGTAATTGAAGGAGGATCGACCGGTCGTTGGTCGCGGCTGTCATTTGTAGATCTTTGGGTCGTAACGGGTAGTCAGAAGCCAGGCAATCTGAGAACAGTCTCGCTTAAGGATACCGTGTTCGTAGCAATCATAGTCAGTCGCTCCATGTAAAATACTGGCACGCAGCTGTGCAATACAACATAGGTGGGGAACGGCTAGGTAGATTAATTGAATATAGAAGGGGTGGTTCATACCTGCTTGTGCAAGTCAGGGAAGCAGGGATGCACGCGCATCATGCGCAGCAGGGGCGGCGCGTACACGCACACGCGGCCGCACCACGCGCAGCCCGCCGCGCCGCACGAGCCGCCCAGGCGCCGCCCGCCGCCCCACCACTCCAGCTCGTTGATGGACTGTTTCACTGCCACAGGGGATAATTATACATAATTATTCATATTCTTCTTTTTATTCACCCGAACTGTTGTTTAATCATTCCATTCAACCTAATATAAATAATCAAGTGTTATTTGATTTTGTTAATTATAGAATCAGTTTCGAATGTTTTGAGATATAGAAAATTAGTTTCCAGTATTTTGTTTTCTTTTGGCTCGCGCTTGACCACTATCTCACCCGATGGTAAGCGATGATGTGGTCGACAATAGCGCGGCCGGCTAGTGCGGCGGGAACAGCACCTTGGCAGCTGCCACGTGCGACTGCAGCGCTCCTGCACTGCATATAGTACTCACCTAGACTGGCATCGCCGGCCAGTGCGGCGGGAACAACACCTTGGCAGCTGCCACGTGCGACTGCAGCGCTCCTGCACTGCATATAGTACTCACCTAGACTGTCATCACCGGCCAGTAACGCAGCCGGCCAGTGTGGCAGGAACAGCACCTTGGCAGCTGCCACGTGCGACTGCAGCGCTCCTGCACTGCATATAGTACTCACCTAGACTGTCATCACCGGCCAGTAACGCAGCCGGCCAGTGCGGCGGGAACAGCACCTGGGCAGCTGCCACGTTCGACTGCAGTGCGCCCGCGCTTGCGCCACTCGCACTCCCCACGCACACCACGCAGCCCGCGCGTGCGCCAGCGCCGCTCGGGTACATGTCAATATCTGGTGGTACAACAGACGTTGATACTACTAGTTGCTAACGACAAACAGTAACGGCAATTATAGGAACCACAATACATATCAAATCCTAATCTCGCAATCAAAATTCTCCGCGCGATTTGAACATATATTGGAGTATCCTCCCTTTTCAATGGAGATTGCGGAACTTTCCACCCTGTTTCGCATACCTCTATCAAAGTACCAATGAATATATCGACTATTCGGCTTCTAGACACCTATGTTAGATATCTCTCTTTATTCTGTCAACTAGCCCAGGTATAAGGAACCGGGATATAGTATTTTGATTGACCCTTCAGGTTGATTTACAGGAATAGACAGAGTACATGTACTCTTAGAAAAGAAAATGCATGCATCTAACCTTTATCGACAATTAAATTACTAACACAATTTCAAGTATCCTGCGTGCCGCGATCTTCATTATTCAGTTCATGCGTGAGCCAGGTCGAAATGCAAGATGCTTAAACATAACCGCTATGCACTTAGACAATGACAGGGCTACCCACCCACATAAAGCTTTAAATCACTCCCATGACTGTTTGGAACTACGCTTTTTAATGAAGCAACGTTACCAGTGCCAAGTAATCACAATGAACGAGTACTGAAGTGAAAATTATCGATAACGGCATCTACCATAACGAGCCATAAGTCTCGGAATGCAGCCATTACATTCAAGCGTAAAATACACCGACATTAAACTTTATTTGCAACGCGCGTGGATTGTACAGTACGTGCCAAAGTTCTACTTACCCTCGATGCAGGAATTCTGAACACGCTCGTCGTGATAAGGATAAAAGACTGTTCGATTGTTTTCGGTGGTCCGCAGTAATGGTGATTCTCCTTTAAGGTCATAGTATGCCGTGGTGCCATCCGCGTAGCCGACTACCACGTGAGAATGTCCTTTTTGCTAAAACATTTTCGAACTTATTATTGAAACCATAACATTTAGTTATAGTTGCCGGCACGTAACTTGGCAAGAGTCTTTAGATGCGCACAAGTCGTTTAAAGGTCTGTTTGGTTACAAAGCGGGTCGCGAGTGACGTTTGGAACCATTCCAAGCGCGCGATTGGGTGATCAGTTGACACAAGCATCGACTGACCAATCGCGTCGCGTCCACGTTACGTTCGCTCTATATGGTGGTTTGGTTGGTCAGTTCGCAAACTATGCTTGACCTTACCCGCACTACACCAAAACCTTGCCAAGTTACGTGCCGGGAACTATATTATCAGCAATGTGTTCCAATAAGTATGACAAAGCCTTCAGAAATATTCGAATTACATTGCTCAAGACGCAAGTACTACAGGTACCATAAAGATAAAAAGGAATACAATTTACTTACATTAGACCACTTGATGGCAGTAGCCTGGTAGACTTTTCTACTACCATTACTTGATAACCGTAGTTCGACAATGGGCTTCACTTTATAAAAAGGTTTTTCTCTGAAAAAAAAATCTTAATTAGCTAACCTTTATCAATAATTAATTAAGTATTTAACATGATGTAGAAAATGTATTTACTTTTCTGTTATAGTTGATGGGTAAGGTACTACAAAGATGTAAGCCAGTCCGTTAGAGCAGGCTGCGGCCATTAAGCCCAGTCTGTGCATATGGTCGGATGCAGGCTCGAGGTCGAATACATCCCTCGCGCCAGATGGACACCAGTCAATGGCCCAAACGGTCCCGAAGTCATGTGCTATTCCTAGAGCGAACTTGGGCGTAGTCCTGAAATAAATGTTTTTATTACCACTTTGTGTTGGGCAGCCCAAGAGCACATCTATACTAATATTATAAAGCTGCAGAGTTTGTTTGTTTGTTTGTTTGTTTGTTTGAACGCGCTAATCTCAGGAACTACTGGTTGGAATTGAAAAAATCCTTTTGTGTTGGATAGTCCATTTATCGAGGAAGGTTATAGGCTATATAACATCACGCTATGACCAATAGGAGCGAAGCATAAAGGAAAAATGTTGCAGAAACGGGGCAAAATATTCCTTTTTGAGAGCTTCCGTTGCGTGCGCTGCGTAAGTGATTAAAGTTACGCCACATTCATGTAGGTAGCCAGTTGACGGGAGCGAAGCCGCGTGAGACAGCTAGTCTATGCTAATATTAAAAAGCTGAAGAGTTTGTTTGTTTGAACGCGCTAATCTCAGGAACTACTGGTTGGAATTGAAAAATACTTTTTGTGTTGGATATTCCATTTATCGAGGAAGGTTATAGGCTATATAACATCACGCTACGACCAATAGGAGCGGAGCATATAGGAAAAATGTTACAAAAACGGGCAAAAATAATCCTTTTTGAAAGCTTCCGTTGCGTGCGCTGCGTAAACGGTTTAAGTTACGCAAATGTCATGTATTTGAATTGTTCCTCTTTAAAAGTTTTTAAACTAAATCCGCGACAGCATATGTCTATCTTTTAAGATTGACTCACTATGACCTTTTTTATGGTAATCAAACTTGTTCATTTGCGAAAGAGTTTTATCAACATCTATACTAATATTATAAAGCTGAAGAGTATGTTAGTTTGTTTGTAGGATAGGTAGAATAGGTATGTTGCGGTAGTTATATAGTAGCGACGGATCCGTGAAAACGGTTCTGTAAATGCGGTGTGAACATCACCTTCAGTCACGAAGGATCCGTTAAAACGATCCAAAAAATACGGATGTTCTGTGTGATCGTACCTTAATGCGAATATGAAAGAAACAAAAAAATAGAGTTTAATAACACTAAAAATACAAGAAGAGCTGGCAAAACTATTCGATATCCTAGCATAATATTGCATGACGTCGCGATGTCACAGTATGTCACTGACTAAAAACATGCGGGGTCAAAGTTTGAAAGGGTAATTTTAGATATGAACAGAAGCCAATCGCTTTTCTTCAGCCACACCCACCAAGCGATAGGTCTGTGACATTGCACTTTGCCGATGGCAACCATATATCATTGATATAAAACGTCCATGTAATCAACTCACGATAACAAATTCCCGCAGTCCCATATCTGTATGACCCCACACTCGCTTAGCGTGGCGTCCCACGCGTGCCGTGGCGCGTCGGCGCCTCGGTGTGACACCACGGCCAGGAACTGAGGCTCGCGACTGGCGCGAGAAGACTCTGTAGCCGCGGGGACCCACGACATGCACTGGATACTTGCGCCCATGAACAAAACTGTGGTATCTGGAGATGAAAATAAAATTATTAATTAAAACACAAGCTTTAACTATCCTTGCATTATCATCCAAACTAAAAGTTCATGCAAAAATTCAACTCTTTTAAAATTTAGTTGCAAGATTTTCTTGCTACCTAACAAGGAAAGTCAAATAAAAGCTTGTAAAAATTAAATAAAAAACAGTGCCGCATTTAAGGTCACAGCGTAAAAATCCTGTGAAATGATAAATTTAATAGGTTAGTAAGGAAAGCTTTTTAAATAGTTCATTTAGCGACTTCGTTTAGGGGTTGTTCGCATATAGAGTTAATTAAATGGAGGCCAGCTTCGAACATAGACGCGCTAAGCAGTGTAGAAGCTGCGTAAACGCGTCTTCAACTCGACGTAATTCGCGCGTAAGGATTCGGTGCAATCTTTATGAATGAAATTTATTACCTCTGACTTTGCTAGATTCTAGACGATTGAACGTGATCCAATCCCCATCTTCATTTAATCTAACTTTACAAGACTCTTCAATGGGTGGCATGTAGTTTACAACCTCATTTTCAGGCACTTCTGCAAGCTCACAAGTATGCCATAGCGGATACAAGTCTTCATCCGTTAGATACGTATCAATACTGAAAATGGACAAATTAAGGTAAATATATATACATCTGCATACAAATATACTAAAGTTTTATTATGATCTTGTAACTTACAATTCTTCAGTGCTTCTCTTCAGATAAGAGCTTATATTATTAATTTGGTACGGTATTCGACATATTTTGGCTGCACCTGAAAATAATTTTACGAAGGAAATAAGAACTAAATCATATTTAAAGGGACATTGTGAATTCAACAGTTCATTCGTTTTTACATATAATCCGTTGACTATTATTGGTTAACATTTGAGTTGGACATAAAAAATAACATTTATCAAGTGAAGAATCTCAATCCTACCAATTAATAATAAAGTGAAAAAAACAAGGTAAGGCCCAGTTTTTTTATCCGTAGTAAACTCAACCAAGTGTTTAATATACTAACCAATAATTTCAATTCAAGTCTTACAAATAGGCAAATAACATTATTTGCTTATTTGTAAGATTAACAATTGAGAAATAAACGCGGTTTACCTAAATTATTGGTATGCATATTTAACACTTGGTTGAGTTTACTAGTAATAAATTACTATGGATTAAAAAAATTGACCTTACCCAGTTTTTTTCACATTATTATTGATTGGCAGGATCGAGATTCTCCACTTGAGCAATGTTATTTTTTTATGCCCAATTTAAATGTTAACCAAATTATTTGACCATTTATGAGGCTAACAACTGAATAAAAATGGTGTTTCAGCGAAATTTTCAATCGTTGGTTAACATATTAAAGCATTGGTTGAGTTAACTACGGTTTAAAAAACTGGGCATTAATATGTCATTGTCAATAGCGAAACTGGCAACACTTACTAGAATCTGAGTACTTTTTCTTCTTAGTCGAGGAAGCCTGTTCGCGCGCTTCTCGTTCCTCGTCAGATACGTTAGAATCGATGTCAGATTCGTCAGAATCGTCCCCAGAAAAGTTTTCCAACTTGACCGACTCGTCAGAATCAGACGCGTCGTCCCACTTGTCTTCTACGCACACGTGACTTGACAGTTCCTTCTCAATTTCAGAATTAAACCCACACTTCGAACAGTGGTAACTGCCCTAGAGAAATAAGCACAATACTATTAGAAGATTGTAAAATATATCAAGTTATATACTCAATAATTATATAAGCTGTAATTATATACTTAAATTATTGTTAACAGTTAACTTACATCATGGAAGTTCTTCTTATACTTTTCAATAACGTTCTTTGCCCTAAAAGAATAGAACAAAATATTAAAATAGAACCAAATATGTAGGTGATGATTTTCGACAGTTTTACTGAATTCACGTTTTATAACAATTAAAATTTTAAAACCCCCGCAAGGATATCTTGCGCAAACACCCCGATTCAAAGAGATAAAGGCCCATATCTTTTGAACGGCTGAATTTATTTTCATCAAATATAGCTATGAACACTCCCGATAATGTCTCCTTTCAAACAAAAAAACTTAATCAAAATCGGCTCATCCGTTTAGGAGCTATGATGCAACAGACAGATACACAAATACACAAACACACATGTACACACGTCAAACTTATAACACCCTTCTATTTCCGTCGGGGTTTAAAAAAGGGACTTATACATGTATCATTTTTTTTTATTACAGTAATTTTCGTTTTAATAGTGTGCTCTTATTGGTCTTAATCCACCAAATCATCAATAAAAGCGAAGATTTGTTATTGGCTTTTAGTTGTTTATTTTTATTCGTGCAGTTTTATACGTCAGACAGTCGTTTTAATTATTTTCCTTTAACATAACACGGGCAAAGGCCAATAACATTTGTAAATAAATAAATAAGCTTACTTCTCAGCGGCCTTCCTGCGGCCGGTCTGTATAACCACATCCTCCTCCTCCTTCTTGACGGCTTGCTCCTTGGCGGCCAGTAGCTTGCGTTCCTTCGCATATTCCTTCTCTCTGTGCATGGTCATGTGCTGGCTCTTGTATATGCGCAAGTACTTATTGTTACATAGTTCACACACGCTTTTGTATATTTCAGTTTCCTGAAAATAACAATAAAATTTTGAAAATTCTGTCTGGGCTCAGTAGTCGCTTATTATGCTAATCGTTTAGTATTGTATGTATGTAACAGACTTACCTTTTCAGATTTACCACACACGATGATGTGAGCATAAAATCCAACATATGATACCCTGCTTATATGGCACACTTTGCAGACTAATTTATTGTTTGCAAGGTGATATTCCTTCAAATAACTTTCAACTGCATACGGATTATTTATTTCCTGAAAGAACAAACAAGATGATAGGTTTTCGCACATTTTTCCAATCCCAACATAGCTTAGGGATAAAGCAAGGATATATAAATACAGGGGGGTGACCATAAGCTTTTAGAGTAAGAGCTTGCATCTGTCCCTTAAATACACTAAAAATAACTTTAAGAGCTTATGGTCACCCCCCAGGCGTTACATTTAAGTGATGATGTCCAAGACTTACAATAGGATTGTCTCCCACCACCCAGGCAATGTTGTAATGTTCCTTCATAGAGTGATGCCGCCAATGTTTAGGTTCCATTGTTTTAGCGCAGATAGCACATTCAACGATATCTGCAAGAAAATATACGCCCTTAGTAAACATACACACACTCGTAGTAGTTAATGTCGTTCTTACATGCGCACGGCTTTTATATTAATGTTATGGACCAAGTGATTAATACGGCATTATTCATAATGCCCGGGCAGTTTGCCCAATATGAATGGGCAATATGATGCAAACTATTGAAATAATTGTATTGACCGTGCTTTTTGAATAATGCCCATCTCTTATTGGGCCGGGAAATAAAAAGATGTGTTTTTTTATTATTTTAATGTTGACATGGGTTTAAATATAGAATAGATAAGTATGATTACTTTTAAGCAAGAAAGTCAGTATAGACAGTAGTAACGGAGTGTAGTCAGTAGTTATTTCTGTCTGCAGGATCTAAAGTAACCGTGTGGGGGTGTCCTAAACTTCCGAGCTCGCTGCGCTCGATCTTGGACTAATTCGTTGACCATAATTATAGAATTGCCCAACCGTTACGTAGCAATATTAATAATGACCAGACAATGTGATAAATATAGAAGTTTAAATTAGTATTCATCACATTGCCCGATTTGATTTGACTAGATTCATAATGCCCGGGCACTTTAGATAGTGCCCTAATTAATCACTTGGTCCATGACATTAACACACATGCGCACGCGCATCAGTTGTTACACGGTTGGTTTTAACACTTCCACTTTATATTACAACACTCATCTTTTAACAATAGCAAAAACTATAGTAAGTAAGTAATGGTTACCTTTACTCATCAATGCATAGGGGAGGTCGTTACTGGTGACCTTCCCCCGGCAGGTGTCGACGTGAAGCAGATAGGACTTAACATACTTCCGCTTGACGCCGCACTTCGTACATATCAGCCCTCCTAATACTTTAGAAACGTCGTTCAAATGTTTTTGTACCATTACAGTGTCTTTGAGGTCCTGAAATTGAGAAGTTTTGTGAAGAGATTGTCCATGGAAGTTTAACCCAAACAACGTGTCATTCATTTGAAAGACAAAAATCATTTTCACGGGCACGGGGAGGAACAGATTATATCTTCCCCGGGTCTCTGCGTATATAGCCGATATCCGCAACCTTCACTAGGCCATCGATCCACCTTATAATATAGTTCTCGCCAAACTTCTGGGTCGCCCTGAAGTTGGCTTTCCGATGCGCTAGGCACGGATCGGTGCTATTTTTATATGAGATTTACTACTGCGCAGCCATTGTAGCCAACTTCAGGCTGGCCTAGAAGTTTGGTGAGGAATATACCAGTGTTCAGTTCAAACAAAATATTATTGCGACTATATTATGTAAATCAGCAGCCTAATTGCATAAGTGAATTCGGCAAGACAACGGTCTTGACCGTCATCAAACGACCAATCACATAGATGGCAATCCACATCGCGTCTTTCATCTCGCATGTGATTGGTCGAATTCACTTACGCAATTATGCTGCAGTAGTTGCATTTCACAATATATTTATTGTAAACTATGCCTTATATCAACGACATAACATTCATATAGTAAGTGTTCGTGAATGATTAATAATTAAAACGTTTGTTTACTCACAAGAGGAGGCTGGCCTTCCACCCAAGCCAAGTACTGATGCTCAGTTTCTATGTGATTGATCCACTTCTCACTTTCTATTTTACACGCACACACAGCGCACGTAAAAATCTCAGCTTTAATTTGATTATTATTTAATGTTTCAATCCAACTCGAAGTTGAAGTATCTAATTTACTGTCGGGAGATGCCTGTAAAAAAAAAAGTTGTTTTCAGTCATGTGCCCGCTGCACGGAATTAACCGCAAATCAATATCAATAATTTTGATTTTGAGCTTCTTTATTTCGTAAGCAGTAAGAGCGGTTTTCATAATTCAAGCGTTGCTACTGTAGTGGAACAAAAATCCTGCATTTAGGACAGGTGTTAAAGCTTATGAGCACGCGAATAAGTTTTAAAGAAAATTTTAGCATACTTACGGTAGGTCCAGTGCATTCCTTAATATGTTGTTGATAAGTTTTGGGGTACTTCATTCGTTTCTCGCATTTGTTACAAACCAGGCCGCCGCCCTGCCTAGACACTTCAAGGAGATGCATTTTTACTGCTACCTCGTTTTCCAGCTCCTGAAACATTTCGTTAAAACTGTGTTGTAACTATTCGAATATCTCATTTGCATATTTATCTAAACTTACTTCTTATTATTCTTATTTATATTATAAATGCGAAAGTATGGATGGATATATGTTTGTTACTCAATCACGCCAGAACGACTGAACAGATGTGGATGAAATTTGGCACAAAGACAGGTAATAGTCTGAAATAGCACATGGGCTTTTTATCCCGGTATAATGTTCCCTTGGGATAAGAAAACACATTTCACGCGGGCGAAGCCGCTGTCAGAAGCTAGTTATTAAATAATTCAGAGTGCAATGAGACTGAATACTCATATAACAAAGAATTTACCAATGGTGCAGTCCCATCTTGCCACGCTAAATAATCATGTTCCTTTCCAATATGCTGTATCCACTCCAAGATTGGCACCTCTTCACTACAAACTCCACATTTTATGACTTTCCTTTCATCCTTCTCTATGGGTACTTCAAACCACTCGTCAGTAGACTTAGCTGTGGTATTTAAGTCGGTGTTCCTGGTTGTATTTAAACTAATATTACTGATACTATTCGATGAGTTATCCATTTGGCTCTGAAAAATAAAGTAAATTGATTTTGAAATATTATAATATCGGATGAAATCGTATCCGTATCTTTTTTACATGTTTTTGTTTAACTTGCAATGTATGTATGTATGTTTGTTTGTATTTATGTATGTAAGTGTTTTGGGGTCAAATCTTGCAACGGAATTTTAAAGCAGTTATTCTCCACCGATTAAAATTTAATTTTGCATACACGTTTTGTTTGGATGACAATGCATAGTTAGCTAAAGGACGTCATTCTAAATGCAATATGGTGGACAGCCCAAGATGGCGGACTAGTTATTTTTTTGTGCACTGCCACGAAATGGGTATGAAATGAAAGGATTTGCTGAGAAAAATACGAAAAAAGATTTTCTTTTTTTTATATAGCCGTAAAAACATTTTATCTGTTAAAATCATGTAAATCGGTCCACGTGTTTATGAGATATTAACTCATTACTGATAATAATTGTCAAATAATGGTTATAATTTGCTATATGAGTTTCATTATACTAGTAAGTAATTACCTAAATAAATACAACTGAACATGGTATTGACCAAAACTCATGCCAAGTGAAAGGGTCAAGGCCTTCCCTTACTGCGATATGTTTGTTTTGATTGTGTTAGCGACGCTGCCTTTATATTTTGTTCGTATCGTTTTGAAATATTGGAATACATTGGTAGACAGTTATTAACGACTTTTATTTTTTTCACACCACTTGCGTTTAATTTGAATCAATAAGACCATTTCTTTCCAGAAACCGCGGTAAAGAGGTGTAATTCACTTTTCTAAGGTACGCGTGAGAATTACTTACGTGCAATTTAGTTCCATCACACACTTCGATATGAGTCAAATATAATTTAACGCGTTTGCGAACTAAGCCACATTTGTGACAAGTTAATCCTCCATTCTGTCTAATGAATTGCTGCAAATGATTCCACACTGCTTCCTCTTCATCCAAATCCTGAAATCAACAACTCTTATATCATTCTTAGGTGCGGAGGCGGACATTTAAATAGTCTTAATGTATCGGAATAAATTCTGTTCCTACCGAGGTTTTTTTTTTGCAAACAAAGTCTCGTCTTTCAGAACTCTGTCAGCAGTGTTTCAATAAACTAATAAAGAAAGTCAGTATGAAAACGTACCAAAGGTGTTTCCCCTTCCTGCCAGGCCAAATAATTATGATTTTTAAATATGTGATCAATCCAATCCGAGTGCCCCACATCCTGCGAACAAACTGCGCACTTCACAGTAGTGTCTACAGCTGATTCTTCCTCATTTATTTGTTCAGAAGTAGCTGAAGAGTTCAAATGAACGCTCACTGAGGACTCATCCAAATTTACCTGAAATAAAAAGATTGATATTACTAATAGAGTATTTTTATAACCAATATGAGAAACACACGGCTCCTAGAAATAAATTATTTTCGAATCTCAAATAAAACGCCAGTTATTTAAAATTCAAGTAATGCGATTGGCTGTTGAAAATTCATTCAACCAATCTCACCACCCGCACGTGTTGGACACTTTGTCAAAATATAAAATTACATAATTAATTTGTCACATTCACATTACCAATGTAATGTGATGTTACTATAATTTTCGTTCCAGAAAGTGGGCCTTAACATTTCAAGATAATTTCTATTATAGAAATTAAATTACGAAAAGTATTGATCTCTATCGCATTAAGAAGGCAAAACCTTGTAATGATAGTTGGGAGTTGGATAAACAAATAAATTATATAGTACTGGGGAATAAAAGGGTTAGGCAGTTTACACTGTAAACTTTTCTCGGATGTCCCGTCACAGTCATCACAGATTAGAGAAGTTGTTACTACGTAACAGATATTTCAATTTTGAGCTCAATATCCGTGATTTTTGGGTTGATCCTTGACTGCTCTCGTTTCTTGCAAGCCTGCTCGAACTAAAACCCCCGCGCCCACCAACCACGCACTCCCCTAGCACGCGCAAGCGCTGACAACCGACGGGTGCAGCGGTGCCGGGACCGCGCGAAAGCGAAGGCATTAATCGCTTTAAGTACGGTCGAGTGATTGGGGCCTGCAGCCTTAATGCGGCGAGGCAAAGGACAAAGTGAATGAAAAATCGACCAATCACATAAGACTGAAAACCACATCGCGTCTTTCATCTCGCCTTGAGATTGGTCGATTGTTCATGCTCTTTGCCCTTTGCCTTGCCGAATTTATTACGCAATAAGGATGCTGGTCTCGTTCTCAAAAAGTACTTTTTCATTCATAACACTATAAAAGTAATAAGCCGCATCAAGCTAGTAAAACTACACCTTCTTTTTCTTCTTTATGATTCGACGGTGCATACTAATTAAATGTTTAATTACGCGTAATTAAATGTTTAATTACGCGTAATTAAATGATTTGGGACCAGTAGGTGGCCACGCTTATTGAAAAGTCAGATGCACTTTGCAGGTCATCCAGGGTGCAAGTGAATGGTCACCTAGGACACTCACAACTGGGACATAGTCTTAACCTTTTTACTACTCTACTGTACATTATTATTTTTGTACTCACCCTTTTACCATCACAAGTTTTTATGTGAGTCAGATAAGTTTTGACACGACTGCGTTGCAACCCGCACTTGTAACAAGTCAAGCTACCATACAGCCTTATAATGTTCTGCAGGTGTTGCCAAACTTCTGATTCGTTATCCAAATTCTGAAAATATTAACGCGATTTTTAAATTACTTTAAACAAATGCCTGCACTCACCACGTCCACAAAATACGACTACTTATTAATAATTCAGGCAACAAATATATTGAGGTAGTACGGACATGTCATGAGGATAGATGAGCACATCGTAAGGACTGCTCTGAACCTATCTGAAGACAATAGAAGCCGAGGACCACCTCCTTTGACATGGTGGACCAGTATACCGAAGCTTCTTAAGGAGAACCTACCTGATTCGAAAAACCTCGACAGAACGTCTTGACGTCGTGAGATAATAATTCAGTCACATCATGGTTTAGAAAGTGACTGTGACATGTAATCGACATCTAGTTCTAACTTTATCGGAAAGCAGAGCCGAGATGTACCTTTGCGATCTCAATACCGAAAATTTTTACGCACACCTATCCACCCGTGCGTTATACGATATAGGACTGCTTTGTTGAAGAATTTTTTTTTTGGTATGGCACCGGCAATTTTTAATCACATTCCTAATTCCATAAAAGTGGAACCAGTTAATTGATTGGTTGGATTTTGTGTGTTGTGCTGTGTCTTTAGTGTGCACTAAATACATGTTTTATCTATCTATAACTTTCAAAAAGAAACTTAAAAGAAACTGTAGGGTTGTGGAGGTCAGATAGGCAGTCGCTTCGTGTAACATGCATGTACTCAGCTACATCCCGCTAGACCGGAAGCCGACCCCAAAAATGTTGGGAAAATACAAAGTAGACGATGACTTAAACAAATACTCACCAAAGCATCCTGTCCTTGTTTCCAAGCTAAATAATCATGGAGACTTCCTATATGCTCAAGCCAATTGGAAGCCAGCATAGTTCGCTGGCACACACCACATGTTACATTGTCGTCGACAAGTGTTCTTGATTTACGAGAAGACTTAGCTGGTGTTTTGTCCGCATTTGACAGCTAAAATAAAAACAATAGTATATTATGCAACTAGTGAATAAAGGACGGTTTTAAAGCGAGGGCCATAGATGAATCACGAACAAGTGAAGGATTCTAAAAACTGAATCACGACCGTAGGGAGTGATTCATGATGATTGAATCACGAGCATAGCGAGTGATTCAAGTGTTAGAATCCTGAGCGATGCGAGTGATACATGGCCCTCGATATAAATCCGTTTTATTCAAGAGTTGCATACTATATTTTATACCATGACTACGAGAAAAAGAAGGATCTAAGCCAAAAGCATAAGGAATAATAATAAATAAATAAATGGTTTATTACCTTCAAAATTTATAGAAAATGAGAAACCTCAGGACTTCACATTTTTTGAAAATTGAAGCTGAGCTAGGTAACAACACCTGTGTTTCAGGGGCCACCTCCGTTACGTTACATAATTATAATTACTTAAACACCAATGCAATTAATATTAGAATTACAATACAAATAAGTTTTCACTAAACATCCTAGACCAAAATCAAAATCATTAACAAATTCCTAAATATAAACAAACTCAAAATTAAATCGACGAAGGAGTTTGAAATTCGAATATTCTTTGTTTGCACAAGAAGTTTGTATCGAGTATTTTATGCGCAAGTAGGTTGTATAGCATTGAGATGGAGGTCAAATATATATTGGTGTGTTCTAAATTCAAACACCAAAACAGTGATTAAAAGTGCTTTTTATTCACTGTTTTCAGTGAATAAAATAAGCTTTTTAGAGGGGGAATGGTATAAAATAATTTTATATAGAAAATAATTGAATTATTTTTTTCGTTGGTCTGATCTGTATAAAAATTTTTCTTCTGTTTATAAGGCTTATAAGGGAGATCTCCGTTCAAAGTTAGAAAAATAAACTAGGTACCTTCTTTCGTATACAGTATTTGATGTGTTCCATAAATCGATTAAACTTCTTTATTTGCATGCTGCATAAACTGCACTCCAGCATGCCTACAGTTTTGAGTCTTTCTTTCAGGTTTTGCACTAATTCAGGGTCATCCAAATTCTGAAACAACAACAGACGATGTCTTAAAATTGATTTCTGAGGTAGTTAAAAACAAATAAATAAGTTATAGGGGTTAATAGGTACTTCGAATTGACATAGAACCTTCATGGTTTGAGATTTTTGAGTAAAACTTTTTTCACATGGTACCTATGAAGTTCTTTTAAAAAAATTGCAACATTCGATTATCGACTTCCAGTTGTTCCTTTTATTCAGCTTAGGCAAGAAAGATGGATACTTCGAAAATTCGAGTGATTTTTTAATACGGATTCCGACGCGGTAGGTACTAACGCGGCAGAAACAGCTCGCAATATCGATGATGCGTTTGGAGAGGGGACTGCTTATGAACGCACCGTGCGATTTTGGTTTAAACGCTTTCGTGATGGAAATTTTGATTTGAAGAACGAACCACGTGGAAGACCGCCCACACAGGTGAATAATAATGAATTGAAAGAGATGTTGGAAGCCGATCCGAGCCAAACAACCCAGGAATTAGCGGCATGGTTTAATGTTACCTTACCAACAATATTGACTCATTTAAGTCAAATCAATAAAATACAAAAATATGAAAATGGGTGCCTCGTGATTTGACTGATCAGCAGAAAGAAACACGTATTGAAACTTGTGTTGCCTTGTTGAATCGATACAGAAATGAAGGAATATTGGATCGAATTATGACATGTGATGAAAGTGGATTCTTAACGATAACCGTAAGCGAAAAAGGCAATGGTCAGCCCAGGTCAAACGCCGCAACAGTGTCCTAAAGCAAAGCTGACCAATAAAAAGGTAATGGTAACTGTTTGGTTGTCTCAGCATGGTGTTATTCACAATAGCTTTCACCGATCTGGTCAAGCAATAACGGCAGATGTCTACTGTGCCGAACTCGGAACAATGATATCAAAACTAGCAGTGAAACAGCCCCGACTCATAAATCGATCTTCACCATTATTGCTTCATGATAACGCGAGACCTCATACAGCACGAGAAACCGTTTTAACTCTACAGGAACTGCAATTAGAAACCATTCTTCACCCTTCGTATTCGCCAGACCTTGCTCCAACGGACTACAATTTTTTTCGTGATTGGGACAATTTTCTACGTGATAAAAAGTTTTCTTCTCAGGAGGCAGTACAAAATGCTTTCACACAGTTTGTCGAATCTAGATCACTAGAGTTCTATCGCAAAGGCATAAATGACCTTACTATTTGATGGCAGCAATGTATAGATAATAACGGTAATTATTTTGATTAAATAAATATGTTAAATAAAATAAAATAAACTAATTTCAATTTTTCAGAACAAATCGACAATTTCATACTTTAATCTCGAATACATAAAAGACTTGTATTTCAGCTAAAAGATCAGTAAAACGTATAAATAAGGAAATCCAAACATTTAAACAAAAATGAAAATACTCAAAGGAGTCACGGGTCTGATTATGATTAAAACTAAAACTTTATCATTAGCGACACTATCGCATGGCGTAATAATACAACGTGGGTTTTTTTTCAAAATCAGCGGGCTCGATTCCTGGCTAGGAATATTGGTTTTTCAAAAAAACAAACATGCAGTTTTAATTTTCCTCTAAATCGGCCCCGTGAATCCTTTGAGAGTTATTTTGCTATTCCTAATAGTTCCGGATTCAGCCATCCACGCCCACTTGAAAAACTCATTGTGTATAACTAGAAAAATATTTGAACTTAAAACGACATGAACACATAATATAACAGGAGCAATTGTTCACTTACGATAGAACCATCCGCACGCCAAGCAATTAAATGGTGCTGATTGGTAACATGGTCTTCCCACTCTGCTCCAGAAAATATATTATTGCATATTCCACACTTGACACTTTTCTTAATGGATGGCTCAGAAACAAGCGTCATTTTTCCTGACAATCTGCGTTTCTAAAAAAGGCAAAATGTCAATGAATGAAAATGTGAGAGGAAACAAGATTTTTTAGATTAATATCTTAAGAGACTTACTGGAGCTGTTTCATTGCTTGTTTTAGATGAGTCCAATTTCAACTCTTTTCTAGAGCATGTATTTTCATTGTTTGAAGATTGTCTACGTTGATAGGTTTTTTCCTTAGCCTCACTGGATGACTGAAAAAACAAAGTCAAAATTCGTAATAAATCACATCCCTGACAATAAATAACTCGGATTGTAGTAAGATTAAAAATATAAAAGAGAAACTTTGAATGAAACTGCAAATCTTTGAAATGATTACCCATCCGAGTCTGACCAGTATGCTAAGGGACAGTAAAACACATTATAAATATTTTCAAGTTCAACATCAGCTAAATAAATATTTATATTTCATACAAGGCTTCAGCCAACTCGTGGCGTAAATTTTCCTTAAAACCCTCATCAAATAGTAATAAAGCCGAAATCTGATAACAGTTAGGCAATCCAAAATAAATTATTTACACACCTTTTCCAACACGTTATTTATCTCTGACATCCCAATTTCTGACCCAGTGATTGAAGTGGCCTGAAATTGAATAAAAATTAATTAAAACCTGAAAATGCATGTTTCATAAAGTTGGTTAGTGACTGATAGAACAAATGCAATGAAAATATATTTACAGGTGGCACTTAAGTTTCTATAATTCGTAACAAAGTAATTGCACCTATCAATAACAATACTTACTGTCAATTTGGGTTGTGGAGTGCTAAGGTCAGCGTTTATATGCCTACTTCCAGCTGCAGCACTGTTATTATCATTAATATCAGTATTCAAGGGCTTTTCTATATTTCTTATACTATCGCTATTTTTGGATTCAGTTGCATCAACCATATCATGGTCAATGGTTTCTAAAATAATATCAGAATGTGAATTATTTTCTGTATGAACTTCATCAAGGCTTTCAGACACAATTCCATCATCTACTTTCTGAGGTATACTCAACCCAGGCACTTGATGACTGTCACCTGAACAAGCTTTCAATTCTTCTATTACATAATTATGCCCTATTGGCTCTGTGTCAGAGTTGTCTACATATTCAGAGAACTCACTTTGAAATATATTCCAACAAACATTATAAGCTTCTATTTTTTCTTCAGTCTTCTCCTCTTTTTCTAATCCACTTTCACTATTACTAACAATTGCCTCATCACTGTATATGGCAAATATTAAATCTAATTCACAATTTGCAGTATGATGATGCCAGAAATGTATATGCTCATACAAGTTATCACAATCATAGTAAGCTAAACGCCCAAAGTCATTGCATAAACAGAATTCCTGCATTTCACATGTTTTTGCAATGTTAACAGCATCAATATCCAGATTCAATGCATCAACTGTATTGTATTTTTCATTTTTGTGTAATATATGTGTAGATAGTTTAGGCGCTTTCAGAGGATTGCGTCTAGCGTAAGTTTTAAGAACTTTGCACTCACCAGCGTGTTCTCTATCTACTTCGCTTCCACCAGGTTTTTCGACTCCTTGAATACATAATTTTGATTCGATTGTATTAGATTTTGAATTTACTGTTTCCATCTTATTAGTGTCATTAATAAGAGCTTTTTTTGTTTTCTTTTTGTCTGTGTATATGTGAGAAAATTTCCGCAAATATGCAGCTATCTCCTTAACTTTGTCTACCTTTATGTCTGTAACGTTATTTGAGATATTTTTGCTTGCATTTAAAATATTAGTCAACTCAAAATGTTCGTCTAATGTTTTATTGTTTACATTTTTAGAAGAAATTTTGTCTGCTGTTGTTTTTTTCACTTCGGTATCGTTATCAAGAGCATTTTTTGAGTTACTTCTTTGTTTATTAGATTTTGGTTTTATAGTATTTTCTAGAGTAGTGTGTTCCACTTCAATACCAGATGCAACATGTATAGGACCAACTTGTTCCGTTTTATTATTGTTGTATTTGTGCTCATTTTCCGCAAATTGTTGATTTTTGATACCACCAACGATTGCAGGTTCGGTACCTTTATTTATTTCGCCATTGCAATTCGTAACACATTTATCTACATCAATAGTTACAACTTCTTTATTTCCATATAAGCCATTAACTATTACAGCATTTGCTATTATATGATCTTCTGAAGTTTTATTTTGATTATATAATTTACAATCACTTATTGCTTTCTTAGTGTTATCTTCTTTGAAATCTTCACCTTTGCCTTTATCACTCGATTGACTGTTCAAACTGGTGTCTTTTAAATTTTGTTCATCGCTCAATAAATTAACATTCTCAATTATACTTGTTACAATATCTGTTCTTATCGCTTCAGTATTGCTTAAGGATACAGTGCTGTGCACAGGAGTAGCCTCCATTAATTCATTCCTATCCATAAATGTTAATGTACTGTGATCTGTATTCTCTTCATTTATTACTTCATTTAAATCTGAAAGTAATATCTTAGTGTTTTCTGAAGGCACTGTACAATTTGTTTCCATAATACTATGGAGTCCAGAGTCCCCATTTCCAATAGTTATTTTAGCGTCAATGATAGATTGTACTACCACTGGTTTATTTTTTTTACCATTTAAAGATTGTCTCTTTATTGATCTCTTTATTTCTCTAAGCTTTGATAGTGGGATTGTTTCTTCAGAGATAATATCTATTTTAGATGCCTTTGGTGCAGGTATATTGTAAGTATCATCATTATGAGAAACAAATGCAGAATTACTGTCAGTTGAACTTGAAATCAATTTGACATTGTTATTATGATTTTTATTTCCATCTAAGGATACAAATGGGTGTGTTTGGTTGATATTTGGTAGAAATGTTTCTTCTCCATTCAGACAATTGTTATATTGAGCTACTTTGAGACATCCTTCCTGAATAGTATCAGAATCGCAGAGTATTTTTGTAACTTCAATGCTATTTGAAGGTACAAAAACACTGCCTTGTGGCTCTGCTAAGTCAGGCACAAATAAAGTGTCTTCAATGATATTTTTGCTTGATATTTCAACTTCACCCGGAATCGCATTTGTTATGGTAGAAACAAAGGTAGGACTTAAGAAAACAGATTTCTTCATCAAGCTTGCAGTTTCTAAAATTGATGTATCAGATAGTTTCTGACTGCTGTTTGGTACTGGAATATTTTCAATGTGTTCATACTGTTCATTATTTATAATTGCAGTACCTAGAAAAATAATAAAGCATCAAATAAACGTAGGCATACAGGGTACCTAATATAATGGATTGAGGGCAACCAATCCAATGGATTAGGGAAACTATTTCAGGTGTACAATTTTTACTAAGGAACCATTTCGTAATTTGTGAGTAAAACAAACTTTTAACAAAAAACACAATAGATTTCCAAATAAAAACAATTCTAAGAATTCGATATTTCTGGTTTTGTTTTTAAACAATAACTTTTTTGTACCAATCTCGATCATTCTTTTTGTGTTGGATTTATTTAAAGTCATTGACTGTGGTCTAATTTTATTTTATTTGCACTCGACCTTGAACTTTGATACACCTGAGAACTCTTCAAAAATGACAGTGACGTAGACTTTTAGATAATGCCCCAAGTGATCAGCTCTTGCTCATTTGAACACTCATTTCAAATATTTGGAAAAGAAAGATTGATATCTGTCCAGTTTCTAAAAATACATGCCTAAAAAGCGAATCCAGGGGGAGGCATGTGCGGTCAAACATACACCGTGAAATTTAAATGGTTGTTTTCCCGCAGCGAAATGGTTTTGTCTATGTAATACAATCGTTTCGTAGTTATATAAAATATTAGAAACAAAAACTGGCATATTTAACATTGTGAAAAACTAAACTCGAAAGCGATCACGAACCAATAGTATACCTCCCGATATCTACGGCCGAACGACAGCAGGCCGTTGACCCGGGTGCTAGGTCACCGTCGAAAGGATTAGGTTCGAAGGCGGCTCCGTTTGATCATGTTACGCGCGGGCTAGATTATGCCGTATCACTACACGCGAGAGCTAATTTTACTTTGAACATTTCTAAATCGGTCTTTTCTTTGTCGGTATCGCGGTGATTTTTTGTATTGTTTGGTGCAAACATTTTATGCCTTATCACTACGTGCGAGAGTTTATTTTGGTTTGACATTATTTTGTGCATCGGTTTTCTTTGTAGGTGGTGACACGAGTAGTACCTAGTACCTACAAGTTACGTCTAGAGTTACTATTGTTACTCACTTTTTCGAGTTGATGAATATTTTTTTAATTAATTTTAAAACAGAAACATCGTTATTTATTTACTTTAACTCTATACTTCGAAAGTACTCCTTAAGGCAAGTCGTTCTGCCGCGGGAAAACAACCAATTAAATTTCACCGTGTATAATTTCATGTAAATTTTGTGCAATTACATACATATTGTTTGAATCACGGCACAGAAAAAACAGTGGAAGTGCAATGCAACAAAATTACAATAGGAACCGTTGTCGCCAAACTCACTCAAATAAACTGATAATCATTTAGGTACTTACTACAAATAAGCCATTAGTTGGATTTGTCGTTTAAATTTAAGTCAAAACTAGCTTAAGTCACAGATCCTACATCTGGAAAGAAATCTTAATTTTCTTTAAATAAGATTTATTTTGCGTTAGTGCAAAAAGTATTTGCACTTCCACTGATTTTTCTGTTCCGTGGTTTACGACGTTTTATTTTAAAGTTGGTTAAAAAAAAGTTGAAAGGTTTCAAAAATCTTGTATACAACTCAGGGAAAAAGGCCAGTTATTTAAAAACAAAAACGAAATGTATTTTATTGTGGTTCCTATAATTTCTAATCTAGTTATGCTAACTCTATTGATTTAAGACACTCTTAAAATAATGTCTAAAGTCTTAGACTTTCTTGAAATAAATATGTCTGTGTAATAGTCCTATCAAAGGACCATCCCTTGTAACATACACAAACCAAATTATAAAACCGGACCACTATATTTACTGCATGTGGTCTGGGTACTGTCCCAACATAGTTAGAATGAATATTTGAGCATGTACAATATTTACTGATTTTATTAACTTAAAAAATAATTTTGTGTTTATGTATTATTACTTATTATAATACTCACAGCGGCTCTTTGTGTCTCTGAATTGGCTGCAAGACCCTACGCAGTAGCTGTTTTTGTGTCAATGTTGAAGGTGAAGATAGCATTGTATAACTGTCTCTTTCACTTGCATACATTTGTCACATCGTCCTATCTCGCTTACCCTATGCAGTATACTCGATGACAAACTGTTTCTTGCACAATGGTTGGCAGAGCCAACCTCAGAGACAAAGATCCGCTGTGACTACAATACATTTTCTTTGTACACTTAGGTACAATTAATACCAACATGTGTACAAGCATAGTTGTTCTATCTATTTTTTTTTATTCATCTGCCTTCATGAGATAGAACAACTATTTAGAGTCAGTCAATCATAGTATATTATTTTGCACATTTTTCTTTTTATAAAACTTCTTTAAGTAACTATTAAAAACAAAATTTATCTGCAATTTGAATTCGAAATTTGAATTTGAATGAATCAAAATCACTCAGACATCATAATCTACTATATAAAAATAAGGCGGGTTTTCCTTCCTGACGCTATAACTCCAGAACGCACGAACCGATTTCCACGGTTTTGCATTCGTTGGAAAGGTCTCGGGCTCCGTGAGGTTTATAGCAAAGAAAATTCAGGGTAGGGTAGGGTAGGTAGGATGGGTAGGTAGGGTAGGGTAGGTAGGGTAGGGTAAGTAGGGTAGGGTAGGTAGGGTAGGTAGGGTAGGGTAGGTAGGGTAGGGTTGGTAGGGTAGGGTAGGTAGGGTAGGGTAGGTAGGGTAGGATAGGTAGTGTAGGTAGGTAAGTAGCCAATTGACGGGAGCGAAGCCCCGGGGGTCAGCTAGTCTTCTTTAAATATGGAATCCAAAGCATCCCCACTACATATAGCTCTGATTTTTTTTATTCAATCCTCGGTGTCATGCATGGAGAGTGATTAAAACACATTTTTTATAATTTGATTAAGCCTTTAAGTGGTGGTAATTACATAATCAATAGTCTCTGAGTAAAATGACTCTGTAACATCCGAACAGACGGACAGGAAGAAATAATATATTTTCTGGTTTTGCCATTTGCACTAAAACCCTAAAAAGAAATGATGGATACTTACTTGGTAAACCATGTCCAGTAGCAGGAATTACTTGGCTTCCATTTATGTTTCCTATGCTAATACCAAGTTTCTTTAAAAGATCTGGAGGCAGCACAAATACTTCATGCTTGTCTTTGCTAGGTTTCACCTTTTTTGGATGTTTACAATGTATACTTTTAGTATCCATTTTACAAATCAATATTTTAAATTGTTGTCATTTCAACATTTAATTCTTCATGAATTAGTCAACCTAAAAATAACGAGATAAATATTAATGACAATTCCGTATGGTAGGTAAGTTGCGAAAAATACCACAAGAAAATAAATTAAAAAATAATTCGACACATTAACAAAATACTATTGTAGGACGAAATGGGTACCAATATATGAAAAATAAAAAAAAACAAATCGTCGAAAAAAAACCATACAGAGTGAAATTGCATCATTATATCATCATTAATGTTGATTTTACATCCAGACTTCATGTTATCAAAGATTAATGCGAATTGAAAAATCAAAAACAAAATAAGAGAAAAGGAAAAACTAAACACTGAAAACCCAGAATCGAACCGTGGTCACCAAAATCAATGATCACACGTGTTCTTAACTACGCTAATGGAACCGCTTTGCACATTGTTGTAATTTGCGTTGCCTTTTTATTTCAGTTAGTTTATAAGAAAAAAAAATATTATAGCGTTTTAATCGTCTGTACATTTAAAATTGATTTATAAAAGGAACTTACGAATCTTGTGACACGCCTCGATACTCAGCCTACACGTCGAAGAAAATTCTTGACATTACATTTTTCATCATACACAAGAACGCATTCGCGAAATGTATTTAAAAACCCACGGTCACTCATACGCCTACTCGTTTCAAAATAATTGCAATACACTTTCGTTAATTGTATGAAATTATAGTAGACACGGCACAAAACGAAAACGAATTCACATGAAAATTTATAATTGTTGAGGTTATGATCGCACATCTGACGTTTACTTATTTACAAAATTACGCTTGAAGTATGAAGTACGTTTAGATCTAAGGCATAAGGTTGGATTTTGACATATCTTGTAAAAAAAGACCGTAAAAGTAAAATGGTTTTGCGGAAAATTATCATGTTGACCGACAGATGGCACTTTTACTAATTCCGATTTTCGCTAATGCTAGATACACATATGAGGGCAATGTCGGAATTGCATGTGGCAAAAAAGTAACTTCACTGTATTTGCATCTATTATAAATTAGCCGAAACTGGTTGCTAAAATTTTAATAGTCGTTTCGCACGCACATACTTTTCTGCATGTCGACAAAGTATTTGTGTTAGTATCGGGCAAAATCGCCGCAATCATTACCATAATTTTTTCCCCCTTATTTCCCCTTTTTAAGGTTTCGTATCCGAAGGGTCCAGAAGGAGCCTTATTGCTGTCACTCACGTGTCCGTCTGTCTGTCTGTCGGAAAGACCCAGGAAATGAGAACTGGTGTGAAGAACCACTCACCGTTACTGATTGGCACAGAGGCACTGTAACGCGTCCACAAATTTACATACCTCGGGAGTATCGTATAGTATCGGTAGTGAAGAGGACATCGCTTCACGGATCGCCAAAGCCCGAGCAACCTTCGCGCAGCTGAGACCTGTTTGGCAATCGCGGAAACTGACCCGAAGGATTAAACTCAAAATCTTCGGGTCTAATGTCAAATCCGTGCTGCTCTACGAGTGCGAAACGTGGAAGGTCACAAAGGACATCTCATGCCAATTACAAGTCTTCGTCAACCGCTGTGTCCGTCGCATTCTTGGAATTTACTGTCCCGAGACCATCTCCAACGTAGAGCTGTTGGAGAAATGCCACGAAAGCCCGATCGACCGCTAGATCAAGCGTGATCAAGCTTCGCAAAATATTTACAAAAAATAAAAAGCTTGCGCTACAAGCCAAAAAACTATGTCGCATCAAGGTTGGCCGATGGATGCAAATCACCGGAAAGTCAGGATGTATTATTCCCTTAGATACGTGGGCGTTAAGTAGGTATAATCGTGATAAATGAAATCACACAAATTATTCGATACACTGGGTTTATTCAAATAGTCAGTTATAAGCTTTGCTCATTCATATTACGGATCGACTGTGGTTCTACGATGCATTAGCTCGGAGGCTATCAGAGCTATCCTACCCTCCCGATTACCGCCCGCCACCATTACGGCTACAAAGAGCGTGCTTGCAATTGTTTTTGACGTGCATGTTATTGACTATACCCGACAACTATGAAATCTGATATATCGGAGACCAATCGGAGACCTATCGGAGACCTCACGCCGCGCCAGCGCCTCTAGCGGCGAATTCATACGCTATGATCCTTATACTCCCTAGACTTTGTGTCATACAAAACGGTGCCGCTTGGGCGTCATCGCAACTGAGGCGGGCCGCGATGTCGTGTGGTGCCTCCCATACGCATACGATATTGTGACTAAGGTTTGGAGGCCGCGGTGGGAGAGGAGTGCTGGTATTGCGGTACGCCGGTGATGGGGTTTGCTCCCCAGAGGAGGGTCCGGTGACGGGCAGCCGCGGTGGGTTCGCAGTGAGTGCTAACGCGTGCCCGTTTCCCGCCATAAGCGGCGGTTAGTGAGTCCCAAATAACTGCCTATCTCCCCGTGGTAGCACAGAATGCATGAGCTTATAAACAGGTTTAAAAAAAACCCACGCGGTGTAGAAACACATATGCCTGCGCCTGCCGAGACGTGTTGCGCCATAACCTAAACGTAGTGTTACATACTCTTTGCCATAACCCTCACCACCTCTCTGTCGCTACAGGTCGAGAACACACGACGAGTTTTTGGCGAGATTTTTTCGAGTGAAGTTCAACGGCTGCAATTTGATTTATTATTTGCAAATTGATTTCTAGTGGACATTGTAATATAAAATTGGTGTAGTTTTGTGTCGCAACTGCCTACGCGACTGGACAATATGTGAATTAATCATTGACAGAAGCGATCTCAGGATAATGGAGCGGAGAATTTAATTGTAGTATTGATTACCTCCGGTAGGTTAACTGGGAAGGCTGATCAAGGCTGACTCGATAAAATTTGCTGCCAAATACTCCAAAAAACATTAGAATCTGTTACATCCACATTCTAATGCATACTAGAGAATGTTAAAATTGCACTGAAGACGAGGCGGTATTGTCCAAAACCTTAGCCTGCCGAAAAGGGCGAAGAAAAACAAAAGGGTCTATGGTCATCACTTCATCACAGTGTTGCCACCTTGGTGATTTTGTCACTAGATCTGGCGATTTTTCAGAGCTCTTAGCGATATTTTTTCATCGTTTAGCGACTAATAATTTTTTAGCGATTTCTGGCGATTTTTCAATATGGAATTTGGCGACACTTATTTGAAACGGAGTTTTTAAAAATACCTCATTCTTATGCTGAAATTGAAAGAATTTTCAGTGTTATGAGCATCGTTAAAAGTAAATTACGAATCAAAATGGCCAGTCCACTACTTAACGCCATAATTTTTATTACAAACAGATTGAAAGTTGTGAAAATTAAATGCTTCAATTACGAATTGCCTAGCGATGTCATTGAGGCTATCGGCAAAAACGCAAAGTACTCATTTAAAGATCTATCATAACCAAAAACATCTTCAGCGCAAACTTCGGCGGCGTTTATGGATGATGAAGATATAATGGAAGATAACTATCATATTTCAAAATCACGAATTTTAACCAAGTCTGTTTTTTCCCTTTTGACTGTTACAAAATTACTTTTTTTTTTAATATCAGACATTTAAACTACTTAATTTTAATAAAAACATTTTAGCGAGAACTGGTGGTTTTTTTTCAAGCCAAATTGCCAAAATATGGCGACATTTTACACTGCATCTAGTGACAAAATAATTTTTAAGGTGGCAACACTGCTTCATCAGGTTGCCAGCACCAGCCAGCCACCGCAATCCTGTCTAGTGTCTTGTCTGTCAACTGATTAATTAAAATCAAACAAAGCATGAAAGCACAGCATGGTGCTGATATGCTGTAAAACCAAAACCTATTCATTAAATATCATTTTGTATTTCTCTTTTCTGTACGCATATAGTCGCAGATCTAAGTTCATAGCCAATAAAAATTAAATTTGTAATATTGAACATGACTGACTGAATTTACTTGTTCATTTACTTTTATTCAAACTGAGATTTTTACTAGCGGGTACTTACTACTAAAAATGGGTGCTAAATCATTAGCATTAACGTTTCACATAAAACAAGAATGTAATATATCTAGAGCTCGTGCTGGGTTGATGAAATTGCCTCATTATGAAGTTAAAACACCAGTTTTTATGCCTGTTGGAACACAGGTGAGAATTTTTGCTGTTAATTAAATTGTAGTTTCATCATCATTTCCGCCATCTACTACTGGAGTTTAACCGATATTGTTTATTAATGTTTGTAATAATCAAATAACTTTTTAGGGAACAATGAAGGGACTTTTACCTGATCAACTTGAAAGTCTGGACTGTGAAATAATTTTAGGCAATACTTATCATTTGGGGAATCGTCCAGGTACAGACGTTTTGACAAAAGCTGGAGGCCTTCATAAATTTATGGGATGGAACAGAGCACTTCTTACTGATTCAGGAGGTTTTCAAATGGTCTCACTTTTAAAATTAGCTGAAATAACTGAAGAAGGTGTTAAATTCAGATCTCCATATGATGATTCTGAAATTATGCTAACGCCAGAGAAATCAATCGAAATTCAAAATTGTATAGGTATGCATAAATGCACTATAGTAGCACATATTTTGTCGTGTGAGGAGTATGATCTGTATTATTAATCAAATTTTGTTTGTCAACCCCTAGGTGCTGACATTGTCATGCAACTAGATGATGTTGTTCAAACAACATTCCAAGACTATGACCGCATCAAGGAAGCCACAGAAAGGACAAGTAGGTGGCTGGATCGCTGCTTAGCTGCTCATCAGAGACCTACAGAACAAAGCATATTTCCAATAGTTCAGGGGTTATTAAATAAAGAACTAAGACAACAAAGTGCAAATGAGCATATGACTAAGGATGTAAATGGCTTTGCCATTGGAGGTTTGAGGTAATTTTTGATATGAATTGTAACATTTTATATTTTTCTCACAAAAACTAACAATTGTATTCTGTCAATTTTAAAATAATACCAGCTTATTTCTTGTTTTAGTGGAGGTGAAGCAAAAGATGATTTCTGGCCAATGGTCAGTCTGAGCACAGGGATACTTGACAAACATAGGCCAAGATACCTGATGGGTGTAGGTCTGGCAATAGATCTTGTTGTATGTGTTGCTCTTGGAGTAGATATGTTTGACTGTGTCTTCCCAACTAGAACTGCAGTAAGTTTAACAAAAAATGATAATCATTATTTTATTCAGTTGGCCTCGGTTCCAGGACACATGTATTATGAGCTGCTAAATTTTATTTCTTGTTATATATTTCAGAGGTTTGGCTGTGCTCTTGTTGCAAATGGTCAATTGAATTTGAAACAAAAAGTTTATGAAACTGATTTGGATCCCCTAGACAAGAATTGTTCATGCTCAACTTGTAAAAACTACACCAGAGCTTATTTGCACAGCATTGTAACAGTGGAGACTGTAGCTTGCCACCTCATATCTGTGCACAACATTTCTTATCAGGTATTGTTTAATTCTGTAGTCTGTTGTTACAACTATTAAAAAACCAAGCATGAAAACCAAAACCTATTCAATTAAATATCATTTTGTAATTCTATTTTCTGTACGCATATAGTCGCAGAACTAAGTTCATAGCCAATAAAAATTAAATTTATAATATTGTGACCAATGTAACATGATTGACTGAATTTACTTGTTCAATTGTACTTTTATTCAAACTGAAATTTTTACTAGCGGGTACTTACTACAAAAAATGGGTGCTAAATCATTAGCATTAACGTTTCACATAAAACAAGAATGTAATATAGGGTTCTGTAATTACTTGTCATAAAGATCATGAATATAAAAGCTCCTGTAAGTTATTTTCACATATCCAAAAATAATAAAAAGTAACTCCTCCGAGTTAGCAAACATTTATTTGCCCGAATAAATGTTCTTAATATGGATAATCAAAAATATTGGTAAGTATCTTGATATCAATATTTTCGTAACAGCAATCTCTGACACATTTAAATAACCATGTAAAATAACCCCTTTACATGTATGTATAGGAAAATGTTTTGTTTGTGTGTGATCAGTCTGTAACCATACCTACTTACTTCTAACTTTTTGGCACCAAGTCCAAGAGTCTTATAAATTAAACCATAGATGGACGGAGTTGGCAAAACTATCAATTTGTCTTGTTCTTTTATCACAGAACCCTACAAATGAGCAACTATTGTTAGCCTAATATTATTATCAGGCTAACAATATTTGCTCATTTGTATTATTATATTTCATATTGCTACTCATGTTAGTTGCAAACTGTTTACTAGCTTATCTAATATTATAGCAAAGTAAATAGCTAACATTATAGCAAGCAGGGCTGTTTCTTTAATAAACATATTCTTTGTTGCAGATGAACCTAATGAGAAAGATGCGGGAGAACATTGAAAATGGAACATTCCCACAGTTCGTGCAAAAATTTGTTAGGGAGTATTATGTTGATTGTGAATACCCAACTTGGGTTGTTGAATCACTAAGTTCTGTGGGAATAAACATAGTTAAAAACTAAATTATTGTTTTTTTGAAAAGACGATTGGAAAGACGAGACCATATGGCTCGCACTGTCAAAAAGTTTTCAGAGGCCAAAGTGCGAGGTTTTAATCACGCTCAATCACGTTAACGTAAACATCAATTTCTATTGTAGTAAAAACTCGCACTAATCAGCCTCAGATCTCATGTAGAGCCAAGCTTCTAACTCTAAATTTACAAACTCTTCTCTTAATCAAAATATGTGGCTTGGCGATTTCGCCACATGCCTCATTACTAGAAATCGCCACTTACAGATTTCACGTATTTTGTATGCGCAACTCCTCGTGATCGTGTTTCGTTACTACAAGAACTATTGTATAACAGAAAAATAATAAACGGATCTCAGTGAGTCAGTGACAAAATCGGGGTTTTTTTAGATATAATTAAAATCTAAAGTATAAGAGCTAATGAAACTTTATATGTTTATTAAGTCCACTAAATTGACATCATATCCCCAGGATTTTGTTTATCTGGTATAATCCAAACCCAAGTTACGAAGCAAAAAACCACAAAGCACTACAAGGAAAAGTAGGTAGTGCCCTTGCGCTTCGCTTGACTCGTCTTGGAGGGAGCACTACCGTGCCCCCTGATAAATATTATTGTTCTTAGGGAACATTTTAAACTATAATAAGTCAGTACTATATCCAACAGGGAGGGCTACAGATAGGTATTATAAACAGTCAAAAAAAAAATTATTGAAATGATTGTAAATGTTTATTGTTTGTTACATAAAGTCATCTGAATCGTTTCCATCATAATTAGTAGACATGTTTTCTGTTTTCATTAATGTGGAATAGCTTCTCAACTCTGCCTCCTCCTTCTTTTTCTTTTCTTCTTCTTTTTCTTTCTCTTTCTTTTCTCTTAGTAGATGCTTTTTATCCTCTCGTTCTAGCCTGTCTCGAGTTTCTCTTTCTATTCTCAAGTCTGGGAAGGATTCTTTTTTAGTTTTATTTAGTCTGTTAACAATATCATTGCACCTTTTAGCTACTCTCACTTTTCTGACATCTCTGTCTTTATGAAATGCTACTTGACCAGCCTGGAAAATAATGGAATATTGATAACTCACTATATCAGATAAATGTTATGTGAATAGGTTATTGTGGATATGACTGAAACACTGTATAATTACTTGTAATTTAAGGAATGGTAATGGAATGTTCTATTAATTATCTTTTTTAATTTTATTTTCATTTATGTTTACATAAAGAAATATAACTGGTTTAAGTTGAAATAGTTACCTCCATTCCAGCTGTTTTCTTCAGATTTGACCACATTGTATAGACAATATCTATATCATTCATTTTATTACCCATTATAGAGTTTGCTTTGACTAACTGGCATGCATCGTCCAAGACTGAGTTTGGTATGGCATCAATAGTTTGACCCTGAAAGTTAAATGTGCTAGAATTACACGGGATAATTAAAAATTAACACATTTTGTTGCCAAACAATATTCTTACCGGAGCTAAGCGAAGATACACATGTGCTGATGATACTTTGTCTACATGGAACCACACATCTTCTGGCCATCCCCACTTGATCAAATCTTCATCTGAAATTAATAATGGTTAAGTACAGGGTTACATAGTGTTATTCTACAAATAATATCGCAGTTTCGACGAAATAAGTGATATTATGAAAAGCTAATGTTCCTTACTTTCGTGTTTATCAGCACCCATAAATAGAGTTACTGGTGGAGCTACTACGTTACTGGTAAAGTAAAAAACCATTTTAGCGAATGTTTATATTGTCCAATATATAAAACAAAGTGTTTTACGCTCTAATGTTATATTTTACAACCAAGCCACTATGTACCACACAATTTTTTCAGTTTTCTTGTCTGCTTGACAATAAATTGACAATGTCAGCTAATCACAAGTGACACTGACAGCAGCGCAGTACTGCCAACTCGTATAGGCGGTGTTAGCTCTTTAAAAAAGCGCTAAAGACGGAACCACACTTGGCGTGGCGCCTTCTGACGCAGTTTATTGGCTACAAAACTCGTTGCGTTATGATGTAGGCTGGAACAGAGTCGTTTGATTGGTGGATCCCGCGCCACGCCACGACGCGTAAGTGTGGTTCCGACTTAATGTTCGCTGTCAAAAAAAGCAGTATTCGGCGCCAAATTCAAACAAATTTTGATAAGGGCAAATCCATTTTTTAGTAACGTCTCAACGCACCACTTGTAAAACTGACTCAGAATAACTGACGAAAAGTTATAAACTACTGTGGAACAATAGAAACTGAAATGAATTAAGGCTTAGAACGCATTGCGATTTTTAGCCGCGCGGATTTTATTCGCGCGAATTTTTGTCCGCGTACTGAATCATACTAACACGCACTGCGGATAAAATTCCGCGCGATTTTTGTCTTTATCTACCTATTCATAAAGCTCAAAATATTCCAGGTGTCGCAGAATGTGCGGAAAAATAGCGCGGATAAAAACCGCATTGCGTGTTAAGCCTTAGCTACAAATTACAAAATATTTAGCAGCATTTAAGTGTTCCTAGTTCTAAAAATGTTAGTAATTCCTTCCGTGTTACACACGTAACAGAATAAATAATAGTAGATGTGCATATCATAATATGATTAAAAAAAGTGCTAGATTCAGCACTAGGCGCTAGAACGTGCTATTGATAAAAAAAGCTGCAACAGAGTCAGCAGCTGGTAGCAAAAAGAAGTAACGATGAAAATCTTTTTTTTTGTTTGAAACCGGCGTAAAGGGCCTCCTAAACGGTCGGAACAACCACCCATCTCAACCAAGGACATTATGACCATGGTTGTAGTAGAAACTTATCGTGTGGACGTTGGTTGACCAACCAAATCGAGTTAACCTTCAAACAACCTTGGTTGGGAGGTATGCTCTTGTGGCAAAAGGCAAATTGGGGACGCTGGGTCAGCGTCCATTTTCTTTTCTTTATTGACTTTAAGCATACAAACGTACAGAGGTGCACTTAATTCCTTAGGCATTTTAAACTAGTTAACCTTTGGGTGGTGCAGAGCCAAATAGTGCTAGGTGCAATTACGAAACTAAAACGAGATAAGATAATATTTATTTAAATACAACCAAAAAAATATTTTTACAAAAAAATAATCACAGAAACAAACTTCTGAAGCAAAACATTAAAAGAGCAAAAATTACTTTCGTTTCGGAAGTCGGTGTCTTCATTTTTTTTTTGCCATTTCATGACGATAGTTAATTTTGCAGACTTTTGCGCCTTTTACCGACTTCAAAAAAAAGAAGGATAACAACAATCAATTCAAAAATAATCAATTCGACACATATGTATGTAATATTATCGGATGTGCATAATATGCACTTAAGTTATTTTATGTGGGCTTCATAACACGTACCAAATTTCATAAGTGTTATGTTTGTTTTTATGTATGTATATATGTGCACCCATTTCTCCAAAACTACTTCTCGGAACGTGATCATTCTTTTTGTGTTAGATTGAGTATATTTCAACTTAAGGAATATTGCAAGTTTCATAAAAATCGGCCCAGCAGTTTTCAAGACATGAAGCGTACAGCTGAACTCCTTAGCGAGAAACAGCATGAATTTGTAAATTGTGTTATTATGGGTATTTTGTCAGTTCTTTAGGTACTGTACCGTAGAAATTGCTTATTTTACTCATTTTAGTGATGGTGTACCAAATCTATTTAGAGAAAAATAAAAACGTTTTCACAAAAAATTAACCGACTTCCAAAGCAAAAAACTAAAAAGAGCAACTCCGCCTTTACTTTCGTTTCGGCAGTCGGTGTCGCAAAGCGACAAAAAAATTGGTGCTAAAGACACTGACTTCCGAAACGAATGTTATTTTGCACTTTTGCAACAGCATTATTGATGATAGAAAAAATTTAGGTCTACTCAAGCCTTGAACCTTTGAAGGTGTCTCTGTCTAGATCCCGGAGCGTACCAATAACCTTTATGCGTGAAAGGCAGCTATCTGAAAATTGCTTAGTCTTTAGTTCCTCAACTGCACATGATTTGCTCATCAATTAATTTCGACTCATCTTCAAACTTTTACCAGCTTACAGCTTTAACAAGAAAAGATGGACTATTTACAGTACAGCTTCCACTCGCTTATTGGTTGAAGTTGCAATAAAAATCTTAAGCCTTCTGACTGACACTAGTGACGTGAGATTGCCAGCTCAGAATTCGATCAATACGTAGACCTAGATCCTTTATTTCAATGCTAAATGAGACGATCGTGCTGTCAAACAGAACAGGTGCCAGACACAGTGAAACTTATATATACGGACAGTGGCAGAGTTGCACTTGCACCCTCCAGTTTAACAATGCTCCGAGGACTCCCAACAATGATCGTCTGAAACTAAATTGATATTTACTGCAACACCAAATCTATCGGTTCTATGACTATCAAGTCATTTAATTTTTTGATAGCTTAAGGTATCTCGTCGACCCTCCTCTGATAGTACAATTGCAGCTCATCCCCATAAAGATGATACGCACACTGAAGTTTGGAAAGAAGAGTAGAAAGAATGCCACCATGAGGAACGCCAGTTTCCAAATCACACCCACCAGCGTGATGAAGAATCCCCAACGTAAATGGACTCCTGGCATTCCTGAAGGTAGGAGTAGAACCATTCCAGTGCTTAGGGAGAAACCATTAACACGGGCTCTCAGCACTAACAAATAAAATTTAGTTCAAATAAATCTCACTAGATGAAGCGATAAGCACCGATCTGTTATTGAATGTGTGTAAAATTAACATTTTCTGGCATTGAACACAAAAATTATACGTTCTTGTTTAATCAACTCTTCTAAGCACAAAATTATGGAATAATTCACATTTCAAAGAATTTGAACGGATCATTTGAAATTGATTCCATTAGATGGCGCGGTTTAAAAATTCTGAGGCATTCCACTCAATTGTGCACTGTAACACATTTTGATGCAAAGAAACTATAAAAACGTACAAAAATTACTATAAAACAAACCTTCACTGTATTTAAAGAAAAAAATTCACGAACCGAGTAAGCCCTATCTATCGCCGTGGAACAGAACCGAACGCGATTGATGGACAAAAAATAATCGGTTTAATCAGACAAAAAACGGTAGTTACGTTGGCACGGTTTCTTTTTGTATGGGATGAGGCATCTGTATGCTAGTATAGTTCTCGCCAAACTTCTTGGCCGCCCTGAAGTTGGCTACAATGGCTGCGCAGTAGTAAATCTCATACAAAAACAGCACCGTTTCGTGCCTCGCGCATGCGGAAAGCCAACTTCGGGGCGGCCCAGAAGTTTGGCGAGAGCTATATTATATTATCTGTGCCATTACTTAGGATAAGAAAGCTAGCGGGATGTCATAACTGACGGTATTGAAGGCAAGGCTTTCGAGAAATCGACCAACACTAGTACAGTGACTTTGATGTCTTCCAGTTCTGCTCTTATATCGCCAGTCACTGCCTGGGCTTGAACCCAGATTGTAGTGGGATAATCAATGAATTGCACTGCACAAAATGTAGAATTCTCGTTATATTGTTTGTACTATTTCCGCTAAGGATGTTAAAATCTATGTATCCAGATTAGCAAAATTTTAAAAGTAAGTCTGACAATTTTTTGACACATTGACACTGACAGTGACTATATTGAGGGACTGAGGGTTGAGTTGATTTGATTATGATTGACATTTTTTATTACAACAGAAACAATCAGTGGTGAGAAAAAGTATTAGCTTTTATTGTAACCAAATCAAATTAAAAAAAATCCAATCAGGCCAAAAATGGGCAGTCCAGAAAGAGAACTGTGCCCACCACCATCGGAGGAAGACGAACTAACTTTGCCTAGAGCAAGCATTAATAAAATGATAAAAGAATTAGTCCCTTCCGTGCGTGTAGCTTTTGAGTCACGGGAATTAATTCTTAATTGCTGCACGGAGTTTATCCATTTATTAAGTTCAGAGGCTAACGAAGTTTGCAATCAAAGCAACAAAAAGACTATAAATGCAGAACATGTACTCACAGGTCAGTAACTGTTGTTGTTGTCTAATCCAATATTATAATAATGTTTAGAATTCGTTGTTTTAAACGTTCTGCAGAATCGCAGGACTTAAGTCTGAGCAAGCATTCATCCAAATAGTTTTCTTGCAGCATTGGACAGGTTAGGTTTCAGTGATTATACGCTTGAAGCAGAGGCCGTATTGAAAGATTGCAAAGCTGTTGCTGCAAAGAGAAGACGACAAAGCACGAGACTTGAGAATCTTGGTATACCAGAAGAAGAATTGCTAAGGCAGCAACAAGAACTTTTTGCTAAGGTAATGAACAACTCTCAGAAATTAAGTTTTGTTCGTGACTTCCGCCGGACCCCGACGCCATTCGCTTCCATATTTGGTAAATAATTACTACTCAATTGGTAGCAATTGGTACTCGAGCAACAAAATTGGTAACTTAGTAGTTTTCGAGAAAATTGACTTTGAGTGGTCCTGCGGTAGTCACGCTTCATTCAGCAGGACCACCATAAGCGCCGCCAAAGGGAGCATGCTACAGCTATTCTAAGTATACAAATATAATAGTATTTTCAATGTAGGTTTGAGGAAAGCGACAGGCTCCTGAACTTGGAATCAACATTCAAAGTCGTGGTCCTGCTGAACAAGCAAAGAATAAAGATGAAAGTTATCATCGTTGATTTGTCGGTAAATACAAATGTTTCAGTTCTGTTTACGAAATGAATCACATATATGGGTAGTAATTATTTGTATACTTAGAAAAGCTGTAGCATGCTCCGTTTTTCGGCGCTCATGGTGGTCCTGCTGAATGGAGCGTGACTATCGCAGAACCACCTTCAAAGTCGATTTTCTCGAAAACTACTAAGATACCAATTTTGTTGCTCGAGTACCAATTGAGTAGTAATTATTTGCTAAATATGGAAGCGATTGGCATCGGTGTTCGGCGGTAGTCACGGAAATCATGTCATCAAATGAAATAATCTCTAGCTAACCATATGATTTTTTCTAGTTGCCGAACAATTATGCATTTTAACTCTATCTTGATCCATCAAATCAAATTTTATTATTAGAAACACCAGTATATAACTCTTTGATGCAATATGATAGTATAATATCGCAGTTTTTACAAAACCATCAAACAAGTTCTGCAAGGTAATGACAATTCAACACAGTTAATATCATTGTCAAAAATGCTTTAGATTAATGCTAATATATCCTGTCGACCATCAAGATCACCAAATCGGCGAAAGTCAATTGTTTTTTCTACAGCGTCTGCTAATTAGGACTCAAGAGGTTGTTAAAGCTCTTGAGTATATATGAAACACCTAAAAATAAAAACCGGCCAAGTGCGAGTCGGACTCGCGCACGAAGGGTTCCGTACCATTATCGCAAAAAACGGCAAAAAAATCACGTTTGTTGTATGGAAGCCCCACTTAAATATTTATTTTATTCTGCTTTTAGTATTTGCTATTATAGCGGCAACAGAAATACATCACCTGTGAATTTGAACTGTCTAGCTATCACGGTTTATGAGATACAGCCTGGTGACAGACCGCGGAGTCTTAGTAATAGGGTCCCGTTTTTACTCTTTGGGTATGGTACCCTAAAAAGTATGAGAGGGTACACTGAAATTGAATAAATCTGTAAGCAGGATTGTGAATAAGGTAGTTTTGAATGTGTTTCATGCAAACTAATACCTTCACTAAATAAATGTGTTTTAAACGCTCACCTCCAGCTTGTACCAGCTAGAGGCCAGAGGTTAAGGAGTGCACCTTTTCTTAATTATATTTCTCATTCACACACACACCATCCATTGCATAACCCATATCAATCTTTAATATTTGTATATGGCCACATTTCTTTCAGCATCTCAGGCAATATTCTACTGAATTACTGCATTTATAACTCTAGGTCTAAGCCAGGCTAGGTTCATGGCTTAGACTAATTAGCTTAGACAACTAGTCACATTTGCTGAAATGTCTGCCTACTGCTGAAATGTCTGTCTGTCTGTCTACAACGGTATTCTTTAATTTCCTTGTTCTTTTCATATTTCAGGCACGAGAAGAACAAGCAAAGCAAGAGCAGCAACAATGGTTGTTGCTACAACAACAAGGATTGGCTGAAGGAGCTCCACAGCCGTATGTGCCACCTCCACCTGGACCTAGAATTGACGATGAAGAGGATGACGATTACTCATAGATATAATAATACAAGATTATAAATTGTCCATTATATTTGCTTTTAAATGGAAAATTAAGCATAATGTTGACATATTGGTTGGTGGCTAAAAAGTATTTTGTGTTGTTTTGCATACAGTAAATAAATAACACCAACAAAACTATTTGTTTATTTTTACAAATTTACAAGACTTGCAGACTCTGTGACTGTCAATCTGTGTTGTCATGTTGACATCAACACAGCTTGTTTTGGCTTGAAACAGCAGTCTTTATTTTATAATAATTAAATATATTACAGTATGCCATAATGTGAAATATGGTATCTGCAAAATGAGCAGTGATTCTAATAAGAAATACAAAAGGCCAAAACAAAATACTTTAGCAACAACAAATCCAGGAACATCAGTAGGTTAACAGTTGTTATGTAACGGTTTCATGTTGGCTTGATTATTAGTGATACTTTCACAAACCAAACTCACTCCTTTTTAGCATGAGGCCTGGGGGTAGGCGGAAACGCTACAAAATTCAATATATAAAACCTCACAGGCTCATTAGGGACGCCAGGTGACGCTGTTATTAATAGTCGCAAGCTAAGAGTCAGCATGACCAATTTAAAGAAAGGTAGGCCTAGTCTGTGTGTGTTCTCCCCATCTTTGAAGCAAAGCGAATGGATCGAACCCCCGATACGAGGCGGGTATAAAAATTTGAGCCATTTGTATTTACCGAGCGACGGGTGTTCTTTCAGAAATAGGTAGTCTGAAAGTTTTTAATAGTTTGACAAATGCCTACATTACTGTTGTATTACAGAGACAAAGAAATAGACGAAATGAAGCTGTGGAAAAACCAACAACACCCTTATGTGCTCTGTTAGCTAAAGACTCTGAATGGGTAGACATATTGCAGACATCTCAAACAGAAAATCCAAGATCTTCTGCTAATGTGTCTGACGAAGAGGAAGTATTGCAACTCGTAAACAATTTATTCGACATTTTATTTATAAATCGATGTACCAAACTCGTATGAAAATAACCTACTATTTTTAGGTAGAATGCGAAGATGGACCTCAAATGAAACCACTGGCTATTATGTTTCCGGGGTTGCTTGACAAAGATCCCAAAACACTACAAGGTATGCTAACAAAGGCAATGTCAACAACTGAAGTGACAAGACATTTAGTGGACCTTGGACAAAAAGCAAACTTTACGTTCATGAAAAAAGCAGATCGCTTGATTCCGCCTGATAAGGTACCTACACCATGTTCTGTTTTCAAATTAGAGATCTTACTCAACATAGTCAACTATTCTTGTATATGAGAGGCTTTAGTCAAGTGACCTGTGGTTAACGTCAGTGGTCCTGCACTAGACAACACTCGTGGAGTGATCAAAGCTCTACCTAATCTTTCTTCAAGTGTTCCGGTGTAGGTTGGCTGTTATGTTAGCACCATGTTCTGTTTTCAAATTAGAGAACATACTTAACATAATCAACTATTTCTGTGTAACAGAGGCTTTAGTCAAGAGACCTGTGGCACAGGGTCCCAGTGCTGACAAAGAAAATTTGGTTCAAATAAATGCCACTAGATGGCGCGACATGCATAAATTTGTTATTGAATTGTGTGTAAAATTAACATTTTCTAGAATTGATCCTAAAAATTGTATGTTATTTTTTAATCAACTCTCCTAAGCACAAAATTATGGAATATTGGGCTCTTAATTCACATTTCAAAGATTATTTGAACGGATCATTTAAAATTGATTCTAATAGATGGCGCGGTTTTAAATTTCTGAGGCATGCCACTCGATTTTTTTATTTGTCTTGTAACACATTTAGGTATAATGAAACTGTAAAAACGTGCAAAAAAAAACTCATAAAACAAAACGTCACTTAATTAAAAAAAGAAGTAGTAAAACCGACATATCCCTTTTACTTGCAAGTCGCTGCTAACACCATCTATATCCGTTGAATGGAAACGAACGCGATTGATGTTTTTAGAAAAATACTCAGTTTAATCAGACGAAAAACGCTAGTTACGTCGGCACGGTTTCTTTGTATGGGATGAGGCATCTGTATGCTAGTATTATATTATCTGTAGTTAGGGCTATAAACCTGCAGATACATCTATAGAGCTGCAGAGTTCTTAATAGGTACCATAAGATAACGTGCGAGAATCAAATAGAAAAATAAATCGTTCAGCCATTGCACAGTATAAAATTAATACTGTGGCCATTGTGCCACCAACCTTGATACCGTTGTATGTTAAGTTCATTAGAAGTATCTACATAATTGGTACGGATAGCAAGCGAGATGTAATAGAAGGATTTACGAGTCCAATTCGTCGGTCCGTATCGATATGTACCTACTGAGAGGTTTCCTTTGCAAAATGCCTACTTACGTCAAAGTCCGTTGCGAATTAGTAGATTGTGTTAACACCACCGAAAAAAAAAAAATTAAATAATCTATACTAATATTGTAAAGCTGAAGAGTTTGTTTGTTTGTTTGAACGCGCTAATCTCAGGAATTACTGGTTGGAATTGAAAAATTATTTATGTGTTGGATAGTCCATTTATCGAGGAAGGTTATAGGTTATATAACATCACGCTAAGACCAATAGGACAGGAGCATAAATGAAAAATGTTGCGAAAACGGGCATAATTATTCCTTTTTTAAGAGCTTCCATTGCGTGCGCTGCGTAAGCGGTTAAGTTACGCAGCAATCATAATATGTAGTGTAGGTAGGGTAGATGGCCAGTTGACGGGAGCGAAGCCGCGTGGGACAGCTAGTAAAAAATACAAATCCACTCCCATGCAGATGCTTAAAGGAGAATGGGCAAAATTGTATGGAGCCTGGGCTATCCGCGGTCAATATTGAGTTTGTTATTTTTTATGTAGTCCTACAATTAGGTACCGTATAGAAGTTTCATTGCCGCGACGTAACGTATCGTTTTAATAAGATTTTGTGGAGTTTTAAGCAAAAGTATTACACACACAAAATAATTGATATTATGTTCTATGCAATTCCATCATGTATAAATGTAAATATTTTTCCTAAGTGGATTGCAGTGAAACGTTCATAGTAAAATATGTTCCTAATTATCACTACTCTCATTAATGGCCGTCGACCGCCCAATAGTACCCATTCTCCTTTATTGCTTGAAATAAAATCAGTTTTGTTCTATAATATTACCTATATTGTTGTTTACAGCAATGGATGGAAAGTTTGACTGAAAACAGCAATTCATATGGTTCTGTAGACTCTGGATTATTTAGCAACTGTAAGTAATTTTTATAAATGTTCTTGTAATATCAATAAACAAAAATAAATATTTACTCAATTTCTTCGTGTCACTACATAAAAAATCTTGTAAAAGGTTCTAATATAATTATTTTAAAAGGTATATCATTTGATTATGATGCAGACAGTGAAGTCACTGACAAAGAATGGTCCGACAATAAAATAAAAAAGAAAAGAAAACACACCGGCAGCCCTAATCAATCAAATGCGGAAGAATTGAGCTCACATGACATATTAAACGCAAGGTACCTCATTAAGTAAGGCGAAATTATATTCTGAAGCTTTCACTATTCGCTAGAACAAAACCTTAAAACTCTACCACCATTTTTGCAGATAATTATGAAGATTAGAGAAAACAGAAACAAGAACTAATTAGTTATTATCAAACGATTTATATACAAAATAACAATTAGAATTTACTATCTTAATTATATAAATCTATAAATTGCATATTGTTTCATTTAAAACCGAACCGTCTATTTATATTTTTGGATGAGAACACACTGTAGTATTAGACGACTAATAAACATCAAACTAGATTATAATGAGGATCTTCAAACAACTAAAACGTAATGCGCCGAGTTCCGTGGTTTGTTAACACCAGAGAAAGCGCAATGTGAGGAAGTGGAGGAACTTTCTCGCTCCTCATCCGCTCTGTCTTCCGGGATCTTTACTGACCGACCGCGCTTGTCACGTCGATGTTATAGGACTGCGACCATCTTTGTTGTTTCATAGCCAAAAAAATATCGATACTGCTTTGGTTAAAATAACGCAGAAAATAAATAACCTATGCCCGAGATAGCCAGATCTGACCAAGATCTTAAATTAGATGTTAATTATTTCCAACTTAATTTTAAAGAAGCCAATGGTTATATTAGTCTGGCGGTTGTAACAGCGCTGTGCGCCTCGCCGGGCGATGTGTTGTGCTGGTTCGCACAGCAAATCTCGCCCTGTGTCGCCCAGCATAACTTGATGTTGATTTATCACCGTAAATTAGCTATATTTTTCTGCATCACTGTAATATTAAAGCCACGTTGTAGCCGCGATCTGCATTCGTAGCGCTTTCAAAGTGCATGAGTACCGAGAATATAGATAGAAAAAAAGATTGATTTACCACTCAGTGTGTTCTCACCCTTATTATTAAAAGTCAATCAATAAAGTAATACACATTCAATTGGTTTACTAAGTACGTTCATACAAAAGACACAAATATTTAATATCGTACATTATAACAAAGAGTTTTAAGAAAGAAAAATGATAATAGATTATTAAAATTTAATAGTTAGGTAATTGAACTAACATTATGTATTTGTTAACAAAAATATTGGGAACAATATTTGTAATGTATGATACGCACAGGTACCGACACAAGATTCCTTTCAATCTGTGGAATACAGAATTTGCCAAACCAACAAAAGCTATCAAAGCTTTGGGTGGTTTAGCTCACTCATTACAATGTATTATTTTTTTGACTTGCCCGCGAATGTTTGAACGTGTCTATAAAATCTAGATCGGTCGCCTGCCGTTTCTTTCATAACATTAGACATGTTTCCAAATCTTTTTACAGTCCGTTCAACCGATTTTGAGTTCTATCCCGTAAATATAAAGATGACATAAAAAGCATAAAACTGTTACCAAAACCAACTGTTTATTAGAGCTACCATATGTCGTATTACCAGAAATAGAACTCAAAATCGGTTGAACGGGCTGAAAAATGGGCTAATTTAAACGTCTAATGTTGTCGCAAATAGAGTATAGTGTAAATAAATTAACTGACTAAAGGAAAATTCATTTTGCTTCGCCAGTAGCCCCAAGTTGCGCTAAAATAGCTGTCTTAAGAAGTGTCTTGTAATTGTGAGAATTTAATAACAAATCCCTTACACTAGGCAATTTCGCGTAGAAAGCGGATTATTTTCTTGTATTTGGCTAATCGGGACTCTTGCTTGAAATGAATCTTCCTTCGAACGTTTTATAAAGAATGCAATATCTACACTTGAGAGCACAGGGATTTACTACGATATTTTGAACTAAAATCACAGATAATATTAGAAAATAAAGTTTGTAATCAAATAATACTTTTTCAAAAGCGCATACTGTAAGATTTTAATTATAAACATCATTTTCTAATATCTACGATATAAAATAGAGTAACGCTGTGATAGTTTTGCTCTCAAGTGTAAGTATTTGGAAAAGTAAGATTTATCGCAATTCATCCATAACGCAAAATTGTAGCTGCATAATTGGATTATAAATACTTAGATAAGTAATTAAAAATATCACTAGAGTTTAAAATATTTAAAGAAAATAATTCATAATCACTACGAACACATGAGCAAAAAAATTATTTTAAGAGTACATATTATTATTATTATATTGATTGATTTCGTTTGTAATATTCTTATTTACATTCTTTTCTATTGCATGAGCATACGTCCGAATGGGAATAATTTAAAAAATCTACTAACTGTCCTTACTTAGTTCACAAAAGCGTGATAATCAGTAATCACACAGCGCCCGGGCGAATTGCTCAGGCCTTTGTTTTATATATATAATAATACATCTTTTTAGTTTGAATATTTTGAAGAATATCAAGGAGATAAGTAGAATAACAATAATATCTTCAATTTCATGCCTACCTATCCACCTGTCTTTTCCAGGAGTAAGAAAAAAGCGTCTATGAATGAGGTGTACATTTAAACTGTGTATATTGTTGTATATAATAAGGCTATAAATCTATTGCTATTACATATATGATTTTAGAATTTATTATAAAATTGTCCGTCTATGAAATCTATTATAATTAAAAGGGCGACTCTACCCAGGGAGGATCTCTGCAGGATGCGACGCACCTAACTACCCAAGCGAGGTTCGCGATGCAGAAATGAAAAGTATCCGCACCGCAGGAGCCGCACGCGCCTCAGTGATCGCATTTTCTCAAGGCCCCGCGCTATCCGCGCCGCACGCATCGTATCCACTTCTGTACATCTTGAACAATATTTTCTATACGGATATGGATGACGTCTCCGCGCCGCCCGCATCGCACTCGCCGCAAGCATCGAACGCGCCGAATCTGATGACGTCATCCGCACCCGCTGGTGGATTCCGTATACCTACAGCATTTTGCTGAAATGCGGCTCGTGCGGTGCGGATAGATGCGCGAGGCTGCATACGATTTCGTATAAAGATTTACAAAAATCGATTACTGCGGCGCGTGCGGCTCCTGTGGCGCGGATAGGTGCGCGTTCACCTTTAACGGAGTTTAAACACTTCGTCCAGTGTGTTGGAATATCACCGTAGCGTAATCCACTTCATAATTGAAAGAATAGATGTAGCACGAAGCGACATCCTTCGTGATTATTATACGCATCCCACGAAGCATTTATCTTTAAGCTCTTTGGTGCCGTCGAGTAGCGGAACTCTTTATCAGAGGCTGTTGTGTGAGAGCTATGCATTACTGAACTCGTCCAGTTATATAATAAGTAGGTACCTAAATAGATCACAACTAACTATATAAATACTATACATATTGGTAGATAAAAGATTATCTCGATTGAAAGGTTTAGGCCAATTTTGCCGCTTGTTTATTTCAAAAATAGTAGTTGACTATTTTTGAAATAAACAAGCGGCAAAATAAACACCCCTAAATCCTAGCATCAGATGGAGCCTCCGCTAGCCGACGAGTAATTTTATTTTTTATGCTGTCCATAGGTCCATACTATGCTCAATATCCCAATTCTCTATTATGGTATACCTTAATCACTACCATATTACAAAAATACAATAAATCTATATTTTGTTACGAAAAAGAATATCACACTCGAGGTGTCACCCATAAACCACTTCAGAGTACTTGAAGAAATCTCTGTACTACAACTACATTTAAGTCTTACAAGCTATAAAGAAATATTTACCAGTGTTTTTATTGAGCAGTATTTGGGATTAATGTATTCGCATGCAAACAGGCACTGTTAAGTTTCATTTATGTACTTATTCACTTAAGCGTATTCTGTTAAGGCAATATTCATTCATATAATAAGTGGTTTCTGGATGGTTGGCTAGCATCTTGTACAAAAATTCATATTTATTGTAAATAAGTGGGTACCTGTCAATTTAAGCGTATATATTGTTAAAATAGACAACCACTTACGTCCCTCAGGCATGGAACAAATGGAATCTTTGCATAGTGTAAGTTATCTGTTCTAAGAAGAGTTCTGTTTCTATTCCCGTGGTATTACACGAACGCAGAAACAACATACGTTGTGAGTTGAGTTCATCCATAATGCGTAATGAATTCGGCAAGGCAACGGGAAAAGAGTATGAACAATCGACCAATCCCATGGCGAGATGAAGATTTCCGTCTATGTGAATATGAATGGTCGATTGTTCATTCTCTTTGCCTTGCAGAGTTCATTACGCACTAAGGCTGCAGATGCATAGCATTCTAGTTTCCACATTCTTTGTAAAAATTGGTTAGACTATTAATACTCTTCTAAGAAATATGATGCCTGTTCATTCATTTGCAACATGTTTATGAGTATATATTTCATAAAGAAACATTTCGTTAGAAAATATCTTACACAAATTATAATTAATAACTCCACAAACATTTAGATTATATCAAAGTCGAAAAAGGAGTGTACCTTATTATTTCTAGCAAATTCTACAAAGTTCTATGGGTTAAACAGTTGGCTGCTATGGATTTCGGATTATACTTGTTGCATGGTTCCTATTTATTTAATATCGAACCAGTAAAAACTACTCTACCGATAATAAACTTGTTACTAATTCTCATTTCATTGGTGATTGCAGCATTATTTCGTATTCTCTTCTTGTTTTATGTATATTTGAATAAAATATCGTCCAGTATGTAGCCACCTGACCCTCCAGGCAAAGTGTAAATTCTATAAGCGATGGTGATTGTCGAAATACCAACATGTAAGGGATTGATCACGTGATATTTCGATAGCGCTTGGCAATCCCATACATTTTAGACGTCTTTAGGGTTCCGTGCCCAAAGGGTAAAAACGGGACCCTATTACTAAGACTCCACTGTCTGTCTGTCCCCAGGCTGTATCTCATAAACCGTGATAGGTAGACAGTTGAATTTTCGAAAGCGGTAAAGGACGTCAGATTCCAAGTAGGTCAGATTCCATGTACGTCATTTTCCAGCTAGGACATTTTCCAACTAGGTCAGATTTTGAGTTAGAAATTGTTTTTGGTACACTCAGTGCCTTTTCACACGTCCCGGTTCGCGGGTAGCCGGTGACAAGTACCCGACAGCGAATGTATAGCCATGTACGCCGGTACATGTGAAAGATAACGTATTACGCTAAGCTTACTCACATTGTATTCATCGCACCATGTCTGCGAGACTTCTTTGGTGGCAAGGACTCTATAATCTAGAAATGATGACACTAAATATATTTGAACTCCTTGATTGCGCTATGTATGTATCTGGCCGCTTAATTTATTTGTTCAGCTAATAATTATTCAGTCAATATTATGACAATCAATGTCATCTTTATTAAATTGCTAATAATCTATTACGTTACATGAAAAATGGATCGCGGTGACTCCGAAGATTTGAAAGTGATTTATACGGCAAAAAATAAACCGTGTATCTTATATAAAGGGTATAAATATTGTTTTGCTGCTGCTGCTAAAAACAGTGGCAATTTAAATTTTCGCTGCAGTAATCGCAGCAAGTGCAATGCTTCCGTGACTGTTAACGATAAATACTCTATTCTTCGGGAGAGTGTCCATACCTGTTTGCAAAATTTTGGTCGTAATGACATTGAATTAGCATTATATTCTTGTAAAAAAAAAGTTGTCACATCTTTAGAGCCAGTGCAACATATTTTTGAAGAATCAGTTGAACATTTAAAAGGATCTCAGTACTCGCTATGTAGACCATCGTTTAATTCAAAAAAGAGTGCATTGTACAATGCAAGAAAACGAGAACTACAAACATCACTAACTGTAAAGAAGTTGGAAGACGTAAAAATTCCGGAAATGTTGTCTAAACATTTTTTAGTAGCCGAGGATGGAGAAAAAGATAAGATATTGGTCTTCGCTACTAAAACTGCATTAAAAGCAATTAAAAATATAAAAATGTTTTATGGTGATGGTACATTTAAAATTGCTCCAAAACCTTTTTTTCAATGTTACACTGTTCACGCAGAATTTAATCACACTTCCAAATGTACTAGTACTATTATTCCTATAATTTATGCCCTACTTCCTGACAAAACACAATCAACTTACATGCGTTTATTTAAAATATTGAAAAACACATTGAACATAAATATCGAGTTCTATAAGAGCGATTATGAATTGGCAGTCATGAACGCTGTTGAAGAAGTTTTTCCTAAAGTAATAAAAACTGGTTGCTTTTTTCATTTTAAGAAAGCAGTTTGGCGAAAGTCAAAGGAGCTTGGAATATGTAATACTAAAATGGGCAGACGATTTACCAGATTATTAGTAAATTTGCCATTACTCCCCAAAGTATGTATTCCAGAGGCTTGGCTGACATTAAAAAACAAATTCAAAAAAGTTGAGAATATTGATCAGTTTCATAAATATTTTGAGAGTTATTGGCTTGGAACAATTACAGTCGACGTTTTCTGTTGCGAAAAGGAAACGCGTCGTACTACCAATCACTTGGAGGGATGGCATAACAAAATGAATCGTAAGATTCTCAGGTATTCCAATTTATTATATGTCATTTACAAATTGAAAAAAGAATCAAGTAGTAATGATTTAAAAATAAAAGATGCAGAGGTACATAAGCCGGTAAAAAAATCTAGAAGTGTTGACAGAAAATTTGATGACTCATTGAAAATTTTAAATGAAGAGTGCAAAAACGGGCACATAACTGTATCCGAATTTTTAAGAAGAGCATCCAAATTAAGTTACAGGAGAAAATACAGAACAGAACATACGGGAGACAGTTCTGTTAGCGAATCAGAAAGTGATTCAACTTTATCTTCAATTGAAAGCCAAAGTACCGTATCTATAAGCTCAGATTCGGAGCACAACATTTCAAGCATAGAAGAAATGCTACTATACTAATCTGACCTACTTCGAATCTGAGCTCCATCGCCGAATATGAATGCTAATGTAAGAATGTTTCAAGATGGAAAATGTATTTTTTTTTTTGGTTTCGTAATAAAATAGTTTTGAAAACTTACTACGAATCAAAACATTTTATTTCTCATTTTCATGGCTTAATTTCATATCGGAAAATTATGATACTGACTGTATTGTGCATTGCCAACTCAAAATCTGACCTAGTTGGAAAATGTCCTAGCTGGAAAATGACGTACATGGAATCTGACCTACTTGGAATCTGACGTCCTTTACCGCTTTCGAATTTTCACAGATGACATATTTCTGTTGCCACTATAACAACCAATAACAGAATAAAATAAATATTTAAGTGGGGCTCCCATACAATAAACGTGATATTTTTGCCGTTTTTTGCGATAATGGTACGGAACCCTTCGTGCGCGAGTCCGACCCGCACTTGGCCGGTTTTTCTTAAGCGCTATCGCGACGCTTTCGTTTATAGAATATGACTTGCCTAGACCTCTGGACACCTAGAACCTTATTCACATATCATTCAGCATGAAACATTCTATTAGAACCGTCAGGGTTATGAAGACGACAAAAAAATGCTTATTGTCAGTACAATTAGTGTCTACAACAATAAATTTGTATGCAGTTATTCAGAGCTCACAATTTATGTACTCTCATCGCAAAAGTATGTGGTCTGCATAGGCTAAGGGCACTGATGATTTAAACTAGTATATAAATTTACCATAGAATTTTTAAATGTTGGAGCCTAAAAAAGTATCTTGTTTAAGCATGATTCTTTACAGTATTCAAAAATACAATCTTAGAGCTTTTGAATGCTTATTTTTCTAGTTGGTTAGTGATTATACAAGTATATATTTATACCTACATTAAAACACAACCGCGGAACCCATGAGAAGACTTTTTATATCATAGTTTAATACACTTCCTAGTGTTTATTTACTTAAATTCTGTTAAAAATGTTGCTATTATTTAACGAGGTGTGGCTCTACATATTCAATAAAAACAATTTTATATAACTGTCAATGTGGCTATATTATATTCGCATTCAGTAATTAATTAATGATTGGCCACTGGTTTTTTGCAAATAGCGTAAATGGTCCAAACAAAATCTGATCTGATTTGATTTTATAAAATAACTACATACCTTGCTCATTTTACCACATCATCAGTAACATGTATGTATTAAATATTATTTACTAATTCCACCTCAATTATTATAAAACTCTCAACTGTACAATTATTAACACATTAAATCAAGTTCCAAGGAACATTTACACTACACATTACCTATATTATATTATACTTTAAAATCAATTATTATTGCATCATTAAGATTACAACATTATTTTTAGTAAATGTATTATGTAAGCTAGAATTCACCATGATCAACACGAGGAAACGTCTACTAGCTGGTCACATGAGACGCTTAGATGGAAATTTAGGGGAGGAGGGACCGAGCAGGGTCAGATTTAGTGAGTAGCACGCCGCCGAGCAGCGCCAGCGCCGCTGCGGCCGCCAGGCGTCACGCGCGCGGCCGACACCCGGCGCCGGGCGCACGCGCGCAGGCGCACCGTCATTGTGTCGGCTTCAGAATTGCCATCTTACGCCCGCGCGCACGCGCCTCCTGCCGCGAAGTTGTATACTCAAACCACAACACATTGGGTATCAGTGTTGTATCTCTTATCATCAGTATTTCACACAGTTTCCTGAAAAATAGCAAACATGATTTGTTAGTATAAATTATCAATTATGGTATCACACAGGCAGGAAGTGAAGCCACTTCAAGTCTTAGTAAAAATGAAAATTATGGTGATAATATACACTTACAGTGACACAAGCTGAGGAAATAGTGGAGTGAAAACTCTGTGAACTATTGCAAACCATAGGGTTGCAAAAATAAATCCAACTATGCCTCCCACTACAACTTGTGATGTAGTGTGGTAGTGTAGATACACTCTTGCAATGCTCACCAGCAATGATAACAAAACACAGCCGCCCACAATTATCACCCTCCATAGTGCTGATATTATACTGTTATTATTTATGTGGTGTAATCTGAAAATATGGTAATAATTTTATTTACATTTTTATTTATATAAATGTGGGTGGAGCGGGAGGGGATGGCCAAAGAAAAGATGGATGGACTGTTTGAGGAGTGATATGAAAGAAAAGGGTGTCAGTGATAGCGTGACGGGGGACAGGACGATATGGGAGAAGAAAATGGGTTGCACCAACTCCAAGTAACATCGGACAAGGGCAGGAAGATGATGATGAATTGGATTACTGTCAGGATGCATAAAATTTTTTTTTCATAATAATGACCATATTAAGTTATTACATAAGATTTTTATATAACCTATGCCCTATCTGGGATGGTTACCTTTCAAAATAGTTACAGGCTTTATCAAATAAGTGCAGTGGTTGCGGAACCCTTTACATATTTTTAAACAAACTCTCAATATTATGCACTCTCTCTTTATTATATTAGTAAAGATATATTAAGAGTATTTATTATAAGGGCATTATTTAGAGAAGGTGTAGAAACAAAGGCATGGAAAAAAGAGTAAACTCACCTGATTAATACAAAATATAGAACATAAGTACTGAAGAACCAAATAAATTGAGCATGTGATGATGGCATCCCATATTCATTGTACAAGTTTCCTCTTGAAAGTGGTCTTGCTTCACATACTATGTGTTTTAATATTATATTCAATACTTCATTCACCAATGTACCAGTGAAAAAAGTAATCTGTAAATGAAGTTGGTTAAAAGGGAATATTTTTTAAATATTTATTTAAATTTCAAGTTTTTCTTTCAAAACAAGTATGAATGGATAGGTGTCAACTTTTAAAGAAACCATTTTTCAGGACAGTTTGGTTTTTGATTACATTTGTAGCTTAAATAAAATATGCTTTACAGTTACATTGAAGTAGAAAATAGGTAGAGCTCAGTTAATTTCAGAAGCAGTCGGAACTCAAGGCTTCCAATAGGTATTCTCAATGACACTTCCAAGTTTTATAACAAGTATCTGTGTGTGACTTACTGTGTGCAGATCACGACGAAACAAAATAAGCGCAACAAATCCAGCGCCAATTCCAAATGGGGACAGGCTTATAAGGGCGAAGAACTTTCCAAGCCAGTCACCTGAAAACATAGACATTGCGGGTAACTAGTGGAGCATTAATAGCGTAGTATGTAACCGAGTTGATTTATGTTAAACTTACCTTTTGGATATTCAACTAAAGTGAGTGCTAGTGGTTGCCATTCGATATCACCGTTATTATGCAAAACATCACTCACGGATACAGCTTCATCCTCCATTTTCGCTTCATTTGCTAGAAAACTGAAACAGTTTTTAAATTAATATAAAGCATGTATAACATTATAGTGATAAATAATAAAACCAAGGGTCTAAGCTCACATCCACAACACGGTCGACACGAAACAAGTTTTTGACAATCTACGAAGTGCGAACAATCGAATCAATCAAACCGATGACATATACCTGTGTTGCCAATGTATATAAATATTTCGTGTAAAGTACATTAAAATCTATACTAATATTATAAAGCTGAAGAGTTTGTTTGTTTGTTTGAAGGCACTAATCTCAGGAACTACTGGTTGGAATTGAAAAATACTTTTTGTGTTGGATAGTCCACTTATCGAGGAAGGTTATAGACTACATTAAGCTACGACCAATAGGAGCGGAGCATAAATAAAAAATGTTGCTAAAACGGAAAAAATTATTCCTTTTTGAGAGCTTCCGTTGCGTGCGCTGCGTAAGGGGTTAAAGTTACGCAACATTCATGTATGTAGGGTTTTTCATGTATGTAGACCCGTCAACTGGCTACCTACCTACCCTAACCTACCTAGGTTAGGGTAGGTAGGTAGCCAGTTGACGGGAGCGAAACCGCGTGCGACAGCTAGTCCATGATAAACTACTAACTATCATCACGTATCACGTACTATGTATCATCATCACATCTTTGAGATCCCAATATAATACCAAGGCATGTGATATCATTTATTGAACCACCATTAAACTAATTCCAAATTATTTGTCTAAGGTCTACCTAAAACTTCGCCATCCCTTTGTTAAGATGGAACCACACTTACGTGTCGTGACGTGGCGTGGCGCGGGATCCACCAATCCAACGACTCTGTTCCAGCCTACGTCATAATACAACGAGTTTTGTAGCCAATCAACTGCGTCAGAAGGCGCCACGCCATACCACGACACGTAAGTGTGGTCCCGTCTTTACAAGGTTATTACAATGTCACTGGTATTATTTTTTAAAATATTATAAATATTATTCATGACCAAGAAATACATTCTTTAATGTGCATTAGAATGCAGATGTAACAGATTTTAATGTTTTTTGAGTATCTGGCAGCAAATTGTATCGAGGTAGCCTTTCCAGTAAGCTTTGCAGAGGTAGTCAATCTATATATATAAAAATCAATTGCTGTTCGTTAGTCTCGCTAAAACTAAAAAACGGCAGCACCGATTTTAATAATTCTTTTTTTTTGTTTTGTTCGCCAGAATAAAGGGAAGGTCTAAAAACAAAAAAAATATGGGTAGGTAGGTAGGGTAGGTTAGGTAGGTAGGTAGGGTAGGTTACGTAGGTAGGTAGGGTAGGTTACGTAGGTAGGCTAGGGTAGGTAGGGAAGGGTAGGGTAGGGTAGGGTAGGTAGGTAGGTAGGGTAGTTAGGTAGGTAGGGTAGGGTAGGGTAGGTAGGATAGGGTAGGTAGGTAGGGTAGGTATAGTAGGGTAGGTAGGGTAGATAGGTAGGATAAAAATACAATGTATTCAAAAATTGAATGTTTGATGTTTTTATGGCAAAACAACGTTTGCCGGGTCAGCTAGTACTACAATAAAATTCTCCGCTCCACTATCCCGAGATCGCTTCTGTCAATGATTTCACATGTTGTCCAGTTGCGTAGACAGTTGAGACACAAAACTACACCAATTTTATATCACAATATTCACTAGGAATCAATTTCCAAATAATATTAACAGCCGCTGTACACTACACTCGAAAAAACCCCGCCAAAAACTCTGTCTCTGGTTACAAGTGAAATGTTGCCAATTTTGCCAAACTAGCTTAATAGAATATTGATGTCTTGTCTCTCTATGAATTTGACTTTGACTGCGGTGCGGTTTATGATTGTTTATGATTCATAGTCTGGCAGCCCTGTGTGGTTCTTTTGTGAATTCGTCGTCAAAAAAGAGGGCTAAAATTCTTGAAAAATTGGAATTTATTTGAAAAATTACAAAATATAAAATGGCAGACTCAGATGTAGTGGACTTGGATTTAACAATTGATAATTTAGTTCCGAAAAGTCCCGAAAGGTAAATATATAAGAATGTATGTATATTTGCATGTGAAAATATGCCAGTCCTTCATGTTTTTTTGAACATGAAACTACTAAATTCTCAAATTTACTCTAACGCGGGTAGCCCTTTATGTTACCAATAAATCTAAAATTATAACAATAACGGTGCCTTGACTTCTGACCTACATAAAGTACAATAGCCTGATCATAATAATATGTGTGGGAGTGTATGGATATGCATATTATAGCAAAGCCATATTTTGCATTCATGACGCATATAAACACTAATGGATTACTGTTGCAACTTTGATCTTCATCCAAACATTAAGGCTTGATTCTATCTTTACAAAAAATCATTTCAAGAACAGAATTTATCTGCTGTGTTAGTGCAGATATTTAAGAGTTCTCGCCAAACTTTTCGGTCGCCCTGAAGTTTGAGTTTGTTTATTTCCTGTAATGATGATTAAAACTTGCATGATAACGTACAGTAAATAAAAATCAATAATAAAAACTCATCACTTTACATGATCAAAACTAACTTTATTCTTTGCTATCAACAATTTCCCTAGAGTGGCCGAGGAAAAGAAAGAAAGTGGGAATCATTTGTATAAATTCAAAAATTACAAGGGTGCCCTGACTATGTATGATGAAGCTATACAGCTTTGCCCCGACAATGCAGCATACTACGGCAACAGATCTGCATGCTATATGATGCTGGGAATGTACAAAAAAGCCCTCGATGATGCACAGAAAGCAGTCTCTCTGGATTCTACATTCACTAAAGGATACATACGCATTGCCAAATGTTGTATTGCACTAGGTATGTAACTTTATATAAAATCTTAATGATCTATTGGGAGCTATTATCAAGTTAGTGAGTTTTTATGCTCAGAATGAGAAAGCAGTTTTAATTTGCACAATTTACTGCTGCAAGATCAGCTTCATTTAATGTTAGAATTCCACCAGTTGTTATTGAAATCACACCATTGTATAATCATAATCATTATTGAATGGTGTTTATAAGTGACTTCATATGAGACTGTTGATTCATTGGTTTGTCTTTATCAGCCTAGGAAAGAACCTAACATACAAATGTTATATGCCCAGTGCTCAATAATATAATTACTTATCATAATATTATTTACTTGATATGTTCTGTGGTTTAGCCTTGTGGCTAGTAATCAACACTTTACTAGATGATATTATTATTACAATATTATATTATAACTTGTACAGCTGTTACTAACATCCCAACAGTTAAGTTAAGCAGAAATTTAAAAATGTTTACTTTCTCTTTCAGTTTCATACTTGTGAGAAAAGTTAAAAGAAAAGCTGTAAAAATATGCAGTCATTTTGGTAGGAGTATTTCATCATTAATTTGAACTTTGCTTACTCCACAAGTAGCAAAGATTATTTGTAACAAACAAACCTTATTTCCAAACCTTTATTTGTGACATGTTTGATACTGGTGAGGCTGGTGGTATGAAAAGTATAGAGATAGTGCATTTCTCCAGGAATAGAAGTAGCCTATGACCCTGAGCCCTGTCATGTGTTTTCCTATAAGTGTAAGAATTCCCATTATCGGATCAGTACTTCTAGAGATTATCTCCAAGATACTAGATAATCATTATTGTTAAATAAATATTATGTGTACTATCAGGCGACCTATCGGGAGGCGAGCAGGCTGTGCGGCGCGCGAGCGAGCTGGGCGGCGCCGAGTGCGCCAGCAGCGAGCGGCGCGCGCTCGAGACGCTGCGCAAGCTGCACGAGGATGCACAGCGAGCCATGGAGACCAATGACTATCGCCGCGTGGTCTTCTGCATGGATCGTTGCCTGGACTACAGCCCCTCATGCACTAAGTGAGATATTTTCATCAAGTTCATTTATCAATAAATGATGTATGAAAAAATATTTTATCTATCTGTAATCAAGTAATGCAACATTAAAAATGCAGATTATCAATGAGATTTAAAAAACAGTTACCATTGTTAACAGTAATCTAGATAATGTATGTAGTAATAGTGGATGAGGATGTTGTGAATCTTTATTGTTACAAGTTGAGCATGTAAACCAATAAAATCTCCGTAATCTACAGTAATTTTAGCACTCAACTAAATATGTTTGTAAATCTGAGCACTTCTAAACTCCTTACATTACATTAAACCCCGCACATTGTAAATAGATTGATGTTCGTGTTTCCAGGGCGAAACTCACAAAAGCAGAATGTTTGGCCATGCTTGGACGCTGTCAGGAAGCCCAAGAAATTGCTAATGACTCATTAAGATTCGACAATTTTGATACCGAGGCTATATACGTGCGTGGTCTCTGCTTATATTTTGAGGTAAACAATCATACATTATTTAAAATAATTATAATTCAGTTGGCTGCCAAATTCACTACTTAAACTAATACATAAACCATTTTAATTTACAGGATAAAGACGAACAAGCATTCAAGCATTTTCAACAAGTTTTACGGCTTGCCCCAGATCATAAGAAGGCCATGGAGACTTACAAAAAGGCTAAACTCCTTAAACAAAAGAAGGAAGAAGGTAAATCTTGTTTTTTTTTTATTGTTTGAGCATTAGATGCAAGATTATTTTATCAAAACTAGCACAATTCCGATTTGTAATACTTTGCATTAATATATAGTAATCTGATGCAAATCGCCTGAAATTTTATGTTTTATGTCATGGTCATTTCAGGCAATGAAGCATTCAAAATGGGCAGGTGGCAGCAAGCGCTGAGCCTGTACAATGAAGCTTTAACTATTGACAAAAACAACAAGATTGTGAATGCCAAGCTGTACTTCAACAAGGCCACAGTATGCTCCAAATTAAACCAAATAAAAGAAGCTGCTGAAGCTTGCTCTGCTGCCCTTGAATTAGACGAAAACTACGTGAAAGCGCTTCTTCGACGTGCTAAGTGTTACACTGAACTTGGTGATTATGAAGAGGCTGTCAAAGATTACGAAAAACTCTATAAGATTGATAAAAGCAAGGAAAACAAGCAATTGTTACATGAAGCCAAAATAGCTCTCAAGAAATCGAAACGCAAAGACTACTACAAAATTCTTGGCATTGAAAAAAGTGCTTCTGAAGACGAAATCAAGAAAGCTTACAGGTATTTCTTTGGCTTTTTATTATATCTGGTAAAAATGATTGCTATTGCATATTGAGAAAATCACGAAAACTATGAAAGCTACCTTAGGCAACATTATGCGAAGCTGATCGAGCAGATAGTGTTACACATTGATATTCTAGTAAACAGATACATTATACATTCACAAAACAACCGGAAAAAGTGTACTGTGAAGCAGCGGCAGCACACATACACACTTTTCATTCATCATACATTTCACTATAAGTCGAAAGGGATGGCTTGATAAAACCAACAAGAAATAAAAACCGGCCAAGTGCGTGTCGGACCACGCGCAGTAATAGGGTTCCGTATTTGCATAATTATGCGGACTAAGAAAAGGGTTTTTTGTTGTTACATGAACATTAAAACGGTTTCCGCGGGTCACAATGTCTAAAAACGGGCCCACATTGGACGATGGTAACTGATGAAGGAATTATAAAATCCAACTTAACAAGTGAAGTTAGAAAAAATATCTGTTTGAGTACCACCGCGGGCAGAGGCAAGCGTTTGTAATAAAGATTTATAACCAGACTGCATTGCCATTACGGAGATAGTCTTCGTTAAAATCTCCATATCCATATACAAATGGAAAAGAAATATTTTAGTATGAGTATTTTCAAACAAATTACTCAACTACCAAAATCTAAAATCAAATTATTCAATGATAGGAACAAACAAACAACGTAAATAAGCTGCAATAAATAATCTTTATGAGGGAAGAATTATTATTAAGTATGTTATGATTTTATTTTTATATGGCATATATTTACTATCTATATTTAAGTAATTTTTTAATGGTATTAGTACAATTTTATTTCAATTCCTAGTACATTTTATAAGTTGGTAGACTATTACTCATAAACTTGTAAAGCCTACTTAGCTGTGACAGTTTTCCTTTTAATTTCGTTATATATACTACTGCCGTGATTTTTTTTCACTTAGCCAAAAGCAACAATTTCGCGGGCAAGGCGGGGAGGGGGGGGGGAGGACTTGACTCTAAGAAAAATTTGCAATTTAAAGCTTAATTTTGATCTCTGAATCGAAAAACGGTTTCAACATACCCGTAATATTTATAAATGGTCTATCCAATGATACCCCACATTTTCGAAATGTGGAATTTCGTTGAAAATTAATGAAAATGTGGGTAAAAAGGGTACCTTAGGAGGTAAAAAGGGGATTTAAAGTTTGTATGTAATTTCTACAGTTTGTAAGTTGGACACGTGAAATTTTACATTAACGCTCTTTGTTGATAAAAAGAATTAGTGTGTTTATTGGATTTTGGAAATTCCTCCCCTTAGGGGGTTGAAAGTTAGTATGTAATTTCTACAGTTTGTAAGTTGGACATGTGAAATTTTAGATTTAAGCTCTTGGTTGATGAAAAGAATTCATGTATTTAATGGTTTTTGGAAATTCTCTCCCAAAGGGGATAAAATAGGGGTTGAATCTTTGAAATTTATGAATTTTCTTCAGTTTGGAAGGTGAAACATCTGAAATTATAGGTTAACGCTCCTGATTATTAAAAAAAACTGGCCAAGTGCGAGTCGGACTCGCGCACGAAGGGTTGCGTACCATTCTCGCAAAAAACGGCAAAAGAATCACGTTTGTTGTATGGGAACTCCACTTAAATATTTATTTTATTCTGTTTTTAGTATTTGTTGTTGTAGCGCCAACAGAAATACATCATCTGCGATTGATTGAAATTTCAGCTGTCTAGCTATCACGGTTCATGAGATACAGCCTGGTGACAGAAGGACAGTGATGGATTGTGGAGTCTTAGTAATAGTATCCCGTTTTTACCCTTTGGGTACATAACTAGACTAGAATAGACTTTATTGTACACCAAAAAAGCACGGTTCATTTATTTACTTCCCATATTCCATAACTAAAAACGATAATTATATTGATTTCCGGAAATTCTACCCCTAAGGGCTTAAAGGTGGCAATTTGTTGGGCTTATATATTTGAAACTTGGCATAAATACTAACAGCAAATAGTAAAGGATGTCATTACAAGTTTTTCAAAACTCCTAAAATACGATTGAGGAGATATTAAAGATTTTTGCAGAATTTTAATATACAAGGCTTCTTTTTATGATGTTGGGGAGCAAACGAGAGATATCTGTTTGTATAAAATATCTAATTCCTTGGGCAAAATAATAAAGGTAACATTAGTTATTTGGAACTACCCCCAAAAGACGATTTAAGGGATGTTAAAGTTTGTATGGAAAAATATATTTCTTAATAAACTTGAAACTTGGGACACTGCACATAGCCTTTTTTTGATGTAGGGGAACACTAAGGGGGGATTTTTGTATGAAAAATCGTCCTTAGGCAAATAATAAATTGCCATCATTAGTTTTTCGCTTTCAGCCTTCAGTACCAACTCTAGATTCGTTTCGAGTGCCTAGGGAGCTCCGTGGACGAATACAGCGATGGGTTCATGGAAACTGTCCATAAAGTCGGGTCTAAGTTTTTCAAGACCCGTCTTACAGATAGAAACAAAAAACCCTCTGATCCTACTATCAAGCTTATGAAGGAGAGGCGTGACATGATCCTGCAGTCTTCAGATGAGGCGTGCATATACCGGAGGCTCAATAGACAGATCTCTAAATCCTTGAAAAGAGCCGAGCGTATTAAAGACGCGATTGAGCGAAATAAAGGTGTTTTCAAGGAATTTGGCTATTTGGCAGAGCCAACTCACGAAACTGACCGACAATGGCAGGATCGTATCCGCTAAACCGGAGCTTCTGAGGGAGATCGATACATTCTATGAGCAGTTGTACATCAATCAGCAAGCCCGTTGCGAGATAAGCAAACGACCCAAGAGCTAGGTTGATCCGACACTATACCGAAGATATGCCGGACATCAGCCTGTACGAGATTAGGATGGCTCTGAAACAGCTTAAAAACAACAAGGCACCCGGTGATGACGTAATCACGGCCGAACTCCTGAAGGCGGATGGGAAACCGGTCCTTAAGGCCCTTCAGAAGCTATTTGATTCCGTCGTACTCGAGGGCAAAACGCCACAGGCATGGTGCAAGGTTGTGGTGGTACGAACAATCTGGTCTGCTTAATGCAACCAAAGTTTGGTCATTCTTGGGGCTATGTCGATAACCTCAGTTTACATGTCCGTGTTTCCGAGTCAGATTCGATAAATACTTTCTGTTAAGTCACCGATATTCACGAGATTGGGTTCTACATGGGTATTTATAATGTCCTTAGTTTTATCCATATTTATCGTAAGACTCGTGCGGAAGCTCCACTACACTGTCGTCTTCATAGTATTAGATGGTGAGTGGTGTACTCGCTATGGATCTTATTGTAAAGCCTCATTACTGAGGTTTTGATCGAATGACCGGTGTGATTGTTATTAACCCACGAGCCCATTTGTTTAGCTAAAACTTATCGGACACGTCATTCAAGTTTTGTAAATCCTAACATAAACCGCAGATATCTACGATACCCCATTTATTATTGATTCAACAATAACTTATTTTGGTCGCCTTCACTAACTTCACATAATAAAGTCATCTGTAGTTGAATAAAATACAAAATCATGCGAAAGCGGTCGCGGGTGGAGTGCTAGTCTTGTAATAAAAACAATGATACACCTTCGCAAAGATTCAATTTATTTCTTAAGTTTTTAAAATATAACATTTTAGTCTTTTGCATTTTTAATATTAGTAAGATTACACAATACAATATGATTAAGTAATACAAGACAAAAAGAGGAAAACAGATTTGTGGAATAAGTATGACTTTATGTACTGCATAAGATATTCGCATCTGTACTTATAATCTATGTCCAAAGTGCACGCCTCATTGTCGTCCTCACGGCAAAAAACATTTACTATCTCTTTCTTTTTTCTAACCTCCAAATATTAGAATACTAAGATAAAACATTTTGTAAATTGAGGTGTATTGCGTACTTACATATGGTGTGACATCTCTTGTGTTTAATTAACTTTAGTATCATAATTGGTACACTTTCTAAATACACACGATGGCATTTTTTTAATTTCGTTTTTTTTTCAACAAAGCCTATCACTTGTCGTCATGGGTGACATAGACTAAAGACTATACGTCCCAATTAGGACGTATCGAGTCTTCACAATGCGCGCGCTCGTAGCATATCTGTTTACTAGAATATCATTGGTGTTACGTATGTAAAGAGTAAACAGCACATGTTAAAAAAGTGCGGCTTTTTTAAATAATTTCATTTGTTTATGCGTGAATTTAAGTTAAATGATTCAAATAATAATATGCACATGGGTATTTCAAACAGGATAATCTCAAAAACAGTCACCTAACCATACACGAGGTAGAAATCGTTTTATTTTCCTCCTTGATTCAGTGAGACACCTAACGAGAAAAGGTTCCCCCTATTGTAGACTATCTATAAAATTGTGAGTTACGCCTTAAATGGATCTTATATTCATAAAAGTTAGCTATGAGTAAAGCTTTATTAAATAAATGACGTATCAGGAAGCGTGCTCTGGTGCACCACCCGGACCGACACGCCGGCGCGCCCGACACGGAGCGCCGCGAGCAGGAGCGCCGTTTCAAGGAGGTGGGCGAGGCCTACGGAGTGCTCAGCGACCCCAAGAAGCGCGCGCGCTACGACCACGGACAAGACCTGGACGACGACGGCTCCGGCATGGCAGGTCCGTACTCATAGTCAATATACATACACTTTCTTACTCAATAAGGAGGTTGGTGAGAACACGCTCATAATGCTTCGTGAGTTACAAAGACTATAGTTGCAAATCACGCAGCTTTGCTCCTCCGGTCCTATCAAATAAAGCTTTATCTATTACGACTTTTAGAAATATTAGCTATTTATAATTGTCACAGCAGATCTTCTGAAGTTGGCGCTGCCAACCATTGCGCAAGAAACAGTTTTTCATCAAATAAATAAACTGCATAAAGTAAGCGAGATGGGATGATGCGACAAACGTAAGCGAGTGAAAGAGACAGTTTACAATGCTATCTACGCTTTCGACATTGACAAAAAAAATAGCTAGGTACTGCCCAGGGTCTTGCAGCCAATTCAGAGACACAAAGATCCGTTGTGAGTATTATACACAATGGTAAAAATAAAACCTATGAAAATGTCACTATGTTTTGAAACTAGTAACTAGGAACGGACGATTTTTTTAAATTCTTATTGAGAAATTAGTGAACACACTGCACAGTGTTCAGGCGAACTGCCTATTTAAGAAGATCTGGGCAAAAAAACAAATACTGATTGTGTTTTCTATTACTTTCAGACATTGATCCCAACGTAGTATTCCAGACTTTTTTCAACCGCGGTGGAGGACAACATTATGATTTCCACTCAGGCGGCGGATTCCCTGGAACGGCATTCAGCTTTCAGTTCGGCTAATTTCCTTATTCCCGTTTCATAAAAAAACATTATTTCGACAATCAACAAATGTTAAGCATAAATTAACAAATTCATATGATTGTGTACTTTATAGAATTAAAAGAAATAGTTCTAGCTGAACACATACGTCATTCCACATTAAAATATGTAAATGTTTCTGAAAGAGTGATTGATATTTGGCAAATTTTTGGTTTTATTTCATCCTATATTCAAACAGCTAAAGAAGTGTTCTATTTAAATGTTTACATAATTGCCATACATTATCACAACGAACTATAACCAAGTATGTTGTTGGGCACATAGAACTAATAACTGTGCATTAATGGTGTCGCGTTCAGAACTTTAGTACCTAATTATTATAATAACGACTGATTTGGTTAAGTAATTTTTTGACTGTTAGCCCTCACATGCGGAGTTGAGTGAACATGCTTTGTGTAATGTAATAATAATTAATAAAACTAGAAAATAACTATAACTACTTCGGGATTTTTTAATGAACTGTCACTGCCCGAAGGTAAATAAAGAACTGAAATACACAAAAGACCACAAAAAATGTACAATTTATGATAAAATTATACCCCTTTTACTTTGTTAATGTTGAAAAGCCCTGCCAAACGGACTGTTTTGATTTTTTAATATTAATATTTTTTAACAGTTTCGTTTCAACTTTTTATTTATATCGCAAATACCTACATGTTTGTAATATTTTATGTACGTGTAAGTAGATACAAGATTTATAGTTGCAATTAAAAAATATTTGATCGTTTCTGTAAATAACAAAGAAAATATGAAAGAAAAGTTAAAACTTAAGGAGTTATTTTGTTTAATCGCTTGTAGATTGGGTAGGTATTGTGTTCAATCATCAAGTAGAATAAAATATATAGTTATAGCTTATTACTGAAATGATCAATAAAAATTTAAACAAATAAAATAGATTATAAAAATATAATCAAGGACTTTCACAGTAGTTTTAATCTAATACATTTACTTTATGCATGGAAATAAAAAGTCCTCCAATGAAAATTTTTATTTTGCTAGTCCCGACTCTTAACCTTTTGCGAGCCAGCGCTTTTTTACGTAACTTTACCCCCGATGCCAAGCCTAGTGAAAATAATATGTGGTAGGCATTTTTGCTGGTGATGGGACATTTGCAATTATTATTTAGTTTATTATTGCAATTTTAGGTATTGAACAATGATTATTACTAGGTAAACTACAATAAAAACACTATTTCATAGCAGTTTCGACCAAATTTTATTCGAAATCTAATTAAGACATCAAGAAAGAAGAAAAAATATCAGAAATTTTAAGTGATTACGAAGTAAATTCACAAAACTAGATGACACCTTTAATATCTTTGTAGAAAAAGTAGAGTTGGGATTACTATAATATCGATTGATACAAACATAATCTTATTTATTCACAAAGTAGATTAAACCTAAAGATAAAGGTAAATTCAAAATTTTTAGTAAAGATAGAATACGTGAATACAGATGTTGCTGTTACTAAAAATGATGAAATATTGGACAACATTTTTACTTAAAAAAATATGCTATTGGCAATTAGCAGTTTTTTTTTGTTTTCCTCGCCTAATCTAACGCCATCTACGGCTAGATGATAAATGCTGTAAATATGTACGATCCTCATAATCTAAGTTATCGAAATCCAAATATGACCCAAATTGCACTTCATCTGGAACTTCTAAAATATCAATAATTTCTTGTGCTGAATAATTCACTCAATCAATAATTTCTTCACAGAACATTTTTACTCTAAACTATGCTCCGAACAATTAAATATAAATAATTTACCAGTATAAATTAAAACAAGGTAGGCACAAAAAAATATACACTTACCCACATGTTCACTACACTATTTGTTTATTAGATTCGCTTGTGACGTCATAAACGGACGACTAAAGTTGCCTATGGCGTAGGGATGACCATTCTTTACAAAAATGTAGTAACGTCTATAGGGGTATATCGATAATAATAATATCAACGTTTTTTGAATCAAGTCTGTGGTTTAAGGCGGCCAGTTTAAATAACTTTAACATCACTATTTATTTATTATTACAATAATAATAGTATAACTATAATATTATAGTAGTAGTGCAATATGTTGAGTTGAAATAATTATGTCTGACGAAAATAACTCCGATATTATTGAAGCCAGAAGTTTAAATTTTCTTCATTTTTATGCTAAAGGCGCTTATTTGTTTCAATTATTAAATGATATTCAATTAAAACGTCATTTAATTTATTTATTCCACAAGAACATCGTTTTTTGAGTCGTACTCGCACACGAAAAATACAAGATCAATACCTTACAAAAAATTTAGGCACCTTTTTTTGAAAGTTCTTGTATTTTTTTTCAAATGTATTTATTTTTATATATGTTCGACTCGCAATTGATCGATTTTTAGTATTTTGTTATTTAGCGATATTATCCCATCACTAGCTGACATCTAAAGTTGTCATCGGTGCCAAAAAAATGGGAAGAAATAGTTAGAATTCAATGCTTATTTCAGACACCATTTAATCCGTTACTATATAAATTTAATACACAAAATTTATTCCAAACTGCATTTCCACATTTTATGAATACCACATTTAAAACGCCACTAACAACCAGTATGGAGACTCATACAAAACAAAAATATTATTAAAAAATAGCAAAATTTAGACAACTTTAGTTGTTGGTGACGTCTTAGCCACGCGACCGTTTTGCAACTTAAGTGGTCAATGGCGTTCAAAAGGTTAAAAAGATCCGTCTGCTATACTATAGTTAGGATTACCATGTGTCTGGATTCGTCTTGATACATACATACCAAAGTTTTTTTGAAAATTTCAGGATATATTATTAGTTAATGAGTAATATACTGAATTAGTTAGTAGCTCATTTTGTGTTCACCTGACACTGAGAAAGTGGCGTTTTAGGAAAATAACCTTTCGGGAGCGAAGGAGGCAGCAGAGTCCCATAACTAGAGTCGAGTGGTTGACAATGAATCAGCAGTACAGAGTGAACCAAGCAAATAATTCAGAAATGCGACGTTACCGTTTGGTGCAAATTACATTAGTTAAGCGTCTTTAAGGAACCCTTCTCCCTACCGAGTCGACAGCGAGCTAGCAGCACGGGCGAAAGCGCTTGACTGTGTTTTGTGTTTTTCTACCAAAATTGAAAAAAAAATAACGTATGTAAAATTTCGTCTCATCTCACTTGTGTAAATAGTAGCTGAATATCAATTGGCTTGATAAATTAGTTGTTTTTTGCGCGCATGTGGCTACTTAGCCTCTACATTTGTAAGTGTTGGGTGGCACAGAATGAACCACTTTGAGAGAGTACACAATGAACCAAGTGATTCATTGAGCACACCTTAAAAGCAGGACCGCGAAATATAAGAAAAGGTGGAAGAAAAGCTGGTAAAAGTATGATAGCAATCGATATCCCAGAAAAAAATGCTCTGGCTGAAAATAAAAACAAGAAACTAGGAAAACAATAAAGATTGAACCTGTAAAAAAATATTCAAAGGACAGGAAAATTCTTGTAAACGATGAAAGAGAAATGTGACCCCAGTGTGTTGAGTCTTCGGATGAAAATCAGGAAGAATTCCAGCCAAGTGGATCATCTTCTGGCGGTGAGATGAATGAGGTTAATGGTCATGAAGATGATATTTTAGTCCTGAAAGATGAATTTCCACCACTTAAACGTAGTCCATGTGAAACTGATTTTATTATAATACTTTAAAAAAAAATAAACGAAAAAATCTATTACGTCGGCAAAATTCTGGCAATTTTAGATGATGAAGAAGATTGTGATTTTGTTGTCTCATACTAAAAATTAAAAAGCAAGATTCAACAGAAATTTACTGATCCAAAGGAATCTGATACGGCACTTGTTAATATTGCGGAAATTAAGTTTAACTTGCCATTTCCTAAAATTTAAAATTCTAATAATAGACGTCTAACTACTTACAGATTTCCTGATGATATCTCTCTTATAATTAGGCGTGATAAAAGTATCGTTAATTTCTTTAATTTTTACGATATTAGGTAAGTACCTCTTTTAACCAAAAATTACGCTTCTTGATTCTAACTTCAAATAAATAGGTACTTTAAAGTGAGTTTGCTACATTTATTATAATTCAATCATTTTAATGCTTTGGCCATGGTTCATTGTTTACTCACACGGTTCACTGTGCACCAGCCCTCAGTTCATTGCAAAGAGAATATAACCACTAGAGAGCTTATAGACCGATTTCTTCGAAGCACACGACTCACTACTGCGGGCCGGGAGACGAGGAAGAACGCGCGGTAGCAATTGGTCAGTTCAAAGTAAGTTGCGTAGGTATGGCTATCGTTAGGGTTGATCAACTCGATTAAGGGAAAATTGTCGATATCGATAAAATGGATGTTAACATTATTAAAAATACTCAATTAAAATAATATAAATATTATTTAATAAAAATCAATCAATTACAAATATAAATATGTGTGTCGGGGACATAGAGAAACAAAAAGTATTTTTCCAAATCGGTCAAGCCGTCTACGAGTAATCCGGGAACATAATACATAAGAAAATTCGACGAACTGAGAACACCCTCCTTTTTTTAAGTCGGTTAAAAGTAGATAGATATTTTTTCATACATTTTTTATTAAGTTTAATTTTATTATTATCGATATCGACTTCAGCTATTAAAAGTAACAGCACAGATATTTACGATAAAAATACAAAGGGAGTGAAAGGGATAGAAGCATTAGAATTGTCTAGTGAAAGAGCGAGACTTTTCCAAAAGACATCAACGCGGGACTCAAAATTGTGCTCGTTTACCCCATCCACCATTTTAACTAGATCCCTGCGGTGTCTCATAATCTGATTAAATTAAAAATAATTTTCGTACTGTTTACTTACCGATGAAAAGTTATGCCATCCTTTTTGTAACTAGATGTCTTGGCATGTTTCCCATACCCCTTTACGGCGCATGAGGGCATTTTTATGCGTTATAATTGCAATAAAAAGATAAAACAATTTGTATTTATTTAGCGTGCATACAGGTCTAATAACTGGACACAACTAAAATGGTTACTAGTACCGAAGCCTTTACATAGGCGACAAAATACTAATAGTTTTCGAGCGTCGGGGCACTGTATGCGCCGTCAAGTGGTTATATCGTCGTTGGTTCATTGAGTACCATCGAGTGTACACAGTGAATCAACCCCCAAAAAATAAAAAATAATAAAAATCTTAAGAAGTTATGTTATTTGAACAAAAACGAAGTACTACATAACATAGCCAGATATATATTATTATCTACAATTATAAGTAAAAATTATAAACTTACGGCCCTAGGAATAAGAGTTACAGATCTTGAACATTTAAGTGGTTCATTGTCGACCAACTTAACCTACGCCAGCATTTCACCCATTTATGTTTAAATCATTTAGGTATCCAGGGAACCCGCCGGATAATCCGCAAGTTGCTGATAAGAAATTAAAGCTAGAAAACCTAATGACTGCCCGAACCTGTATTGAAACCAACAGCCTAATTGGTTATGTGAATTCGCCAAAGAACACGCATAGGTAAGAGTGACGACACTTTTATAATAACTATTTTCGTATTGCGTAATACACTCGAAAGGGTATAGGACATGACAAGGATATATGAATTCAACTCATAGGGTGGCGGACGTATGTACCTACCCTTTCTAAATTATTTACGCGATACCGAAAACATTTAAAGGAAATGTGTCATACTCTTTCATGGAGTTGTTCCTTGCCTAACACACTAAGGTACCCAATTAGGCTGTTGCTACCCTATTATAAAATGTACTCTGTGGTTGCAGCTCATTCTCTGCAGTAGCGCTTGTGACCACCAGCTAGTGGAGGATTCATAGAAATATAAAATACAGGAGAAGTGGCAAGGGGGCGTGTCGGTGTCCGCGCGACGTGGTCTGACTGAGCATGTCACAGGCAAATGCCCGATCTCCGCTAAACAGTGCGCTTTCGACCGTCATCGTGACAAATTACAAGAATGCCGTGTTGTTCAGTAGTTTCTTGTAAAAAGCGAAGCCTAAACCAAAACTTTGTAAATCATAGAATCACTTACAATAAGTGAATACAAGTATTTCACTATATTTGTCTTTAAAATCATGAAAAACAACAAATCGTAAAATATTTCTTGCTTCTGCTATGTTATTTTTGTATTGAAATATCACAGCGACTGTACTATTTTTGCATTAAATACATTGCTTCCTAACCATTACCTAAGTTTGTCGCAAAGTGACTGGACAAGCAATGTAAAAATCACAAAACGATACATCATTGAGCGGATGCATCGCGTACTGCGTAGTACGGCCGCTGCTCCTTGCGACGAGTTAGTGATGTGCTTGTGCAGATCCACTAACGTAGGCTATCGATAACAATGTCGATGACGAATGAAATATTGTTATTATATTTTATTTTCAATTTGTCAACCGTTTTCACCCGGTTGGAAAATCGATGCGAAATAATGTGTATTACTTATTTTGATTATTTTACAGCGTAGTAGAGAAATGCGTAACCAACTTTTTGACAAAAAATGCAACCCCAATAATATCAAAGTGTCAAGTGCTGCACAAATACCTCCACTTTACAGGTCAGTGATTAAACATCATAGCACTAGCAGGGTTCAACAATACCTCCTGTTTCAATTCAATTTATTTATTTCAGGTAAAACAGACTCATAACATAATAACAATAATAGCAGCACAAAACAATTAAAATTTGCTACATTAAAAATAAATTAAACATTACGCTATGAAAGCCTAAACCAAAGTAACCGGATTTTTGATTGTTCGAATTTTTTGATTTACTTATAATTTTATTTATATTTTTAGCTGCATATTTGTTTTAACTATAAAATTTTCTGGACAAACCGTTTTTTTATTTATTTTCAAGTAAACAAAAAAAAGTGTACAATAATAAATGGGTGAATCGATAAGTTGACGATTTAGTCAATCACTAGCGTGTATGTAAAATAAATTGCTTTTGCACAGCACAACGATAGCGACCGATGTTTTTGTGTGCGTAATTTGTACGGTGATTGGTATATACACGCTGTGTTTGAAGGGATAAGATTTATAATTTATTGTGTAGTACGTTCTGATTTAAGAAATGCGGGTGTGTGCGCGACTGCGTATCTATTGCCTTTACTGAACTGCATGTGTAGTAGTTGCCGTGTGGTAGGGGCAAACTGGAGACACAGGTTTCCGATATCTTTTCGTCTACCGGGCATATCTCCTTGTTTATTATATCTATGGGAGGAGTGCAAGATCAGTCTCGACTTTAAAACTTTGTTTTATGTCTCGGAGAGCCAGAAGTGGCGCCGCTGACGTCCTGCAGCCGTATTGAGTAAGAGCGCAAAGAGTTTGAACGCTATCCAACCGACCAAATCCACCAATCACATGCGAGATGAATGACGCGATGTTTTTCTTTTTTATTTTCATTAGGCTCGCGCTTGACCACTATCTCACCTAATGGTAAGCGATGATGTGGGTGACGGTGAAGCAAGCTTGCCTAGAAGTAACCTATTCACTCTTGACTTAAAGACCCCTAGATTGTATCTATCGGAAAACACAGACTCCGGCAGGGAATTCCACTCTTTAGCTGTACGCATAATAAAAGTGTCCCCAAAACGTTTTGTGCGTATGGGTAGGATATCCACCATGTACCGATGACGCATCGCCGTGCGTCTGGTTGTCCGATGATGGAACGGGCTGGGCGGCATTAAATCATGCAATGCCATCGCACACTCCCCGAAATGTAACCGATAAAAAACCGACAAGCTGGCAACTCGGCGACGATGTTCAAGGCTCTGGAGCTTTGATTTGACCAGTGCCTCATTGCCGATAAGTCTCTTGGCCCGCTTTTCGATCGACTCTAGTGCATCAAGCTAGTATTTGGCAGAACCGTCCCAGAGATGAGAACAGCACGATCGAAGTTGCGCTTTATACAAGTTGATCAGCTGTTCCGGCGTGAAGTACTTTCTCACCTTCGCAAGGATCCCCAACTTTTTGGAAGCCAGCTGAGCCTTTGCCTCAATGTAAGGCCCAAAATTGAGAGTCGATGTCAACGTAACGCCAAGAAGCTCAAGATGGTCCGTTATTGGCACGGTTACATCACGGAAAGTTGGAGCCGTGTGAAATTGGCTCTTTTTAGCGGAAAAAAAACACGCCTGAGTTTTAGCAGCATTAAACTTGACCAGATTGGCATCACCCCATTCGGAGACTGCCTGCAAGAACAAGTTTAAACGCTCCACCATGGCCTCACGGAGAGACCGGATCTGTGGCCCGGTAGCCCGTGCGTTGGACAAGTATCTCTCAGCAACAGTGCTATCGTCTGCATACCCAAAGGTTTTAGCAGATCGTTAATGTGCAACAAGAACAATGTTGCTGAGAGCACCGACCCCTGAGGGACTCCGGCAATAATATCCAATTGGTCCGAAGGGCAGCCATCAACAACCACTCGAATAGACCGATCTCTCAGGAAGTCTGCGATCCAATCACACAGACTACCGGGCAGACCGAATGAAGGAAGCTTACCAAAAAGGCTTTCGTGCCAGACCCTATCGAAAGCCTTCGAGATGTCGAGGGAGACGGCAAGCGCTTCGCCGTACCTCTCGATGCCCTCACTCCATATGTGAATGGCATACGCTAGAAGATCCCCAGTAGACCGATTTCGGCGGAAGCCATATTGGCGGTCGCTAAGGATTTCGTTAGCTTTTAGGTATGCCAGGAACTTAGTGTTTAGTACACGCTCCATACACTTACAGAGTATGGACGTTACAGAGATGGGTCTGTAGTTAGCCGGGTCAGCTCGACTGCCCTTCTTGGGCACGGGCTGTACGTTGGCTTGCTTCCATGCATTCGGCACTTTTCCAGTCTCATATGAAAGGCGGAATAGGCGTGTCAAGATCAGAGACCGTTCAGGCGCACAGGTTCTACGAAGCTGGTATTCCGTCAGGGCCGCTAGCCTTGTTCACGTCCTGGTTGCGCAGCACCCTACGGACGTCCTTTTGATGGATGCTATTGCCCGACATACTCGTCTCGCATCCATCAAGAGAAGGAGGGGGCCGCGAATCACCAGGATTCAGACGTGAAGATTCCGCAAAAAGCGAGGGAAAAAAATTTGCCTTCTCCTCAGCGAAAAGGGCCAGCGACCCATCTGGTTTCAGCAGTGGTGGTAGTGACGGACGGCAGAAGTTCGATTCGACCGACTTAGCCAGGGATCAAAACGCTTTACTACCTGCTGGGTAAGAAGCTAGTTTGATCCCTATTCGGCTAATGTGGTCAAACCGAGCCCTTCGCAACACCAACTTGCAGGACTTGGCAGCCCTGTTAAAGGCCCTCTTATTCTGACCCACGTCACTCGCCTTGCGCGATCGCGCGTCGACCCATGCCGCGTCAGCAGCCTCACTGATGTACACTGTGAGCCTGGTTGTCTCCTGATCTCCGCTGTGCGAACGGTAGACACAGACGTAGATAATTTTATCCAGACCTGTGTCCACTAGAGCCCACAACGTTGAGAATCTGGAGTCCTCAAGGTTACGGAGACGCTGATAGCAAGTGTCGTCACGGGCGAACATACACACACTCACGCGTGGATTAATATTGTGGTGAGGCGCACATTGTGGGGGAGGGGGTTTGGAATTGGATATCCGTGTCGTGTGATTGGCCGATTTGATCGATTGAATAGCGGTTAAACTCTTTGCGCACTTACGCAATATGGCTGCTGGGATAAATCCTCAATACAGCGAAGGGTCGTCTTTCCGGGCGCCAAATCATACGACCGTTTGTATTTAAAAATTGGGCAACTTTAAAACTTTATTTTATGTCTCAGAGGCGTCACATTGAACTGTGCCCCAAAGGCGCCCCGCTTTACACGATTTCCTTTAATATTCGACCCAGCGCCTCCTTCCGCAAATAGCCGACGTAGGATTAGCGCAAAATTGATCGATAAAAAAATAAATTAGCTGGAACGAATTAACCGTATAGTTTGGAGCGGGTTCATTTTGGGGTGTGAAAAGCATACCTCCGCTGGCTCAGCCACGGCAAATTTTGAGACCCAGATTTATGTCATACGACATCCTAATTAATAACGTAATTATTGATTAATATACCTAACGAATCTTCTTTGGGAGCTTTAATAAAATAGTTGGCTAAAACGTTGACATGTTAGCGCCAATATTTTTTTTAGATTAGTGTGCAAGTTTATTGATTTACCTTTGTAAAATACAAGTGTGATAATCAGTGATAAATGATAATCGCCATTTTGATGACAGTGGTGGTCGAGGCTATAAATGCAGATTTTGAACACCTAAACTCCACGACAGGGGTAGTGGTTTGCTCATTGATTAATTATTTGACGAATTTATCCATATTTTAAACTAAATATTTAGTGGTAATGAATTTATTTGTTATCTTAAATCGAAGTTTCGCGCCAATCTTGTTTGTTTACAATTTTATTTTACACAAATACCTATCACCCACCCACATGTAAAAACGATTACAAATATGACAATTATGTCTGTAAATTTAATAAAGAACAAGCCCAGGGGGGGGTGACCATAAGCTCTTAGAGTAAGGTTATTTTGATTGTGTGTAAGGGACAGATGTATATGACTTGCGTAGACAGAGAAAACTAGTTTTCTCAGTTTTCTCTGTCTACGATGACTTGTATACATCTGTCACTTAAGCGAACTCAAAATAACCTTACTCTAAGAGCTTATGGTCACCCCTCATCTTTACGTAATTAACAAACGCCGGTCCAATAACACGTAAAATCCTTTACCACTACCAATTACCAAAGATTACTGTTAAGTACGGAACTGTATTATTGTATTGTCTGTGGTACGGGTAGATATTTTATTGGCAAACTTTATTACGCGCGCGATGCTCTCGCGTCCCCCGGGCCCCGCCCCTTTTTTTTTCAGTCTGCTTTGAACCACCGAAGTGTGCGCGCACAGCGCGCGCTCCGCGAACCGTTCGACAAGGCGTCGCCGCACAGTCTCAGTTACAAAATTATTGACTAAGCGAATGAACTGTCTACCCGACTAATCACGTACTGCGTGCTGTACGCAACATTAAGTGGTCCTTCTTGCCGGATTTTGAATCTCGGCCACGTGTTTTAGTCGGGATAAAAAGCCTGTGTGCAGGATGTCACTGCTTCGCACACCCCCAAAGGGTGTTATTACACGTAGTAAACGTGCCACGGAGCAGCCGGCAACTAAAAGTGAACAGTTACTCGTAAAATCATCGAAAAGTAATAAAACCGCGTGTTCGTCGGCGGCGGCCCGCAAACGGCTAGAGTATGAAGCAGCTCAACTTCAAGCACAAATCGACCTCGATTTAGCACAAAAACGTGCACAAATTCAGAAAGACTTGCTTTCGAAAAAACTAGAAGTCGATATAGCAGATTTACAAGAAGATTATGCCTCAGTTTCAAAAAGTTCTCGAATTGTCGAGTCGTGGCTCGACAAACAAGATGGCGTCGTATCCATCGCTAAAAGCGATTGCGCAGATAAAGTCTGCCCACTAAATTCGATGCCGATGTGTAATAAAACCTGGAACCATACAGAACAGCAACAGGACTTCATCAGCGAGCGTCCGCCGCGTGACGACAGCATCAACCAGTTGACGGAGGCGTTGCACCAAGTACTTACTAGAAGTAACGTTCGTGACAACAACAGAGAACTCCTTGCGCGCCTAGCAACTTCAAAAGACTTACCGGTGTTCGATGGTGACCCTCTGCAGTGGTTGCAGTTCAAGGAATCATATAAAGAGTCGTCACTATTGTGCAGTTATAGCGATGCAGAAAACATTTGGCGGTTACGAAAGTGCCTACGTGGTGACGCAAAAGAAGCCGTGTCATCGCTCCTCATCGGCAGTACATCACCGCAAGCTATAATTGACACCTTAGAATTACGATTCGGCAGACCCGAGTGTATAATTAATAAAATAACAACTCAACTCAAGAAAATTCACCCACTCCCGATTGCATACCACACGGAGATAGTGAATTTCTCCATAAAAGTAAAAAACTACGTCACGGCTGTTAAAGCTATTAAATTGCAGGCATACTTACAAAGTCCAGAAACAACGTCTATAATACTTTCAAAGTTACCGCCCGCCCTTATCAATAAATGGGCTGAGTATACCTACGAGAGACAGGATAGTTCTATACCTAAACTAGAAATACTATCGGAGTTTTTATATAGAGAAGCCACTATCGTCGCTACTTCAGGTGTGAGTTACATACATAGTCAGATCGACGTAAGGAAGAAATACGACAATAATAATATAAAAACTCATTCAGTGTTAGCGTGCACTACAACTTCCGACAATAATAAATTATGTAAGTTTTGTCGAACCTCTCCGGAGCACGCTTTGGACAAGTGCGGCAAGTTCAAACGCGCTATGAGACGCGACCGATGGCAATTCGTACGTGCTAAACATCTGTGCTACAAATGCTTGAGCGCACGGCATAATGAACCCGCCACGTGCAGAGCTCCTGACTGCAGCGAGTGTGGACATCCACATCACCATCTCCTTCACTGGACGAAGCCTACCGCGCGACCAGCATCGTCTAAGGAGCCGTCGACGGCGCCTCCCGCGGTGACAGCAGCGACGGAGCGCCCATCGACGCCCGACGAGACGCGCCACGAGGATACCGTTGCCCACGCCCACAACAGTGCGTCCACTAGTGTTAGTGTGTCAGTGCCTAAAGTGTTATTAAAAATAGTGCCGGTTACCGTTCATGGACCTAAAGACAATATTCACACACACGCGTTGCTTGACGACGGTGCCACCGTGACGCTGATATCTGCTGATCTTGCTGATCAGGTGGGACTTCACGGTAAGACAGTCACCATGCGCGCCCGCAGTGCATGGGACTCCGGCGAGCTCGTGTGCCAAGCAGAAAACGTAAGTTTTGACATTTCTAATAAGAAGGGCGATCGTTTTAATTTATGTGCTCGAAAAATGAGAGAACTTAATTTACCTATTCAACGATTATCGTGTATGGACTTTAGTAGTAATTATTCGGATTATATTGACTACGACTTGTGCAAATGTGACGCGAAACCTAAGCTATTAATCGGACAGGATAATTATGATCTTATTGCTCCTATCTTGTGTTTAAAAGGTAATAGGAAAAATGAACCTTATGTTACAAAGACACCGCTAGGGTGGTGTGTACACGGTGTTGTAAATAACGTAAATATTATGAACATGTCAGCTGATCGTATTGCTAGTGATGACAGCGCGCAACATTGTTGTGATTCTGAGTTGAACGAGTTAGTAAGAAAATCTTTTTCGTTAGAGTCAATAGGTATATCAAAACAACCGCGGCAGAATGCGGACGAATTGCGCGCTATCACCATACTAAATAACACATGTGAATTAGTTGATAACCAATGGTTTGTAGAATTGCCTTGGAAGTATGATAACTTTGCTATGCCTGATTCTTATCAAAATGCCTGTAATCGTTTAAAATCAGTCGAAAGAAAAATGTCAGCCGACAACACTTATGCGTCGCGTTACCGGGAACGTATCCAGCATTTATTTTCCAATAATTATGCCAGGAGGCTAAACGAGGGGGAGTCTAGCGACCACATTTGGTACCTACCGCATTTCGGGGTCGATAACCCCAACAAGAAGAAGTTACGTTTAGTCTTCGACGCAGCTGCGAAAACACAGGGATGTTCTCTTAATGATTTTTTATTGACAGGCCCGGACTTATTGCAGTCTATATTTGGAATTATGTTTAGGTTTAGAGAAAATCAAATTGGAATTATTGCCGACATCAAAGATATGTTTCTTAGAATTAAAATTAAAGAAAAGGATCAACATGCACTTAGGTTTTTATATACAGATCAAGCCACTAAGGCCGTCAATAAATATGCTATGACGTCATTAATATTTGGTGCGAACTGCTCGCCTTTTATCGCGCAACATATTAAAAATAAAAATGCGATACGTTTTAAAGATACTCATCCGACTGCTGTCGACGCTATATGCAAGCAACATTACATGGACGACTATATCGACAGTTTACCCGAAGTTGACCCTACAAAACAAATGATTAAGGAAGTCTCTTTCATTCACCAGCGGGGTGGATTTGAAATAAGGAACTGGGCTAGCAACATTGCGGATGTTCTGGAAAACGTGCCGAAGAAAGCTTTGAGTAACAGTATCTGTTGCACCTTCGATAAAGATCAATCGGAAAGGACACTCGGTTTATTATGGTACCCTGCTAGCGACGAGTTAGGATTCGACTTGACCTTGAAACGTATACCAGCTGATGTCTTAAATTTAAAAAGAAGACCAACGAAGCGCGAACTGTTGTGTATTGTTATGTCTATTTTTGACATTCATGGTTATCTGATACCATTTACGATTAAAGGAAAAATAATAATGCGCGAAACTTGGAAAACAAATATAAAATGGGATGAGGAATTGAATGATCATTTAAATAACTTGTTTCAGTGTTGGATAATTCAAGCTAAAAAGATAAATAATATTAGGATACCGCGTTGGTATTTTTGTGATAGTGATAAGAGCGCAAGTAACGAAAACTTAGAACTTCACGTATTTTGCGACGCGTCGCCGAGTGCCTACGCGACGGTCGCTTACTGGCGGAAGGAAATGAGCAATGGACATATTATTGTATCGTTTATCGCTAGTAAATCTAAAGTCACACCTACGAAATCGGTTTCGGTGCCGCGACTGGAACTACAGGGTGCTCTATTAGGATGCAAATTGGCAAATAGTATTAAAACAGAACATCGCATAAAACCAACTTCAGTATACTATTGGACGGATTCAACTACTGTTTTACACTGGGTCAGAAATAATTGTAGAACATATAAAGTTTTTATCGCTAATCGTCTCGGAGAAATTGACGAACTAAGTAGGGCGGACGAGTGGCACTATGTGCCGACTGACGTCAACGTGGCAGATTTAGGAACTAAAAGTACCGACTTCGTGCTTAGCAGCAACTCATCGTGGTTTACCGGTCCGTCATTTTTACATCAATTACGCTCTTGTTGGCCTCAAGAACCTGAAAATAAAATAAAAATTAACGAAGAATTATTAGAAAAGATTAATATAGTAAATGAATATAACAATGTTATCGACTTACCTGTACCGGAGCCAACTCGCTTCTCCAGTTGGTTGCGATTGCTTCGAACTGCTGGAACTGTATTGTTGTTCATAGATAAATGCAAGAAAATAAAAACAAATGGACTTACCGACGAGTTGATAAAACGAGCTGAAACATTATTGCTTCAGCACTCACAAGCAACTGCTTTCTTCAGTGACATCTTGCTGTTGAAACAAAATAAAGAAATAAAACGTGATAGTAAACTACGCACTTTGACACCCATAATGGATGATAATGGACTACTACGTGTTGGCGGAAGAATTGGAGCAGCTAAGGGTGTAGCGATGGACACAAAATCACCTGTGATTCTGGATGGACATGACCACGTGGCTCGACTCATTGTCAAGTATTATCACATCCGCGCTGGGCACGGATGCAACGAGTTGGTGGTCAACGAACTGCGACAAAAATATTGGATGTTACGTCTACGTCCTACGGTACGTACAGTTGCGACCCAGTGCTTGTTCTGTCGCATCAGGAAAGCTAACCCAAAGCCTCCAAGATTGGGTGACCTGCCTGAGGGTAGACTTACACTTCACCAAAGACCGTTTACCGTTACCGGAGTCGACTTATTTGGACCAATAGAGGTCACAGTTGGAAGATCAAGACCAAAACGTTACGGTGTCTTGTTCACGTGCCTGACAGTACGCGCCGTGCATATTGAGGTCGTGCCGTCTCTCACTGCAGATTCCTTAATTATGTCTTTACGCAGAATGGCTGCTCGTAGAGGCTGGCCAAAGAAGATTTATTCTGACAACGGCACGAATATGCGCGGCGCAGAAGTTGAACTAAAGAAAGCTTACGACGCCGTAGACAAAAGTACTGTCATGAACGAAGCTCTAAACAGTGGAGTTTCTTGGAGCTTCATTCCGCCAGCTAGCCCGCACATGGGAGGATCTTGGGAGCGGCTCGTGCGCAGTGTTAAAACCAGCCTTAGGGTGGTCCTGAAGGAGAGAGCTCCGCACGAAGAGACTCTGATTACTCTTCTAGCTGAAGTGGAAAATATGATCAACAGCCGGCCCCTCGGTCATGTTTCCGTGGACCCTCGAGACGACGAGACATTGACGCCGAATTACTTCCTCATTGGTTCGTCGTCTAATTTACCTAGCGCAGGAGTGTTTACGGACAAAGATCTATGTCTACGAAAACAATGGCGTGTTTCCCAGCGCCTAGCTGACCATTTTTGGGCCAGATGGGTGAAGGAGGTGCTCCCCGATCTAGTGCCGCGCCGAAAATGGACAGACGAAGGTGCACAATTGAAGATCGGTGATATGGTAGTAATGGTTGACCCTAACTCCCCCCGTAACTGCTGGCCTAAAGGTATCGTACAATCCGTGTACCCCGGCGCTGACGGACGTGTAAGGGTTGTCGACGTTAGGACTAAAAATGGCATACTTAAACGTCCTGCCGTCAGGTTGGCAACATTTTAAATTTTATTTGTGTAATGTTTTAATTTAGGTTATCGTTTTGAGTGTCGTGTCGACACTGAGGGGGAGAATGTTAAGTACGGAACTGTATTATTGTATTGTCTGTGGTACGGGTAGATATTTTATTGGCAAACTTTATTACGCGCGCGATGCTCTCGCGTCCCCCGGGCCCCGCCCCTTTTTTTTTCAGTCTGCTTTGAACCACCGAAGTGTGCGCGCACAGCGCGCGCTCCGCGAACCGTTCGACAAGGCGTCGCCGCACAGTCTCAGTTACTAAATTATTGACTAAGCGAATGAACTGTCTACCCGACTAATCACGTACTGCGTGCTGTACGCAACAATTACTATGACCACTACTTTAGTAGTTATGTTCAAAATTACCAAATCGTCAATGATATTGTTTTTTTTGCAATAGTGGTGTGCCAAAACGATTTTGGCAATCGATGTTTTTAATTCTATCGACTCGATTAATTAGCAATTATCCCAAATCGATTCTAAAAAATTAGAATAAACCCGTTTTATGCATAAAATACAATAAGCACTTAAAATAATTACTATTAATACTTTCATATTGTAATCTTAATAGATTTTTGGACATTATTGACTTAAACCAACTAAACAAATTCATCGAACCGAGGATAATTTAGCGCTGAATTTTCTATCCGATTCAAAATTAAAAATGGGAATGAGCACGCTATTTGATTAAAAAAAAAATGTATAAAATTAATTACGATTGAGTTTTTTATTGTTTGATACTCTCAGAAGGTTTGATACAGAGTGCCTAGTATATTATTAGGGTTCCCTCTATCCAGCAGAATTTTGATTCTTCGAATTTTATTTAGCATAACACACTTAGTATATTATCTTCTTTAGACGAATATTATTAGGTATATTTTTTTTAAATATAATTATTGTTTGGCCGAATGTTTGTACGTCCGATTTAATAATGGCTTACTTTTAAGATGGCAGAATTTTATTTGGCACTAGCTGACCCGGCGAACTTCGTTCCGCCTAACAGTCGATTCTTTAATTTTTTAGTTTTTTTTTAAATTATGATACCTACTTAGTTTCATTTTATTTTTACTTATTCCAAATTAAGATATATTTTTATTGACATTGAGCTGCGCGCGGTACTGGACAGTACTTGGACATTGCAACATTACTTTATTTTTCTAAAATAAACGTAGCCTAAGTTACTCCTTATTACATCAGCTATCTGCCAGTAAAAGTCCCGTCAAAATCGGTCCAGCCATTTCAGAGATTAGCCGGAACAAACAGACAGACAGACAAAAATTGTAGAAATGTTATTTTGGTGTATGAACCGTAAATATATATTACAAATAGACACTCCAATTTTATTTATTTGTATAGATATCACTTGGCATATTATGAAGATGGAAGAAAATCGTTTGGGATAATTTTATAAGGCATTTCTTTATTATAACATTTTTAATCTTAAATTAAAATTAAAATATTGTCTTAAAAAGTCAATATGTTGTGTTAAAAAAGTTAGTGACAGAAACGAATCACTGCAAAACCGACTCCACGTAGTCTTGTCTAACATACCCCTAGAGTGTAATTTAAGCCCGCGAGGGCGCAGAGAGGAGGCTGAGGAGCAGGTGGTGAGCGTTAAAAGGCCATGTAGTTAAAGACATTTGTCACAAATTTATTGCATAAAATAGCTCTTTAACGTTATTTTTCTGAATAAAATCGAATGTTGAAAGTTCATGTAAATTACTGAAATTCATGACGTATTTCGTAACAACCCGTCGACTCAGCTGCCAGCTGGCAGCTGGTGTGTCATGTGTCAAAAGTTTGCCGAGCAGAGTGGTTAATATTAATAAAACTTTATTTCAGAATCACTTCCATATTTGTTAGTAACAATGTAAACTTATAAAATAGTGTTAGTACTACATTTATTCTAAGCTGTGAGAGGCACACCGATCCCGGGGCATGTCTACTTGACTGCGTGCAGTCGTATCCATCGCCCCAAGATCGGAGAGTCCCACCTATCAGCCAACGCTCTAAGAATGGTGTTGGGGCTGGCGCGAACACGGCGTAGTAGAGATGCACATCTCTTGCGCATGATGGCCGCAAAACCACCAACGTCTGCAAATATGCCGGACGCGCTACAAAAACGCGGCAGCCCCATCAACATCCGGAACGTGTTGTTATATTGTGTGCGCAGTTTGTTAAGCAAGCGCCCCTTGCCGTACTCGATCAAGTAAGTTTTTTGATTAAATTACCTATACGACACGTTGCAGTTTTTGAGCTCGCTTATGTCCAGTTTTTTGGTTTATGTTACCCAAGCAAGAAATGGCTCCGAGCTAGAGTGATTTGAGTGCATCGTATCTGCTGTGAATATGAACCACAAATAAAAATGTGTTTTGTCGTTTTGGAAAAAAAACGATTCCTGCTGGAGCTACTGGAGCTGGTGGAGTTGGTGTTCCAGCAGGAAAATTCTAAACGAATGATCGGAGAGAGAAATATTGTGCATGGGCAGAGAGCTTATATATTATGTGGATAAATGTGCGCTGAAAATTTTATATGTGCATCTTCAGGTTTTCGCGATATTGCATTTCCTACTGAAGTAACGCTATTCAGTTGAAGTGCTATTCAGGGCGGAGAGTCCAACAAATCAAAGATCATAAAATCGATATATATTTATATTTATCACAATGTCTGGTCATTAATTCAATTTTCGAACTCGAACATTCTGGAAAATTCAATTCGACACGAACTTTCGAGAAGATTAGTTCCGCCATTCGGTACTAGATGACGCCACTAGTTACTACTTAGTTCTTCTACTCGTCTCTAGATGGTGTTGACTTATCTTGTAACAATATTTAATCATTGGGCCTTATTTCTGAAGAAGTTGACAAAGTATCTACTACAGCCTATTTCTAAATTAATCTATTAGTGGATTAGGTTCGATCACCACCAAAACTGGGGGATTTTTTAAATCATTTTCCAAACAAGCCCAAAATTTACATGATTATGTTCAATAAGCAAGGCGTAGTTTGGCTCCCAAGCGACGCAACTACGCGAGCTAAATAAAAACCTCTAGATATCTAGTGTAGACCTTAAACAGTAGGTAGGTCACCTAAAATAATTAATTAAAACAATTTGATCACTTTTGTAAATGTTTATTGCTGTTTAATTTGGAAAGCCATTGTTTTCAGGAATACGCATTATTTACTTTATTTTATTCGGTTACTTCCTTTTGCTTCAATTTAATAGAATCTTTTTCTCGCATTGCTTTATCATCCGGAGGGCGTTTGTTTTCAGTTTTGCTCTTTATACCTTCAAATCTGAAATTGATTACGTTATTTTAATAAAAGTCTTTGTAATGACCCACTTACAAAATATCTTACTGGATGACTAATAAGCAGTTGCCCGACGAAGTCGTCCATCGAACAAAATATACAAACGACTAGATGGCATGGCTGACGAATTAAGGTCACTGCATATGTAACGTGTTCTAATACGGACACGGAATGAGACGATACGTTTTGAAACTATCGTTTTACAAAACGCCACGTCGCGTCGTCGCCGAGCGACCACCCTTTCGTGCGCCCGTGACATAGAAATATTAAATACAGGAGAAGTGGCAAGGGGGCGTGTCGGTGTCCGCGCGATGTGGTCTGACAGTGCATGTCATAGACAAATGGCCGTCTCCGCGAACTAGTGCGCTTTCGACCGTGATCGTGAAAAATTAAAAGAATGCCGTGTTGTTCAGTGGTTTCTTGTAAAAACCGAAGCCTAAACCAAAACTTTTAAAATCATGGAATCATTTACCATTATGTTAGTACAAATATTTTGTTATATTTGTCTTTAAATTTATGAAAAACAACATGTCGTAAAATATTTCTTGGTTCTACTACGTTATTTTGTTTTCAAATATTACAACGACTGTACTATTTTTGCGTTAAATACATTGCTTCTTAAAGACTACTTAAGTTTGTCGCTAAGTAACTGGACAAGCAATGTAAAAATCACAAAACGATACTTTATTAAGCGAACGCATCGCGTAGTACGGCCGCTGCTTCTTGCGACGAGTTAGTGATGTGCTTGTGCAGATCCACTAACGTAGGCTATCGACAACAATGTCGATTATCGAATGATATATTGCTATTATAGTTTATTTTTCAAATTGTTAACCGTTTTAACCCGGTTGAAAGATCGATGTGAAATAATGTTTATTACTTATTTTGATTATTTTACAGCGTAGTAGAGAAATGCGTAACCAATTTTTTGACAAAAAATGCAACCCCAATAATATCAAAGTGTCAAGTGCTGCAAAAATACCTCCACTTTACAGGTCAGTGATTAAACACCATAGCACTAGCGGGGTTCAACAATACCTCCTGTTTCAATACGCTATGAAAGCCTAAACCGAAGTAACCGGATTTTTGATTGTTTGAATTTTTTGATTTACTTAATTATTTATATTTTTAGCTGCATATTTGTTTTAACTATAACATTTTCTGGACATACCGTTTTTATTTATTTTCAAGTACCCAAAAAAATTGTACAATAATAAATGGGCGAATCGATAACTTTCCGATTTAGTCAATCACTAGAGTGTATGTAAAATAAATTGCTTTTGCATAGCACAACGATAGCGCCTATGTTTTTGTGTGCGTAATTTGTACGGTGATTGGTATATACACGCTGTGCTTGAAGAAATAAGGTTTATAATTTATTGTGTAGTACGTTCTGATTTAAGTAATGCGGGTGTGTGCACGACTGCGTATCTATTGCCTTTACTGAACTGCATGTGTAGTAGTTGCCGTGTGGTAGGGGCAAACTGGAGACACAGCTTTCCGATATATTTTCGTCTACCGGGCATATCTCCATGTTTATTATATCTATGGCCCGTGACGTACCCATAGGTACCTATGCCCTTTTTTATTATTGACTAGCTTCTGCCAGCGGCTTCGCCCCCCTTAAAATTATCTCGAGGGAACATATTCCCGAGATAAAAAGTATCCTATGTGCTATGACTGACTATATTCTATCTCTGTGCCAATTTCATCCAGACCCGTCCAGCCGTTTGAGCGTGAAGAAGTAACAAACATACAAACACAGCACACTCACGAACTTTCGCCTTTCTAATATTAGTGTAATAGGCTCGCGCTTGACCACTGCCTCACTTGATAGTAAGCAATGATACGCGGTAGACGATACTTCTAAATATAAAACCAGCAGTGCTTACTTTTTCATTTTGAACGGTTTCTTTTTATCTGGCTTCGGCGGTTGGTGATCAGTTTTGAAAGTAAGGACGTAACGCTTCACAACATCTACGTTGACAGTATTATTTTCTGGATACATCCTTTTATTCCAAGCTTCGCGCTCTTCCATCCACATTCTTTGGTACTCGTATGAAAGTAACCATTCAACACGTGATTTACCTTCCTGTTAAAGTGGTGATGATTAGTAAAACGACGTGCATGGGTAGTAATCAAACTAAGTACCGAAGTGTTTTGTTTGGCCCCAGTGGCGGTCTTAGCTGCACATTTTTAAGTTGGCTCGCGGCAAATATTACACAATTCCCGCAGGTGAGAGCTCAAATAGTTTAACTTATCTTTTGTCAATGCGCCTGGTGCGACTTACCATAAACTTCCATGGCTGGGGATTGTATCTAGGGAAATCCGAGGAAATTATGTTATGCACAGGTCGACATTGTGTGGCTTTTTCCCATTTAATACCGCCCATTCGGCCCATTGCGGTATTAATTTGATATGTCCATGTGTGCACTAAATGAAATACAAATTATAGAAATAAATTAACTTCAAAATGTGACAATCGTAGTGACATCGAATGGCGAAGCAATATTATAAAAAAAACAAATAGAGGATTCAGCAAAAAGTCCGAGACGTCTTTGGTCTACAATAAATGAAATCGCACAGTTTAAACCACCCAAAACTTCAAATACTCATCTCCACACAGCCTCTAAACTCACTAAATACAGTCAACTTGTTCTTTATCACTATAGGCAAATCCTTAGCAGAATATATCGTAGCTCAAACTGGCATGCCAGGTTGTGACAAGCTGCTGCATTGATTCTAGGGCTTCCTCGTTTGTGTTGTTAGAGGCTGACCCGCAGGAAGTGGACCGTATTCTAACGGGTCTTGATTTGGCGAGTGCACCAGGTTGGGACGGTATTCCTACAAAATATTTAAAACAATCCAGGGATTTTGTGGTTCCATTTATAAGCCAGCTAGCTAGCTCATGTTCCAAAACTGGTGTTTTCCCGAAAGATTTAAAGCGATCAGTGGTCACTCCTGTGCACAAGGGCGGGTCGTGAACGATGTCAACAACTAACAACGTGTCAAGGTAATTCCGTAGAAGATGGCTCATGTAAAATAAATATTGTAAAACTAAAATAATTATTTCTGCAGTATGTATGCCTTCTGCAATATCATAAAAATTCTGCCAAGTGGCAAGTTATGATTGTAGTAAGTTTATCTGTATTTTTTCATTATAATTAAACGGAGTAAATGAAATAACAATACAGTTTATGTCTAAGTGTATATATATATTCCTTGCAGGTAGGTAGGAATACTGTAGTGTAGTAGAGATATATAGCGGCTTAATCTACAAACTAATGACATGACGTCACACAAATCCAGCATAGCACAAGCAAAGTTCTCGGCGCGATTTGAACGTATACAACAGTCCGAACTCCACCTTCGGTCAGTTGCCCGGACCAGACACAACACCCGTCTGATCGGAGGATCCTCCCTTTTTAAGTGGTGGTTTGTGGTACTTTACACCCTGTTTCGCATACCTCCAAAAATAAAGAAATAACTATCAATTAATTATAGCAAAAAAACTAGTATCCAATTTTTAAAAAAAATATGGCTATACTTCATACAAGATAGCTTTATCTCTGCAACATATGTCAAACTGACATAAACAATAATGTTACGCGCGATATGCCAAACCGGCTGCGACATATGTCAAACTGACATAAATAATAATGTAACCTATCAAGCGCTATTGTTATTGTATTGATTGATCTCTCATTTCATCGGCTTTGCTTGCCATAAAAAATATAGAATAGAATAGATCTCTACATTTTGAATTGGATCTGAGGCTTTTTTTTAAAGCCATAGTATATAAAGTACAAAAAACTACTGAAATTTGGGTCGCGCGGGTGTGAAACGAGGGCGCTTTGTTCCTTTATGGTCGTTGGCGACTGTCGTCGTCCTAAATGAATGCGTTTTATGATGTAGGAATAAAACATAAAGCAAATTGATTGAATTACATCTGATTGCGTAACATTTCCGCGATCCATTGCTTAGTAAATTTAATTATTGAGTAGTTTAAATTAATTATTCCAATCTTGTTTGAATACAAAATAAGAAAACGAAACCAGTTTTTCTTCATGTCCGTGACTACCACCGCACCCCCAATGCCAATCGCTTCCATATTTGGTAAATAATTACTACTCAATTGGTACCAATTAGTACTCGAACAACAAAATTGGTACCTTAGTAGTTTTACAGAAAATTGACTTTGAAGGTGGTCCGGTACTTAGGTACACTCCCTTCACGACCATGAGCTATTCTAACTATACAAATAATTACTATAGTTCTCGCCAAACTTCTTGACTGCCCTTTTGGAAGGCGGTGTCAAAAAACGAAGAAACGAAAACAGGAACACCGACTTCCGAAATTGAAGTTATTTTTTCACTTTGTAGTGTTTTTATAAATTAAGTTGTCAATGGTATTGAGCTGTTTAGGAGAGGAGTACCTACACAGTTACTAACGCCACCCACCAATGGCATGGTAGGTATTATCTTATAAACTACTGTAGTACTAGTTTTGAATTTTGGGTAATAATTTTATCTTGCAGGGTAGTAATTCGTACGACCTTCAAAGTCGATTTTCTCGAAAACTAGGTACCGATTTTGTTGTTAGAGTACTTATTGGTACCAATTATTATTATTACCAATCGAGTGGTAATTATTTACCAACTAAGGAAGCGATTGGCATTGGGCACTGGCGGTAGTCACGTACATTTTTTTCATAATTTTATTCCGGCGAATTGAGAATAAAAAATGAAACCTTTACTGTATTCCGGAGATGTGAGAACAAAAATTGCCAAGTTACGTGCCGGGGACAGTACTTCTTGAAAGTATTCCCAATGTGTTGAAGAGTATATCATAGGGGTAGAACGAGGGAGGTAAGGTATAGTAATCCCTAATATTTTTGGTCAGTCAAGTTAGCTACAAATGACTGCACAGTATTAACCTATTGTATATTGCCGAAACGTGAATCCACGCGAGACGTAATTACGGCATTGAACCGGTTAAATCTCATACCAACCAACAGCAGAGCGTCATGCCATGCGCATCGGAAACCTTAAGTTCAACCCGGCCAAAAAGATTGGGAATTTTTGTACTTTTGATCAAAAATTAAACAAGATAATGATTTTTTTAGTTTTTATTTGATACACTAAGTAGTATTAGATGAACCTAACTTCCCACGTGTGTACCTGAAACAAAAAAATAAACATTGAAATTAGTAATTTTTCAACATCCACAGAATGAGGGTTTTTAAGAAAATTCACGCCACTAGTTGGCGCCACATTGGTGAGAGGTCTTTTACTTGGAAAATTTAACTTATGACATCAACTTGCTTGACGTCAATTTGACTAATGTCAAAAAACATAAGCATTTGACAGCAGCTTGGACCTCACGTCTCAGTGATGCCACCTAGTGTACATGATTTCAGAATACCCTCATTCAAAAGTTCACTAAAGGCACATTTGTTTAGGCAACTAAAAGTCCGTGGCAACAATAAAATCTGCATGGTGAAGCAGTAACCCCGAATTTCTCAGCTCTAAATTATCGCAGAATTAATGTGACAAATTGTAAAGCATCTGCTGTGATTGGCTGTTAAAAATTCATTTAACCAATCACAGCAGATAAAATTTTCAGATTCATTCTGCAATAATTTATAGCCGAGAAACTCGGGGTAAGAGTGTTTGTTTTGGTTGAAGTTTTACCACTGACATGTGGTTGACTGTAGTGTTCTATGTATAATCTGTTTGTATGCTTTTCAATAGTCCTTGTGATACAATTTCATATTACAAGGGTGGAGCAAGCGTACTAATATGCCCTCCAATTCTTTACATTAATCTCATGATGAAATAACGACTGCCTCAGAGGGGGTAACATCCATTTATATTTATAAATTATTCAGAAAGAATAGGATAAACCGACTTTATAATGGTTTATCACTTGCAGTTGCTAGAGCTGAAACATCCAAGTTAAGTTAACAAATCACTCGGAGAAATGTAGCCTTTTAGGAAATTCAACTCCAATGCACATTATAGAATTAATATTTTCACACTAATACAGTTGCAAGGACATTCTTTGACAATATGGGGGAATTTGGTAAGGAAAAACACATGGAAGCAATGCCTGCCTAACCAAGCTGTAACAACATGGAATAGATTACTGGACCCACACACAAAGAACCAAATGGGAGTCTAAGTGCTGAAAAGGGACTAACTACTAGACAACGGGAAATTGTTTTATAGCTCCAAACACTTAAATGATTAAGCTATCAATTGAATAATTATATCAATTGATCTTCAAAATATCTGAAACGTGCATCAGCAAACTAGCTGTTAGTGTCTAACCAATTATAATGCTGATCACAAATCAATTAGATCGAGAATATCTTCAATGCACAGTTCCGACTTAAAATTAGCAAACCCGATGGATGATGGGCTTTTGGAGAAAAATCAATCCTGTGCTGTTAACATACCTAAAGAAATACAATAAATACTGAATGAAAAGTACCTACAAAAGGCTAATGAGTTTTCAATATAATAATCAGTTAAAAACAAACAGAATTAAAAACTTAGCAAAATACAATGAAATAAACAATTGATAGCTATCTAGCACAAGGTTTTATTCACTCACATAAACTGCTATGTTCATGTTAATAAATGAAGCGCCAATGTATACAACTTAAATGCATTTCTGAATCAATACTTTCACACAAATGTGAAACTAGTACTCATGATTTCTCAAATCTACTAGCACATGGTTTTGTTCAATCACATAAACTGCAGTAAAACATTCCTTTTGATGCCATCATAACTTGCAATAAAAAAAAAACGAGTCAACAAATCAAGCGCTTATGTAGGATGATACAACTTGAATGCATTTCTGAATCAATACTTTCACGCAAATGGAAACTAGTACTCATGATTTCTCAAATCGACTAGAGACTAGTGAATAACTGCTGTATGTGTCCAATGATCAGTTGTGAGTTATAATCAGAGCCCAGTTGCACAAAGTACCTTTTTAACAAAACAAATCCTTTGCTGCACACTTACAAAAATACTGTATGGAAAGAACCAAACCAATGTTCTTACTAAATTGTTTGTTTTTGGTTGTTTAACAAACAAAATTAAAGACTTGCCCTATTGGTTTAACAACATATCCTGTAAACCAATTAAATGAACAGTTACCACTATCAGACTAACACATGGTTATAATCCATCACATAACCTACCATACATTACTTTTAATGCCATGATAACCTATAATGAGAACCATGTTTTCAATATCACTGATTTTACAGTAGTACTTCATGTGATGTTGAATTGCTATAACGATCAATAACCTATAAAGACAAATCCAAGTGTCGCTTACTTGTAATTTGTGCTTCAAATGGAACATAATAAACACTGTCAAAATTATGCAGATGTTTAAGTACTTCTAGAAAACACCAAGTTGATATCACCATTAATCTCTAGGTTGGAAATGTACGATTAATTATAATTACTTGGAAGTTTAACTGTGAGCACATGAGAAATAGAAGAGTTGGATAGTTTCTATCTAACGATTGTACTAACACTAAATACAGAAAAAAAATAGACAAAAAGATTACAGCGAAAAAAGGACACGTGGTAAATTTTAACATTACTTTCATCAAATTGAGAACTCTATAGAGCAACGATTGTAACATGAACATTATACCGGATGCCGTTTGTGGTTACTCGAAAGTCTTGACGAGATAACGCGGCGTGACGAGTTAAAAAAATATCTATGTATGTAAATAATTTAATACATACCATTTTATTTGGACCTCGCACGCATCTTCCTCCTTTTACGCTTTAGCCTCCGCATGCGCTTCTTACGCCACTGAAACAATTAAAACACGCCACAAATCAAAACGCGGTTCAGCCGATTATAACATGTTGATGAAGCAACTTGTTAAAACATAATTATACAACACAAATAGATATTAACCTTTGCTCTCATGTTTAAGAAGGAAAAGGTTTAACTTTCCTCCTTCAAAAGGAGTTCGTGATTAATTGTAAAATTCACGATGCAGATACTGGTCTGCGCTCGAGAATCCGTAGAATGAAAAGAAAGACAAGATCGAAGTCGCCAGAGAGTTTGACAAATTCCTGCAGTGTTGCCATCAAAAAATAGTATCATAAATGAAGGGACCCGAGACGGTCAAATAGTTTGAAGGTGGAAATATACTATTAAAACCCGACGCGACACCACGCCACGCGACGCCTTCTGATGCATTTAAGTACTAATCAATCCCATACATTTAGTATGGTCAAATAAGCACATTGACAATTGACACGCCATGTGACCACACGCAATCACACGCGGTAACATCCAGTCAGTCCGGATCAGCGAGTTGCCAGGAGGGAGAGGGGGCAAACACGCCACCTGACGCTTCACACGCAGTTTGTTTCTAGTTAACACCCGACGCCACGCGTCAGTCTGTTGAGAGCATTCTTTACATAAAGACATTTTTTGTATGTTTTTATTTAAAATGTCGGATGAAAAATTAATAGAAATAACAACGGTTCTTAGTATTATATGGTATGAGTTCAGGCCAATAAAGTGATCATAGTAGTAGAAATAATACTAGAAACGAAGCTATGACACTAATTACTAACGCAGGGTTGCCAAGATGCCATTTCAAAAATTTGCCAACCAGGAAAAGGAGCGTGAAAACGCCGGTTTTTGGAGCTTAGAACCCGGACAGAATTAATTTCATATTATTTTAAACTAAATGTAGTTTTAAAATATAAAAAAAAAAACATTTTTACAAAAATTACAACCGACTTCCAAACAAAAACACTACAAAGTGAAAAATAACTTCAATTTCGGAAGTCAGTGTTCCTGTTTACGTTTCTTCGTTTTTTGACACCGACTTCCGAAATTGAAGTTATTTTTCACTTTGTAGTGTTTTTGTTTGGAAGTCGGTTGTAATTTTTGTAAAAATGTTTTTTATTTTTCACTTTTTAGTTGTGGTACACAATGTACCAGTTCTATAGGCTAGGTACCTACGCGTATAGTGGCCAAAGTGAAGCCAGAATAGATGAACCCAATAACATGAAACTTAAACAAAACCGGTGCAGTGAGAGTATACCAGGGTGAACTGTTCACACCTGCGTACCCCTTTAGATCGTATCAGTGTGATGTCATGTTATGAAATGGTGTAAACAATAAACAGACATGCGATTGCATCTATCCCGAGTGTTATACCGTCATTTATTGAAGAGTTCTGATGTATTTCTCCGAAGTTCTTCATCAGATCTTGATGAAAATTAAATGGGACCACATGACAAGCATCAGCTTTCAAATAAAAAATCATCAAAATCGTTTCACCCACTAAAAATTTGTGAGGTGACAAAAAAAAAATACAGCCGAATTGATAACCTCCTCCTTTTTGCGAAGTCGGTTAAAAAAGTAAACACTACAAACTGAAAAATTATTTCAATTTCAGAAGTTGGTGTTTATGGTTTCGTCCGACTTCCAAAGTTCGAAGTTATTTTTCGCTTTGAAGTGTTTTTGATTGGAAGTCGGTTGTACTTTTTGTAAAAAGTTTCAGTTTTTCACTTTTTTGTTGTAACACCAAGGTACGGCACAGTTAGTGGTCAATCCTACTTCCTACTATCCTACTTATCCTATCCTACTTCCTACTAATTCTACTTAATATTATAAATGCGAAAGTTTGTGAGGATGGATGTATCATTGATACTCTTTCACGCAAAAACTACTGAACGGATTTGGATGAAACTTCACAATAATATAGGTTAGACATCAGAAAAACACATAGGCTACAATTTATATTGACTTTTTTGAAATTTGGTCGTAATATAACGATAAATATCAAGTAAGTCGGAAAAAAATCTGCCCTTTGAGAGCTATCTTTGCGTGCGCTGCCTAAACCGTTGGACTTACACAAATATAATGTACCACAGGATTGTTTGTCTTAAATAGTTCTAAATGAAAGTCCTTGACAGCATATATCTACCTTTTATGTGGAAGCCACTATAACCATAAAAATTAGAGATTCATATGAAAATTTCAATAATGTAACCCAAAGTAGCAAAATGTTGGATATAAAATTCGTTCTTTGGCGTGCGCTGAGAAAACTATTGATGATACATAAAAAATATGTACTACATGATTAGGTAGGGTAGGTAGGATAGGGAAATAAGGGTAGGGTAGGTAGGGTATGGTAGGTAGTGTAGGGTAGGTGGGTAGAACAGGTATGGTAGGTAGAGTAGGTATGGTAGGTAGGGGGGGTAGGTAGGTAGATTAGGTATGGTAGGTAGGGGGGTAGGTAGGTAGAGTAGGTATGGTAGGTAGGGGGGTAGGTAGGTAGGTAGCCAATTGACGGGAGCGAAGCCCCGGGGGTCAGCTAGTTTCTATAGTAATCTTACTTCTTGGATGTATGTTTGTTACTCAATTACGACAGAGTGGCTCAACGGATCTAGATGAAATTTGTCAGAGAGATGGATTATAGTCAGGAATAGCACTTTTTGTCCCGGTATGATGTTCCCTTAGGTGATAAAACACTTTTGACGTGGGCGAAATCGCTGGCAGAAACTAGTGTGCAATAAATAGATATGCAATCCCGGGTGATTTGCTATAATATTTTGAAGAGTTCAGTTGAATATCTCTAAATTTCTTCATCAGATCTTCACCAAATTTAAATAGGACTTATTCGGGATACCCTTCCAAACAAAAAAGAATTGTCAAAATCGGTCTACAATTGACGGATGAATCGGTGAAAAATTGCCTTTGGTTATTTGAAGACTTTAAAACCCGGACTATAAATAAAACCCCGCCCGGACGCTCGCGGACACCATCTAAACTAGGACAAATCCGGGGCAACGCGGAAGTATGGCAACCCTATTTAGTATAATGCGTGTTGTACCATGACGTGGCGTGTTGTATATGTGCTCGAGTCGCATCGGGTGTCGACACTTCAACTCGCGTTGGGTTTTAGTAGTATGTTTCCACCTTAATTCTGCTGAACACGTGTTTAATTAAAAATAAAAGAATGTTTGCATGATACGTTGTACAGAGTGACCTAAACTACACATTCGAACAGGTGTCATACAATGCAGCAAAGTTGGTGTAATTTTTAGGGTCCGTTCCGCAAAAGGACAAGGTACCCAAAAATGATCACTTAGTTCTTTCTAACTGTCCGTGTGTCATGACTTTTCTCTGGAATACCTGGAGAAATCTAGTTGAAATTAATATCATATACTCAGGTCTGACTCTGCAACCTCTTGACCTCTTGGAGCTGTGAAATCAACGTATTCAAAAGTACGGTCGTTCATGTCGCATAATAATTTTGTTAAACAACATGCACAAGGGCATTAAAATCTCTAGGGTACTGCCCGTTGACCTGAAATCATAAAATTTGGCAAGAAGCAATGTCGTAGAGCATTTTGTAACTACATAAAAAAGGCTTGTGTTGATGTATGCGGACAACACAGACATATGCGTTGTTCACATTGACGTTATTGTGGAGTTTCTTGCACAATCTTCTTCATATACGACGAAATAGAGAAATGAGGAGCAAGGATAACTGAAAGAAAACAGATCTTATTGAGAGGCAGGCTTTTAATAAAATATTTTTCACCGGTGATATGTTCTAGATTTGTCTATTTTTTTAGTTGTACCGAGTATTTCTTACTTGACTCTTGGTAGGAAAATATACAAAAAATAGGAGAACATTACTCTAATGTGTTGGTATTCTTTGCGGTTATAAGTTTTATTTTATTTTGGGCAATCAAAGCCCTCTAGCTTCTGAAGGCCAAGTAAATGACATTCCTGCTGTAGAACTTTACCAATACGTTAATAGCCCCACTATATCGCTGAAGGTTACCAAGCAACATAATCAGAGTTACTTTGACAGGTACATAAGACCTATAAATATGTATAGCCTTTTCCCAGCTTTTTTATCGTTTTTTTAGCGTTGTATCTTTGGACAACTAATGAACACAGGGGTTGGTACATTCTGGTACAGCACACAGAGGCATATTTCGAGAAAATTAAAATTTACTGAATGATCGATTTCAAATGTATGGATTTGACAGATTTCAATAGCCATAGCGACGATGCGCCACCTATCGTGAAAAATGGCAGTTCACATCCCCATTTGCTTCATTTTAGTTATTTTTGACAATTCAAAAGTACCTTTATATGGTTTAGTTGAAATATTTTATTTTCGACATGTTTTCCAACCCCAAAATTATTTTTTCTCTCAATCCAGTTTATTTTATTCGTTTCGTTAGAGTAATTTTCGGTGCTTTCATTGTTTATGAATTCAGTAATGTTAGAGTCTGTGTGGAAACAGAACATTCGTAGCGTAAATTTGAACTAACAATATGATTTTAATTAAAAAAAAACTATATTATTACAAAAAAGACATTGAAAACATAATAATAATACGCAAAATAAGCACTTAGTCGGTAGTAGTTACGGAAACAGCCCGTCGAAACTAAACTAAACATAATAAAAATATTTCAAATCAAATCAAATTATTTATTTTTGCAGAAAACACTGTTACAATGGTGTTATTAAAATCTAGATTGAGTTCAGGCCAATAAAGTGATCATAGTATTAGAAATAGTTCTAGAAATAATACTAGAAACGAAGCTATGACACTAATTACTAACGTAGGGTTGCCAAGTTGCCATTTCTAAAATCTGCCAACCAGGACAAGGAGCGAGAAAACGCCAGTTTTTGGAGCTTAGAACCCGGACATTTAAACAGATTTAATTTCATAATTTTATTAAAGTAAATGTAGATTTCAATTTTTTTTTTGTACCAACATTTTGTAATACTATTGCGTTCCAATTAAAAACACTACAAAGTGAAAAATAATTTCAATTACGGAATTTAGTGTTTATGGTTTCGTTTCTTCGTTTTATGACACCGACTTCCAAAATCTGAAGTTATTTTTCACTAGTGTTTTAAATTGGAAGTCGGTTGTATATTTTGTAAAAAGTTTTAATTTTCACTTTTTTGTGTGGCACATTACGGTATGGCACAGTTAGTGGTCAATTTCTATAGTAATCTTACTTCTTGAATTTAAGTTGTGTGGTTCCGCCTGTGTGGTTCCGACTTAAGTAACACTACGTTTACTTTGCGCAGGACGTTTCTCATGGATGCAATCATTTTCGGTATATTTCGTTTACTCATATAAATAAATGGGTACTACGTACGAATTAAAAGATCCGTTCGAGTCTGATACTTGTCGACCGTTCAAGAATATAAACCGTAAATTAAAAAAAAAGTTTAGTTATGCCGAATTGTTTGATACCTTGGTTAAGTAATAATTTAAAAAAAGTAAGTGTGGTGTACCAACATTAAGAAAAATTTGTATAGAGCAAATTATTTGACATTTTGACATTTTCTGCATGATATAGTCAACATATTCGCGCCAAAAGTTTTAACTCGTAATTAAATTCTGTTTCAGTGTTTAAATTAGTTCCCTCAAGATATCGATATGGTAAGTGTTTCCAGATAAATGTAAGCTTTGATTCATACACTTGTAATCTCATAAATAAGATTTTTGTCGTGATTGAAACATAAATAAAACAGTGTTACCAACATGATCAAATTCATGGCGATAAGCGAAGCGACGATTGACGAAGTTGAGTTGTCTTTTTTAGTGTAAAGCTTTGTTCGTATTGATTGTTTTTTTTATAAAATGAGTTTGCAAATAATTGAAGCCGTCGAAGCTTTAGTGCGGTAGTGATTAATACACTATACACGTCAAATTATGCTCTGTCCATTAGCTGTGCTACTAACAGCTACGTGTGCTACAATATTATTAAAGTAACGGTGGATACTGAAAATGGTTACGTCTAATAAACAAACCGATAAAAAGGTTGTGAAAATGGCTGAGCAAAATAGTATTGCAGTTGTGCCTCAGAGAACCTTAATTGGTGAAGTCAACGAACACATAACATGCCCTCTATGTAGGGGCTATTACATAGACGCAACAACGATTGTAGAATGTTTACACTCCTTTTGTCGAAGTTGTATCATCAAACATTTGCGAGCGAAGAGTTACTGCCCTGTATGTGAAATGATGATTAATTCTGCCAAGCCAAACATAAAATTAGATAAAGCCCTTCAAGACATAGTTTATAAACTTGTACCAGGATTATTTCAAAAAGAAATGGAGAGGCGACAGCAGTTTTATTCCTCAAGACCTGGTCCTGCTGCATCAGCTACTCCAGAGCAGAGGGGAGAAGACACTGAAAGAATAATTTTCAGTCCAGAAGATGTGATATCCTTTTCTTTAGAATATGCTGATGCTACTGATACTGATAGTATATCTAGTAAATCATCTGACAGTAATGAACCACAACCTGTACCAGCAACACCAAGAAGATTTTTGCAATGCCCTGCTGTTGTCAACATAAGCCATCTTAAGAAATTTTTAAGTATGAAATTTGATATTGACAGCACTCAATTTGCTATTGATATCTTGTACAAGAGAGTTCCTTTACCAGATTACTATACTTTGATGGACATAGCTTACATATACAATTGGAAGAGGAATGAGCCAATGCGATTTTTCTATCAAATAACAGATTATGTAGCTATTCGAAATAGGTTATTTGAAATAAATAGAAAAGGCTCGAGTTCCTGTCATTTAAGAGACAGAAAGTCAAGTCCTGCTTCAACTGAAGATACAAATGCAAGCAGCCCAGCTCCCCACTTACATGATCAAGGCTCTGAAGCTTCTTCCGGAACTGATAGTCCTATGCCTGATGATGGTATAACCCATGCAAGTGACATGTCTAAGAATAACGAAAAAACAGGGCAACAAGCTAAAGATTTGGTTGAGACAAATAATCCTGACAAACATTCTGACATGTCTAAGAAAAATGATGATGAAGTTGAAAAGTCTCAATTTTTAAATTCTTTTGAGCTTACTGCAAAAAGCATGTTGCCACTTAAATCATCACCAGTAAAATCTGATGAACAAACCACTACTAATGATGCACCAGCTAAGAATCAGCCTAATACCCCAAAAGTTGAAGAGAAAGTTGGGGAGCCATCCAAAAGGAAATATCAACCAACTCCACATACACCTGAGTTAAAAAAGCTAAAAATTGAACTTGAGAAGGCAAAGATAAGTCATTTAGTCAATCCTTGCTTTTTAAATACGCCCACTGTCAGCCAAAATATTAAAGCAATGGACACTGCAATAAAAGGGAAAGAGTTGGAAGGATCTTCTAAGAATTCTCAAGTACCTCCAGTGGCACCAAATGTACCTTCCCCCATGCCTGCACCCTCAAAAGACATAAAGCAGCAATTGACAGTTACAAAGCAGCAAGAAAGCCCTGGAATCAAAAGGGCAGTTTCAGTGCCTCAAAATATATCATCGCCTAAACGCAAACCCCCAAATGAGATTCCTTCCACTATGCAGCCACACCCTGGAACTCAGAAAACAATTTCGCCACTTAAACTTCAAATACCAAAGCCTGAACTTTCAGCAAATTCAAAGTCCCATGAAGTACAAAAGCCTGCAGTTAAAAAGATGCCTGATCTAAAGCCTAGTGTGCCAATGTCAAACAAAGGACAACCTGTTAATAAAGTAAGAATGGATCTATTAGCAAATAATAGTGACCCTACAATTGATAGAACTAAAATATTATCTCAGGTTAAATCCTCTCTTGGTTCTCCAAACCCAGGCACACAACCATCTGGTGATCCCTTAAAGTCTTTATTTGATTCTTGCAAAATTAATATCCCTTCGTCATTATCTATTACACTTACTGACCAAAAGTTAGATAATCGAAATACTGGTGAAACAAATCTTGATTCCAAGAAGTGTATGATAAATAAAAACCTGACTAGTGCCAGTCACACTACCCATAAAGTTCCAAGTCCACCAGTACATAACTATATAGAAATATTAAAATTGCCAGACACTGATACTAAAAAACAAAAACTAGAAAGTAATAATGAAATCAAGTCAGGTCAACTAAGTAAATCAGATAATAACTCAGCATCAACTAAACCTCCAAATAAATCAACAGAAAGCTCTGCTAAGGGCCCAGTTCCTAACTTAAAGCCTATTTCTGATACTAAATTAGGGAAACAAAGTGGAAATTTTTCAGCTCCTATTACTTTTCAGCAAACGTTTGAACAGCAGTTACAAAGCTTGCAATCTGATAAAAAATCCAAGTTGCCGAAAAACAAAGCACAGGTTCCTAAACTTGTGCCTGCCACCCCAAAATCATTTAATGCTGCAAACAAGTCCAACAATCCTGTGAACAAGTCAAGTACCAATAGCATGCCTGTATTAGAGGCTAAGCCAAGCACTGCTCTGGATTTGTCTACTCCTCACAACATACAAAATCAACTAGCACAGCAACAAACCTTTCATAAAGCATTTGAAACTATGCAGTCTATTGACAATTTGGCTAAGAAACAAAATCTTCCAACTAAGAGCATGCCCCTGAATATGCCACAAAGTAATGTTTTTCCTAGTGGTATTACAAACAGACCTTTGACTTCAGGTGTCAGCCCATTAAGAATACCTTCTACATCTAATATTAATCAATTAAAATTGGACAAAGGTGGCCCAGGTGGATCCCAGATGAACAATAGACAGGATATGGGTAATACCAAAGCAAATCCAATGAAGCCTACTGGTGGGTACCCCAATGTTCCTTCTCCAGGTTCTCATATTGCTCCTCATACACCACCTAGTGCAGCACAGCCTTCTCCTAGGTCGCAAACCCGTTCACCTAGTTCTTCTCCCAAGTTAGTAATAGCAGAAGAAAAACAAGCCAGTAGTTCTACACCAGAACCAAACATAAACCAGTCAAACCAGATTACTAGTACTCAGATACCCAATATGAATTCAGCAAATAATGATTTATCAAAAGCATCACCAGGGACTTCTAAGCCTGGATTGAAAACAATGCCTGGAACAGGAAAGTTACCTGGAATAAGACACCCATTAAACCCAAATCAAAAAACAAATTCCACTATGAATGCCTCGGTAGATTATCGAATGTCTCAAACAAGACCACCAATAATGCCTCATCATCATGTGTTACTAAGGCATCAAATGGAAGTTAATGCATGGCTAGAAGCTAAACGGCAGATAGATATAATCAAGAGTTTGTCGACAAACATGGCCCACCAGTCTCAAAACGACTTCAACAATAAAGACAAACAGTAATAGTAGTGCTTATAAACTGGTGAAACTTTTTGGGTGTGGCAGTGAAATTTTATTGTGAGCGATAGATGTACATTTATGTACTAATTCAATGAAACATCAAAAACACATGTTGTTTGACAGTACATTAACATGTAACAGACAAACACTTCTTTATGTGACAACAATAAAATTTGTAATTTGTTTCTCTTAGTTTCTGTCAATTTTACATGATTATTTAATCTATTTGTGTAGTCATATGAAGTCTTTTGCACTTATTTATCAATTACATTCATGATAAATCCAATGTTCTTTTGCTGCTGCCCAATCAACCGGAATATCCTCATCCAGGATCAAATATTATTATATTATGGGATACTAAACTTGGGTATACTTACCTTGTTAGTTGACTCTTACTGTGTGTAGTAAAGCGCTTCATATGATTGACCACAATACTTCATTCTTATTAAAAGCAAATCTTGTTCATTTTCATATTAATGAAGGCGACATTTTTGACAAATTCATCTTCTATTTCCTAAAAATGGATGAAATTTTGGATTTAGATTTAAAGACTTGATACAATGTATAGATTACAACCATTATCTTACAATGAATTATGTACTTATTGTATAATGTCATTAAGTTTATTGAAAATAATTAGAATAGTAAGAATGCTTACGGGCTTTTAAAACATGTTTTAATTTTATTTTTGTACATAACATCAACTATTATTATGTAAATTTCAGACTAATTGATATTTTTATATAATGCAACATGTGATCTGATAAATTGATTGTATGATAATGTAGAATTTTACATTTATAATTTTGGGTTTCTAATGTTATTATAAAACAAATAAACTCTGGTGGTTAATGAGCTTTTGGCCCCAGTATTATTGACAACAAGAGTTTGTAGTAGCTATAGTTTTAGGAACTTTTGGAACTAGGTATGTCAATGGCAATAAAGATATTCAATATGGTCCTATCAGAAGTCGTAACGCTTAATTTTTTTAAAGTCAAATGGTATGTTAAATTTATGTATAACGGGCTGGCGTTCGCAACTCAACGACCGAGTACGTATTTTACGTACGAGTACGCTGGGGTGCCAGCTCCCCAAGGAAGGCCAGCAGCATTCTGGAATGACGATAAAAGTAAAAAAACCTAGTTTATAACCTTCGTTTTTTTATGTTTCTTAAAATTATACAGAGTGCAAAATTGAAGAGAGTCCTGAAAGAAAAGTGGGATGTTGATGCTACCTCTGATCAGGCAAGCATTTTAAAACAAATGTACGAGTAGTTTGCTTTCAATTTACATACTTTTGAAAAATATGAATGTTAGTAAAGGTATAACATTTTTATACTTCCCTGCACGGTCCGTATAATATCTACAACCTATATAAAAAAAATAGAATGAATTAAAATAATACAAACTACGTTAATATACTCATGAGAGTATTGAACGATTCAGATATTGTTTTGGTTTTGGTTATTATTGAGTTTTTGCTGCAACACTCAGGTGTTTTGTGTTTTAATAAATTGGAACATAATATTTAGCTGGTTTAAGTACAACAATGTATGCATGTAATGCAAGTAGGTAATTACATGAGGAGGCTGGGGTGTTTACCACAATAAGCTTCGCATATTGAACGTACTACAACTGTATCTACTCTGAAATAACTTTATAACTTACAGCAAAACTATTTAAAATAAAACGAGAAACATTTTTACTAAGGCTCCCAAACTCCCATTCTGTGGGACCGTTAATAATTTTATATCCTGTCTAAATATCCTTTTGTTCTTAAAAATAATTATGTAATTAATTATATTATTAATGCTATTCGTTTTACGCAAAGGTGTGTCGGAAATGTAATTTAATTAATTTGTAAAATAAATCTAAGATCCCAAAGTGATTGTTTTTCTTTCGACTTGTTAACTATGCCGAATCTAAAAAACGCCAATTATTTCTGATTGTACATAGAGCATCGGGAAAAGGTACCTATAAAAATATTCAGCATTGACTCTTTTGTTAATTCAATGCACGTTGCTTTATAAATACATAAAGATATTTTATTGCAGATGGCTGGTGTCCAGGCGACTATTCCATTCAGGTCTCGTAAGAAAGTATATGTGGAAGATGAAGATATTGCCTCAAACGAAAATAAAGACATATTGAACATTGGGAAATCCAGCGTAAGGAAATTAAAAAGACACATAGAACATGATTTAAAGAAAAATATTGATGATGGTAAGACTTTTTTTATTGCCCATCTCTAGAAATGATGCTAAATCTGCATTAAATTACGAGTATATTCAAATCAGTTCATGCATCCTGAAATTATGATGGTGTAACAAACCATAGCTTTCCTTTTGGGCTCGACCCCAGTCTATTATTTAATTATGAGGTTATTTATTAGCAAACGCTACGTCTAGGCGATCTTGTTTGGTCAGGGGCTTCATAAAGAAACATAAAATGACTGCTTATTAATGAATAAGCAGTCATTTTGCTATCTACATTGTTAAGAGTTTACTTCAAGTTGGTAATGATAACTCCTAGCAATAGCTCTGCTTCTGATCATCTTTATCGTCACATGTTCATTATACCTTTCAACATTAAATCATCTATCCCTCAGTCACCACCTATTTAGAAGAACAGTATTGCACCCACTAACTAGACTATGAAACTTATTACCTGTCTCCCACCTAACCTCGTAATGTATTCTAGTCCTAAGTTCATGGTATTTTTTATCTTGAATGTCATAATTATTTTCAGATTGCACGCCTGTGAAGATTTCCCGAAAAGATACATTAGTGAACAACACCATTTCAAGGAATAACAGGTACCTGGAATCTTAAATGTAATTTACTCGTTAGACGTCCTATGACCCGATGTTAGTTGTCATAGGGACCTGCGCCATTTATGATTAAAGCTTATTCGCATCTTTCGTCTAACAAACCAAATAAATCATAAAATCCAGGGCAGTTTATCCAACATATAACGTCAGTGTTTGTCGAAATCCAAAGCATCTACCAAAAAAGTAGCTACTCGGCCATTTGACGGATAGCTAAAAAACATTTGAGGCCATTGCGAACTTCTCATTGTGTGTAACGACGAATCACGGATATTAAGCTAATAGTTTGAATGCCCTAGGTCATCCTCTACTCACTGCTATTTAGGGGCTTTTTTCAAGTCTTTTACCCTATCAATCGTTTTTAATACTATTTTCATATAGTAATATTATATTGTGGTTACAGTGAAGAGGAGAACCTAAAACCTCTCACAAGTCGAGAGAAAGAGATCGAATGGTTGGATAACTTTTTGACTGAGCATCTTGAAAAAGAACAGTCTGCGTCTCTGTATGTCTCAGGACAGCCAGGTACCGGAAAAACTGCAAGTTTATCGTACATTCTTAATCTACCTAAGGTATGTATAAAGAAGCGAAAATCTTAATTTTTCTCAATCATATTAAATAAATCATTTCCACAATTTTCTATTAATTATTCAACTGGAAATTTTATCTCAATGAAGATACTCAATTCGAAAAGTATGCAAGATATCCCCATATTTTTAGAGCACAAATTCTCATTTAAATTCTTAATATTTTTTTAACCCCTAGCTTATCAACCTTTGTTACAGTTTAGAGAAGGATACAAGCAAGTGTACATTAACTGCACAATGATGAAATCAGCTGCTAGTATTTATGGTAGGATTTGTAAGGAACTTCAAGTGCCAACGTCTGGAACAACTGAAAAAGCTTGTTTCAATGCCATTGAAAAATATTTGAATAAGAAACATAAAATGATGTAAGTAACATATTGGTATCCCCCACCATTTATTCAATAGAATTTAATAAAACCTGGTTTTAAGGCCCACTTGCACCCCACATGAGTTAGGTGCATATTTAAAACATCATTCTGTCTCGGTTACCCTAATGGCGTATCTCTTTTAACAGCACATATCACACTCCTTACCTTTCATTTTGGTAACTCAACAATATTCATTGCGTGTTTAATGCTGCCGAGTGGACAGATTTTTGAACAAATGAAGCAATCAATGCAAGGGAAACAATCCGTACCCTACTCTTTGAACTTACACAATTAGGGTGCAGATCTTCAAAGGATTGACATAAACAGGACGATAATTTAAATACAAATAAAAAAAAATGATTTTATTTCAACTACAAAGGGTATTTCAATAAATTTTATTGAAGATCACCTTTTAAGCAAGGAATTGCTTTTATAGGAGACTGCACTTCAACTTATCATTATTTTATAATAAGATATTTAAAGTGATTTGTGGTGCAAGTAAGCCTAAATGTTGATAATATTGATTGCAGCCTTTTAGTACTAGACGAGATAGACCAGTTAGATAGCAAGCGCCAATCAGTGCTGTACACGATATTCGAGTGGCCGGCGCAGGCGGCGCGGCGGCTGGTGCTGGTGGGCGTGGCCAACGCGCTGGACCTGACGCAGCGCGCGCTGCCGCGGCTGCAGGCGCGCTGCTCGCTGCGCCCGCTCACGCTGCACTTCGCGCCTTACACCAAGCAGCAGATTATCGACATATTCACTAATGTACTCGCCAATGAAGACAAGACCAATGTGTTTTCTCCTGTGGCTTTACAAATGCTTGCAGGTAATTTTGTTTCTTGTTCTCATAGTTTTTTCTCTAAACTATTCAAAATACAAATATCAAATATATTTATTGAAGTTAGGCTGTGAATTAGGCCATATTGAACATCAAAACATACATAACACAACCGCCAAAGACGGCCACCCTCTACCACATCATTCTTAGTGCTTAAGATGGTAAGAAGAAGTGGCGCAACAAAGTGCCCCAGTAGCACCTATCTGTTCTGTTCTGTGTCACATCGAATCTGCTGTAAATATTTTTGATATTAAGCTTAAATTGAGATATTTCATAAATGTCCTAAATATTATATTCCAGCTAAAATCTCGGCGATATCTGGGGACATGAGGAGAGCTTTAGACATAGGACGAAGAGTTATAGAGCTCGCGAGAAGGACGAAATTCTCAGATAACCAGTCCATTGACAACATGATGAAAGATTCTTCAGTAACTGTGGAACTGAAGCAAGTACTAGAAGTACTGAACGACGTCTATGGTGGTTCGAGGAAGATCGAGACGGACGCTGAAGACGGGTTTCCGCTGCAACAGAAACTAATACTTTGTAGTATAATGTTAATGCTGACAAAGGGAAAGGTGAAAGAAATCGTTATGGGAAAGCTTCACGATGTTTACAAAAAGTAAGTTTCGCCGAGTCCTATTATAATAACATTAAAAAAAACTGTATCGGGAATGTTTTAGAACAATCCTAATGCGTTAGGTCACAAAAGTAACGTTAAGGTCAACGTTAACGTTTTATCACAAACTTCATATACAATTATATCTACCCTTGATTTAGTTTACGCTGCTTTATGAAGCGCCAACACCCTTAGTGCTCGTTTCTGGAAACGCGGGGAGTTGCGCGTCGCGTTGGGCGGTACAGGCCACACTAAATTCAAACATATGGAGTTTTATTGTACGAGATTGTTTACGGAGATACAGGCGGAGCCCGCAAACGGCACCGCCGCGTCGCACGCGACCTTCATCGCGGCGGGGCTAGTTATGTTTGTGTTTGCACCTGTGATGACGCGGGCAGCTGCACGAGCCCGCCTCTCCGTAAACACAAAAATCATCACACAAAAATCGACGCCACGCTGTACGCGCCACGTCTTCAGAAACGGGCCTTATTCCGAGGCCAGCTTTGGGTTAGAGTTCGTATTACGGCCGCCGAACAAGGTCAGGTCAGAGTTCTAACACTGCTAACAGTAAGTGTTCGGTATCGTTACTAGGGTGGCTCGCGCGCGCAACATCGTGCCGCTGGACATGTGCGAGACGTGCGCGGCGTGCTCGCTGCTTGAGGCGCGTGGCGCCGTGCGACTGGGCGGCGGTGGCGGCGGCGCGGCTCGAGCCCGGCGCGTGCGCCTACAGTGGGACCACGCCGAACTGGCCGCCGCGCTCCGGGACAAGCCCTTACTGTCCGCCATACTCGATGACGTCAGCTGCCTGCCTTCCTAGCACCCGTTTCCTCTCTTAACCTAATCCTTGAAGGAAAACTACTATAGGTCAGTTAACACTTTGTGTTTTGTAGTTTATAGACACGTCCAACGTAGTTTGGGTTCGTATTGTGTTTTAGTTTTATCGATTTGAGTTTGTTTTTTTTTAATTGACTGACTTGCAATATTGTTTAATGTTGACGCAAGTTTGTAGTTTATAATTGTGATGAATGACTTTATAAGGTATGTACTTTATAAGGTTTGTTAAGATTACCCCAAGTGTTCTGTTATGGACTCATACTTGTCTGTTAGTCCTTTGCCTTATTGACGACATGGAATCATGTTAAGTAAACTTGAAACACTGAAAAATAATAGGCTGTGTTTATAATATTAGGATAAAGAATTTGTCATACGTAAGTATGCCAAATTTCGTATCTTTATTAATGTTTAAGAATTTTGAAGACATTACAATGCACAAGTTTTACTAGTTGACTAGTTACGATTTGAGATCATACGATCGTGCGCTTCGAAAAAAGATTGTGTTCTGATGTATTCGATAGTTATTTATTTTACTTAATAGAAATCAATAACAAATGTAATGTTATGTCATTAACATGTCAATGCCAGTCTGTACTGTATTTTAAGACTTAAGTATTTTAACTATTTTGCTATTATTTATTGTTGTATTTTATGGCCGCAATTATTTTTAAGCTAAACTAAACAGGCAGATGTAGAGAATATTACCAATACAATGGGATGATACTGGCACACTATTAGAATAGCGTGCGTAATAAAAGCTAAAATTTTACACATCAATAAATCAGCGTATTTCTCACGGTTTTACGGTTTATTGCATGTTCAATGCTGCTTGCCTCTGATTACTTTGAACATGTAGGTCACAGTTTTATGTGTAAGTTCTTATTATTGTAGGTGCCTTTTTGTGGCATTTGAACAGCCTATGAATATATCCCTGTATATACAGGGCGTAAAAGTACTCATGAGAACAACTTTTGGTGTGGTTTCAATTATGCATTATCAGTACATTACTATTCTCAAACAAAATGTAGTGTTTGTGCCATAGTAAAAGTTTTTCATATTCATGAATGCTTTCGCTACCCAAAATATTGACAGTGAATTAAAGCCATCCTGAATGCATAAATATAATATTTTTGCACTACGCAAGTCATAAATATCTATTTGGCATAGTCAAAATGAATAGTGCCTGGCGGGTACTCAATAAATATAGGCGTCTATGTTGTCAAATTCTGACGAAATGATGCTATAAATAGCTATGTTTGACTTGATTTGATCGCCTGAACAATCCATGTTTATTGCTTAGAACGTTAGAACACTTAAGGTGCAAGAAAGCGCCGCGACCGCGACGCATGACCGAGACAGGAGATGCAAGACACATGTCGCGGTCTCCACTGATTTACTGTGGGGCGAGACTGAGATATGCGTCGCACACAAACTCTTGTCGACTTTAATCGTTAATGCCACTTATATTGAAAATTATTATTCCACATTATAATAGAAGTCCCAAGTTATCAATTTACTATTGGAGGAAGAAGAATACGATGATATGATATATTATAATTAAAAAAGAAACAAAGATTGACTATCTATATGATTAATACGGCATTATTCACAATGCCCGAGTAATTTGAAAAATGCCCAATATGAATAGGCAATATGATAAAACTTTTGAAATAATTAAATTGGCCGGGCTTAGGATAGGATAGACGGGCCACTTTGCCGCACTTAGACTTCCATTTGTGCAAGGAGATGGGCCGTAATCCACCACGCGGGCCCGGTGCGTGTTGGTGGATGTCACATGATTTTTGGCTCCTAAGACTTTATGCCGGTTTCCTCACAATGTTTCCCTTCACGGTTTTGAGAGCAGTGGGGATTAAATAATTTACACAAAGTATAGCACCTGCATGGGTTCGACCGGCTGCGGCCGTGGGTGGTTACCTGGGTAACGGCCGCGATGAGAACAGTGGTGGCCCAGTGGCCATCACTGACTACTTCTCATTGACTGAGCTGAGTTCGCTCGCTTTGCTCGCTCAGTTCAGGCCCCGTCATCTCCTTCGAACCTAACCTATCCGTGTCGGGGAGCCCTAAGCTCCCGAGCTCGCTTCGCTCGCTCTTGGGTTAATTCAATGACAATAATTATCGAATTACCCAACCGTTACGTAGCAATGTTCATAATGACCAGAAATTGTGCTAAATATAGAAGTTTAAATCAGTATTCATTACGTTGCCCGATTTGACTGCACTAGATTCATAATGCCCGGACCATTAACAGTGTCCTGATTAATAACTTGGTCCATGTCATATACAACCAGAGGCCAAAAAATATCGTTTTCAATATGGGTGTCAAACAATAAATGATTATTTATTTGTTTAATGACAATATGTTCGGGCATTTCGAACGCGACGCGCAACCATACTCGTCTGGGAGCACAACCGTATAGTGGTTTTCTGTCGCGCGTCTTCTACTACAGTCGCGCGTCGCGGTCGCGGCGTCAACTCGCACCTTTAGCAAATCATGAACTCGCGATATATAACACATAAGGATTAATTTACTAGGAAGAAGGAAGAGAACAAGAATTTAAATTGCCCGTCATACTAAATATTTTTTCATTTCCACTTTTGTTTGATTTGAACTGTATGAGTGAAGATCAAAAAGTGTATGCTACGGCATATAATTAGGTATTAAAAAATTCCTATTATATGACCATTGCATAAACTACTATTACGCACCCAAAAATTAATACATTTATTTTTTGGGAGCGTAGAAGTTATTCAAAGAAAGCCAAGTTCTTGATAACGGCATCGCTAACAAAAAAGGTGAGATCTGAACTGTATACCATGTAGCCTAAACTTTTGATGAGTGAGTGAGTGAGTCGGTCAGTCACTGATAAAAAGGGAAGTACATAAATAAAAATAGCGATTTTCAGACGTCATTATCACTTAAATGGAAAGAGGTTTTCTATTGAAACACGGGATTACGTGTTAAGAAGGATAATTATTAGACACGCAAAATTGTAAGACATTTGAAGTTATGGGGGTGTCGAAAGTGGCCCGAAATGGTTGGTGTATATTTTAACTTTTCGGCCGGTGTGTTCTGATTTACGAACTTCTTGTCACAGATTCCTCAAAAGTTATCAAAACCAGCTTGGTTAAGTACCATACTACGTACGTATGTACGTACGTACATACGTACTTGGTTAACTTCACTTCGCAAGTGAAGTTAGAAAAACTATTATCTATTTGAGAACCACCGCGGGTAGAGGCAAGCGTTTGTAATAAATGATAAATGATTTTATTTCTGTAAGTAGGTTTGTACAAACACTTTTACATGTCGATCATATTTTTAAAACTAGATGAAGTCGGCGTTTCCTATCTGACTACTCTGAGAAGAAAGGCCGAAAAAAACTCAGAGGTCACAGTCTCTTTTAAGGTCCAGACAAAAGATTTATAACAAGTCCATTTTGTTTCGAACAAAATGTTCAGCTGTCAAACCCGGTTGGAGGTACAGTTTTATTACGTGACTAAAGTTTCCAATTATGTAATGTTATTTTGTTTTGTGTTGTGTCGAATAGTGTATGCAAAAAAAAAAAACTATTGTATCAATCATGTTTCATAAGTTTTTGTACACCTATTTTATAAACCAGAGCACGTTTATTTTATTAAATAACTGTTAGAATTTTCTGTAAGTATCTACCTGTTATATTTTATTTTGGTAACTCTTATTTTTTAAATGACTTTATGGATCATGAGGAGAGAAAAAGTTAGGTTGAATGTCTAGTGTTGTGTGAATTTATTGATGCATTATAATTCAATAAAAATACTTTTATCACCATATTTCAATTCTTTTTATTAAAGCTAACACTTAAAAAGTTAATCCTATTCGTGCAAATAATACTTTTTACAAATTTTAAATAACTACTTAGAGTGAAATAATTATAGTGTGTAAAGTAAGTAAGTAGCTTGGAGGGGATGACTGACGAAAGTTAATTAATACTGATATTACCAAGAAAGAGAAACCCTTTCTCTGTATGACTAAATTGGTCTCATTTATTGAGCTCAAGTTGATATTAAAAATCTTTAGAGATACTTAATTTATTTTCTCATTCCAAAATTAACTTTTTGTATTACGGCATTTTAAGACTGTTTCATTTTTAAATTACACTCTTGGCTTAAAAAGCTACAAACCTACTTGTTAGTGGCTTTCATACATTAACTGTAAATATATTATTTCACTCTGTCGTATTGAGGGTGTAATTATGGCTATCATTGAGTAAAATATCCAAATTGTGAACAATTTGTTGATTTAATAAATAACTTAATAATAGATAGACACTTGGTTTTGTACAACGTCAGCCATCTAAAGTAGTAGAAGGCGAGAGTGCGATGTGACTGGAGTCTCATAGGCGGAGGCCGGGGTTGCGCGAGCGCACGAAGTTGAGCAGCTCGTCGCTGTCCTCGCACACGAACGGCTTCACATGGTGGCAGGCCACGTCGTGCCACTTGATGCCGTCGTTGTAGAAGTTGTTCAGGATCGCCAGGCACGACTCGTCGTTACCCTGCACGACAAACATCCATTAGGAATAAGGCGAAAAGTTATGCGCAGTTTTGGTTTCGGAGGCAGTTCTTTAAGTTCAGAAATGGGTCTATCTAAAACCACTTTTAACTAACCTGAGCGGCTTCACGGTTATCGGGCTGCGGCTGTCCGTATCCGCCTGTATAGGACCAGTCTCCGGTATTACGCTGGGTGGTGGGTCCGATCTTGCCGCCAGAGCCGGACCAGAACCAGCCGTTCACATTAGGAGGCTGCAGGTCAGTGCGGTCGCAGCCGGCGAAGTTGCATTTACGTCCAGAAGTCCAAATGTAGCGGACGTTAGAGCGTGCGATCCTTTGTTTCACAAATTCATTTTCCTATAATAAAACACAAGAAATTAGTTATCCATTTGTAAAGTCTGTGTACCGAAGAAGGAAATCGCAAACATAAATTATTTGGGTCCAGATTTATATAAGGGCGACAAATAGTTTTTGAGAATACTATATAACAATAGTATCTTCATCCTCTGCCTAGCCTATGTATAAATTTATTTTGGATGTTAATTTTTTTTTTCCTTTAGCTGTTTGTGAGCCCCCTTAAAACCATTAAAAATATTTTTTTGAATTTGTATAGCTTTGGGTCAACAAGATGCTTATACTGTGAAAATTTGAAGACTGTAGCTCCAACCGTTTGGCTGCAAAACCTGTGTGACAGACAGACTGAAACGTGAGTGACAGCAACACAGCTCCGTTTGGACCCTTCGGTACGGAACCCTAAAAACACTGGAATTAGGTCAAACTCGTTTTATTTACTGTTAAATTAAAGAGCAGCTTTTGAATTATATTTATGAAAAAAATATTTAGCTAATGCATGCTCCACTTTGGGACACTCGTTTAGCCTTTTTATAGAAGAAATGCTCTTGCATACTGCACATCCACTGAATTATTGCAAACATTATGCATTTAATGTGAAATGCCAAGGGTTGTAACCAAAATTTTAATTTTGTTACATCTGATTTGAATGCTAATATTTTGAATAAACGATTATTATTATATCTTATTATAAAACGTCTTGCAACCAATCAAAGCCAACTTTAGGTTAAAACACTGTTAGATTATAAACTACCTATCGAATTTTGATGCGTTACGCTTTACATCGACTTTTGCTAAATCTAGCAAAAAGTCATGTAAGTTATACCATGCAAATCTGCTTTTTTGTATTCGGTGCACGGATGCATGCACCTACATATTTACATCGAACCTTGAAACTAACAAGTGTCACGTATGCGATCGATGACCGATTAACACAACCACGCTTCTGTTTCTTCCATTAAACAATAAATTTTGTTGTTGTATTTTCGCCTGTTTGCATAAAACAATGGTGTAGGTAAGATAAAATTATGATGGTGTCTAAGTAGTAAAGGTTTCGATAGTAAGGCAGGGTGTCATGTGTGTAAATGTCAGCGGCGGGATGTCCACGTCCGTCGCGTACGTCCGGCACAAGAAGTGGGCAACACGGCTGCGGGAGGAATGTGTGCCACGTGCTACTTGCCGGAGCGCGCTCGACGTGACGCACTCGGCCGTTGCACCCCTTTCACGCGACGACTTCAACGCTCTACAAATCGAATCAATCTATCCTAATGAATATTGAAGCGCGCACCGTAATAATTCAATGAATGTACAAAATCAAACTAATCTGCAAGAATTCCGGATGCATCGACTTCTGCATATTTGTATTGAGCATATACTCGTAGAACAAAAACAGAACCCAAAGAAAATACTCGAAAGGTTGTTTACCATGCTTTCATAACAATAGAAGTGCGCGTTCGTTGCCATCTTACAACTGACAGGAAGTGTTTAGAGAAAACTCGCATATTTTCCATTGACGAGTTACCCGGATGAACTTTAACAATAGATACCCATTTAAACAATGTGTTAAATGTTTACATTAAAGCGCATTAGTTTTTACACATCATGACAAAATGGCAGACATAGTTTCCTTGCTTTTCTACTTTTCATGTTCGTTGGCACTTGAAAGAACTCATTCATTAGGATAGATATCATTATATACTTACCTAGGTATTTCTTAATAATCTGGGTTACATTTAAGTGCAATCCAAAATGATGAAATGAGGCAATTCCACGATATGACCATTAAGTTTCATGCAACACCTACATCGCTTTAATCTGAGAGTTCAGCTGCTTTGTTCCCAAGATTCATCATTGTGAAATACGTTTTTGTAGCAGATATACCACTACGTCATGATGAAATACAAATTGCTATACAAAATTAAATTACTCCTAGATACCTAACGTTTCGGCCATACAATTTCCAGGTGGATCATGGCGGGGAGAAGACATATCATCACGATCGACCTAGTTGTTCGCGTTAAATGACCACATGGATAATGAAGATGATTATCTCAAGGTTCATCTACATTCGCTGGGATATGTACGATTGTTCTAAACTTTGGCCCAGTCATGTGTGCGTACATAATAGACTGTACTTCTTTTTGCAATGGATAGATAACCTTGAACATGTAACTAATAGGATGTCTTGTATTTTTAACCTTCTAACTTCACATGAAGGTGAAGTCATGTCGCTTAGCATATGTAGTTTAAGTGTTTTATTATAAGCTTTATGTAATAGTTAATTTAATATAATGGTTTTATTGGCATACCTGTGGAGTTTCTAGCGAGACTGCGTCCATGCAGTGGCGGCGGCAGATGTTCCTCGCGTCGAGCCAGTCTACCTCCAGGCTGCGGGTCGGGGCGTGCTCCCAGCTGAAGAAGTACGAGTGGAGGACTCCTCGAGCATCCCGGTAAGTTGAGTGACGGACTCCTATGGACATACAAACATTTGGTAAGAAGGGGAAATACTTTACTTCTAACACTTATTTACGATATTAACAGGCCGATTTATCTGCAAGCTGGGACACTATAAACGGGATCAAAATGGCGTGACGAAGAGTGCAGATAATTGTGCAACATTCCGAATGTAAGTCATTGAACTACCAGGAACTTTGTACAAAAGCATGTCACCTATTCAACAGTCGATGACGACAGTTGTAGGTACTTACTTTGGATTTCGAAATGGTGTTTATCTAAAACGTCTTGTCGTTCACAAGTTTGCCGTTTGCACAACACCGCACGTTGTCCTGATTCACACAACCATTGCGGTGAATATATGCAAGTATTTTAGACATGTCTAGTATTACTTATCTCTAAAACATAATTTGTTGAAACTTCAAAATATATAGGATATAGGCATACCTCCAGATCATACCTATAGACCGAGAGTTTAGCTCTCATTTATAAAATTACTCAATTGATAGATAGGTTATCTTTGGCGTGCATAGGTGATATTACATTAGGTTCAGCGCTGTAGTTAACCCTTCGAGTGCTAATTAGCAGACACAATAGAAAAACAATTGTTTCAAGTGACTATTGACCGATCAAGTGCTTTTTAATAAATTGCCGAATCGCTGTCATGATAAGCAGAAACATGTTGCCCACAAAAGGTTAATAAATACATTAAGTTGTTCGTGGGTATAAAACTCTCGCTTTAATGCGAGACATTATCGTTCATGAAGTGTGCAATCAAAATGAACCCATCGTCATGTCGTTAAACGAAGCGATTCTTTCGTAACTAGAAAGTTCATTTATGTATTTTCACATGGTTAATCACATACCTACCAGATAAAATTCGCATTAGGAGATAATATTGACATAAACTAAACTCATTCAACAAACGGATATTTTGCACCGGAACCATTTTGCGTATCTTCCGTGAAGAACGTAATTTTAGGAATGTCACCTTACGTAACAGTGAATGGCTGAGCGTGAATAGATATATTAATAAAAGTCTTAGATCATTGGTAAATGTTTTCATAGTTGTTATTTCCCGTGGAAGTGTACTTATGTAATTGTTTTTATGTAGGTAGTAAGTGCTCTTATAGGAATTTCCCAAACCTAAAATAAAGCTGGGCTTATAATGATTAGTGTTTATCTTTGTACCTACCTACGTGTGTACCGAACGTGTAAAACGAGCATTGTTATTTCGCATTTCTGAGGAGAGAAAGTTTTGAAAGAAACCGACGTGTCTGTCTAGCTAGCTTCTCATTTTATGTGATTGCAAAATTATTCAAAAAAAAAATCATTATAAGTGGCTACTTATGTATTCAAATTATGATGGTTTCGGTCAATATTTTTTTTGGAAAATTTTTGTATGATGCAATTTTTTAATCCTGGTATTTTTGAGAACGAATCTACGAGCAAACTTGTATGTGGATACTACAAACGACGTAATATGTGGGCACATAAAAATAACAAAGAATCTTTGTTCGCTTTGTGAGGGAGTTTGCCATGAATACATCGTTCGATTGTGATTGCCAATGCGCTCCCAAATGACATCGCATGGGACACGCCACGCCTTTCATGCGGGCTCAGAATTGCGAAATATCCACTGATTTCCCATAAGGACGAATGGTTTGTGTACTCGAAAAGTTGGTATCTAGAAAATAATGTATTCTTGACTTGTATCACTTATAATAACAGGAATAACAGCGTACAGAGTACCTAGCCATTTATCATATCCCGAATCTCCTTTTATAGATTTCTGAGGATGGTAGGTACTTACTGAGACCTAGAATCAGCAAGAGAATCCTCTTTACATATAAGGAGATTCATTACTTTGAAGGCAAGCCACTAGTTACTACGTTTATAGCATCGCTCTGTAGTATTAAAAAATTCTGTGCTTAAGTAAGTACCTACAACATTTCGTAATTTTATTTATTAACATTTTTCCACTACAGAAATACTTGAAAATATCAAGCTAAACTTTAAAACAAAAAATTATTAGCTTTCTTCAGGTAAATCAAACAATTTTTTAGTTAGATGATGTCCAGTAAGTTGTAATTTTGTTTTCTATTATTTTCTGATCAGTATTTTCTTTACACACATGAGTATAGGTAAACCCGGGCCACATTAGTCAATGATGTTATATATAAACTAAGGTAGATATGTTTTACCGACGTCTCCGCGGCAATACATTTCAATAAAAATAGAAACAAAATTGTACTTTATGGGAGATAAATAAATATTACTAAATTACTAATACAAACACAAGCTGACCAGCTTGAGTGAACTCAGTCCGTCCTGCGTCTAGCCGCGACACGAACGTACGTTTGAACAATATGTTTATCTCTTTCTGGCAACAGCGTCCTATTTATATCTCTGCGATCTTTTAACCTACACAGTGATAGAAATAAAGTCCCATAGGTTCTATGTAGGTAGCTAAAGTAAAATATAGCCATGTTTTTATTTCCTTATAATGAGTATGACATCTCTATTGGTAAAATCTCATTGATATAAGTGCGTTTTTTTCTCACATTATTTGTATTGATGCTTCACAATTACAATAAGTCAGCTCCGCATCATACCTAAGGTTAAACAGTTCCATAATATTATGTAAGGAGGTAATCCCTTTCATAAATATCTACAGTGAACTGGTTCATTTGCCTTGTAACCTGTTTGGAAGCTCTCCACCTGTATCTCAGGTTATTATCTTAATTATCTCGATCTGTTTAGATTGGTTCGACGGGAATCATTAGACTCATGTAACATTTTTTTGTGTAAAACTCATAAATGGGTAACAACTTCCATCGGATTATTCTGAACACCTTGATTTTATAATTAGCCTCTCAAGATTACCTGCAAACTTTCGATGAATTTTGAATAGAGATTGTATTCGCTATTTATCGGGCGTAATTCTAAAATGCTCGACTTTGAAAAAAACCACAATGGCTCCGTAATTAAGAGGTCAGATGCTTCGATAATTGAGTTATTAAAATCTATCGCCTCAGGCTTATTTTTTATGTAATCAAAAAGTTTATTTACTTTTTTATGTTTAACGTGGTGCAAAAAGCACTTCTGCAGAAAATATTAATAAAAAACAGTTTACTAACTATAACTACGATTAGGTACTTAATTAATTTCATGGTTGAGGGCGTGTCATGCGTCAGAGCTTCAATACGTTCCCTACCCTAAAAATAACAACTATACCGATACGCTATAAGAGAAATATAATGTTATCTACAACCTATACTACCTATTATACAATGATTGCCTATATACCATAATTTTTTTTTGGCGATACCGTATTATCATCTATTTAAAAAATTCACAAGATCTCGCGAAAATTTAAAAATACTCTGTGTTTTTTGCCGCACGTTCAACATTGCCATTAGCACTGAGCAAGAATGCGTTGGCGAGGTGCATGAGATGCAATGTGAAGTGACCTACTTTGTGCGTGATTTATACGCAGGTGCAAAATCGTAATTCTGTTCAAAAAGTTTTAGAGAAAACTCCCAAGGGATGAAAAAATCTTTTATATTGTATTGTAACTTATACTTCTGGTCAAAATAGCTCATAAATCACGACATTACAACGTGTATGTTTTCTCATATTATTATTTTGGACCCGTGTAATGCCTTGCATAATATGCCTCATTCTGTTTCGCGTTGGTATGCGTAGGAGTTCAAATGGCATGTTCTAAATTTCTTTGTTTTCTACGTGCAAACGTGATTTGGTACATAATGGGCAATGGAACATGCTATTTTAAATCTATGGTGTCCTATAACCCGGCACGTCCATCAAATGCAACCTCAATATAAAAGTTAAGGAGGACAACGAACCCGTAGTGGATACCACACCTTCGCGATACTTGAATATCTAGTACCTTGCCGATCATGATCGATTTGGCAAATTGGCACCATGTAATTCGTAATCGTGGCCGTATCATAATAAGTCATAACGCCTTGATTACGTAACCACTTCGTTTTGCTAAAGTCTGCGGCATACTTACTGTTTGCACAGCTCCTAGGGTCTGGTAGAGCTAGACGCCTCTGGGCATCAGCAACGCAGAGTACGGCCATCAAGGCGACGGCCGCCAGGCACACGTGCCGGCTCATCTGTGTAGAGAAAAACGATCAGAAATCATATTCTGTATTACAGATTCAGTATCATAATAAAGTAATAATTGATTATAGGCAATTGCGGTGGGCAGGACTGATGACGCGAGACGATAGGGTGGCCCGCGTAGGTGTAGTCGCGGTGCGGACGATGTTACTCGGCCGCCCCTCGGCACCGAGCCGCCGACACTCAGCTGGTGCTACTGACACCGGTGCCGGGCGCTCGTTTTGACGAAAGTGGTCACGGGTGAGCCCGTATTGCAAGTTCGCTTTCTTTTAGTTATGCAGAGCACGAATGCCCGAGGACAATCGATACGTGAGATGAATTTATTTTGTTGTATTTGTGAAAGCAAAACCCGCCTCGCTGACCTCCTTGCTGCGAGTTTAAATGTTTGCGTGAAAAGCTACTCAGTGCGAGAAATCTTCGATTTGGGACGCAATTTATGGTAACGGAAAGCCGCGTCGTTCACTTCATGTCACGAAGCTTGTTTAAACATAAAAATGAAAACGTCTTGTTATGCAACTTTACAAGTTTTTGTTTGGCAAACATGAATCACTTTTGGTTAGACACCTGCCATGAAGAAAATTATTATGTAAAAAGTTGTGTCTGTTTTGGGATTCGATTTCATTCAGCTTTTTATTTATCACTTTGTAGTAGCAATACCTACTTGAATTTTGGTTTAGGTGATAATTAGTGTATAGAAATATGTAAGTACATACATAATGCTCCAAAATTTTCACTAAAGCTTTATAATTGCTCTACTTAATGTTGTACCTTATAAATATAGTCTTTACTTTAGAATTATTTGGTTTGTATGGAAAATACACATTTAATAACATGTCTCAATTAGTTAGTGCAAAACAAAAAGTGTTATTATGCTTTTATCTTAAAAATATGTTGTTTTCATGAAACGCACGATTTCACTACGAAAAGTTAACTTTCTGTTGGAATAATCTATTTTTCGAAATGTAGATGCTATCGGGGATGTTTAAATAAGAACCACTCACAATAAAAAATAAGTTAATTTCACTTCAAAATAATGATAGCGTCGATAAAGGCAGCGCGTACCTCTGAAATAATGTCGAACGGAGTAAGTAGATGATGCGCTTGCGTGCGGCTGTCGGTGCGCGTGCGGCTGTACGCGGGCACAGGTGTAGCGTGCGGCGGTGTCGGAGGGACTGACGCAGACGCAGCTCTCCTCTCTAATTAAGCCTCCGACATTCATTCACTTTCACTTCCAATACCAGAGAAGACCCACCCGCCGCTACGCCGCACCTCTTCACCATACAGAACCTAGAGACCTTCTGGAGGTCGTAGCCGGATACGAGAGTGAGTTTACATAACAAATACTAGTACCGTACACAATTACAACTCAAATTAAATAAATTGCTCAGCTTTGAGTAAACTCGTGACCTCATTACAACAAAGCTTTGTTTGGCATTGTAGAGACAACAAAAACCTTCAGGCACAAACAGCTTAATCGCACCGACACCAATGATGATAGTTCTACTCCTTTTATAAATAATATGTTTTGATTAAAACGTACTTAAGTATAACCTTCAACTGTTTTTCTTGAAACTGGACATCTACCGAAAATTGGTAAACCAAAAGAAGCACTTCAATATTTTTATGTGAATAGTGAATGCAATGCTAGATTTAATTTAGCCAAGATTCACTTCAAAAACGACCTTGTTCCCCAAAATTAAACGTGTTGTAACGTCAGTGTTTGACTTGAAACCATCTTTAACATTTTAAAATGAATTTAGGATACGACTCCTACAAGTAGGTACGATTTGTACTAATTGTTTTATAAAATACCTACACACAGTGAAAATCTGTGATTCTGTACATACTGCGCCTTCATTATTGACAACAAAAACAAACTAATGCGCTCAATAGCAAAGATACGTAAGTAAGTGCTAATTATTATTTTATTTGATCTTGAGAAGCTTTCAAAGCTGAATGTCAATAATCTTAAAATCAAATAAAAATCATTCAAGTATTTAAGGGCCGGGATGGTAATGATGGTTCCTTGTTAAGTTACTAATAAACAAGAAGTCTATGGTCTCGTACATGACTACGTAGCACGCACGCCATTCACTGCACATCGCAAAATCAGCACGTTGTGCATTAAGCAAGCGGATAGGTGAGTTAGGTGACCGCAAATCGAGTACTGTTCACCTATAAACTGTAATAAGCAAAAAGTAGTCGTAAAGAATATAAAATCAGATAGTCTTACCTTTTTAAACCTTGGTAAGAACTAAATCGAACTTGGTTTGGTAAGAACGATTAGTGGTACAAGGAAAGGTAGAAAGCCAACGTTCTCGCGACTGATCACCCAAAAGATCGACAGACCTCATTGAATCCTCTACGAAGTGTTCTCTCTCTGAATGTACACGAATAGGGAAAGATGGAGAGCTAATAGGTTATTTCCAGGTGAAATGGTGGTCAAGCGCGAGCCAATAAAAAATAAAAATGATGGAGAGCTCTCGCAAAAGCCGCAACCAACCACCAGAGTGTACGACTAAGAAAAATCTAGATCTTTGTACTGGTTTAATTTTTAACCGACTTCCCAAAAAGAAGAAGGTTTTTCAATTCGACCGTATATAACTATTGTTTTTTATGTGTATTCGCGGAAACACGACGATAACTTCGTCGTTTATGAACCGATTTTAATGATTAGTTTTTGTTCTGATGATGGAATCCTAGATAAATCGAAACTACTCAAATATTATAGGCATATTATAGCGATTTTGATATTTTCATCAATAATGCAATCATTTGCACTCAAAGTATAATTTGGTGAAGTGGAACCTATTAAGAAGACCACAATGGCCACTGGAACTCCGAAATAAAACAATGTATCCTAATCGTGTTTGGGCTTATTGGAATCGTCATGATTGCTATAAATTATTTCTATGTTAATTGGAGGTACCCTATCAAAACTAAACCGAGGAAAATAAAAAACTTTTTAACAAAACGAGAGCTTTGTTTTTAGCATATCTTCTTGTTTCGTATAGTTTTGTTTGTAATAGCAAGAGCTTTGTTTATAGCATATCTTCTTGTTGCTGACAGCTTTAGTTAAATGATAGCTTTGTAAAACGAGAGCTTTGCTTATAGCATATCTTCTTGTTGCTGACAGCTTTAGTTAAATGATAGCTTTGTAAAACGAGAGCTTTGCTTATAGCATATCTTCTTGTTGCTGACAGCTTTAGTTAAATGATAGCTTTGTAAAACGAGAGCTTTGCTTATAGCATATCTTCTTGTTGCTGACAGCTTTAGTTAAATGATAGCTTTGTAAAACGAGAGCTTTGCTTATAGCATATCTTCTTGTTGCTGACAGCTTTAGTTAAATGATAGCTTTGTAAAACGAGAGCTTTGCTTATAGCATATCTTCTTGTTGCTGACAGCTTTAGTTAAATGATAGCTTTGTAAAACGAGAGCTTTGCTTATAGCATATCTTCTTGTTGCTGACAGCTTTAGTTAAATGATAGCTTTGTAAAACGAGAGCTTTGCTTATAGCATATCTTCTTGTTGCTGACAGCTTTAGTTAAATGATAGCTTTGTAAAACGAGAGCTTTGCTTATAGCATATCTTCTTGTTGCTGACAGCTTTAGTTAAATGATAGCTTTGTAAAACGAGAGCTTTGCTTATAGCATATCTTCTTGTTGCTGACAGCTTTAGTTAAATGATAGCTTTGTAAAACGAGAGCTTTGCTTATAGCATATCTTCTTGTTGCTGACAGCTTTAGTTAAATGATAGCTTTGTAAAACGAGAGCTTTGCTTATAGCATATCTTCTTGTTGCTGACAGCTTTAGTTAAATGATAGCTTTGTAAAACGAGAGCTTTGCTTCTTGTTGCTGACAGCTTTAGTTAAATGATAGCTTTGTAAAACGAGAGCTTTGCTTATAGCATATCTTCTTGTTGCTGACAGCTTTAGTTAAATGATAGCTTCGCAAAACTAGAGCTTTGCTTATAGCATATCTTCTTGTTGCTGACAGCTTTAGTTAAATGACAGCTTCGCAAAACTAGAGCTTTGCTTATAGCATATCTTCTTGTTTCGCATAGCTTCTTAAATGATATCTTTGTTTGTAATAGCAAGAGCTTTACTTATAGCATATCTTCTTGCTGCTGACAGCTTTAGTTAAATGATAGCTTCGTAAAACAAGAGCTTTGCTTATAGCATATCTTCTTGTTTCGGATAACTTCTTAAATGATAGCTTTTGTTTGTGTTTGTAATTGCAAGAGCTTTGCTTATAGCATATCTTGTTGTTGCTGACAGTTTTAATTGAATCATAGCTTCGTAAAAACAAGAGCTTTGATTATAGCATTATTGCTTAAAAATATAAGCTATGCTATATTTATATAATTACGAATTAAATACATATAACAAATACTTTTTGTCCACCCATGTCTGCCCAACAACCTTATTGCGTAATGAATTCGGCAAGGGAAATGGCAAAGAGTATACACAATCGACTAATCACATAGGCGGAAATTCACATCGCGTTTTTTATCTCGCCAAGTGATTGGTCGAATGTTCTTACTCTTTGCCCTTAGTCTTACCGAATTCATTACGCAATAAGGCTGCAGATATTCCATGGACGAATCTTCGATCGTCCCGCCGTCTCCTTCTGGGCTAGACGCGATCCTACTGGCTCGTTCGTGATTTCGTGAAGGTAACCCTTTGGTCGGCAGACATAAGACAGATGCGTCCAGACTGCCCAATTTTGTTTGATGAAATAGATTGTTTTATCGTAATCCAGTCCACAAGTTTGTGGGTGTACAGATTGATCGTCCACGTTAAACGGGTTGTGTTGTTTGGCCTTTTTTACTGGGCTAAAGTAAAAACGTTAAATATACTAAGGAGGGGTTTAGTTTCTCCGAACTGAGTGTAATGACCAGGCCATTGACCAACTATGCTTCGCAAACAGAAGGCAAGGTAGTTTTTTTTTCTAAATGAACTGTAGGTATGTCTGTCTTTTTTTTCTCAATGAACTGTATGTCTGTCTTTATTTATTTATTTGGCGACTTTCAGGACGAAATTTTTTAACTTACAGGCATTTTTACCCACGACGGAACGGGGACGGTATTTGCGTTTGGGGTGAGAGGATGTTTGTGCAAATCCATGTTGACATTTTTCTCCAAAACTACTAGCCCGCTTTGATGCAGTTTTCAGTTATGGGTTCGAGTTTGATTGGTGCATCTTCTTAGATAGGTGTTACGGTGACAACTCACCAGGGGGCGCTGCAGCAAACATTGTTTCTGCAAATCCATGTTGCCATTTTTCTCCAAAACTACTAGTCCGATTTTGATGCAGTTTTCAGTTATGGGTTCGGGTTTGATTGGTGCATGTTCTTTGATAGATTTTAGGGTGACCACTCACCAGGGGGCACTGCAGCAAACATTTTTTTGCAAATCCAAATTGCCATTTTTCTCCAAAACTACTAGTCCGATTTTATATAAAGCCGATTTAATATCTATGCTCCCTAAAAGTAAAAAAGCCTTTTTTTTTTTTTTTAATTTCAAAACTTTTAATTTTGCTTTTATTTTCCATTATCATCTCCACAAATCCCGATTCAAAAAGATAACAACATACGCTTAAATACACAGACACACACCGTATCTACATACGTAAGTTGTCCAACTTTTACTATTGTTGAATAGAAATTGACGTAATACCGTAGAAATTCTAAATTGACATTTGTATTTATTCGATTCGCTTTGTTATCAAAATGAAACCTGAATGGTATATAACGAGTGCTTTGGAATTAATAAGGGTTTTTAAAAGTACCTTCCTATAAGTAATTGTCTTTTTTCAGAAGCCACGTCTCGACCATTTTTTTTTACCCAAGTTTTTTTTTTAAGAATTTCTGTAGGAAACAAGTACCTTCTATTGTCTATTAAGTCAATGTTCCTACTGCGATTATTAGATGTCGTCTTCTTTTAGTTAGGCACATAGAGTTGTTACATTCTCTATTATTAATCTTTATCAGATTTTCAGCAATATTTGATTAGATATAATATTAAAATAAGAAGGTAACATAATAACAATCTATTAATTTAAAATTCAACGAGACACTCCCGTTAATACAGATTTGCATAAATGCTGCATACATAACGGTCGGACGGGTCATGAGAAGAATTTGTGTAGATTGCGATTATTACGAAGTAGATTGGTGAATATCAAATAAATGTTGAAAATTACGTAGTATTTTATTGCACTTCCTCTTTTACCTCTATTTAGTGTTTATGTATAAAATAGATAGTATGTTTGTAAGCATGTGTGTATTGCGTAAGTTCTTGTGAATGCCTGCCAAAAAAGAAACGAGTTGTTAAATATTTTTTTTAATCGTTGCATGAGATTGATGACGTTTAAATGCTTCACACGAGATTAAAAAAAAACGGCCAAGTCTGGTTCGGACTCGCGCACGAAGGGTTCCGTACCGTTATCGCAAACAACAGCAAAAAAGATCACGTTTGTTGTATGGGAGCCCCACATGAATATTTATTTTATTCAGTTTTTAGTACCTATTTGTTGTTATAGCGACAACAGAAATACATCATCTGTGAAAATTTCAACTGTCTAGCTATCACGGTTCATGAGATACAGCCTGGTTACAGACGGATCGTGGAGTCTTAGTAAAGAAACGGGACCCCCGTTTCTACTCTTTGGATACGGAGCCCTAACAAAGCCTTTTGTTTATAATATTTTTACCACGTACATCGGTACATATCATACAATAAGTGCCTACTTATTTAAGTTACAATTTATATTTTGCAACCATCCACTTACTACTAACATGTGATTTACATGTGTGCAACATCCAATGCATTTGTGCAATATACCTACAAATGCAATAGCATCGGATGCGACAGCGAGGTCGTGTTACTGAATGTTTTGATTTATCTAACTGTTTGGCACGGCGAGTGAAAGTCAAATAAAACAGAGATATTATAATATATTATACAAAAAATGTATTATAAGTACCGCCAAACAGGGTGAATAGGAATGTAGGGGAGAATAGAAACAAAACTTTGAAGGGAATTTTCTAGTTATTTAAAAATTGTTTGCTGCATTTTAGTAGGTAGGTACTCCAATATAATAAATAATTATTAAAAAAAACAAAGCTTTTATGGACACCTTAAAGTGGTATCAAAGTCTAAATCCTAATCAATGGCTTGTTCCCATTCACCCCTGCATTCCTAATCAATAGCTTGTTCCCATTCACCCCTGCATTCCTATTCACCCCGCTTGTTGGTATGACTTGTATATTATATACAAGTACTGATTTCGTTTCAATCGTCTACTTGTGTTTATTCGTGCTTACATAAGTGCATGAAGTTCATGACAAATTCGCAGTTTTCTTTTCAGTCCCTTTCGACGACCTTACGAGAAAATAAAAAGTTAATGGAAGTGACCCGAAACATTATGAAAATGAATACTTACAGCTTACTATACAAAAGTTTTGGCTCACTTTTCGCTTGATGTAGTGGCCGCACGACCGCTAGCAGACTTTTGCGTCATCGTACCTAAGTGCTGGGTGGTTCGATTTCTGGACGGAACAAATAGGTATGTATTTTATAAATTAATGTTTGCAAAACCAACTTGAAGAAGACACAACGAAAAGAAATTGTCGGACAGAAGAAAACTAGCTGACCGCGAACCTATCTTATTTCTGTAGTAGTATCTACGTACCTACTACGTTAATACTTAGATACTTATGTACCTACCCATCTTAGGCATCCAAATGAATGCGCAAAAGCACTCAAGCTTAAATGAAAAACCTACATCCTGCGAAAAAAAAGATGGTCGCTTCCCACGTCTCGTAGTCTGGCTATGTTTAAACTCTAAAGGTGAGTGTAGACTAGAGCATTTACTTGTAACAGAAGATCGAGCATTCACTGTTTTTAAATTTCTCGAACCACACTTCGAACATGACGCTCGATATTTTGTTACCACCTAATTTTCAAAATCAACGAGTGTTTTGGTTTAATATTTTATCGAGCAGTTTATGGTCACATCCACCCGTAAATCGGCCAAGTGCGAGTCGGAGTCGGAGGTAGGAACTTGCTCATGATCGATATACTGCATTCCTACAAAGGAGATGTTTACAAATTATGTGACGATATACGATGACGAATAGCCGTGGGGCGAACACTAATAAATTTAAAAAATCCTGTAAAATGTTAGTTTGTTCGCTCACGAAAATTACATTATTTGTTTGCATATCAAAGACAGTGTTACATTTGGACTATAAACTACTGAACTGATGAAATAACAATGGCGAAATCTTAGCTGACTTAAATTTGAGCGTCTGAAAGTGAGTTGTATACGAAAGAAATTCTATTAATTGTTTACTTTTTTTAAAGTATAATTGGGCTGGTTCAAAACGGATAAAAAAAAACATAATAAATAAAAAGTTATTTGATTTTTTAGTTAATTTCTTTAGCTTGGTGTTGCCATTACACACTTATCCTGTCAAGTGACGAATAGTGACTGTAGTTAGTATATAATTATTGTATTTGTTATTATAATAAAACGGAATAAATTATTTAATAATACAGTTTATGTGTAAGTATAGGTGTCCTTGTAGGAAAGTAAGAATACTGTAATGTAGTAAATAAATGAATTACTTACTTTCAATTAATGAGAGCCAAAAAGACTAGTATCCAAGTCTAAAAAATGTATAGCTTAGTTGTTGACGAAGACCTTTTGATACACGTCAAAGTCGCTTAAATAAATTTATATATTATTCCAAAGAGTAGGTATATTTTACATTTCATGCTGAAATAACTAGAAAAGGGAAATACTAATGCGATAGTGCCCTTTTACTTCCACTAAATTGAATAATATTACCTATTAAACACATTATTAAGTTACCGAGACATAAACTTCAAAAATTCATGACTGATTATCTATTATTTTCGGCATTCATTAACAACTTTTTGCACAAACTAATTCAGACCAAGACCCTGAATCAAAACTGATATTTTTCATTTAGAGTCGTAGGAATTTAATTTCAGCTAAAACAATGTATGGGCTTCTGCCATTGTCCTTTTTACAACTTGAAAGGACAATCCTACTAATATTATAAGAGCGAAAGTTTGTGAGGATGGATGGATGTATGTTTGTTACTATTACACGCAAAATCTACAAAAAGGATTTGGATGAAACTTCACAGTAATATAGGTTATACATCATAATAACACACAGGCTACAATTTATAATGATTTTTTATAATTTGGTCATAATGTAAATTAGAGATTCTTATGAAAATTGCAATAATGTAACCCAAAGTAGCACACTGTTGCATATAAAATTCATTCTTTGGCGTGCGCTGAGAAAACTATTGATGATAAATAAAAAATATGTACTATATGATTAGGTAGGGTAGATAGGGTAGGGTAAAGTAGATTAGGTAGGGTAAGGTAGGTTAGAGTAGGTAGGGTAGGGTAGGTGGGTAGAGTAGGTGTGGTAGGTAGGGTAGCCAAATGTCAGGAGGGAAGCCCCGGGGGTCAGCTAGTATTAAATTAAACGCAAGTATACATTTAAATTATTATTTTTATAATATCAACAGCCTATCGACCAAATAGACCGTTCTTAGTGACAGTCAGGCTGCAATCAAAGCCATGGCATCCTACAAAGTGGACTCCAGACTTGTTCTGGTTGCTATCCGAACCCTAAACAGGCTTGGGAAGCAAAACAGGGTAAGACTGATATGGGTCCCTGGGCACAAAGGAATCCATGGTAATGAAGTGGCAGATGAACTGGCAAGAGAGGGCTCAGCAAATGATTTTGTGGGCCCTGAACCATGTGTAGGCATTTCGACGTGTCTCGTAAAAGCCGCATTTAGGGAGTTTGCAGATCACAGACAACGAACACATTGGCTGTCTAATACCTACCGGTCTACAACACTCAAAGAAATTTCTAGGCTCTACTTTCAAAGCCCGGAAATGCATTTGGAATATGAGCAGGGGGCAAATCCGCTACCTGCTTGGGGCCTTTACTGGGCACTTTGGAACCAACGACATGCTCATGAAGATGGGTCTGGCCGCGACACCCATGTGCAGGTTGTTTGGGGAACATACGGAACGCATGGAGCACCTTCTGTGCACATGTGATGCACTGGCTGGTAAGCAAATGAGTTTCCTAGGGGTTGAATATCCAAAACCGGAAGACTATAGGCTCATATCACCTAGTCTCGTTGTAAAACTCATGAAAAGAGTTTTCAACGAGATTGGGGTAAGGTATCTAGGGGACCAAAATAGATCCCAATGGGTCGAAGTGTCCGAGTCATTTCTCGGCCCCTCCACAAGATAAGATAAGATAATAGACCGTAAAAGTGTAACGTCACAAGTCTATTAGGGTTGTGGGCATGCCCATCGTGTTCACAACGGTGGATCCGCGCTTGAGCAAAGCCACGTGCGTGGAGTGAGGTCAATAATGAACGCAAGGTAGGTACAAATAAATGTTACAGGTATGCTCACTCGCCGCGAGCATTAGATACGTCGAACGCAGCATCGATCATTCGCAAGAAAGTTTAGGAAACTGAGCATTTGTCTTTATTGTATCTACCATTAATTGTAAGAACGTTACATTTACATTGAACTGCTCGCGAAAATGCTCTAGTGTATACTCACCTTTAAACGTGAACTATCATTCGATACATTAAATCTTGTATTTAGAGGCTAACTGCACGGTTTGCAGTCTTGCAATATTCTCGAAAAGTCCCCAGCGATATCCTCGACTTAGATAATTACCACGAGGTTATTATCGAAAGGCTCGGAGAAGATGAACGACGAGTGCCGTATGTTGCGTAACGCCAGCGACCGGCGCGGCGCCTGCGCCATCGTCGTCGGGCACATGACCAGACCGTGAGGTTATTGGTGCCCCCTGCCCCTTGCAGAAGTTACATTCCACCTTTTACTATTTCTGAGAAACTAGAAATTTAGATTTAAAAATGTAGGTGTTTGTTTTTGAGTTTTAATCATTATTATATCATCTGTTCTACGTAATTGATATTATTATGCAGGTTATTATTCGTCGTTTTAGGTATATCCGTATTGGGCCCATGTAGTGGATTACAGCTTAAATCACATGAGTAGCGTTTAACTACTCATGTGGTTAAATGATAAACTCATTTCGAAATTTGAAAAGTCCTGACCAAAAGCTGGACTGTTAACAAAAAGTGCGGACATTTTAATAACTAAAACATGACAATTTAAAAACTAAAACCCGATTATGTACAAAAAAACGCGATCTGAAAAGTATTAAAGAAGAAAATATTCTTTGAAGATAGCTATTAGAGATAGGACCATGATAGGACAGACATGAAAAAAACAATATTTTGTCATCGAAGCGAAAAAGCCGGCTAAATTAGAAGTTCGGACAAGAGGCCAAATCGCACGCTTAATAAGAAACTGACCGATTACGGTTCAGGTCCAAAAAAACAAAAATCCTTCTAAATATCATTTCTCTATCAATAATCAGTTAAACAACTATTCCTACAATACAATATTCGTTTATTATTATGCTTTTTCACTTAGTTATTAGCCATTATGTAAGACAAATCATGATTACCAAAACGTTTTATGCGATTACCCAAAAAACTGTTTTTTTTTAGTTTGGTCAGTATATTATTAAGCGTGCGAAATGTCCGGACAAATCCGGACGGGTGGTAACCCTAATTATAGCTCAATACTTTTTACAGAGAGGAGGCTTGTGTCCCAGTAATGGACACGTTTTAAAAGATGATTATGCTATTACAAACCCAGTGCACAAATCCTGCTTGCTTTATAAGTTGGGTTAGGCCACAAAATAGTTAAGATTCCTAAACAGTCATGTAATGTATACTTACCTATTTAATGATCTAAGTGTGTGTACCTACTTAGATCATTAATAATTATATAACGCATAAGTACGGAGACACATCCAAATTTTGAAACTTTCTAAGATCATTAAGAGTAAGTAAAACCCGAAAAGAGTCAATCCCTAAAGATTTAGACATCGATGCATTGAATAATCATTTTACAACAAAGTCCAATTATGATACGACAATAAAATTGAATCCATTGAATTATCTTTCATCTCTTCCGACTCCCAGTTGTTCTCCATTTTGTTTTATTCAATTCGTCACATATGACGTTAAGAAGAGCATACTATCGATTACATCCCATGCAGTAGGTTGTGACTCTATCAGCCGCAAAATGTTACTCCTGGTGCTGGACGTAATCCTTCCTGTTATTTGCCAAATCCTTAACTTTTCTGTGCCTTCCCGAGCTCATGGAAAGATGCGCAAAGAATTCCTTTACCAAAAAATTCCAATCCCACATCCTTTTCTGAATACCGACCAATAACGATTAATTCATAATCAAATTAGCACCTTCCTATCCAAAAATTATCTCCTCAATCCCTTCCAGTCCGGCTTTCGTCCTGGTCAAAGCACATCCTCAGCTCTACTCAATATCACGGCAGATATAAGGTCAGCCATGGAAAGCAGTAATCTAACGGTCTTATTAGATTTCTGTAATGCTTTTCATACTGTTGATTTCGACGTTTTGCTTGGCATTCTCTGCTCTCTTATTGCATCTCCATTGGCGGTTGACTGGTTTCGAAGTTACCTGTTTGGGCGCCCGCAACATAACACAACATAAATATTTATTTCTCTTCCACAAAGGTGTCTTACAAACTATTACATAAAAATGCAACATTATTTGATAAATCCTTTGTGGGAGACTGGTATCTGCACTAGGAAATCCTGTAACACTACTGTAATCTAATCCTGTACCAGGTCCTATCCTATCTATCTATCTATCCTATCCTAATCCTGTACCCATAAAAGAAAAGAAAAAGGAAGGAATACAGTAACTAAAATACTTAAAAGAGAACAATTATTATAAAAATTATTACTAAATTGTTATAAAAATAAACGTACATGCATCGGAGCGAACTTGTCTTCCTGCAGCCTAATTGCGTAAGGGAATTCGGCAAGCCGAAGGATTTGATCCCATCAATCGACCAATCACTTGCGAGATGAAAGACGCGTTGTGGATTTCCGTCTAGGTGATTGGCGATCAATCACATAGACGGAAATCTACAACGCGTCTTTACGGTAGCCACTTGTAGTATTTTTTTTTATTTAGACCACATCATCGCTTACCATCAGGCGAGATAGTGGTCAAACACGAGCCTATGGTTAACCATAGACTCATAAGTTATCTGATGATGGTAAGCGATGACGTGGTCTACGGTCAAGCACGCTTGCCTATAAATAACCTTTTCTCAAACATGCAATGGAAAATTGAGCATTATTTTGACAACCTTCTTCGAGATAAATCTAAATTGCTGTACCTACTGGCCAAATACAAGCGAGCAGCGGCCAGCAAAAGTTTTATGAAAATCCTTACCTGTCGTGGTTTAGCGGCCAAATAAATCACATAGTAAACTCATATCTGTCTTGTCATTTAAAAATAGACCGATCTTTTACTCCGAAACATGGCAACCAAGGAGGTAACTTATCAAAGGTTTTATTTAAATAACTAAAAAAAAAACAAATGAACACTTTAACGCGGGAAAAATAATTGTTGTTCGTTGTTCGTCATTGATTTTGAAAAGTAATTGTATGTGACAAAATGAGCTCTAGGTACTACTTAGTTTTAATTTCCGCGCATTATTTGAGAAAAGTACTATTTACTATTTGTGCCTCGGCTTCGCCTCGGCCCACATTTACACGTTCGTCCATCAATGCCTCTTTTGCAGTAATGTACTAATTAACTCTGGACTTAAAGACCGCAAGGTTGTAGCTATCAGGAAACAAAGACTCCGGCAATTCTACTCCTTAGCTGTGTGCACAATGAAAGTATTAGCAAAACGCTTTGTGCGTAGATATGGGTGAGATGTCCACCATGTACCGATGGCGCATTACCGTACGTCTTGTAGTCCGATGATAGAAAGGGCTAGGCGGCATCAAATTGTGCAGTTCCACCGCACATTCTCCGAAATATACTAACCGATAAAAAACCGAAATGCTGGCAATTCGGCGTTGATGTTCGAGGCTCTGGAGCTTTGAAATCATTAGGTAATTTTTACATCAATGTATTTTTCTCAAACATGCTTGGAAAATTGAGCATTATTTTGGAAACCTTCTTCGAGATAAATCAATAATGCTTTACTGGCCAAATACATGCGAGCAGCGGCCGGCAAAAGTTGTACGAATATCTGTCGCACGGTAATGATATCTAACAGTATTGTGACTGAGCAGTGTCCTTGAAATAAGTGCCTACAAGCACACGTCACATAAACACGCGTTATTGCACTTATTGCTGCCCGCCTCTATCTACTTTAGTTTCTTTCTAGTTTTGTGATTATTTTCTCTAATCTGAGGTAAATATTATATTTTTTATTGTACTTATTTTAAATCTTACTAGGTAGGACTAAAACTTCTGTATGGAAGAGCAATTATTGCGCAAAAATCGCTATCGCTTTGCTCTTGCAAAAGATACGTAATAAGCTTGCCGGATCCGTCGCAGAGGTGAGGGCAGTACTCCATGCATGACCGAACTTGCGCTTTAAACAAATTTAGCAGCTGTTCAGGCTTTAAGTACCTTCTCACCTTTACAAGAATCCCTAACTTTTTTGCAGCCAACTGAGCTTTCCCCTCAGGGAAAGGATATCTAACTGATCGGATGAGCAGCCATCGATGTAACATAATGATTAACTAACGCAAGAATGGGTCGGCTATGTTAGCATGCGCGCGCGACGTGCTGCTGCGAGCGGCCGCCGCGCCGTTGTAGTATCTCACTCGCGCTCGATTGCAAGTCTTCCATCGGTGGGTGCGGCGGCAGTGGTCGGGACAGTAGAGGCATGTGCGTTCGCCGCGCATGCTGGCATGGCGGGCAAGTCGATATGAGCCGATCTATAGACGCCAGTGTGTATGGATACTCGAGCTGTAGATAAGTATAACTACGTAAATCTCTTTTTAAATACAAACTGGGCAGCTCGAGTATGTGTGCAATTGGGCGTGGCGTACGTCCGCCTGTGTGAGCATACGGCGCACTAAAAATACAAGGCCATGTACTGACCCTTAGATATAACATAATAAAACTATATGTTCCCTTAACTTTATGATGTTATAATTTTGTTTTAACTAAGAGCTGTATTTACCAAAACACTGCCGACAAACTGTCCTGCAGTTTGGCAGAAGATTTGTATAATACCCACTCATGTATGTTTTGTTGAAATAAAAAATAAAATTTCCACTCGGATCTATCGATCCCTCAGGAAGTCCACAATCCAATCACACAGAGTAGTACGCAGACCGAAGGAAGGAAGCTTACCAACAATGTGGCTTTCGTACCAGACCCTGTCGAAAGCTTTTGACCCGTCGGGTTTCAGCAGTGGTGGTAGTGAGGGGCGACAGTTTGATTCGACCGACTTAGTCAGGGACCAAAACGCTTTGCTACCCGCTGGGTATAAAGCATGTTTGTTCCCGATTCTGCTAATGAGGTCAAACCGTGCTCTTCGCATCTCCTTTTTGGCCTTGGCAGCCATGTTGAAGGCTTTCGTCTTCTGACTCACGTCATTTGCCTTACGCGTTCGAGCGTCGAACCATGCCTGGTAAGCCTTGTTTTTAACCGCGTCGGCGCGGCTACACCCCAAGTAACACAGAAGTGCTGTATATTAGCTATATCACTGTTCACAATAGAATCCTAAGCTGTACAAGTCTTCTGAAAAAGAGCATTAGAGGCGCTGTTTCAGCTGATATAACTCTGATTTGGGCACAAATTAAACAACTGTTAGCTGAATAACTGTAACGATTTGCATTATGTAGGCATTATTTGAGCATTATTAAAGGTAACAGTCGCCCCAAGAGTTGAATATTGACTGATTATTAGAGTATGTGTTACCTTATAAGCTGTTTACGTATAAAATCATTCGATTTTCTATTCTAATCCAGTTGTTATTTTCGTTGACTAAACAAAGAAAAATTGTTTATATAATAAATTACATAGGTTAGAACCTAAAAAATGGTAGACAAGCAATGTGCAATGGAATTAAACACAATTAAGTGGTATGGGCTTTTTAAGTATCCACTCTTGGTACATAAACCAGTAATGAGATGATACGAGTATTTCTTTTGTGAAACAAATCAACCACAGATTCAATTAAGTACTTACGCAACTATTGTAGGTAATCATCAGTGAACCACTAAAGTCTCTGCAGGAATTCTAGGGATCCGTAGACTTATTTTACAAAATTACACGTCTGTTGTGTCTATCCTTTTATGTTATTTGGTTACCTACATCATCCCAAGAAACACTCCTCCGATTTTCATAATGTTTTTTTTTGCAAATTGGGGCGCTGAAAAGATAAGTCTACAAGATCTTATTTAACTGCATTAGTAGATTAATTGCCGATGCTAGTAGAAGTATTCAGCTCTCACCGAGATCATGGGTTACATGTGAGCTAATTTGTAGCAGTTTGCTGTAATTTAGCATCATATAAGTTCGCCCATAGTGATCATGTGGGCTATATAAGTGCTATTATAAGATTGCGTGTAACAAGCTGATTAACACTATTATAGTTCAACTATGTGCAGCAAGACGCATTATATCATGGTTAATTGAATTCACAGAATAACTGATTGCATTATAGTAGCTCACATGTTCTTTCTTAAAATGCAAGCGGTCTAAGGGTACACTTGTGGCCTTCGATTCCGAATATAGCTGAGATAAAGTCCATAAAAATGCTTAATTGCAGCTTACAGTACTAACACTGAACTGCATACCTATATTAACGCTTGTACATTACAGTGTTGTCTCCGTGACGCATAAAAGTATTATTATACAGGCGAAAGCGTAATTTTCAGCTATTGCAGTTCGAGTTTACTTTAATAAGTCTTCATAAATGCTAAAGTTACCGATGTTACCCTTTGTGACATCCTATAATGCAGTTTTGTGCTACTTGGGACTCGGCTTCAGACCATGGTCGGTCGACGTCAGACATTGCTACGTCAGAGAATGGAATATAGTACTCCATCCCCCGACGCAACACATCTGTCACTGCGTCAGCTCATGACGATGGATCGTCCGAGGAGAAGCAAGTGGGCTGCCAAAGTTAGCATCCGAAGAAAGATCGCATCCCATCCCAATCTGCTGACTTGTACTGCCTTACCCACCGGGTGGCTCGCGGGCTGGGATAGGGCGGAGAGTAGACGGTCACAGACTTCACCAGACAGTGGTCGGAACTACCCAAAGGTGAATGTATCGACACTGAGTATCGGTCTGGATCTGTTGTTAGCAGAATGTCAAAGCAATTGGCTGCGTGCGAATCAACATCTGGCACCCTCGTTGCCTCCTGGACCAGCTGGGTGAGATTTAGCGCTAGTCCAAGCTTGCGCGTCTCTCGTCCAGCATGATCAGTGCACTCCTAGTGGTGGGCATTATAGTCCCCCAGTAGCACTAATTCAGTTAAAGGGTACCGCTGCTGTGCCGCATCAGCCGCCTCACTGAGGTACTCTGTGGTGCATGCAAGTTTTAAGTTACCTTTTCTTTGTTATACTCTGGTGTACACTAAAGCAGGGCTTGAAATACCGTTAAACATATGGTTCTTTTGCGATTGGTCGCTCTCGTCCAATCGCAAAAGAATGTCAGACTGCATCGACGCTAAGACTGTGCCGTACGACTATTTGCGTGTTTGTAGTTGGATTTTGAAAATTTGGAGTTTAAGGCGACAAATGTTATGTAAATTATTTTAATTAAATATTACCGATAACTTGTGCCCGGTATTTTTACAATAAAGTTAGAAATACTGTTAATTTGTAACGCAATTTTTAACGTTATTATTATGTTATGCTACTAAGTAACACTACCAAATCGTAAAATAAATAAACAAGTATATATATGTTACGAAGCGAGCTTCTTTGCTCCTCTCCTTCGAACCTATCTATCAGCATCAGGGTGCCCTAAGCTCCCGAGCTCGCTTCGCATGCTCTTGGTCTAATTCATAGACCATAATATCAAATTGCCCAACCATTACGCAGCAAATTTTCATAATGACCAGACAATGTGATAAATATAGAAGATTAAATAAGTATTCATGACGCTGCCCGATTTGACCGCGATTAATCACTTGGTCCATGATTAGTTTCTCTAGTGCTAGTTTTAGCTAAAGCTTGGAATGACAACTAGTTTTATCTGAAAATCAAAAGTATCAGTGGTAAATTCTAGTTTTGTCTAGGTATTTCTAGTTTTAACAAAGGCATTTACTAAAAACTAGTTTTAACTAGGGAAAACGAGTTCTAACGAAAAAAGTGTTTTAACTATGAAATATTTATAAAAAGAAACTGATTGACATATCGATCAACGCATAGCCAAAACCGCTTGGCCTAGAAGCATGAAATTTGGCATAAAGGTTTTTCAAGTGACATAAGTGAGCACTAAGAAAGGATTTATGGCAATTCCACCCCTAAGGGGGTTGAAAGTTTGTATGAAAAATCTATTTCCTTCTGCCAATATTCTTGAAACATGGCATAAATAGTAGTCTAAGTATATAATAAAGGCTGTCACTATTAGTTTTTCAAAACTACCCCAAAAGACGATTTAGGGGGTGTTGATGTTTGTATGGAAGAATCATATTCCTCGGATTAGTAAACTACAAACTTAGCACAAATACTAATCTATATAAATAAAAGAGATTGTCACTATTAGTTTTTCGAAACTACCGGGTTTTGAAGATTTTTTGAAGACACTTTTTGCACAGGGTTTCGTTTTTTTTATGTAGAGATATCGGGGAGCACTAAAAAGGGATTTTTGAAAAGTCAACTTTTAAGAGGGTAAAAAAGGGGATTCAAAGTTGGTATGAAAAATATAATTCCTTCGGCTAATATTCTTAAAACTTAGCAAAAATAGTAATTTAAGTAAATGCTAAAGGTTGTCAGTATTCGTTTTTCGAAACTCTCCCTAAAAGTCGATTTAGGGGATGTTGAAGATTGTATGGAAGAATATTATTTCTTGGGTCGATAAACTTGAAACTTGGCATAAATACTAACCTAAATTAACAATAAAGGTTATAAGTATTCGTTTTATGAAACTACCCCTTTTTTTTTTTTTTTTTGGGTGGGCTATCATCCAATGACTTCTCCCGCTCTGGGTGAAGCGGAAGGGCGTGTCAGACTTTTACTGACTAAAACCCACCCGTGTTCCTTCAGTAGCTTGTGCCTGGGCCGCGGTAACTCTCTTTCAAATTTATTCGCAGGTCAGCTAGTTATAAATACGTAAGTTTGGGTGTATGTTTGTTACTCAATCACGCCAGAACGCGACTTACCGGATCTAGATGAAATTTGGCACACAGATGCATTATAGTCTGGAATAGCACATAGGCTACTCTTTATCCCGGTATAATGTTCCCTTGGGATGATAAACCACTTTTCACGCGGGTCAAGCCGCTGGCAGAAGCTAGTGTACAATAAACAGACATGCAATCTCGGGTGACGTGCCGTAATTTTTGAAGAGATTCGTTGAGTATCCCCGAAATTCTACAGCAGATCTTCACCAAATTTAAATGGGTCAAATCGGGATCATACCCTTCCAAACAAAAGGACGTCCGTAGGATGCTGCGGAACCTCGACGTGAACAAGGCTAGCGGCCCTGGCGGCATAACGGCTGTGGTTCTTAGAACCTGTGCGCCTGAACTGTCTCCGATCTTGACACACCTATTCCGCCTTTCGTATGAGACTGGCAAAGTGCCGAATGCATGGAAGCAAGTTAACGTACAGCCCGTGCCCAAGTAGGGCAGTCGAGCTGATCCGGCCAACTACAGACAGACCATCTCTGTAACGTCCATACCACGTAAGAGAATGGAGCGTGTACATAACACGAAACGCCTGGCATACCTAGAAATTAACGAGATCCTTAATGACCGCCAATACGGCTTCCGCCGAAATCGGTCTACTGGGGATCTTCTAACGTATGCCATTCACATATGGAGTGAGGCCATCGAGAACCACGGGGAAGCGCTTGCCATCTCCCTCGACATCTCGAAGGCTTTTGATAAGGTCTGGCATGAAAGCCTTATTAGTAAGCTTCCTTCATTCAGTCTGCCCGGTGGTCTATGTGATTGGATTGCAGACTTCCTGAGAGACCGGTCCATTCGAGTGGTTATAGATGGCTGCTCATCGGACCAATTGGTTATCAATGCCGGGGTCCCTCGGGGGTCGGTACCCTCAGCAACATTATTCTTGCTGCACATTAACGATCTGTCAAAACACGGCACCTTTGGGTATGCAGAAGACAGCACTGTTGTTACTTGTCCAACGCACGGGCTACCGGGCCGCAAATCCGGTCTCTCCGTGAGGCCATGGTGGAGCGTTTGAACCTGTCCTTGCAGGCAGTCTCCGAATGGGGCGATGCCAATCTGGTCAGGTTTAATGCTGCTAAAACCCAGGCGTGTTTTTTTTCCGCTAAAAAGAGCCAATTTGAACCGGCTCCAACTTTCCGAGATGTGACTGTGCCAAGAACGGACCATCTTGAGCTTCTTGGCGTAATGTTGATATCGACTCTCAATTTTGGCCCTTACATTGAGGCAAAGGCACAGATGGCTGCCAAAAATTTGGGAATCCTTGCAAAGGTGAGAAGGTACTTCACGCCGGAACAGCTCCTCAATTTGTAACAAGCGCGAGTTCGATCATGCATTCTCATCTCTGTGACGGATCTGCCAAATACCAGCTCGACGCACTGGAGTCAATAGAAAAGCGGGCCAAGAGGCTCATCGGTGATGAGGCACTGGTCAAGTCAAGGCTCCAGCCTTGAACACCGTCGCCGAGTTGCCAGCTTGTCAGTTTTTATCGGTTACATTTCGGGGAGTGTGCGTTGGAATTACACGATCTAATTCCACCTAGCCCGTTTCATCATCGGACTACCAGACGTACGGCGATGCGCCATCGGTACATGGTGGACATTTCCCCCCATTCGCACAAAACGTTTTGGAAACACTTTTATTATGCGTACAGCTAAGGAGTGGAATTCCCTGCCGGAGTCTGTGTTTCCCGACAGCTACAATCTAGGAGTCTTAAGTCAAGAGTGAAGAATGTGTGCGTGTCTCACCGTCGACCACATCATCGCTTACAAACAGGTGAGATGGTGGTCAAGCGCGACCCTATAATAAATATATTTTTTTTATATCGGTCCTCATTTCACGGAGAAATCGGTGTGTAATTGTCGTTGGTGTTTTAAGATTTTAAAACCCGGACTATAAATGAAACCCCCTCCGGACGCTCCCCGGACGCGTATTGCCATTGTGTATATCAGTACAGACACCCATAGTCTGTACTAGATCACTTTGTGCTCTTAAAAATAACAAATACTCTAAAGCAAACTACGTATAACTACAGACCAGTCTGTATAAGTATACAGTTTGCTTGCATATTTTTAAAGCAAACTACGTATGACTACAGACCTGTCTGTATAAGTATACGGTTTGTTCGCATATGTCTAAAGCAAAATGTGACCGTGTTATTGTTTGTATTGTAGGGTATGTGGGGTCATAAGACTTTAATTATATGTTGCAGTGTACTACGTAACAATATTGAACATAACTATGTTGTACGTGTTTATATTCTCTGAGGGAATCTTCGTGCGACTTCTAAAGATTTTCCGATCTCTATGCTATTTAAGTACGAGTATGTTTATCGACATAATTAAAAACTAGGTTTAAACGTTTTATTCTCTATATAAAACGTATAAGCCTAGGTATTTATTATGAAAATAACATTCTTAAATATAATGGAAATGGGAAAATATTTAGAAGTAGAAAAACGTTTCCTTCTTTTTTATCGAGGGCTCCGCAAAATAATTCCCACGTAATGACTGATGAAAAAAAAAATGCAGTAGGGAGCTATGTAAATAAAACAATATTTAAAAAATATTAAAGTATTTATTTTTGAAAGGATAAATCAACATTATTAACTATTTAAAACGAAACCTTATTTAATGTTTTTTTGCATTTGGCTGATTTTTATTAATATTTTCAGAGAGATTATGTTGTTTTTTCTTTCTCACATCTCTTCCACTTTGTATGCGCCCTTTTCCTTTAGAGATCCCTCTGTCCTTTCTCCTCGAAACAGATGTTGGTTGGACGCCTATTTTCCTAGATCTACACATCTTTATTCTCTGAATGGCAAAATTTTTGGCTTGGTCTACGGTTTCTATGGTACATAAAACTTTATTCAATTTTTTAATTATCATTAAATTATTAGTTGATGTGTCGGTTTGTAATATTTCAGACAAGCGGTTGAATTGTAATTTCATAACATCTATTTCTTTTTTCATATTTTCTTCATTTTGATGCGCACTCGGTATAATTACTGTTTCCGACGAAACAAGTGGCAAGGGTTGTGTGGATGGGCCAGTAACAGACTCTTCAAATGAATTTTCAGTGCTCTTTAGATTGACGCTGGAATAGAAGTCTCCGGAAATATTGTTGCCTAATGCTAATTCAGCAAATCTTTTTCTATCCTGCGATGTTATGCGGGGGGATGTTTTGATAAGAATGTTAAAATTCTTTTCTATATAACATAGATGTTTACAATATTTTCCACTCGTACCTTGAGGGCAATCACAACACGCAATATCTACAAACACTGTATAAAAAATCAGTGGGTCACTTTCTGATTGAATTTTGTACTCGTTTTCATTAATTTGATAGTATTCATTCAACCCTTCCGTTTTTTTAAGATATTTCATGTAAATAATGTTTTTGTCGCGTCTGGAGTGGGCGAAGTCTAAAAGACGAAGTTTATGGTAGTTCTCAAAATTGTCCGTAATGAACTTTACAAGCGCACAACTATTAAACACTTTAGATCTTTGTAACACTATATCTTTAAATATGCGGATAGAGGATTCAACATAATTATTTGTATTGTTACCTCGAGTCATCAAATCTGATCTGTAACAGAGACACCATTCTGCTCGTCTTTCCCATAAATTGGTCATATAATTTTTCAGCATAGCATTATCTTTAACATCTTTAATCAAATCAGAAAAAAATGCGGTCGCCGTTTCTTCACTTTCAGCATAGAGGACGTTTTGAAATGATTTCATTACAACTTTTCTGAAGTCCTTTTCTACTTTATGATCAGAAAGCCAAAGCCATCGCCAAACTGCTTGACAAACATGAAAGTGACACAGTAATAAAGTAGCTCGGGGGAAAACGCATTTCAAAGCATTACGCTCTGCGTCGGCATCATCAGTCATTATTACTACGGGCTGAAATTTTTTTGTTGTATCATTTTCCAGAGCTTCCTTGGCCGCCATAAAAGCAAGAGTGTAATTGGCTTCGGTATCAGCAGTATGTAACACACAAGCTATCGGTACAGCGCCAATTTTCAAAGATGCAAAAATGAACGTCACTCTTGTGGATGTTTGGTCACAAGAACCACTAGAATCAATGTAGACCATTTCATCTGCATATTCATTTAAAAATAATCTTTTCATAATTGGAGTTATTATAGCAATTATCATAGGGTTTTGTTTTATAATCAAGTAAACTCCTTTTTCAGAAAAAATATTCTGTCGCTCTTTTAAAACTGTTACAACGTCGCGATCCGAACGTCCTCCTAGATTAATTTTACGCCATTTATCGTATAAATGCCTGATTTGACGATAAGTTGGATTTTTTTGAGCATTCGCTAGCACTTGATCGTCTGCAGAATCTAAAATGTTTATTTCATGATATTGTTGTGCTATGGTCGGTGTCATACCTTGTTCAAAGTACATTTCGAACTGTTTCTGCACATCTGGATCACATCGTAAAAACTTATAAGCGGATGCAACATGTATTCTATGCGAATGGTTAAAATTTATCTCGATAATGACGTTCATTCCATCTTTTAAAAGTACGTCGTTTTTTATTGTATTTCTATTAATTTTTTTATACTTAATATTTATTGTGGCACTGCATTGAAAGTTCCTGTTTCTTTTTTCATGTTTCTTATTGAATGACGAGTGCTGGCATCCATACTGCTTACGAAATTCTAGTCTCTGAACAGCAGGGCTTCGCTTTACAATCCAGTTGGTGTTAGTAAACTCGGAAAACATTTGAATAAACCGTTTACACTGGTCACGCGGCGAATCATTTTCTAACGCTGGTAATTTACATTGGATATTGGCACTAAATGTCTCACTATTCACAAAACTGCATTTTAAGATTGTGAATTCGACACACTGTTTTGCTAAAAACGTTTTTAACTTGTATTCATGCATATTATAAACAGTTAAAGTCTTTATTTCAAACAAAAACAACAAACACTTTGTTTTAATTTGATCGACACGTGCGAACTCGTTTTATTAGGTCAAGGACACTGCCATAATGCGAAGAAAGCAAAGAATGTAAAGGATGTACCTATCTATCTTTGGTGCGAAAGAGACAGAATGTGTTTGCTCTGCACTCGCATGTAGTTTGCTCACACTGAAGCATGCCATTGTACATACTACGGCAGCCAAATTGTCTGTACTCGTATGTGTTTTGCTCTCCCGAATTAGAGCAAAGTGTATTTTATTTCAGTCTGTCTCTGTACTGATATGCAGTATGCTCTCTAGCTACAAGAGCATATTGCGTGCGATTACAGAGCAACCCCTGTCTGTGCTAGTATACATTATGGCAATACGCTCCCCGGACGCCTTCTAAACTAGGACAAATCCGGGGAAACTCGGACGGATGGCAACCCTTGCAAATAGCATACGAACCTTGCAAGTCAAAAGACAACATTGAATTATAAGTTATCAATTTGGAGTCAGATGTTTTTTGAGCAAAAATTGAAATGCCGTAAAACGAGCGCCAATTTCCATGAAATCAGGAGGTGGTCGTTTGGCCGATTTAATATTTTTGACTGCATCAATTTTACACTTTTGAATAAACTGCACATGAAATAGGAGCCCATTTTTTTTACAAATAACAATATGGCAGCCAATTAACATAATGACTCTAAAAACGATTTGTGACTCTGACTACCTTAGCGGCGCTGAGTTAGAGCAACGTAATAACGGTAGTCCACACAATGATTTCAAAATAGAATAGCGCATTATACATATTATGTATTACTTACGACCAGGAAATGTGGTAGGTAACTATCGGTTGTGGCTCTGATGAGTGACTGTTTGGCCATTTTAGGACGTGAAATGCAATAACCATGGAGGACGCATGATCAATCGCAGTACCACACAAGGCCCACAATTAATTTAAAAAAGTTATATAATCCGTTATGCAATTGTGGAAAAAGCGTGTTTGATTTACCTACTCATAAACCTAACACTTTCATATCACTTTCGAAGAATCTAAGCAAACAAGACAGCGTAATAGCCAAGTTTCGGGTAGTCCACCATCGCAAAACGGGTAATTCGCTGCTGTGTGCAAATCGTTATTTTATATTATTACGAGGAGGTTTTATAAGTAAATACACAAGGAATGTCTTATTCTATCCGGTCCGTCGTCTTGAGTCAACCGCGGGTTGTATTCCAAATGCAAGTTGCTCGCTCGTCTGTCGGTGCTCGGGGCGAACTTTCACAGGTAAGTAAGTAGTGTCATAAATATTCACTGTATGACGTCAGACAGATAGGTATGTGTGTTACTTATGACAATATTTGAATGCTAGTTGTTACGTATAGGTATCTTACCTACACATGTCTACACATTTCAAATATTATGATGATGTACTGCTATTACTCTTCATGCGTAAACAGAAACCGATAGGCGATAATGTCACAGTAAAAATATACAAACAGTATCGAAACTAAGCCTAATAGATGAAATAATTATATATATATATATATAATACGCTAAATTGAAGCAATAGGGTTGTAATTTTTAATGTTTTTGATATTGTTATGAAAACGACATCCATGACGAAAAAACTGATAGTTGGATGTAAATCCAAGATGACGGCTGCAATAAATAAATACATTTTGACAGCACTATCAACACCCTCGAACACCATGAAAACGACACCCATAACAAAACAGTTGATAATTATTGCAGCTGCACTCTTGGATTTACTCTTCGTTACCATTAGCTTAAAATACCCTCAAAACCGCCGCCATTCTGGATTTACAAATAAGTTAATGAATTCATTATGATCGATCACACGGACTTATAATTCGACTAGCTGACCCCCGCGTCTTCGCTCCCTTCAACTGGCTACCTACCTTCCTACCTACCACCTACCTACCCTATCTATCTATCCTACCTACCATATCTACCCTAGCCACCTAGCCTATCTGCCCTACCCTACCTACCTACCCCCTACCATCTACTTACCCTACCTACCTATCCTATCTACCCTACCCTACCTACTTACCTACCAATTTGTTAAACTAATTATTTGAATAAGAATTAATACTACAATACAAAGATAAACAACTTTTGTTTCTACCGGCGATCTAATTAAAATTTAGAACATAATAGCTGCTATTGTGGTGTGCTATCATAATTAGATATATTCTCTAGCAGCCTTTTTTTAGGTAATAATGAGTACTTTAATCATGTAGCACATACTTTTTATGTATCATCAATAGTTTTCTCAGCGCACATCTAAGTATTAATTTTTATTTTTTTGACATCGATGTGGACGAATTTTTTGAAGCACAATGAGCTCTTTTCCGCCTCACTTTTGTATTTGTATATAGGTTTGTTTTTATTTTAGAATATTTAATTGTATAAATATTAATAAATTATTTTATAGGCAAAATGTTGCTACTTTGGGTTACATTATTGCAATTTTCATGAGATAAGATTAGATACATAAGATTTTAATAATTTTTTCTAATTATTTTGGAAATAAATTATAGCCTATGTCACTCGGGAATAATGTAGTAAATTTCTATTGGTGAAAGAATTTTCAAAAACGGTTCAGTAGATCCAGAGATTACCCACTACAACCTCACAAACTTTACGTCTTTATAACTTTATAAAAATTATACTCATTATAAAAATTAGTATAACGATTATAACAATAACAATAAATTATTTTTATCTTTCAAAATCAGCAGGAAATTTAAAATATGATAGCTCCGGTTTTGATGAAGCCGAGTTCAAACAGCCCTATACAGCGCAATACGTTCGTGGCATTTTTGAAAAGATCGCGGAGATAATCCTATACGTGACCACTCGTCGCGACGCGGCACCCGCCACCCAGTACTGTACTGACTGAGAGACAGCACTACACTCTACAGAAGTGCCTGAATGCGAGACCATTCAGGCACTTCTGTAGAGTGTAGTGCTGTCTCTCTGTATCGGTGTGTATGTTTGTGTGAGTGTGCCGTTTCGAGCGTTTGTAGGTAGTTTCCATACTGTTTGTATGTTTTTACTGTGATAATGTCATGTTATTTTTTGCAGGAGCACTGACTCAAAGAGTGACCTCTTCGCGTGTATTGGATTATTTAATCAATAACCTATTATTAAGTATATAGGTATGAATCTAATACCTTTAAACGAGCAATTCTTGTATGTATATAAACTGAATCTCGGAAACGGCTCCAACGATTTTTATGAAATTTAGTATGCAGAGGGTTTCGGGGGCGATAAATGATTTAGTTAAGTTTCATTTTTAGAAAACGTCGTTTTCTCTATTTTCATCTGAGCAAAACTCGGTCGCCCAGGTACTTGTATTTAGGTAAAGTTATCATGACGTAATAAATAAAATTAGTTAATTACATGTGTGGTCGACGATGGTGCACGCACGGTGCACGCTTGCCTCTAAGTTTACTTTGGTTTTCTCTCAAAACGTCAATACTTGTGTAACTATCGAAAACACAGACTTTGGGCAAGAGTATTTACCTAAGGAGTAGGTAAGTAAGAACTGTGTGAACTAGGTACGAATTTAGAGTCACCTACAGGACTCTCCTACAGGAGTTCGCCCATACAATCTAACTACTGGGTCCTAGCAACGGTATGGCATTTGGTCATAACTCATAAGCTGTGCCCACTTCCACTTATATTCTGCACAATTGCTCTGCGAAACTGCTTCTGTTGACCGATTTGAAATACCTAGCTAGTAGATCGTTGGATTGGATGGATTTTTGTGGAGATCGGCAAAAAGAGATGTGTATAAGGCTTCATACACAATAATATCGAAGTTTCATTAAGGTTCCCCTAGTCGACGGCACGAACTATTTTGTGCGCGAGGTTAAAATGCATGCTATCTCATCCGACAACACGTGCGAAAGAGATAGATGCTGTGATGAGCAGTAAACTAGTTTGCGTACTTATTAGAACTTTTGCAAATTTGTATCGAAATGCATGATGACTTAGGACGAAAACGAGCGCGCGAAATTTTATAAACAGACCTTCGGGAGTCTAGATATCATGAAAAACGACTAAATGTATATTGCCAAAAAAAATATACTAATCTGTTATATGTACTACTTATCAATCCCTGTATGGAGGCCGTTTTGCAAATTTCCTTCTTCTTATGGTATTTATTTGCGTCCAAATTAGTTTTGAAATATGGAACTTTCGACGCTCATAACTATCAATTTTTATTCCGTACAGGGCTAGATAATGATGACATTTTTTATTTTGAACGTACGTCGTCAAACAGTGGAGTAATCGCCAGACTACGTTTGAATGGAAGAATGATCGACTAGTGTAACCTTAAGCTTGTATGTAAAGCGTGTGACGCGGGCTTTGTGTCCGACGACTGCGCGCGGCGCGGCGGTGCCTTGACCACAGATATCTACAGGGTGTAACGAAAAGGTGTAATCACATTCTAAAAACTGTTTCTGCTTTTGTAGGTATATAAATAATTTCTCCAAGGTAGTCATAGGCAATACTGGGCAGTACCCATAATATCCAAAAAGGACAATTGTGTTTTCCCTACTAAGTGGTCGGCAGCTGACCAAAATTTGTATGGGAGATACAATGTTTTGTACCTATACGTATTTCTCGGATTAACGTAATCGTACCTAGATAAAATCTGCCCTCAATAGCATCCACTTGCCTAGTCAGCTAATTTCGCTCTGAAGCGATCGGGGCCCATTAGTGTTACAATACAATCGAGAGCTCTTACAACAACAGGCATCGTTGACGTCCTCGTGCAGATATTTATAATACTGGATGTAGTGCTCGACAAACTTCTGGGCCGCCCTGAAGTTGGCTTTCCGATGCGCAAGGCACGGATCGATGCTGTTTTTGTATGAGATTTACTACTGCGCAGCCATTGTAGCCAACTTCAGAGCAGCCAAGAAGTTTTGCGAGAACCATACCTATACCCTAGTCATATGGCAGTCATGTCTAGTATTTTATTTGCCTTAAGAACCTACATTATAATAAAATAGATGTACCCTACGGTATCTACGATAGCAAGTGAATGTTGTAGGCCTTGTATTCCATGTAGGTACCTCGAGCGATACAAGTACATAGCGCATCAAATTTAGTAGGTACTAGCTGTGTCTGCGGCTTCGCTCCCGTCAACTACCTAACCTACCCTACTTACCTCCCTACCTAGGGTAGCTAGGTAGAGGCTTACCTTCCTGCTTAACCTACCTACCTACCATTTTTTTCCCAGGGTCATTCTTTCGCGGCGAATCTCGACACGCCATTCAGAAAATTACTTCAAATGCACAACGCCATGTATCGCATATGGAGTTCAACCAACGACGATATAACCACTTGACGGCGCATACAGTGCCCCGACGCTCGAAAACAATTAGTATTTTGTCGCCTATGTAAAGGCTCGTTACTAGTAACCATTTTAGTTGTGTCCAATTATTAGACCTGTATGCACGCTAAATAAATACAAATTGTTTTATCTTTTTATTGCAATTATAACGCATCAAAATGCCTTCATGCGCGGTAAAGTGGTGTGGGAAACATTCCAAGACATCTAGTTACAAAAAGGATGACATAACTTTTCATAGGTAAGTAAACAGTACGAAAATTATTTTTGATTTTATCAGATTATGAGACACCGCAGGGATCTACTTAAAATGGTGGATGGGGTAAACGAGCACATTTTTGATACCCGCGTTGATGTCTTTTGGAAAAGTCTCGCTCTTTCACTAGACAATTCTAATGCTTCTATCCCTTTCTCTCCCTTTGTATTTTTATCGTAAATATCTGTGCTGTTACTTTTAATAGCTGAAGTCGATATCGATAATAATAAATTTTAATTTAATAAAAAAATTATTAAAAAATATCTATCTACTTTTAACCGTTTTAAGAAAAGGAGGGGGTTCTCAGTTCGTCAGATTTTTTCTTATGTATTATGTTCCCGGATTACCTACTCGTAAACGGCTTGAGCGATTTGGAAAATACTTTTTGTTTGTCTTTGCCCCCGACCAGGACCGATCGGTCCAGGATAATCTTCATGACTTCAGGCACAATAAAAAAAAAATATTCATAAAAAAGGGGTCACCCATCCTAAGACTGACCCAGTTAAGCGTTGCTTACCCTGGTGGGGTCACCCACCCAAAAACAAACGAAACAAAAAAATGGTCACCCATCTAAAACTGACCTGGGTAAGTGTTGCTTACCCTGGCAGGGTCAACCATCCAAAAACAAGTAAACCAAAAAAAAGGTCACCCATCCAAACCCTGACCTTGGTAAGTGTTGCTTACCCTGGCAGGGTCACCCATCCAAAAACAAGCAAACCAAAAAAGAGTGGTCACCCATCTAAAGGCTGACCTTGGTAAGTGTTGCTTACCCAGTGTTGAGAAACCCACTGACAACTGACGGTCGGATGATTTGTGACAAATTGTCAGCTAATTCGAAATGTAACAAGCGGCTGGGAATCTGGGCCTTAAGTATTTCAAGCACTAACAGGTAAATAAATGCCTTCACTTGTTAAATAGGAACATGTTCTCACATACTTACAAATACTGCAAACATAGGTAAATTACATAATTCAACAACAACAGTGTGCGAGTCATATTTTTTTTAAACAAAAAAAGTAAATAAAAAAAACATCTATACATATAAATAAAATTGGAGAGTCTATTTTTAATATTGAAATAATGGTTTTTTACTACATGTTCAATATATATACGGTACATACATCAAAATAACATTTTTTTAAATTTTTGTCTGTTTGCCTGTCTGTCTGTTTGTTCCGGATAATCTCTGAAATGGCTGGACCGATTTTTACGGGACTTTTATTGGCAGGTAGCTGATGTAATAAGGAGTAACTTGGGCTACGTTTATTGTAGAAAAATTCTTCTATTTTAGAAAAAAAAATAAACAATCGACTGTTAGGCGGAACGAAGTTCGCCGGGTCAGCTAGTCTTGAATATAATCATATAATTTGTAATAATATGCTTGTTTACAAAGTGTACATTTAACTATTGTTTTAAATTTTCTATCATTTAGTTTTAATATCGCACAAGGTATTTTGTTATAGAATTTAACACAGTACCCCATGAAAGATGTGTGTACTTTAGCTAATCTATAAGATGGTTGATTTAACTTATCTTAATTTCTAGTATTACAATTGTATCTATCACTAACTTTACTAAAGAGACTTATATTTTTCCTTACATACATCTATATATATAAAAGAAGAAACTGACTGACTGACTGACTGATCGATCAACGCGCAGCCAAAACCGCTAGACCTGGAAGCATGAAATTTGGCAGAAAGGTTCCTCAAGTGATCTAAGTGAGCACTAAGAACAATGATATTCTAGTAAACAGATACGTTATACACTCACAAAACAATAAAAAAGTGTTCTGCGCAGCAGCGGCAGCACACATGCACACTTTTCATTCATCTGACATTTCACTACAAGTCGAAAGGGATGGCTTGATAAAACCAACAAGAAAAAAAGAGACAGCTAGTGTTTGTCACTTGCGTGTGAATGTAAACAAACATTGTACTAGCCAGCCACCAATGTATTTACCATCTCTTTCTTTTTCTAACCTCCAAATATCAGAATATTAGCACAGAATAAATAATAGATATCAGGAAAAAAAAAATGTAAATTGCGGTGTATTGCGTACTTGCATATGGTATGAGATCCCTTCTGTTTTATGTACTTTGGTATCATAATTGTAACTCTTTCTAAATACACACGATGGCATTTTTTTAATTTTGTTTTTGTTAGCAAAGCGTATGGCTTTTCGCCTTGCGACACAGACTAAAGACTATACGTCCCAATTAGGACGTATTCGAGTCTTCACAATGCGCGCGCTCATAACATATCTGTTTAGAAAGGATTTTTTGAAATTCAACCCCAAAGGGGGTAAAAAGGGGGTTGAAAGTTTGTATGTAATTTCTCCAGTATGTAAGTTCGACATGTAAAAGTTTAGATTTACGCTCTTGGTTGATATTTTTTTTATGTATGTATTGGTTTTTGAAAATTCCACCTATAAGGAGTTAAAAAGGGGGCTGAAAGTTTGCATGAAATATTTACAGTTTATAAATTGGACCCATGAAATTTCATATTTACGCTCTTGGCTGATAAAAATAATTAATGCATTCATTGGTTTTAGGAAATTCTACACCTAAAGGGATAATAAGGGGGTTGAAATTTTGTATGTAATTTCTACGGTTTGTAAGTTGGACACGTAAAACTTTAGATTTACGCTCTTGGTTGATAAAACGAATTAGTGTATTTATTAGTTTTTTGAAATTCCATCCTTAAGGGGGTAAAAAGGGGGTTGAAAGTTTGTTTGTAATTTCTACAGTTTGTAAGTTAGACACGCGAAATATTAGATTTACGCTCTTGGTTGATAAAAAGAATTCATGTATAGATGGATGGTTTTAGAAATGAAATTCGTCCCCTAAGGGGATAAAATAGGGGTTGAGACTTTTTATGAAATTTCTTCGGTTTGGAAGGTAAAACATCTGAAATTGTAGGTTTTCGCTCCTGATAAATAAAAAAACAATGAGTTTAATTAATGCAAGAAATTTCACCCATAGGGTAAAAAGGGTTTACACACCTAGGGGTGGAATTTCCGGCATTTATTAAACACATTGTTTTTTTTTTATAGGGGTAGAATTTCTAAAACCTAATAAATACATGAATTCTTTATCAATCAAGAGCGTAAATCTAAAGTTTTACGTGTCCAACTTACAAACTGTAGAAATTACATACAAAAATTAGACACTTGAAATTTTGAATTAATACCAAGAGCATTAATCCAAAATTTCCCATTTGTCCAATTTTTTCCAAGTTGATAAAAAAAAAATACTTTATTGGTTTTTGGACATTCCACCCCAAGGGGGGTAAAAAGGGGCTTGAAAGTTTTTATGAAATTTCTACAGTTTTTTCGTTGGACACATGAAATTTTAGATTTACGCTCTGGTTGATAAAACATCTGATAAACAATCTGGTTCACAAGCAATCTGTCAAAATTTACCATTTTTGTCACCCTGCCGCAGGTGAAAAAGTTAAAGAGGAACGTTAAAGACGTGGAAGAGGGTGCGGAAGAGTTTGTGGAAATGGTCGGGGAACCAGGACCGAGCTGACCCCTGGCAACGCCTATTTGCGAAACCTATGAAGTGCTTCTTTTTCACCCGACTGCCGAAGGAGGGTAATGTGTTAACAGTCTAAGTGTGTTTGTTCCTATGTAACGTTCTAGACACCAAACGCGTTGGCCGATTTTGATGATTCTTACCTCAACCGATTGGTCTTAACCTTGCGAATGTCACTGGCTACATTAAAATTGGAAAATAGAAAATGTACGCCATAATTGTGTTGACCCAATTTTTTTTTCTTCAAATCCATCGTGTGGAATATCAAAACAAATTAACACTTATATATTTAAATGAATCAAATTCAAAAAAATGTGTTAACTAAAAAGCAATATGTAAAAAAGTAATTTAAAAAGGGTTTTTGATTTTTTCCAGTTTATCTAAAATTGAAAATTTTTTTTGCCAAAATTTATATTTTTTTTATGATTTAATACTTTCACACACTATCTTTGCTTCTCACATAAGTAGTATTGAAAAAACATAGAATTATATGTAGGAATAAAAAAAATAATACCACCGAAAATGTATTTATTGAATTAGATGCATTCGATGCATCGAACATGGAATAATATAGAAAAATCAGTACATTGTGTATCAGATTATTGATCATTACATTTTATTAACCTCAAAGTTTACAATGGTTGGCCCGATAGTAGGTGCCTACTCTATATTACGTCAGCTATCCGCCAGTGTAAGCCCCGTCAAAATCGGTGCAGGCGTTTCTAAGATGAAGAAGACAGACATAAAAATGTTTTCGTAATACTTATTATAAGTACCGCTTATTCCTTCATAATGCATTAAGTGAAGTCCAGTCTCTTCGTGAGGCCATGGTGGAGCGCTTGAACTTGTCCTTGCAGGCAGTCTCCGAATGGGGTGATGCCAATCTGGTCAAGTTTAATGCTACTAAAACCCAGGCGTGTCTTTTTTCCGCTAAAAAGTGCCAATTTCACCCGGCTCCAACTTTTCGTGATGTAACCGTGCCAATAACGGACCATCTTGAGCTTCTTGGCGTTACGTTGACATCGACTCTCAATTTTGGGCCTTACATTGAGGCAAAGGCTCAGCTGGCTTCCAAAAAGTTGGGGATCCTTGCGAAGGTGAGAAAGTACTTCACGCCGGAACAGCTGCTCAACTTGTATCAAGCGCAAGTTCGATCGTGCATGGAGTACTGTTCTCACTTCTGGGACGGTTCTGCCAAATACCAGCTTGATGCACTAGAGTTGATCGAAAAGCGGGCCAAGAGACTTATCGGCAATGAGGCACTGGTCAAATCAAAGCTCCAGAGCCTTGAACATCGTCGCCGAGTTGCCAGCTTGTCGGTTTTTTATCGGTTACATTTCGGGGAGTGTGCGATGGAATTGCATGATTTAATTCCGCCCAGCCCGTTCCATCATCGGACAACCAGACGCACGGCGATGCGTCATCGGTACATGGTGGACATCCCACCCATACGCACAAAACGTTTTGGGGACACTTTTATTATGCGTACAGCTAAGGAGTGGAATTCCCTGCCGGAGTCTGTGTTTCCCGATAGCTACAATCTAGGGGTCTTTAAGTCAAGAGTGAATAGGTTACTTCTAGGCAAGCGTGCTTCACCGTCGACCACATCATCGCTTACCATCAGGTGAGATAGTGGTCAAGCGCGAGCCTATTTACAATAAAAAAAAAAAAAAAAGTGAAAAACTGTTATTATGACATTACAAACAAACAGAGACTTTTATTTATTTTTAAGTATAAGAAATTACATAAAAAGTACATTCCACTGTTTAATGCATTTTTTGGTTCAGTTTTAACACCTTCATCTATATAATGACAGATTTCTGTTTCGAAACGTGGACGGTAGAGCCGAATATATTTAAATCAGGGAATCCCCAGTGACCGCAACCCGCTCGCGTTGCATCGCTTCGGGTTGCTTTCATAAACTCATCCACGGCACGGCTTTTGTAATAAAATAGTTGGCTCTTGTAGCGACTGCAGCGGTTCTAATAAAGTAAAATAAAAAAAAAGCTAATTCAATAAATCCGACTGCTTTAGAAGCGAACTAAAAAGGCGTAAACAAGAACAAAATCATGCAGTGCAGTCGGAGGATACATATTCGTCAGTGTTGCCACCTCGAAAATTATTTTGTCACTAGATGCAGTGTAAAATGGCGCCATATTTTGGCAATTTGGCTTGAAAAAAAAACCACCAGTTCTCGCTAAAATGTTTTTATTAAAATTAAGTACTTTAAATGTCTGATATTAAAAAAAAGTAATTTTGTAACAGTCAAAAGGGAAAAAACAGACTTGGTTAAAATTCGTGATTTTGAAATATGATAGTTATCTTCCATTATATCTTCATCATCCATAAACGCCGCCGACGTTTGCGCTGAAGATGTTTTTGTTTATGATAGATCTTTAAATGAGTACTTTGCGTTTTTGCCGATAGCCTCAATGACATCGCTAGGCAATTCGTAATTGAAGCATTTAATTTTCAAAACTTTCAATCTGTTTGTAATAAAAATTATGGCGTTAAGTAGTGGACTGGCCATTTTGATTCGTAATTTACTTTTAACGATGCTCATAACACTGAAAATTCGTTCAATTTCAGCATAAGAAAGAGGTATTTTTTAAAGGGTATAATTTAGACGGTCATCAAAAATATTTTTAAGACTCTAAGCTTAGGCACCAAATAAAATAATTGGTTCCCAAAATGGATCAACGGTCACCAAATTCTATCCAACTCAAAGATTAATATACCGGGTGTATTCGTGTTTTTAACGAATTAGTCCAAGAGCGAGCGAAGCGAGCTCAGGAGCTTAGGGCACCCCGACACGGACAGGTTAGGTTCGAACGAGATGACGGGAGCCGAAGTGAGCGAGCAAAGCGAGCGAACTCGGCTCCCGTCATCTCGTTCGTGTTAGGTTACTTTAGACCCTGCGGACGGAAATAGGAGCCCCGCGCAGCGGGGCTCCGTCGACTTTAAAGGCGTCCATATATTTTTTTGGCAGTCAATAATACGAAAAAATGGATTTATTTCATAATATTTTAGGAAACGTTATTTGGTGACCATTTATCCATTTTGGTAACCGTTTAGAATTTTTTTGGTAGTAAAATAGGTACTTTTTTGGGCGGTGTTTAAACACAAGCCTTTTTTAAATTTCCGTCTCAAATAAGTGTTGCCAAATTCCATATTGAAAAATCGCCAGAAATCGCTAAAAATTCATTAGTCGCTAAACGATGAAAAAATATCGCTAAGAGCTCTGAAAAATCGCCAGATCTAGTGACAAAATCACCAAGGTGGCAACACTGATATTCGTGAGCTAGCTGACCCTAACCAGATGTTTTTTTTTATTTATAACTTCAAATTCAAATACAAAAAAAAAAACTTTTAAAACCCTTTAATTTGTTAGCCCACACGATAAGTTGGGAAGAAAAAAAAAATAGGGATCCCACAATTATGCCGCTCAAAAGTCACCATTTTTCTATTTTTCAATTTAAATGTTGACACTCGCAAGGTTAAAACAAATCGATTGACGTAAGAATATTCAAAATCGGCCACCGCGTTTGGTCTCTAGAACGCCACATAGGGACAAACATACATAAGTCGGTGGTCGGTGGTGGTCGGTGGTCGGTGGTCGGTGTTGGTGGTCGGTGTTCAGTGGTCGTAATAAGGATATTTGTGTACTCCAAAATTTGTTGATGAATAAATTGAAATTGAATACACAGACTGATAAACACATTACCCTCCTTCGGCAGTTGGGTAATTAAACCAAAAACATGAATATTGTCTTGGGAGACTTGTATATACTTACCTACTTACCTGTAAAGAGTATGTTTTTATGTGACAAAAATAATTTCAATAACTGGCGCTGGCATTTCATCCGGCGTCGGCACTCCTATTTCCCTGGTGCCTGTGAGTGTGTGCGCACACTTCGCACACAGGGGTGTCTCGGCCCTGCGAGGGACAAGAAATGCTACAATTAGGCGTGGCCAACCACGCCTATTTGTAGCATTTCTTGTTCCTCGTCGTGATTTTGAAAAAGATCCTACCAAATTAACAGTTCTTGTTGATTGATCTTACTTTTATTCTGAAATTAAAATGCTATTATTAAAACTAGTTTCGTGATAAAACTATACCAACCATAATACCAACTATATCAACATTTTGTTAAAATTGTGTTTATTTTTCTTAGAAATATATAAAAAACTCATTAAAATAATTACTTTAATTAAAAATTCAGATCCCATAAACGCCCATTGTGCATTTTAATGAACACAAGATAACAACTTAAAACTGGCAGTAATATATTCCTTTCTTACCTAGAATACCCAAAAAAACAATAAAAAAATCTAGATTGGGTTTTTTCTAGAAAAAACTAGTTTAATTAACAAAATATAAAAAATCAAAAGCAGCTTGGAGCAGCTCAATTCCAAGCCTTTTTGTCCTCAACGTAATCTATAATGGTATTAAACGCTTTCTGGCACAACTTACGTTGATTGAATGATTTGAATTTATTAAGACTTAGATGTTGTACGTGGCTTGGAAGCTTATTATAAAAGCGTACACATTGACATCTAAACGAGCCACCTATTTTTCTTGAGCCTTGTTGTAGGTACTACAAATTTGTGTTTGTTCCTTGTATTTATGTTATGGATATCACATTATTTTTTAAACAAATTTATATTTTTATGGGCATATAAAGAATTTCATAAATATACTGAGACGGCACAGTATTACATTAATCTCCTTAAGTTTCTCTTTGAGAGTGTGTCTCGGGCATAATTTATAAATTAATGGAACACGAGTTAAATAAAAATATTTTTTTTTTTTTTTTTTTTTTTATTATTATTATTATAGACCTGAGTATTTGATATGAATTTCAATTTAATGCCTCTACGCGTTCATGAGGAAAGGGGTAGTAGGTTTATAATTATTAAAAATATTTTTATTATATGCTGTAACTAAAGATTTTCGCAATTATTCCAGTATCTGTACTATAAGACGTTGCTTCGTACCAAATTTCAAGATTCTGAGTTCACGGGAAGTACCCTGTAGGTTTTGATTGCCATGCGAGTGTCGAAAATTTGCGGAAATTTGCGGCATAAACGGTTGTATCTTTTGATTGCGTTGGCTTAGAAGTTTGATTTTTTCACAGCTTTAAGGGACAGTAGACTTGAGTATTTGATATAAATTTCAGCTTGATACCTCCACGCGTTCCAGAGAAAAAGTGTTTTGACAGACGGTACGGAATCCTAAAAGCAGTGAGGAGAGTTCCTCCACCGAGCAGGAGAGCACATACCGTGGCTATAAAGTCGCACTGTACGCACTTGTATGTAGTCGCCACCTGCAATTCACTTGTGAGTTGTTCAGGGGGCGATGGGCAGCTGATGGTGTAGCGGACACGGATCTCAAAGGAGACTATCGTTGTATTGGTTTCGTAATAACCTAGAAGTCGTAGACTCTATGTGAAGTGATGTGTGTTGGTCGCCACTTGAGATAATGACGATATGGGGTGGCATAGTGTCACTAGCTACTTCGGCAGTCGTGCCATGAGCATTGTATATGATCTGCGCTGATACAGTTTCTGATCAATTACTACTAAGGCTTAGCGTAATGGCCTTTGTGGCAACCGCTGGCATAACATAACATAACGCATATGGTCTTTTATTGGGAGACACTGACCGACCTGGGAGTCGAACTCGTAGTTATTTGTTCTGTTCTACATGATTAGTTCTAAAATATTAAATCAAAGAGCATACAAATGCAGTAGAATATAGAGTCATTAAATTGACAAGCAGTAGATTATCCCTACTGGTCATTAAATAGGCAGTCATCAGAGAATGACAGTAATTGCAGTAGATTATACCTACTGGTGGTGAAGGAAAACATCGTGAGGAAACCGGCATGTCTTAGAACCAAAAATACGAAGACATGTGACATCCACCAACCCGCACTGGGCTTGCGTGATGGATTAAGGCCAATTACCTTTCTCACAGAGAGGATGCCTGTCCCGGTAGTGGCCACATTATAAGGCTGATGGTAATGACACCTACGGGTCATTAAATTGACAGTCATCAAAGAAAAAAAAGAAAGAAGTCAGCAGCAGCTGTGGTATTTTTTATGTACATAGTCATTAAATTGACAAATGGTTAGTACAAACCTTAATTTATTCATCATCATCATTTCGACCGGGGGACGTCCGCTGATGGACATGTCACTGGCAACACACTGGTCATAGACTTCCGTCTTGGGATATTGTGTTGAATTGGTCGAGAGGATGTCGCGCAGCTTCCCGGACGCTGCACGACATCCTCGCTGGCCGAGCTAGATTCGGCGGTTGACCTCTTTCTCGAGGTTGGACCTTCCTAGCTGGACTATTCGTCACAGGTAGGCACCCAGTGGAGTCTCCCATCTTGACGGGAGTGGGTGCGACATGGGCGTTTAACATCACATTGGTTTTATCATGAATGTAACACAAACTTGAAATTGCCATCCAATTCAATCCAATAACGCTTTGAATAATGTACGTTCACCAATTGTTTTATAATTAAACGATGTAAGCAATACATACCTATTTGTTTTTTTCTCGCAAATGTAATGATTAACGTCGTATGAAACACGTGAGCTCTGCTCATTACAGCCTCGTGTGTAATGAGCAACTTAGCTAACTTGTATCATAATATACTAAAAGATACACTGTGCTTTGAGATTGGAAAGAAAATGCTGCAACGAATATGAAATTAAAATAAACGTTGTAATAGGAATCGGTACAATCTGAAACCGATGACCGACGACGGTGCAAATAATAAAAATGATTCGTCTGAAGATGACAAACAAAATTAGAATAGCTTTTGTTATAATGTTAATTTGTTCTGTACCTACCCTACTTACCCAGACCTACCTACCCTACTTACCTACCTACCTGTACCTACCCTACTTACCTAGACCTACCTACCCTATTTACCTAGACCTACCTACCTTACTTACCTTTCTACATACCTAGATCGAGCGTTCGCTGCACAGACACGGTATGATATCTAACAGTATTGTGACTCGGCCCTGTCCTTGTAATAAGTGCCTACAAGCGCACGTTACGTGAACACGTGTTAGGGCTGCCCGACTCAACCTACTTGAATTCTTTTTTGTTTTGTGATTGTAAATATCTCAGATTCTTTTCTCTAATCTGAGGTAAATATTATATTTTAGGTAGGTAGGTACCTACTAAGTATTTATTACGCTCATTGGTAAGATTTTCATAATGATATTATTTCGTCTAATTCAACGTTCATTCGTCTAATACCCATTAGAAAAAGAAACAAAATTACGTACTAGTAGATTAGGTTTATAATTTTTTTTAAAGTCTTGCCTTTCGGCGGTTTCAGGTAATTTAAAAAAATATCTCAGTAGAAGAATTCAAGCAACCAAAATCAGTACAATATAGTCTATAATTGCTCTCTATCATATTAACTAAGTAAGTACTTTTATGAACTTATTTCAATCAAATATTCACAAATCGCATGCCTACTGCTTACAAAACCATCACACCGTTCGTGACTGTTTGCGACTGTAGTGTATCGAGTGTCGGCTGAACTCGACGCGCGTAGGTAAGACTCGCGTTTCGATCGATTGTATGAAGATAGAATTCTATTAGATATCATTACCGTAGCACAGAATACTATTTACTCTGGGGAGAAGAATAACAACTTCATACAAAAAAAGTAAGAACAGATTTGTTGCACGCCATCTAGTAGCACTCCAGAACACCACACCGAAACGAAAATATAAAAAAAATCTTTTTTCTAAAAAATACTACCGACTTCGAATAAAAACATTAAAAAGTGAAAAATAACTTTCTTTTTGGAAGTCGGTGTCCTTTGTAGGTACCATTTTTTTGTTATGGACACCGACTTCCAAAAAGAAAGTTATTTTTCACTTTTTAGTTGTAAAATATGTGCATTTATCAATATTAATAGTTGACCCGCCAACGCACCACCGCACAGGCCGACAGTCCGATTATCTATTATATATTAGTCTATGAGTCCGATAACGACTGATCGTCCCACTTTTTTTTTTAATACCTGGCTTCTCACAGTTTGACGAAAGTGGTCGTCTACTGCTTAGCCGGTCTTCCCTGTGGAGACTAATCTATTAGCCTCCAGCCAGGCTTCAAAAACTAAACCAGAGCTACAACGCTGAGGGCTACCCGCTGTGGGGTCGAACCTCGGCTCAGGGCGTCGCTGGGGGGACAACTAGGGCTGGATCTTAATAAGGTGGATCGTCCCACCACTCGGACCAGTATTTATAACGCGATCTTTTGATATATGTAACCAGAATTATTGATAAGACATTTAGCATATTCTTATTTCTATTAATAATTAATTGCCATCTCTGGCATAACAAAATGACAGCATTAATAATATTTAAAAATCATTTACTGGTTTAATTTAGTGTTTCCTTTTACCCTTCCCTATCCTTATACTTTTCTTCTTCTATTCCTTTTTCTGATTCCCATCTCGGATCTACTGATGAAGTTCCCCCTCACCATCAAATTTCTCTAACGTTAGTTGAGAACTCATGTTATTAATTAATTACCTGAAACCAATAATTATACACGAATCGTCTCGCGCGCAGGCCCAACGACTTTGAGCTTCTCGAACAAGCCGGCCTCCGAACAGGCTCTAGCACCGTAAACCACACACGTACGCTGCGGCAGGTTACACAGAGGACCGAAGAGTACAACCTGCCTTTCCGCTCAGGTCTGTGGACCACGTGAAAGTACTTGACATGATCGAGACTTGGGCTGTACTGCAATCCCTCCAACGGCGCCAAATCGACCACCGGTACATCGAGGCGCCGAAGCGCCTGCACAAAAACGCCACTACGCTAGTCCGACCTTGGGACCTGGCCCTGGAACCCATTCCTCCGCAGTGAGATGCGGGACAGGGAGAAGCCACACTTCCAAAACTGTCCACCGCTGCACTGCAGGACGCCTTCAAGGCTCCGGACCGGAGAGGGCCAACGGCGAGCACATCACTCACCTTCGGTTCGTCTTTGATATAGCTGTCACGGCTGGTTACATTGGTGCTTGCCACTTCTTTAGTAGATACTTTCGTTTTCTTCTTATGTAAATGTCGGCGACAAAGGCATTTCGGGTTTCTACATCCTTTTTTTGTAATATTATGAAGCTCTTGTCGTCTACACGCACCAATAACACCGAGTGTTAAGGCAACCTGCAACGAAATCAATTAATTAATTTTTAAGAAGTTATGCTCAGGTTACGCAATTATTTATATACGTTTAGATTAATCATACAACATACCTTTGTTGCTAGGCACTGACTATCCTCAGCCTCTTTGTTAAACTTATCAACGTCGGCTGGTGACAAAACATAAGATTTCCGACCAACATATCCGTCCGAGCCGTCTCTTTATAAATGCCATCAGGTTACTGCCATTTAAAACTAAAATTTATTTAGCTCAAACCTTATTTCGGCCGATCATAGACTACGCCGATTCCTGCTATCTGGATGCTACTGAGGAGCTCTTGAATAAGCTTGAGCGCTTGCAAAACCTGTGTATTCGTTTTGTTTTTGGTCTTAGGAAATACGATCATGTCTCTCAGTTCCGCAAGGATCTCAAGTGGTTCCCTATCCGTTTTCGCAGGAATACTCGCATATTATGTCTCTTGTTCAACATCCTTTTTAACCCTGCATACCCTGGCTACATGCGCGACCGTTTTTCGTTTACTCGCCCTCCTGACGTCCTGTGTAGATCCCGCCTTAAACTCCATCTCAATTTCCCATCCCATAAAACTAATTTCTATTCCCACTCCTTCTCTGTTCATGCAGTACGACTGTGGAACTCACTTCCACCTAAGATCCGTGACGCTAAAAGTATATCTATGTTTAAAAAGCAAGTCAAAGAACACTATCTTTAATCTATCCCGTGATCTTATATATTATATGTATTTATTTATTTTATAGTAGTTATGTATTTTATTTTTATTTATAATTATCTTTCGGCACTTTTTGTAATATTTTTATATACTTTGTTTGTATTAGTTAAGTTTTACGCTATATAACCTTTCCTATTACTTCTACACACTGTGTCTATGTTTCTTATCAAACTCCTGCTGGAAGAAATTTCTTTAGAAATAAGCAGCAGCTTTGTGTTTTTCTACCTTTATATGTATTTTCTCTTTAAGTGTTTTGTGTGTACATAAATAAATAAATATTTATCTGCATATTTTCTTATCATAATAATAGTTAAACATCAAAATAAGTATTGTGGCATCTAATTATGTAGTACGGCGAATACATATGTAATTCACCAAAATTAAAAGAATGTCAACAGCTGTGATTGGTTGAATGCATTCTAACATTGATATTTAGTAAAGTATAAAATCAGGTAAATAAAATAAGTCAAATATTATGCTAAAATTAGCGGCTTGTTTCCGTTCTTCAAAAATGAAACATTTTGAATTTTGCGCGCCGTATGAATCAAATCAAGTCTGTGCACCGGAAATCACTAAACCATTTAGGGTTGCTATATTAATAATAACGAACCTTACTGTCAATTCCTCCCGCTAGGTGTCTCTATGAATCAGGTTTCTGCACCGTCTATGGTTTAATGACTGTTTTTAAAATTATCCTGTGTTTGAAATATTATGTGAACAATGAACATTTAACCTTTTGGTATTGTATTTACTTTAGGTAACTTATATTTGTGTTCATACGGATGACCCTATTGAAATAAACACCGAAAAGAATGCTGCCGATTGTGGTAATGTCATACAATGCTTTCGGGTGAATATTTTATTATGAGACCCAACGATAAAGTGGACCTGTAAAATGGACAGCTGTATATTTTTTAGGATCGATATTTTTTACTGGATCTGGAATACTGTCATGTGTGTGAAGTCGCTCATACAACTTCATATGTCAGCGCCGAATAAAAACGTTTACGATAAAGCGAACACCTGTGTGAACGAGCATTTACAACTTACATTGTGCTCTGACGGTTTCCGCCCTGGTGCCTAGTTAAGGCACGCTTCAGATATTTTTAGGTGATCAATTTCAATTGTGAATCCAAATAAAACAAGCATAATTTTCAACGTCCGAATAATTTAAGCCTTCTGGATACCTATCACACTTGGCTATGTAGGTTTGTCACACGTAGATTTGTCTAGATAAAATTTCATAAAATGTGTTCTCAGAATTACGTGCTCACTTTCGTCATGTGCGAATAACTTTTATATTTTTTTTTAATTCGTTGCTTTTTTTTTTAAATTAAAACGTTGAATACTGTTCCTCCGAGATAAACATTTTAGTAGTTCCATAGACTAAATCGATATTGCTAAAACCGCTATTCCCTTAGTCGTCTTTCGTAGGCTGAATGTAGACACGACCTTTGTGCTTGAAAAATTTTAAATCTTTTCTATTGCACATTATTAATCACAGCATAGTCTTCATTCTTTCTTTCCTTTTTATCTTGGGAAAAATGGCTGATAATAAATTATATGAGATTTTGGGGGTTCCTAGAAGTGCAAGTGAATCTGAAATAAAACGAGTAAGTGTACTTTTGTAAGCTTCTACAATGATCAGATCGCACATGTAATGTCATCTATTCGTTGCATGATTTCTGTCCATTGTTCTCTTCATCGTCATGGTATTTATCATCCCTTATTTTTTGGTTTCAGAGCTATCATAAATTAGCAAAAGAATTCCATCCTGACAAAAATCCTGCTGCTGGAGATAAATTCAAAGAAATCAGCTATGCCTATGAAGTCTTGTCGGACACGAAGAAAAGACAAGTTTATGACAAGTACGGGTTGAAAGGTTTACAAGAGGGTGGTCAGGGTGGAGGATTCCCTCCTGATGATCTGTTTGGACACTTTTTTGGCGATATATTTGGCATGGGTGGCGGCAGCAGAGGTCGAGGACCCGCTCGTGGTGAAGATACCATGCATCCACTTAAAGTTTCATTAGAAGACATGTACATGGGTAAAACCACGAAGTTGCAACTAAGTAAAAATGTCATTTGCGGGCCTTGTAAAGGTATTGGTGGAAAGCCAGGATCTGTTGTGACTTGTAAGGATTGCCATGGACAAGGTGTCAAAGTATCTTATCAGCAGATTGCACCGCATATGACTCGTCAATTCCAGTCTCGCTGCCCAACCTGTCATGGTCAAGGCGAAACCATTAATGAAAAAGACAAATGCCCGAAATGCAAAGGTAAGAAAGTTTTAAATGAAACTAAAATTTTAGAGGTTCATATTGAGAAAGGAATGCGGGAAAACCAGAAGATTTTCTTCAGAGGAGAGGGTGATCAGCAGCCTGACACTCAACCTGGAGATGTGATTATTGTTCTGCAACAAAAGCCTCATGATATATTCCAGAGAACTGGTGATGACCTTGTGATTAAACATGAAATTACACTAACTGAGGCATTGTGTGGTTTTGAGTTTGTTATAAAACATTTAGATGGCAGGGATTTACTTGTAAGACACACTCCAGGAGAAGTGATTAAACCAGGAGACCTCAAAGGTATACAGGGTGAAGGAATGCCACAATTTAAAAATCCATTTGAGAAAGGCAATCTTTACATAAAGTTTGATGTTGTTTTCCCTGAAAACAACTTTGCTAATGAAGAGCAGTTGAAACAGATAGAAACTGTACTGCCGCCCCGCCCAGCTTTTGTTATGCCTACTGGAGAAGATGTTGAGGAAGTTAATCTGATGGAATACACAGCAAGTGAACGCGGCAGAGGCCGAGAGGAAGCCTATGCCAGTGATGATGAAGAACATATGCACACTGGGCCTGGTGTTCAGTGTGCACACCAGTAGTTCAATTGTCCACATTTATGGATTTTTACTCAAACCTCACACTATATAATTTTATCATAGGTTATTATGTAAATTAAACTAAGTAGGTATACACTATTCTGTTATTCTTAGTTCACAGAATGCTAGAATTATTTGACTACTGTGTGCAGTGTATTGACTTGTTTGGAGTAACTGTATTCCTCTATGCCTTTAGATAAATTTGTTGCAGAAATAATATAAGTTGCAAGCTTGACTTACAATGTATATTATGGCTCCTGTCTAATGTACTGTAAAGATGGTGCAGTTAATTTGTTGTTAAAATTGGCTGTAGGCTTATGATATCCAATAAATATAGAGATTTAGAAATTAAAGTTCAGTTTCATGTAATAACCTACCTGTGATACCTCATAGGTCTAATTGCTGTCATTTCTAGGTGGTGTTCAAATTGTATTGTTTGTAATTTACAAAATGCTAAAGTAATTTTGAGTTTCAGAGGCAGTTTGAGTAAGAGCTGTCTCTCAACTGCACTAGTTGGCTCAAACTTGGCACTAGATAAGTATTAATCCACTAAAGGGTTATCGGATTCCATAATAATATGTATTATAATATGAAATGAAGAATAAAAATTTAGTGATACCTAATGAATATATTTTAATTATGAACTTTCGATTAAAATGCTTAAACAAAATGTATAGTTAAATATTTATCTTCATTTATTGTCAACTTAACATGACAATGCAGTAAAAAGAATTCTTTTAAAATGCTGATAACAAAAGTAATCAGTATGAAGTAATGAAATCATGTTTCAACTAGGAAGACTTTTTCAAAATGAATTGGTTGAGGAAAAACAATTTCTGTATCATGGAAATGTTGCTTAGCAAAATAAAGTTCAACAACAATTTGTGAAGGTTTTGTAAAGGTTTTTATTTATAAATATATTTTTGTTTTATTTGGTTGTATAAAGAACGTATCCTTAACGATTTTAATTTCAGTTATAATGTATTATACCAAAATCAATATCTTGTATTTACAGCACTACAACTCCAACCCCACTCCACTATGCATTACCTGTTAAAAAAAATGTTTTATTTTTTTAACTAAATTGGAATCTACACAAATTATGTTCAAAAGAAATCCTTACCCGTGACGCAAAACGAACGTAATTTTGTGAGTCGCGCGCATTTTCGTTCAACTGAATTCGGTTAGGCTGCCAGACGGACGGACGTAATTTCGTGTGACCGACACTTGCATGGCCACCATCAGAGATTTTAGTTTGGATAACACAATTTTTTTTCTTGAAGTATCATATTTTATCGGTCACTGGTTCCTAAGTCAAAAGGGTTTATAATTATGTGGCCGATCTGGGGAGCATATCCCCAGCTTGGCCACATTTATATCTCAAACACTATGGCACCTAGCGAAGATCTGTTTTCTCCCAAATTAGTCGCAATTTTTCACAAAGTCGCAGATTTTGTCGGTTTAGAAGTTAAATTATAGTCCAAGAGCTAGATCGAAGAGTTTACGAAAAATTGCCAAGAATAAATAACTAGCCCTTGGACTATACCTTCTCCCTATGTGTTTTCACCTGTCCGAAAAATTTAATAATTTATTACCTACGGTGTAGGGTTCACTCCGAAGTTCCGGAGTACTTTCGGACGGGCCCGTAACTTCGTTGACGGAGTCAGGGAGTGTAACTCTTGCCCCCTGGAGCGGGTGGCAATAGTTCGGATATTCAATCGTCGATCCGTAGGTAATCTGTCTTGATAAACGTGTGATGGCATGGTAGGCGGTGCCGTACCGCTACGTGTGTTTATTGATTTGTCCACAACAAATCAATAAACACAGAGCCCAGAGGCCCCCATGCACAATTCAAAAATGTGCTGACTGATCAACCGTCCAATCTAATGAGTAGAATCTGCTGTCCAAAACGAACAAACATTCCAACAGAAAAACAAAACACTGCACACCCATAAATACATACTCACTTTCTCTAGATGTTGACTCAATTGATTCACAATACTTTTTGAAATCCTTCTTACTTCTACAAAGTACATTTAAATTGATTTGTATTAAGCCCAATTCACGTAGTTTATCTAATCTCTGCTTAACTGTCTTTTGAGATGCTGACAAAACTCGAGGTTTATTGGCAATGTCTTCCACATCAAAACCTTCAGTTAGAAGGAAGTCTAGAAAATTTTTCACCTAAAAATACACTGCAGTTATATAAATTAGTAAGAACATAGTTGTTTTAACATAATAATTTAGTTATTATGACAACCTTTGTTACACGAATGGTTTTCAGTGCAGGTATTTTAAAGCACATTTCTTGTACATTCTCAACTGACACATTTAAACGACTAGCAAGATATGTCTGTTTTGAATTGCTTTCACCCAAGATAGTCTTTGTTTCTTGTGAAATAGTTATAAACCTGAAAACAATAGGAAAGGTGATTAAAACCATCAAATAAAAATAAGAATTCAATAAAAAAATAGTCCAATGTTTTTATGCTGTGATTATGGAGACAATGTTCAAGAGTTGAGTTGAATCTAAGCATAATAACTTGTGCTAGCTAATATGACATTTTGTTTAACTCATACCTGTTCAATATATCTTCAGAACATCTAACCATCCATGGATATAGATTATCAATACCCATATTTTTAACTCTTAGAAGCCTGTCGTGAATTGTTTCATGATGATACTTTAGTACCCAAAAGTCCCTTATTATACGATCCGCAGGCACATTCATATCTGAAATAGTGTTCTTTTTTTATGTACTTTGTGGCCATGGTAGATAATAAGGTTTATACTATAGAATCTTTTCTGAAGCTATAAGGTAAGAATCTTAATCACTCACCTATTAACACATCTAATGCTTTCTGAATCCAATTAAATGATAAGCTATATATGAAAGTTCTTTTGGCAACCTTTTCACTTAATACTGATGGTGGTACCTGTAAAAACCAAATTAATTCACTAAGGCCCACTTGCAGGAAAAACTAAACTCAAGAGTTTCTTGCTAACATGAGGTTATATACAATATTGTCAATTTAATCGTGTGTTAGCGACTAACTCTAAGAGTTAAGTTTTTCGTGTAAGTGGGCTTAAATAGACAAGTACGGTACTCCAATTTAGTTGGCCGCTCTGAACTTCAGAGCATAGTAAATCTCATAAAAAAACAGCGGCGCCCCATGCCGTGCATATGGAGTTTCTTGTGCGTTCTTCTCCATAACAAGCTACTTTTTCGAATGCACGGTAGAATCAATTTTTATTACTTGTAAATTTTAATTCTTTGACATTCAAAAGTGCCGCTTTTTGGCCTAGTTGAATAAATATATTTGACTTTGACAAGCACATTCGAAAGCCAACTTCAGAGCAACCTGGGGAATACTGTATGTAGGCATTTAAAGTTAGATATTACGAAAATTAAAATATATTATCAAACCTTCAGACGAGATGCAATATAATACAATCTATTTTTGCAGAATCCTTTACTTTCATCATCATTTGTTGTTTTGCTTATATGAATCAAGGTTCTTAGTGGTAATTTATAAAAAGGTAAAGCATCTTCCGCTGACTGAAAATTGAGGTTTAAAATGATTTTTGCTTTGTAGGCATCAAAACCTAAAACCAGGCAGAAAATTATTATAGACAGTTCCTTATTTTACTGTAAGTAAACAACAAGTCTCTATGAGGAAAAATCGCAAAACAATAAAAATGTATTACCACTTTTCTCAACAGTCCTCGTTCTAGTCTTATATAAAGATACTGAATTAATAAAATTACTGCACGGATATATTTTCAATAGACTTGTAAAGTTTGATGTATTGTACAGCGACAGATAATTTGGTCTTATCAAAAACATAGAAAATACTGATCTTAGAGACATTGTGAATTGATTTTCGTAATATTTGTTATTAAATCATTACATGTTTATCTGAAAATATTAAATAATCTATAAATTTAATTAGATAATCCAATGGGAAAACACCGAGACAATGTGTTTGCCTTAGTCGTCAATTCTACTCATTTTTTTTTTTTTTTTTTTCCCTCGCCCTTCTCAGGCAGGCTAAGGTCTTGGACCATACCGCCTCGTCTTCAGTGTTATTATTTTTCTTGATTTTTAAGTAAGGCCAAAGCCTCGTCCTCAGTAGTTTATTCCTTGTTTAATATTTATTTTAGGCCAGAGCCACGTCTTCAGTATTTATTATATAGTTAAAATCATATATTATGTTGTCATATCCGAGTATTAAGTAGGGTCATATCCGTGTATTGGTCATAATCATGTTGTGAAGTAAAGTCATATCCTTCTAGTCGCCCCGAACGGTCAAATTGCCCATCCAGTGCTGTCAATAAATTTATACAGTGCTATGTATGTACTGTAATTTTCCAGCAAACCTTGAGTGTCGCGCGGGATGCTTGCAGGCGTTTTATATATTTCCAATAATTTATCAACTAAATGAATTCTTTGTAAGTCATAAGCAGGGCATTCAAAAATTATATGATCTAGAGTCTGATCACTTCCTATGTCACAATTGATACAAACAGGCGATGTTATCATTTTCATTCTGGCTAAATGTGCATTGAATCTTCCATGTCCAAGTCTAAGACGATTTAAAATTGTATAAAATTTTCTGCTCTTAGGAATAACAGATCTGGTGAACCAGGGCATAGAACCAATGGTTCGATTTATTTTCGCATACCATTTTCCTTTAGTTCTTAGTGTTTCTTGCCAGTTCTCATGCCAAGTAAAGGTGTATTGTTCATGTAATTTGGTAAGCAGGTCGGAACTTGGTATGGCAACATTTCTCGTCTCTGGGATGTCAACGTCAACAATAACTCTTGCAAGATAATCTGCGTTTTCGTTTCCTGCTACTCCTATGTGGGAGGGTGTCCATAATAAACATATCGTAAATCCTCTAGAACAAAGATCAGCGTATAAAGCCCGAATCTCATATAAAATATTTCCGGTATTGGCGTCCAGTTTCGGATTGTGTAAGGCCATGAGAACACTCATGCAGTCGGTCGCTATAAGCCAGTCTGTGTGCCCAAGATTCTTTTCATGTATATACTGCAAAGCTGATAAAATGGCTAGAGATTCTGCTGTAAATATAGACATGGCTCCAGGTAACCGAACTCCATGTCCAACAGTAATATGAGGTATATATATAGCTAACGAAACATTTCTATTGTTTTTGGATCCATCAGTAAATATATGCCTGTATCCAGTGAACTCTGAAATTAACTGATAGACCTCTTCTTTACTCCGTAGGTCACGGTTAATATAAATGTCCATGGGCCAAAATTTGCTGATATAATTACCAGAGTAGCATGGCCATCTGTCTTTACATTTCTCAATTTGATATTGATCATCAATACTGATTATATTAGAAAAGTCATGAAATATATAGGGGACATTTACGGAATTTGAGGGACTGTATACTCTATGATAAAATAATATTTTCTTTAATAGAGGATGATTTTCGAAAGATAAAAGTTTGAGAATGTACTTGGATTTTAAAAACTGAAATCTTATATTCATAGGAGGTGTGTTACACTCAATTTGAAGTGAATTAATTGGAGTTGTTTTCATTGCACCAGTTACACATCTAAGATTGTGGTTTTGAAGGATCTCTAATTTGTGAACCAATCTCTGATCAGACCCAAAGCATAAAAATCCATAGTCAAAATGACTACGAACTAAAGATTTATATAGCATAAGTAAAATTTTAGGATCAGCTGCAAATGACAGTGACTTTATAAAATTAAATGCTTTATTAGCTTTACCTAACAGATAGTCAACATACTTAGACCATGAGAGGCTGCTTGTAAAAATTATACCCAAAAACTTTACTTCATTTACTATTGGAAGAACACTATTATTGTAATAAATACATAAGTCTGTTTCAGACTCTCCAAACACTATAACTTTAGATTTTTCTGGACTGATATCCAAGTTTAAATAATGAAAATAGTTCTTTAGCCGAGTTAAAGCTGTGTTTAAAGTACTTTCAACAGAACTTATATCTGAACCTGAAGCATAGATTACCAAATCATCTGCAAACTGCAAATTTGCCACTTCAAGACCAAGAACAATGTTAAGTCTATGCAAATAAAGAAGGTAAATCAATGGACTGAGGATGCCACCTTGACATACCCCTTTGTATGAAAAACGTGGCCCTATTAAACGTTTATTTACTTTGACATATACTTCTCTACCATGTAAAAAGTTAAAGATCCATATTATAATTTTTTCAGGAATACCAAGGGCACGAAGTTCACCACACAAAATGTGCAGATTGATGTTGTTGAATGCACCCACTATATCAAAGAAGACACCAACAAAATGATTGTCCATTTTATTAGAATTGTATATATCTAATTGCAAATGAGAAATGCTATCTCGAGTGGAGTAACCACGTCGAAAGCCAAATTGATTGGATGGTAATAGACTATTACTTTCTATATAAAATTCTAACCTTTGTTTAATTAATTGTTCAAAAGTTTTTCCCATGCATGAAGTTAATGCTACTGGCCTATATGATTCTGCTTTATGTCTTTCTTTGTTAGGTTTAAGTACTGGAATGAGACAATCTATTTTCCATTCATTAGGGATGATTATTTCCTGCCAAAGTAGATTAAAAACACTTAGTATGTCAGAAAGTGCCTTAATTGATACATTTTTCAACATTTTATAGGGTATTCCGTCAAGGCCAAAAGCTGAATCACGTCTAGATGATATTGCAGATTTGAATTCCTGAAGAGAAAATGGATTAAGCAGATACTCATATTGTCCTGAAGCTTTTACTTCATAAGAAATTGATTGAAATGGCCTCTCAACTGTATCTGGAGTATATTTTTTAAGAAAATCGAATACCCAAGCTGAAATATTATTACTTGGAGGTTTATGTGTTTTATTAAATCTCTTTGAAATTTGCCAAACTCTTGATAATGGAGTAGTTCTATTAAATGACTCACATAGAGAAATCCAGCTCAAATGTCTTTCTCTTTTTAACACTAACTTTTTCAGTGCTTGTAATTTTTTAAACTCAATATATTTTTCTAATGTGGGATTGTACTTGAATTCTTTATAGGCATTCCTAGAGTCTTTTACTGCTTTAGTGCAATTCAAATTCCACCATGGTAATGGGATGCGTTTTTTACGATTATTATTTACTAATGTTGTATCAAATGATGTAGCAGGTCTTAAATTTGAGGGTGATGATTTAATAATAGCTAAATTTAACAACTTTATCAAGTCATTGTATGACTGTAGTGGGTTATCTTGATTAATTTTAAAATCCACTATCAAACTATCAACACTCTTCCTATATAATACCCAATCAACCAAGTTAAAATTAACATGTTTTGGTAAATTTGAAGTTTCTGCATCATGTGAGATATTATAATTGTTATTTATATGTACCCTTGTAATTACAGGCAAATGGTAACTACCTAACGGATCGTCATGAACAGACCAGTTACAAGACAATGATATTGAAGCTGATACTACAGTTAAATCAAGTGCATTTCTTTGCCACCTATCAGAGCCTACAGTAGTCATTTCTCCATCATTTAATAAAACCAAATTATAATCATTAATGATTTCAAGCACCTCTCGGCCGCGAATGTTCACACTGTTACATCCCCAAGCCGAATGATGTGCATTGAAATCTCCACCAATCAAGAGAGGACCAGGAATATTGCGAACTAAGTTATCAAATTTATACTTAGTAAATGGAGCGTTTCCGGGACTATAAAAACTGACTAATGAAATTTCTTTACTATTGCCATATTTTAAACGAATCGCTATATTTTGTATGGAATCATCATATAAAGTATCTATTTTACTAAACTGTAAACTGTTATGTATTAAAATAGCTACACCATTATGTGTATTACCTGAGTCTAATCTTACTATATTATATCCTTTAATACTAAATCTCATGTGAGGCTTGAGCCAAGTCTCACACAATAAAGCTATATGTATGTTATACTCATATAAAAAATATGAAAAAGCATGTTTGTTACTATTGATGCTCTGAGCATTCCACTGTACTATATTTAGCTGATCCATAAAATTAAGGTTTACTTATATTATTCTGAATTTTTGATAATAGAACATCTTTTATGCTTTGAGTGCAAATACTCTTTTCGTTATTTTTATTTTGAGAAATTAATGTTACTATTGTCTGTATTAAAATATTTAAAATTGGTTCTGTTTCAACTAATGATTGTAATTGTTTAGCAGGACTGGCCTTTGAAAGAGATGGAAATGACTTTTCATTGAATAAATCTGCATATGATTTTTTATTAATCTTGCTTTTGTTTTCTTCCACTTTTTGTTGTTTGACTGGGCACTGTGATGAAATAGCTACATGTTTACCTTGACAGTGGCAACATGTTGCCTCCGTTGATGGTATTTGGCATTCTTTATAATTATGGTCTTTTGAACATATGGAACATCTTTGGGAGTTCTTACAGAATTTAGCTATATGGCCATACCTTAGACACTTCAAGCATTGTTTTACCGGCGGAATGTACGGACGCACTTCGAACCGCCAGCTGTTCAGGTCTACACTATCGGGTATCGCTGCACACGAGAATGTGATGGACACCGTCTTCGTCGGCTGAAAGGACACCCCCCCTCCTTCTGAAATAGTGCGACGCATAAATCTTCTAATAGAAATAATATTCTTTGTACTAGTTATTGCGTTGTAGATGTGTTCATTGCTAAGGTCAATGGGAACATGCATGATAACACCTGTATTTTCCGTAGCGGCTGCAGGAATACTGGCTTTCAATTTATAAGTATCCAGAAATTTCCTATTCATTAGCGCTGCATTGGCCAAACCAGGACGTTCAAAAATGACACCAATTTTGTAACGATTCATCCGTAATAATTGTTTTACACCCTTGTTGTATTTTTTAATGCTGGTTGAAAGAGACATCATATCTCTATCACCAATCGGGACTAAATCAATGCTTTCTAAAAATACGACATATTCAAAATTGCCTCCGTTTTCAGGATATGACCTAATGTAGTCGGGAACCCTGAATTCCCGATACTTATCCTTTTCTACAGGGACAGCTTCCTCTGAAGAGCTTGAGGCTCCACCGTCATCTTCAGAAGACACCAACGGTGGAGCAGTAGACGAACTATCTTCTTTTTTTCTTTTTTTAGGATTCCCTTTCTTCCCCAACATGAGAAAAGCAAGCAAATAGACTTATGAATGAATAAAATAATTATTTAAAAATTTGTTTTAAAAAAAGGCGCCCTTTCGCTATGAATTTCCCGCGCTTTTTTTTCTCAATTCTACTCATAATATTTGACTTTGACATTTTGATACTTGCTGGACAGATTACATAGTACTTATGGCACAGGTCATAAAATGATTCAGCCATAACCAGAATCACTGTACTTTTCGCTCTTATGGCATCAGCGTGTGAGGTCCTATTTGGATTTTCATATACAGGGTGGAACTTTGTAATGCCACCTGAAGGGAAAGTACTCTTAATACTGTATATAGAAATTTTACTAAAAGAAAACATTCCTTTATTTTTGAAAAGAAAGAAAACTGCTTTCAAATATTTTCGAAAATACGCTTGCCTCGCCCGGGAATCGAACCGACTAAAATCTTTAAAAATTACACCATGTACTTTTATTGCATCGATCATTAGGGTCAATTTTAAGGATGAAATATCTCTAACATATTACTTGATAAATTAAATGAAAGGAAAACCTAGCTGCAGCTTAGTAAACTAAACCCCTGCTGGATTAGCAGCATAGCTTGGTCTTCATCATAGTTATTATATTTAAATTTCAGTTTCATTTAGTATTTATTAGTCTATTGTTTTAGATTAGTCTATAGATTTATGTATTTTATTAAGCCGACTTCAATTATTGTTTTTAATTTTTATTTTGTACAACTATCACTGTTGTGTCCTTTTTTACCCAAAGGTTGATTGGTAGAGAATGCGTTGCTGCATTAAGTCCGCCTATGTATCACCAATTTACATGAAGTTTAAATAAATAAATCAGTTTATTAAGGTGAGACCAAAATACTTTGCCGAAAAATTTTCATGAGTAGATATTGCACCGGTAGCACAGTTTAGAAAAGTCGATTTCGCAGTCAGGCTCGGATAGGATTCATACTGAAATAATGATAAAAGAATAAGTGAATGAAGGGTGCATGAGCGAGCTCCGAATTTGAGTAAATACGAGTACTGCGTCTTCGGTTAGATTTTCTTTTAACCTTTTGTATTTAAATAAAAACTGGTCAAGTGCGTGTCGGACTTTGAACATTTAGGGACCGTACCAAACTGCAAAAACAAGTTGGTTCTAATAGGAAATCCGGCCAAGTGCGAGTCGGAGTCGCGCACGAATGGTTCCGTACCATTATCGCAAAAAACGACAAAAAAGAAACACGATTTTAATATGGGAGCCGCACTTATATATTTATTTTATTCTGTTTTTAGTATTTGTTGTTATAGCGGCAACAGAAATACATCACCTGTGAAAATTTCAACTGTCTCGCTTTCACGTTTTATGAGATACACCTTGGTGACAGACAGACGGACAGTGGAGTCTTAGTAATAGGGTCCCGTTTTTACCCTTTGGGAACGGAACCTTAAAAATGAGGAAATGAAATGAAAAATCTGATTTATCAATGTATTGGTATTTGTTAGTAAATGTACGTAATAATAAACATTATCACCAAATTTGAAGTTCATAGGTCAATGGGCAGTTTAAAACACTACGGATGTTTTTTTGTATAAAAATCTGACTTTGGTGGCACCACATTCTTTGGTTTTTTCAATATTTTAAAACAAACAATACAGTATTTATCTATTCAATGTGCTCTAAACAACGATACCCCACTCGATGGGAGAGGTCGATTTTTTTTTCGATGTCCCCTCTCTAAGTTTTGGAGCTCTCCCTCCTTAAATATATTTTTAGGCAATTTGTATGGTTTTGGGGTCATGCAACATACAGATAACATTTTGTTTTGAACTTTTCTAGACCCCATGAAAGAGTATCAACAATTGACCAATTCTCACAGACGGAAATCCACATCGCTTCTTTCATCTCGCATGTGATTGGTCAATTGTTCATACTATTTCATGGGGTCAACCCCTTTGCCTTGCCGAATTCAATAACGCAAGTAGGCTGCGATGACTATTAATAAAAAAAAAATGTGTCGTTTGCTGACACTGCCAATACAGTACAGAGGCCCTCTAACCCTCGAGATCCTGGTAACCTTAGTGGGTGATATACCACTTTGCACTTATTATTCTGTTTAGTAATGCTACAGGCATACAGCAGGTATTATAGTGACCTCCATATTACCAGCTTTGCTATTTTTTTTCTTAAGTCTTGTAATAATTTAAGCCTGGAAGCAATATTGTCCAGTTTGTCTTCAATGGGGGCTGGGGCCCTTTATATCCACGTGGCCCTAGGCTGCAGCCCAAAAAGCTCGTAGATAAAACCGCCCCTACTTCGACCAAACTGAGTCTAAAGTAGGTAAGTTGTCGTCATCCTTGGAAGGGGGCAACCCGGTTTGGCGTCTGACACGAGCGCCTTTGTGTTAGCGCTATCTATAGGCTGACAGCAGATCGAACAGCGCGAATGTTACATTTTATGCTCTTTGATACTGTTACAAGATAGGGCAACGCCATCTAGTGACGAGTAGAAGAACTAAGTAGTAACTAGTAGCGCCATCTAGAATCGAATAGCGGAACTAATCTTCTCGAAAGCTCATGTCTAACATTCTGGAATTATCTAGTCGCTTTGGGGACAATGAGTTCAATAGCCGATTGTTCTAGAAACTTCTTCCGTGCTTTAAAAAGAACGGTTGGGTTAATCATGAGTCATCCCACGTGACCTCCTTTTCCCACCTTTCCCATTCCCACCGATTTGACACCTGAGTAAGCAGTAACAGTCTTCGCGCTGCTAACTCACTCAAACAATAACATTGCTAACCCCACACTCCACTCTACATTTAAATGAATATCTTAGGAGTTATCGCAAAATAAAAACTAACGCGCGCGAAAATAAATTCAAGCGGGCGGGCCTCACACCGTTAACGGGATCCTACAAAAGAAGAACGTAGTAGGTATAATAATATGCTCTACTACCCGTGCGAAGCCGCGGCGGGTCGCTAGTTATATGTAAATTATGGAGGCAGTAAAGATTACAGGAAACAAACATAATTTTGGAAGTCCGCAAAATGGTTTTAGTGTTCTACTAAGGAATTTAGATACCTACTTTCAGTGATTATAGTAAATTAAAATCCATATTATTACCGACTTTCATCTAATTATAAATAAAAATATTTAACATATTTCACAACGTAATTTATTTTTAACATAAATTGAAAATGAAATATCTTCATTTCAATATTGCTTGCACGGCAAGAATCCGAAGTTAACTTTGCTTCATATTTTTCTACAAAACATAATTATTAGGCACCTAATTCAAATCGGAGTTAGGACCCATGTTACCATTTACAGTATTTTCTCTTAAGAATAATCAATAACATGCACACTAACGACGATCACTTCGTTGAGATGAAGTACGCCGGTAGTGTTTATCATTATCCTCGCGGTGTCGAGATCTCCGACGTCGTCTGTCACTACTTTCAGATCGCCTAGATGTCATTCTTTTAGAGACGTCTTTCTCCGGCGATTCAGACCACCTCCATGACCGCACTGAAGAACGGGGAGTCCTTAAAAAAAGATTTAATTTAAACATTAATTTACATCTGGTTCGGTTGATTGCAATAGGCTCGTCCTATTCCATGGAAGTTTAACATAACTTGCGAAATGTGGGTATTACTATAATATAAGTGCACTTCTGACTAACCCTTTTGATAATACAGGGGATGATGTTACATTTATGTGACAAATTGTGAAGCGCATGGATTAATTGCATTAATTTCGGGATAATTTCCGTTTGTGAAACTGGCGGTAAATAATACGTATTTTGGTGTGTGTTTCTCTTGACTTGACTCACCTATCTTTCTCTTGAACGATTTCAGTATTATAATATCCATTATACAAGTTATTTGGATTTCTGAACACATGAAGAAAATTACAAGCACGACCTTTTGGGCAACGCCTTCGTAGCTGTAAGCCTGTAAATAAAAAAAACACATTTTATTAATTTCGGCATAATGGATGCAAATTATATCCACAAGTTATGATTAGTTACCACATATAGCATTTTTCCAGGAATTTATGAGACAAAACTGTAAGGAAAGCTGTCTGCCTCCGTACCAGCGTGTATGCAAAGATCGATAAGCCGCCACAGCACACCGTAACTCAGCAAATTCTATGAATGTGTTTCCTCGAAGATGTTTTTCGTAGTTATTACAGACCTACAACCAGATGAAACCTTAAGTATACGAATTAGAGATATTATAATTATATAAAATAGAACTTTAATACTTGTATACAAACCTCCTTTTGTTCATTATAAAATTGTCAATTGTATGTAGATGGTAAAAATCTGAAGTTGATTTGAGTAAAAATATTTTATTTTATTATTCGGAAAATACAAGATAAAGCTTAGAGATGGGTGCTAATTCATATTTGAATACATATAGTATGTGACAAATATTGAGAGGTAATTATTCCGTAACAAGCTACCTAATACAATTTGATTACTCACCTTAAACTGAGATATGCGACCAAATTTTTCAAATTCAGATAATACATCAAAGAAAAACTCTTTGTATTCCTTATATGTATCACTATCTTCAAATTCTAGCATAATATCTGTGTCATATTCATTGACATTTGCATTACTTAACCCAAAGTGGTTATAAAAATTTGTAGCTAATAACACCTAAAATAAAAAGTTTTGTTTTATTGTTAGCTACTCATATTACAACCAAAATACACACAGGTGACCATGTGCTTTAATTATAAAATATTGGTTGTATATTTTTGCCTACAGGTTGGCCTGTAATCAAAAACTTTTCACTGTTTAGCGTCATGTCATATAATTTATAAAAAGGATATACTTTGCTGATGCCGGGGTATTGATGGTTCCTTGAACATTGGTCACCAAAACGACAACACGCTGTTTTAGAGAAAAATGGACAAAGTTCAGCATCAGGTCTTGTCTCATGCATCACTTTCAATTCGGCTGGAGGCTCAACTGAATCACCAGATAAAAATAAATCTAGATTATTCATGAAGATGTCTTGTTTTCTTTTCAATTCCTCTTGAGCTGCTTTTATCCTTTCTTCTTCTATTTGTTTTTTCTTCTGTTCTAATTCCCATTCCTGCCAAGATAATAAATTGCAAGGATGAAATTTAATAGTGTAAAACAATAATGTAATTGAGTTAAAATTAAACAAGATTGATAGAAAGCAGAGTAACAAGTCGTACCAAGGTACAGATCCATACATCATGAACATAAAATAAGAATAAAGTAGTTATCCAGTCTCACCAGTTTTAGCTTAGCCTCTTGTTCAAGGCGCTTTTGTTTAAGTCTTTCTTTTTCTTCTTGAAGTTTTTTCCATTGAGTAATTGCAATTTTTTCAGCTTGAATCCATTTTTCGTTTTCTTCTTCATTCTGTTTATGAATTTGTTCAAGTATCAATTTTTCTTCTAATTCTTGTTGTTTGATATACCATTCAGTAGAGCAAATTTTATCTAGAAGTCAATATATAGGTTTAAATTATTATGAAAACAGAAGATAGTTAAATAAGTGGACATAAAAAAGAGACATAAATAAAGAGAGCTGTGAGTAATGATGCCCGTGGATGAAGAATAATGAAGAAAGTATGGAACTGCAAATTAGACAAAATAGTCAAAAGAGTTTTGGTCAAAGTTTCATCTTAAGGATTAGGTATATGAGGACCGAAAACATTAAAGATTACATATTCTGGAATCAAAATAAGATGACTATGCAAAGTTTAGAAAGAATTAAGGTAGCCCCTAGTCGGCGGCACGAATTATTTTGTAGGCGGGGTTAAGATGCTTGCTATCTTATCCGAAAACACGTGCGAAGGGCATAGACGCTGTGATGAGCAGTAAGAAGCTAGTGCTTGTACGAATACACAGGATAGAATGGCGTTCTTTAGTTTCTGGCTACCCCATGAGAAGAAGGCGTGAGTTTATGTATGTATGATGATTTAGAACGGAAACGAGCGCGCGAATTTTTATAAACAGACCTTTGGAAATATGGATATCATGAAAAAACTACTGAATTTATCTCTTCAGAATAAAATTATTTGGATATTTAAACTACTAATCTATCTCTATAGACTGTTTTGCAATTTTCCTTCTTCTTATGGTATTTATGTCCGCCCAAAGATGCGTTAAAAAAAGTGTTGAAATATAAAACTTTTGACGCTCATAACTTTCAAATATAATATGTACTTTTTACTTTTTTGTTTCCATACAAGACTAGAAAATGATGAGATTTTTTTTTGTAATTACGCCTTCACACAGAGAAGAAATCGCCATACTACGTTTGTATAGAAGGATGACGGACTAGGGCACACTTAAGAGAAGTAATTATGGAATGGATACAAAATGTAAAAAAAATATTCTATAAAAAATCTTTTTTAAAACAAGCTTTTTTCGTATTCTTTTTAGCAAACCCTTTCATTTGATACCCATATCATGGCAGTGCACGAAAAATAACTAGTCCACCATCTTGGGTCGTCCACCATATTGGATTTAGAATGACGTCACTTAGCTAACCATGCATTGTCATCCAAACTAAACGTGTATGCAAAATTTCATCTTAATCGGTAGAGGATAACTGCTTCAAAATTCAGTTGCAAGATTTGACCCGAACACCCATACATACATTACAAGTTAAATAAAAGCTTGCAAAGAGAGTCTGGCTAGTGTAACTTTGCAGAACTCAAAAAATGTGGAATATCGAAAATTTGGGGCAGTAACACCGTCTGTACTACGGAAAAGGATTTTGGTAGATTTATTTTTTGTTCAAGATAGGCTACTTTGTTTATATTCTGATTCATTCCTGGTTAAGAATAGTCACTTTAGTACGATGCAGTGTGGATTTGATACAGTTTTGTCACTATGAGTCTATGACTGACAGTTTTCTCAGTGTGTGATTACAGCAAAACCACGAAATTTTATTTTCTGAAATGCTGAATTGATTTTTCGGAATTTTCAGTATTTTATGCGGTCGTTTCTTTATTTTTGTTCGCATATAAGTTGTCAGAAAATTAGTATATAAAGTAGTAAATTTCATATTTTGTTGTATGCTCATTATTTTTTATGATTATAGTTGATTTATATTACTAAGCACATATTGTTTCATTATATTTTAGATGGTACTTACATAAAAATCCTTAAAACTATTTTGGAAATCGATTAGATGGTCGGTCGAGAAATGACGTTTCAAGATAATGGGCCTTCGTGCTGCCGATGATTCGAGTTTATAGTTATTTGAGATTTTGATGCATCGAGGTAGTTAACTGTCGCGCTCATAATTTTTCGATTTCAAGTACTATCGAGTTAACGTTTTCGAGCAAGTGTTAATCGATCTCACGTTCGATTTTAAGTAGGGAACCCAAGAACGACATCGTGCTGATCCTTCACGTCTAGGAATTTACATAAAATATAATATTATAACACCCGCATTTCATTTCAAAACGGTTTAACCATTTTACAATTGGATTTGTGAAAAACAATGTACAGCTTAAGTAATCTGCCAGTTCAATCAAGTACCACGAAAGCGACTGATGTAAAAGCCTACCACATACAAAACTTTTTGGGGATACCAATTATGAGTTCTGCAAAGTTACATTAGCCAGACTATAAAACTAGGTAAAAGGGAAAGTATTATTGAAATAACAACACAATTTTATTGAGATCTATTTATAGAACATTGTTTCTCGCTTCATTCAACAAGTGAAAATTTAACATAACACCACCCCACAGAATTTGAACCTGAACTAGAAATACAACAGTATGACGTAGAAATAACAATCAGGAGTCAAAAGATGTAAAAGAACCATGTCCTGCCCGGATAAAATCTCCAATGAACTGCTGAATGTTTCTGCAGAAGTAGTGACAAAATTACTCAATAGAATGTTAACCAGTATATACCCGCAAAATGGGTGACTTCACACATCATTCTGCTTCACAAAAAGGGCCGAAAGAGGACATAGGTAGCTATGGCTATGGTAGGTGGCCTATAAGTATAATGTCTAATTTGTAAAAAAAAATCCCATAAGTGTTTCTTGAAAGAATAAGCCTGAAATTGGAGGACAAACAGCCAATGTGTCAAGCTGGCTTTAGAAGAAAATTCTCGAAAATCATCACATCCACACAGTGAAACAAATAATCCAAAAATACAATGAATACAATAAAATGTGGTATTAATCGATTATTACAAAGAATTTGACAGTATTAGTCATGGGGGGTGTGTACCTGGGGAGCGACCATAATCTCTTAGAGGAAGGTTACTATTAATGTGCATAATGGACAGATGTATATGACTTGTATACATCCATCTCTTTTTCACAGTCAAAGCAGAGGATACAGAAGTAGAGACAGGGCTAGAATTTGAAGTGAAGAGAAGCTAGCCAAGTTTTTCTATCAGATAGAAGCTATTCCGCAAACTAGACTGGTCACATCTGGGTTTTAACATTGCTGGTGAAAAACTAAATCACCTAAGATTCGCGATGACATAATCCTGTTTGAGGAAGATCCAAGTAATCTTGAAGTCCAAGCTTTAAGGAAAGCAAGCACCTTAGTGAGATTGTCCATGAACACAACATTATCTGATAAAAAACTAAAGGTGGAATCAAGGTCACAGCAGTATGTAGATGAATGCATATATTAGGGCAAATAATATCACAAAATTAAAAGATCAAACCCAGGAAGTTATCACAAGAATAGCCAGTGGGTGGAGAATATAGGTATTTGTCATTAAAAGAGATCCTAAAATCTAGACACTTAGGAATAGCTACAATAAAATAGATTTCACACCTGCATAGGGGTAGTACCCCCATAATATATGTAATGTTACTGTAAAAGCCCGAACATAGAAAAATAATAAGATATTAGTATCCAAGGGACAGTAAACACAGCAAGCAGAAACAAATAAGACAGGAGGACAAGCTAAAATAAACAGCAGGCCTTTGCCAAAAGGCACAATATATTGAGGGACATACTGTAACAGCACTTACAAAACAAAGAACAATTCAGAATAAAGGGCATAACATCAAAATATTTTTTAAGAAAAATTACTAAGATCATTATGTTTGTTGACATACCTCTTTCTTTAGCTTTAATTATGCGGTTCCGTTTCCTTCTCTCCTTTTTCGCTATTTTTCTCCATTCTGCATGCCTGAAAATTAAGGGAAATATTTTCAGCACTATTTTAGGAAGAGAATAGAATAGCATACACAATGAAATGTGAAAATTAGGGCAGGTACTGACATTTTTAACTTACCTCCCCATGTTATTTTCAAAATACCATGTAATCTTAATTAGGGACAGGCCGTCCAGAGATTATCTGATGATAAAATTGGCTTTAATTGCTGTCGATTAAGAAAATTAAAGTACCGTCTTAGAAAAATTATATTATTTTTCTAATAAAAATCTGTGTACACCTCACACTACCAAATCTAATTGTTCGAATTCACTATTATTTAATTTAAGTTGAAACTTTTTGCATTTTTTCAAATTTGTTGATTTGTTTTGTAACTTTGTTTGACACACACAGATAGATGTCAATGTCATGTCATTTCCATAGTTTTTTATATTTTTTTCCTGACGGAACAGGCTTAGGTCTGAGACCATGCTGCCTAGTCATCAGTTTTTTCTCGTCTTGAATTCTTTAGTATGCATTAGAATGCGAATGTAACAGATTCTAATGTTTTTTTGGAGTATTTGGAAGCAAATTGTATCGAGTCAGCCTTCCCAGTAAGCTTTGCAGAGGTAATCAATACTACAATAAAATTCTCCGCTTCACTAGCCCGAGATCGCTTCTGTCAATGATTTCACAAATTGAACACAAAACTACACCAATTTTATATCACAATATCCACTAGGAATCAATTTGCAAATAATATTTACAGCCGCTGAACTACACTCGAAAAAATCCCGCCAAAAACTCTTTCCATAGAGTAATAGGTCATTTCAGTCATTTTTTCACAGGATACTGCACTTCATGTCTATGTGCACTTCACATTCTATAGACAATCAAGACCATAGAAAAGGAATGCCATAAAAAATATAAAAATATATAATAACTCGTTTTGTCTTGTCTTTGAATAAAATTCGCGCGAATAAAAGCGCGGCTAAAAATCGCAATGCGTTTTAATGACGGAAACACAGTTACGTGTCGTGGCGTGGCATGGCGCGTGATTCACCAATCAAACGACTCCGTTCCAGCCAACAAAGTATCTTATTGTAAAGCCTCATGACTGAGGTTTTGATCGAATAACCGGTGTGACTGTTATTGACCCACGAGCCCTTTATTTAGCTTAAACTTATCGGACACGTCATTTAAGTTTCGTAAATCCTAACTTAAACCGTATATATATACGATACACCATTTGTTATTGAATTAAAAATAGCTTATTTTTGGTCGCCTTCACTAACTGCACATAATAAAGGCATATATTTAGTTGAATAAAATACGAAATCATGCGAACGAAGACGCGGGCAGGGTGCTAGTACTTCATAAAAGATAGCTTGATCTCTGCGACAGCTGTCAGTATCGATAAAGTAACAATAGCGCTTGACAGGCTAACATTAACGTAACAGTAACGTATACGTCAGTTTGACATGAGTAGCAGAGATCAAGCTATCTTCTATGAAGTATAGGCTCCTTCCGTATATTACTCTTTGATAAGCACGAACTGCGAATAACGCATTGGAGTGGGCGGGAGTCTTGGCAGTACCAGGGTCACAGAGTACATTTTAACATTGACCAGTTACCGGTCCCTTACGGCGCATGCGCGCGGGTGTCTATTTTGTGTTAGTGCAGAATTCCGAAGTATTTTGGACGTTTAATAATTTAAAGTCAAACTAGATTCGATTGCCAAGCAAATTCCGCTACCCGACCAAGTATAAACTAAATTACATTTGCCGTAAGGTTGCCATTCGTGTCATAGGTCGATATTTATTACTGTTCAACCTTGGTCACATCAGTGCAGTACATCACAGTGCATTTTTAATTACATTTTCGATATTATCGATAGATGCCCGATGTCTTCATTCGAAAAAATAAGACTGGGTTTTTTATTTTTATTTGACGGCTTATATATTTTTTATCTATATCAATGATATTCTAGCAAACAGATACGTTACACACTCACAAAATAACAGAAAAAAGTGTTCCGCACAGCAGCGGCAGCAACATACACACTTTTCATTAATCTGACATTTCACGAAATCACGACAAGTCGAAAGAGATGCCTTGTTAAAACCAACAAGAAAAAAAGAGACGGCTAGTGTTTGTCACTTGCGTGTGAATGTAAACAAACATTATTCTGACCATAAATGTTTTTCTTTTTCTTTTTTAATTGAGGTGTATTGCGTACTTACATATGGTATGAGATCCCTTGTGTTTTATGTACTTTGGTATCATATTTGGTACACTTTCTAAATTCACACGATGGCATTTTTTAATTTTATTTTTGTTTCAACAAAGCGTTTCGCTCTTCGCCATGCGTGACATAGACTAAAGACTATACGTCCCAATTGGGACGTATTCGAGTCTTCACAATGCGCTCGCTCATAACATATCTGTTTACTAGAATATCATTGATCTATATCATCATCAGCCTATTAATGTTCCCACTGCTGGGACACAAGACTCCTATCTTATCTATATATCAATTTGAAATAATGTAATAATTTAATTATGCTCATTGAGGCGGGCGGGCCTCTATATATCTTTATCTAATAGAAATATTAAATAACTTATTTTCTTCGACCCGACTACATCACAAATTGAGTAGCGAAGAACTTTCGTGAACGAAATAGTGAATACATTCAAAATTTTGCAAATTGCGAAAGAGAAAGAAACAAGGAGCGTGCCTGCGAGGATCCAGCAATGAACCATACCATACCACTCCCCGTGGCTGTAAAGCACGCGCACGTGGCTCTAATTATTTACTGCAGATTTTTTCGTTGGTTGTTTGTTCCTATCATTTAATAATTTGATTTTCTTTTTGGTAGTTGAGTAGGTTGTTTGAAAATACTTATACTAAAATATTTGTTTTCGGTTTGTAAATACTTGGAGCTTTTAACGAAGACTATCTCCGGAATGGCATAACTGCAGTATTCAAATTATTTAGTGACGCTGGTTATAAATGTTATTACAAGCGCTTGCCTCTACCCGCGGTGGTACTCAAATAGATAATATTTTTCATTAACTTTTTTTTATAACTCCTTTTTCAGTTACCATCGTCCTATGGCGAGGGGCCCAGTTTTTAGACGTTGTGAGCCGCTGAAACTGTTTTAATGTTGATGTAACAACAAAAAACCCTCTTCTTAGTCCGCATTATTATGCAACTACGGAACCATATTACTGCGCGTAGCCGGACACGCACTTGACCGGTGTTTTGCACTTAGCTACGTGACGTTGTTGTGTGTGTGTCGAAAATTTTACTACCCTGCTGCCAGATACATAAATTGTTCTTTAACCATTTTTACGGACAGACAGATTGTAGAACTTACTTAGCCTGCTAACAATTTTCAAACTCGTTTTAACCTATCCGAAGCAGTAAATTTTCGAGCTCGCTTGGCTCGTCAAGCATATACTTAAGTCGCCTTCTAAGTCAGTCGGTATGAATGGTAAAAGAAAATCTTAGGTACCATTTCGAGGCGAGCTTTTAATATTTTCAAGCCCGCTTCGATCGCTGTTGAAAACTTTTGGTTCAGAACAGCCGAGGGGGAGTTGCATATTCATAGTCAGCCTTAGGCGGTCAATACCTCCGAGAAGTATCTGTTTCGGAATAAACAAGGAGCCAGACGCCCAGTGTCACCACTGCGTCGACTGCCGGGAGGACACGGCGTGGCATACGCTGGCAGAGTGTGCCGAGGAGCCACATCGTGCCCTCATCTCAGAAGTAGGCAGTGACCTGTCGCTGCGACAGTCACTGCCTACTTTTGTGTGAATGCTGTCGGCAGCGAGGAGTCCTGGGACGCGGAGGCTGCGGAGAGGGAGAGGAGATTTCATTCGCTCACCCGATCCGCAGAAGACGCGCCGGGCGTCGGCGGAGGGCGGACAACGCCCACTTCCAGCCCCTCTAAATGGGTCCAGGGGCGACGAACTCGGGGACGTCCGACGCCCACCACACATCAGGACCCGGTGGCGGCGCGTAGTGTTCCGCGCGCGCCCTCCTTAGACGTCGCGGGAGGAATCAAACTCCTCACTCCCCCCAAACCCGCGGTCGCCGGCGGTAGTCGGGGGTTGCAGAAGTATCGTTGTTCCCGCGACACCCGGCGTAGGTGTGAGATGGAACACCGGGGTGGTTTTTAGTCAGTAGGAGTATGACAGACCCCTTCCGCCCACCCCGGGGCGGAGGACATCCAATGTGGATTTTCCACCAAGGAACCAAAAAGAAAAAGGGCGGACAGGATCCTGCCTCGGTTGGTTCACGCATTGTCGAGGCGGGGTAGCTCAGTAGCCATGGCTTGGTCACCCACGGCGAAGCGAAGAGGAACCCGAGGAGGGGTCACACGACGTAGCGGCCAACTAGTAGGTTGCGGTGCCGCTTGGTAACAGGCGACATCAGCCCTCGTACCCTGACGTATCAAGACTATCATGGTTCGATTGAGAAAAAGGTACAGATGTATTCAAGTCATATACATCTCTCACTTTAAGAGCTTATGGTTACCCCCTAGAACTCGAATCACTAGACCTAAACACTAGAGAGCCACTATCAAGCTTTCTTGCACGCGACGATGGCAAAAGACCAGCAGCCTAATTGCGTAAGTGAATTCAACAATACAAAGTAACGAACAATTGTTGACTAATCACAGGTGTGATGAAAGACGCGATGTGGATTTCCGTCAATGTAATTGGTCGATTGTTCATACTCTTTCATGGCGACAAACCTGGCCCGTTTGCCTTGCCGAATTTACTTACGCAATTAGGCTGCGGATGGCATGGTTATATTCATTGGAAGATCGGTAGGCCTTTATTGTAGGATGCTACTTGTGACTATATTCTTGAGCCATCCCATCTTCCTAGCTCATCGTGCTGTGCTGACGCTGCGGCTGCAGAGAACCTCAAGCGGCGGAAATATAACCGCATCGGTTATATTTTCGACCCGTTTGGGGTTAAAACTCTTGGTCCTTAAGGTTCGAGTGCTCACGCATAAAGAACTGCGTACACACCTAATTGGTACTTCGTGTGATCCTGGGCTTGCTTTTACCTTGGTCAGATAATAAGCATTGCCATACAATGTGGCAAGGATGAAAGTCTTTTGGGCATAATAACAATGGACTGTGGACAGCGATGTGGAGTTTTCGATGGGTTATTTTAGACTAGTTTCTTTTTTAGTAAAAAAGTAGTTTTTGATCTAAGTAACTACCGAAGTATGTTAAATAAATTCAGTTTCCGCTACATGTGGGTAGATAGAAATAACGGAGGAATTAGTAATTACAGCGGGCTTGCTAAAATGGAAAGCAATAGGCACAGGATTAAAAATTTAATTTTTCGTAATATGGAGAATGATTTTGTAGAACTTCTGCGGTCTGGTTTAGACCCAAATTTCGAAGGCGGTTGGCCAATCCGGTTGGCGGCCCGATATGGATATACTTCTATAGTAGAAACGTTACTGCAATTTGGAGCAAATCCACACTTATTGAGCGAATCTGGTGAGTTATTTTTACGTGTTTATTAAATTTCATTATTCCCTGGACGCCTAGGATTACAACAATATTAAGTTATAATATTTCTACGATATTTGTCACGGGGAAATAACAGCGAGGTTTCTAATATGTTTTTTAGTAAAAGTAGGTTTTTCCTACCTACCCAAAAATTGCCGAATGAGATTATTTAATTTGGTCGCGGCAGTAATGTTTGAACTGCCTTGATACTTACCATTATACTTATACTCATATAGGTGGGCAGGTATCTGTATCTCTTATTTAACTTGAGTTGAAAAAATCTGGGCCAAAGTCGCTCCTAGATGATGGCTTTATTAAGAGTGTAAGGTCTTGGGTTTGACTTCCACCTCGGGCAAATTGTTATTGGATTTTCCAATTGAGCGTTTTTAATACAAAGCTGCCTGAAGTTTGGATTTTTGTTCGGTTGATAGGTGCACCACTATTAAATGAGACCTAAGCCATAGCTGGCGAAATATGGCTATACTAAACACTCCTGCTTTACCCTTTCTTATATATTATGCATTTAAGCGTACCGTGTTATTGTTATACTAATACAGGTGCATCAACTTTACAACTAGCAGTATTTTCTGGTGAACACTGGAACACTGATAAATGGACGTCTTTGCTGTCATGTTGCGATTCATCCCAACTAGCTGACGGAGCAGCTGTGGCAATTATATTTAACAACGTCCAGGCTTTGAAGAAGATTTTGGCTACTGGAAGATGTAATACTAACATTCCTACAACTTTAACAGGTAAGTAAAGTGCATGCTGCGTGCGACTGCGAAGTGCGAACCCATCATTTTTAACAATGCTATTCGGCCACTGCTGCTCTTTACTCACTTAGGGCGAGTTTCTGAATTGAGAATTTACAAACCCTACTTTCACACCTGACAGGTTTGCAGGCTAAAGTAGCGTTTAACAACTACACCTCAACTTAAGATACTTATTTCAGAAATCGGGGCTTAATCAATATTTCTAAGTGAACAGTTGCTGACTATAGTGGCTATTACCTCCCTCATAAATATTGAACGTTTCAGGTAAAACTTTGGAACTTTTGGCAAAAGGCTACAAATTAAGTCATGTGATGAACCCACCTACTATAGAAAATTATAATAATGATGTAACAACAATATCACCAAGGGTATCAAGACAATCACATCAGGTAACTAACCTTCCTATAATTATTGTAGGTAGGTACCTAATTTTGGCTTAGGAAATGCGGCTTCTAATGTTCTAATAGTCAAGGTTTTCTAAATTCCTATTTAATCGTATATAAGGTCTGTTACAAGATATACTACCTAATGATATGTGGATGTGACAAACAGAAGAGCAGTAAAAGATTGATATCCCAAGCCAGTGGCGGCCTTAGGGGGTGACAAGTGGCAAGCAGGGCAATCGCTGGGGGCCTCGCGTGACTACCCAAAACGCTTACAATTTTAACCTTTTATTTTATACTTAGAAACAGTTATTCGCAACAATACAATAAAGTTGGTTCAGTATTTCATTTTAAAGTATAAAAATAAATGCTTTGTTTTGCATTTCTCGTCTATCGTAACTTCATCACAAACTCTGTAAAAAGGACAAGGGCCTCGCAAATATCAGCATAGCAGCAATATTTAATGCACCTTTGGTAACTGATATCTCCCAAAGCCACCATGATCCAAAATCTTCATAATCAGGGATCGTTCTTACCTTTATTGGATACATACACAGAGAAACTGCCAGCTTTTATAAAATAACGAAGTTCTGATCGTTTTCGTCGGGGTCTCTTAATCTATAACAACTATTAGTGATCAGCTCAAATCTATTACCTGCATTATATTATAAACTTTCGTAATATTACAGGAGCCAGCCAGGGCCACGCTATCTTCGTACCACGGGCATAGAAACTTATCGCCGTCTGTAGCCAGATTTTTCCATCAAACATCTAGCCAGACATCTTTGTCACCGTCGGGAAGAACAATTTTGACGTCCCCAGCCACAACTGACACTCATAGCTAATTTTATTTGAGACATTTTATCATTACAACAACTTAACTACAAAGAGATACTGAACGGAATCATCTTAGAATATTTATCTCATAACGTAAGTAAATTAGGTAATAAATTGGTATTGAGTTCTTTACATATTGCCTGATAGGTACTACATAAATGCAAGTAGGTAGCTAGGTAAGTATTGTGTTAATAATTTACTGGCCTTGACTTTTATAAATTTTCTAGTGAGTAGGTATATTTTATTAATTATATTAATATTCAATTTAAACCTGCAATTTAATCTTGTATACAAACTGCTAATTTTCTATACTGACTATGTACGATGATCAATTTTTATCGCTATTTTTCAAAACGATGACGAATTTTTTAATTGATAAATAATAAAGACACACTGAATACAAAAGCTACTTGTTTATTTTTAATCGTCTACTTTTACAGAAACCTGTAACATCAAGGTACGGTACAGTCAGTTACAAAACTCGAATCAGTGAAAAAAATCGGATACTGGTCCTAAATCCTAAATTTAAACTTAGTTCATTATCTTGGTTCATTTTAGTTATGCCTATTGATTCGAGATTGCTGAGTGGGTGTGCACAGACTCACAGATTGCGTTTCTGATAGACTATCGTTTGGCACCTAAAAATACAAATAAAATTTAAACAAGTAAAATTAAAAAAAAATCTCCGACACATTTTTATTTCATGCTACATAATTTATACAGTAGTAGACATGCTTCGACCAGCAATCTATAAAACACGATATCTTGCGAAAACAAATTGATTCAAACAGTAAAACGCCCATAACTTTAGAAAAGCTGAACCGATTTTCATCAAACATAGCTAAGAACACTCTCGATAAAGTCGCCTTTCAAACAACAAAAATGAAATCAAACATCAACAAACAACGGTTCATCCGTTAATGAGATATGATGCCACAAACAGATACACATTTACACAAATATACAAACACACAGGCAGGGCCGTCTTAATTCATGCTGGGACCCCTGGGCACACCGAGTTTGGAGTAAAGTCAAATTATTATGCTCCGTGCTTTCAGCATTGAACTTTAATTTTCCTGTCTACTTGTTTATTCTACGAAAAATTATTTAGCACGAGACCTCTGGTATTTGAAGTACATGTTGTTAAGATAATGTTACTAAACAAGATGACTCGTATTAAGAAATGCATAGAATACTTTACGTAAATTGTGCGACTATTTTTCACATCCGTTGCACACACTTAGTTTTTTTTTAATAACATGAAATTTGGAGCACCCCGAGGAACCGGGGGCTCAGGGCACATGCCCCTTGTGCTCCCTATGGTAAAGACGGAACTGCACACAGGTAAAACAAACTTATAACACAGGGTCTTTTCCCGTTGGGGGTTAGAAATAGGTGATAAATTGAGACGATTGATCGAATTACCTCATAATTTATGAATTTAATATAGGATTGATCCGTTTATGAAAGTAGTAGGTTACTTAATAGGTACTTACAATAAAGTTCTCATTTTTATGCTGTATGTCTTGTATCAGAATTTTCAGTGGCGCGCCGAGAATATTGGTCATTTTGCTGTTTAGGCAGTTCAAAAATCTTGCGATTATTACTTTCTGAAAAAAAAGTTACCTATTAACAGATAGTAGTTAGGTTTACTTTAAATTTATTGTAACACAACTATGGTCTAGGATTCTAAGTTCTATTATGACTCGTCCCTATGTAGGTAACTAATACATCTAATTAGGCCTTACTAGGAGAGCTGAGGTTTCGAAAAATTTTGAATGAAATTTCAATGTGAGGGATTCCACTTTTCTACACTTACCTCTAACGGTTTTGGGGTTGGCGTCACAATAGGAAAATTTCTGATAACACATAGTTTTGGGTAAAGTAACGGCTCTCCACGCCAGAATTGAATTGAGTAATACGAAGTTTCTGCTTCGGGCAGACGATATCCGTGCTGTTAACAGAACAATAGAGGAGATTTTGAGGTAAGGTACTGCCGTGACATCAATCGGTCCAAGGCAATGAAGAACTTGGCAATTCAGGACCAAAGCTACCTGAATGCCTTGAAAGAGAACATACAAGGCAATGAAAAGTACACTTTTAGGACTTACAATATTTTTCCAGTGGCGGCGTAAATCTTTATAGGATTTAAATTTTGATATCCTGGGAAGCTCGATAAGACTCTCTTCGATAATAGCCTTGTTCAAGCTTGAAAGGGAAAAAAAAATTACTGCCGATAATTATTAAATATTTTTGATCCAATTATATTGAACCAATTCTACAAGGTCAATATTTAAATTAGCAAGCGAAACTTCACAGACGTGATGGGTATCGATTTAAGATTAAAATGATGATTAATGATAATAAAGTGGCAATAAACTATATCTATTGTAAGAAAGGTAAATAACAACTAAAATTACAACCAGACCTTGGCAGGACTCTTATCCACTCGCCAGGCAAAAATTGTTCTTCTGTTATCATTAAATTTATTTTCACAGCATTAATTTCGATGATAGTGTAGATGTCTGTCAGGCAAGCAGAAACTAAGTTAATTGGCTACATAGGTAATATTATACTTTATCATCCGATTCCACTCCTAATAGGTATTACTTTGTTAACACTTCAAGCTTTAACTAGGTACAGGTATATAGTTCTCGCCAACCTTCTAGGACGCCCCGAAGTTGGCTATAGTGGCTGCGCAGTTGTAAATCTCTTAGAAAAACAGCACCGATCCGTGCCTTGCGCATTGGAAAGCCAACTTCAGGGCGGCCCAGAAGTTTAGCGAAAATTTTACCTGTTAAGTTTTAAAATATGTCTTAGTCACCATACAGGAGAACGTTATTCAAAAAATCGAATTCGATCATATTAAATCTTATTGTATTTTTTGCTATTATCTACAGTCTGTTATCGAAACAAAAATCAATGATCCGGCTTGCTGTTAGTAATCAACCCATAACTGAAGGGTTGACACGCGCTCGACAATTTGTTAGCAAATTGTGTTGATTAATTTTCGTTCAAGAAACTGGCCGTGAGCGTGGCTTTGTTAAGATTAATACCAAGTTAAAGATCGTACCGGTAACTGAAACATTATATTTGACTCCTTCTTGAGGTCCCTTTGATGTTAGAAAATCCCTATTATTTATGAGATAATTGTCTTCCAATGTATTCCATACTGGTGCTATTCTTGCAGTCATAGTGTATTGGAAACATTTTTGATATATTTCTGTAGTGGCCGATTTAATTCCGCCATCCTTAAAAATGAAGTACGTTCCTAGGTACTAATTTCAAATTTAACAGGTATTTAAGTACTACCATAGAAATAGTTTATTGTGTAATGCTATAGCGTTAAGTACTAACACTATAAACACAGCTTTCTTATATAACATAGGATATCTCTGGTTAACTCTGGAGTAGAATCCTGAGAGTATAATCATTGACGCCGCGCGCCGCGCGGCGTAGACAGCACATAAACACATCACCGTATTATTGGCAGACACCGTAAGAGCCTGTCCAGACGGAGCGTTTTACGCGCGAGCGGACCTGCGCGTATTCTTACGCGCGTTCCCGAGATACTGGGTGCTGTCCAGTGTTCTCGTAATGAAATCTGACGAGATTAACCGATGACCCGTATCTAATTGAGAAGAAAGATTTTACAGTAAGTATTACGCGATTTATATGGCGTTTACAACAATCCGGTGACTTGAGGGGTGACCCTAAGCTTTCAGAGAAAGGTTATTTTGAGTGTGTGTAAATACGCGCTTAGTCGTGGAGTTGCGGAAACAGCCCGTCGAAACTAAACTAAAAGGATAGATGTAGGTATATGACTTGTATACATCTGCCCCTAACGCACACTCAAAATAACCTTACTCTAAGAGCTTATGGTCACCCCCTGACCTAAACAAAGTACATATTCTGTGGTTGTGACTACGGTAATGTCATAAATAAAGACATTATAGCTGCATTATAGATTGCATTAAAAACAAGTCATAGAACGCGGTATTGTCGATGATTATAAGTTTGACGACACTAACGCCATGATGATTCAACTTACCTGCATAAGAGAAAATTTTACAAAAAGCGAGTTTAATTTATCATAGTCATCTCCTGCCTTATTGAAAATTATATGGACTTGTTTTACATCCCTCTTGTCTGGGCAAGCCAGGATGGATGAATAGGAGAAAATTATCATTCTGAAAAATAGTAACGATAACGGCGTAATTGTTTTAGGAAACCAATTTGATTGACTAGGTATAGAAAACTTTGAAAATGTAGATTAAGTAGTAGAACCTGCATTTAAGTATTTTCCAATGGTAGTCTGACGGCGTGGATCTGTCGTGCTTATCACTGATATTTGCAATAGCTATAACGTAACCCAGCTTATTAATATCAGGATTTACTACATTTATTCTCATTTTGCCAATCCAATACTCGATTATTTATATTTTGCGAAAATCATAAAGTTTCAGTACTCACTTTACTTCAAAAAAGGCGGCAAGGATTTTATTTTTTAATTTAAATTCAAATTTTAATGCTATTGCATTTTTGGAAAAAGCCTAAAATTTGCTTGGATTTAGTAAGTCCATTTCTTATTTTTACTGGAAGTTCTACAAAAACAGACTATAATGCAATGATATTATATATAAATCTGAGGTAGATACGTTTTACCGACGTCTGCGCGGCGATACAAACACAAGCTGATCAGCTTGAGTGAACTCAGTCCGTCCTGCGTCTGGCCGCGATGCGAACGTACGTTTAAGCGGGAGTTTGGTGTATGAAAATAAACAAAAATGCCTAGTTGTGTGTTCAGAAAGTGCAATACTTATACTGGGCCGGCTGTAAAAAGCAAGAAGGATGTGTCTTTTCATTTGTAAGTACCGTATAATCTATTTAAAACGGAAAATCATAAATTTTATTTTACTCAAAAATCACTGTCGCGCTGTTGCCGCTTTGCCACCTACACGAACGAGACAAATAGTGCGTTGCATGTATGAGTGACAGAGAGAACGAGAAAATGGCGCGCGGTGTTGTCAGTTCGAACGATGCTAGAGGATGTTGGGGTCGTATGGCCATATGGGGCTACAATATTGTTTTTCACCATTAGTATTTAATAATTATCCATAGTAGGTAAACACAACAACAACAACACAACATAACAACATAACAAACAACAACAATATCAACAACATTTGACTATCAACATTAATTTCTATTCTGTTTTAGATTTCCTAAAGACGGATTAATGAAAGAAATATGGGTACAAGTGGTAAGAACACAACGACGAGAAGATGAATGGATGCCAACGACATAGTCAACTATTTGTTCTCAACACTTTCTGGAAAGTGACAAGTACGTTACGAAAAAAAAAGTTCGCAAACTGATAAAGACAGCAGTGCCGGTAATTAAGGTAAAAAAGAAAACACTACTTCACTATTTTGAATTAAGCTTTGGGAAGTAAGAGCGCTGATAGTACACGAAGCTCAACTTAATTGATAGATTTCACATATTATTTCTATTCAGCTCTTTCAAATTTTTGGTACTATTGTGATACCTACTGCAGTTCGTCATTGCTTGTAGATACAGTCTATATTTAAGATTTCTTAATTTAAATTACTCTTTATTAATCTGTTTAATACATTTTTTTAGCATAAAGAAAATTTGGAAGAAGGGATTATTTCTGACAACGACTCATTAAAAGATGTATATATTTCGGACCATGACTCAATATTTGACACTCCAAGAAAAGCTTACCTCAAGAAAAAAATTACGAAAATAAATCAAGCAAAAAAAAAGTTACAAATGAAAAATTATAATTTGACTAAGCAAAATAAAAGACTCAAAAAAAGGTGTGATAATTTACAAAAAATCGTCTCAAAGCTCAAGAAGAAAATTTTTTTTACAGTAGATCAGTTTTCTGAGTTGAATTTGAAAGCTGAAGCAGTAGAACTGACAAACCGGCTAGTTGCTAAAAGCAAATCTAAAGGTTATCGCCAAAAATATACTCCGGCATTGAGAAAGTTTGCAGTTACCCTGCATTATTATTCTGCGGCAGCCTACAAGTATGTCAGGCAAGTATTTAATAGTTCACTACCTCATCCGCGAGTAATTGGTAAATGGTACGAAAATAGCTCGGGAGATCCAGGATTCAGTAAACAAGCTCTAGACATCTTAGAGAAAAAGCACAAGGCTAGCGGACAGAGAATATTGTGCACCCTTATAGCTGACGAGATGGCCCTTCGCCACCAAACCATTTGGACTGGTAGAAAAACTGCTGGCGTATTTTGGCACTGGACCTCAAAAATCATGTGAAATCGCTACTCAAGCATATGTGTTTATAGTAGTGTGTTTGAACCAAAATTGGAAAATCCCCATCGCATATTTTCTAGTAAATGGATTAGTAGCCGAAACACGGGCTAGTTTACTGAAAACGGCGATAAGTGAATGTTATAATGTAGGTGTAGATATTGTTGCTATCCCATTTGATGGTTGTGCTGCTAATATAAACGCCGCTAATATATTGGGATGCGACCTTAAGAATCCTTTTTGCTTGAAAACCACATTCAAGCACCCTGAATGTGATCGCGAAGTAGCGATCATACTCGATGCATGTCATATGATAAAGCTGGTCCGAAATTCATTCGAAGCCAAAAGACTTATATTTGACGAAAGTGGAAATCAAATTCGCTGGCAATTGCTTATAAATTTAGTGAAGTTACAAAAGAACATAGGGTTAAACTTCGCCAATAAAATTACTCCTCGGCATATCCACTTCAGGAATGAGGTAATGAAAGTTAAATTGGCAACACAAGTTTTAAGTATGAGCGTAGCAAATGCCTTGGTGATGTGTAATGAACTGATTACATCTTCTATGTTTAAAAACACTGAAGGTACAGTAAATTTTATTACCATCTTTAATAATCTCTTCGATATATTGAACTCGAGAGCATCCAATTTGTATGGCCTAAAAAAGCCACTTTCTGCACAAAATGTAAATGAAGTGTTGGCGTATCTTAAAAAAGCCAAACAATACATATTGGGATTGACCATATTTATAAAGTACAAAACAGTTCTTCGTAAACGCATCACAATGCAGATTGTAAAGAAAAAAGTCGTGGAATCGAAAAATAAAACTGGATTTTTAGGCTTCCTTGTGTGTATCGAGAGCTTAAAGCACTTGTATGCAACGTTGATACAGGAGGAACAACGCTTAAGGTACATTGCAACATACAGGCTATCACAAGATCATATTGAAATTCTATTCGGTGTTATCAGAAGAAACGGAGGATATAATAATAATCCCAATGCTATACAATTTAAAGGAATTTTCAGGAAAATTCTCCAACATTTAGGAATACAGTCTTCATTTCTGGGCAATTGTATACCATTAGAAAATATCTCTATATTGACGTGCTCTTCTGCAGTACAAACAATAAACATGACAGTTAATAAACGTGCATATGATGATGAAAATATAATTTTAGATAACGATAATGAACATACAGAATCTGATCACGTGATCAACGGAAACGTAGAGATACTTTCGAAGTTTCTAAATCATGAAAATGTCAAAAAAACTACTGATCAAATAGTCGGTTACATATCTGGCTGGGTTTCTAGAAAGTTATTTAAAGCTCTTAAGTGTGAACCATGTATTAATAGTCTTTTTTCAAACGAAAAGCTATGGTTTCATAAACTGATTTCCCAAAAAGATATGGGGGGTTTATGTTTCCCAAGTGAAGACGTATTTAAAATTTGCCTTAGATCAGAGTCGATACTCAAAAATCACATAAAAGAAAAGGGGAACATCATACTTCCTGATCTCAAAGATGTAGAAATTTTAAAACACAGAGTTTTGAAATCATTTATTAACTGTCCAGATCTCTTTCACTCACTAGATCATTCATTTGAGGAGTCTGTGCATTTTAATCACCATATTCACCTCATACGTGCAATTATAGATAAATTCATGAATGTTCGCTTACATTACGCACATAAAAATAATCCCAATTGCAAAGAAGTGTACAAAAGACAAAAAAGGAATAAATTAAGCTTATTTGAAGGTATATAAATAACTAGCTGTTCACCGCGGTTTCACCCGCGCTTTTGGTTATTGCCCCGCTCCCGTGGGACATAACGTAATGTTATTTAGCCTTATTTCAGTATGTTACTCGTGGATAATGTAGCTTTCGAATGGTGAAAGAATTTTTAAAATCGGTCCAGAAGTTTTTGAGCCTATTCATTACAAACAAACAAAGTTATCCTCTTTATAATATTAGTATAGATACAGGCTAGCTATTCTTTTCTTTGAGTTAAATATTTTATAAATAAAAAATTATATCGTTAGTTGGTAATATATTTATGTAAACGTGTAATAAACCTACTCTACACTGTTTTTTTTTAGATCTACTAATATTAAAATTTGTAAATAAACATTCTTATTAAAAAAAAACTATTTTCTTCATTCTGCCTTCTATGTACCTATTTTTCCCCAGTTCACCCTAGCTGGCAGCCGATGCAACGTCATTGGCTGTCGTTGACAATTGCCACGTGAACAATATGTTTATCTCTTTTTGACATTGGGGTCCTATATATCTCTGTCATCTTCTAACGTACTCAATGATAGAAATGAATTGGCTTAGGTTCTTGTAGGTAGTTACTAAAATATCGCCATTTCTTTATTTCTTTACAATGAGTATGACGTCTCTATTGGTAAAACCTCATTGCTATAATGTGATTTTTAATTTCGTAGACTAAACTGACAGCTGTAATCGACGTTTTTTTTCTTAAAAAATGTTGCAAGCGTGAAACGTGTTGTAGTATGTGATTCTAAAATGATTTATCGAATCGCTGTGACACGACTCCAAACTTTAATTTTACTTAGCTGTTTACCATCACACATTACCTCTATAACAATAACTATTAATAAAAATAATACATAAACTGTCCTTGTAATAAATAAGAAATTGACAGTAAAATAAATGCTACAACTGCTATAATTGCTCTACAAGATGCGGCAGCGGAGGTGTTTTGCGGTTATTCCGCAGCTACGGAGGCGGCGGCGAAATTCCGTTACAACATTACATAATATTAAGGTGACAAAAATACGTCATAGTCAAAAATATTAATGGCGTTTTTGCGTCTGGTAATTCGTCTTCTTTCTTCGCTCTCCATTCGCATCGGTTGGTCGCCTGGTTTTTTTTATTATTTCTTTTGTTGCTTTTAGGATTCCGTTCCGTTTTAACTATTTTCCCATTTACTCTTTTAACTGATATTATAATTTACAACTTTTTATAAACACAATTGAATCAAAATATTTAAAACTGATTCATTCAGGATACAACACTATTTTTAAGTTACGATAAGGTGACAATCCCTCAAATGTCATTTATCGTAGACTACTACGAAATTCGAAAATCACAGTATAGTGTGAGTAAATTTTGGGAACCATACCGTAAGCAGTGCCAATTTATCCCGCTAGACGGCACGAATGGCACACCGAGGTTAAAATGCATGCTATCTCATCCGACAACACGTGCGAAAGAGATAGATGCTGTGATGAGCAGTAAGCTAGTTTGCGTACTTATTAGAACTTTTGCAAATTTGTATCGAAATGCATGATGACTTAGGACGAAAACGAGCGCGCGAAATTTTATAAACAGACCTTCGGGAGTCTAGATATCATGAAAAAACGACTAAATGTATATTTCCAAAATAAAATTATATGCATTGTTGAATTACTAATCTATCCCTGTATGGAGGCCCTTCTTCTTGTGAATTTTTTTCCGCCCAAAGATGCGTTAAAATTAGTTTTGAAATAAGTTTCTACGCTCATAACTTTCTTTTTTTTTTTCCATGTGGGGCATCTATATCATTATCTAGATAATGAGAAAAATTGATAACATTTTTTATTTTGAACATATACACCCTGAAATTTAATTGGTTATTTTCCCGCGGCAGAACGACTTGCCTTAAGGATTACTTCCGAAGTATAGAGTTAAAGTAAATAAATAACGATGTTTCTGTTTTAAAATAATTAAAAAAATATTCATCAACTCGAAAAAGTGAGTAACAATAGTAACTCTAGACGTAACTTGTAGGTACTAGGTACTACTCGTGTCACCACCTACAAAGAAAACCGATGCACAAAATAATGTCAAACCAAAATAAACTCTCGCACGTAGTGATAAGGCATAAAATGTTTGCACGGAACAATACAAAAAATCACCGCGATACCGACAAAGAAAAGACCGATTTAGAAATGTTCAAAGTAAAATTAGCTCTCGCGTGTAGTGATACGGCATAAACTAGCCTGCGCGCAACAATTTCAAACGAAGCCGCCGGCGCCTATTTTACCCGTGCGGCACGCGCGGCTATGACCCTGACCTACTTAGTTCCCGCGAATGTCGTACGCGCAGCACGCGCCGTCACTGTAAACTGCAATGGATCGACATTACAATTACAGCAATGTGGAGTACGTCGCTATGGTGCAGCTGTATGCTAGGGCTGATTATGACTCCCATGCTGCCCGGCGACTGTACGCAGAGCGGCAACACTTGGAGTCGCTCCGTCTTCGCGGGGTTCTGAACCCCCAAGTCCCATCTCCACGGACGATCGTAGCGGCGACACAGCGGCTACTAGATCATGGACAGTTCCATGCACCGGCACATGCACAGGGCAGAGGTCGACCAGCCGTTATTTTGCCAGCGCTCGACGAGGAGATCATCGAATACTTCGAACGGGATCCGCGTCGAAGTACGCGCCAGGCCGAGGCTAGGTTTGGCGTAAGCCAGTACCACGTCTGGAAACTACTCAACTCTTAAGGACAGCATCCTTATCATTTTCGCGGTGTTCACGCTCTCCACGAAAATGCCCCCCAGAACAGAATTGCGTTTTGTCAGTCGTAAAAGTATGAAGGGCAAATTTGAATAACATGTTGGATAACAGCTGATTGAAAAGCACGTGGGTCAATGGCCTCGCGGCCTTTAATAGTAACACTAGACGTAACATGTATTGTAGGTAATACTGGCGTCGCACGCGCCGGCGCCGCAGCCCTCAAAGGAAAGCGATGCATAAATGGTCAAACCCAAATAAGCTCTCGCACGTGGTGATACGGCATAAAAGTTTGCACGCAAAACAAACGAGCGAGCTACAAGCCGACAAAGCAAAGACCGATTTATTAAATGTTTAAAGTAAAATAAGCTCTCGCGTGTAATTATACGGCATAATCTAGCCCGCGCGTAACATGATCAAACGGAGCCGCCTTCGAACCTAATCCTTTCGACGGTGACCTAGCACCCGGGTCAACGGCCTGCTGTCGTTCGGCCGTAGATATCAGGTGGTATACTATTGGTTCGTGATCGCTTTCGAGTTTAGTTTTTCACAATGTTAAATATGCCAGTTTTTGTTTCTAATATTTTATATAACTACGAAACGATTGTATTACATAGACAAAACCATTTCGCTGCGGGAAAACAACCATTTAAATTTCACGGTGTATAGTCAAACAGTGGAGTAATCGCCAGACTACGTTTGGATGGAAGAATGATCGACTATTGTAACCTTAAGAGTAATTGCGAGCAGAGAGCTCCGACTGAATTTCCTTAGTAAAAAAATGAACCAACTTCAAAAACAAAATTACTGCAAACTTTCATTTCGGAAGTAGTTATCTTTCGTATCTACCGCATGTTTTTATCATAATATCACCGAAACTAGTAATCGGATCGTGATCATTCTTTTTGTATTGGATTAGGCATCTCTCAACTTAGGGAACAGTACAAAGTTCATAAAAATCGATTCTGCAGTTTTCAAGATAAACAGCACTGGAATGGAACTGGCATGGAACTTAACGATAAACAGCACGAATGTGTAAATTGAGTTATGGGTATTTTGTCAATCCTTTATGTACCTTACTATAGAACTTGCTCACTTTTTAGTGATGGAGTACCAAAACTAAAAAGAGAAAACTAGAAACATTAAAAAAAAAATAACCGGCTTCCAAAGTAAAACACTAAAAGAGCAATTAGAACTAAACGAAAGTTATTTTTGCTTATATTTTTTAATTTTGGTACTCCATCACTAAAAAGTGAGCAAGTTCTATAATATAGTACCTACATTAAGAATTGATAAAATACTAATTTATTTGCCAAACCTCAAATCAAAATATGACATTTTACCAGCTTTTTACTTTATTCAGTCGGATGTCTGCGACCGCATTTCCCCTTTAGGTGACAGTTTTTGAAAATATTATTATAATGTGTCATGTGTCTGTTTTTAACCTTTTGGTATTATTATACCTAACCATTATTTACGTCTACTGAATGAAAACATTGAAAGAAGAGCCGAAAAAACCGAAAATAAAACAGAAATACGTTGAACTTGTTTTATTTTCTCTTTATTCAGGTGGCGCCATCTACTGGCTCAAACGTTACATAATAGTTCCCTATATCCTTATTTAATGTGTCCGGGATTGCAGTACTTATTTGGAGAAGTCGTTCATTACTAAAACTAAAAAGTGTGAAATAAAACAAATAATTATAAGTATAAACAAAAAATCCGACTGCTAAAAAATAATTATCTGAAAAGTGAAAACAAGTAGTTGCTAGGTATATTATATACATTATATATTATGAGGTGCTGCAGGCGGGGACCGGGGACAAACGAAATTTTGGAAAGTATTCTATATCTTTTTATTGCCCCGCCTGCAGGGCCTCTTAATATTTAATGTATTTATTATACCTAGTACTTAATTATACCTAGTAGGTACTTACTTGTTTTTCTCTTTTCAGTTAATTATTTTTTAGCCGTCGGGTTTTTTGTTTTTATAATAATTTGTTTTATTTCACACTTTTTAGTTTTAGTAATGAACGAGTTCTCCAACGAAGTTATGTGGTAAAAGATTATTTATTGTGTTATTAAAGTAACGCTTATCTTGAAATTTTGCCAAAATAGGAACATAAAATTGTTATAATATCATATTTATGGGATGGCCTATTTAGTAGCTTTCATTTGATACACATATTGTTAGGACAATAAAAAAAATTGTGTCACCCCCATTTTTTTTCTAGGGGAGGAGAACCATTTAAAAAAACATATAGCTTATGTCACTCCCACAATTGAGACGAATCTAACGATACCTCATAAGTCATAATTTCTCAAGCCGTTTGGGCTGTAGAGTGTGCTATAGAAATGAACATACATACATACGTTCGAAAAACATTACCCTCCCGCAGTCGGGTAGGTGTTTTACCCAACTGTGAGATGGGAGGGTAATGTTATATTATAAAAAGAGTGCAATCACCACACCCTCAAAGATAGAGCAATTATTAGAGTTTGCTGATGAGGTAGGCTTAAAATATTTGATTCAAATATGAAGTGGCGGAAAGCCGTTTATACCAACAAACCAAATATCAATGTATAATTTGCCAAACAATAGTACCTGACTTATTACGATATCTACATAGTCTTACTACCATAACTTTGGATGGACCTAGGTCTCACAGAGGCGTACATCTAATGTTATTCTTACTGCCATAGCATACTACCGTAGAGTGAATCTGCCGTAAAGCGATTCTGTCCTAAAGCGAACAATGGGAGAATCTAAAAAAAACATTTAACTAACACACAAAATATATGATATTTTCGTATTGAACCATAAAAGTAAATTTTTAAACATACTTAATTTCACAAGTTTTTATCCGACTACCGAAAAAGGGTAATGTATTTATCAGTCTATATATGTATGTTTGTTCCTATGTGACGTTCTACAGAACAAATGCGTTGGCCGATTTTGATGATTCTTATTTTAATCGATTCGTCTTAAGGCTTGCTTGTTCCGGCAAAGTAGGTATTTAACACGCCACTGCTACCGCGAAGCCAGCGGCGCGCTCGCGTGTGTGTAGGGCCGACAAAAATGTCACAGTAAAGGTGTGTAGAGAAGGCTTATCTATTTTACTTTTGTTTTTAAAAGTTAATAAAATATGAGAGTTGATGCCAAACCGCTTGTTGTATTACAATGCGTAGTAATAACGAAATTTTTAAGTGTTTTGTTTTAGAAAAATCTGTGTATATTCATTTGAAAAATGCCCGAAATCGTATTTTATTTCATTATTTGACTATCTATCTATATTTATGAAAACATAAACGGACGGACTAAATAGAAACAATCATCAATACAAACAAACATTCGACTGTTTTAGTTTGTTTTTTTACCGTTTTTTACATTTTGACCCCAAATTCAATTCAATTTAACGACCCCAAAAACCATGAAAATAACACCTATGACGAATGTTTCATTTGGTCTCATAATAAATCGGTCGATAGATTAGCGGGAAGTCGAGAGCCAACAAAAGTAACATAGGTCCTGTCTGGCCAAGGCCTCGCGGGCGACCAAGGATTACTATTATATATGCGGGCGACTGAAGCCTGAAGAGCCGTACGGCGGCCGCTGTGTTATATATAATTTTATTATTAAAATAATTAAACTATATAATTTCTATCCTGAGAATAAAGTTCATAGGTTGTTAACTTCTAAAAAAGATGTGTTTTGGGTAGTGAATTTTTCACATTTAAAAAAATAAGAATATGATCAAAAAAACATAGTTTTAAGAGTCCTTTTCAGATATATTTTTGATCGAGCGAAGTTTTCGATATCATGTTTTGAATCTCAGAAATGAAAAGTACATTTAGTAAACTACAACATATATCTTTTTCATTTAAAAATTCACTATTTGTTTGTTTAATAATGAATCAAAGAGATGTAAAAGTCAGGCTACGTACCCTTAACCTTGCGAATGTCACTGGCATACATACATTAAAATTTAGAAAAATGGCGGCTTTTGTTCCTATGTGACGTTCTACAGAACAAACGCGTTGGCCGCGCCATATTGTTGGGGCCAAGTAGGGCCCAATTATTTTTACCGATTATAAAACTATTTTTTATTGCATTGCTTAAAATTCTGCAATTTTTTTATAGTTAGGTAGGTATAATGCCCTGTACGTAAGTTAGCAAGGTTTTGGCATAGTTGGGGCAAGTTCGCGCATATTCCGCGAATTGACCAACCACCATATAGAGCGAACGGAACATGACGCGACACGATTGGTCAGTCAATCCTGTGTCCACTGACCAACAAATCGCGCGCTCGGAACAGTCCTAAACACTCCCCGCGCCCCGCTTTCACTACCAGAGATACCTAAAAAACCGGCCCAGTGCGAGTCGGACTCGCGCACGAAAGGCTCCGTATTATTATCGCAAAATAATCACGTTTTTTATATGCGAGCCCCACTTTAATATTTATTTTATTCTGTTTCGGCAATAGAAATACATCATCTGTGAAAATTTCAACTCTCTAGCCATCACGGTTCATGAGATACAGCCTGGTGACAGACAGACAGACAGACGGACCGCGGAGTCTATGTAATAGGATCCCGATTTTATCCTTTGGGTACGGAACCCTAAAAACGACTTCAGCGCATCTAAACTCTTGCCAACTTACGTGGCGGGGATTATACTACATATTTTATTATTACATAACTAAAATAGCATTTTTACTGCGGCTTCGCTCCCGTGGCCCACCCCGCAGGCCCATTTATTTTTGCGGGATAATAAGTAGGTCCGGGATATCAGGATACGAATAGTTTATATTATCAACAGTAAACCTCTGAAAGGTTTACTGGCGTCTGTCACTAAAAGTGTGCCGACAAATTGATACGTGTCAGGTTTGAGTTATCTAATTATTGTAATTTGCACGTTATCTTTTTGAATGAAAGTCAATAATTAAGTTAGTTTTTTAATCAAATAATAATATTAGATATGGTTAACTAAATTCGGTAGGTAAATATTTAACACAACTTAAGTAAATACATATTATAAAAAATCAAGTCAAATACATACATATTTCAGCTTAACTAATTTTAGACATAATCTCAATCACAGATTCCTTGATAGCGATTGTACAATTGAAAAAAAACTGCTAACCCCATCAGGGCTATACAGTTTCTTCATTATTGAAATGTGTATCGCTTAATTTTCATTATTTTGTAAACGCCTATCGTATGCAAGTCTTAGTAGAACATCATTATAAACATACAAAAATATTCAGTCATTCGCTTGACACACTAATCCATTCAACCAGAAGTTTACTTTAAAGTCAATTCAATTAATTAATTCTACCAATCAATGTTATTTATCTTACATGTCATCACTTGGCACCCTCAAAGCCGGGTAATTTGAGATTTTTTAAAACAGTCATAATTTCTCATTGATATATAAAAAAGCAAAGATACACTCAGCGTCTCAAAACTGTCCGCATAAAACGAGCGCAACATTTCAAATTGTGCGCTCATTTCAAATAACTTCGCGTCGCTCGCGTCACTGCACCCTCGTTTAAAATGGCGAAGTGTTCGTTGAGAAATTGTAAAAATATTATGTCAAGAACGTTAAAAAAGATGGGATGTAAGTAAAAGAGTTTATTGATTTGTTTTTTTTATGACTTAGCCTTTCGCCAGCGCCACGGTATTCTATAGAAGACAATCGTTTCCGTGCCCTCCACGCCACGTCTTTATAAAAAGACAATATCTAATCATAACGTTTATTACATTAAAGTACATGAACGAATGCTTTGTGCGCATAGTTACTATTGCCTAAAACCCTAAACATATTTTTTTATTAATTTTTTTAGTGTCCCAGGCGCCATAATCTATAGAAAGGTGTCTAGTATTGTGGGTACTTGACTAAGTTTCGATATAAAAGAAAGTTTAAAAATACTTTTATTTCGAATCGAAATGTTACGTTTTGAAAAAAATTGCGATCCTTAAAAGAAATGTACGTAATTTTGCTTTTACACATGTATTACTCGAATCTTTTAATACACACAAAGTGCCGTACTTTGGTTAATACCGATATCGATATTGAAAGATCTCATCACCACGACACTAATAGATATCGGTGCTTCGAGCGCCATGGACATCAATAGAAGACACCCTGTGACGTCATAGACGTAAGTGCATCAAGGTCAGTGTTTAATAGTGCAGCGCTGTTGTGAATTGTTCTCGTTATAAAAAAAGAGTGAAACTAATGAATTGAATTAAGATCTGAAAACTTTTAAAAATCCTACAAGGTGCGGATTTGGAAGCTGAATCCGATTAATACGAGAGTACATCAGACGAAGATTTTGAGTTTAGTGTCAATTATTTAACGGTAAGAAAAATTAAAATAAATATTTTCGCTCAATAACCTGAATTAGATCGGCGTAAGTAGGTACCTGCGAAATTAGTATGATATCTCAGAATACAGAACATACCAAAAACTGCGTTCTTACTTTGTATGCGATGCGCTGTATCCAGAAACGATGTAATGTGGCCAAGCAAAATCGATAATAATATAAATGTATGTTTAGCTTAAACATGGAATATACAAAAAAAAAATACTCATCCCATATAAAAAAATAACTTTTAAGATGCTACGGGCGCCACGGTCTTGCTAGGAAGACAACTGGATCATGTCAGAAGACAATAGGGATGTGGCCAACTTCTTATGGCTGAATTGAGTTATGTATCTGTTTTGTCATTATCTATAGTGTATTCTGTGTTAATAAAACGAGATATCGAAATATGTCATTATTTTTATTAACCTACATATCGAAATACGTCATTATTTTTATTTAACTGGTATATTTATTAAAAAAAAACTTGTAAATAACATTTATCGACAGTACAATTACCCTCATCAGAACTGTTTACTATGTATTCGTTATACATTTAAAGCTTGGCGCTGGGACACATCGTGTTCGGTACCGCTTGGCGCTCAAAAGGTGGTAATATAGAAAGCAATGTGTGATTTTGAATTAATTTTTCTCAAAACTTCACTCAACGGTCCAATTATAATACGGTAAATTTCAATGGCCGCTTAATCAGCGTAAGAACGATGCATTACAGCCTCTTTCTATTTCAGTCGCATAATGCAAATGACCCTGTTCTTGTTCATTGGAATCGATTTTTGAGATTTATTGTGATCAATTTATTTATTAATAAGTTTATCCACTTTTGAACATTTTTGTATTAAGTTTTTAACAAATAATAGTTTATAAAAGTCGTCAATTCTACGATTTTACCAGTCAATGTTTGTTTCATTGATATGTACATATGTATACCAAAAAACATATGTACGCTCAGATAAACTATAATTGTGTTTATTAACAAACTCTTAAAATACTAACTTAATGTCTTATAAAAAAAGTATAAAGCATATTTGTCTAAATCATTTGTTTATAGTATAAAAAAACTACCCACGTATAATTTATGACAGTTTCGAGTGTTACTTTTGTTCCAGTGCATCTTAGGTTTTTTAATATATCAATGTGTTTTCTTGTTTTTTTCAATTGTTAGTTTGATTTTCAAACTGATCACGAGCTTTGCGAAGCACTCCGTGAGTCTTGTGAATCTCTCTACAAATAGCACGTTGAACACTTCGTTTGCGCAAATTAGCGGCATTCAGTTGCATCAGAGTTTCTGCAAGTGTCGCCTTGGTCCGTGCAAGCTTTTGCTTCAATGTTACATTCTCCTCATACAATGAACCTGGAAAAAAATGTTGTTTTTTACTCTAGTTGTACAAAGAGCAATAGGATAGTTGACAAAAAATATCTATTTTGTCCGTAAATTATAAAACCTACAAATATTGGACAAGTATTTTTCTTTTGCCACGTAAACAAAAAATAACGACGATATAGTGCGTTGAAATATCGTGTGACGTCACGGTGACAAAAGACAAAGTAACGACACAAGTCCCCACTTCTGAACTTTGATGCGTGTTATCTTTGTCAATTTTTATTTATTCGATAAATCAAAAAATACGGGTCCAATATCATTTGATAATCAAATTGAAGGGCTAACAAGAATTATCATTTGTCTACCCAGGCAATATCCCTATTATGGTTGATTGATATTTTTGATCAATTTTACTCATCACTATCGCATCTAGAATACCATCAAGATCATGGTTTCCAAAAATCTTATAATGCGTGACAAGGGGAGGCATAGCAAACAGAAAATGTTAATAATAATATAAGCCCTGACCGCGACTGTAGCTCGGTCCCTGTTCGCGATAACGGTGGGCTTCTATTTAATCTTTTTTCGTTTTTTTCTTGTATTCAATGCATACATCCTGTTAAGACTGGAAGCTGACCCCAACATAGTTGGCAAGAGGTTAGGCAGATGTTTCAAATATGTAAGAAAAGTGAATAAATGAAAATCGAATACTTACGGGGTGACAGAGCAACAGCATCGTTTTGTTCTAAGCTTGATAGCCTATCACTATCGATACCTTGATCTGGTGAAGTAGGACGCTCTTCTTCATAGTGATGACCTTCATGTACAATAGCTACTTTATTATTAGCGTCCAAAGCCATTTTGCGCGTTACTTCTATCTCAAGTTGAGAGTTCACCTCTAATGCATTTGAAAGCTTTTCACGTGTCTCTTCTAGCTCTCTTTCAATACGTAGTCTTTCATGTTGGGCGCGAGCTCTTTCTAATGCAGCTTGCGACGCTTGAACAGTAGCTTCGTCTGCAGCGCGCCTCAAGGAACGTTCTGTCTCCATAAACGTAGCTTCCAATTCTTGTCTTTCTGATCGTAATATATCTGAAGTATGTACAGATTCAGACAGCCTTTGCTCGACATCTTTAACTCTAGATTCCAGGCTTGCTACAGTATTCCTCAAATCGTCTAATGTTTTATTAGCATCAGCCAAACTTGATTGTTCTGATATTAAATTTTCTTTTATTTCATTATTTTCTGTAATCAGTTCATTGATTTGATCCTTTGAAAACTCAAGTTTACTATTTAAATCATTGTTTTCTTCCTCCAACTGTTCATTTCGCTTAGTGAGATGGTTCAGCTCCTCAATCAAGACATCACTGGTAGGTTTATTGTCTTCTGATCGGGATCCATACGATACACGCGCCCGCCTCGAGCGAACTTTACTCAAATCAGTACTAGACTCGCGCAGTCCGACACCAGTATCACACAATCCAACGCGGGCGAGAGATACATTCCTATCTGGCTCTGACCAACATTCAGACTCTGATATCACATCTGCTTGAGGGAAATGTTTGAACAAAGCTTTTCGTTGTGCTGAATATCTGTTATCATCGCTACATGCCACGTGGTGACCAAACATCATAGTTAAATCTTCAATTCTCAATGACTGCGATATATCCAAATTACTCTCGTCCATGGTAAACTCCTCTGGAGCCATAGATTCGTCCAGCTCCAAACCAACAGGCAAGGCGAGACTTTGCTCTAGTATACTTTCAGCCAACTTTTTCTTATCTTCGCCAAGCACACATCTATAAAATAATAAAACACAAGTTTAAGACAGTTGCGCGATAGGATTTACTGTTAGTAATTTAAACGTATTAGAAAAGTCTCGAATCCACTAGGCAACATTTGACGTGCGAAATATGACGCTCAACATTTTCGGCAACATTGCACAACAAAGCGCGACGGTGCCACCGGCGCATACAATGGCACTCGGCTAGTTGTTCGTTTCCGTGCAATATGCAGTTGAGCTTAAATTAATCTAACCGTGAATGTTATAAAAAACAGGACGCATAACACATATCTTCAGTTAACTAGCGGTTACAAGGCTTACAGCTTTTTATTTTCAACGTTACTAAGCTTGTGTAGCTTTTTGTTTAAATGTATCACTAACCAACTTAGCATTATTAAGTCTACAAGACAGAATTAATACATAATTTGCAATTTCGTTACTTGAATATAGGTTATTATATTTGTGTACTAACTTGTGCGATAGTAATTTATCGAGGAAGTATGCCAATCCTTGTAGTCTTTTAGTAAGCAGCTGTTGGAGATTTCTGAAATCAAGAAAAGTATGGTTAAGGTCAATCAGACATTAAAACACACACACGAGAATACGATGTATTGTATATGTCATGGACCAAGTGATAAATCAGGGCACTATGTATAATGCCTAATAGTCAAGTACACTATGCATAATAGTCAAGTCAAATCGGGCAATGTAATGCATACTGATTTAAATTTCTATATTTATCACAATATCTGGTCATTATAAATATTGCTACGAAACGGTTGGGCAATACGATAATTATGGTCAGTGAATTAGTCCAAGAGCAAGCAAAGCGAACTCGGGAACTTAGGGCACCCCGACACGGATCGGTTAGGTTCGAAGGAGAGGAGCAGAAGTGAGCGAGCAAAGCGAACGAACTCAGCTCCCATCATCTCCTTCATATGTGCATAGGTTACTTTAGACCAGTGATAGGCAAAGTACGGCCCGCGGGCCAGCTCCGGTCCGCGAAAGCATTTAATCCGGCCCGCCGACGGTCCTTCGATATGAATAGTATATGGCCCGCGGTAATTATATTTTGACGGTCCAGAAGTACAAGTAGATTCTACTTAGTAGAATAATAGACGCATAGGTAAAGGTAGCGCAGAATATAACGGTAAGCCAGTATGTCTTATATGTAATGAAGAAGCATTGGCGGTATTTAAAGGTTTTAACCTCGTTCGCCATTTATCACAAAGCATGCTAACAGCAAATAGGCTTTGATGAATGACGCAGAAAAAAAGGTGGTGAAAGAAATATGTTTAAAAAGCAAATTCTGGCCCTCCTCTGAAATTTCTTGAACTTTCTGGCACCCCATTAAGAAATTTTGCCCAACACTAGTTTAGACCCTGCAGACAGAAATAGAAGCCCCACACAGCGGGACTCCGTCGACTTTGTTGCTTAAATAGTCATCATGCTCACCTATTCTATATTAAAACCAATATCGACATTAAAATAATATAAAAAACCGACCAAGTGCGAGTCGAAATCGCGCACGAAGGGTTCCGTACCATTATCGCAAAAAAACGGGCAAAAAATCATGTTTATCGTATGGGAGCCTCACTTAAATATTTATTTTATTCTGTTTTCAGTTTTTGTTGATATAGCGGCAACAGAAATACATCGTCTGTGAAAATTTCAAAAGTCTAGCTATCAGTCTAGGTGACAGATAGACAGACGGACAGTGTAATAGGGTCCCGTTTTTACCCTTTGGGTATGTACCTACAACCCTACAATAAAATGAAAACACATATTTTTATTACCCGGCCCAAAAGTGATGGGTATTATTCAGAAAAGCCGGTCAATTTAATTATTTCAGTAGTTTTCATCATATTTCCTACTCATATTGGGCATTTTCAAATTGCCCGGACATTGCGAATAAAATATATAATTTTTGATTACCCCGCGTCAACATTCTGAATTGTCTCGAAATGTTTCTGCAAATCCCTCACTTTGCTTTCTAGGTCCTTGATATGTTCATCTTTACACTTCAGTATTTCCTCATACTTCTCCAATTGTGAGTCGCTTACATGCGCGTAAGCTAATTCCTTATCCTGAAAAAAAAAATGAATATTATTAAACCTGAAAAAAATATATACTTACAGCAAAGTATGAATAGCTATATATTTAACATACTAGTTTTATTTTCTTGATTTCTTTGTCCTGTTGTTGAATTTTTTTCATACACCCTTTTATCATTTGTAAAGCCTTTTTGTTTTCTCTGCGTAGTTTGACAAGTTCATCCTGTAAGAGAGAATTTAATTTTATCATATTGCATTTTGACAATTATTTTTCAATGCCTGAAAAATCATCTTAATAAGATCATCATAATATCATATCCCTCTTCTATATACTTACCAAGTCCTCGTTATTAACCGTTACAGCCAAATAGTCCCTGAAAAAAACAATTTAAAAGCTCAGAAAAGTACGCCAGTAAAAGAAAATACAATTAACAAACTCTTTAAATTAAGCTTACCCAGCTGATTCAGATTCTGCACATGTATCGTCAACAGTTTCTTTCTTTTCAGTTTCCTAAAAGTAAAAAAAAGAAAATTATAGGCATTAAAAAGATATCATTTAGTTAATTTAGACAGCACATAACTTCGTTAATATATATTTTATTTTGTGAGGTAGACGATCTTTAATGGTTGTTCCAAGATTTTTTTTAAACCTTATTAGATTTTATTATACTGCCTGTCCGGCAGCCTAATTGCGTTAGTGAATTCGGCAAAGTAATTGAGCCCATGAAAGAGTATGACAAATACTCTTTAAATAATTAGGTATTGCCAAAAATTATTGGACTCTTTCGAGAAATATCTTCAACAATGCAAGCGTGCAATAATTTTTGGCAGTTCAGCAAAAAGAATATTGACTTACGCAATTTGATAGCGGGGGTCCGCTGAGATGCACTGGAACATAGTTAGGGTTTAAAACTAAATTAATGATTTGTAGTTTACCTGGTCCTGTGATGCGATTTCTTTTTTTATAACACTGCTGTTGTTCATAGATAATTCTACACTATCAGTAGATATGGAACCCTGTAATGGAAATGGCAATTCAGTCAAGTATTTCAAATGGTATTTTCGAAAGTCAAAAGTGAACCATGTGTCAGTGTTGGCATTAATCGATTAATTTTAGTTAATTCGATTAATTTTATTGTGATTAAATTCTCATTAAACCTTAATTTGATTTAAGTATTTAAATTAGCATTACCAGCAAGCAGCCTACGTTTTCCGATAAAATTTTCGTGGTAATTTTAAACTATTAGTAGCGTCATCATGGGGTGACGCTACTTATAGTTTACAGGGCTGAGGTATAACTTTTGTCCAGCAGTGGGATAATACATGCTGCCAGGACAATATCGTGATCGGTATCAAGTCCAAGTCCATTTATAACTTAATTCAGTTTAAGCAAGAACTAAAGTCATTTATAGATGATAGATAAATGCTATTACACGCTTGATGACTTTCTCTGTGACACTTACACCTGGACTGTTACCAACTCTATATTATTGACATTATATTTTTACTATTGACATCTATACATATAAATAAAATTGGAGTGTCTGTTTTAATATTGAAATAACCGTTTTTTACTACATGTATATGAATATATATACGGTACATACACCAAAATATTTTTTTTTTTTAATTTTTGTCTGTCTGTCTGTTTGTTCCGGCTAATCTCTAAAATGGCGGGACCGATTTTGTCGGGACTTTTATTGGCAGGTAGCTGATGTAATAAGGAGTAACTTGGGCTACGTTTATTTTAGAAATTTGTTAAGCGGAACGAAGTTCGCCGGACAAGCTAGTTTATAATAAAATGTGAGTTTAATTGTTTTTTTTTTATATGGCATCTTTCTTTGACATAACTGGATATTTTATAAAAAAATATTTGATATGATTGTATTCTTTTTTTTTTGTCATTTTTTGAAGACTCAAATAGCAATATAATAAGGATCGTGTAATGAATATTTCTGGCTGATTGTTTGTAATGCTTGCGGAGTTGGGGTGTATAAAGGTGTAATATGGCATTTACAACTAAATTGTTACCAACTCTATATTATTGACATTTTCATTTTATTTTTTTACTTTTGCATTTATAATGGAATTAGAATATAATCATTGTTGATTTTTGTTTGACATCTTTACTTGACATATCTGAATACTATATAAAATTTATTTGACATATTTGCATACTTTTTTGACATTGTTGAAGAGTAAAATAGCAGTATTGTTTTTAATGGATAATCTTGCTGATTGTCTGTAAAGCTTTCATTATTATTCATTTATTTTTTCAGTCTGTGAAACGGCATTATATTGAAACGGCATTATTGGAATCTGAATTTATTTGTTTTTATACTTGTGTTTGACACATTATCTGTATATTATATGAATATCTATTTGACATCATTGAATACTTGTCTGATTATTTGAAGGTTGAAATAGAAGTGTATTATTGTTTAATGTGAAATTTTAGCTCATTGTCTTGTAATTTTTTCGAAGTTAGTTTGTATATAAAGGAGTAGTGGTGCTTGTTGGCAATTTCGATTTTCGACACAATGTGAAAATTGTTTGGAATAAATAAATAAAAAAATAAATAAATCTCGAAACTGGTCCAAATTTCTAGAATCATTTTATTAAATAGAGTTTATTTTAAACTAATTTTCCAAAATTTTATTACAATTAATATAATTTTAATCGTAAATCACGATTAACTTTTTGCCAACACTGCTAAATGGACATATTATTTGTACCTGTTGTTCCAAAACATCAATGGCTTCTGCAGCTGCAGCAAGTAGTTCTTGTTTATCACTTAGTTGCCTTCTTAATTCTTCCACTTCCACTTGAAGTCTTACATTGTGTTCCAAAAGGCCCTTGAAAAAAAATATAAGCTTATCTAACGAAACCATCCAAGTGCATTTTGGGACACAGTGAACAAAATAACTTTTCATCCCAACTAACGAATAGTGGGTATGAATATTTATTTTGTCCGGCCAATACAGGCGGACATGGTCGTTTCGGAAAGCACCAATACCGCATAGGCCGGGAACCGACGACTCCCGGTTGCCATCATTGCAATTGCCTTGACGACACGCAGGCGCATCATACCCTTGAGGGGCGTTGGGCCCTCAAGCGGTTCAATCGAGATATGTTGATTGCAGCTGCCAACGTCGTGGTGTGGCCGGAAGATGTTCTTTCCCAGGGGATCTCACGCGATCCAGAAGAAGAGACGATAGCCATTCCATGCCCCGGGTCAGGTGCACCCAGGGTGTAGTTTACTGGTGGTCGGCAAACATCGCACAGTTATGCGTCTTCTGTCCCGACGCCAGTATCAACGCACCCGACGTTGAAGGCAACCAAGAGCTAGCGAATAAGAAATAGCCAGAACATACAGAGCATATCGGGCGGCGACCATGTTACTCCAACACATTATCTCGGATGCCAGGTCAAGGTCTTGGAGGGAGCTTCTTGCGGGACTGGACAGGGATCCATGGGGGTGACCTTACAAGGCCAAGCTACGTCTATGGGTTACCCTTATCACAGAAACCATGTATCCGGGGCTGCTGGAGAGACCACGCAAATTGCCACCACGGCGGAGGCGACCTTGACTCTGCACAGCACACGCTCGAGCAGTGCCCTGCGTGGGCCTCTGAGCGACAGGTCTTGGTCGCCAAGATCGGGCGAGACCTGTCTTTGCCAGCAGTTGTGAGGGCCATGCTGGCAGACAGAAAATTGGTGGGAAATGGCCTCCTTCTGTGAGGCCGTGATGGTCCTGAAGGAGGCTGCCGAGCGGGATCGTGAGAGGGCCGATCCCACTCGGAGATGGCGTCCTTGAGGCAACCGCCTCGACGCTTAAACGCCGAAACCTCGCCTGCATCACAGGCAGTCGGGACTCCAGGGTCATGGGCGGTCAGATTGGGGTCTCTGTCCGCCCACCAAGTAACTCCACGAAAGGCGGTGGCACAGTGTTCACGTGCTGCCGTGCACAGCTAGGTTCACGCACAGGCGAGGAGGAGGAGCCTTTAGGAGAGGCGCTTTGTCTCCCCAGGGATGTGCCATAACATGCGTTGGTTTTGGTTACGGGGCTCCTTCTACGTACTGATGGTGATCGCCGGGGCGCGCGGGCGGTATTAGTGAGGTAAAAATCCCACACTCTAACTCAAGGATACAACGCGTAAAAAAAAATCACTACTTACTTGAACAGCTGGTGGCGATCCAGTTCCCAATTTTTCTTCGAGGAAATATATTCTCAGTTTCAAATGAAAGTTTTCTTTTCTTAAACCATTGAGTTGTTCTTCATACTGTTTCATGCTGACACCACTGGCGGTGGTAACATCTGTCAAAACGTCATATTATTAAAATTTCACCGTGCATAATATTTAAATTTTTTTTTTTAACATAATATCTCGTCACCGAAACTATTCATCCATGCAATCTAAACTAAATATGAAGCATACGTACAATTATTATAAGATAATCTACGGTGAGAATCACACATATAAGGATCACGGAAGGATTTTTTTTTTGGTTCTGTACCCTAATAAACAACATACAATGATACAAAGAAAATTTAACTCTGAGAGATTCAAAATATGTACGCACCATGTCCTTCAGAAGAGGGTAACGCCATTTCTTGAAGCTTTCGCGGACTGGTGCTGCAAATAAAACAGATAAATTAAGTAAAACAGAGAAAATAAAACATGTACAATTTTAATTTTAAATATATTCTCTAGCAAAACGGAAATAATTTTACTCTAGCTCTATATTGACGAGTGGCCAGCTGAGCTGTGGGGCAATTCCCAAAAGAAATCCGCATTTCTTGTCCTGTAATCTGTTCAAAATCGTTATTCCTATTTCCAACCCGCAGATTACCTCCCAATAGATACCGCATGCCTACTACTGTTTGATTCCGAGTTTACCAAATTTGGCAGAAGGCACGGGTTGCGCGGGGAGTGACGAGTGCGCCGTGATTGGCTATTCAAGGTCACGATACCTGTCGTAGTGGTGGAACGTACGCATTAAATGTCGATATTTTTTAAACAGAAAGGTAATTTACTTTTTAAGTAAAATTTCTTAGTTTGCAATTTCATACTTAGATAAATAATAATAAAGACAATCATCGATCGAGAAAATTGATTGTAGCCAAAAATGATTTTAATTTAATAAATTGTAAGTCTTCGGTTAGAATCATGTACCTAGTTTTAACAGTGTTGCTTAATTCAAAATTCTTCTACAGATTTTGTTAGGACTATCGATACTAGTACAATCTAATGTCCCTCTCACCGCTCTGGGTTTATCCATTCCTCCTTCTTTGTCCAGGCGAATTCCCTTTGGAATGCGCTCCCTCAGAACATCAGGATGGCAACTAGTCGGTTGTCTTTCAAATTGAAGGCACGCGAACACATTCGCAAGAAGTTGGCAGAATCATCACAGAGTTAATTTGTTGGATTCGGTTTCTCAATAACATATTTTTTTATGTATGTATATATCTAAGTATATATATAAATATAATATAATATATATATTAAATTGTTGTATACATATTTCTTTTCTTTATTTTTTTTCATTAAGTTGCGCCTGCCATATTTTATCTCTGCACCACCCTATCTTATCTTATCTTGTGGAGGGGCCGAGAAATAACTCGGACACTTCGACCCATTGGGATCTATTGTGGTCAAATGCACCACCCTAAGGTCGACTGCTAGAATATGCCTAAGGCATTAAGTCCGCCTTTGTACTTGTGCATAAAGTTTTATAAATAAATAAATAGTAAGAGATTGTTTATCAAACAAAAAAAACCTATGAAAACAGAGCCACTCTGAGCTCTTATTATGAGTAGAGCACAATCAGTTCAAAGTAAAATTAAACTAAGTTGTTAATTTTTTTTAAATCAAATTAAATTATTTTATTCTTATAAATAATTATAATTAAATATCGATCATAGATTCTTTTCGATAAGCAAAAAAAATATTATTCTCAACATTTTTACTTTTGTGAGAAAAAGTTAGCAATATAATAATTTCTTATGAGTGAAAGGGACTTTTACAAAAGACATCAAGGAACGCTACTGTAAAGTGTGCAATTTTAATTTACTGACCATTATAACTTGACCATTTTAAGATTAGTCAATATTTATTACTGTACCTACCGGTGGAATGTTAGACGGTCTTTTTTTGAACTTGAGGGCTGGATGGTTTTCCACACTATTTTACTACACAATACGTAATTTTTTTTAAGGCAAACCGTTGATAACTATTTTTTAAACAGAATTAAAGCTAGAAATCGCTTGCGTACCTACAGCTCTAATGTCTGGTCAACACTAAAGAGATCATACCGAACCGATACCGTGCACTGAGTCATATCAGCCTAAATTGGATGATGTGTGGTGTGCGTAAGTTGTCTTCTATGCGAAACCTATTGGGAGGTAATCTGTGTTCCAACCCAATTAGATTTTTAATTATTGTCTCTGTAAAGACCTCGCTCATGAACTTAAGATAAAGACCGGGCTTTCTGAATAATACCCATCACTTATTGGGCCGGGTAAAAAAAAGATATTTTATATTTTTTAATGTTGATATTCGTTTTACTATAGAATAGGTAAGTATGATTAGTATTTAAGCAACAAAGTCGACTAAGCCCCGCTGCGCGGGGCTCTTATTTCTGTCTGCAGGGTCTTAACTAACCTTACATGAAGGAGATGACGGGAGCTGAGTCTGAGTTGCTCTCTCATTCCAGCTCCCGTCAACCCGGGGTATGTCAGGTATGGGTGTATAAGCATGTCGTATGTGTCGTGTATATGTCGGGGTAAGCTCCCGAGCTCGCCTCGTGCGGCACACAGTGGATCGAAAAAGGGCTCTCGAAGACAGGAACTTAAATTTAAAAGTGACGGCTTTTTTGCTTGAAATGGTTTCTAATAGCCAATAACAAGCTAATATATTTCACATAGGGTGCAATCTGGTAGGGAAATGGGCAAAAAATTAAGGGACCTGATATAAAAAACGCATAAATCTCTGGAACCACAAGATTAACCGTAATATCCTCGCACATGGTTATAGAACAATTTATTTATAATTTTTTGACGTACTTCGTATAACGAGACCTAGTCCTACCTTAATTTATTCAAAACTAATAATTATATGCTATATATAGAGATAGACATGTTATGTGATGTGTCTAGCTTACTCTAAAATTTAATTTAAATTAATCACACTAAATTAACAATAACTACCTATATATAAACAAATTAATTAATTAATAATTAATTTAATTAAGTATTATATACTATGTAAATTTTAATTGATATAATTGAATAAAAAAATCACACTCATATTATAAAGGCGAAAGTTTGTGAGTGTATGTGTGTGTGTTTGTATGTTTGTTATTTCTTCACGCTCAAACGGCTGGACGGATTTGGATGAAATTTGGTACAGAGATAGATTATAGTCAAGAATAGCACAAAGGATACTTTTTATCCTGGGCATATGTTCCCTCAGGATAATTTTCGACATTCACACATTAGTTAAAGATATTTTGATGTTTTATTAACCGACTTCAAAAGAGGAGGAGGTTCTCAATTCGTCTCAATTTTTTGTATGTTTGTTCAGAGATACCTTCGCCAATTGTTAACCGATCTTGATGATTGGTTTTTTCCCCCAATTTAGTCCCATTTAAATTTGTTAAGATCTTATGAAGACCTTCGGAGATATTCAATGGAACCCTTTACTGAATGACGGTAAATCACCCGAGATTGCTGCAACCGGTTGTCTGTATATTGTTTACACCATTTCATAACATAACATGGCGCCCGTAGACTCTGAAGGGGTACGCAGATGTGTACAGTCCCCTCCCCGATGGTTTCCCGCATTGTCGATGCGGGGTCTCAGTAACCGTGGCTAGGTCACCCACGGTGAAGCGAAGAGGAACCCGAGGAGGGGTCGCTCGTCAGGGCTTTTGCCGATAAGACGACATCGCAACTGAGGCGGGCCGCGATGTCGTATGGGGCCTCCCAAACCCATACGATATAGAGTTGGAGGCCGCGGCGGGAGACACTTCACGATCCATCTGTCTATCTGTCTGTCCGTCTGTAGCCAGGCTGTATCTCACGAACCGTGATAGTTAGACAGTTGAAATTTCACAGATGTTGTATTTCTGTTGCCGCTATAACAAAAACACTAAAAACAGACTAAAATAAATATTTAAGTGGGGCTCCCATACAACAAACGTGTTTTTTTACCGTTTTTGTGATAATGGTACGCAACCCTTCGTGCGCGAGTCCGACTCACACTTGGCCGGTTTTTCTTTATTAATGTTCTTATACAATACTAGCTGACCCGGCGAACTTCGTTCCGCCTAACAAATTTCTAAAATAAAAGACTTTTTCTAAAATAAACGTAGCCTAAGTTACTCCTTATTACATCAGCTACCTGCCAATAAAAGTCCCGTCAAAATCGGTCCAGCCATTTCAGAGATGATTTGCGCGCGGTACTGGACAGTACTTGGACATTGCAACATTACTTTATTTTTCTAAAATAAAAGATTTTTTCTAAAATAAACGTAGACTAAGTTACTCCTTATTACATCAGCTACCTGCCAATAAAAATCCCGTCAAAATCGGTCCAGCCATTTCAGAGATTAGCTGGAACAAACAGACAGACAGACAAAAATTTAAAAAAATGTTATTTTGGTGTGTACCGTATATATATTCATATACACGTAGTAAAAAACGGTTATTTCAATATTAAAAACAGACACTCCAATTTTATTTATATGTATATGTTACGGCTAATACCCGAAGTGCGGCTACACCTAGTATTAGTGCGGCTACACCTAGTTTTAGCCGGTTAGAACTAGGTGTAGCCACGCAACATAGTCGACGGGGCTCCTATTTTAGTCCGCAGGGTCTAAAGTAACCTAACACGAACGAGATGACGGGAGCTGAAGTGAGCGAGCAAAGCGAGCGAACTCAGCTCGTTCGAACCTAACCTGTCCGTGTCGGGGTGCCCTAAGCTCCGACTAATACTAGGTGTAGCCGCACTTCGGGTATTAGCCGTAACATATAGATGTATAGATTATTATACACTACGATTACGTACAGTTCCATTTATTTAACAACTAATTTGATTTTTCTGTACGAAAATTTAATTTTTCCGTTTAAATTGATTCAGTTACCCATGGCAAAACATGCAGACATATACATAACATACCATACCATAACATCTTGCAGCACGAACTAAAATTTTTAGTACACTCATGTTTCACAAATAAACGATTTTTTTATCTTATTATATTTATTTATTTAAGTTGTGCTATTTTACGAGTTTGACGCTGACGAAGTCGTGGGACAGCCCACAGGTAGTATTAGTTAAAAACTTATAGGGTAGATATCATTAATTAAAAATAATAATATGGTTTGTTTGTAGTGAGCACATGAAGCCCTTATATATGATACCCCACTTGATCTTTTTTGAATCGGGGTTGACTTTAAAAATGTGAACCCCGATTTTGGCTTAAAATGCAACGATATGAAACTTTTTCACCTGCTATGTATTTGAATAAACGTTCTTTGTAAAGATTCAAAATTTTAGGCTGATAGCATTTGCAGTTCCTGAAATGGAAATACAATAATAGATTTGCTGTAGAAAAAAGTACAATTTTTAAACTTTACTTTATAAACAATGAAAATATTATTCTTGCCAAGATACAACTACGGAACCCTCGAAGAACGAATCTAACTCGCTCTGTGGTGTGCCGTTTTTAGTGCGTACTCGACATATAGGCCCAAATCAACGCATTTTATTGCTTGTTTATTCAGTTATTGAAACATTTATGACGAGGGCATCGCTGCGCAGTTACAGTTACGGGTCTACAAATAAAGTGCTAAATTTTAAGAAACTTATTATTTAATTTTGTATATAACATATATTTGTAGATTAATTATTTTCAAGCTTACCTAAAAGGAGACGATATACCAGCTCCTTGTTTAGAGTTATGCATCCTAGGCAATGTTGCCATTTTATTAGAAGAAAAACTTGTTATATAACTACACCTTTAAATGCACATTTCACATAATCAACAATAACTATAGGTACCGAACAGAGTAAACAGAACAAAACAACACGTTTAATGAACGCAAAACGACGACAACTGGAAATTATTTCTGTCGAATACCATTAAAATAAGAGATAACGATTGTTATTATGCCTATGAAACACGATTGCACATTTAAACACTACCGAGTATAACAAAATAACTTAACAAAAATGTAAATAAACAATGGCGTAATTAGTAAATCATTTTGTATAATATTTGACGTAGTTCACGATAGGTTACTGAATTTAGGACGAATGGAATACGGGACTTCGAGTGGGATTCGGGTACCATCGCATATCATCGGGAATCGCTGAGCGAGTTACGCAGATAGCCAGCATTTTGGTACATATAGAAGGGGGAATAGGAAAAAGAGAGAGATAGATGCTGCGTTGTTAGACAGAGATAAATGGACCGAAGGCGGATACTGTGAACTACACAATATACAGAAATAGAAGTGGCGGCGCCATTAAGTATGCTCTGTCCCAAATTTTGAATTTATGCCTTACTTCCTGCATCAACGCGTTTTAACAAAATATCAGGCGACAATGTTAATATCTATTGTACACTAGCTTCTGCCAGCGGCTTCGCCCGCATGAAGTGTTTTATATTCCCAAGGGAACATTATATCGAGAGAAATAGCCTATGTGCTATTCCAGATTTAATCTATCTCTGTACCTATCAAATTTCAGCCAGATCCCTTCAGCCGTACTGGGTTGATAAAGCAACAAACATACATCCATATATCCAAAATTTCGCATTTATAATATTAGTAAGATTATTAGAATATCATTAATCAGCCCAGTAGAAATCGACAGAAGGGATGCAGGGGAACTGTGTACCTCGAAGTTGATGACGGAAGCTGAAGTGAGCGAGCAAACCAACATTCTCTTTGGTACTATGCACACAAATAGGTATTCAGATTATAATGTAAAATAGGTTTTTGAAGAACTTATTTCTTCAAAAACCTATTTTACATTATTTTCGTTTTTTCGAGATTGTGAGTTAAATTAGTCTCACAGACTTCGCTCTATGCTTTAATGAAAGAAAATTAAATGTAAGTAGGTACTACAACTTTATTTCTGACAACTCTTCTCATAGCACGAACGATTTTGCTTGATCCGAACGGGAGCAAAACTAAAAATTCCTATTTTTCTATAAAAAAGTAGCGACTTCTAAGGGCCATAGCTTGGTCCCTATAGGGTTTATAGAGCTGCGATTAGACTTAAATTGTTGCAGATTTAATAACTATAAAAAAGTACTGAGCATTTCAGCCCAGCTCTCAGGCAAGTACACGCCCCTCTGCAGCCCTTCTTACATTTGCAGGCTATGAATTTGCGAAGGTGTGTTGGGGCTGGCTCATTGTTAATTGCTAGAGGGATGAAGCCGCAGGAGCTCATTTCCCAACCCCACTCGGTGAGCTCCCTCTATACCCACAGCCGCTTTTACACCTTGTGGAAGGTGCGGAACGCATGGAAATCTTCGAAGGATGTTGGAGTTTAACAAAAACAAATCTTCAATACCCTATGTCTGTCTCTGTCTAACCTTATATTATATGGTTTGTCTCCGAACCCTTCGTCAGGTAGTGAGACCCAAATCCTATCTGGTCACAACACACAATCACGTCAGCCATGCTAGGGAACACTTGTATCACAAAGTATTACTGAAATACACCTTCCAATTTAACAAGTAAAGGGTAATTAAACTGTATTATTGAAACCCTTATAAAACGGTCTTTCATTGGTGTCCACCTCTCCCCATAAACCCCAATAGGTTATGGGCCCAGAGCGCTAAGCCAAAAGTGAAAATAACAATATTAGGACACTAAATAATAAAAACGTGTTGTGCATCTAAGTGAAACAAGAAGGAACAATACAACGGTGAAAATGGTTAGTTCAAAACCCTAATAGACTACTGGTTTTACCTTCGTGACGGGCAGTGCTACAACAGACAGGAATAATGGCGCGTAATGGCCAAGCGACGAAGGAAGAGGATCTGCCGGTTACCTGTAAGATGGGCGTTTCAGGTGTGCTTTGTTTCGACATCCCATACCTTCGGTAACGAAAATGCGAAGCGGGAATGGCTGTCGTTTTTAATAAAGATGGTCGTGTCATTGTGTTCAAAGATGGTTGGTAAGCCTATAAAGGGTAAGTCTTTGATGATAATCTAGAATGTACCTAATTGGCGTTAATTGTCTGCATCTTAGAAACATTTTAATTAGCAAATGTTTGTATGTACATTCGTAAATAATAATTATGATTTATTGTGAAACGAAATGTGAGGCCTTAAAGGCAAATATTTCTTTATTTTTTTTTTTAATAAATATAAATGAAACTATAATAGTGATGCAATTAACAAAAGGTGCTTTACAAATAATATTAAAAAAAATATATATTGTGTGAAGCTTGTATTCATGGAAAACAATTTTATTTGGCATTTCGAAACAAAAGTTTAGTAAATAAAAAAAAAAAAGGTAGATAATATGTGAATAGCGCACACAGATGTGCCAGTCGAAACACTTCTTCGTATATATTTAAAACAAAAACAGAGTTGTGTTTTGTAAAGCTAATTTTGGTCTGAGAATACCTTACTTATGTTGTGATAATGGAGAGGAAAGTGTATCCAATTAAATAAGAGTCCTGAACTCGAAAAGGATACGTACCATTATACAGTGATTTGCATAACGGTATTGAATGATATTGCCAAATGGATCAATAAGAACAATGCATTATAAAACGGAGTAGTAAATGTAATAAATTCATCATCATCATCTGCCTAGCCTTTTCCCAACTATATTGGGATTGCCTTCGGGTCCAACCGGATTTGGCCGAGTACCAGTGTTTTGCAAGGAGCGACTGCCTGTCTGACCTCCACAACCCAGTAATTGGGTAACACGATACCTCTTGGCTGCACTGGTGTCAGATCTCAGGCTTCTGATTGCCAGTGACGACTGTCAGGGATCTTCAAATGACAGCCGGGACCAAAGGTTTTAACATCATCGGCATGTAATAAATTGTAGGTACTACTTATTCAAATCATTCATGGATGAAATTGTTCTGAGTACTGAGGTTGAAATAAGAAGCCACAACTAATCGTATATAAATGTTTTGATTTTACTTTGTTAATAAAAGTAGAAAACGAAATTTGACAAATTATTGTCAAAGGGAAACAATGCACTCAATGCAAAAAGTAAGGGTTCGTCTTTACCTGCTTGAGTAACAAGAGGCGAGCGGACCGAGTGACCGAGCGACGCTAGGGGCGCGGGTCGTGCCCAGGGCCTGCAGTCTCTACTTAGATAGCGACACCGTCGCAAAGTAACGATCGTTAAATATTAACGAAAAAATTCGCTTGCCGTAACGACACTATCGATAAATGCAAGTCTCGACAGCCGAGATAGCGAGCAAAATCGGTCACAATCTTGACTTTGCGATGTCGGTACGCTAACGAAGTTCGTATTCATAGTGCGGTGATTTTATTGTAAAATAATGGCAGTTGAAAAAAATCCTTGTATTAAAGGGAAAATTGTTGGACAAGATATAATCAAATAACTATTATTCTTTGAAAATTGTACAAAAGATAGGTAAACCTTATCATATTAACATTTTTTTACATTGAAACGTGTAAGTAGCTTATACTGTTTTTAAGAATACGCTTAACAAAGAAGAAAATAGTTCACTTCCTTGCAACACAGACGTTGAACATGGGAAACAAACTGTCAATGTCAAGTTTGTTATTGTTTGTACACAAGATAGAATTGGAATTGAAAAAACTGGAAAAGAACCGTATTTCTTTGGTGGAGGACAGTGACATAGGCGCAAGCCCTAGTCCGAGTGCCAGCAGCGTGAGTGTCAGGTAATTACAACCTACAACAATTTTCGATTACTATTTTTGATACTAAATTGAATATTTTGCGTATGTCCGAAGTAGTTTGTGTTTACTTAATGAATATCTTAAATGTTTCAGGCGTACTTCGGGGCAGATTGATGCGCTTTTGGCGACTTTAGAAGCCCAACCATATCTACACACGGACAAATTTTGAAACAGGCTGGAAGAAGGTTGCCGAGGAGCTAACAAACTCCCAAACAGATCCATCAAGTTGCCCGATCAGTGCATGATGTTAAATCTCAAGTTGATTTTGAAATGTAAGTACAAGCCTCGTCAGTTTTCTTTATATTTAGTGGAATACATTAGGTATCCTAATTACAGGTTTGGAGATACTTAAAAAGCCACGCCTGCACAAAGGTGGAAAAATACAAAAGAAATCATTCAAACTGGCAACCTAGGCGGCTTCACTGCTCTTTTGACTGAGGCGGTGAGACGCAATAACATCCTTAATTAGTGTAGATTACACATTTGACACTGACTGCCCAGACGCTATGCCATTTCCTTTTTTATTACTAGAATCACTAACACGCTAGAGCATTAAAAGGCATTTTTAGTACATCTAACTTTTTTTTACAGATGCTGGCAGCTGCAACTCAAGTGCAAGCAGACGCTGCCAAGATGCAGGCTGAGGCAACCATGGTACAAGCCTAGGCATGGGTGCTATCTGCGTAGGCTGCAAATAAAATAGCTGATGCTTTTATAAATAAAAATAATAACTGATATTATATGTTTTTTATTTAAATCACAGAGGGTCAATAAAATAAAATTATGTAAAACTAGTATTAATGAGTCTTCTTATGTGGTCTGCAACAGCTAGCCCAGTGCACAATACAAGTCCTGTATAACAAAAACAAGATTTTAGCATTATTCATACAATGGTGTTACATAAGTCGGACTTGATGCTATAAGCCCTTGTGTATCATCTTTGGGTCAAATAAATGGAGATGCCAATGAAATAGGTATAAAGATCAGGGGAAAATTATATCTTCTGCAAATATAGGTATACCTAATTAATAAATATAATATAATAAAACATTAAATGAATACCTTAAAATAAATCATTTTATTAGCTACCTGTAACTTCTAGGCCATCTTCATGACCTCTACCATCATTGTGTGGGTCTGGTTCATGTAATTTATATTTTATATAAATGTGTTTTCATGTATTGGTGGGAAAGACACCGAAAAACAGACTTCAGCACACCAAACCATCTTTCAACAACATTCCTGGCTGAACAATGAAAATTTGTGTATTGATACTCCGGTGTCCCTGGGCGTTGATTTTTTAAAGGAGTCATCAACCATGGTTCCAAAGGATATCCATCATCACCTAAAAGATAAAACATAGAATGTACTTTCAGCAGTCTAATGGGCAACCTGTTCCAGACAGATTATAATTAACATTTATTATTAGTTACCAGGCAGCCGTGTACGGTGGTCCCCACTGATAAAATTTTTATGTGTTCAGTCTATGGCTCCAATCACATCAGGGAATGGCTGTGGAGCATTTATAACTTTCTCTTTAACCGCAAACCGTTCTTCTTGGTTCATGGGAAACTTGACGTATCTTCTTAAAAGGTTTTCATTGATAGCCAAAGTTACAGCATGTATTACTCAGCTTACTGACTTTTGGCTTATGCTGCAGCCCCACTGCAAGCCAATAGGTAGGTAGTTGGTAGCACCCACTTGACTATTAAGAAGAAAATTGTAAGTACATCTTGGATATAAGAAAAAAAAATATAATTAAGTATTATTTAGGCACGGTAGTTACCCAAAGCAAAGACACTCACTTGTGGCTCCACAGAAAGTCCGTAAGACCCTCGTCTTTGATTAGATAGGCGAAGTTCACCAACGAGCTCATGAAATATGTCCTTGTTTATTCGGTAAATATAGAGAAATTGGCCATCCCCTAAATCCAAAGGATTTTCACCTTCACGCCGGTTTCGTACATTTTTCCGCCGCATTATCATATCCCGTGATCCCGTCTGTGTTCGAGCACGACCAAAGCCCACACTAAATACTATACAGCCATATTACTCTAATTATTATTTATTTATTGTTTTTGTAACCTCTAAAACCAATGATAACGATCGTAACGAAAACTTAGCGGGCTGTCAAAAATGCTCGCTAGGAAAGTCGATAACATACCGATAAATCGTTAACTTAGCGACAATATTCGTTAAGTTTGCGATGACAATCGATAGCTTTGACAGTCGAGACTACCAAAAATCGTTATCTTCCGATCGTTAGGACTTACCGACCGATCGGTAGGAGTTAGCGATCGCTAACTATGTAGAGACTGCAGGCCCGGCCTGCAGTCTCTACATAGTTAGCGACACCGTCGCAAAGTAACGATCGTTAAATATTAACGAAAAAATTCGCTTGCCGTAACGACGCTATCGATAAATGCAAGTCTCGACAGCCGAGATAGCGAGCAAAATCGGTCACAATCTTGACTTTGCGATGTCGGTACGCTAACGAAGTTCGTATTCATAGTGCGGTGATTTTATTGTAAAATAATGGCAGTTGAAAAAAATTCTTGTATTATAGGGAAAAATGTTGGACAAGATATGATCAAATAACTATTATTCTTTGAAAATTGTACAGAAGATAGGTAAACTTTACCATGTTAACACTTATTTGCATTGAAACGTGTAAGTAGCTTATACTGTTTTTAAGAATACGCTTAACAAAGAAGAAAATAGTTTGCTTCCTAGCAACACAGACGTTGAACATGGGAAACAAACTGTCAATGTCAAGTTTGTTTGTAAACAAGATGCGACAATAAGATAGAATTGGAATTGAAAAAACTGGAAAAGAACCGTATTTCTATGGTGGAAAACAGTGACACAGGCGCATGCCCTAGCCCGAGTGCCAGCAGCGTGAGTATCAGGTAATTACAACCTACATCAATTTTCGATTACTATTTTTGATACTAAATTGAATACTTTGCGTATGTCCGAAGTAGTTTGTGTTTACTCAATGAATATCTTAAATGTTTTAGGCGTACTTCGGTGCAGATTGATGAGCTTTTGGCGACTTTAGAAGCCCAACCATATCTACAAACGGACAAATTTTGAAACAGGCTGGAAGAAGGTTGCCGAGGAGCTAACAAACTCCCAAACGGATCCATCAAGTTGCCCAATCAGTGCATGATGTCAAATCTCAAGTTGGTTTTGAAATGTAAGTACAAGCCTCGTCAGTTTTGTTTATATTTAGTGGAATACATTAGGTATCCTAATTACAGGTTTGGAGATACTTAAAAAGCCACGCCTGCATAAAGGTGGAAAAATATAAAAAGAAATCATTCAAAATGGCAACCTAGGCGGCTTCACTGCTCTTTTGACTGAGGCGGTGAGACGCAATAACATCCTTAATTAGTGTAGATTACACATTTGACACTAACTGCCCGGACGCTATGCCATTTCCTTTTTTATTATTAGAATCACTAGCACGCTAGAGCATTAAGAGGCATTTTTAGTAAATCTAACTTTTTTTACAGTTGCTGGCAGCTGCAACTCAAGTGCAAGCAGACGCTGCCAAGATGCAGGCTGAGGTATCCAAGGTACAAGCCGAGGCATGGGTGCTATTTGCGTAGACTGCAAATAAAATAGCTGATGCTTTTACAAATAAAAATAATAAATGATATAATTTGTTTTTTATTTAAATCACAGAGGGTCAATAAAATAAAATTATGTAAAACTAGTGTTAATGAGTCTTCTTATGCGCTCTGCAACAGCTAGACCAGTGCACGATACAAGTCCTGTATAACAAAAACAAGATTTTAGGATTATTCATACAATGGTGTTACATAAGTCGGACTTGATGCTATAAGCCATTGTGTATCATCTTTGGGTCAAATAAATGGAGATGCCAATGAAATAGGTATAAAGATCTGGGGAAAATTATATCTACTGCAAATATATTATAATAAAACATTAACCCTCTTATTAATAAACACAGAATAAAGTTATTCCAAATTTAAACCGATGAAAATGTATGGTTATTGCTTTGTTATTCCTGGTTTAACTTTATTCCTTGTTTATTAATAAGGGGGTAAATGAATACCTTAAAATAAATCATTTGATTAGGTACCTGTAACTTGGTGGCCTCTGGTTCATGTAATTTATATTTTATATATGTGTTTTCATGCATTGGTGGGAAAGACACCGAAAAACAGACTTCAGCACACCAAAGCATCTTTCAACAACGTTCCTGGCTGAACAATGAACATTTGTGTATTGATACTTCGGTGTCCCTAGGCGTTGATTTTTTAAAGGAGTCATCAACCATGGTTCCAGAGGATATCCATCATCACCTTAAAGATAAAACATAGAATGTACTTTCAGCAGTCTAATGGGCAACCTGTTCCAGACAGATTATAATGAACATTTATTATTAGTTACCAAGCAGCCATGTACGGTGGTCCCCATTGACAAAATATTTACATGTGTTCATTCTATGGCTCCAATCACATCAGGGAATGGCTGTGGAGCATTTCTAAACTTCTCTTTAACTGCACACTGTTCTTCTTGGGTCATGGGAAATTTGACATATCTTCTTAAAAGGTTTTCATTGATAGCCAAAGTTACAGTATGTATTACTCGGCTTACTGACTTTTGGCTTATGCTGCAGCACCACTGCATGCCAATCGGTAGTTGGTAGCACCCACTTGACTATTAAGAAGAAAATTATAAGTACATCTTGGATATTAGGAAAAATAAATAGAAATATTATTGGCACGGTAGCTACCCAACACAAAGACACTCACTTGAGACTCCACAGAAAGTCAGTAAGGCCCTCGTCTTTGAATAGATGGGCGAAGTTCACCAACGAGCTCATGAAACATGTCCTTGTTTATTTCGGTAAAGATAGAGAAATTGGCCATCTTCAAGTCCAAAGGATTTTCACCTTCACGCCGGTTTCGTGCATTTTTCCGCCGCATTATCATATCGAGTCTGTGTTCGAGCACGACCAAAGCCTACTCTAAATACTATACAGCCAAATTACTCTAATTATTATATATTTATTGTTTTTGTAACCTCTAAAACCAATGATAACGATCGTAACGAAAACTTAGCGGGCTGTCAAAAATGCTCGCTAGGAAAGTCGATAACATACCGATAAATCGTTAACTTAGCGACAATATTCGTTAAGTTTGCGATGACAAACGATAGCTTTGACAGTCGAGACTACCAAAAATCGTTATCTTCCGATCGTTAGGACTTACCGACCGATCGGTAGGAGTTAGCGATCGCTAACTATGTAGAGACTGCAGGCCCTGGGCCAGGGCCTGCAGTCTCGACTTAGATAGCGACACCGTCGCAAAGTAACGATCGTTAAATATTAACGAAAAAATTCGCTTGCCGTAACGACGCTATCGATAAATGCAAGTCTCGACAGCCGAGATAGCGAGCAAAATCGGTCACAATCTTGACTTAGCGATGTCGGTACGCTAACGAAGTTCTTATTCATAGTGCGGTGATTTTATTGTAAAATTATGGCAGTTGAAAAAATCCTTGTATTATAGGGAAAATTGTTGGACAAGATATGATCAAATAACTATTATTCTTTGAAAATTGTACAGAAGATAGGTAAACCTTACCATGTTAACACTTATTTGCATTGAAACGTGTAAGTAGCTTATACTGTTTTTAAGAATACGCTTAACAAAGAAGAAAATAGTTCGCTTCCTTGCAACACAGACATTGAACATGGGAAACAAACTGTCAATGTCAAGTTTGTTTGTAAACAAGATGCGACAATAAGATAGAATTGGAATTGAAAGAACTGGAAAAGAACCGTATTTCTATGGTGGAAAACAGTGACACAGGCGCATGCCCTAGCCCGAGTGCCAGCAGCGTGAGTATCAGGTAATTACAACCTTCATCAATTTTCGATTACTATTATTGATACTAAATTGAATACTTTGCGTATGTCCGAAGTAGTTTGTGTTTACTCAATGAATATCTTAAATGTTTTAGGCGTACTTCGGTGCAGATTGATGAGCTTTTGGTGACTTTAGAAGCCCAACCATATCTACAAACGGACAAATTTTGAAACAGGCTGGAAGAAGGTTGCCGAGGAGCTAACAAACTCCCAAACGGATCCATCAAGTTGCCCGATCAGTGCATGATGTCAAATCTCAAGTTGGTTTTGAAATGTAAGTACAAGCCTCGTCAGTTTTGTTTATATTTAGTGGAATACATTAGGTATCCTAATTACAGGTTTGGAGATACTTAAAAAGCCACGCCTGCATAAAGGTGAAAAAATATAAAAAGAAATCATTCAAAATGGCAACCTAGGCAGCTTCACTGCTCTTTTGACTGAGGCGGTGAGACGCAATAACATCCTTAATTAGTGTAGATTACACATTTGACACTGACTGCCCGGACGCTATGCCATTTCCTTTTTTATTATTAGAATCACTAGCACGCTAGAGCATTAAGAGGCATTTTTAGTAAATATAACTTTTTTTACAGTTGCTGGCAGCTGCAACTCAAGTGCAAGCAGACGCTGCCAAGATGCAGGCTGAGGTATCCAAGGTACAAGCCAAGGCATGGGTGCTATTTGCGTAGACTGCAAATAAAATAGCTGATGCTTTTACAAATAAAAATAATAAATGATATAATATGTTTTTTATTTAAATCACAGAGGGTCAATAAAATAAAATTATGTAAAACTAGTATTAATGAGTCTTCTTATGCGCTCTGCAACAGCTAGACCAGTGCACGATACAAGTCCTGTATAACAAAAACAAGATTTTAGGATTATTCATACAATGGTGTTACATAAGTCGGACTTGATGCTTTATGCCATTGTGTATCATCTTTGGGTCAAATAAATGGAGATGCCAATGAAATAGGTATAAAGATCTGGGGAAAATTATATCTACTGCAAATATAATATAATAAAAATACCTTAAAATAAATCATTTGATTAGGTACCTGTAACTTGGTGGCCTCTGGTTCATGTAATTTATATTTTATATATGTGTTTTCATGCATTGGTGGGAAAGACACCGAAAAACAGACTTCAGCACACCAAAGCATCTTTCAACAAAGTTCCTGGCTGAACAATGAACATTTGTGTATTGATACTCCGGTGTCCCTAAGCGTTGATTTTGTAAAGGAGTCATCAACCATGGTTCCAGAGGATATCCATCATCACCTTAAAGATAAAACATAGAATGTACTTTCAGCAGTCTAATGGGCAACCTGTTCCAGACAGATTATAATGAACATTTATTATTAGTTACCAAGCAGCCATGTACGGTGGTCCCCATTGACAAAATATTTACATGTGTTCATTCTATGGCTCCAATCACATCAGGGAATGGCTGTGGAGCATTTCTAAACTTTTCTTTAACTGCACACTGTTCTTCTTGGGTCATGGGAAATTTGACATATCTTCTTAAAAGGTTTTCATTGATAGCCAAAGTTACAGTATGTATTACTCGGCTTACTGACTTTTGGCTTATGCTGCAGTACCACTGCATGCCAATCGGTAGTTGGTAGCACCCACTTGACTACTAAGAAGAAAATTATAATCATAAACATCTTGGATATTAGGAAAAATAAATAGAAATGTTATTGGCACGGTAGCTACCCAACACAAAGACACTCACTTGAGACTCCACAGAAAGTCCGTAAGGCCCTCGTCTTTGCATAGATGGGCGAAGTTCACCAACGACCTCATGAAACATGTCCTTGTTTATTTCGGTAAAGATAGAGAAATTGGTTATCTTCAAGTCCAAAGGATTTTCACCTTCACGCCGGTTTCGTGCATTTTTCCGCCGCATTATCATATCGAGTCTGTGTTCGGGCACGACCAAAGCCCACGCTAAATACTATACAGCCAAATTACTCTAATTATTATATATTTATTGTTTTTGTAACCTCTAAAACCAATGATAACGATCGTAACGAAAACTTAGCGGGCTGTCAAAAATGCTCGCTAGGAAAGTCGATAGCATACCGATAAATCGTTAACTTAGCGACAATATTCGTTAAGTTTGCGATGACAATCGATAGCTTTGACAGTCGAGACTACCAAAAATCGTTATCTGCCGATCGTTAGGACTTACCGACCGATCGGTAGGAGTTAGCGATCGCTAACTATGTAGAGACTGCAGGCCCTGCAGTCTGTACATAGTCTGGCCTCAGTTAACGATTTATCGGTATGTTATCGACTTTCCTAGCGAGCATTTTTGACAGCCCGCTAAGTTTTCGTTACGATCGTTATCATTGGTTTTAGAGGTTACAAAAACAATAAATATATAATAATTAGAGTAATTTGGCTGTATAGTATTTAGAGTAGGCTTTGGTCGTGCTCGAACACAGACTCGATATGATAATGCGGCGGAAAAATGCACGAAACCGGCGTGAAGGTGAAAATCCTTTGGACTTGAAGATGGCCAATTTCTCTATCTTTACCGAAATAAACAAGGACATGTTTCATGAGCTCGTTGGTGAACTTCGCCCATCTATTCAAAGACGAGGGCCTTACTGACTTTCTGTGGAGTCTCAAGTGAGTGTCTTTGTGTTGGGTAGCTACCGTGCCAATAATAATTCTATTTATTTTTCCTAATATCCAAGATGTACTTATAATTTTCTTCTTAATAGTCAAGTGGGTGCTACCAACTACCGATTGGCATGCAGTGGTGCTGCAGCATAAGCCAAAAGTCAGTAAGCCGAGTAATACATACTGTAACTTTGGCTATCAATGAAAACCTTTTAAGAAGATATGTCAAATTTCCCATGACCCAAGAAGAACAGTGTGCAGTTAAAGAGAAGTTTAGAAATGCTCCACAGCCATTCCCTGATGTGATTGGAGCCATAGAATGAACACATGTAAATATTTTGTCAATGGGGACCACCGTACATGGCTGCTTGGTAACTAATAATAAATGTTCATTATAATCTGTCTGGAACAGGTTGCCCATTAGACTGCTGAAAGTACATTCTATGTTTTATCTTTAAGGTGATGATGGATATCCTCTGGAACCATGGTTGATGACTCCTTTAAAAAATCAACGCCTAGGGACACCGAAGTATCAATACACAAATGTTCATTGTTCAGCCAGGAACGTTGTTGAAAGATGCTTTGGTGTGCTGAAGTCTGTTTTTCGGTGTCTTTCCCACCAATGCATGAAAACACATATATAAAATATAAATTACATGAACCAGAGGCCACGAAGTTACAGGTACCTAATCAAATGATTTATTTTAAGGTATTCATTTAATGTTTTATTATAATATATTTGCAGTAGATATAATTTTCCCCAGATCTTTATACCTATTTCATTGGCATCTCCATTTATTTGACCCAAAGATGATACACAATGGCTTATAGCATCAAGTCCGACTTATGTAACACCATTGTATGAATAATCCTAAAATCTTGTTTTTGTTATACAGGACTTGTATCGTGCACTGGTCTAGCTGTTGCAGAGCGCATAAGAAGACTCATTAATACTAGTTTTACATAATTTTATTTTATTGACCCTCTGTGATTTAAATAAAAAACAAATTATATCATTTATTATTTTTATTTGTAAAAGCATCAGCTATTTTATTTGCAGTCTACGCAAATAGCACCCATGCCTCGGCTTGTACCTTGGATACCTCAGCCTGCATCTTGGCAGCGTCTGCTTGCACTTGAGTTGCAGCTGCCAGCAACTGTAAAAAAAGTTAGATTTACTAAAAATGCCTCTTAATGCTCTAGCGTGCTAGTGATTCTAATAATAAAAAAGGAAATGGCATAGCGTCCGGGCAGTTAGTGTCAAATGTGTAATCTACACTAATTAAGGATGTTATTGCGTCTCACCGCCTCAGTCAAAAGAGCAGTGAAGCCGCCTAGGTTGCCATTTTGAATGATTTCTTTTTATATTTTTCCACCTTTATGCAGGCGTGGCTTTTTAAGTATCTCCAAACCTGTAATTAGGATACCTAATGTATTCCACTAAATATAAACAAAACTGACGAGGCTTGTACTTACATTTCAAAACCAACTTGAGATTTGACATCATGCACTGATTGGGCAACTTGATGGATCCGTTTGGGAGTTTGTTAGCTCCTCGGCAACCTTCTTCCAGCCTGTTTCAAAATTTGTCCGTTTGTAGATATGGTTGGGCTTCTAAAGTCGCCAAAAGCTCATCAATCTGCACCGAAGTACGCCTAAAACATTTAAGATATTCATTGAGTAAACACAAACTACTTCGGACATACGCAAAGTATTCAATTTAGTATCAAAAATAGTAATCGAAAATTGATGTAGGTTGTAATTACCTGATACTCACGCTGCTGGCACTCGGGCTAGGGCATGCGCCTGTGTCACTGTTTTCCACCATAGAAATACGGTTCTTTTCCAGTTTTTTCAATTCCAATTCTATCTTATTGTCGCATCTTGTTTACAAACAAACTTGACATTGACAGTTTGTTTCCCATGTTCAACGTCTGTGTTGCTAGGAAGCAAACTATTTTCTTCTTTGTTAAGCTTATTCTTAAAAACAGTATAAGCTACTTACACGTTTCAATGCAAATAAGTGTTAACATGGTAAGGTTTACCTATCTTCTGTACAATTTTCAAAGAATAATAGTTATTTGATCATATCTTGTCCAACATTTTTCCCTATAATACAAGAATTTTTTTCAACTGCCATTATTTTACAATAAAATCACCGCACTATGAATACGAACTTCGTTAGCGTACCGACATCGCAAAGTCAAGATTGTGACCGATTTTGCTCGCTATCTCGGCTGTCGAGACTTGCATTTATAGATAGCGTCGTTACGGCAAGCGAATTTTTTCGTTAATATTTAACGATCGTTACTTTGCGACGGTGTCGCTAACTATGTAGAGACTGCAGGCCCACGGGCTGCAGTCTCGACATAGTTAGCGATCGCTAACTCCTACCGATCGGTCGGTAAGTCCTAACGATCGGCAGATAACGATTTTTGGTAGTCTCGACTGTCAAAGCTATCGATTGTCATCGCAAACTTAACGAATATTGTCGCTAAGTTAACGATTTATCGGTATGTTATCGACTTTCCTAGCGAGCATTTTTGACAGCCCGCTAAGTTTTCGTTACGATCGTTATCATTGGTTTTAGAGGTTAAAAAAACAATAAATAAATAATAATTAGAGTTTTAAGGCTGTATAGTATTTAGCGTGGGCTTTGGTCGTGCTCAAACACAGGCGTGATATGATAATGTGGCGGAAAAATGCACGAAACCGGCGTGAAGATGACAATCCTTTGGATTTAGAGGATGGCCAATTTCTCTATTTTTACCGAAATAAACAAGGACATGTTTCATGAGCTCGTAGGTGAACTTCGCCTTACGGACTTTCTGTGGAGTCTCAAGTGAGTGCGTTGAGTACCTAAATAATATTTCTATTTATTTTTTCTAATAACCAAGATGTACTTATAATTTTCTTCTTAATAGTCAAGTGGGTGCTACCAACTACCTATTGGCTTGCAGTGGGGCTGCAGCATAAGCCAAAAGTCAGTAAGCCGAGTAATACATACTGTAACTTTGGCTATCAATGAAAATCTTTTAAGAAGATAATATGTCAAATTGCCCATGACCCAAGAAGAACAGTGTGCAGTTAAAGAGAAGTTTAGAAATGCTCCACAGCCATTCCTGATGTGATTGGAGCCATAGACTGAACACATATAAATATTTTGTCAATGGGGACCACCGTACATGGCTGCTTTGTAACTAATAATAAATGTTCATTATAATCTGTCTGAAACAGGTTGCCCATTAGACTGCTGAAAGTACATTCTATGTTTTATCTTTTAGGTGATGATGGATATCCTCTGGAACCATGGTTGATGACTCCTTTAAAAAATCAACGCCCAGGGACACCGGAGTATCAATACACAAATGTTCATTGTTCAGCCAGGAACGTTGTTGAAAGATACTTTGGTGTACTGAAGCCTGTTTTTCGGTGTCTTTCCCACCAACGCATGAAAACACATATATAAAATATAAATTACATGAACCAGAGGCCACCCACCCAATGCTGGTAGAGGTCATGAAGATGGCCTAGAAGTTACAGGTACCTAATCAAATGATTTATTTTAAGGTATTCATTTAATGTTTTATTATATTATAATTAGGTATACCTATATTTGCAGTAGATATAATTTTCCCCAGATCTTTATACCTATTTCATTGGCATCTCCATTTATTTGACCCAAAGATGCACATATTTGCACCCATATACACAATGGCTTAAAGCATCAAGTCCCACTTATGTAACACCATTGTATGAATAATCCTAAAATCTTGTTTTTGTTATACAGGACTTGTATCATGCACTGGGCTAGCTGTTGCAGAGCGCATAAGAAGACTCATTAATACTAGTTTTACATAATTTTATTTTATTGACCCTCTGTGATTTAAATAAAAAACATATAATATTATTTATTATTTTTATTTATAAAAGCATCAGCTATTTTATTTGGAGTCTACGCAAATAGCACCCATGCCTCGGCTTGTACCTTGGATACCTCAGCCTGCATCTTGGTAGCGTCTGCTTGCACTTGAGTTGCAGCTGCCAGCAACTGTAAAAAAGTTAGATTTACTAAAAATGCCTCTTAATGCTCTAGCGTGCTAGTGATTCTAATAAAAAAAAAGGAAATGGCATAGCATCCGGGCAGTCAGTGTCAAATGTGTAATCTACACTAATAAGGATGTTATTGCGTCACCGCCTCAGTCAAAAGAGCAGTGAAGCCGCCTAGGTTGCCAGATTGAATGATTTATTTTTATATTTTTCCACCTTTATGCAGGCGTGGCTTTTTAAGTATCTCCAAACCTGTAATTAGGATACCTAATGTATTCCACTAAATATAAACAAAACTGACGAGGCTTGTACTTACATTTCAAAACCAACTTGAGATTTGACATCATGCACTGATCGGGCAACTTGATGGATCCGTTTGGGAGTTTGTTAGCTCCTCGGCAACCTTCTTCCAGCCTGTTTCAAAATTTGTCCGTGTGTAGATATGGTTGGGCTTCTAAAGTCGCCAAAAGCGCATCAATCTGCCCCGAAATACGCCTAAAACATTTAAGATATTCATTGAGTAAACACAAACTACTTCGGACATACGCAAAGTATTCAATTTAGTATCAAAAATAGTAATCGAAAATTGTTGTAGGTTGTAATTACCTGACACTCACGCTGCTGGCACTCGGGCTAGGGCATGCGCCTGTGTCACTGTTTTCCACCATAGAAATACGGTTCTTTTCCAGTTTTTTCAATTCCAATTCTATCATATTGTCGCATCTTGTTTACAAACAAACTTGACATTGACAGTTTGTTTCCCATGTTCAACGTCTGTGTTGCAAGGAAGCGAACTATTTTCTTCTTTGTTAAGCGTATTCTTAAAAACAGTGTATGCTACTTACACGTTTCAATGCAAATAAGTGTTAACATGGTAAGATTTACCTATCTTCTGTACAATTTTCAAAGAATAATAGTTATTTGATCATATCTTGTCCAACAATTTTCCCTATAACACAAGGATTTTTTTCAACTGCCATCATTTTACAATAAAATCACCGCACTATGAATACGAACTTCGTTAGCGTACCGACATCGCAAAGTCAAGATTGTGACCGATTTTGCTCGCTATCTCGGCTGTCGAGACTTGCATTTATCGATAGCGTCGTTACGGCAAGCGAATTTTTTCGTTAATATTTAACGATCGTTACTTTGCGACGGTGTCGCTATCTAAGTCGAGACTGCAGGCCCAGATGTAAAACATCTGGCGAATAGTCGCCTGACGCAGGACGCTACTTTGTGTCCGCAACGTGAAAGTTCCTATTTATACTTGATAAACACTAATTTTGGTATAAAGTGTAGACAATTATGTTAGACAATTGGTTAATGAGATTCAGAGATATAGTATTGGTTGAGATTCACATCTTATCCAATAGGCCAGTGAAATCTGAGCCCGAATGGATCACGGCTAAAAAGAAGCAATAACTTTGTTGATAACTTTGAATGTTACACTCTATTGAAGTGGTGTGAATCTGAAATGATTAAATCAGGTTTTATATTCCTATAAATACGAATTAATTCCTAGTATCATATGCTAATAAATCTGTTAAAGAAACAGTGGAGCGTTTGATCCAGTTTTCATATTAAAATGGAATTGTGTTAACGTTACCATAATATAATGATAATGAAACAGAAAATTAGTAAGTGTTAGGATGCAGTTGTCTTTGATATTTCAAATATCTCAATCGTATTCTGAAATTGAATCTATGTGTGTAAGATAATGAACATGTACCTATGGTAAAATGTCAATGAGGAATGTAATTTATTTATTGTAAATGATACCTGAAGTGAAAGACTAAAATCATATGTATATTAAATATATTTTATCAATAAAACTGTAAGTGGGTATATTACGGTTAAAAATGATGAGTTTAGAAAACCTGTGAAGAAATGGCTAGTGGTTTTAGTCAAAAAGTTTTGCATTATTTGCATGAAACACAAGTTTAGCAAGTTAGCGAGTTAGTTTAATTTGCTAGTGCATCATATAGATGTTAAATCATTTTGAATGGGAAATTGATCAAGGAAATCTAAATATATGAATATTTCGAATCATATCCTGACTGAAAATATATTATTTGCAATTGAAGAAGTCTATATCCGTTTAAATCATTATATGGATCAAAGCAGTCTGCAAGCTGTTACTTCCAAATATTTGAAAGAAACTCGAACATCATTTGAATTGAGGAAATAATAACAAAAAAAAAACCTGCTATTAATTATTTAAAGGTTTTCGGTTCTACCGTGTATGTGCATTATAAAACCACTTAAACCAAACTTGATGAAAAGTCCTAGAATGATTATCTGGTAATTAAGGTAGGTAGGACCTACCATATGGCTATAAAGTATGAAACATAAAGAGTGAAAAATATGAAACAGTTGGGAATGTCATAATGAAGTGAGTTATAAGCAGTCGAGGGCTGCGTTACAATCTGAAGGAAATGAAATCGAACATTTCCATAACAAAACTGATTGTATTGACGTGACGTTAAAAATCAGTGTCAATTAATTCTCACAGTTTTGACAATCTAAAAACTGGTGTCTTTTAAAACTGTTGTAACTTAGTCCAATAAAAAATAGAAATTGGGTGGTTCAAATCAGTGGAATTAAAATCAAATAAATTGAAATTTGATGAATGGATTAAAAGTAGTAAAATTGAAACAGTTGGGAATGTCATAATGAAGTGAGTTATAAGCAGTCGAGGGCTGCGTTACAATCTGAAGGAAATGAAATCGAACATTTCCATAACAAAACTGATTGTATTGACGTGACGTTAAAAATTAGTGTCAATTAATTCTCACAGTATTGACAATCTAAAAACTGGTGTCTTTTAAAACTGGTGTAACTTAGTCCAATAAAAATACGAAATTGGGTGGTTCAAATCAGTGGAATTAAAATCAAATAAATTGAAATTTGATGAATGGATTAAAAGTAGTAAAATTCGCTCGTTAAAAGACTCTAATAACATAGATACTAAAGCCAAACGATGTAAATAAACAAGGTTGTAATAAAACTTGTACTAATAAAAACTAAATATCGATAATTCTTGCCAGATGAGAAGGAGTGAAAGGATTAAAGGTAGTCCCCCTACACTATGGGATATAAACATAACTGGTGAAATGTGGATGTACTACAGTGTACTATGCCCCTGCCTAACCTTTCGGGGAACACAGGCGTCATGTTATGTTAAGTCATGTTTTGATAAGTATTTATGTAACTGACGAAATGTGGTTGTACTATAATATAGTGTACTAAGCCTCTATTTAACCCTTTGCGTAATATGGGCGTGATGAAAAGTATGATAAGTCATAGTTTAAAATGTACAATGGTTTACATGTGAACGATCTTGTAATGATCGGTAATTTAAATATGTTCTATGAATAAAATATGTTTTAAAACATACTAAATGAATATTGTAACTATGGAAGACTTTAATGCGAGAAAAGGTTTTCTGGTAAACAAAGATACTTTTGTTTAGAATATGTGAACAGTTCTTAAGTAAATCAGTCAATATTTGAACCCAAGTAAACTAAATCACGAAGTATTAAATTCGTGAGAAATTACTAGTGCCTCTTGTAGAAATTTTGCTGTGTGCATGCTGTGCACCCGACCTGACCCAAGTTTTTTTTTGTAAACGTTCTGAGTCATTGTGCAAGCAAAAACACTAGTTTATTATGGTCAGACTTAAAGGGTCTTAACAAATTTAAAGAACCATAAATCTCAAGTTGGTTTTTGAAACGAAATTATTGGAAGAGGCTTTGTTCATTGTGAATGGGCTGTAACATAATAGATAGAAAAAGTACTACGAGTTACTAGTTTAACTTTAAAGTATTTGATCATTGCACAATGTGAATTTTATGCCACAAATGGGCAGTAAACTATGATAGCAACATAGTACATAAAAGCAAAATAAGTAACTACATGGCTAAATGTGAAGCTGAAAAAGGCTTGGTTATAATTACAGGAATGCTTACATAATAAGTTAATTATAATAGCTTGATTGTAATATATGATAAGTTAATTATAAAAGGCTTAGTTATAATATGTAACTTTAATATTTCATTAATTATAATAAATAAAATGATTATTTGGTCTGATTAGGTTTTTCTGGGTTTCCCTGATCCTGCGCAATGAATGTTGGACCATGATGATATTGTTTTCCCCAGAGAGAAAAAGGAAGGTGTGTATTTTTATTGTTGTATAAAGATGTTATGAGATAGGTATTATTACGAGTATGTCGTAAATAAAGAGAAAGGGATTTATTTTTGAGGGGGCGTGTTGGAGTTTAACAAAAACAAATCTTCAATACCCTATGTCTGTCTCTGTCTAACCTTATATTATTTGGTTTGTCTCCGAACCCTTCGTCAGGTAGTGAGACCCAAATCCTATCTGGTCACAACACACAATCACGTCAGCCATGCTAGGGAACACTTGTATCACAAAGTATTACTGAAATACACCTTCCAATTTAACAAGTAAAGGGTAATTAAACTGTATTATTGAAACCCTTATAAAACGGTCTTTCATTGGTGTCCACCTCTCCCCATAAACCCCAATAAAGAACCATAGCTTGGTCCCTATAGGCTTAAACTGTTGCTTAAAAAGTTACTGAACTTTGTTTGTCGAAAAACGCATAGTTTATGATATTAATAGCAAAAAAGTGAAAAAAAGTCCGCATTGCACCTCTGCATTGCAAATTGCGAAATTTTGTTTCGCAATTTTTCCGCGTGGCGAAATGCGAGCACAAGTTTTTCGAAGTTGCAAAGAACAATGGCGAATTCTTAGCTGACTTAAGTTTGAGCATCTGAAAGTAATTTTTATACGAAAGATGTTCCATTAATTTTCTACGTTTTTTCAAAATCTAACATTAACTGGTTCATCACGGGTAAAAAAAAATCAATATAAAAGAAAGTTATTTGATTATTTTGCTAACTTTCATTAGCTCAGTGTTGCCATTTTACACTTATTCTGCCAAGTGACTAGTATTGACTGTATTAGTAATAAAATGGAGTAAGTCAATTAACAATACAGTTTATGTCTAAGTGTAGGTGTTCCTTGCTGGTAGATCAGAATACTAAAGTGTAGTAGAAATAAATGAATTATTTACTTTAAATTAATAATAGGCAAAAAGACTAGTATCCAAGTCTAAGAAAAATATAGCATGGTTGTTGACGACGACCTTTTGACGCACGTCAAAGTCGCTTATTATATATAATTATACTTTTTACAAAGAGTATATTTTACATTTCATGCTGAAATAAGTAGATAAATGAAATACTGATGCGATATTGCCCTTTTACTTCCACGAAATTGAATAATATTATTTATTTTGAAAGTTACCCAGACATTTTACTACAAAACTTCATGACTGGAAATCTATTATTCTCGGCATTCTTGAAAAAAAAATCTTGCAATAACTGATTCAGAACAAAACCCTGAGTTAAACCAGATATTTTTCGTATAATGCCGTAGGAATTTAATGTCAGCTAAAACAATGTACGGAATTCTGCCAATATCCTTTGGATTAACGGGAAGTGTTGCATTATGCATGTAATTTTCCTGTATAATTCAACTAAAGTTCTATAAACCATAATAGTATTTTCGTAAACGAATGACAATCATTTGTTGCACATTTTTCTTAACCGCCTAAAAACAAATTAAAAGTGTATCAAATTCCTCAAGTTACGTTCTTTCATTCGATACTCTAAAATGTACAAAATATACTTTTCAACCACTCAACCTGATGCCCACTGCTTAACTGCTATGTGAGTCAATAATATTTATCTCTACACTAGCACTCCGCCCGCGACTTCGTTCGCGTGATCTGTATTTTATCTTGCAGATGACTTTTTAGTTCACCCCCTTAAAGGTTAAATTTCCAAACATTCCTTCTTAGTGCTCCCCTACATCATAAAAAGAAGCCATGTACAGAAAATTCTTCAAAAATTTAAACACCCCCTAAATCGTCTTTTAGGAATAGTTTTGAAAACTAATAATGAAAACCTTTACTATTAACTTAGGTTAGTATTTATGCCAAAAAAACAATAAATACATAAATTCTTTTTATAAACCAACAGCGTAAATCTAAAATTTACAACAAATTACTACTGCAGTGGTAAAAAAGGAGATCAAATTAACAGTGTTACTACTGGTAGTACATTGTTAGTAAAATAACAAGTGCAAGAAAGGCTGGAAATGTGGTGGCAAATGGTTGGAATGTCCTGGACGGAATTTCGTATCAAAGTATCCATTCTCGAAGTATTCGGTATCAAGCAGCTTCTATCGGCTATATTCCAGGCTTGAATTCTTCAGTTCTTTGGTCATGTGTCCCGACGATGCAACGACTTTATTAAGCGGCTTGTTGTCCAGGGAAGAGTAAAAGGAACCAGAGCGCGCGGCAGGCCACCCATGCGATGGACCGACCAGATCAAGTCTGCAGTAGGCGGTCCACTGCATGAGTGCACACGAGTCACAGCCGACAGTAACGGCATCGCATCGTGATGACAATCATGGCGGCCCGGTGTCTCACCGTGACATGCTGACCACGACCCTCTGCCAAGAGTGTAACGACAAAAAAAAAGAAGTACAAGAAGAGGAAGAAAAACAGGATCGAAAACAGACCTTTTTATGGTTCCGTACCTCGAAAGAAAAAAACGGAACCCTTATAGGATCACTTTGTTGTCCGTCCGTCCGTCTGTCTGTCTGTCTGTCTGTCTACAACCTTTTTCTCAGGAACGCGTAGAGGTATCAAGCTGAAATTTATATCAAGTACTCAGGTCTACTGTCCCTTAAATCTGTGAAAAAATCAAACTTCTAAGCCAACGCAATCAAAAGATACAGCCGTTTATGCCGTTTTTCCGCAAATTTTCGATACTCACAAGGGAATTAAAAACTACAGGGTACTTCCCGTGAACTCAAAATCTTGAAATTTGGTACGAAGCAACGTCTTATAGCACAGGTAAAGGAAAAATTGCGAAAAACGTAAATTTTTAGATACACATACAATAAAAATATTTACAATATATTATAATTTTAAACTTACTACTACTGAACGCGTAGAGGTATTAAATTGAAATTCATATAAAATACTCAGGTCTATTATACCTTTAAGCTGGGATTTGTACTGAACCTTCGGTGCGCGAGTGCGACTCGCACTTGACCGGTTTTTTATCAATAGCTAGAACTCGTATTTAGATTTTTTATAGTTTACCCAAACGCAATTATGGGTAGAAAGCAGATTTGTATACCTAGTAGATTTTTGAAAAAAAATCTTGGACTGCCAGGAATCCCTTTGAATTGCCTTTAATCCTTTTGCAAAAAAAAACATTGAAAATATCTAAAGACCTAAAAGTTAAAACATTTAAAAAAAGTGCCAAACAGCATCACTTTTTAAACAGTCTGATGTTATTTTAACTCTAGCTTCTGCCCGCGGCTTCGACCGCGTAAAGTGTTTTATCATCCCAAGGGAATAAAGCTATCCTATGTCCTTCCCAGGGTCTCAATTATCTCCATGCCAAATTTCATCTAAATCGGTTTAGTAGATCCAGAGATTACCCCCTACAACATCACAAATTTTATCTCTTAGTTTAGATAACTTGGCACCGGTATCAATAAAACTTTGCCTGATCCGGGAATCGAAACCAGGACCTCATATTCAGTAGTAGTGCTTGCAACCACTAGACTGGTCAATCTAGCGTGTTTTTTTTTCAAAATCAACGGATAGGATCCCTATCTAGGAATATTTATGTTTCAAAAATATAATGATGCAGTTTCTCCCTTGAGCTTTCATCAAAATCGGGCCAGAGATTTCTTTAAGTGTTTTTCGTTATTCCTCATAGATTTTGAATTTGGCCATCCACGGCCACTTGGAAAATTAACCTGTATAAAAATCGAATGTTTATTGTTAGTCTCGCAAAAAATGGCTCGACCGTTTCGGAATGTTATTTTTTTTTTTTTAGGTATTCTAATACAGGGATAGTATAAAATTGGAAATACCAAGAAAATAGTTTATGTGGTGTGCGAACTTCAACGAGGCAGCTAGTTGGTAACAATTATCAGGTTGATTAGATTTTTTTTTTTTTTTTATTGTAAATAAATTGTGATTAGATGCTTTTAAAGAAGAAGTCACAATGGCAAGAATGGCAATGAAGAAGAGTTTAAATATAGTTTAGAAATTCACTATTGCTCTTTCAAGCACGTCTGATTTGTGGTATCGGATTCAAACCCCGCGACCGATGCGGCCATCTTGACAGCAATTGATACTGATTACTGGCCTCCCAACCCCTAAGGGGATGGAACCATGGACGCTGTTAGGAAAACCAAGGTCGAGCACTTGCACCCTTATGACTTTAAAAAAACATTGAAGATACGAGGCAAGCTCCTGTATAATGTTCGAGCTCTGCTCGCTCTTGCATTCCAAATCTCCAATTACAGAAAAGTTTGATAAATAAGAATATTTATCGACTTTTCTGCATATTTTAGTCAATAAAGTTAGTTCTACGTCTCTATAAATGGGGCAAAAAAAAGGAGAAAGAAAATAAAGAAGCTGGAGATGCACAGTGCACACCCCTGAAAACAGACCCACCTGTGCCCATGTATGGAGCATAAATCACAGTTTGATACAATGCAATACTTTTCTTTTTTTTTATTTATTATGTGTGATGCCTTAGCTCAACCTATGACATGAGACAAAATATTTGGTGCACATCAATATATTAAGATTATTTAGTTTCAAGGTAAGTAATTTGCAACAGCATAAAACAAACCAATTGGTTTTTTATTCAAATACATACTTAAAGATAAAACTGTAAATAATATGGTTGCTGTACAAATTTCAGGTTGCAAATAATGAGTTAAGTTAATAAGTAAAATGTAGTTTTATTTGTTGTCCAATCAGTCCGCAAGTCAAAATTCTTTAGTGTCACATGGTTTTTACTTTTGTTTATATCATTTAATGGCACAATCTCTAATAAATCTTCACTATCCCTGCCTTAGCTAATAGCTAGATCGGCCTTATGGCTATACAGGGTAACCATTTGTGATAAACAAAGCTGTTGAAGTTTTTATATACTCCTTTTGAATTGATATTTATTTATTTATTACATTATTGTATACTTTATTGTACACCACAAACACATACAGGACAAATATTTTAAAAACAAGTGTACAGTGGTCGGTCTTACGGCATTAGGCAATCTCTTACAGACAACCTTTATCTTGGACATTCCTGACAATGGTAAAGGTAAAAATTGTAAGGACTGGACTTACAGTGAATATAAGTCCAGAAAACGATCCAAGTCCAGATAAGTCTGAAATAGCCAACCCGCAATGAGCAAGCCTGGTGATCAATGCTCATGCCTTCTTAGTATGAGAAGAAGTCTTTAACCTGCAGTGGGACAATTACAGGCTGGTGTTATTATTATAATATACCAGATATGAACAATACTCATTTGGAGAGTTAGCACTTTAGCAGGTTTGTTTTGTGGTATAAAAATATGGCACAAAGAATGATCTATTCCTATAACCCCCTCTAATCTCAAAGAACGCTTTAAAAACCTTCGTCACACACATTCAAGACACTTGAGATCATCAGAGCACTGGAGACTTTGATGTCTGCTCATTCCACTAAGTTCTATGACAAATAATTCAGGGACGAGGCTGTGCAATTGTGGAATGAGATGCCAGTGTCAGTAAGACAAGTCCAGTCACTAGTTTTCTTTAAAAGCCTCGTTAAAAACCATTTCCGTACTCCTTAATGCTTATCGGTTTTTGTCTTCTGCCATTATTATACAACCCTTTTTCTTTTTCCCCCGTCTATGAAATTTTAATTTATATGTAAGATTATTTATGTAGGTTTATGGATAATATTTTTTATAATTAAATAATTATTATAATTTATATTTTTATTGTAGCAGTACACCGCAAGCTACCCCCTTTTAATGTTTAGTTCTTTCAGACCATCCAAAGGTTGTCTGGTAAGTGGTAGATATCGCTGTTAGCAATAAGACCGCCTTTGTACCCATAATATTAATTTCTTTATAGCGATGTGTAACTTTTTGGTTGGTGTACAATAAAGTATATTCTACTTTAACAGAGTTTAGCTATCTACAAACAAAATGTATAGTTCTTAGGTCGTCTTAATACTCGTAGTGTGTAAAATTTGTAAAGTATAATGATTAATATAATCGGTCATCTTTTCTTTGTTTGTTAGGTAAGAGGGTCGTTTTAGGGGGTCATCTTAGACTATTGTGATTGTGATAAGAACTCTTTGAACTAAGAAGGTATTAAATTAATATCAGGAAGGTACTCACATGACACCAACTTCCGCAGACATTAATTCGGCCATTAGAATTTGTTGTTTTAGTTTTTTTAAATATAAGTAGTCAAATTCCGCAATACAATCTGAAAAAAAACAGCAGGATTGTTAATGAAAACGTTTACAAATGCGTTACGAAACAGTTTATTGTTCTGTTTATCCTTTGTTAGTAAATAAAGAGCTGGTATGATTGATAATGCTAATAACCTATTCGCAAGAATTTTTAGTTAACATACGCCCTAGTTCTAGTACTAACAAAACAAAGAGATTAATAGAAACCACCTTTTAAAAATCTCCGTTGTTCAATCACATCACTTTTTAACTTTTCAAACAGCTAACGTAACCGTACGTAACGAGACGGGAGACGTTACTTTAACGAACGGTGTTGACAACAAAAAAAATGTTTGTTAAGGCTTAACACGCACTGCGGTTTTTTCGCGCTATTTAATTCCGCAAATTCTGCGACACATGGGATTGTACAAAGACCTTATACGTATTTCTTGGGATTGTATGAAAGAGGTACATACTATTAAAAACCGAGGCGACGCGACGCCACGCGACTCTTGCGACTTATTGCAGTACTAATCAATCCCATACATTTAATGTGGTCGGAAACATATATACAACACGCCATGTGATCACACGCATTCCCATGCGGTAACATCCAGTCGGTCCAGATCGGCGTATTGCTGAGGCATAGTGTTACATACTCTTTAGGAGAGGGAACACACACGCCACCCGACGCTTTGCACACAGTGTGTTTCTAGTTAACACCCGACGCCAGGCGTCAGTCAGTCGAGAGCATTCCTGGCATAAAGCTATTTATTGTATGTTTTTATTTAAAATGTCGAATTAACAATTCATAAAATTAGGGAAACATCACTCAGTACTATAATAATATGTTATGAGTTCAGGCCAATACCGTGGTTCAGAAAAACCGTGATTAGGAATTCAGAAATAATACTAGAATCGAAGCTATGATACCCGCGAAGCGCTTTGTTGCATCAAATGGCGTGTTGTATACAGGGTGTCCCAGAAATCGACGTCAAGCCGTAAATGGGTGATATACCAAGTTATAACAGTTCTCAGAAAAATACGAAAAAAAATCTATCTCATGTTTTTAAAAAATTATGTTCACTTTAAAAATTTACTAAAAAAATCAATCCCTGTAATGGTTCTTTAACTCCAATTGCTACAAATCCCATAATTTATCTAATTTTTTTATTATTATGTAATCTTGAATAATGCTTGTGTAGATTTTTGCCTAAAATTCAAAGCCAACTCCTCCTACTTGGAAGAAAATTAAACTTTTTCAAAACCAAATTATTCAAATTTACTATTTCGCCCAACTTTAACTGACTGTACTGAAAAAAAAATGTACTACGCTAGTTTGGCAAGTAACATGAAAAATTGGCGCATTTAATAAGGATTCAAAAATGGTGTAACACTTGCTAGATTACGTTTTCAATAATTGGTCAAATTTTTTTTTGTAAATAGCCTCGGTTTTTACACAAAATGTCCATACTTCCTTAAAATGACTTTAGCTTACCTAAAGCTTTGCTAAACTCCGTTTCTAGTTCGATAGAGACGTTACGTAATTTAAGAGCAAAGTTATGACAGTGACTCAACCTTTTTACTTTAAGTCAGGACCAGTTTTCTCATCTTAGAAAAAAAAAACAAATTATCAGATTTAATTTTTTTTTATTACAATAAATGTTCAAACTGCCTTCCTTCGACGGCAATGCAAGCACGACATCTTCTTAAAAAAGATCTGGTTATTTTCCGGGCAAATCTTCCCCTATTTACAAAGACAACGGCTTCCGTTATTCTTTCCCGCAGCTCGGCTAAATTCTCTATTGTTTTTGAGTACACTTTCTCTTTTACCGCTCCCCAGTAAAAAAAATCTAGGGGATTTAAATCAGGCGAACGGGGTGGCCACAAGATTGTCCCACCGCGCCCTATCCACCTGAGCGGGTATTCTTCATCAAGATGTTCTCTTACTAAACGGGCATAATGCGCTGGGCAGCCATCTTGCTGGAACCACATTTCCCTGTAAACGTTCAGTGTCACTCTCTGTCTCGCTCACACTTCGTAAAATGACTCTCTCCGTCTCTATCGAACTAGAAACGGAGTTTAGCAAAGCTTTAGGTAAGCTAAAGTCATTTTAAGGAAGTATGGACATTTTGTGTAAAAACCGAGGCTATTTACAAAAAAAAATTTGACCAATTATTGAAAACGTAATCTAGCAAGTGTTACACCATTTTTGAATCCTTATTAAATGCGCCAATTTTTCATGTTACTTGCCAAACTAGCGTAGTACATTTTTTTTTCAGTACAGTCAGTTAAAGTTGGGCGAAATAGTAAATTTGAATAATTTGGTTTTGAAAAAGTTTAATTTTCTTCCAAGTAGGAGGAGTTGGCTTTGAATTTTAGGCAAAAATCTACACAAGCATTATTCAAGATTACATAATAATAAAAAAATTAGATAAATTATGGGATTTGTAGCAATTGGAGTTAAAGAACCATTACAGGGATTGATTTTTTTAGTAAATTTTTAAAGTGAACATAATTTTTTTAAAACATGAGATAGATTTTTTTTCGTATTTTTCTGAGAACTGTTATAACTTGGTCTATCACCCATTTACGGCTTGACGTCGATTTCTGGGACACCCTGTATGTGCATGATTCGCGTCGGGTGTCGACACGTCACGTCGCGTCGGGCTTTAATAGTATGTTTCCACCTTTAAAAGCCTTCTACATAATCGCCCAACTCAAACAAGGACATGACCTTGGTTGTGTGGTTGGCCAACCAAATTGAGTTGACCTTCCAACAACCTTGGTTGGGCAGTATGCGCTTGCGACCAAGGGCAAATTAAGGATGTTGGGTCAGGCTCCATTTTCTTTTCTTTAACTTCGCTTGACATAAATTGCTATAGCCACTCAACTTGCTGATATTTTGAAAGGCTATAAGGCCGCATTTAAAAAAAGCGATGCTGTCTCATAGGCCGAGTTTCTCACCTCTAAATTCTCGCAGAACTAATGTGAAAAATTGTCAAGCACTCGTTATCTACTGTGATTAGCTGAAAATTCATTCAACCAATCACAGTACATAACACGTGCTTGACAATTTTTCACCTTAACTCTGCGATAATTTAGTGGTGAGAAACTCGGCCTATGAGACGCCATCGCTTGCTTGTGTGACTGGCCGCGAATAAAAAAACCGGCCAAGTGGATAATAAAAAAACCGGCAAAGTATCGGACTTCGCACCTTTAGGTTTCCGGACCAAACCGCAAAATTAAGTTGGTAAGAAAAACGTGAGAATTTCAAAGAAAAATCTGATTTATCAATATATTGATATTTGTTAAAAAATATACGTAATAATAAACATTATCACCAAATTTCAAATTCATAGGTCAATAGGAAGTTAAAAAATACTTCGGAACAAAATTTTGTAAATACTTTGATGGCATTTCATTACTTTGTTTTCCAATATTTTTCAAAACAAAAGAACTTCTATGCCGTAAGAGAATATCGACGTGCTGCAATGTACTATTCCGCACGAGAGACTTTGGACGCGGCCATTTTTACGCGGAGTGACCGTGAGATAATCTTTAGATTATTTAAACCACCTATAGACGTCTGGAAGGATCTTTAAACCGAATGGCAATATAGGTGGGATAATTCCATCAAGGGCCGATATCTCCACCAATGGGGATGTGAACTGCAATTTTTTCACGATTGGTGGCGCATCGTCACTATGGCTATTGAAAGCTGTCAAATCCATACATTTTGTAACCTATCATTCAGTTAATTTTAATTTTCTCGAAATATGCCTCTGCGTGCTATACCAGGACTTACCAGCCCCGGTGTTCATTTGTTGCCCAAAGATAAAAAAAAAACTGGGAAAAGGCGATACATATTTATAGGATATGCTATGTACCTGTCAAAGTAACTCTTATTATGGTGCTTGGTAATCTTCAGCGAAATAGTGGAGCTATTAACGTATTGATAAAGTTCTACAGCAGGAATGTCATTTGCTTGGCCTTCAGAAGCTTGAGGGCTTTGATTGCCGTAAATAAAATAAAACTTTTAACCTAAAACGTAAAGAACAACACATTAAAGTAATGTTTTCTCATTTTTTGTAAATTTTCCTACCATGAGTTAAGTAAGAAATAACTCGTTACAACTATAAAAATAGCCAAATCTAGATCATATCACCGATAAAAATTATTTTATTATATAAAAGTCTCTCATATAGACTATTCCAAGTGAACAACGCGGGTTCGACTTCTGGCTTTTACGACAGTTAAAGAAGAAATTCGATCGACTGCGAAGAAATACAAACAGCGACTGTCTCGTCACCCACATTAACTAGCAGTACATCAGTTATGTACCAAAATTAATCCAACCATGTACAGCAGAGTAGCAGTCCTCGCTGGAGGAAGCACTAGAACACACAAGATACTGACCCAGGAACACATTTGATTATAGTCAATGAAGGCTGATGGCAATACGTAAATAAATAAAATATTATATACATTTGTAGAAAAGTCTGGCTCTCAATAAGATTTGTTTTCTTTCCAGTTATCCTTGCTCCTCATTTCTTTAGTTCGTCTTTCAATTCCTTAAGCTTCCAGGTACAGTACATACTCGTATTATCAATAACGATTATAGACCGGTTTAAACACAAAAAATGCCAAAAAAAACGTGATGTAAAATTAGCAAAAACGATTTGACAGCAGCAATTGCGCCGCCAGCGACATCTGCGCTTAGCTTTGCGTTCACATCCCCATTCTTTCCATCAGTTCGCGAATGGCTGGCCAGGAAATGGCTGGAGGTGGATCACAGTGTTGCCCAATTTCTCACAAGGCATGGTAACTTTAAAAGTAAATTATTTCACTTCAAGCTCGTTGCCTCGCGTTTATGTCAGTGTTCTACATCTGACTGCGAATATGTACAATCTGCTGCACATCATATCTTATCGTAGTGAATTCTTTGGCAGCATGAACGCAATATTATGTTGGATTATGTCGGACCCTGCAGAAACTAGAACAAATTTCCGTGCGTTCAAGCGTTTTGCCATACCCATTATTGCAATCAAATATAACAGCTCACAATGTTAGGATCCATTAATAGTAATGTAATTTTTATCCGTGGTGCTACGCAACTGGGCTTATCCCATTTGTAAACGACCCCTTGTTTGGGTTGGCCTATAGGCTTTGTTTGTTCTGTCTCCTGCTTGATATGGAGGGAATTGTTTTTTTTTTTATTATTTTTTCTATTCCTCCGTTATTCTTTTCTGATTAATCGGGATTCAAGACAGTTTAATTCATTCTTCGGGACTTCGGCGAGCTTCATTGCCTCGGCGCTTTTCTGGAGGTCGCCATTGTTGATTGTGGTTTTCAGTGCGGTGGGATTTTAAAAAAACAAAAAATATAGTATTTATCTAATCAACGAGCTCTACGCAACGATACTCCACTCGATGGGGTAAGCCTATTTCTTTTTTCACGCCCCATTTCAGCTGTATGGAAGCCACCATAAAAATATAAAAAAACCGGCCAAGTGCGAGTCGGACTCGCGTACGAAGGGTCCCGTTCCATTATCGCAAAAAAAACGGCAAAAGAAAACCCACTTAAAAAAATATTTTATTCTGTTTTTAGTATAAGCGAAAATTTCAACTGTCTAGCTATCACGGTTCATGAGATACAGCCTGGTGACAGACAGACAGACGGATAGTGAAGTCTTAGTAATTGGGTCCCGTTTTTACCCTTTGGGTACGGAATCCTAAAAATATTTTTTTGACAATTTGCATGGCTTTGGGTCAACAAGATGCTTATACTGTGAAAGTGAAATTTGAAGACTAGCTCCAATCGTTTTGCCGTAAAACCCGTGTGACAGACGATGAACGGACGGAGTACGGACAGATGGCCAGACGGACAAATGGACAGACCAGATAGACTTCGTTATGACACGTGAGTGACAGCATTAAAGCACCGTTTGGACCCTTCGGCTAAAGTACCCTAAAAATGACTAAAGTTGTGTCAATCATGTAACCGCGTATAATAAACGCGCTAGTTGGTTGACTTAATCAAGACTCGGTCGGGCGGTCGCTCCGACTGTGTAGAAGGGGCTTAACAGACGCTCTTCTAATGAAGATGTTAGAAATTGCGATAGGGCTGCAGATTCGGTGATTCCATGGCTATAAGACTCGATATATGTGAAGTGAGGAGGTGACTGTCAGACTGTCAATGTTAACTGTCACTAAATCTAACTGTCAGTGCGCTGTGATTTGATTAGAATTTTGAGGAGTTTTTGGCGGGATTTTTTCGAGTGTAGTTCAGCGGCTGTTAATAATATTTGCAAATTGATTCCTAGTGGATATTGTGATATAAAATTGGTGTAGTTTTGTGTCTCAACTGTCTATGCAACTGGACAATATGTGAAATCATTGACAGAAGCGATCTCGGGATAGTGGAGCGGAGAATTTTATTGTAGTATTGACTACCTCTGCAAAGCTTATCGGGAAGGCTGATTCGATACAATTTGCTGCCAAATACTCCAAAAAAGCATTAGAATCTGTTACATCCGCATTCTAATGCATACTAAAGAATTCAAGAAGAGAAAAATACTGATGACTAGGCAGCATGGTCTCAGACCTTAGCCTGTTCCGTGAGGAACTAATATATATAAAAAAAAAAAAAAAATGATTAGAATTTTGAGGTTATCGACTTGAGTGCAATGTTTATTGGAATCTATCAATTGTGAAGAAGTGAAATAATATCCACAACTGTTTTATATCGTTATGGCACTCTCTTTTAACGTCCGCTCTGTAGTCAGACGACTTGTGTTGTCTGATTTGAGGCCGTCTATTCGCTTTTACTCAGAGCAACCAGAGGGATCTAATGAAGAACAAAAGGAAATTGATCCTGCCAAGGATAGAACCAAAATAATTCCTGTTGAAACTAGCATAAAATATATGCAAAGTAAAGCTTATCAGCAAACTTACGGCGAGAATGCAGTTTGGGCATTGTATCGACGTAACCATAAAGGTGGTTTTGCCCCAAGGAAGACAAGAAAGTCCTGCGTCAGAAATGGTGTGATTTCAACCGGGAATCCTTGCCCTATTTGCCGAGACGAGTATTTAGTTTTGGATCACAGGAATACCAAACTCCTGGAACAGTTTATATCTGAATACACTGGACAGGTAAGTTACCATATAAGTTCTGTTATTTTCATCATCACCTACCACGGCCAAACTAAGTCTATCTCTGCTTAGGCCAATCCTAGAATATATCAACCAAAACATTAGAAACATTGTTGAAGCTCCTTACTTGAACAAAAAAGAATCAATCATCTATACTATATTAATATTATAAAGCTGAAGAGTTTGTTTGTTTGAATGCACTAATCCCAGGAACTACTGGTTGGAACTGAAAAAATTATTTTTGTCTTGGATAGTCCATTTATCGAGGAAGGTTTATTGGCTATATATCATCACGCTATGACCAATAGCAGCGAAGCTTAAATAAAAAATGTTGCAAAAACGGGAAAATTAATTCCTTTTTGAGAGCTTCCGTTGCATGTGCTGCGTAAACGTAGTGTAAGTTACGCAAATATCATGTTGGATGGAATTGTGCCTCTTTAAAAGTTCAAAAAAAAAGTTGGCGACAGCATATGTCTATTTTTTAAGATTGACTCACTATAACCTTTTTTATGGTAATCAAATTTGTTCATTTGCGATAGAGTATTATCAACATTTATTCTAATCTTATATAGCCGAAGAGTTTGTTTGTACGGTAGGTAGGGTAGGGAGTAGATAGGGTAGGTACTGGTAGGAAGATAGATAGCCATTTAACGGGAACGAAGCCACGGGGATCAGCTAGTATTTAATATTATTGCAAGATGTATGATTGAGATTGGTTTATGAATGTTCAAACCATTGAGACATCCTGTCTTTTATGACCTTTGCTGAATTAAAGAAAAAAAATTGAAAAGAATCAGTAGGTAAAAAATGTATGCCATAAATTGAAGATAATTTAAAGCACAAACAATATTACTGATAATTTTATTATGCTCCCTGTATATAATCTATTCCACCCATGGAATTATTTTCCATGCCAAACTCACAACAACAACAACATAGTTATGTTTGTACATTTTTTTATGTCATATTATATTGTGTACTTAAATATAAATAGTAATACTATAGAAAATTATTTTTATTTCAGATACTGGATGCATTCAAAACTGGACTTTGCCAAAAGAAACATAAGGAATTATTAGTTGCCATTGAAAGAGCCTGGGACCATGGCCACCTAACTTATGATGTGCCATTCAGGGAATATGATTACACATTATACAATAAAAATGCCAAATCTGTATAAAATTGGTATAATAATATAGTTTTAGTTCCATAATATAGATATATAAAGTAGATTGAGCTTTTTTATTGCACAAATATTTTATTATGAAGCCCCAAAGTTATCTTATGGCACTATTCTTAAAACTAGATAGGTAATTGTTGTAAATAATTATTTTCTTACACTAAAAACAGAACTCTGAAAGTCCTACAATCTTTTTGAGTTAGATATTTAAAATCTGATATTAGCTATGTTGTATATCAAAATTATTAAAATTGACTTATTACGTTTACAGCACAACCAATGAGTCATGGCACGTCTGAACATAGGTTTTGTGATTTTTCGCGCATGTACACTCATGCAGAAAACAGCCATTTCGTTCGTAAAGTCTGTTCTGTGTAACCATTGGTGCTAACTTCAGACGGGCTACGACTCATCAGTTGTACTGTATGTTATTAGTAACCAGCTTGCTGTTGTTTAGTCTGTTAGGTATATAACAAACTAATGTGGCAATACTTTTACTGAAGTAATGTCTATTTTTTAAGTTTTCTTTTAATATGCCCATGCCTTGTAAACTGAAAGGTTCATCTTAATCCCACATTGATTTCAGTACCATTACTCTGTAACAAATTACATCTTGCTAAATTGAGATTAATTTTGGTTTTGTATGGCACACTATCATAAACACTTTAACAATTATGTATTGGTTTTGCTAAAACCTTTGCACTACTGTATAAACATCGGAAAATAGTGAATAACTATTATATTTCATCTTCATTCATAGTAAAGCAATACTATGCACATAATGTCACAGAATAGATATATATATCATTTTGAATAATTTAAGTAAAAGTATCTATTAATTTCGATCGGTTTCTTTGAAGGAGGAGTTCTCTTATTAGTGCTGATTTTTCTCGTTCCAAAACTGTTATCCTCTCGTTTTTCTTGTTGACTTCCTGAAAACAAAGCAAGCATGTTTAAAATGCAAGTCTTCAAACAAACATACGTTAGTTTCGTGTCTTGATCATCCACCTCAGTCGACCTATTCCACTTTCACCTAGTGTACACATTTTTACGCTCCAGCTACCTGCTACACGGTAGTCATCAAACACTAGGCACCAGTTTCCCGGTGGCGAAGTGTTTGAGTACGTACCTACTTATAATAGAAGCTTACAATTTTTCTTTTATTTATCCATTAATGTACACACACATAAAAACAGACAAGAAGAAGGAACAGAAAATAGGTATACTTATTTCTAAAGAAATCTCTTTCAGCATACCTGCGAGAGGAGAGTTGAAAAAAGATTTGTAGACACCACATTCATTTAGATGGGTTTGACGCAAAATGTGCACTTCTCAAAATGAGCAATTCTCTAAATAAGTGTGCACATATCACAATGGGTCAAAATAAAAACCGTTTGCTTAAAATATCTTTTTGTTTTTTTTTTGCATGCATTTTGTAAAGTGCACATCCTGCGTCAAACCCATTTAGATGTGGAATAAACTAATAGACACACACACATAGTAGGTACACTGGTGGAAGCAGCACGTTCGAAGTGTCGCTTACACAGTGGCGACTCCTCTTTTGGCTTTCAAGAAAATTGGCGTTGCGGCGGCAGATTAGGCGTTGACTCTGCTTTGTTAGACGGTACCAGCTGCTCGCCGAAATCGTCTTGTCTACCTAGTGAGTCTTTGTACATACCTCCGAAAGCATGCGATTTTGCGATCGAAGTACTGCTGCATTGCTGGGGGTAGCGGTAGTTCCGGTCGCTGACAGCGAAGACGCGGGTAACGCTAAGTTCATATGTAGCGACAGCTGCCCATGCCTCCAACCGGCTGCTAATGCTCCCAGTTGACGATTGAGTTCCAACACCCTTGCTTTTAGTAATTCTAGTCGCTCTTGATGTGCCTCACTCCAGGGCTCCTGAAAGACGAACAAATATCATGGGTAATTACTTTTTCAAACGATTCGGATTATTTCGGATGTCTTGAATCAGTGGTTAAAGAATGAGAATCCTTTTTAACCGACTTCAAAAGGAGGTTCTCAGTTTGACCTGTATGTATGTTGATCCGCGATTTTCTCGCGTTTGGCTGAACCGATTTTGAAGCGGTTTTCAGAAAAGTATTTGTTACATTCTGAAGAAGGTTGTGGTATTGCATATACAAATGGAATTAATATTTGTTTCGGGATATTTACCATGTATATTTATATTTTGGTTGAGAGCTAATGATTGTGACCATGTCAGCTTAAAAACTTATATTCCAAAAAATGGATACTCCGTGACGTCGCGTCGTCCGCATGGATCCGTTATCATTGTCCACACAATTCGCCGAAACTAGTAATTGGATCATAATCATCCTTTTTATTGGATTAAGCATCTCTCAACTTAGGTCATAGTGCAAGTTTCATCAAAATCGGTTAGGCAGTTTTCAAGATAAGGAGCATACAACCGAATTCTTTAGTGACAAACAGCACGAATGTGTAAATTGAGTTATTATGGGTATTTTGTCAATCCTTTTGGTACCTTACTATGTAACTTGCTAAATTTGTAGTGATGGTGAACCAAAACTAAAAATAGAGAAATAAAAACTTTTTCGCAAAAAAGATAACCAACTTCAAAAACAAACACTAATAAAAACAAGAAGTAGGTACGAAAGAAGCCGACTTTCAAAACGAAATTTATTTTACACTCTTTAGTATTTTGTTTTTGAAGTTGGTAAAAATTAACCGACTTCAAAAACAAAACAATAAAAAATGCAAAAAAAATGTTTTTATTGCCGCCCTATTTCGCATCGCTTTAGATTTTTAGACCGATTCCTAACCCGCTTTCTGCTGGGACTGACGTGACGGTGATAGACATTAGCGCGAACTGTGCGAATTTTTGTGAAGCGAAGGTTCATCAGTCATCGCACTGCCCACCATAAGTAGATAAAAGAACTTTTAATTTACGGCATATTGACTGTCCGTGGACAGAGCGTGCTCAAGAAATACAAGTTCGATTTGGACGTATTGTCCAAATCAAAGATTTTTAAAATTAGTCATATTTAGAATTCCCAAGTTTTTTTCGTCTTTTTTGTCTATTTATGTCATTTTGCGTCAATCCGCACCCAATCAATTAGAAATGATTAGCCCTGCACGTTTAAAAGGGCAGATTTCACCATTAAATTTAAAACTAATCGCAATTAGTTTTACTAAACTCAGGTATGCAAATACAGTGTTCTGATTTGTTGATACCGCTGTATAATCATAGGCCTCAGAAAATTTCCTAAAAGAAGCCCTATAATTTTCAGATATTCTCTTGGGTTCTCTCTGCAAGATGCACCTACTCAGCTATCAACATTTCGCCCTAAATATGCGCAAAAACCCTGCTAGCTCCCCCTCTATACGTAGTAGGGTATAGTTCTCGCCAAACATGTTGGCCGCCCTGAAGATGGCTTTCCGATGTGCAAGGCAAGGGCCGGTGCTATTTTTTTATGTGATTTACCTCTGACATTACATTCGCTACGTATAGTTGTATCTATGTTTGAAAAACATTCGAGAATACTACACTAAGTAGGTAAGCTAGTTTCTATATTATTATCATTGAGTAAGCAAAAAAACTTGTTCGGCCATGACCCGAAAACTTGCTTAGGCAGGTAAGGCTTATGCATGAAACTAGGTAATAATAATTCATTTGATTGTAGTAGTAGGATTATGATGAATTATTGAAGAAAGTGATAAATAGGTATTCGTTATGTCTTGTATTGTTGAAGAAATAAGATAATGCATTGGAACTTCAACTGCTCTTCCATCTTAAAATAGTGATTCAATGGAAATGCAATTTAAAATAGTGATTCATGGTAGATATTATTTATATTCAAGCATACTTCTGTAATATTTTACAGAATTGCAGACTTTCCGTAACTTTTTATGGCAAGGTTACGCTACGATTGGTGTATTTCTATTTGATAACGAGGAAAAAAGTAAACCTAAACCTGATTGAAAATAATAATTACCACATAGGCTCCCATTCTGCCAGCATAACGCATTTTTTCTTGAACTTCTGCTAATTGCTTTAGATACCATTCTCGAGCTTCCTCTACTGCCGATAAGCCTTGCAGTAAAACGTCCTTTTCTTGTTCTATCTGTTTCATACGTTTTAAAAGGTTGTAGTCAACACCGTTGTGTAATGTATGACGGCGAGGTTCCCGCCGACGTGAGACGCGACGCAATTGCGATTGAGTCTCGTTCGCTGATCTGCCGTCACCTAGGCCTCTACTCTGTTCTTCTACGGCTCGAGTCATTTCTTCGAAATCAATCTTGTCCACAGGTATTTCTTCAGTGTCAAACACAGTTTCTTCCTCCGATTTGTAGCTTGATTTCGATATTTCATTTCTTTCGGCGGATTGCTTTTCAAGTCTTGGTGGTTTTGGGGGGCCATATACTCTCCGAGACCCGTCGTGTTTAGAAATAGATACCGTCCCAAGGTGACGAGGCTCTTGCACCAATACATCCTTACGTCCTATTAATTGAGGCATACTTATGGTTCTGTGCTGTGATGAACTTTCAGAGCTTTTTAAAACTAGCCAATTTCGGTCTATGTTTTGTGTATCGTTTGCATCCAACAATGGTGCAGAAGGTGGCCGGTGCGCTTGAGAAACTATTTGAGCACGTAAATCTGGGTTATCGACATCATCACTAAATCGATCATCTTTGCTAGAAGAGCCTTCAACTTGATTACGCAACAGGCATATTTTAAGGCCCGTACAGAACCTTTCGAATGTTAGCAGGCCATCGTGCGACGCTACCTTCTGTAAGCTCTCGATGACACCGCGAGGTAATCCTCGGGTGCGATCGTCCCGCCAGCGATTTTCTATATCCGTGAGTTTTACATATCCAGTGTGTTTGTCGTCCATAATATCAAACAAAGTTCTCATCGCCGAAACAAATTGTTTTGGTAAAGATTCCATATTTCTGGAAGAAGCACGATTCATGATGTTATAGTCCTCACCAAAGTAGCTATTACATTTTAAATATCACCCAGTCTATGTCTTATATTAAATCACAACAAATAAACATTTCAAAAAGTGCATTATTTAACGACACACCTAACTAACGGAATGAAAACATTTACCTCACGGACATTATTATCGGTACTAAAATTATTTATTAAAACGTAAAAACCGAAAATTTGAGTTTGATTAGGCAGCCACTTTATGTTATTTATAGCGCACGGAGCACCATCACCGTCTGTTGTTTGGCCACATGAGGACAAAAATCTGACCGTTTGTCAAACGGTAGATACGTGTGTGGTGGGCGAACCAATCACCCGCTGGGAGGGAATTTGCGAGAGATAATAGCCCACGAGTGCGAGCAGGAGAACCGGTCAAACGGCATTTCGGTCACTTCGGCACCGAGCAGGCAGGTAAGCTCAGCACAGCGACGGAGTGTGTGTTGTTGTAGTTTGTACCTACATACTTCATGCTGATATTAGTTACAATACCATAATTATGAAATAAACTTGTTTTTAATACAGTAGGTACAGTGATACCTAATTTTGCGCTCAGTTTAACAAACAAACGGTGTAGTAAGTAGATAATGTACCTACATAGGTTCTTAGCAGTTAAATAATAGGTGTGTTTTTATGTAGGTGTCAATCGGGGACGTTGACCTAGCCTATACTATGTGGGTAGGTATAGGCACCTACTTACCTATTGTAGTTACATATATACCTAACTATATATATTTATATAAGTAGGAGCTTCAATTTTGTGAAAATTCGTTGGCATAATAAGTAGGTAGGCATAATAAGTTGGTAGTCATAAATTAAAATTGAAGGAAGATCATTTATATAATTATGTCGTGGTGGCCCAGTGGCTAAGACCTCGCCTCTCGTGCTTGAGGTCGTAGGTTCGAATCCGGGCAAGTACCAATGCGTATTTTTCAATTCATATGTACTTTCTAAGTTAAACTTGAACATCGTTGACAACGGTGAAGGAAAACATCGTGAGGAAACCTGGACTTATAGTGAGTTTATTATAAGATTGTGCTCCATTGGTGTAATTGCTGCAAGGCGTTCCAGTGCGAGGATAAACTAATACATAAATAAAAAAAAAAACAATTTGCCAAGTAGGTAAAAGCCTATTAAACCAGTAGTAACTTCTCTAATCTGTTATTAAACTCACAAAGTTATAAGTTTCTAGCTTCTGCCCGCGTGAAAAGTTAGTTATTATCCCAATTCCCAAGCATATCTATCTATGTACAGCCGGGATAAAAAGAAACGTCTTAAGTTCTTTCCTACTTGTCTTAAATGTGCCAAATTTCATCCAAATCTTGTCTTAATAGACAAGATTGATTAACCGACTTCGAAGCCAAGTGAGCCGCTGCAGGCAAAACTTAGTTAGATGGGGGTACCTACTCCAATGACCCGCAGTGCGATTGCGGAGCTTCGTCCCAGACAATGACTCACCTCCTGTCGCAACAAAACCTGCACCCTGAGGGACCTGTGTGAGCCAAATGAAAACGCTGTTGACGTGGCTGAATTCTGGTCAAAACGTATTTTGGAACTTACAACGGATATTTAAACAGACTTTTTTTCCAAGTTACCAAATCAGTAGGATCACAGATAATATAATACTACAGTAGCATAAAATATAGTTTTAATAGTTATAAATCAACATTTTATTTACATTCATAACTTTTTTAAACTAAATGTAGTTTTAATATACTTTTTTTTTACAAAAAAATACAACCGACTTCCAATAGGGAACTATCCGCAAAGTTGAGCTCAGATGGCGCCACAGGAATCAGAGTAAACAAACTAAACTGTCCAAGTCAAACGACAAAATTTCGCAGTTTATGCATACACAATAAAAAACTAATAGTGAAAAATAATGGAGCTAACTAAGAATTGAGGAAATCAGACCATACTGCAGGAACCCGGCTTCGAGAGCGCGGTGCATCATTATCAGGAAAAAGATACCGGATTTAGTTGAAAGGAACGAATATGAATGCGAATTTGTACATCCAATTAATATTCAAAACAATACTTCCAGGTCGATTTTATATGACTCGCATAATTACTTCGCAGTGGTATGTACCGTCTTGTACACGGTCACATTATGATGGTGGACAGCAGTCCAATGTACTATTTATGCCAAAAGCATTGCCAAAGCCTAAACGCTGACTCTTCCTTACCACCCTTTAAAATTTCGAAACACACTATAATACTAAAATTATACAGGCGAAAGTTTGTGAGGGTGCTGTTATGTGTGTGTAAAGCGATTCTCCATGAAAACATCAACAAAATATTATTTATATAATAGATTTATTATTATTGATGATAGTGTTACATAGTCTTTGTACTCCACTCCGTCAAGCGCCATCTGTCGGGAGCAATTAGCAGTAATGTTCCCTATTAAAAACACTACAAAGTTTTTATTTTTCACTTTTTTGTTGTGGCACCTAGTTAGTGGGCAATGTCTATAGTAATATCACTTCTTACTAATATTATAAATGCGTAAGTTTGGATGTATGTTTGTTACTCAATCATGCCAGATTGGTTTACATTTAAAAGGACTTTGCGAAATTTGTGAGATATTAATTTATATAATAGTCACAGATGAGTCACAGTCGCTGGTGATTTTTTGTATTTTCTATCCGATCCATTCCATAGACAAGTCATACACTAAAGCTGCGCTAAAATTAAAGACAACGACAACGACATGTCATCGTCATGACATATCATCTGTCTATATTTGTACAAGTTTTCGATTCCATTCCATTCCAGTTTTATTCTAAAAATCCAATTAGATTCTGTAAATAAAATACTTCAGTAGATACAAGAACACAGCAGATAGGGGTTTTTACTAATAACCTGATTAAACATTGGCTAAACTACCTCAGTACGCAATTATAGTCAAACGAAATAAATAAATAAAAATATGAGTAATGCAGAAATTAAAAGTGATCTAACTGAAGTTAACGAATTAAATGGAAACGTAAATCAAGATAAGGTGCGCAAAGGATGGGTAAAATTCGACGACGAATCTCCGAAAACCACAGAAAATGAAATACTACCAAGTGTATTATCCCCCGCGGGAGCGAGTACATCTGCACCAACTGCTGAATCTGCCGCTGTTCTAAAAACTGAAACAGTACATATAAATTTGGAAAGAGGTGACAAAAATGTTGAGCCCATATCATTAGGGACACTATCTAAAAATGTTGAGTTTGTCAATGTTCGTCAAGGTTTTTGTAAGTATTGTGCATTTTCTAAGCCATAACATAAAATCCCATGAAAATTATCATGCTAACCATTTATACTATAATCTTTATAGCCAATGGTGACATTATTGTCACTCTGTTGCCTGTAAATACAAAATGGCCTTGGGTGACAGCGGCACATTTTAGACCAGAACTTGTACCTGAGGAGTTAATGGCGCAAGGTTTAACGGTAAGTTGTAAATGTCATGTGACTTGACAGCTTGTAACAATTTGTGTTTTGGCATGATTAAAAATTGATTGTTTAATTTCAGCTCACTGTTGAGGAGTATGTTCATGCGATGGAACTGCTTATTAATGATGCTCGGTTTACTATGTACAATATATGCTACAAGCGTGTGCTTGTTTGTTGGATAACACTTGCATTCCTTGTGCTGTTAGCACTTTTGTTTTCAGGCCTGACTGGCCTTATGTTATTTTCGCTGGGTGTATTATGGCTGATTCTTAATGCAGCTGCAATATTTTTATGCATGTGGATAAAGTTAAGATTATCAAAAGGATTGGAACAATGTCTGGCAAGAGTTAACAAATTGCTCAATAAACATAAATTGATTCTTGCTCTTGATGATAGAGGGAAAATTTCATGTCACAAAGTAAATCTCTGCTTTATATACTTTGATGCTGGACCTTGTATTGCCCACATACAACAGTTCATTGAAAGTGAAGAAGGTAAAACAATAATGCAGGGCTGGGAACAGAGGCTTGATGTGCCTACTAATGATATTGTGATTCAAGGAACCCAGTCAACCAGACTGTCCAGGAAACAGGTATGTATGTTTTATTGGTTCAGTAATTTGTCAATTTTATGATAGTTCTCAATGGATTGGCATATTCAGCTGAAATAAAATATTGTTGGTACCCAAAAAAGTTATAAGAATTTATTATTGTAAATTGGGTACTTTATCTATATTTGGTTTGAAGTTAATTTAAATGCCATACCTAAGCATTCTAATGCTACAAATTTAGATCCAATACGCAACACAACTAAACTTTATTTAGTTTGGGACTTTTATGCATGTTAAATTATTGCTTATTAATATGCTGTTAATGGTTTTAGATTTTGCTTGATGCATATTTTCTTTATTCAATAACCCTAGGTTTAAGAAAACAGAACCATGGTTTAATGGTAGCTGGATAAGACAAATTCATCTTTCTTTAAAACTATATTCAAAATAATAATGAAGAGGACTTAACCTTGTAAGCAATTTGTTGTAACTTACTAATTATGCATTTGCACCAGAAAACATTCAACATTTATTAATGATTGGAATTGAACCACCATGTATGAAAAAATCTCACAATTCTTTTTCCTAGTTTTTATTCACACTATGTACAAGAGATTATTTTGATAGACTTCTAGTTTTGGAAGTCATAGGACAAAGTCATGCTTAATATTCTTTTCTTAATATTACCTTTTTTTATTATTCTCATTTTTTTTTTCTATTTCTTTCCTTAATATTGGGAATTCACAGTTGGTGATTGTTAGCTGCAATTGCGCTGTCTACAAACATATTCAATAGACATGTTTGTGTAGACATGGATTGCGTATGTAAAACATGTCAATAGATAATGCATACATGGGTCTATAAATTGAGAGGTAACAGATTAGCCAGTGTAAACGCCTGATTACATCATATTAAAGATAGATGTGTTACTGGTATATCAGTGTAAAGTTTGTGTGTAGGTATGACCCAATTCTATTTTTATTTTAATCTGCTGGTATGGGCCTGGGCTATGTACTGTTATTTATTTATCTTAGCATTCATATTAACACCAAAAAAAAAAAAACAATGTAGCGCTTTGTTTATCGATGTTGTAATAGACAAAGTTAGTTTTATTTTAATTTTACAACTATTTCGAAACGCACAATGGTCCACTTAAGGGACTAAGTGCGGAAACTAAACCCCTCTAACATAACATAACAACTATTTCGATTTATTTCATTTAAAAAAGTTTTAAATTTTTGTTGCTGACTGTACTTACTAAGGGTATAAGGTTGTATCTAATTAGAATATTCTTTTTTTGCATGTATCTGAATTTTATTGGAGGAAGGGAGTTAATCTTTGCTTTGCTCTGCTGGTTCCAAAGTGTGCACTTAAAATATTCCCCTTTAGTTGAAAAGTGAAGGATCTAAATAGGTGCCTAATAAACCACTATTTATTTTTTAATTTCATCATCTAAAGATGCACTTTGTAAAATAAAATAAAAAAGCAATTATTTCTTTAAAGAAACAGTTTGCGTAAGAGCACTATTACAACATGTTGATGTCACAGTGCAAACAGTACCGTGAAACGATCCATAAAAAAATCCCACTTCCTATATAGTGTTACAAGACCTATGACAAAGCTTTTATCTACGCATTCTGTACGTCAATCCTCGTAAAATTATATGAAAATAATTGCTGGGAAATTACTTTCATTGGTTTGAAATGCCCATTAACCTGTACCTGTGATGACCTTATGGATGCATCAGCGAATGGCCGATTTCATATTAGACGATATAGATAACGACACGATTTCGTGGGACTGGTAGTTTCATACCACAGACATAAATCTAACTAGATGACGCGATTGTATGTACTTCGCGTGCCAAAAAACGGAAGTAAAGTCTGAGCTATTCATTTAGCATTATCGGCACCGGAAATCCACCGAAATCTAGAAAAATGCCTTATATGCCATATTGAGCTGTAAAGAAGGTATAGAAAAAGTTGGAAAGAAAACAATGTTTTCTTTCATTGGTAAGTAAATTTGCTTTTATTTGCTTTTAAATTGTTTGTGAAAAAGTGGCACGCTTGTTTTCATACAGATGGGCGTTATCTATTTAGATTTATGTCTGTGTTTCATACATTTTCATATCGTAAAATTATTACATAGTATTTTAACGCTAAACTAATTATAACTATCTAGAATTATAGACTGATCGCGTCTCGACATCGTCGGATAAATGAAACTACCAGTCCCACGATATCGTGTCGTTATCGCCCAATGTGAAAACGGCCATTGGTGTTACCGTACCTGAATACTGGGCCGAACATAATATTTAAAAACTATATTTGCCATCGACACGCTAAGAAAAAGGTCTGTAATAGTAATGCTGTAATAAAATGTCGACTGTTTACATAATGAAACCAAGCTAAATACTTGCTAAGTGTTTACCAGTTTTCCACTGGTATTCGCCCCATCTGCATACATTATTGATAGCATTACATCATGAAAGTGTGCTATTCGCGCAACACTCCAAGATTTAAATAATGATCCTGAGTATTGTGAATCTGCTTTAAACACTTGCACATATTGAATAATTATGCTTATTCATATCAGAAAAATTGACTTTGGATCCTTCTCTTTTTTAAATAGCTTTGTTTATTATTATGTACTTAGTATATCCCTTAACGAACTCAGTTTTAACACATACTTAGGTTGGTAGAATCCTGTGTAGTTTTTGGTGGGTAAGCAAGGCATACGAATGTGCAGGGTATGGCAGAGCAAGTGTACCTCCGGTACCTGCAGCGGTGGGGGAAAGACTTCCTGCGCCGCCGGCTCGACTGGACTCTTGACGAGGAAGGCGGCAACCCCGCTGCCCCGCGGCATTTAACACAGGCGCTCTGTCCTTGTCAATATGTTGAGGAAGTATTGCGGAACAAAGAGCCCAGAGATACACGCGCTTGTTGTCCGCTCTGCAACGATTGGCTCAGGCGCCGCGGTCTTGATTGACCAAATGTCTTCACTTTTGGCAAGTCTTCAGATTTGTAATTGTATACAAACCATTAATTAATTTTATTTATCTTTATTAATCTTATATTTGATTTTCATCTTTCACAGGAAAGGGGGGCTCTTCTATATTTACGGTATGCAGGACGCTGGGGATCACAGGCTGTTAAAAATAGACTTAACCTGAGCAGCCTGGTGCCTGGACGCCATGGTGAGAAATATGTGTGTCCTTGTCAGTTTATAGAAGAGCACCTAAAGGTAAAACCTCCCGCGGGCATTGCTAAATATTTTACACTTCCTAACCAGAATGTTCAAGTTTATTAATTTACTTTAACGGGAAACAAAATAATTCGCATTATTGAATGTATTCATCCATATTATACTTATGTAACCTTTCCGTCCTTATAGTAAAATAACATATCATTATATTTAGCAATAACTAAAAATGTACTTAAATACATATTTGTAATTTTAGTTTATAAGATTAATGGGTAAGTTTGTACAAGGTGCAGATTAAGAGAGTATGATATGTAGCTCTCGCCGCTCATTTCTTTAAAACTGTAATTTGTAAAAGGTCGAATGTAAATCGAAATACCTTTTTTAATCTGGTTATGTATTTATTACAAGTGGATGAGATGACCAAATACATAGTTATGCTGTCCGTATTATATTAGTATTTAAGCTGCTATTGTTAGTTTGTATCTCAACCACAAGGCTGTTAATTCAACAGTACAACTGTTGTATTATTTTATCAGCTTTAATTTTTTTTCAAAGTATTATGTAGTTGGAGATAGCTGCTGAAGCTAAGTAAGTATGAGCGGCGAGAACTACTTTTTACAAACTTCCTTAATGCTTTGCCATACTTACCCACGGGTTACTTTTTCTGAATCAACATTTGCTTGAATAACAAAAGTATTAAAAACTATCTTAATTTGTCGCTTTCAAATACATATATTATAATCGAGTACCGTTTTGCTTTTGTTATTGGAACAAACGTTATTTGGTTTCGAGTGGGTAACCCCTTACCCAAGATTTAAAACGTTAAAAATAAGTATTGTATCATCGCCAACGCTCATTATTTCTATCAACACACCTGATTAAAATTTAAATGTAGAGAAATAAGCTGTTACTAGGTATTATACATTTTTTCAAAAACGAAGCAATCTCAAATGAAGAAATTCTCAAGGAATACGCCTGATTTATGTATGATAATAAATTGTGTAGTTATAATAATTTTATCGAGAATTCATGTCGAGTGGCCATACATTTAAGCTTTTACTGTTGTACAGATCTAAGTAATTTTATTGGTGTATATTTTAGTTTCGTAAAAACCATAAAATCAATTTTTATTTAGTTTCTGTATTGTTATTAATTAAGGATAATTAATATTATACTTCGTATTTTTCTTTTACACAGATTTTATATTTTATGCAGGAGCAGTACTTAAAAAACATTGTTTTATTTTATTTTAGTCCTATTGGTCATTAATTACAATGATCAGCTTATTGTAAAAAAATAATATGTAAATTATCAGTCTGAAATTTATGAATAATCGCTATTTTGAGATTTTATCTGGAAACAATGGAATCACAATTGCACAGACTAGTCGTCTACAGTGACTAAGGGCACACATAGAATCAGTGTGCTGTAATGATTCATAATAAAACCAAAGCTCAAAGTGTGAAATTGTTTCAGAACTATTTATTTTCAAATGATTGTTTTTTAAATTATAAGTACGCAATCGTTAATCATTTAAAAGTAACATAGCCTTAATTAATGTTAAAGCCGTATAATAAAATATAATTGAGCATAATGTTACCTAAAGCATTATACTCTTGCCCAGTTTCTGGAATGGAAATGATCGTAGTATTAATGTGGCAAATTGTAAAACTTTTGTCATTGTTTTTATAAAATATTAACAGCCAATTAAATCACTTGAACTGCGAATAATTTGTGATGTAACGATATTTTCGTTTCAGAAACAGAGTGGTACCTACTATATCAAATAATACGCGTTATATACCATACATTCCCATTTTAAAATTGTGTCTAAAATAATTACATACTTAAGAATTACATACTTAAAAATGCTTATGTGCCACCCACCTTTACTGAAATTATTGCTGTAGCCACGTAATACTGGATTACCTATAAAAAAATGAAGTAATCATTGAAAGAAAAACCCATCAAAATTCATAATTAAAACAAAAATCGGTCAATTTGTATTCTAACAACATAAAGCTCTGTCCACACATTTTCGGGTTCGCGTCCCTGACGGAAAACGGCAGGAATCGGTTACATACGATTTGTACGAACTTGTTCACACATCTCCGTATGAGGGGAATCCGGATCGTTCATACAAATCGTATGTTAGTGTTCCGTCAGAGACGGAAACCCGGAAATGTGTGGCAACAATGCCTTATATTTCCGGGTGTTGAATTGTGGAAACTTTTTTTAGAATATACTTACGTAACACACATCGTCCTTCCCTTGGTCCGTAGTTTTGCACACATCGTCGCCAAGTCATTTCGATGTGTCATGCAAACTTTCTCGTGTGGATAAAATATAACTGGTACTACACTAACTATTTAAAAGAAAAGTCGGTGGCACTGTAAATAAATAAGGCTGACATCATTCGTTTCCTCTTTATAATAAAAAGTTATATGTTCATTAACTAAATAATTAAAAATAATCATTTCTTCAAGCAATTTTCTAAAAGTTATTCATGGCTTTACTATGAGTCGTGTATTTCTAAATAATTATCGCATCGTATAGTGGAGCGCACTGCTCCGCAATTGGGAGTAGCTCCGCGCGTTTTCGTGCAGTTTCGTTTGCACTAGAACTGAAAATATTGTTGGTTATTCATTCCTCTTTGGTCTGCTGCATGCACCGGAGCATAATTCTTGTGTTTATATGAAAGTCGAATTTAATGTATCACATTTAAAAAAGTAAGTGTAAGTGTTTTCACTGGAATTACTAAATAAAGAGGAGACGTTACGCTAGGCCTTCTAAATATCAAATCTGGTATTAGAATACAAATACAGAGAATGTTTATTAAAAATAAGAAAGTATTCGTAACGTTGTGATCAATGTAATCTTATTCCGTCCTAAATATTAAAAAGTAAGTATAAGATACATAGTTGTAAAAATCAGTATATCTTTACTTATTTACATAATATTATTATTTTTATGTAACTAAGTTGAATAATATAATATACACATATTTTTTTAAAATTTTGGTTAAATTTGATTTTTCCCTTAGCAAAAATATGGCCAACCCCCCAATAACTTGTTAATAATATTATTTTCATCCCATCTATTCGAAAAGAGACTAAGCTTTCCTCGGTAAGTTCGAGCAAAATCGGTCATTCCGGCGCACTTAATAACAGTGACGAAATGACTTGAAATTGGAACACTATTTAATTTAAAAGTTTGAACGCATTTCTCTTGTATAAGTCCTGCCCGGTAATAAAAAAAAGTTATTTAGCAGCAAGTAGCAAAAATAAAAAAATCCGACTGTAAGCAGTTTACGTCTTTTTAATTCGCTTCTCAACACTATTTAATTTAAAAGTTTGAACGCATTTCTCTTGTATAAGTCCTGCCCGGTAATAAAAAAAAGTTATTTAGCAGCAAGTAGCAAAAATCAAAAAATCCGACTGTAAGCAGTTTACGTCTTTTTAATTCGCTTCTCTTAAGAGAAGCGAATTAAAAAGACGTTAACGGTAGTGTAGTGTAGGTAGGTGAGTAGGATAGGGGGTAGGTAGCCAGTTGACGGGAGCGAAGCCGCGGGGAACAGCTAGTGTGTTTATAAATGCCTAACTCTGTCTGCCACCTTTTCACGCTTAAACTCCTAAGCCGATTTAGAAGAAATTTTGTATAGAGATAATTTTTTGACAAGATCCTGTATATCCTTTATACGATAGTTTTTATTCCGGTAGTGGACGAAGCCGCGGGCAGAAGCAAGTACCTATAATAAAATTGCTGAGTCGGAGGATACCTACATATTCGCGAGCTGGCTGACCAGAACCAAATATATCCTCCGACTGCAAAGCATGATTTTCTTCTTGTTTACGGCTTTTTAGTTCGCTTTTTAAGCAGTCGGGTTTTTTGATTTTTTGAATGAACTTTTCTCATTTATAACTTTTTAGTTAGAAAAAAAAAAAAGAATTAGGTACATTTAAACATATAAGTGTAATATATTTTTGAAATCTCCTCTTATATCCCTTTATTTTAATACCCCACACAAAGGGAATGGCGGAAAAAAAATTGGGTCCGCAATATGGCGCCCAAAAGCCGCCATTTTTCTATTTTCCAATTTTAATGTAGCCAGTGGCACTCGCAAGGTTAAGACGAATCGATTGACTTACGAATCATTAAAATCGGCCAACGCATTTGGTCTCTGGAACGCTACATAGGAACAAACATACATACATAGACTGATAAACACATTATTCTGCTTCGGCAGTCGGGTAAAAATTAAATATAAAATAGTGGGTATTTAAATAAAAGAGTTGTCTAGAATCAACATAATTTATTTAATAACTACCTATGTTTTACAAGAAATAAATACCTACAAAATTCTTCACAATGAAACATATTCACGATAGGGAATTATTTAAGTACCTATACAATTAACAAAGTAGTACTTTAATTACAAAATCCCTTATGCTATACTGAATGGCAACAGCAGGCGTAGCGGGGAGGGATGGAGTAGACTTCCAAAAAAGTGACGCACGATGATTCTCATTTCTGTTAATGGCATAAGTAGTTAAGCGATAAAATAAAATAAAATCAAAAAGATATAATGCTAATACGTCGTATAAATTAACAAAAAGAGCATTTGAAATATACTCTCTGATTAATTACCCGGAACTACTCGTTAGACTAAAATACTTAATTTGTACAAAGGTTGACATGCCTTGTTGAAATGGAAAGGGCAGCAGTGAGACATAAATAAGAGGTAAGGTCAGTTGGGGCAAGTGCGGCGCATTATTTTATAAGTTCACTTTGCACTCGGGCAGCGTTGATACTTTAACAATTTTTAAATAATTTGTTTCAGTACTACATTGCCTGATGAATAATCTACGTACGGAACTTACCATTTCAAGCAATCTAATACAGATTTTTAGGATTTAATTGAGTTTTTAAAAGCTTGTCCCTAGCCGCACTTTCCCAACCAAACGGGGCAAGCGCGGCAGTAGTAAAAAAATCCAGAAAATGACTATAATCTGTAATTTCAACGTAAATATCAGTTCGAGAAACGTTACAACAGAAGACGATATTCGATTCTCCGTTCCTAGATATAAGGTTCATAAAAAAAACATCTTTCTTTTTCATTGTAAAATGGGGCAAGTGCGGCACATTTCCTAAGGACAGGGGTGCTAAACATTTATACCCGACTACCCAAGAAGGAAGGTTAAGGTTACGGGGTGCATGTAATTTGCATGTTCTGTTTGCCTTCCTAGAGATTAAATGGCTTGACCGATTTTGATGTGTGAAGTGTAGTTAGACTCGTCTCTATATCAGGAGTGCCATAGGATTTTAAACATAATTATGCTGTCCCCACAGAACATAATATACCCTGTCCCGCTCCTTGGCAAAGGTCTTCCTCAACTCCATCCAAACTGTGCAATTACCCGCCAGATTCGACCAGTTAGCCTAAAACTCTTCTATGCAGGATTGATTGAAAAAAAAGGACAAAATATATCTTTTAATATTTTATTGGCATCATTAACTAATCGTTAATTGAATGTGTGACATTGCATTGGTGGAATTTTATATTGACTACTAGCAGCATAAAATGTAGTTCCGTTTCGGATAGCCGCTAAAGCTTTTTGTAAAGTTTCGTGAGTCCAACTCGGTCCATGTCTTTTTTACATAATTTCGTACCATGGTCTGGAAATTTAAAAAATACATGAAACAAAAACGAAGGTTCAAAACTTCTGACCTGGGGCAAGTGCGTCGTAGTGCCGCGCTTGCCCCAAGCATGGTAGCCGCACTTTCCCAAACAATAAAATTTGAAATTAGGTTTTTAAACCGGCAATTATAGCTTATTTTGCTAGATACAAATTAAATAACTACGTAAATATGAACCTTAGGATTCAAAGAAAACACTTACGTTCTTAGATCAGCCCATTTCTTGAAAAAAAAACAAAAGTTTTAGCACAACAACGAACACGTGTCAACTTCAAACCATAGAGAAATCTCAGTGTAAAATAAAAATGGCGTCAAATCCTTTTTCATTCAAGTGACGCCCCCAATCTCTTTTCCCGGAACTAATTTTGTTTGCCCTCACGTCACTAGATGGCAATTTTATCAATATCATTGGTAATTTTTTGTATAATGATGCTCGCCGCACTTGCCCCAAAGCCGCACTTGCCCCTACTGACCTTATAACGGTAAGTAAACTTTGTTTGCCTGGCTTCCTATCAGGGCTTAAAGCCCGTGATGAAACAGTTTGCGCACTAGCTCAGTAATTGGCTGCTACACTACGCGGGGCGATTCGCGCTCGAACAACGACCAAAAATCGATTTTGAAAATTATTAGATAGAGTAGAAGAGAGTTCGCTAGTTTTTCTAAAGTATATAACTACGTAGTAGAAGTGGCAAAACAAAAGCTAATTTTCTATCCTAATTATTGAAAATAGTGTAAATCTTTATCACACGGTTTCTAAATTGTGAAATTGGAGGTAAGAACGTGTTAAACCCTAAAAGCCATTTTAATAGGTTTTGATGCTAATGTATTAATACCTACGTAGTAGAAGTGGCAAAACAAAAGCTAATTTTCTATTCTAATTAATGAAAATAGTGTAAATCTTTATCACACGGTTTCTAAATTGTGAAATTGGAGGTCAGAACGTGTAAAACCTTAAAAGCTATTTTAATAGGTTTTGATGCTAATGTAGAGCTAGCGGCTTGACAAGTAGGTACTCCCGTACTCAACTTCCAAATTCAGAAAACGGGTTATGTAGATGATTTTTTAAGGCAATTAACCCATTCAAAGCTATTGGTGGCGGATAGGGTCTTTTTTGCTCACGACAAGGGCCTAAGGCCGTGTTTCTCACCGCTAAATTATCGCAGAATTATTGTGACAAATTGTCAAGCACGCGTTATCCGCTGTGATTGGTTGAATGAATTTTCAACAGCCAATCACAGCAGATAACTGGCGATTATTCGTCGATTACTTTCAGCCCGATAGTTGAGTATTGAGAAACCGGGGGTAAGCCTACAACATAGTGGTTGCAACTTGCAAGCACCTCTGCTATTAGAGCTCTGTAGTACGATTTACAATTCTTTAAGTATTCCATACAGGGTTATTTTTACTTATTTTTGAAATGGAAACTTCTTTCTTTGAGTAATTTGCTAATTTTACAGCGTCATCGACATGCTAATATGAGTGTGACCGAATAACAGAGGAATAAAGTTTTCACATCTGTCTGCAGTTCCCATGACAGCGTTTATTGTAAAAAAATAAGCTTACCTTACATGGATTGCTATTATATGTAGGTTATTAAGCAAGTACCTAGACAATTTAGTAAGTACCTAAGTATTTGAAATTGAATAAATTCAACTTTTAAAATTTATAAAAACCGGTACCTTGATGATGAATCTTCTAGTTCCTTCGAGCAGACATGTTACAAAAAATAAAATTTAGTGTAAAAGATTATACAATAGACAACAGGCCCTAGGATGGAACATACTTATAGAAAACAAATCGTCGCTTGCCATCGGGCGAGGGTCAAGCGCGGACCTATCGATAATAATAAAAAAAAACATCTTTTATAAATATTTACAAAATCTTGACATAGTTTTTTTTTTTATATCGCCGTGGCCGCGCCATCGGATCGCACATTAAGACCTATATAAAGAAATATTGACTCCTAGCCGTTTCAGCATAAATCCACCTACATTCATAATAAACTTCGATATTATCATCTGTTAGGTACTATTAGTTAGAACTAAAAAAAACTAATTAAAAGAAAGCATTTCTTGGTGCTACTAACTCGCAGTAAGTAGTGACTTAACAGTTGTAAAATTACTAAAAGGCAGGATACGTATGCAGGGAGAGAGAGTGTCGGGGCATTCCGTAAATCCGTACGCGCGGAATACCCCACTATAAATTCTATATAAAGCGCATAATGTGTATACACGTGCAAATATGTGCGTGCAGCACGGCTTTACAGCCTGCCTGGTTGATTGGCGGGAGGAGGTGAGTGTCTCTCCTGTACGTAGTAATAGTTAGTATTCTTTGACTTAGTTAAGCAATAAAAGAACATTTCTAGAATCACAGACACAATTTATTTCAAAATAAAGATTATGAAAATAGAAGGCATAACAATATCAAAGTCCAGTATTATAAAAAAAAAAAAAAATATGATAACATCATGGTCATGGTTAACACTGTTTTTTCGGTTGACTTTACAAATAAAATAAAATATCACAGAAAATGTATACAAGCAAATATTAATCGTTGAACATAGCAAAAAAATTTAATTCTATTTATTTAATTTGTGCATTTTGTTGAATTTGATCATATTAACCAAATAACTTAAACCACTAGCTATTTCATAAAGAATCTATTCTACACAAAAATTATAATATATTTTGTTCAAGACGGTGTGTCAGTTGGGTTTAGGTCAATCAAGGAAATAGGGAATAGCGCTAAAAAGTAGACCTCTATTACAAGGTCATTTTACAGAATGTTTTCTTTTATAAAGGTTAATTATTGTTTCGGATAACAGCATGATAACGAAGATGGATTCCTAACTAGAAGCTTTAAACAAAGTGTAATCCCAAACTAGTTTTCTGCAAAACAAGTACTTTATTACTTTCCTATATTACTAACTAGTAGCCCGCCCCGGCTTTGCCTAGGTTATAAAAATTAATAGCCTAACTGGAATAATGTACCTTTCAAACGGTGAAGATTTAAAAAAAAAAAAAGTAGTTGTATTTGTTCCAGAGATTACCCTAATGCGTTTGAACAAACTCACAAAATTCGGGCTCTCTCTTTATAATATTAGCAAAGATAGTTTAGGATTTCGCCCAGTAGTACTCAAAATTCACTTTAAATAATATTGTTTTGTTACCAGGTTTCTCAAGCTTGTTCATTTATGTAGTCCAAACCCAACACAACAACGACCGACAGGTAATGATATTTTCTATAAAAAAAAAATATTGGTTGTTTGTAAAGTAGGTTTACGATCGAGATGTTTACGTGATAACGTCTTATTGGTGATATGCCGCTAGAGTGAGAGAGACGGAAGATCGGTCCACTCACTCGAACGCTATGCCAGCCTCCGCTCGTGAGGATTCCGCGTGACAAGTTTCACGGAATGACTGGCAGCGCTCGAGATGAGACGGGAGATCGGTCCGTCTCTCTCTCGTTATACCTGCGATCGCGCTCGTGAGGTTTTGGTGTGACACAAGTTTCTGAACATGTCACCCGACTAAAACGATTTTAAAGACGTTATCACGTCAAAAAACGATTTTAAAGACGTTATCACGTCAAGAAACACTTTCCATACAACAAATTATAATTAATTTAATTAATACTATTAAAAAATAAAATAAATTCGTAGTGTAACACAAAAATATGACTTAACAATCCCTTAGGCACAAGTTTTTGAACTATAGTTAACTCAACCAAAGCTTAAATATGGTAAACAATGGTTTAAAATATTGGTAAAACGTTTTTTCAGTCTAAAAATTGGTCAAATAATTAATTCTCCGACTTCGCGAAATTTGAAACTATTGGTTGATTTAAGTAAAGATAAAAAAAACCGGGCCGTAGTCGCAACAGAGCTATAGATTTGTATAAAAAAAAACTTATTATATGAGATGTGCAGACAATAATAACACTGGTACGTAGTAGTTTTGTTTTATTAAGTTTCATACTTGATGTTGTATTATTCTGCCACGCTCATTGAATCTGTTGTCAGTTTTTCTCTAGCAGCTCTAGTTTTTGAAATATTAACATACATACATTTTTTGCGAAAAATACTCAAATTATAAAATTAAAAAACTTGTTTCTTTTATAAGATTTTCTTGCATGAATCGAAACTTCAGCCTTGTTTTGAATGCTCCAGCAGTAATCACCATCATATTTGCATTCCAAAGACCCTGGACAGCTCTTCCATCGTGCAAATGTCCTGATGAAAGCGTTCTCCTTGTTCTTCGCTTAAATCGCCTAAATTTTATGGGAAGCGGTCTAAATGGATGAAGAGGAAATGCATCTTGAGGCTTACGTTACATCCTAGTCTTTGAAAGTGCAATATGAGCTGCTCAATGTGTTGAATATAGTCTGGAGACTTTTATTTCCTAAGAAATGTTGCACAACCCAAACAAATTCAATCCATGCAGATTTCACTTTATAGTCAGTAAAACTTTGATCCTTTATTAGTCAAAAATATCAGCTTTTATTTTTTCTGTCTGCTGGCTTCTGAAACGCCTTGTAGTGTTACATTAGAAGTACTAGGTTGCGTATCAGCCACAGTTTCTTCGCTGGTATTAAGAATTGGTCTAATAGCTGATTTGAAATTCGGGTAAATCCATTTGAATTTGCAGTTTATCCCGGTAATATTCACAACATTAACAGTCATCGTGATGATTAGTCGGTGCACGCCAAATCATAGGACTTTTGAACTTCAAAGTAGGTCTTTTATATACAAAATTTGGGATCCATGGCTTACTAAACACTTGTAATGGCGTCCCAAAGAAGTCCTTTTTTTTAAGTCAGACGCACTTAAACGACATTCTCGAAACATATATTCAGCACAAAAAGTATTTGGATCGTTTAAGCAAGTTCTTCTTAATGTAGACTTATCGATTTATTTATGGAATATAATAATTGTTTGCACAAAAAAAAAAAAATAGTAAGCCAGCCAGCAGAATTTTTAAGAAGTACCTGTATCACAAAAACTAGAGCTGCTAGAAAAAAAACTGAGGGCAGATATGAAATCAGCGAACTCAAATTACTAAGAAACTGTTTAGAAACTTCATAAAAAAAGTTAAATTTTGTTTACCAGAGTAATTAATGTTTATTGTAACTTTACTGTATTATGATGAACTAATGATAATACAGTTTTATTTTGCAAATTGTAAGGTTGAGATGAATGAAGTGTGTGTTTTTGGCTTTAAGTCGACATTTGAGCAAATTAATAAAACTACTGCATTATTAGTTGTTTTAAAAAAGTACATATTTTATATAAAATTAATGCTTTCTCTTTTTTTTGGGTACGTTCTGGTTGCATGGGTATGGATAAATATAGACACCTTTAAAGTTGTTAGGTTGATCTTTCACTTGGGACTCCTTATCGACAGGTTCAATACTATCTCCATCGAGTTCACTGTTGCCAGCAGGACACACAAGTGACTCCAGTGATGTGGCAGTGGACCGGTTTTGTAGTATTTCCCGAACGGCAAGATCAAGAAATGGTGTATTGGCTCCTTCCTCGACACTGTGATCTGAAGTGGTGGACTTGGCAAGAGTGCCGTCTTCGTGAGCGGCATCGTCTTCGAGAGCAGCTCGCTGCATTAGGTCAAGCTGCGACTCACGGGCCTCCATCAGGAATATGCTCTCCTGTTTATTGCCACAAATCAATTTAAACAACAGTGAGATGAAGGTAGACTATACCGACAAATTCGGCTCGGTGCGGACTTTAACTACCAAGCCTGGACTAATATAAATAACTAATGAATGTAACGCTATACCCATGCATCAAAAAGGTGTAAATGTTGTGCTGTTTTTTTTGGCGTTTCTTTCAATGAATTAAAATTATTATACACCTAACCTCGAGTTTCTCAACTCAAAATTATCGCAGAATTAGTGCGACATATTGTCAAGTACGCGTTATCTGCTATGATTGGTTGAATGAATTTTCAACAGCCAATCACAATAGATAACGCGTGCTTGACAATTTGTCACATTAATTCTGCGATCATTTTGAGCTGAGAAACTCGGGGCAAGTGAGCTGCCCAAAAGACATAATGTGTGGATCAACTATATCATTATCAAGAACTTATTTTTATTTATATCTGCTTTCTGACAAATCAATGTTTTTTTTCTAATTTTTACTTTCAAGCAAATTTTATTAACTAGGGGGAAATAAGTTTAAAACAATTTTTTTGTCGAAATTGGTTAAACAAATACTTAACAAAAAAAGATTCATGGGGCAAAAGAAAGCAATTATGCAAGCATGCGGTTTTAGTTTAGTATTGAAGTGTTGAAAAACTTACACACATAGTTGTACATTAAGAATTTAATTGGTGCACGCCTTAGTCTTGCGAGTTATTACCGTCTTCTCCAGGACATTATATTGTAACGTGTAAACACGAAATAAGCACATTGTTATTTATTGAGGCTTGGTTGACAGACAGCATTGGCTGCGACCCGATGATTTGGTTCATGAATGTTAGGTTACGAGAGTTTCATTAGTTACATTCTAGTCAAATTACAATCACGGCCGTGTTAAGATGTGCGTACGTTATGTTGAAACGATTAAAATACCAGGGTTGCAAGCAGTGAGACATAAGAGACATACCGGCGAATCTCATCTGGTAGCTTGTAGGCAGGATTTCTTTTTGGAAATATCTTTTTTGTAGAAAATATAAATTATCCAAAAATAAATTGCGTGTTTTTTGTGTACACTCCTGATACTTACTAAATAAAAATTATAATAGGAAAATCAGTCACAGTATTTATTCATTAATTTTAAGGGCATAAAATGGTTTTATTTATTTATTTATTTATATATACTTTATTGTACACCAAGAGGTACCAAGAGGTTTTGTTATTCTTAAATGAATTTAATCTACATGATCATAGGGTTGACCTTTGCATGAATATTGCATGCAATTACATATACTTCAGTTGCCTAAAAAATTAAATTACATAGCTCTTTATGGCGTTGCTTTTATAGACTTCTAAGTACCTATACATTTCAGAGAGCAATACTGTCAATATTAGTCATACAACATAAACCAACCATTACCTACTCATTAGTTATTATATTATGGACATCTATTATTAAAATTTACACGTTAATATTTGCGAATTATTCTAACATAGTAATTATGAGCATGACGTTGCTTTATAGCTTCGCCAGCATTAATTGAGACTCGTCTCTCTCTCAGGAGGACTCTCCCTAATAAACTATGCAACAAGGCAAGCTAAACATTTAAATAGCGTACATAGGTAGGTGGTGCTCATTATGTCTCACTGCTGTAACAAAATAATTTACTTCATTTACCTTGACTGTTTTGGTGGTATATTGATCCAGTTTATCATAAATAACTGCATGCAGTCCCATATCTTTAAGCTGCTTCACGATATTTTTATTGACGATGTCATCACCCCAACAAAATATGATCAACCCAGCGTTTGTGGCCAGCTTTACCTATTGAGAAAAGAGAAGAAAAATTAATTTTTTTGTTAGACTTTAATTTCGAAACAAGTCTCCAATTTATTTCTTACCTTGTAGTGGTTCTCTGAAGTCGGTTATTTTATTTTTTATTTTTTTTTTACCCGTCTTAAAAAAAGATTTCGATCCGTATGTATGTACTGTACAACTATTTTCTTAATATCCCTCGGCAAACTTCGTGTTTCGTCAGTCGCCGGATTTCTATCAGTTGCCCTTTGCACTTGGTGCTGACCGGACGCTCCCAATCAACTTGGTAGTATATAGTGTTGTTAATACTTTAACTTATTGTAATTTATTTAAAAAATGGGTGGAAAGATGCTAAAGGAAAAAAGTTTTACAACTCTATATAGTTCACACGGAAATCAAAACAAAAATAAAGTACTTAGTTCTGAATTCAAATTACTATACACGATAAATCTATTAAATGATGATCATGGAAATTAGCATTCGTTTGTATTCGGAAATGCGATGATTGTCGAGGGACATTAAGAAAATAGTTGTACTGTAATATTGTTGGAATTGCACAATATTCACATTCATGTCACTGTGGCGTTCTAAACAAGTGTGCCCAATTTCATAAGTGTATGTATATTTCTCAGAAATTAGAAATCGGATTGCAATAATTCTTGTTTTTCGGATTAAGTATCTTTAAACTTAGGGAATAGTGCAAATTTCATCAAAATCGGTTCAGCAGTTTTTAAGATATGAAATACGCAACAAATTATTACCAATCTGCATGAATGTGTAAATTGCGTTATTATAGGTATTCTTTTAATCTTTTAGGTATATTACTATAGAACTTCCTCCCATTTTACAAGCTTTTATTTAACTTGCCTTGTTAGATAATATGTGTGCCGTGGATTAGATCTTGCTACTGAATACTAAAACAGTTATCGTCAACCAATTGAACTGAAATTTTGTATATACGGTTTTTGTTTGGTTTAGGTGACAATAAACTTTTGTATAGTTGGTTTATTTTTTTGTAAAAATGTTTTAATTTCTCTCTTTTTAGTTACACTATCACTAAAAAGTGAGCAAGTTCTACAGTAAGGTATCTAAAGGATTGACAAAAAACCCATAATAACTCAATTTACATATCCGTGCAGTTTGTCGCTGAGGAGTTTGGTGATATGTTCCATATCTTGAAAATTGTTGAAACGACTTGGATGCAACTTACACTATTTCCTATGTTGAGAGATACCTAACCAAATAAAAAAGAATGGTACATATCCGATAACTAGTTTGGGCGAAATGCGTGGACAAACATATATACATACATACACTTATTAAATTTAGGCACACATGTTTAGAAGCCCAATTAGAGTAACATATTATACAATATAACACAAACACAAGTCGAATTGATTACCTCCTTTTTTTTAAGTCGGTAAAAATATCTCAAACCGCCTTATTTATTATTAAAATAAAAGTTATCTGAGAATTGAACAATAAGCCTTAAATGACATCCTAACATACAGTCATTGCATTTGGGTTTTCACTTTTTTAACCCACTTCCCAAAAAGGAGGAGCTTCTATGTTCGACATCGTGTTTTTTTTTTTTATTTATGTTCACCGATATCTCCGTCAATTGTGGACCGATTTTGATAATTCTTTTTTTGTTTTAAAGAGTATGTTCCAAAATTGGTCCCATTTTAATTTGGTGAAGATCTGATGTAGAACTTCGAAGATATACCACAGAAATCTACCAAACAAAAATACTACCGACTTCCAAATAAAAAACTCTATTTGGAAGTCGGTAGTATTTTTGTGTAAAAAGTTTTTTTTTTAACCAAACTGGTTAAAATTCATTTGATTTAACTATGTACTAAAAGATTAATAACAATATTTGACAAATCGAAACTAACTATACTGAGAGGCCGTCCTACCAAACGACTGATATCGGTCAACTTTGTTCTGTAATTGTTAGAAGGTGTAACATAATATTAGCAAAACTATGGACGTTATGGGTAGCTCAACTCGTCATCTTGCATGTGGTGGCTTGAAGGCATTTACAAAAAAACTGCATAACTAATGGTAAACCTTCAATATTCAAACCACTTTTTTTCAAAAATGACGTCTGAGTGAAGTTTGAACATCGCTTCAGGAAAAACTACGAGAAATTTTGACCATGTAAAAATATAAGTAACAACAACATATAACCCTTTTGCATTTGTGTTGATCACTTTTTTCCATTCCCATACAAAAATCGGCAGAAAAAAAATGATGAAGTTACGTCATTCTACAGAAAAATGCAGTCACATAAGTATTTTTTTTCTAATTTTTAGCTCCTTATTTAAGAAATTAAAAAATAACATAATAAACTTAAGTTATTTTTATAATAAAATCAAAATTTTAATTTATATAAAAAAAAGAAATAAGTATAGAAAATAAATTTCAAAATATACTATAATAACAAGCGCGCAAAATCGATCGCCTCAGTGTCAACTCAGCTAGCGCAGCGGGAGGATGTATCGCTTTGTGTCACTGGAGCTCGCGAACTCTACGTTAGAATTTTAGCAAGAATATACTACGACTACCACAATTTGATCCGGTGAGTATTTATTTTGTTTTCAGTACATTTTACTGATATTAAAAATATAGTTGTGAATACATTGTGTGTTAAAAGAAGTTTGGATTTTTAACCTACTTGAAAAAAGGAGGTTCTGTATTCGAACAGTTTGTATTATGTATATTATGCATGTCCGCGTTTTTTATTATGTTCGAAAAACTATAAATTATGTGTTTTAGCCGACTTTAAATATGAGGAGGTTATCAATTCGATAGATTTTAACCGACTGCAAAAAAAGGAGGAGGTTCTCAATTCTTTATTTATGCTCCCCGATTACTCCTGAACCGATCTGTTTTTTTTTTTGTTTAAATGGGACACTTCTCATGTGGTCCATGGTCATCAGGTCAGGATTTGAAGATGGAATCCTGGAGAAATCGAGGAATCTCTTAAAATTGTATAGAATAACATATAGTGATTTTGGTATTTTATTCATTCACTTGTTTGATGCATTCAGAAAGCACCATTTTGTAAAGTGGATCTAATGATGAAGCCGAGAGACGGGCACCGGAACTCTGTTATAAGATAATGTATCTTAGCTGTGTTTGGGCTTGTTGGTTGCTGCGAGATGTACTTTCCAAGTTTACAACAAAAAAGTGTAAAATTAAAATCTTTTTACAAAAAATAAATAACCGACTTCTAAAACACACTGAAATAACTTAAATTCCGGAAGTCGGTGTAACATAAAAAAAACAACAACTAACGGGCATATGTCCTCCTTTCTGATATCTATGAGCTCGACGCTGCGCTTAACGCTGTATTCTTAGAGAATCGCTTAGCCTACAGGTTTTGATTTGCTAGCTTGTTTTTTTTATTGACTTTATACATACTACATAATTACTTTATACATATTACATTTATAGATAATGGGGCGAAAAAAAGGAACACACTACCAGTGTGTCAATAAACGAAAACGGAATACGTTGGGATTGGAGCGTGCAAGACAAGTACTAAGAGAACGCACTTATAATCAACTGGCTACAACTTCGTCATCTGTAGATGGTGTAAGATTTAGTTACTATCAGCTCCAATAATGCAAATAAACTGCGTTTTTAAAGCACTTCGAGGCTACATCTGGTTGTCTTTGTGCTTATTGCTAATTACACTACACATGCATGCATTTTGCAAATACAATGAATAATAGAAATATAGTACTGTAATACTAATATTTTCGCATTTTTAGGAGGCCAATGACAATAGAAGCCCTGAAAAAACTGTCATGCGTGGAGATGTCAACTATTCAGTTCCAATAAATCTAGGCATGGTAGGTTTCTTGTATCCCATAAATTGATATTATCGGTGATCGAAATTCGGTCTAGGGAGTATTATTAATATTGATACGATTTATTGCAGAGTAAAGAAAATATTGCGTACCAAGAAAGCTGTCCGCCAATAGATTTAGATTTAAGCGATGACATCGAAATTGAATCAAACAAGGTATGATATACCTGCACAAATTAATGAATATAAAAAAAAACTTCCATTCATAAGACAGCACCCATGAGTTTAAAACTCTTGTTGTTTCAGAAATCACCGGTATCATTGCTTATCGAAGGGCGAAGAATAGTGGATTTCCAATATTTTTTTGAACAGTGGATTGATATCACAAACCACAGTCTTCAATTCGGATGCAATGCATCAAACTTGAAAATAGTAGAAGAAAAGCAGCAAGGATTTTCGTCAACATTTTCTCTATCTTGTACTATGTGTGGTAGTCGATTCCTGCTGAAAACGTGTCAGAGTAACAAAAATGCATTGGACGTCAATCAAAGTGCAGTTTCGGGAATTATAAGTATTGGATGTGGTCGAGCCAACTTGAATGAACTAGCTGCTTCTCTAAATTTGCCACTTATAAGTAAAACAACATATCTAAATTGTCACGATAGCTTATATAACTGGTGGAAGGCTACAGCCGAAGCAACTATGATAGAAGCAGGTAAAGAAGAAGCTTCTCTGGCTCTGGAGAGTGGAAGTTTGAGTCCCTCAGGAGTTCCTACTATAGCTGTAACAGCTGATGCTGCTTGCGGAAAACGGTCATATAAAACTAACTTCTCCTCCGCAGCAGGAGTTGGAGCTATAATAGGGTTACAAACGGGTAAAATACTACATGTTGGCATTAAAAATAAATAATGTGTCGTATGTTCCCGTGCAGCGAATAAAAATATGACACCCCCGGAACACAAGTGCAACAAAAATCATACGGGTTCTTCTACAAGCATGGAGAAAACAGTTATCGTTGAAGGATTTAGTAAATCCGTAGAAACGCATAATTTGGTGTACGCAAAACTAATTGCAGATGGAGACTCAAGCGTGTATAAAAATATTTTAGAAAGCAGACCATATTCCAACGTAACGGTAGAAAAAATAGAGTGTTCCAACCACTTAATGCGAAATTATAACGGGAAGAATTTGAGTTTAATTAAGGACAGATCCATCCCATTAAACGAGCGTAAATTACTCGGTTCGGATCGCGTAAACCGATTACGCATAGCTGTGAAAGCAGCAGTAAGGTTTCGAAAAGCTCAAAATATCCCGATAGCTGAGCAAATAAAAAGTTTACAGAAAGATATTATAAACAGTACAAATCATATTTTCGGCGACCATTCCCATTGCGAAAGTTACTACTGCACAGACGAAAAAAAGTCAGAGGTGAATCTTGTGCCTCAAATCAAAACTTTGATGCTCAAATTAATGGCAAACGCGTCCCACCTATCATACCATGCTCGGAGTTTGTTACAAAATTTAAATAATAACAGAGCTGAACAATTTAATGCAATTGTAGCTAAATATGTAGGTGGTAAACGTATCAATTACTCATTAAAAAACTCATATGCTCTGATATGTTATGCCGCAGTGGTCGCCTACAACACAGGAAAACCAATTAATACATTTTATAAAATAATTTTTGATAACAGTCCCTCAACAGCAGCAAAAAAATATGAAGCCCAAAAAGCTAAAGCTAATAAAAAACAAAACAAATCTGGAAGCCTAAACGAAAACTAGGATTCGATGACAGTCATATTGACTATGGTGATTCTTGTCAAAAGCCTGACTTGTCGAATGAAGAATTTTTATCAGCCAAGACCGCATTTTTGGAAAACCTCATGTCCCAAATTGAACAGAGACATGAAATTGAAAGGGACACTATATTGCAAGCAGAAAGTGCGTTGTGGCTCGAGTTACACAGATGCCTTTTGACGGCTTCTAATTTTGGTAAAGTGTGTAAGCGACGAAAAAATATAAGTTCTGCAGGTCTTGTAAAAAATTTACTTTACTCGTATTCACTTGACCATGTTGCAGCAATTCGACATGGCAAAACGAATGAACAGAACGCATTAATTCAGCTGCAAAGGCAAGAAAATATTATATTAGAAAAATGTGACCTGTTCATTGACGATGAACATTTTTTTCTGGGTGCAACGCCAGATGCTCTATTTGAAAATGGTATCGTAGAGCTAAAATGTCCATTTCCAGCATTTGGAATGAGCCCTGATGAAGCTATAAGAGAAAAAAAAATAACGTTTTGGAAAATCCAAAATGAAAAACCGATAATTAATAAAAATCACGACTGGTGGTACCAGATTCAAGGTCAACTGCACATTACAAAAAAGGATGTGTGTTTGTTTGCAGTATGAACAGGTTCTAATTATACGATGAAAGTCGAACGAGTTATTAGAGATGATAGTTTTTGGAAGACAAAAATGGAGAAAAGACTTGAGGATTTTTATAACACATGCTTATTGCCTAAAATTTTCGATCCAAGAAAAGCCCGTTCCATGCCCCTTCGAAGCACTTCATTTTAATCCCTGCATATAGTTTTAAAGTTAATGTAAACAACAAAACAACTTTCAATATTTGTTGTCTCTTAGAGGGGGAGGATAAGCTATTTCAGGTATGACACATGTAGTGGAAAAGAAACAATTTTTTTTAATATATTTGCTCTGAAATGGATCATTCCTGACTATTTTTAAAGATTTAATGTTGTTTTCTTTCCCTGACTTTGGTAAAGTGAGCTGTCCCTGTGGCTGATTTACCAGTATTGGGTTTGATTTATAAAATAGAATAGAAAACTCTTTATCCAAATTGATAACCAGCGCTGTGTCTAACGACCAGCAAACCCTGAGATGGTAGGTCTTTCAGTGCACGCTCAACGCAATTGTATATTTTTACTATGTAATTTGTAGTACTTTTTGTTTATTGCCATTTTATTTTCTGGGTTGAATGATGTTTTTCATTCTATATATTAAGCGATTATAAGAAAAACATGTTATAACGTTTCTAAATATGATACATAGTCAATAAAATAAATACTGTTTACGATTTCTGTTTCTCTATTTAATTTTATCTTAGATACTACTTATTTTCATCCTATTGTCTTAATAATTAACAATTTTGAATGTAGACAAACTTACCAAATATACCTTACTAATATAATATATAACAAAAATCACGCATTTTACTAAACGCTATTAAAATATTTTAATTGTCAACTAAAGGATCAAAATTGTTTACGCGATGTCTAAGCTTTAATCGCACCCATGTGTGCGTAAACGTGCACACGAACATGAAAATGCCTAATCTTGCGCGAGTCAGTTTTGTGCACGGACTCTTACGTTCCAAGAATACAGACATCAGCCGACGACATTGCGAATCGTCACGTGAACGACTCGATTTATAAACAGATATGGATCGAGGTCACAACTGTATTGGTCAGGGCGATTTTTATCTTAGTAGGTACCTATTGATCTAGAATCTGCAACATAATGATATCTAGGTATTCTTCAAGTTTATGATAAAGACATCTCAGGAGGTCGATTGTAGAATCTTTTAACAAACAGCTCACGATGATAACTATTTTGCTTCAGTTGTTTTTGCGTTAAAGAGTAACAAATATTGATAGGTACTCACAAAATGTCAAATTTATAATATTAGTAAGATGCATCACCTGAGAAGGATCCCTGAGCAAATCTTCAGTGTGTACCACAACCCCCAATATATCTGTACTGACTGCGCTTTGTACAGCCGCCGGTATGGAGGAACATCTCGCATCACGATATGGTTCATACCTTTTTGTTATGCCCTGTAAATAAAACGACATTTTACTAGACATACTACTTATCCAAACAAAGACACTTAATACTTTGTTCTAACATATACTTACAATAGTTAAAAACATGACAGGATATTTATTTTGCTTTTTTCTGACCATGGTGCATATATCTGGATTGAAACAGGAAAATACTATACGGCGGTTATCAGCATGCTTCAAGACAGTTTCTAAAACCTGGAAATAAGAATGAATTCATTTAACGAATCCGTTTACAAACATCATATTCTCGGCAGGTACTCAGGCCACAATTCGCAAGACAAAATTACTAAGACAATGAGCATATTTTGTTCAATGATAGTAGGTATAAGTCTCTGTGCCTTACCTTATCAACGTAAGTATTCATATCAAAAGGGTTGTTCAGTTCAAAAGTACCATCTTTAAGCTCCATGGTCCACTTCAACTCAACGTTGAAGCCAACATGTGGGTCAATTTTTTTCAGTGTTTCTTCTAAGGTGGGAAAAGGTTGATGTTCCTCCAAATCATCATCGAAAAATAATGTTTCTCGATTACGACCTTCAACCAAATGATAAACCTGCAAACAAAATTAATTAAAATACCGATATTGCCACACGACTTAGGCAGAATTAATGTGACAAATTGTCGAGCACGCGTTATCTGTAGCAATTGGCTGTTGAAAATTAATTCAACCAATCACAGCAGATAACGCGTGCTTGATATATCATTCGATCCGGAATTATGTAGATGATTTTTGAAAAAAATAAAGTGCCGCTGGCAAAAATTGGCAGTTAAAAACAATTTAATGAAAACAAAAAAGGGGTTTTGGTTTTTTGCAAATATCTGAATAACTTATTAAGATTTTTGAAACCAAACAAAGAAAGTCTCAACTCTCGTAAATGTAGGACCAATATTTATAATTTGCCCAGAGGGGTGAAAATACGGCCCAGAATTGATCGATTTTCGATTTTGATAATTCTTTTTTTATTTGAAAGCTGGTGCTTGTCATGTGGTCCCATTTAAATTTCATCAAGATCTGATGAAGAACTTCGGATATATACATGAGAACTCTTCAATAAATGACGGCGAATCTCTCGGGATTGCTGCAATCGCATGTCTGTTTATTGCTTACACCATTTCATAACATACCATCACGCCAGTATGCTCTAAACGGGTACGCAGATGTGTACTTCACCCTGGTACACTCTCATTCCACCGGCTATGTTCAAGTTAAATCTTAATGGAATTATCTATTCTGGCATCACTGTGGCATTATAGGTACCTTACTATAGAACTTGTCCAATATGTACCACTTAGTAGAGAAAAAAAAAACTGTTTTAACAAAAAAATAAAACCGACTTCTAGAGCAAAACACTACAAAGCGAAAAATAAATTTCTTTCCGAAGTCGGTGTCTAAAAACGAAATACAGTAGGTACCAAACACATTCAAGACTATTACTGCATACACATTTTGTTACGATTTTTATATTTAGCAACAAATGTTCCTCACGTAAGCAGGCATCCACTTTTCTTATCAATAGGAGTATGTACAGCGATAGCATCGATACCTTTGTAAAATTTCTGCGTTAAAGCTAGAGGATGCGAGATTTGAGATCTCGAGCCATTTTTCGAGATTCAAATGTCATAATTTTACTAGGGACGAGATTTCGTTCGGATTCAGAATGTCCAATTCCCAAAATGTCCAGTTCCCTAAATTTCTAATACCCAAAATGTCCAATTCCAAAAATGTCCAATCTATTGATTGAACGCGCGCGACTTTAAGCTTCTTCAGGAGCTATTTTCAAAATAATCATTAATAAATGTAGTGCGCGTGATGCTTGTGCTGATTTTTTTGCGATCAGATAGGTACGTATGTATAATGTCAAGTAGTCAAGCAGTTTTTGGGTTTTAGCGAGACTAACGAACAGCCATTGATTTTATATATATCTTTATATATATAATTCTACTGTACGTGTGTATGTCACTGAACTCCTCCTAAACGGCTGGACCGATTTGAATGAATTTTTTTGTATGCATTTGGGTGGCGCTCTGGATGGTTTAGATTCACAATAGGGTAGGGTAATTTTTTTTTTTTTTTAACTCTAATCCCCGCCAACATAATTGGCGCCTTATGTGCTAAACCTCATACATTCCGGTCAATCTTTCATGCCTCTCGTACTTTCATTCTTCATACTATCTCTTTCTTTCATACATCATCTAGCATTCTGTGGGTAAGAGTCCCACTTAATCTATTCTACTGGCATGATTTATTTCTTATAAAAATAACAGAATGTGTAAATACAAAATAAAATGTGCAATAAAAAGGTGCATCATATCACAGGTTGCACAAAAGTGCCATATCTCCAATTGAGCCAAAATGCTGTTATCACAGATGTACAAGGTGATTTATCACAGCTGATAGTGTAAATATAAAAATTCGGGATTAAACACACAAGCACAGTTATTGAAAATATCACAGTAATTTTACACATTATAAGAACTTAGGTACTAACCTGAGGTACTGCCGGTTATACGTGTCCTTACTGCATTCCGCGCTTACATTTAAATATTACACAAAATCCTAATGAAGCACGGTGCGCTTCAGGTTTTGTTCCGACGTATAACCGCAGTGGCTACGCTAATGCAGTAGTCCAGAAACTTCTCCCTAGTTTTCTTGTCCATGAGCCCATGCAGGCTCTCCCTCGTTATTTTCCTGTCCAGCTCACATTCAAGTCGGTAGCGTTCCCTGATAAATAACGGGCACTCTACAAGTATGTGCTGGACAGTCTCTGCCACGCCTGGATCGCAGACGCACGATGGGCTCTCCTTACACTTGAAGCGATTCAAGTATTCAGAGAACCCACCGTGCCCCGTCAAAACTTGCGTGAGGACGCCTTCGGGCCGCACCTGTTGTACGATACGGAAGGCAGCTATTGCATCCGGAATGAACATTTTCGTCACGGAAGCGGTCTCGCCCGACACATATCTTCGATTCCATTCATCAAGCGATTCCAAACGGATCTGTCGCTTGATAAATGAAATCGGACACTGGTCGTAGTCCGGCTTCCTCCGTGACGACAACGCTGCCTCCTTTGCCAACTCGTCCGCTCGCTCATTCCCCGGCAGGCCCGCGTGGGCCTTGATCCAGAACAAAGTCACAGCTTTGCTCTGGCCCAGGGCATGAACCAGGTTGGCGCGCGCGCGAACTGCCAGGGGATGGAGAGAGCTATGGTTTGCAAGCGTCTGCAATGCGGACATTGAGTCGCTGTACAAGCCATAGCTCGCCTCTTGCCGCTTGAGGATCACTTCAGTGGCCTTGCAAATGGCCAGGAGTTCCGCCTGGTAGACTGTGCAGTACGCGGCAAGGCTAAGCTTGAGGTTCCAGACTTCGCCTACATTATCCCAAATGGACAATGCGGCTCCTACCTTCCCCTCAATCTTGCTGCCGTCGGTGAATATTCGCACCGTCTGCACATTGTTACTGTCTAGTAACTCTTGGTCTGCCAGGCACATGAAGGCCAGGGGCATTTGCGTAGCCGGATGAGGAGCTTCCGCAAACCTCACCGCACTCTCGATCTCCCTGTCTCCTGGCACAAACTGGGATGACCCTTTCCTCGCTTCATACAGGGCGGCTGCCACCTGTATGCGCAGGTCTAGAGGAAGTATCCCAGACAAGGCCAGCGCCGAGTTCAATGAGACAGTGCGGTAAGATTTGCAGAGCTTCTGAGCGAATCCTCGTTGAACCGAGCCTAACCTCTTCCGTATACCCAACTTCTTTGCAGCGGGTGCCCAGGCGGCGGCTGCGTATGTAACTATGGGCTCAATCGTTGCTGTGTAAATTGTGTGTATCACTTGTGTGTTCAATCCGAGCTCACCTTTGCGGCTCGGGACAGCTGCTTGTAAATGTCAGCTGCCCTCTTGCAGACGTTCGCGGCATGCTCATTAAAAGTAAGCTTTTCGTCTATGGTTAGACCCAGCAACTTCATTTTCTTGACTATACCGATGTCGACCCCGGCCATGCTCAGTATTGGAGTGTCGTACTTAAGCTTGTTGGTGATGGTCATAGCACAGGTTTTGTGCGGTGCAAACCTCAGCTTATTTAAGCGGTGCAAACCTTAGCCCCAATCATGAACATGGGCGAGGGCTGCATTGGCAGATCTCGAGACTTCAGTCGCCGTTTCCCCATCCACGACCAAGACGATGTCGTCCGCGAACGCCTGAACGAAAAGCCCACGCTGCTCTAGGTCCTGCAGTAGTGGGTCGAGAAGGAGGTTCCACAGGATTGGACCTCCGATCGACCCCTGAACGCAGCCCTTGCTAATCTCTCGAGTGCATTCCTCACCGGCATACCGAACCCTGACCTTCCTACCATCGAGGTAACTGTCTAAAAGCCTCCTGATGTTGACCGGGCACTTTTCCTCAGCCAGTCTGACTCTAATAGCTGGCCACCAGGCGCTATCGAAGGCGCCCTATATATCCAACGACACCAGGACAATTAGCTTCTTCAGCCTCAACTTGTCCTGTACGTGTCCCATTAGCGTATAGAGGGCGTCCTCGGTGCTCCTCTGGGGCATGAAGCCAAACTGACGAGTACTAAGCCGCGGTACAAGCTGCCATTTTAGACGCGCTACGACCATCCTCTCCAGGACCTTCCCCAGAACCGGCAGTAGACCAATAATTGGTCTGTACGCCTTGGGGGTGGTATAGCTGTCCTTGCCCGGCTTCCTGAGGACTACAACAGTAGCCTCCTTCCAGATGGTAGGGAAGTGTGCCAATTCGAGGCACTTGTTGTAAAGGGCAAGAAAAGCGTCCGGGTCCTGGTGGATCGCTCGACTGCAGATATCCGAAGTCAGTCCGTCCCCTCCTGGTGCCTTTTTGGGATTGAAACCCGCCACGGCGGACTTCAGCTCCAGCGTCGTAAATGGGGGATCATGATGCTCATCATGAACCCACTCATTTACTCGACTGACCGCTTCTCTGATTCGCCTGTGGTCAGCGTTGTCCTGGTCTACTCTGTCTTCGGGGTAGAACGTATCTGCTAGTAGGGCGACCGATTCAGTCGGATTGAGAAATGCACCATCGCTGCAGAGGGTCAGTTCTTCTTGCCTTTTGGCGGTCCTACCGATGATCCTGTAGATGCCCGCCCAAACTCCCTCACGATCCTGCTTCCGGCAAAACTCCTTCCAGCTGGCGATTTGGGCACTCTTTGCCTGCATCTCGTACTCTTCTTTTGCTTTCCGGTACTCGCCAACGACCTTCGCTCGCCGGACCGGCGCGGCATTGCGGATGCGATTCTTCTTGGTCATCACCTCCCTCTTCTTCACAGTGAGCTCCTCGGACCACCACGCGGATGCGATTCTTCTTGGTCATCACCTCCCTCTTCTTCACAGTGAGCTCCTCGGACCACCACGGACAGGTAAGCTTAGTTTTATTATTAATTTTGGGGATTTAAATTTTACTCGATTTTACAATTACGTTAACATATTTATTTACTACTTCTTCTAAATTAATTTTACTGTTTAATTCTTGAATTCTGTCTACATTTATATTCTCTTGAATTTTAAGTTCGTTTCATTTACTTGCAAAAGCTTCCCAATCCGCTTTTCTGGTGTTAAACATCCTAGTTGTCCTAGTGATGCTAACACCTTTTTCCCTCTTTTCATTAATGTTGAAAAATATCGTGTTGTGGTCCGAGGATGTTGCTCCTGTGTCGACCCGCCAGCTGTCCACCAGGCACAAGGGCGAGCAAACATGCCGTGACGTCCACATGGCTTTTGTACACTCTACCACCTCTGATGGTGTCAAAGGTGGGAGCGTCACCAGTGTTTAGCACCTGAAGCTCAAGTTCGTCCAGGGTAGCGGACATTTCCTCTCCCCTGGAGTCTTCTTTGATGCTGCCCCACCAGGCACTTTTCGCATTTGCGTCGCCACCTATCAGCAATCTACCGTTGGCCACTTCCGCTTGGATCCGGGTCACCTGGTCCAGGTATGGCCCTATGGGTTGGTCTGGCTCGAAGTAATAGGAGACTACTGCGATTTCCCAGGCTTTGGTTCGGATCCCCACCACAACGATGTTATTTGTGATGAGTTTCGGGTAGGGTATGACGTCCAAGTCATGATCAAAGACGGCTATCGCCGCCTTAACCCTCCCACTTCCATCGACCTCGCACTGGTAGATTCTCGCTCCACGGTAGCTCTTCATACTTCGTGCTCCGCCCACATACGGCTCCTGAATCAGTGCCCACGAGATCTTCCGTTCACTGGCCTCTAAAAAGAGTTCGGTGGTCGCCAGTTCCTTGCGTTGAAGGTTCGCTTGGGCCACGCGGTATGGTCTTGCTGACTGTCGGGCAGGAGTCCCCGGGGTGTCCTTAGCAATACGCTATGGATGAGCGGGCTATAGCGTCCCACCTTCTTCTAACAGTGCATTCTGAGCTGAAGGCGTGGTGATGCGTACTGTCAATTTTGGCCCGCGTGCAGTTGCAACAGGTCGGTGGCAGCCCGGCGCTCCAGTCCGTGCATTCCGTCCTCATATGAGGTCCGCCACAGTGGCTGCACTTTGCCACGGAGTCCGTGCAAGTGCGTCGGCTATGCCCATAGCCGAGGCAGAGCGAGCACTGGACGAGCGGGGACTGGTCTTCGACCCTCACCCGCTGAAGGTCCACGTGCACCGCTCCAACCTCGAGCATGCGCCGCCAGACCTCTGTGAGGGTAGGGTAATTAGGGTAGGGTAGGTAGGGTGGGGTAGGTAGGGTAGGGTAGGTAGGGTGGGGTAGGTAGGGTAGGGTAGGATAGGTAGGTAGGGTTAGGTAGGATAAGGTAGGGTAGGGAAGGGTAGGGTAGGTAGGGTAGGTAGGGTAGGTAGGATAGGTAGGTTAGGTAGGGGGATCCCCTCACAGTGCTTACGTCCACGTCGTATCCCCTGGAAACGTGCCAGTTCTGACCACCGTAATGGAGTGGCAGACTGGGTACGGCCAAAGTGCACTGTGCGATCGTAGCTTTTATTTTATCTCATTGCGGTTACTACGATCATTGCTGGAATATGTCGAAACCCTCGCGGGACGCCTGCGGGCGTTTTAAAAAAGGCCCTTCTCAGGGCCAACCCAAAGGCCCTTCTCAGGGCCAACGGGACGCTTCAGCGTCGGAAGAAGGGCGGACCTTCTACTCTGAAAGGGTGGTAGCGTTGACGGATTCCGACCAACGACTCCATTATGTCGGACGCGAGTTAGACGGTTGCCTAGAGAGAATCAAGGACCAGAAAGCGGGCCTTCCTAAAGGATGGTTCCGATGGCTCCTCGGGTTTGGGTTCGGCGAAGGAGCCTGCACGGAAACTCAAGGCTAAAAAGTCAACCACAGCGACGGACACACACGACGTGGGTTTCGCTGGTGCCCAACGCCAGTTGGACCTGGCTCGGCGGACACAGCTCCAGCAGGACCTGGAGGAGCGGGTTGCTGCCAAGGAGCAACAGGCACAAGTCAACCGTGCTAAGTCCGGGTACGGTGCGTCCCGCGTTCTATACGCGGACCACTCGCTGGCCGAGCTGGAGCGGATGGCTGAGGAGGACGAAGAGGAGATTGTAGTAGTCGCCTCTAAGTCCTCCAACCTAAAAAGAACTTTCCAAAAGTGCCTTAAATGCTGGACTGGAGCATGCGCGGCATAATTAGGGAGCTGGTGCAGCGAAAAGCTTCCGACGAGACGCGGCAACTGCAGGCGAAAGTCGATCGCCTGCAGTCGGAGGTCAGCCAGCTGCACCTAAACCTGGCGGAAGGCACGGCCCGGCCAACCCAAGCCAAGCCGAGACCTGCGGCAGAGGGCCCTACCTCCTCCTTCGACCTTGAGGACACCCTTCGCAAGGTTATGATGGAGGAGAGCGCCTTCGTCAGAGCCTGCCTAGCAGGTATCGAGGACCGGCTCTTGCCGGTGAAAAGCCTCCGACCGCCGCTTGCGGCGGACAAGAGGCAAGGCGAGCCGGGGCCGACCTTCCAAGAAGAGGACGCCTTTCTCCCTTCCACCACCCCGACCAACCAGCAGGGCTGGACGAGGGTCGTCGGCAAGGGGAAGGGCAAGGCCAAAAAGACGGCAGCGTTCGTCCCTGCCGTCCCCGCCACCACCCCTCCCAGCCAGTTGCCGTCGACTGGCAAGGGAAAGGGGAAGGGGATGGGGAAAAGATCCCCCCTAGCCGACCCCGCCACCACCCTTCCCAGCCAGTCGCAGTCGACTGGCAAGGGAATGCGGAAGGGGAAAAGCTGCCCCCCCAGCCGGCGCCAAGAGGAAACTGGTTCTTCCGAAGACCGCAACCGTCGTGGTTACGCTTTCCGCGGAGGCTGCGGAACGGGACGAGACCAACGCGTCCGTCATGATGCGGGCGCGTACCAATGCCGATCCCACCAAACTGGGGATCGGCAAAGTCTCATGCCGCCGGACCCAGGCCGGGGCTCTTATTTTGGAGTTCCCGGGGGCCGAGGGTGAAAAGAACGCGGACCACTTCGCAGCAAAGCTGCAGGTCATAGCGGACGCGGCGAAGGTGGCCAGGCCTATCAAGTCGGCGGCCATCGAATTGACCGACTTGAATGACTCGGTCACCAAGGAGGAGGTGGTGGCGGCGGTCGCAGCCATAGGGGTCTGTAGCGTCGCAGCGGTGCAAGGCCCGGCCGCGGCGGCATGGGCGCCATTCGCCTGGAGTGCCCGATCGCCGCTGCCAAAGCCGTCCTCGACAAGGGTCGGCTTGCCGTCGGTTTCAGCTCGGGTGCAGTCCGGGCACTTGTGGCTCAGCCACTCCGTTGCTACAAGTGCTTCGGAATCGGGCACAACCGGGCCCTCTGTCCGTCCAGCGTGGACAGGACGGACAGCTGCTACCGCTGTGGCAAGGAGGAGCATAAAGCTGCCTCCTGCAAGGCCGCCACGCCGAACTGCGCGGTATGTGCCGCCAGTGGCCGCCCAGCAGGCCACATTATGAAGGGGAGGAATTGCAATCCTCCCCCCAAGAGGGGCAAAGTGCAGGCGCCGACCCGGCCTGTCACTGCCACCGCCGCTGCCGTCACTGCTGTTGCCACCGTTCCTGAAATTGGAACTTCGGCGGCTGCTGGCCTTGCTGAGGAGGGGGATGCGATGTCTCTTGATGCATAGGGTCGAACATCGCATCCTCCAGGCGAACACCAACCACTGCAGAGCGGCCCAGGATCCGCTGATGCAGACCGTGGCTGAGTGGTTGGTGGACGTGGCAGTGGTCGCCGAGCCGTACCCGGTACCTGGCCGTTGGCTGGGTATTCGGGACGGAGTGGTGGCGTTGGTGTCGCGGCCCGCCACAGACTTCCCTCCCATCTCGCTTTTAGAGAGGGGACCGGGATACTAGGCCGCCGCGTGGGGAGTTCACTTCGAGAGCTTCGAGAGTTTTCTCGAAGTCCTAACGGTAGTCGTCGGGTGGGCGGCTACCGTCGTGTTGGGCGACCTGAACGCCAAGTCAGCGGCTTTTTTTTTTTTTTTAACGTGGAGAAATGCTCATGCATACTGCGCTACCACGGGGAGATAGTGCAGTTATGTGGGACTCTAACCCACTAAAACTCCACGGTGTCCTCCTGTGCCTAGCATAGCCTAGCATACAACCGCGAACCCGCCGCGGCTGTCCGTCTCCGGACCCTCCTCTGGAGTTTAACCCCCATCACCGGCGCACCAGAACACACTGTACGCCGTGACCAGCCCAGGGACCAAACCAGCACATGGGCGCCAGACGACCCCGTGTATGGCACCCTTGGTCCCCCTGTGACGGGTCAGGACAGTGGCCCCGCCACCTACCACTTTTCGGCCGCAGGGGATAGGGAGAGCGGCCAACGCTATACCGACACTCCTCCTCCCCTTCGGCCCCACCGCGTCCGCCATCAGACGGTGGCGACCCCGCGCAGGCCGCGGTGGGTAGGGCGAGCGGCGCTCCGTAATACCGGCACTCCTCTCCCACCGCGGCCTCCAACCCTCAGCCGCGATGCCTACTATACCACATCGCGGCCCGCCTCAGTTGCGATGGCGCCCATACGCCACCGCAACCTACTTATTGGCCGCTACGTCGTCGGCTTGTCGGCAAAAGCCCTGACGAGCGGCCCCTCCTCGGGTTCCTCTTCGCTTCACCGTGGTTGTCCAAGCCACGGTTACTGAGCCCCCCCGCCTCGACAATGCGGGAACCCACCGGCCGCCTGGCCGCCTCTTGCAACGTCCGGGGACGCGCCGCCGAATTTTGGGTGGCTTCGTGCGGTGTATCCCTCCTAAACAGGGGGGATGTTCACACGTGCGTGCGGCAGCGGGGAGGGTCAGTGGTTGGCGTCTCGTTTGCCACCCCCGTGCTAGCCGCCTGCGTTGTGAACTGGCGGGTGGAGATGGTGGAGACCATGTCGGACCACCGCTACGTGCGGTTTTCCCCCTACGGGAATGGCCCGCTCGGGCCAATCTCCCTTCCCGCGGTGGGCTTTCCCCCCGGAGGAGGTCCCCCCGGTGACGGTGGAAGAAATCCACGAGGGGAAACAAGAGAAACAAGTCTGAACCTGTATATGAGACTGAAAAAAAAACTACACTACCACTAGGTACCACTGCTAATTATAATTAGTCAAATCTGGTGTTAGGGGTTAGGTACGGTCATAACTAAATGCTAGACAAGCAGGTACCTCTTGCAGGGTAGGTACCTACTTAACTGCGCATGAAATGAAAGTTGTATCCCCCCCGTGGAACATTTTATTTGCTGAATTTCCACTTCATTGGATTACTTTTTAGATAAAGCCATTGTTTATTGCTGAGAGACTAAACTGTTAGCGTACCTACGTAACTGTAAATTATCAAATTCTTTTTATTTATTATATTATTTTTTTGACAGTACTGTAACAGTACTGTAGGTAGTCTTTGGTGTACTTTTTATATTATATATAAAATAAATACATATTTAAATATATAATATAGACAAACATATATACAGTAATAATTATGGAACAAAAACATAGAAATCAAGAAAAACAACTATTAAAGAGAGAGATAGGTACTCTTTACCATAGTTTTAACAATGGGCAGAGATTATCTGGTCTATTATTATTATTATTATTATTATATGGTCAGTAATCGGCACGGTCACACCTCGGAAAGAAGGAGCCGGGTGGAATTGGCTCCTTTTAGCGGAAAAAAGACACGCCTGGGTCTTGGCAGCATTGAATCTGACCAGATTGGCATCGCCCCATTCGGAGACTGCCTTCAAGGACAGATTCAAGCGCCCAACCATGGCCTCCCGAAGAGACCGGATCTGAGGTCCAGTAGCGCGCGCGTTGGACACGTATCTCTCAGCAACAGTGCTATCGTCCGCGTACCCAAAGGTGCCGGGTTTTAGCAAGTCATTTATGTGCAGCAAGAACAATGTTGCTGAGAGTACGGACCCCTGAGGGACCCCGGCATTAATACCCAGTAGGTCAGAAGAGCGGCCATCAATAACCACTTGAATGGACCGGTCCCTCAGGAAGTCTGCAATCCAATCGCACAGACCACTGGGCAGACCGAATGATGGAAGCTTACCAATAAGGCTTTCATGCCAGACCCTATCAAATGCCTTCGAGATGTCGAGGGAGACGGCAAGCGCTTCCCCGTGCTTCTCGATGGCCTCACTCCAGATGTGTATGGCATACGCTAGAAGATCGCCAGTTGACCGATTTTGGCGGAAGCCATATTGGCGGTCACTGAGGATGTCATTAGCTTCTAGGTATGCCAGGAGCTTGGAGTTGAGCACTCGTTCCATACTCTTGCAGAGGATGGACGTTATTGATATGGGTCTGTAGTTGGCCGGGTCAGCCCGACTGCCCTTCTTGGGCACAGGCTGAACGTTAGCTTGCTTCCAAGCATTCGGCACTTTTCCCGTCTCATACGAAAGGCGAAAGAGGCGTGTCAGGATCGGAGACAGTTCAGGCGCACAGGTTCTGAGAACAATTGCCGGAATCCCGTCGGGGCCACTAGCTTTGTTCACGTCAAGGTTGCGCAGCACCCTACGAACGTCCTTTTGATGGATACGAATGTCCGACATACTCGTCTCGCATCCATCAGGAGGAGGCGGGGGCCGCGCGTCACCAGAATCCAGACGTGAAGATTCCGCAAAAAGAGAGGCAAACAAGTTAGCTTTCTCCTCAGCGGAGTGGGCCAGTGACCCGTCGGGCCTCAGCAGTGGTGGTAGTTACTGACCATCTTGAGGTTCTTGGCATTACGTTGACATCGACGCTCAATTTTGGTCCGTTCATTGAGGCAAAAGCTCAGCTGGCTGCCAAAAAATTGGGGATACTCGCGAAGGTGAGACGGTACTTCACGCCAGAACAGTTGCTAAACTTGTATCAAGCGCAAGTTCGATCATGCATGGAGTACTGCTCTCATCTCTGGGACGGATCTGCCAGGTACCAGCTGGATGCACTTGAGTCGATCGAAAGACGGGCAAAGAGGCTCATCGGCAATGAAGTACTGGTCGAATCTAGGCTCCAGAACCTCGAACATCGGCGCCGAGTTGCCAGCCTGTCGGTTTTTTATCGGTTACATTTCGGGGAGTGTGCGTTGGAATTGCATGAACTAATTCCTCCTAGCCCGTTCCATCATAGGACTACAAGACGTACGGCGATGCGTCATCGGTACATGGTGGACATCCCACCCATACGCACCAAACGTTTTGGGAATACTTTCATTATGCGTACAGCAAAGGAGTGGAATTCCCTGCCGGAGTCTGTATTTCCTGATAGCTACAACCTGGGAGTCTTCAAGTCAAGAGTGAATAGGTTTCTTCTAGGCAAGCGTGCTTCATCGTCGACCACATCATCGCTTACCATCAGGTGAGATAGTGGTCAAGCGCAAGCCTATAATCAATAAAAAAAAAAAAAAAAAAGATTGAGAGAGATTAAACATAATCTTTCAAACAAAAAAATAATTTTCAAAATCCGTCTACAATTGACGGAGATACTGGTGAACATAAATTCATTCAAAAAGTATCTGAATTGCGTATGTTGCTATATTTTACTTCTTGAAAACTTTAAATTCATCTTGAAGTATAAGTCTAACTTGAAGTATATTAAAAAGATATTAGAGAAATACAACATGCAAGACTGCAAATCTGTTGAAACTCCAATGCAGTGCCAAAAATTGAACAAATCTGATAAAAAGGATGACAGTTTGGAGTAAGTACCTATCGAGAATTGATCGGTTGTCTTATGTATGTAGCGGTCTGTTCGCGTCCTGATATATGTCACGCTGTAAGCGTATTAAGTCCTCAAGTTACGTACAATTTTTGTGTATAAAAGTAATCTAAAGTGGTTTCGTACATTTTACGTAATGCGTGCACAAATAAACAGACAAAAATTCTAAAAATGCTGGAAATGGGTTCTGTTGGTTCTCCTTTAACACTAGCTATTTTTTTAGAAATATTTTCGATGTACTAAAACGAATTTTCTACAGATTTATTATATGTATTGAAAACATAATGTACATTATAAAAAATATACATCTTTTTAGTAAAAACAGCGACAGACATAATTTTGTTACTAGAAATAGGGACCAATTAATTCAACCAGGTTTCAGGCTGGCAGTGCTCAGAGTGGTGCCGTCAGTTGGGATTAGTCATAATTTAGCTGCCTCGGCCTGTTTTTATTTACCTATTTATTGTATTATTTAATTGTTTGTTTTACTCTAGACGCTTTTCGTCTTTCTACATCGTTCTCACATATATATATTTTTTCAACAAGAATGATGTAACCAAATTCTTGTAAAACACTTCTAGCGAGTAATTGTAGAGTTTCTTGTCCGTTCTTCTCCATAACAAGCTACTTTTCCGAATGGACGGTAGAATCAATTATTATTACTACTAAATTTAAATTTTTGACGTTCAAAAGGCAAGTTTTGCCATATGAGTACTTACATCCCAATATCACGATCCATACATGGCAGTATCCATGTGCGACGCTACTTTGAAGAAAAATCTAAATACAATGGGTGCTTGGGCCAATTACGTTCAATGCACTTATTTATATCAATGATTTGATATCAAAGTATTTATTTAAACCAATGATTTGATTGCATACCTTCAGTTTTTGTAGGTGTTCCAAAGTCAAATCCTTCACAGGTACTTCCAACATTTCTAATTGGTTAACTTCCTTCTTTCTTTTCAATGATATACATACATAAAAATCATGATAAATAACTGGTACCATGTCTTTGCTTAGCTGAACATCAAATTCTAGCAAGTCTGCACCACTAGCAGCTGCCTTTTTGAGGGATGCTATGGTATTTTCACGAATAGCATCTCCACTGTAATAAATAAATATTTATTGTTTATTTAAAATACATCTTCTTCTTTTTTTTTTAGTGTGAGGATGTGGCCTCTGTGTTAATTAAGCTGCCTCTGGGAATCCCACAGGCCTTTGACTTGGCTATTTCAGACTTACATTAACTATAAATAAGTCCAGGTTTCCACACAGTGTTTTCCTTCACCATTGCCTATAAAATACTAGCAAAATCATTCATCTCATTTAATGGGTAAAACTACTTACTCTTTGGTTTTAAAGCTGGCACCTAGTCCTCGATGTCCAACTTCCAGGCCAGTCCAAGATGGATTCCAATATTTTGCAAATGACTCCTTCAGGTTACATAGCTGCTCAGGCATAGGTTTGACAATTAAATATCCAATATTTACTGTTCCTAAAGGACGATGTTTCACATTGCAAGTCACAGGCAGATCCATAGTACCCTCAGAGGACTTAAACATATTTGGAAGCACATATGTATATCCCACATGGCATGGAGGGTCTTCAGATGTAGCACGACTGCTGGAGCAATAGAAATCCACAAGATACGCAAGAGATTTGATATCTCGAGCCATAACATTTATCAGTAACACATCATCTGGTTTGTAATCTCTCCCAAACTGCTCCTGTGGCTTCATACCACAAATAGATGAATCATTGTTGAGTGTAGAAACATCGACAAGCACTCCCGATGCTACTCCACCAACATCCATGCTATGAGATGAATCATCAGCTTGCACTTCCGTCCCAAAAGATAATTTGACAGGTGTAACTTTTATACTCATAATTCTTTTAGCCAGACAACTCTTAAGTCTTAATGGATTGTTCATAAATTGGAACTGTAGCAATGTGGTAACTGTGAGCCAACCAGAAGATACCAACTGTTTGCCATCATAATTACCATAAGTATCAATATAAGGGTGCAGTACTGTTTCTCTAAGAATACGTGGCTGTTGATGTGTTTCCCATTCCTTAATGGTGATATCCTTAGGATTAGCCTCATTCAGCAGACATTTACCGTAACGGTACAATATGTCACAAGTGTTAGGAACTGTAATTGATTTCCACCACAAATCTGTACCTTCGTCATGGTCGAGAAAAACTATCTTGTTATAGTTCCACTCACCAAGCTCTGGAATGCTTCCTGTGATGAACATGGTTTCTTCGGGCCCAACATCTTGCGCGCATACTGTGAATTTCCATTGTTGGGATTTAACTACACCTACAGATACAGGTTTTTTCTCTGCCATTTTTTTTGGTGTTTTGTATTTAGGTTTTTTCGGGTCTTCTAAAAAAAACCAGCGTTGCATCTTGTTATGATAGATATTTTTTTTTTGTTTTATTACATTGCAAAAAATATATTTAAGCATAAATGAAAAAATACACACCAGAATATTAAAACACTAAATAAACATTGTTTAATCTCTTTGGTTTGTCTTACTTGGATCGAGAAGTCAAACAGCGACCAACGACCAATCACCCGACCCAGCCAGCCAGCTACCTATTACGATTATTTCACATTCACAATTTCACAAAAACAAATGTGTCCTGACTTCCAAGGTGTCCTGTCATCAATCAAGTGTCATTTACTGTCAGTTCAAGTGGTTCCTGTCAATGTCAACCTGTCAACCTCAGATAAAGAATACGTCAACCAGTCGAGCCACAGATTATTACGACTTCCTTGATACGACTAAGGCCTCGTTAAAGCGTGGCGTCTCCCGGCGCGTTAGCCTTTTTTTCTGTTCACGGAGTTGCGGTGGCGGTGGCGATGGTGGCGCGTACGGGATCAAAGGGATCCTTACGGACGGCTCCGTACGCGCGTATCTTGAAGTATTATTTAGTTTTTGTTTCCTCGCAATCGGTTCACTCTACCAAAAGTTAGATGAATTTAAATTGTTCAAGAAGTAAAATATCGCAACATACGCAATTTAGATACTCGGACTGTTGAACTTCATATTCTATAGATGGCGTTGTGCATCTTACGTCATTTTTCTGAATGGCGGTGTTAAGATTTTCCGCGGAAGAATGAACATAGAAAAACAATTGGTCGGTAGTTAGGATCCCTAAAACCTGCCACACGCGGGGACGCAGCGAACCAGGGGGTCAACTCTCTATATCCAATCAACGATATGACCTCTAAGGGCTAATTCAAGTGTGGCTAGAGTAAAAATAATAATTCGGGACTTAATGCATGAGGACAAAAAAAATACGATTTTTATATTAATAATGACGTTGAAGTGCGTGCATTGTGATTCGTAATTTCGCTGCCGCTCTGTTGCCCGTCTGAATCGTCTGAATAGCCTAATGTCACGGGGTCTCATTGCTATGTTGCTATGAAATAAAATTTGGTTCAAATAAATCTCACTAGATGGCGCGATATGCGCGGTATCTGGGGTGCTATTCTCTAAGGAAACAGCCTTGAGCGCAGTGCTGTGCCAGCGACGAATCTACAGTTTGGTATTCGCTAAGCCGCGAATAGCGACACTAGCGCTCTAAGCTGTGACGGCCGTGAGTTTGAACTACTCAATGTCGAGCAAGTTGACAGTTCTTCATACATTTTGGTATTCCGTAAGAAAAAACAGCGTCGAAGACGCTCGCAGCCTGACTTACAGCCTCGTTTTTACGTGTCAAATCCAAAAGCCACTATTTTTGCGCGTAATTCTTCTCGGATTTTAATCTTACTCATATTGTAAAAGTTTATGTGAAAGTTTCGATATAGTAGATGTGTGTGTGGATGTATGTTTGTTACTCAATCACCCCCGGGCGGATCTGGATGCAATTTTGCATAGAGATTATAGTCTGGAATAGCATATAGCCTTCTTTTCATCCCGACATAATGCACCCTTGGGATAAGATGAAGCTGCTGGCAGGGGCTCGTTATAAAATAAATTATTTCGATTAATTAAAAAAATGGCAGCTCGGTTATTTAAATTTACTTTTATTAGAAGAAGCTAAGAAAATTAATGATTCTAACAGACGAGAGGATTAGCAACGTTGAAAACAATATCCCCGGGATATTGACTTTATCCATAGTTTCAGGCTTTCTCAGGATTAAATAACATATTGGAAAACAATTTAGCTCTTAGCGTATAGGCAATTTATGTTTCATATGAATGTAAACTTATATATTATGTAACTAACTGTTGCCCACAACTACGTCTGTGTAGCATTAGTACTTCGACTAGCCATTTTTTATATCAGGCAATAATATTGAAGGTACATGGGCCGCCTTATTAGAGAAACTATTATTTCACCATTCAAACTTCCACCCCACCGAAAGATTTCCATGATAAAAATTATCCTATGTAGGAAATAGAATAGTTACCTACGGTCTCGAAACTGTTTCCACATCAAATTTCATCTAAATCGGTTCACCGGTTTAAGCATGAAAAGGTAACAGACAGAGTTACTTACGCATTTATTATATTAGTTTGGATTTCACAGGTTAATTAGTAGCTTTTATTATTAAAATTATGAGTCATAAATATATTTGAGGACATTCAATATTAAGTAAGATTTATTGCGATGTGAAACATTTTTATTGGTCCGGCTTCATCATCATATTAGCCCAAAGACGTCCTCTGCTGGACATAGGCCTCCCTCAAGCGTCACCACATTGACCTGTTCTGTGCGTCTCGCATCCAGCGGAACCCCGCAACCTTCATAACCTGCCTTCCAGCTACATGCTGAATCTTAATTGGCCTAATTCTTATTTGTACAAGCAAACATGTGCATTAAGACTGCAAAACGGAATAATATATTTAGTATGGAAAATAATTATACATCCTTACTAATATTATAAATGTGAATGTAAGTTTGTTTGTTACGCTTTCACGCAAAAACTACTGAACAGGTCATCATGAAATTTTGTACATATATTCTTTGAGGTATTAGAAGTAACATAGGATACTTTTTATAATAATAATAAAAAAGAAATGGCTTCACTGCGAGCGAAGCCGCGGGTAAAAGCTAGTAATATATATTTTGAGTAATAAAAAAAACTTAAAATGACAAAACTCAAGATTTATTTATTGAAATATTTTCCAGTAATAAAATTTTATTCTATAATAAATACCCTTTTAGTTTCTAATCTCAAGTATTTTTTTAGAATCTTTTATCACTAAGTTAGTATAATTTAAGTAACTTATGCCAATAGTAGTGATAATCTTTCAGTACTTTCACTTAAATTTGTATTACAATTTCTTAACATCTCTCATAAACTAAACATAATATCTGTGTGTATAAAAAATAAATATTAAAATCATGTTCCATGTATTCAACTTAGTGCAGTGCTTAGGTCTCTCTTGACCAAGACTCTCTTATTTCCTGATACATATCCAACATCGTCCACTGGTTGGCAATAAGGAGTTGCTGGTTTTCCAAGCGCCTCTCTTCAATAGCGAAAAAACATTTAGTTAATCTCCATTTGTGAATGGTGTTTGTGAAATGAGCGTTGGATTAGATAGCCTCGTACCGTTAGCAAACGACGCCTACAAGGAGCTGTGAACATAAACATGCAACAAATTATTATTTACAGGTAAAAAGATATGCAGGATACTAATGTATAACAACATCAATTCAGCTCTCTCTTTCTGAAGGAATATATATTATAGGTTACACATTTTAGTATTGCAGGTTAATTGATATGGTTTTGGCTATTGTTAAAAACCCCAACAACTTGTTCCAGCCTGGGAATTAACAGTGAGAACACTATTTAATTATCTAGAGCAATTCTTACACTGAACCAACAATTAAGCTAAACTTACATGTAGAGGCAATTGAGGCAACTCTCCTATGAGGAACTACAGGTCGTCAAATAGTAATACGAAATATAAACAAGTTAGTGAAATATAAAAAAATAACATAACTAGTAAGACGTTTCTAAAAACCTCCCCACTTGTTTTGTGTTCGGCTGGATATCCATTTTATTTTGTCCATACGTCAAGATGGCCCTGATTTTACATCCTGTAAATGTATTTCAACGCAGTACTGTTATATTTTATCTAAAGATAAACATATTATATATTTCTTGGACAACAATAATATTGTCACATTGTCACTGTACATATATTATATAATAATACTCACATTTCACATATCCACAGAATGTTAAAATAAATCGTTGTGAAATCATTAAAAATTTCAAACTTGAAAATAGTTTTAAATATAAACAAAAATTATCAAATAAAAATATAGTCGGTTGCGATTTTGAGTATGGTGACAGCGTCACAGCTCACAGAGCGTTGCTTTTACTTACGAAATAGGCAATGGAATTGTCATTCAGCCTTAAGATGTATTAATAAAAATGCATTATTTAAACTCTTATAACTATGGAATCGTTTGTACTTTCACTCTATTACTTAAAATACATAAAAGTAGACCTGTATTATACATTTTAGGAACATAAAACTCTCAGTCGAGATTTATCGATTATAATTTAAAGATTTTGTTTCAAGCTCTAATTCGTTTACGAAAATGTGACGGGAGATGTCAGCCTACAGTTCGTCGACGAACATAACCGCGTTAGAGAATACCGTTTAAATCAGCGCTGCACGATCGGTCGATTTCTAAGCTGTCTCACTGACGAGCTCGTCGATGAGCACAGCCAAGAAATTGTCTCTTAGAGAATAGCATGGCTGTTATTGAATGTGTGTAAAAATAAAATTTTCTGGAATTGAGCACAAAAATTTTATGTTCTTGTTTAATCAACTCTCCTAAGTACAAAATGATGGAATATTGGGCTCTTAATTCACATTTCAAAGATTATTTGAACGGATTATTTAAAATTGATGCCAATAGATAGCGCATTTATTAATTTCTGAGGCATGGCACTCGATCGTTCAAACTTGCATTGTAACACATTTTGGTGCAAAAAAAACTGTAAAAACGTGCAAAAATATACTATAAAACGAACCTTCACTGTATTTAAAGAAAACAATATTCACGCACCTAGTAAACCCTTTTACTTGCAAGTGAAACAGAGCAGAACGCGTTCGATGTACAAAAAAATATCAGATTAATCAGACGAAAAACGCTAGTTATGTCGGCACGGTTTCTTTGTATGGGATGAGGCATTTGTATGCTAGTTTTACATTATCTGTGCTAATGATAAACGAGGTGGCCTACGAGTTGCTGCGAGTTCGTGTCCCAGCTATGGATAGGTATTCTTAAACGACTTTCCAAAAAAGGGAAAGGTTCTATGTTCGACAATATGTTTTTTTTTGTTGATATTCACTGATATGTCCGTCAATTGAGGACCAATTATGAAAATTCTTTTTTTGTTTGAAAGAGTATGTTCCCAAATTGGTCCCTGAAGACCTGATGTAGAACTTCTAAGATATACAACAGAACTCTTCAATAAATGACGGCAAATCTCTCAGGATTACTGCAATCGCATGCCTGTTTATTGTTTATTTATACTATTTCATAACACAACATCAAATTGGTATGGCAGATGTGTACAGTTCACCTTGGTACACCCTCATTTCACCGGTTGTTTTCAAGTTTCATGATATTTGGGTAATCTATTCTGGCATCATAGGTACCTTACTAAAGAATTTGCCTATTAGGTACAACAAAAAAGTGGAAAATAAAAAATACTACCGACTTACAATAACAAACAAAGAAAAATGACTTTCTTTTTGGAAGTCGGTGTCCATAACGAAAAAAACTAGTACTAACAAAGACACTGACTTGGTTCTGGACTGGAGGGGCCTAGGCATCAACGTAAACGGCGAGTACATCACTCAACTTCTGTTTGCCGACGACATAATGGTCATGGCTGAGACCATGGAGAGCCTCAGTACAATGCTCGATGACCTCGGTAGAGCTTCCGGTCTTCGTTAGACATTTTTACGTCATAGAATGGAAAGTATTACTCCATTCCCTGCCGCAACATATCCGTCACGGCGTCCGCGCATGACGTGGGATCAGCCGAAGAAAACCAAGTAGACTGCCAAGGATAGCATGTGAAGAAAGATGGCGATTCAAAATCCGGTACCCTCGTTGCTCCCAGGACCAGTTGAGTAAGGTTTAACGCTAGCGCAATCTTTTGCCTCGCTCGCCCAGCTTGGTCAGTGTAAATTAAAGTCCCCTCCCCCCCCAAGTAACACCAGTTGAGTGGAAGGGTACCGTTGCTGAGCCTCATCAGCCGCCTTACTTAGGTATTGTGTGAGCCCTATTGCCTCATGAATGCTCAGGCCAGCTAATGGTCTCCTTTGGCTCTGCTATGACCCTTGTTATTAGGATCTACATTCCTTTTTGTCACTGTTCCAGTGAGCTAGTATTAAGCGTAGTGGGTAGAATGCCCAGCCTGGCTAATAGTCCAAATCTAGGCTAAAAATGTCGCAAAACCATCACTGGAATCCTTTGGTACGACAGCCATTTTCTTGACGCGAAAAAATCTATGTCTGGGACGCCCGACATTATGAACATAGCGGTATATAATAGGTCGCGGAGACCTGGGGCAGAAGTCCCACATTTTGAATTGAATACAGCCTCCACGGCCTGGGACAAAAGTTCCCACATTGTATTATGTATACTAGATACTTTGCAATTCATTGACAGACAAAATGCAATTTCGAATAAACTACTCGGAAGGTAAGTGGCTAAGAGTGTTACGTATAACTGCTCTCTAAGTCATTAAGAGACATTTGTAGGCCTTAATAATGTAGGGTTTATCATCCCCCTTCCCCCTCCAGTTTCTGAGGTATATCCCGCTGTCGGACTGTAAATAAAATGTGTGCACCCTAGTTTTTTATGGGGTTTAATATGAGTCCAATTTGAAATGCCTCGCTGATAAGAAGTTCAGTAAATAGCGACTAGAGTTAGATCATTAGTAATATTTCGAATTTATAAGTAACTCCCTTTTCTTAAATATTCTTCCTGACAAATAAGAGTGGAAGTGAAGTCATCCGCTGACTATTTATGACTACAAAATAAACAACATGTCCACATTCCCTTCTATAGGGTAGTTTACTGAAAATTAGTTTTTTGTCCGTCAGGTAGAAAAAAATATAGGACACGTATTTTTCTTTTGACACGTATACATAAAGTGACGAAGATATATTGCGGTGAAATATAGTGAAACGTCACGCCACTAGTAAACTTTGTAGGACTTTATACTACCTTATTGACGTCACAAGCCACCCCTGAACTTTGATGCGCTTTAACTTGGTTTTTTTTTTTTATTGATTTGGTAAGTAAAGTAAAAAATACGTGACCAATATTATTTGATTATCTCACAGACGGACTAAATCATAGAAATATAAAATACAGGAGAAGTGGCAAGGGGGCGTGTCGGTGTCCGCGCGACGTGGGCTGACTGAGCATGTCACAGGCAAATGGCCGGTCTCCGCTAAACAGTGCGCTTTCGACCGTCATCGTGAAAAATTACAAGAATGCCGTGTTGTTCAGTGGTTTCTTGTAAAAAGCGAAGCCTAAACCAAAGCTTTGTAAATCATAGAATCACTTACAATAACTGAGTACATGTATTTCACTATATTTGTCTTTAAAATCATGAAAAACAACAAATCGTAAAATATTCCTTGGTTCTACTATGTTATTTTTGTATTGAAATATCACAGCGACTGTACTATTTTTGCATTAAATACATTGCTTCCTAACCATTACCTAAGTTTGTCGCTAAGTGACTGGACAAGCAATGTAAAAATCACAAAACGATACATCATTGAGCGGATGCATCGCGTAGTACGGCCGCTGCTCCTTGCGACGAGTTAGTGATGTGCTTGTGCAGATCCACTAACGTAGGCTATCGATAACAATGTCGATGACGAATGAAATATTGTTATTATATTTTATTTTCAATTTGTCAACCGTTTTCAACCGGTTGAAAAATCGATGCGAAATAATGTGTATTACTTATTTTGATTATTTTACAGTGTAGTAGAGAAATGCGTAACCAACTTTTTGACAAAAAATGCAACCCCAATAATATCAAAGTGTCAAGTGCTGCACAAATACCTCCACTTTACAGGTCAGTGATTAAACACCATAGCACTAGCAGGGTTCAACAATACCTCCTGTTTCAATTCAATTCAATTTATTTATTTCAAGTTAAACAGACTCATAACATAATAACAATATTAGCAGCACAAAACAATTAAAATTTGCTACATTAAAAATAAATTAAACATTACACTATGAAAGCCTAAACCAAAGTAACCGGATTTTTGATTGTTTGAATTTTTTGGTTTACTTAATAATTTATATTTTTAGCTGCATATTTGTTTTAACTATAAAAATTTCTGGACAAACCGTTTTTTTATTTATTTTCAAGTAAACAAAAAAAATTGTAGAATAATAAATGAGTGAATCGATAAGTTTCCGATTTAGTCAATCACTAGCGTGTATGTAAAATAAATTGCTTTTGCATAGCACAACGATAGCGACCGATGTTTTTGTGTGCGTAATTTGTACGGTGATTGGTATATACACGCTGTGCTTGAAGGGATAAGGTTTATAATTTATTGTGTAGTACGTTCTGATTTAAGAAATGCGTGTGTGTGCGCGACTGCGTATCTATTGCTTTTACTGAACTGCATGTGTAGTAGTTGCCGTGTGGTAGGGGCAAACTGGACACACAGGTTTCCGATATATTTTCGTCTACCGGGCATATCTCCTTGACTAAATAGAATTATCATTTTCTACCCAGGAAACATCCCTATTCTGAATGTTTGAATTTATTTAAATTGCACTCATTTCTCAGATAGTTACGGACTATTTATTGCGCAAGAGTGGATTACTATGAGTCTGGTAGGTACAGCCATGGTTAAGAAGCAACTCATACTTTACTTGACTAACAGTGTTGAACTGTAACTTACAGCTTTTAATCGCTATTTGAGGTCTTGTTGAATAGGGAAAGGGGGAGTATTTCTTTCTCTTTCTTTGTTCTGATAGAACAATTAAAAAAAAAGAATAAAAAGTGTTCAGTTTTCTGTGACAGTAGTCAACATGTATCTCTATTAAAACTCTGAGCTTAACCCTTGACCCGGCCATGGGCACCAGTGATACCCAGAGTCAATCAAGCTTTATTTGGCCAGCCCACTCATCAATATGAGCCCAGTTGTCTTGTATACCTGACTTGGATAGTTGCTATTGTGCCAAATATAGTGTGACAACCCTACTAATAAATGCTCAGATAATCAGCGGCAGTCAAAATAATCATTGTTTTTGCCAAAATATCACAACCCTTTCTTAAAGTTTATACAAATACAAGATTATACCAAGTTTTCTTGTAAAGACTTTTTGCGCGAAGTGTTTCCGCAATTAGGCTGATTATGTTTTTTCCTAAATTTATCCAAAACAGCGACCCGCCCCGGCTTCGCAGCACACGGGACAAATTATTTAATAAAACCTTCCTTGTTTATCACCCTTTCTATAAGCCGTTGCGTGATTTAATAGGAGTTAGCGGATATACAGACAGACGCGGAAAACGACTTTGTTTTATATTACTTACCTTTGTAGTGAGCCTTTGATCATTAATCAAATAGTGATTGAAGGGCAAATGATAGAGCGTTATAGCGATTATGAATTTTATACCATTCCCCCTCTAAAAAGCTTATTTTATTCACTGAAAACAGTGAATAAAAAGCACTTTTAATCACTGTTTTGGTGTTTGAATTTAGAACACACCAATATATAATTGACCTCCACCTCAATGCAATACAACCTACTTGCGCACAAAATAATCGATACAAACTTCTTGTGCAAAGAATATTCGAATTTCAAACTCCTTCGTCGATTTAATTTTGAGTTTGTTTATATTTAGGATTTTGATAATGATTTTATTTTGGTCTAGGATGTTTAGTGAATATTTATTTGGATTGTAATTCTAATATTAATTGCATTGGTGTTTAATTAATTATAATTATGTAACTTAACGGAGGTGGTCACTGGCCCCTGAAACACAGGTGCTGTTTAGGTAACTCAAACTCAAAGGCTCAGCTTCAATTTACAAAAAATGTGAAGCCCTAAGATTTCTCATTTTCTGTAAATTTTGAAGGTAATAAACCATTTATTTATTTATTATTATTCCTTGTGCTTTTGGCTTAAATCCTTCTTTTTCTCGAAGTCATGGTATAAAATATAGTATGCAACTCTTGAATAAAACGGATTTATATCGAGGGCCATGAATCACTCGCTATGCTCGTGATTCAATCATCATGAATCACTCCCTACGGTCGTGATTCAGTTGTTAGAATCCTTCACTTGTTCGTGATTCATCTATGGCCCTCGCTTTAAAACCGTCCTTTATTCACTAGTTGCATAATATACTATATTTTCTTGTGTCAAATGGAATCAAACAAAAATCCTCAAATTAATAAATTTGTATTTCATATAAACGCTTAAAAGTATTTTTACAAATATATACAAGTTTTAAACAACTTAGATTTAGATACTTAATAACCAGTCTTTTTGAGTGTCTAACTCTATACAAAGGATGTGCTTACATGCGCACAGCGGCGCAGTGGCAAGAATAAAGTCGCTACACTCGCTGCTGTCGCATAAACACAGCCCAGAATCTATGATAATGACTTATTTTTTGTTTACAACAAACCTTAAACCATTGTATGTACCTACAATGTACATGCACCTATTCTTAAAACGGACAATTGACGCCGGGATGTAAAAAGGTACAATTGTCACCTTGTCGACAAGATCCTTTGCGCTGAAAATATATACAAACTGCTTTACGACCACCACGAGCACCACCTCTACCCCGTGGAGGGCCATCCCAGCTGCCAGCATTTTTACCACGCCAATGTCCACCAGCGCCACGACCTCGCATAGGTCCTCGGAAATTTGCCATACCAGGGAAACCATCCGGGCCGGGCGGAGGCCCTTGGGGTCCCGCCATGTTGAAATCCATTGGAAACATATTTTGCTGCATATTAAAACCTTCTGGTGGACCAGGAAACATCGGATTCGGTCCACCAAACATTTCTGGAGTCATCATCATTCCTTCTGGAGGCATCATCATCCCCGGGGGTAAGTTTCCGGGAGGAATGGCTCCAGGCGCCATGGGACCTGGCATACCGTTGCCCATCAAATGTGGCGGGACCCCGCTTGGCCATTCCGCGGGTACCATATTACCACCTTGGAACCCAGGTACGCCAGGGAATTGTGGGTTGGGAAAACCATTAGGAAATTGATTCATGTTTGGTGGGAACATATTAGGAACATTCATGGTAGCCGATGCTGGAGGCGCGTTGCCTTTAGGTTCAGGCCAAGGCATGTTTCTGAAATCGCTTATGTTATCCTGGTTGCCGGTGACATCTTCTAAAGGTATAATTGTCGGTTCAGTATAGGGATGCGTTTCAGGTTCAGGTTCAATTGCTGAGTCGGGAATCATTGATTTTGAGAAATAAAGAGGTTGTAATGTTCCCTTTTGACGTATTGCTTGAATGTCCTTTTCTTTGCTGTTCTTACCATGCTCTACCACCACTTGTCCTTCGGCGTCAACAAGTATTAGTGGCCTCCAATTAGTCTTTTCTTCCATGACGTCATCATTACTGATATTCCTTCCTTTCTGGAATGCATCTCTTTCGTGGATCCTTTCCAAATATTTCATATCAGTAAATGTCTTAGTCACATTTACTCTTTCAGTTTCATCAAGTTCAAAGTACTGAATTACTTCCAGTTCATGGTCTGGTTTCCATTTAATACTTTTTTTAGGTCCTTTTCGTTTGTGGTAGCATAAAACTCCTTTAAGACCATTAATTGTTAAAGTATGAGGTTCGGATATATCCATTTTTTCTTCAATATCTTTCTTCGTATCTTTTTCTTCGGCAACTTCATTGGTGTCGGTATCTTTTTCTGATACCTTTTCTTTGTTTTCTTCTGTTTCAAGAGTGTCCTGGTAAAACCTTGGTGGCACTGATTTGCTTTCACTACTTGGACTGCTCATGTTCGTGGGTGTGTGTGGCGGAGAAGCGTCATTTCCAGAATTTCCATCTTTAGATCCACTCGTTCGCCGTTTTCTTTTCTTTGGATCTCTTTTGTTAGTAGCTGAAGCATTCAACGCATCCATGAACATGTCACTTTCCAACAAAAGTATTGCTGAAACAAAAAAAAAACACCTTTGTTAGATACTTAAATAACAAAGTCATCTTTTGTAGGATACCTATAATAGACAAAATTATAAAAATAACTCATAATAGTTTCAGGTGGTAAGGTAAAATGTATATTAACGGGTTCTCATCATTTGAAAAATACAATTAGCAGGTACAAATATATAGATAGGCACCTAACGATTGAGCAGCAACTTACAACTAAACCTATAGTTACCTAGTTATATTTACCAATATATAAGATATCTACCTACTAGACACTTTCACTACACTATTAGTTGAAATGCGAAAACAGAGACATGTATCTAACTATAGTCAATTCAAACAAAGAATCTTATTTTATAAGCAGGTCAAATTATTATATATCTGGTGCCGTAGCCATCGTTTCACTGTACTAGGACCGCAAAGTAGCTTCAAATGACTCATCCGGAAATATTAATAAAAAAATCACACAGGTCTAAGAAATTTGCCGGAGATCTGCACCTAAATGGCCATGTCATAATAACAAGTAGTTTGTAATTCCGGTAGGTGCATGAGAATCCTAACAACTCGGGGGACTATACTCAGATCAAATAAAAAACCCAAGTGCGTGTCGGACTTCCCACATATAAGGCTCCGTACCAATTTATCAATATATTGGTATTTTTTTAGTAAAATATACGTAATAATAAACATCATCATCAAATTTCAAGTTCATAGGTCAATGGGAACGTAAAAAATTCTTCGGAACAAAATGTGTGACAGACGACCGACACGTGAGTGACAACACTAGGGCTCTGTTTGGACCCCTCGGGTACGGAACCCTAAACCTAAAAAGATACTATCCTACCTTAGCAATAGAATAACATAGCCTACTATCTAAAAACACGGCCAAATTTATTTAGCAGGAATATATATTTTATGATTTTGTCCGTTAATGATAAACAATCCGTCCAGTTATTCTACAGATTCTACTGACCTTTTGGGCCTTTATCTATTTTATAATCAAAGGTTTTATTTTGATTTACGATATCGTTTATTTATTTCTGCAGGATATCTATTAGAGGATGTAATGTAAGGTACCTACGTACAAAGTTAAGTAGAATTAAATACGCTTGCACTAACAAGCAACTCATAATGCGCTACAGAATTCAAAAAAATATTCTATGCTACTTTTAAATATCACGGTAAAGCTAATAAGACGTTTGTAGCTGACTATCTAACTCGTTTACCCTACAAATTAGGTTCTTGTTACGGTTCCGTACCCAAAGGGTAAAAACGGGACCCTATTACTAAGACTCCACTGTCCGTCTGTCTGTCACCAGGATGTATCTCATGAACTAGACAGTTGAAATTTACACAGTTGATGCCGCAACAAACGTGATTTTTTTGCGATAATGGTGCGTACCCCTTCGCGAGTCCGACTCGCACTTGGTCGGTTTTTTTTTGTAGGGCTTACCCGTAATAAGAACTTACGAACTTTAGAAAAGCTCTCAAGTCGAATGCAAATTAAAATATTGTTTGTATTCAGTTAGTCTTGTTCTATTCTAAGTGTAGTTTTACTTAGTATAGCGGAGTTTGTTGGATAATATTGGTTAAACATGAACATAAACTGACTCGGTCAGTCTAATGATTTAATTTACCAATATCTAGTTACCCCTTCACTATTTAGGTATATATTAAACAAAAAACATTCATAGGTGCTGTATGTCGGCGACTCAGCGTGTACCTTTCACTTTTTTCGCACCGACTGCGGCGATGCCCAAAAGTAGGTTAATGTAAACTTGTTTGCCTGTGCCGCTCTCTTCATGACAAAATCCTATAACATCATTACATACGATTTTATAGACCGGTACCCCTAAGTTACATCGATCGCAGTCACCCGTTGAATTGTAGATAAGATTATCATTCAAGGCTCATTTGACATTGGCAATTTATACGGAAATAACTGTGTCCGACCGCACAGACTGTGATGATATCGTTTTATCGGACTAAGTTGCTATTCACAAGTATTTTTATGCAGAAACAAAGCAATTGTAGTCCTGTCGGTTACGCGCAGCTTGGGTTTTGAAAAATAGTTGTCTGAAATAGTAGGTATGCAATACAATACAGACAACTATTTCTATAGGTTGACTTGTACACCAATGCTATTCTGTTAAAATAAAACACCTGTAAAAACATAGGTAAAGTATGTACCTACGAGTGCAATTGCCATTATGTATTCTTATTTGAATGGATGCAGCACAAGAATATTATACAAGATATAATAAAAGAAGATATTAGAGCCTTTTTTAAAGATATTTTGTTATAGTAAGATGGACAGACATGCGAGTGGCAGTGTCGCTAAAAGCCGTGCGAAAACGACAGCACTAATGACGCGGAAGGAATAGGCAGCGCTGCGAGCTGCAATCGCGATACTGATGCGTTTGAGTGAAACAACGATAGGATGGACCGACGGCGACGCGATAACGACATCAGAAAACACAGTTTCTTCGATGCATCAAATATTTATTTTACTTCCGAGAACGGGTGTTTTGAACAATTTTTCTAATTCAGTTTCTATGTAGATATAATCCTATGACAAAATTTATTATTACAAATTGTCAAACGCGCGTTAGCTGCTGTGATTGGTAAAATGAATTACAACAGCCAACCCGATCATTAGACTACTTGGTTTAATTATGTAAACGGGTCACAGCCGCCGATAACTGCTTTGCCAAATATCTGGACCAAAAATATTCCTAGTTAAAAATATTATTTTTGGTCCAGGTATTCAGGCAAGCTGTAAACTTTAAAACCTCGTAAAAAGTTTACGGCTTTCACAAAGAAATGTTTTTGGAAGGCAGGAAAAGTTTAATGTACGGTTGGCGCAATGGTTGAGCGGTCGGCTGCTGCGATGCGCGTCGCGGGTTCGAATCCCGCTGGCACGGAATAAATAATTGTATGGCCTACAGATAGTTGTTCCGGTCTGGTTGATTGTGTATGTGAGTTTATATGTTTGTAAATGCACCCACGATATAGGAGAAATACCAAGTGAGAAGCGAAATAAAAAAAAAAAAACATTTTTGAATGACTGGCTAATTTACTGGATGATTTGTTTGCATGCAAGGGTAAGAACTTGTTAACGACTAACGTAACACATAATTATATTTAGCTTTGTTAATAGATACGGTTTCCTTTTGAATGCCTGGGTTGTAGGATTTCGAATCAGAAAATATTGAATGATGAATTTTACATCGTTAGTTGGTCAACCAGACATCACTGGAAACAATAGATATTCACCGCACCTATTATATCGTAGCACAGTAAAAATCGTTTCTTAATGAGAGTCTTTCCAATGTGCGGTTGATTATACCTAAGGGCGTAGTCCCGTTGAGAGCTATTAGCCAGTAGTTTGATCACTACACCGCAATTAGATCTACAAGGTTCGACAGATATGGCATAAATATAGTAAAATAGTTCACTAGTTAGGAAGTAGGGAAAACTAAAAGCTCTCGATGGGACTGCGCCCTAAAAGATACCTAGGTACTGGAAATTTCGATAAACCTCAACGTAAAAGGATATTGATATCTTCATAAAAACAACAGAGAAAGATGACTAAACGATGATTATACTATGTATAATGTAAAACTTGTATGTACCTTGTACAGGTGGAGATAATATGTCAAGGTACACCTACATACAGTAATATTTACTTTATTTCGTAGGTATGGGATGTTTTTGTAGTTCGAGGGTTAGGTACGCGCCACGGATTTTTGTTATTAAATTTAGCCGAAAATCGAATTTTCTCATTTCTTTCATATGGATATTAAGAAGAGGGATCAAGCGTCTATATAACTATTTATATAGTTCTCTAAGAGAATTTCCAGATTTCTTTCAGACCTCACAGACACCGTGGCTCGTACCTAGGTTACTTAACTCGAGCTTTGACTTGAACATGTTCTCGCTCTACTCTGTTCCAAGAGTGGCAGAAATAACGCTCAGTCAAAGTACTTGCTAAGTACCTAACGATTATTCATCTCAGCCTAGGCCGAAGACCAAGGCACGAGGCGTGCTGAGAGGAGCGGTGGCGCGATGGCGACGATACAAATTATTCGTCGTGACCGCTATTCGCCACTTGTTTCGTGTCCGCAGGCAGTTCTATGACGGGCTATTATGCTATTTATAATCGGCTTGAGCAGCGGAAGACACGGGTGAGGATTACTACGAGTGTGCTTAGGGCTTAGTGTGAATTTTGTCTCACGCTGGAATGCGTTAACGTTAAAAAACTCGGAATAAGCACACTGATCAGAGTTTTTTTAGGTACTCACTCGTGATAACGTAAACCACCTCTTATGTCAAAATGTATACAAAAAAGAGTTTTCTCCTTACCGACCCCAGGCGGTGCTTATCCAATTTCAATATAAATTGACGTTTACGTTAACGCGATTGAGCGTGAGTAAAAACTCGCACTAAGGCCTCAGTAAACAGTAAATATTTCTATCTGACTAGCACACTGATCGTTCGGTAGTCTCGCTAAATAAAAAAACGGCATGACCGATTTGTATTTTGTTTTGTTCATCGAAAAAAGGGAGTCTAAAAAAAAATTTTTGGTACGAAGTTCAGATTCTGCTAGCATTATGATGTACAAAATCAATTGCCAACTGCCGTGCGTTAGTCTTGCATAAACTAGAAAACGGTTCGTCTTATTTGTTTTTTTTTGCTTTGTTTGCCTCAATGCTGGGGTGGTTAAGGATAAAATTAGGAAAACCCCCAAAAGGCCAACAGGACAACGACACTGTTTAGCGTTTGCCAAACATACTTTATTCAAATTTTCACTTGAGAATTTTAATTTAGAATAGTTGCTAAAAAGCGTCGATTTTTTTGTAAATAAGGGCCATTTTGTCAAGTATCTAGTCTATCTCCAGATCAGACGTTACTTATTTCGCCATACACAACATGTATAAATATGTATTTTTTTAACATATTTACGCATACGTTATGTGTCGGGGAGGGCCACCTTGGACTGATGGCCAATTAACACATTTACAGGTACAGGTTGGTAAGGGTACGCAAAAACATTACTCCCTTTTATTAAATTCTGAGTGCAGATGTGTAGAATATTGTTGAATATTAATACTAAGGTGCTTAAGTTATAAATAATATTAGAACGTCTAATTAGCAATTATAATATTTAGTTTAAGAGATGGTCGCCACCCCGAGTGAGGTCTTTAAAGGTGTAAATAACGAAAATAAAAATCCATTTCAAAAAAATTGTTTCATACATGGCTCCAAGTTGTCATATAGGAACATGACTGTGTTAAGCAAATATCTCCAAAATCAAGTAGGGAGTTTTGCACACTCCCAAACCCTGGCAGACTTACATTATTTACACCTATTAATAATTAATAGGTGTAAATAACGCAAGTAATAACATATGTAATTATTACAATATGATGAATTTTTGATAAGACCTTACTAGAGCCGGTGACCAGCTCTAACTTTTATTAATTACCTATAATTAGGCGTAAATACATTATTTAAGTAATAAATAGTTAACAATATTCTAAGCAAAGCATACAAATGTGAGTTTTTATGTTTTTACGTACCTTTAGCGCCTGTAAATTGACCGCCGTCGGTCGTAGGCCCAAACGCCAAGTATGCGCACCTTGAACGTACCTACTTAGGTACAATCTAACACTACTCAATCCCAAACATCTTGTTAAAGAGAAAATAAGTACCTACTTAACGTCTGGAAGCTCTGGGATCTTGCTCTAACATAAATGGCATTACATATTTCGCATTTGCGCTCATCATGCAATTTATTATGAATTTAATTTAAGAAAACAAATTAATAAAAAACAAAAACGCTTTTATCCCTTTAAATCTTAAAACTTTAAAGCATTCAAATAAACATTCTGCAAATTAAGTACAGGTTGCACGTAGGTACATGGTTAACAAATAGATAATATTAATTATAGCACCTCGTATGTCGTACCATACAGGGCGGTTTTGGTAGCCACTGACTGGTGGTTAAAAGTACGAACTTATCTAAATAAAAAAAAAAGAAACCGACTTCAAAAGTGAAACACTAAAAAGTGCAAAATAACTTTCGTTTCGGAAGTCGGTGTCTTTGGTACCTCTTGCTTTTACAGTTTTGCGACATTTTTTAATACCAACGTGTAAAAAATGTGTCTGTCAAAAGGCACGTAATATCAACCTCGTAATGTCCTATCACGTATACGGACCTAAGTGTCACTACTAGCAAACGAACTGTGCGTTGTTTGTGTCCCTAATATTGGTGCGTTATTACTGTTATTAATCAAGTTGCTGCGAATCTCTTAAGGAACTTATTCACTTAAATAGATTAATATTATAAAAGTTCCTTGCTAATTAATTTAGGAAATAAGTGATAGGCACAATTTATATTATTAAACCTATTAGAAATTAGGGTAAATTAGACTATAGGTATCTCAAACATTTTATAGATTAGCTGAAGTACATGATGATCGGAGATGTCGCAAAAGCTATGGCAATTTACTTTTACTTTACTGTGAAATGTATAGTTCGTCTTGGCTACTACGTCACCTTGATCTTTGATTTTATTAATTTCTTAAATTAGGGAGTTTTCGAGATTCTTCATACCTAGTTGTAGAGAACTATTGTGATATTATCAAGCGGAGATATTTTAAATTGTTTTTTAATGGATGTCGGTTATCATGACAAGGGTTGCACTCATAAAACCCTATTAATTTAATCGTATTTTCCGGCGTCCGTTCACGTGTTTGTCGTTGACTCATTTTTATTTAGCAAAAGCAAAACAGACCAGCCGCGAGTGCGAAAAATACGAAGCTAAGTATATCCAGCGATAAGCAGCGAGATCGGTCGCGAATTGATGTGAAAATGTTTAGACTTGCAATCTATAGCACTCGCAACTACTCGCATGATACGCTTGACTGTCGTGAGAGCACTTGCAACGTACGTAGTTTACACCTTCATGCTGCTGTCTAACAGATTATATGACACTTCTTGCAGGTGGAAACGCGGTCAGAATTCATGGTAATAATTATGGCGGAAATACAAAACAGAAACAAAAAACAAAAGAATAACTAACTTTTTAAAGGAATAACATGCCATAAATATAAAATTTATTTGAACTAAAAATTCCAAGTCATAGTTCAAAGTGACCAGTTTCAAAAAACGGTAATTACAAAGGTAAACGCCCAAACCAGTGGTCTCATCCCATACAAAGAAACCGTGCCGACGGTACCAATCAGTATAATCAGTACAGTAGTACTGATTATACTGATTATTTTTTGTACATCGATCGCGTTCGGTTCCCTTCCATGGATATAGTTGGTGATCATCTATCGCCGTGGAATGGAACAGAACGCGATCGACGTACAAAAATAATCGGTATAATCAGATAAAAACGCTAGTTACGTCGGCATGGATTATTTGCATGGGATGAGGCATCTGTATGCTAGTATTATATTATCTATGCCCAAACCTAGAGGTACCTTACTACCTTCTAGGTAGTTATCGCTCGTCACTCGAGCCGCTAAATTGATGTCTAAACAAATCGAATCTATGTTTACCTACGCGATAAATCACCTAATTTGTTTTTATTAATTATACGTACGGCCAGCAACTTAAGTCCATTAACACAGTACAATTCATATTATCTTAAGTGATCCAATAATTTCAATATGTAGGTACAATAAATTGTACCTACATAAGTAGCCTTTCAGAATTTCATGAGCCCGATAGCAAATTTAATACTACTTTTATATTTACATTATTTCACATTTTTTTAAGAATAGTTTGCTCCCTGCCGAAATTTTAATCGATTTTTGCCGCTGACCGTACCTAATCGACAATGAAATAGAATAGTCATGACAGTACAAAAAAAAATACGTAAGCTGTGGGCCACCCACTGGAGCATGGAGGAGTGAAGTGCAATAGGAATTCTACTGTAATCACATGTAGGTAAGCAATTAGGTGGCATTCTATTGGTAAATTTTGGGCATTCTCGGCTCCAATGATTACGCAGCTTATCGTAAGTAGGTATCTATGTTACCAAAAAACATCGCACAAATCGAAAGGTTGGGATATGGATTTTGTATAAATGGACTACGATAACCACATCATATTTTCAGTTTGACATTATTTTTCTACGGGCAAATATAGTACCTATCTACCAAAAAATAAAGTAATAACATGCATTATAATTATATAATAATTAGTTAAATTATTATTTAGTGGAAACTATATCCTATAAAAACTAAATTATCTATATTTTGTCCGTTAAATACGCAAATTCAGAAAGTATATAAATACCTACTATTAAAAACACCTACACACAAGGTACAAAATGTTTAATTTATAAAAAAAAAGAATAGTTTTGGGAGGCATATCAGTACTTACCTACATATCTATAACTATGTTCATCGTATCATATCTTATTCTTGGTTATTTAATAACGATGAAGTCTTTGTAACAAAAGAAATAAAAAAAAATAAGTCATCAAGATAATAATTTATTTCAAATACGTTACTAGATTTCTTTGAATAGTGTAAACTATCAGTGGCAATAAAAATCCCTGCCATTTTAAATTCGGTTGGCAGGTAGGTACTTGTGATTGGGTTGGAACCCACTGATTGCCTTATTTTATTTATGTACGAATCGTTCTATGGATTACAAGAAATATCGTAATCAAATATTTTGGGTACCTAAGTAAACTTGTTTTGATAAAACCTATTCTATCTAAATGGAACCTTTATGCCTCTGGGTTTTATAGAAATGGGTTAGTAAGTAGGAACCTACATAACTTAAAACCGCAAACAATCTAGTGAGAGAATGTTATTAGTTGGGTTAATAGTTTGATACCCTCAACGTAACTTTAATTAGGTATTTTTCGCTTGGTCGTGGAGTTGCGGATACCAGCCCGTTTTTTTAACCTAACCTAGGTATTTTCCCTTATTACCTACTACAAATTGTGAGACATTAGTTGAACAGACCAGATTAGTATGTTTCATATCCAGTTACATTATCTTATGTACCTATCTATCTTATTGCAATCATATTAATAGGTACCTAGGTAAATTATTTTATTTCAGAGATTTTATATAGGTACCTGGTAAACTGGCAGACCTATCGTATTGATTTATTTATTTCCTTACTACGATCTACGCGTCAAATTTAATATTAACCATATCATTATTAGTTCAGCTGGACATAGGCAGCTCTCATGCTTTTTACCTACACATTTATTTATACAATTATTCCGCAGAAGTACCACTCGCTTTAGTATTGGTCACTAGGTTTTGATTAGTTTAATTTCATTTCGATTCCTGTCAGCAGACATTACTACTTTTATAATATTACGACGGAATCGTTACTTTAAAAAATATGAAATGTTCTATACAGGCCACACGCGCCGTTGGTGGATTTATTGTGTAGGCACAGAGTACAGGAAGGTAGGTACATACAGCAAAACGGATTTGAATACCCTGTACATAGTATAGATATTCTGCCTTTTACCTTCCTACCAGCAGGTTAGGTAATGTGCTAGGTTCAAGGAATTATCTACGTGCCATTCTCAGTATTGCCGAGCAAACCTGAGATTTGGGTAGACAGATAGGTAATGAGAAATTTGTTTTTCAGACAATATGTGCGGTTTATATCTTGATGGACAGACAGTGCACCGAACAGTGTTGTGATGTTGATTTCTTATATAAATATTTCTATCTTTTCTATACTTACTAGAGACTTAAAAGCTGTACCTAATCTACTGTTTCACGTACAAAGGAGACTGGGCTAAACTGGTCTATGAAACAATAGAATGTGGTTTAAAAATCGGCTAGTTTTTGTGCAAAACGATAACTAGGTACCATGTATAAAATCTACCTACTTTTTCTATGTACCTTTTTAAGAACTTATTTCTTATTTTACAGGTTTTGTTATGTAGTAGGTACAAACATTTGTATCGATCTAATCTGGGCACAGGTAAAAAGGGCGGTAATAGATTCCTTCTTTGGAAAATCTGCGGGCTCGATTACTTAATTAATGGTCCAAAATGTTGCTTCAAAAAATAATTAGTAGTGCACCAAATGGTTGAAATGCTGATGAATATCTAATCCGAAAACAGATAAAGGAATTAAAAAAATCCAATAAGACAATACAATTCTCGCGAGAAATTCGTTAAAACTATCTTGTTTGTTTAATCGTCGGTAGGATTTCAGATTTTAATGACGTCCATGGTAATGAAAGTCAAGTAAGTTATCGCAATGAAAAGAGATACGACTCTAGTAATTATTATCCATATTTCTATTGGTTTATAGACCATTTCCTATGAAAGTTTGCAGTGTTCGTAATCCGCACCATAACCAAGCCTGTCGTCGAGGAATGCAGGGTTAGCAGGAAGGAAGGCGTATATCGGTGCACCTCTGCCCAACTTTTCGGGGAGTAGGTACAGGCGTCATGTTAGGTGTTGTGTACCATCTTTATACTCCATGTAGGTACTTAGAATGTTGATAGATTAGGTATTCACTTATATTCAGCGTGTAGTAAAATGTGGCAATGTCCGTAATATCCTTCCTTAAATAAATAACGATCAGAAACAAAAATGTAAGTAGATACAAATAGGTAGGTACCTACTATTTTTAATTCAGTGTTACTTATAAAGGTACGGTTAATCGGACAATTACGTAGGTACCTACATCTTTACACTACATAGAAGTTATTTCTCAATATTATACTTTTGATAAGTAGGTACCTACTGTTCTCCCAAAATAGTTCTTTGTAGTGGTCTCTGCAGTATGCTGTGCAGATGCAAGCTGGTTGGCCACTTACGGTATGACGAAGTTTTGCTGCCTACTGCTGTATCGCGTCTTTCAAGTATTTGCTGTTCTTATCAGTATCAGAAAATGTGATCTTTCGTAATTGAACTCGAATCTTAAAAATATGCGATATTATAGTGTACTTCATATTGCAGTCTATTACAGTGCTATTACATTCAAGATTAGAAACATGATTATTGTCAAATTTCAACTTTTGAATCTTATGATCTAATCAAGCAATCTATTACTTTGTTTGTTTATTTCTTAAATTATTTCTAGAAATTGGAAATATATAAAATAGAACGTCTTAGAAAATCACGAGCCGTTTATTGAAATGTCTGCATTACCTACATTTGACATTTTAGGTCGTCACTTCATAAGGGGTTAAGTTTTAAGCCCTACCTAACTTAGTACGGTACATTAAATATTTAAAGAAATTCTTAAAGCTTCGTTGTCTGTGAAATGTTTTTTTTTTTTAATTTAACTGTTACGATAAAACACTGCCCACAGTTCTAAGATTTCTATGGTAAATAGCAAACTGGTCTGTTTAACTAATGCAACAAGGTTCTTACTGCCCTAGCATATCAGCTCATCTCAATTCAATCATGTTATATGTTTTGTTGAACATTTATAGGAATATTGCTAGTATACTGTAGTAAAATAATCTCACACAGTCGTTTTTATAGTAGGTAATTTGGTCTTTCATGTAGAAATATTGAGTCATTTGGATTACATGGATTGCTGAAGAATCACTCCTGGAGCACCAGTCGTTTTCATTTCAGCTCTGCGGCGAGTCCACGGTCGGATCCAGTAGGTAAATGTGCGCTGGTATTTCCACTTCACGATTAACTAAACAAATTTAGGTTATTAAATTTGAACTAAGCAGTAAACGGAAAGAGTCATGTATATTGCTTTTCAATATTTATTTGAAAATAATACTTTACAGGTGGTAAAAACACTTTAGAACCCGTTAAGTTATACATTTTAGACTTACCACTGAAGACAATGGAACCTAAACAATTCAAAACACTTGGTGATATTAATGGAAGGACTTGCCACGACCAATGTACATCTGGAAAAAAAGAAAATATTAAAAATATATCACAAATTGTATAAATAGGAGAATACTTACGTTTAGGTTTAGGAGGAATTAATTTGATTGCACCCGGTTTTTCAACAGGTTCAACTACAGTTTTAGGCTTTTTTTCTGGAGGTGGTTCGTTATGTACTGGAGATGGTCTTTTTGGTATTGATACTGTAGGTGGCAATACAGGTGTAGATTTTTTTGTCAATACTGCTGCACGAGATGGTGGTGGTTTCACTTCCTCCTCTAGTCCATGTTTCCTAAACTTTGAATTGAAAGTTTTAACAGTTTTTGGTTTTGGTTCATCTGGTTTCCTGACTTCAATGGAGATTGAAGGTTTCTCTTTTTTGGCATCACTCAATTTCGGTATTTTGCCTAATTTATGAACTGACGGCCTTTTATCATCAGACTTCTCAGAAGTAGATTTGTTTAAAGAGGCATCCTTATTCTTTTCACTTGCATCTTCATCTCCTTTTTCTTTACTTTTTTCTTTATCGGTGGATGACCGTGAACTCCGGTCCTCTTTAGATTTACTACTAGATGACGATAATTTATCGCTAGACTTTCTGCTACTTTCACTTTTTGATCTAGAACTATGAGAAGAATGTCGATCCTTATCTTTTGACTTATCTTTACTACTATTATGACGGCTAGAACTGCTTTTGTGACTTCTATGTTTTTCACTGGAAGAATGTGACCTACTTGAATGTTTTGATGAACTACTCGATTTTGATCCACTGCTACTAGTTTTATCGTCTGATTTATCTTTACTTCTACTTTTTGCTTTATCTTTAGATTTTTCTGAATCGGATAATCCTTCAGAAGTTTTACTTTCATTATCATCGTCAACTTGAGATAGGACCTGTTTTCCATCTTTTAAACTGATTTTTAATACCGGCAAAGTTTCCGGTTCGTCGTCAACTTCTTCTTTTTTTATTTTCATATCACTATCAGTGTCGACATTGTTAGAAATGACTTTCTCTGATTTCAGTCGATCTTCACTAATTGTTTTAATTTCAGTATAATTGTCGTTATTTTTATTTTCAACAGTAGATTCTGATTTTATTAAGACGTCTAAATCAGATTGCGCTTCCGATATAATTTGAGGTATATCTGAAATCTGGACAGGAACTACCTGTTCTCCTTTTACGGTTTTCAACCATTGTTCAACTAACTTGGATGCTAGGGCTCTGATAGCTGTAATGAAAGAAATGAAATATGCGTTAATTCACAATAACAATGGTATTTTTTTACTTGATAAATGAGTCCAATCGACGTTCAAACTTAAATTTGAGTTTCTACAAAATAATTAACAAATATGTGATTATCTTACCAAAATGGTTATCATCCTTTGACAACTCCTTCACAAGTTTCGGGCAGTTATTGGTTTTCAAACGCTCTATATCAACAGGGCACAATAATAGCAGCTCCAATAACTCTTTTACTAGAGGCCAATTTTTGGCGACTATACTTTCGGTCAGCCACATGTGGACCAATACCCATCCCCCAGAACCCATAAATAACCCAAGTAATTCAGTTTCTGTACATTTCAGTATCTGTATGTAAATACATTTAGAGACTAATTTCTTCGAAAATTTAGTCATGAGGCTGAAAGGAAAAGGCAATATTTTACAAAAACGTCAATATGACATAGTTGGCTCAAAGGCGTATTCTAGTGCGGCGCTCAAGAATAGTATGTAAGTAGAGAAACAGTTTTAGACAGACGCTTCTTTGAGCATCGTATTAGAATACGCCCAATAACTTAATATTTGACAAAATCGGCGATGTGGTTCACTAGTAGTGTGCACAATAAATAAAAACAAGCTAGTGAAAATAATAAATCTTAAGTAAATTAATATCGGATTCTTTGATTACCAGTTATAAAAATAGGTTAACCAAATGTTATGTTTTAATAACAACGTGACTAAGAGTAGCTGCAAAAAAACTTTCTTTTCCGCGCCCCTCCTATAGTCAGCCATAGTAGTTAGCCGATACTGAATAAAAAGCTAAGAACTGCTAACTTTTAAAACTTACCTAGCCAGCCTCTGGACTTCATCCCTGCTTTTTATCCCGCCATTCGGTGACAGAAGCACGCTCAGGCAGTTCAGTAATTGAATTGGATCTATACGCGGCTGTAACAAACAAAGAAAAAGTTAGTACTTACAAAAATAGTATCTATGTTTTAATTCAATTGGTTTTAAATTATTCATCGATTTTATATCATCATTTTTACGTGTCAATCAGCGGGTTTGTGACGCAACTGTTTGAGAGAGAGAGAGAGACATGAGCTAAACTCACGGAATGATAAATGAGGATGTTTTTGTCGGGGTCGTTATAATTATTATAACGAGAGCCTGTCTTTCGACAATTAACGAAGCGATTAAATTACATAGCATAATACACACATTGATTTTCGCACACTTATCGTGTCTATCCAAATAAAGCAACCTTAATGCGTAATGAATTCGGCAAGGCAAAGAGTATGAATAATCTCAATAATCACATGTGAGATGAAAGACGCGATGTGGATTGCAGAGTATGTGCTTGGTCGATTGTTCATACTCTTTGCCCTTTGCCTTGCAGAATTCATTACGCAAAAAGGTTGAATGTCTATTTTGCTCTGGCTTTCGCAATTATTCAGATGTTGGATAGTTTGTTTTGTGTAAAGGGCAGGGATTTGGTTATTTTTTGTGTGGTTTGTTTGCGTAGCAAACTTCCTAAGGTGCGTTGAACGAACGCTTAGTACGATCACTCGTCCGCTCCGCATCGATTTGCCACCACTACCAGAAACAGCGTGTAATTTGTAGTTTGCTTAGTCATGTTCAATATGCACTGATGAGAATAATTATTATATCAGGGTAAAGGTGAACTAAACAACGCAAATAGTTTTAGCTCAATTATTTAAATAACTTAAAAGTCGATATGGAAGAGAGAGAGAGAGAGAGAGTAGAAAACGTGTTGCGCCGACTTTCCGAAGTAACATCGGAAAAGGGCAGGAAGTTACCAATAAAATAATTTTTAGTCGCAACCGTGACAATAATGAACAACAATGGTAATTAAGTACCTACTATTCGATTACGGTACGAGACGCTTTCTTTGGAACAAAGCTGTTCGAACAAAATAGGTCAAATATAAATAGGTCTATAAACATCACTTGTCTAATATCGGAATAAAAGTGTGGCTCCCTAGGATGACTAGGGTCCCTTAAAACCATAAATACAAAAGTATGATAAACGAATTCGATCTAAAACAGCCCCTTCGTTTTCGGCCAAAAGGGGCTGAAGTTTTGACCGAATTCGAAGCAAGTGCCGAAATCGAACGAATTGTTACGATACGAATGCGCAAGATCGCGATGGCAGAGGCCACGGGTAGAGGTCATACTCCGTAACACCGGTTAATCGCCATCGCCGGAAATTAGCTACATAAAATAAAATTGCCAACCTTGTATTGAATTTTCAATGATTATTTCACCTTCGGCTTCGGCCAAAAGTTATAGCGCTAGTCGATTAATCGGTTTCGACTGGAAATCGACCTTCGGTCGGCAACTGTGTATGTGATCGACAATGTCTGTCGCAGGTCTTGGCTTGGGGCTTTAGTACAATCAATTTCTAACTACCTATATATAAGACGGAAAATCCGACCACTCATCTTAGGTTCGGTCTTAGTGTGTATATTAACATAAGATAAATATTGTTTATATTTATTGTACAATTATAATCCTGTATTTTATAAGTTAACCCATTAGGGGCGGATAACGCTTGTTGATGTGTAAAAATACGTCAAAAAGCATTTTCCGCGGCGAATAGGTACATAGTCAATAGCGGAGACCGCCGATCAAGTAAGCATAACGCATTGCGCAATATCTTCAGCTTCTATGGCATCCCCCATGTAAAATGAGACTATGTTATCGAGTTGTATTGTACGCAGGTTGTACGTCAATTCATTACAATAATAAAACGACCGGGGATCGAAACCATGACACCAAAGATTAAAATCACATAAATCTGCCTTTTTATGAGATTATCTGTATTATTATTGTCCGAACTAAAAATACTATGAAACCAAACTGATTCTGGCATCGATCGATGTGCAACTACTACGCTTGTCATAAGACAGTGTTATGGTACAATAAAAGGTACGGTTGAGTTTTCAACGTTAATTATCTATGTCGATTTCACATCCTGGTCCAAGTTACATCGTAGCCAAAGATTCAAATCGTAGGTTGAAGCCTCGTGATGAAGCATGGTATTTTAGCAATAGTTAGTCATAGAATCAATGAATCAAAATGGATGCCGGACCGGACGGCCATGCAAGCAAGATGAAACGCTTACGTCACAACTACACAAATACCACATCACGTGATATTGTTCTAGAAGCTTTGTAATTTATTCACATTCCGATACAGGTATAGCGTGTTTTCACTTTTTGTTGATAAACGTTTTCATGCCAATCATTGATAGACTTGCATGAAAGAATATTCATAATTTAAGAAGATAAGTACGTACCTAACGTAATATCTACTAATGCTGATGGACAAGATATTTATCCGAATGAGCTAAGTAAATTATTAAAGTAGATATGGATTATATTTTAAGAACAAAACTTACCATTATAATATTCTATATTACTTCAAAAATAACACGACACCCGATTGCACAATGGTAAGCCATGCCACGCCTTATGCTCCAGATACAACATGGCGTCTTATCATTGTTTAACTATTGAATATTCTTGCACAGAGGAACACTTATTTTCTATTTATTACGTCCATTAACAATGTAATTACACTATTTTTAAACATATATTACAAAATTGTCTGTAGCCACATTAGTGACAAATATATTAATTTCGTAGTAATTATGGTGTAAGTATTATGATATTTATATCATTTTCTATTCCTATATCTGATAAATTATTTCAATAACATCCTTGTAGAAAGGGATTTGATTAATTTTGTAGGATACTACAACACTTTCTAATTCAGTGAGTTGGCAGAACTCCAAGCCAAGGCCAGCTAAGACGTTCGATCCGAGTAAACGGCTGGCAAGCGGAGAGATTGCTTGAAGAATGAATATAAATTCGTTCAAAAAAATGACAATGGTGGAGTGGAATTGAATGGATGAACGGGCAGAGCGGAAAAGGAAACCGAATAATCGACAACAAATTGAATGAATGATCGAAAAATTTGAAGCTATGTTGCCATCATAATGATGTTTCATTTGAAATGTTAATTTTAATTTTAGTCGATTTATCAAATGAAGTGGATGAAAAATCCTTTTTTTTCAGAACAGATGAGCGCCACTGTCGTAATGTAATGACCAAAAAGAGGCGTTGACGTGTATAGTGCTCGCCCAGAGACATTGTACTACCTAGGCGGAACATATTTAAGAAACAATTTGAATATCAGTATTCACTTTAGCACTAACAGATAACGACTTCAGGAAAAAAAGATTTACTTTATAGAAATACTTTTGTCTATGCCATATTTTGTGCAAGTGTGGCCATTGAAATAGGAAAAACATGGAGGCGCCGCGATTTTCTATACATACATTAGCATATACAAATATGAGTGAAATACGATACAGAATGTGAAACATCGTGTTGTTTCATTCTTTCAAATGTAGTAATCGTATTTGATAAAAGAGACAACAATATTTCAGTTGTTACTAATAATGGCAACATTTGTATAAAGCGCAAGTTCGGTCATGCATGGAGTACTGCTCTCACCTCTGGGACGGATCTGCCAGGTACCAACTTGATGCACTGAGGGTATTCTGAAATCATGTACACTAGGTGGCATCACTGAGACGTGAGGTCCAAGCTGCTGTCAAATGCTTATGTTTTTTGACATTAGTCAAATTGACGTCAAGCAAGTTGATGTCATAAGTTAAATTTTCCAAGTAAAAGACCTCTCACCAATGTGGCGCCAACTAGTGGCGTGAATTTTCTTAAAAACCCTCCTTGAGTTGATTGACTGACGGGCCAAGAGACTTATCGGCAGTCGGCAATGATGCGCTGGCCGACTCAAAGCTCCAGAGCCTTGAACACCGACGACGAGTTGCCAGCCTGTCGGTTTTCTATCGGTTACATTTCGGGGAGTGTGCGATGGGACTACACAATTTGATTCCGCCTAGCCCTTTCCATCATCGGACTACAAGACGTACGGCAATGCGCCATCGGTACTTGGTTGATATCCCACCCATACGTACAAAGCGTTTCGAAAATACTTTCATTGTGCGTACAGCTAAGGTAGGGTTGCCATCTCTAAAATCGGCCAACCAGGACAAGGAGTGTGAAAACGCCGGCTTTTCGTGCTTACAACCCGGATATTTAAACAGATTTTACTTTCATAACTTTTTTAAACTAAATGTAGTTTTAACATATTTTTTTTTACAAAAAGATACAACCGACTTCCAATGAAAAACACTACGAAATGAAAAATTATTTCAATTTCGGTAGTTGGTGTTTATGGTTTCGTTTCTTCGTTTTTGACACAGACTTCCAAAATTTGTTTTTATTTTGAATCGTTTGACTTTATTTCTCACTTTGTTGTGGTTTTAATTTTAAATCAGTTGTATTTTTTGTAAAAAAGTTTTTATTTGTCACTTTTTTGTTGTGGCACCTAGATAGTGGTAAATTTCTATATTAATGTTACATCTTACTAATATTATAAACGCGCAAGTTTGGATGTATGTTTGTTACTTAATCACGTCAGAACGGCTAAACGGATCTAGATGAAATTTGGCAGGCAGATGGATTATAGTCAGGAATAGTACAAAGGCAAGTTTTTTAGCCCGGTTTAATGTTCCCTTGGGATGATAAAACACTTTTGACGCGGGCGAAGCCGCTGGCAGAAGTTAGTGTACAATAAACAGACATGCAATCCCGGGTGATTTGCTGTAATTTTTGAAGAGTTCCGTTGAATATTTTCGAATTCCTTCATAAGATCGTAACAAAATTTTAATGAGACTAATTCGGGATCATACCCTTCCAAACGAAAATCAGTCTACAATCGATGGAGAAATCGGTGCAAAATTACGGTTGGTGATTTGAAGACTTTAAAACCCGGACCTCAAATAAAACCCCGCCCGGAAACTCCCCGGACGCTTTCTAAACTAGGACAAATCCGGGGAAACCCGGACGGATGGCAACCGTAAGCTAAGGAGTGGAATTCCCTGCTAGTAACAAGTCTTTGTTTCCTGATAGCTACAACCTAGGGGTCTTCAAGTCAAGAGTGAATAGGTTACTTCTAGGCAAGCGTGTTTCACCTTCAACCACATCATAACTTAACATCAGGCGAGATAGTGGTCAAATGCGAGCCTAAAACTATACATAAATCAGCTTATACAAATATGAGTGAAATACGATACAGAATGTGAAACATCGTGTTGTTTCATTCTTTCCAATATAGTAATCGTATTTGATAAGAGACAACAATATTTCAGTTGTTGCTCTTAATGGCAACATTTTGTTGTGACGTAGTGACAGTTGTAGATAAGTGCCATTTCCGCCATATTAGATGACGGTTTTTGTGCTTGTGTTCGTGGTAGGCCTGCTGTCAAATGGTTGTTTACTTATTGCATTAAAAAAAACTGGGAAGATGCTATACATATTTATAGGTTGTGTTATGTACCTGTCACCTATAACGAAATTACATAAAAACGTGATGTAAACACAGTAAAAATGATTTGACAGCAGCCATTGCGCCGCCAGCGACATCTGCGCTCAGCTTTGCGTTCACATCTCCAATACATTTTGTTAAGAAACTAGAGGCCCTAATTTAATTTCAACTCATGTCACATCATTCTATCGATCGCATTTATTTTATTGTTGATTTCTTTTTATTACAATAAAAGTTTATGTACTGTGTTTATTAACTATGTTAAATTTAAATATATTGCGTTATACACCTTATCCTCGTTACGTTTTTTTATTATATTACGTTTATATTCATAGAATATTTACAAGTAAAATTAAATTGAGGAGTCATGTCACGTTATTACGAGTGAGTATGTTAAAAACTCGGAATAAGCACACTGACGCTCTGGCGATATTTTGAATCAATACAGACATACTGTCAATAGCTCTTGGAGAGATCATAAGTTCACAATGTTTTCCCATGAATCATCCGACTCTCATTCAGAGTATGAAGAAGATATTAAATATTGTTAATAAAATATAATATCCTCTATGCAATATTATATTTTAAGAAAATAAAATATTCGTCCAACAAATTAAAAATCACAACATAGTTGTAGTACTTATTAATTCCATTCCCATGGTTTTTGGTAGCAATGTCACGTGACGACTTACGTCAGATAACGTCAGCATATATAGCCGCCAGCCGGTCTGTCCACTGACTTAGGTCTGTCGATGATCCTTTGCGATGATCGAATCCACAGATAACTATAGTAGTCGGATCGAATCGTCGAGTCGGTTCATGGTTGACACTTTGTTTGAGTCTCTCAAACAAAGTGTCCAAGAATCCAAGAATCTGACAGATTATCTGTGAGGCCACGTATTGGCATTTTTTATACGCGCCTATATTTTTTGTCCGCCTACTGAACCTAACTAACACGCACTGCGGATAAAATTCTGCGCGATTTTTGTATCTTTCTACCTGTTCATGGAGCTCAATATATTTGCGCGAATTTAATCCGCGCCGCGGTGCGGTGGAGTTTTCGGCAAAAAATTGCGGAATTTTATCCGCAGTGTTCAGTAGCAGTACGCGGACAAAAATTCACGCGGTTAAAAATCGTAATGCGTGTTAAACCTAAGCGGAAATAAATCACGCGAATAAAAATCGAAGTGCGTGCTAAGCCTAATTCTCCCGTCAATTATTTTTATCTGTGATTCTGTGCATAATTCTGTGTCTAATCGGGGTACAACTGCAATCCAACTCCAATCTAAAATTTTACAGAAAAATATACAGGTTGTAGTTGTAACACGGGCTTGTCGGAAATAGTATCCGGATGCCAAGTCGGATTTAGTTGCTTTGCTTCTCTGAACTTGCTTCAAACATGTGGAGTGATTCTCTGCTCATAGTATTTATTTCAATATGTACTGCATTTTTAGGAGAAGGTAAGAGTCTTTTTTCAGCGCTAGCGGTAAAGTATTACTATAGTTCCTTCAAGTAGTAATTTATGCGTGTATATTTTTTTTTGTACAAATAACTCGCCTGTGAACACCTTAACTTAGCTTAGGACAGCATTCTAATAGCTCTTTTTATCTGGTTGTAGGTCTAACATGGATATTGGTTTATAGGACAGAAAAGTACCAAAAACTGAAAGTCGAAGTGGAACGTCAAAGTAAAAAACGTAAGTTTATGAAATTAAAAAGAGACTTTTTAGGTTAATCTTAAAAACACATTAATATAACCCTTTTAAGTAAATCTTTTAAAAAAGGAGGTTGAATGCACACATGTATCCTGTCTAATCTACAAACATTAAGGGAGGATAAAGTAACGCTCAATCGCCATCAGCGCCTTTGCAAGTTAGCCATAAAGATTGAAATACCTGTTTAATAAGTGTTTTGTTTCTACTTTATCCCTGCTTAATAGTTGATAACACTAACTATTGTTATATACTTGCAGTAGAGAAACGAAAAGAAGCTCATGGAGACTCACTGGACAAACAACATAAGAAGAAAATTGAGAGGGAAGAAGAGAGACTAAAAAACAACAATAGAGACCTTTCTTTAGTCAAGATGAAATCAATGTTTGCCATTGGATTTGCATTCACAGCCTTACTCAGCATGTTCAATAGCATGTAAGTATTTTTCTTTTCTCAAAGGAAATAGCAAAAATATTGACTGTTGGTATAATTATAATCCAAAAAATGTAAGTCAAGACGTAAATTATGGTAAGTTAAATATAACCAAGATAAGAAACAAAATAACATGCTGAACAAGGGTTGTGGAATGTCTTTAGTTTTACTGCAATTGAAAAATTAATTTAACCAAAATATTGACTGTTGGTATAATTATAATCCAAAAAATTTAAGTCAAGACGTAAATTATGGTAAGTTAAATATAACCAAGATAAGAAACAAAATAACATGCTGAACAAGGGTTGTGAAATGTCTTTAGTTTTACTGCAATTGAAAAACTAATTTATAATCACTATTTTCATTTCATATTATATTAATTACATCAATGTATTTACAGATTTGATGGCAGGGTAGTGGCTAAACTTCCATTCTACCCTATATCATGGATTCAAGGTCTCAGCCACAGGAACTTGCCTGGGGATGATTATACAGACTGCTCTTTTATTTTCTTGTACATACTGTGTACAATGAGCATAAGGTGATTAAACAAATGATATTTTAATATACCATTCTGCTTTTGTTTACTCTCCATTATCTAAACCAAAAATAAATATACTATGCTGCAGCACCCTTATTTGGCTAACTCTACACCGTACAAGCGGTTCACGTATGCTTTATACAATCAAGCATAATTATTTTAGAGCTCTGCAATTTCAATGGTAAATTGAGAACCTCCTCCTTTTTGAAGTTGTTTAAAAATAAAACAAGTATTTGTAACAAAATTTAAATAGATTGTATATTTTTATTGTACTTTCATACATACAACCATATATTAAATATAACCATACATTTTACATACAAAAAAAATGACAAGACTTTCTGAGTAGCAGGTCATTTTAGTTTCTCATACAAAAATCTTTTTTTCTTTTCTAGACAAAACATCCAGAAGCTTTTAGGATTTGCTCCATCTCGCGCTGCATCAAAACAAGGTGGAGCATTGTTTGGAGCACCTCCAGCTCAGTTTAAGTGAAATGTAGATTTTAAATGTAATGAATTTAATTTATGTGTTAAAATTGATTATTTAATATATTAACTAGACAGATATTAATTCTTTTCTTTGAAATAAATAAACATCACTAACTAATTTCTTAACTATTTTAAACAAAATTATTGCAATACTCAAACATAGGAAACTATTTATATTTTAAAGCTATATCTCTAATAGTGAATAGAACATTATTTCATTGCAAAATAAAAGACAAATAACCAAGTTCAGTATACATTGAAATCAACAATTCGCTCATCAAGTAAAAATCTATCAAAGCCAAATCTTGTGAAGTCCACAGTTGTGTATTGACTGTCAATAACTAGTTCAGCGATCGCCCTGCCAATGCCTGGAGCATGCTGACATCCTGTAGACAGAAATCTCAGTGTCAAAAGTATTCATCATTATTTTTCACTTTTATTTACTTGTCTATTATTTAATAGGTATTTCATATTCTCAAGTATAGCTGAGAGACAAGTTACCTTGTTTGCATAGGTTTTATTAGTAAAGACATGGCTGCCTGAATATTTGCTTATACGCACACATTCACTCAAGAAAAATATTTAATGTCCTGTGCAAACATCCACTCACAAAGGTAGCTGACCGTGTAGCTATTTCTCTTCGGTCTAGTATGACCACCTGTCCTTACTATATAAATCAATTCTTGTTTGTGCAATTGTAAAGAAAATTCATTGAAACAAACCCAGTTTCCCAAATCCAGCCGCAATGTACAAGTTATTGTGGTAAGGATGTGGTCCTAAGACACCTGTGTTATCGAATACATTGCAGTCATATGCTTCAGTAGTAAGCTTTTCTATCTGAAAAAATAAAAAAAATATAAGCCTACCTAATAACATTTCTCTAGGATTTTAATCCTACTGCTACTAATATTATAAGATAAATATAAAAAAAAAAAGTTAAGCAAGCTTTTATTGTAGAAACTATGTTTATGAGTCCAAAGTCAATACTTTGGTAAATGGGATTAAGTTAAAATATACTCACTTTTGTGTTATTACAGCTTGGAACACGATTTAAAAGTGATGGCTCAATAACTTTTTTAAAATAGTCACTTTTAGAAATATTTTTTGTGTCGTCCTTTTGAAGTGGTAGATTTCCACATAAGAGATTACTTTCTAAACCATTTCTCATCAACCACAGGCCAGTAGTATCCATAACAAGTGGAGTGTTCAGGCCAAGTTCTGAAGCTTTTTCTTGAATGGAATATATATCAGATTCCCTAAAAGGATTAAAAATTGTTGTACTGATTGGTCAAAACTAGTTTAACTCATTAAGTTTTCAACATAGTAACAGATTATTATATCTACACACTGTAAAAAGAATATTTTTAAAGTGTCACCAAAATCCTACTAACCTAAGGCTTTTAAGTAAGTTTGCATGCAGAAATTACATGAATGGCGCACAAACTTATGATAACTAACTACAAGTTGAGGATGCCTCACAATGTCCTTCACTGTCATCAGTGATGTCCAAGATAAACATTTGGAAATTACATATGAAATGAAAAAGCGACCCACAACCTCAAGTACAGGCGTGGACTTGAGCTACTGGGCCATCACAACATAACTAGGTAAGGTACAGTCCTGTAACTGTTTATAGGGCCTTCAATAATTAATGTACAAGGTATTACAACAGAATGTAAAGGTCTTAATACAAGGACCTGTGTGCAATTACCTATTTATGTTTAAAACAGCTATTAGCTATAACAACAGCATTTGAATGGTGCCTAAAATGTTATTTTAAAAGTTTTTTGCATTCATTGTGTGAGGTCTAGAACTCACCTTCGTTCTATTGGCAGTGGAATACTTAAAATCCCATCTCCTGTTCCTACTTTAGCCAATCTAGCTATTTGACTGGAATTATCACCAGCTGCTAAAATGCAAATAGCAAACTTGACTGCATATTCTTCTTGATCTTTTGTTTTGTAAACAATCCTTTGTAACCGTTCATATCCTCCAGGGGTAACACCTTCCATAAGCAAATCCTTTTGTTTTTCTATTTCAAACCCTGTTACTTCAGCATTTACATAATTGGTTCCAAGTTCTATGGATTTTCTTATTAGTCCCTGTAATAAAGCTGATGAACTAAATGTTCCTTCACCTTCTATCGCCATGCATCCTGTTCAACACAACAGTAAATTATGCACATTATTGACAAGGATCACGTCAGAAACAGATTAACAGGTTCAAATCATACCCAGTTTGACATCCTCCGTGTTTATCCATGGGTATTTACTCTTTATTTCGGAGGGCGTTAAAAGGTTATTTTTTACACCTAGTTCATTTAGTAGAGTAACATTCTGTTCTAGTCTTTGAGCATATTGCTCACTTGCTAAAATAAGAGAACCCGTAGGACTATATTGAATGTCAACATCGTTTCCCAAGTTCTGTTTGACATTCCTCAAAAAATCAATAGAGTATTGAGACAGATAAACATTTTCAGGCAGGGAGAAATGCTGGTTCAATGTACCTAATGATACATTATTTTGAGATTCTTTATACTGAAAGAAAAAAGACTAATTAATTGTTTTCTGACGAATAAAGAATTGATTATAAGTAAACAATACTTACTGTGAAGTCCTTTTCTAGGACTACTACTGTTAGACCTTCACCGGTTCTTTTTTTTAACCAATAGGCAATTGCTGATCCTATGAAACCACCTCCTATAATAACTATATCAGCATGTTCTGGATATACCGTAGATTTATCTTTTGAACCAAGAAATGAAGGCATGTCGTTTGCTAGAACACTCAACGTTTTTTCAAAGGGGTTCTGGTGTTTGGCATAATGGCGAGTGCCATATATTTTTTGACTACGGGAGAGTCTTTGGAACAGATTGGCAATCATAATTATTATTCAATATAGGGCGTAAAACAAAAATCTTCTAATAATATTCGTGGATTTTTTTAATTTGCCAGTGTCGTCCAAGGCAAGGCATGCAGGCAAGGCTCAACTTAGCTTGACGTTGACAGTCCAGCCAGCAGAGCTGTTTTTTTTTTTTTTTTTTTATATTTGTTCCTAACGGAACAGGCTAAGGTCTGAGACCATGCTGCCTAGTCATCAGTATTTTTCTCTTCTTGAATTCTTTAGTATGCATTAGAATGCGGATGTAACAGATTCTAATGCTTTTTTGGAGTATTTGGCAGCAAATTGTATCGAATCAGCCTTCCCAGTAAGCTTTGCAGAGGTAGTCAATACTACAATAAAATTCTCCGATCCACTATCCCGAGATCGCTTCTGTCAATTATTTCACATATTGTCCAGTTGCATAGACAGTTGAGACACAAAACTACACCAATTTTATATCACAATATCCACTAGGAATCAATTTGCAAATAATATTAACAGCCGCTGAACTACACTCGAAAAAATCCCGCCAAAAACTCCAGCAGAGCTGTCAAAGTCATATGTTTTTTTTTTAATTTTAGTCATGACCACAGATACAAGTCTTTCAGTCGGATGCATAAATGGATTTTAACATTCTTTAGTATGCATAAGAATGCGGATGTAAAAGATTCTAATGCTTTTTGGAGTATTTAGCAGCAAATTGTATCGAGTCAGCCTTCCCAGTAAGCTTTGCGGAGGTAGTCAATACTACAATCAAATTCTCCGCTCCACTATCCCGAGATCGCTTCTGTCAATAATTCCACATATTGTCTAGTTGCGTAGACAGTTGAGACACAAAACTACACGAATTTTATATCATAATATCCACTAGGAATCAATTTGCAAATAATATTGAACTATACTCGAAAAAAATCCCGCCAAAAACTCCAATATGTCAAACAGCAGTGTTGCCGATGTCCATGGTTTGGATTACCCAAAAACCTGACTAAAAATCCCCAACTTTTGGGGAAAATAAAATCAATATGCCCCACATCTGCCCCACAAATTTTTATCAAATATATAAAAGTAATGTTCATATAAATCAAACATATTTATTATATTTTTTTGTTATATTTATATATACTTAATATTCATTACATTGGTTAATCTACTTTTTACGCCAATTTTTTTTGGTTAACTTAACATTTTTAAGGATCAATTTTTAAGCTCCCTCCTTTTTTCTTAATATCTTATCTAGTGGCTATAAGCGCTCGCTACTACAGTGTCAGTGTATAGGCGATTACGATGCTCTGTTTTTAAATTCTATAGGACACTATTTTTTTTTTTGGAAACTTGCGTTTGAGAAAGGTAGAACGAGCAATAAGCTTATTTTTAGCTTTGATGGTCATGAATTTAGCCATAAAATAAACTCTAAAAACTTCCTGTTGGATAAGCTGAATTAAGCTTGAATTAAACAAAGTATATTTTTCTTAGAATTTACTTTCTATTGAACTTAGAAGTAATTTAGGTACTACTTTTATTACTTCTAAGTTCAGTTCTAGTGTAAATGTGGACATTTCCACTAGAACTGATCTAAATTCCCTGCATTTTCCTCACATTTTCGCTCTACCCACAAATTACCCAATCGGACCGCTGATTGGGGAATCCCCCACAGATTGGCAAAGTTGGTGGTGTAATATGGTTTCAAATATTCTTATGGTAAAACTTGTCTGTAATTATATTATAGATTGTATTGTCTTGTCTTGTGGATGATCTTGCATGAAATGTATCAAAAGTATAAATAATCAAAGTATAAAAAGGGCCCAAGTGCGAGTCGGACTCGCGCACTAAGGGTTCCGTTCCATTATCGCAAAAACGGCAAAAAATACCTGTTTTTATGGGAGCCCCACTTAAATATTTATTTTATTCTGTTTTTAGTATTTGTTGTTATAGCGGTAACAGAAATACATCATCTGTGAAAATTTCAACTGTCTAGCTATCACGGTTCATGAGATACAGCCTGGTGACAGATGAACAGGCAGACAGACAGACAGACGGACCGCGGAGTCTTAGTAATAGGGTCCCGTTTTTACCCTTTCGGTACGGAACTCTAAAAACATTGGCTTAAAAGCCTCATTTACCTTTATTATTACTAATGCGAATAAGTGTTTGTTACTTCACGCCAAAGATTATCACGCTTTCATGCCGTAACGGTTGAACGGATTTGGATGAAACTTGGTTTATGGCTAACCCTCCATATTCTAATCCATTCTGGTCTATATCAGACTGGATTAGAATATGGTTTACTTTTCATCCCGGTATCAAACCTGGTATAATGTTCCCTTGGGATAATAAAAAACATTTCACGCAAATGAAGCCACGGCCTGAGGCCGAAGAGAAGCTAGAGTAAAATAAAATTGTAGTTTCTACCTTTGGCTTGTATGTAGTGTTGCCTCACAGAAAAATTATACATTGTGCTGTCTGACTCTGTGACTCTGTGGAAATCTGTCCGAACCACTACCTCATTGGTCCGAACCGAATCTGTTGACACTCGCTAGAGTAATTTTTTTTCTATGGTCGCATTTGTTCGAAAATAAAAACAACAAGAAGAGAAGATGGGATGAGATTTCATGACACGTGTTTTGGATGGTTTATCCAATTTTATTAAATAAGCTGTGTATAACATAGACCAAGTAATTAAATGATTTGTTAAAAATGGTGTGTTAATGCGATCAGAAAAGTGTATTGCACGTGTTTTTGTGGACAGTTTTACGCAAAGGTTTTACGGAAGTTACAAGTAAGGAATTACCTTATTTACCAAAAGTAGTAAAAATTATTTTGCATGTAAAACACTGCAGAGATGCTTGTGTCCATCTAGCAGCAATAAAAAATTGCGACAGGTTGTGTTGTTTGAATACGCCTCATTCTGTCAGACACTCGGCCAATCGGCCTGTGTACCCCATGGGCCGATGGCGCGATATTGGTTTATCAAATCACACCTATTTCAATAGCTTGCCAAAATTGTAAAGTATCTTCTAACTCTGTCTGTCTGTCAGTCCATTTGAGCCTTTACAGTATTTTAACTCAGTAAATACTGTCCAAATTTCATCACTGTACAATCTCCTTCGTTTGATGGTCTATCATTATAAGTACGGGATATTGGCAGAATTGTGGTTACTCTTCCACAAAAGCCATTAATCAAGATTTGAATTGAATTGAACTAATTGCACTATAACAATTAAATTAAGTAGTGAAATTACAAAAAATACTAGTATAACTGAGTACGGTTCTAGGGTAAAAAGATTTTGATGTTTGTTTATGTTTTTCTAATTTAAGTCAATATTTGGTGAGGCTAATTTGTTTTATTGCCACTACTTACTATATGGTTTTGGATTTGATTTGCATGCTATAAGGTTTTGTTTATTACCTTTTACTGTGAATGTGAGGTCTCAGAGGCTCTAGACTGTTTTTTGGTAATAGATCACTTCCCGGTGCCACCTAACACTGAGCTACTCAATATCTTACAGTTTAGTGACAAAACAATAATAGACAAAGTGATTTAGTTGCCAGCTTTTAAGCACCTGAGTTTTGGCTTTTATAATTTCGCAGGGGCCTGTGAGACCCCATGCCTAAGGTACTGTTATGCAAAAAATACGTCCCCAGTTAATGGTTAATCTTGCATCGAGTTAAAGTGATAATAATATTGATGTTATGTTTTTTACACTCTTCTTATCAAGGACACCCTACAAGCATGGATTCTAAATATTCTTCTGTTGGTGTGACATCAAATGGCCTCAAAAGAAAACATGCAGTGGAAAACATAAAAGTGAAGAAGATAAAGTTATCTAACGATAATCAGTCAAACATTAAAACAAATAATATTAAAGTTGAAACAAATGGATATGATAATACTAAAGAAAACAAGGATGCTAATCAAACTGTACAGGATTTGCAAGAAGCAAGAAGACAGTTACCAGTGTATATGGTTAGAAACAGGTATGTGTGCTAAGAAGTTTTTCTTGATTTAATTGTGATTGGCAACATTCTATTAATTAACCCTCTGCATGCCTAGTAGGTTCTGCCCGACCCACACGTTTAGCATAACTATTTAATATCATTCAAATTTGAATTTTGTGTGGAACTGTTAACAGCTGACTGTTAGAAATTTTCTCGATACCCAACCGCTACCTCAGTCTAGTGCGTGCTCCTGTTGTGAAAGTACATTATTAAGTCTTTATAGCATATGTGGCAGTTTTGTTAACAAATGTCCAATCTTAACTTTATGTTAAACACGATCTGAGTTTTATGAGAAATTTCCATAATAAAAGTTGTAATGCTGCCTTATTTAAAAATAATAATTTTTGTAAGTAGTTTCATTATGAAACATTTAACTTAATTATCTATCACAAGTGATCTTCATTACAGTGATTTTAAAATCTACCAGGCACTCAGTGTAACTTTTTACCACCAGGCAAGCTGAAGGATAACACCAAGTTACATAGTTGATTCTCACCAATCAATGAATATTGCATTTGTTGAAATTACTTTAACAAGTTCACACTACAAAAGATAAAATAATAATTTTTTTATCTGGTTTTCAGACTTCTAGAAGAGATAAAAAAGAATGAGACTATGATATTGATAGGTGAGACAGGCAGTGGCAAAACAACACAGATACCCCAATTGATCCATGAGCAACGCCTTGAGGGTGCTGGGGCCATCGCAGTGACCCAGCCCCGTAGGGTAGCTGCCATCACAATAGCTTTGAGAGTAGCAGCTGAAATGAACACAGAAATAGGATCTATTGTTGGGTAAGGGATGCAACTAACTAACAATGTATTTAATAAATACATACAAATTTTTCTTTAAAAAGAAGTATTTTCCATGTATTGTATCTATTGATACTAAGATTCTTTGTGTGTAATTTTTTTGTTATTAAGCAATTTAAATGTATATTTACAGCTATTCAGTAAGATTTGAAGATGTAACCAGTCCAAGAACTAAAGTGAAGTACTTGACAGATGGTATGTTGCTCAGAGAGGCAATACTGGACCCTCTGCTCAAAAAGTATTCTATAATAGTATTGGATGAAGCTCATGAGCGTACTGTGAGCACAGATGTACTGTTTGGTATTGTCAAACTGGCACAGAAAGATAGAGCTGAAAAGAAATTGAATCCTCTGAAGGTAATATATAAAATTGATTGGTACCTACTGTATTTGTCCTGCATCATCCTAATATTCCTAAGGTTTACGATAGGTCCTAACATAGGCGTAACGTGATCCTCATATTTTTCTTTGATTTGGATCACTCATCTATCCATTTTCGTTGAATAAAAGACTGGATACAAAGATTCTAAATTACACTTTTTAGAGTTCCGTTCCTGAAAGGTCCAAATGGAACCCTATTACTGTCACTCACGTGTCCGTCTGTCTGGTTGTATGAACTTGAAATTTGGGAATAATGTTTATTACCTATTTTACTGACAAATACCAATATGTTGGTAAATCAAATTTTTTCTTTGAAATTCTCTCATGTTTCCTATTACAACTAACTTAACAGCCCGTCGAAACGAAACTAAACTACAACTAACTTAATTTTACGGTTCGGTACGAATCTCTAAATGTGCGAAGTCCGACACGCACTTGACCGGTTTCATTTTGTTTCATCTTTGCTATTTTTTGTTGTTGATGGTATTTCAATTGACTTGTAACTGCTTCTTCTTTCAGATAATAATAATGTCTGCCACAATGGATGTTGATTCCTTTAGAAAATACTTCCATAACTGCCCAGTGATATATTTGGAAGGGAGAACATATCCTGTTACCATCTACCATACAAAAATGAAACAAGACGATTATCAGTATGCTGCAGTTTGTACAATATTTCAACTTCATGCCACTACTCCTGCAAAGTAAGCAATCATTATTATTTACAAATATTTATGCCCATAATATGGCTTCTATATATTATTATACCTACTATACTACTGAAGAGATTCATTCTACCTCATGTAATATTTTGTTGTTGCTGTTTTTAAAATTATGTCATCTTTACATTTTCAGCCACGATTTCCTCGTGTTTTTAACGGGACAAGAAGAAATTGAGACAGTTATGTACAATATCAAGCAGATAGCAAAGGTAATCAATACATATAATGAATCTATAGAAAAGTCGTTTTTGTACATCGAAAATATAAAAAAAAATAGGCAGGGTGTTAAAGGATAACCAACAGAACCCATTTCCAGCATTTTTTGTTTTTTTTCTGTTTATTCTTTAGTTGTGCACACATCAGGTAAAATGTACGAAACCAATGTAGATAACTTTTATACATAAAAATTGTGCGTAACTTGAAGTATTACTAATTTTTTATTTCATCACAATCAGTTCACTCTATCATAAGTTTGATGAATTTGAAGTGTTCAAGAAGTAAAATATCACAACACACGCAAATCAGATGCTCGGACAGTTAAACCCCATATTTGATAGATGGTTGTGTCATTTGACGTCATTTTCTGAATGGTGGTATTAAGATTCACCGTGATGACCCTAGAAAAAAAAACGGTAGGTAGGTAGGGTACGTAGCAAGGCAAGTAGGGCAGGTAGGTAAGTAGGGTAAGGTAGATAGGTAAGTAGTGAAGGGTAGGTTGGTAAGTAGGGTAGGTAGGTAAATGGAGCAGGTAGGTAGGGTAGGTAGGTCTAGGTAAGTAGGATAGGTAGGTAGGTAAGTGGGTAGCGTAGGCAGTTGGCGGGAGCGAAGCCGCGGGCACATCTAGTATTGTAATAATTAATTGAATTATTTAGCTGTCTCGATTATTGAGCGACAATAAAACAGTATAATTACCATTGTATTTGTTTTTATGCTAGATCAAATATTCCAGGAAGCCTCAGGTCCACCTATCAGGGTATGTCCGCTGTACGCGGGGCTGCCGGCCGCGAAGCAGCTGCAGGTTTGGCGAGAGGCGCCACCCGGCACCAGGAAGATCATACTGGCCACCAACATAGCGGAGGCATCCGTCACTATTCCTCGCATCAAGTGTGTCATCGACACTGGCGTTGTGAAAGAAAGGTGCGTAAACTATTGAGTGCCTTGCAGACTTATGATTAAAAAATCAGAAAACTCACTCTGTGATAAAATGTTAAGATGAAACGGAACGTATTTAAACATTTAAAAGTAAACTCTCGCGCGAGAGCCCGTGGGGATGATGTCCTTTGCTCTCAGTACAATCATTAAGTATTTTGTTCATTTCAACTCAATGTACAGAGTTTCCTCGGGCTCTCGCGCGATACAACCACACAAACCAAAATATTAAACATTAAAAACAGTGCGATTAAAAATAGGAATAACGATTAAAAAAATCTATTTTATACCATTCCTCCTCTAAAAAGGTTATTTTATTCACTGAAAACAGTGAATAAAAAGCACTTTTAATCACTGTTTTGGTGTTTGAATTTAGAACACACCAATACATTCAAACCCCATCTCAATGCTATACAACCTCCTTGCGCATAAAATACTCGGTACAAACTTCTTGTGCAAAGAATATTCGACTTTCAAACTCCTTCGTCGATTTAATTTTGAGTTTGTTTATGTTCAGGATTTTAATTATGACTTTGATTTTGGTCGAGGATGTTTAGTGAATACTTATTTGGATTGTAATTCTAATATTAATTGCATTGGTGTTTAATTAATAAAAATTATGTAACGTAACGGAGGTGGTCATTGGCCCCTGAAACACAGGTGCTGTTACCTAGCTCAGCTTCAATATACAAAAAATGTGAAACCCTGATGTTTCTTATTTTTTGTAAATTTTGAAGGTAATAAACCATTTATTTATTTATTATTATTCCTTGTGCTTTTTGCTTAAATCCTTTTTTTCTCGTAGTCATGGTATAAAATATAGTATGCAACTCTTGAATAAAACGGATTTATATCGAGGGCCATGAATCACTCGCGTCGCTCAGGATTCTAACACTTGAATCACTCCCTACGGTCGTGATTCACTTGTTAGAATCCTTCACTTGTTCGTGATTCATCTATGGCCCTCGCTTAAAACCGTCCTTTATTCACTAGTTGCATAATATACTATTTTATCGATCCGATAAAGTAAAACTTACGTTTCTAAAACTTTCTGATAATGTAACTGATGGACTAAATATTATTATAATATTTTTATCTACACTCACAACGTAATGTGCCAAGTATGAATTCAAAAAAATATTGTATAAACACGTACTTTATATTCGTGGATACGTAAAATAAAATAAAATAAAATAAAAAACCATTACAGTGCAACATTTTTCTTTTATTTTCAAACAACTGCATCATAAGATAACTTTTGAATTTTTATAGCACACTTTTACTTTTTAATTTACAGGCGCGTATGGGCTCGTTGACATAATGTAGAAAAGTAGTGTCATTGTCTATGGATGCGCACGCTGCAAACTGACATACCACTGTATCGAGCAAACGGAACGTGGACGCTACGCGATTGGTCAGTTGATCCCTGTATCAACTGACCAACCAATCGCGCGCTCGGAACGGTGCTGAACTTTCCCCGCGCCCTGCTTCACTACCAAAGAGATAAAAAAACGACTCCTACGCTTCTAACGACTCTTGCCAACTTACTTGCCGGGGATTATATTGTTGATCGAAGGAAATAGTGGCTAAAACAGACGGTGGTTGTGTTGCAGGACCTGGTCGGGCGGCACGGGCGCGGAGCGGCTGGCAGTGCGCGCGGGTTCGCAGGCGGCGGGATGGCAGCGCGCCGGCCGCGCGGGCCGCACTACTTCCGGCGCCGCCTACCGCCTCTTCACCGCCGACGACTTCCGCTCGCGCCCACTGCACCACACGCCCGAGATACTCAGGTAACCACTATTTGTGTCTGCGTTATCCAAACTTTGACTGCTTAGGTTTTAGATGTAGCCTCTCGACGTGAGAAGTACCTTGTCACAACTTATAATTCATTAAGGATTTTATTTGCGATGGGACCATCTCCTGATTGATCATCAGACACCTTGGTTATTAACCTTTAATCTTGAACTGCTTGGTAAAGAGACGAAGCTTATTTTGTGACCAAAAATAAACAATGGAGGATAAATGGTTTATAACCATTTGAATTGAGTTGAATTTTTGTCTGCAACATCTGTAAATAAAGCCAATTGCGATTGCCTAACTCGTAACATAGTGTAGTAGTAACGTATTACTCTTAATTACAGGTGTCCACTAGCATCGACGTTGCTGCTGTTGATAGCGGCGGGAGCAGAGCCCAGCACGTTTCCGCTGATCGACACGCCGCCTCCCGATTCTGTCAAAGCTTCACTCAGTTTACTCAAGGAATTAGGTAACTCATATAATTTATTTCAATTAAATCATTTTATGGTACATTTAAATTGTCAAGTTGGTAGATTTCTATGGAGAAGAACGTGCAAGAAACTCTATGGTCACTCTTTTCAATAAGTAGATATTGGATCAAGCAGGCAACGTCAATTATGTACACAGACATATCACTACTATGGAACGAACTGAGTGTCTTTGTGTGAATAGCTTTCGTTTGGGAAGTTGTACCTCACAAATCAACCTTCTTCTCCGGACGGCTACGGGATAATATTCTAATGTTAAAACTTGTGAGTTCTCTGATTGGAAGCATCCGTACCAGTAATACCTCAAGTAAAATATTTTTTTATCACATCCTTTCAAAAAGCGTTAGTTTATACTTCGTAAACAGGGACTAAAATAGCTCATTAATCCCTAGGTACTAAAAGTGATTTGAATTTGGATATTGCTAGTAAATGTTCCAATCAGCAAAGAGATGAATCACAAACCATGCGGTCCAAAATAGGATTATATCGCTTAAATAGATTACGAAGAATGTACGATGTGAATGGATAATGAGCGATTGTAATTCTATTTCGGACCGCACGGAAACAATGTATCGAACAAGTGACTGGCTGGAAAACCGCGCGCGTGCCAAATTAAAAATAAATCTACAACTGTAACAGATGGTACTAATAAAATTGTTACGATGCACTTTCATAATCGTTCAAATAATAAACATTAGCCTCTAATTATTTCTATATTATGTCTTATAGTTCCTAATTGTATGTAAATAAATAAACGTTGCACTTACTTATTTTCTCATAGAGGGTGCAACACTATTTTAAGCTCGAGTGACGTACTTTGAATCCCTCGCTGAGCTCTGGATTAAAAAAAATACTCTCGCCTTTAAAATTATTGTTTGCTCACTAGATAAACAATCTATTATTGTTTCTTTCCATTACAGGAGCCATTGACAGTGAAGTGAATCCGAAACTGACAGTAATTGGGAAAAAAATGTCGACTTTCCCAATAGAGCCAAAATATTCCAAAGTTCTATTGAGTGCTCCGGAATATAACTGCCTAGATGAAGTAAGTACATTCTAGAATTTATGTTAAAAGGGAATATGCAAGTAATGTTTTTATTTGCTAAATGAAATACTTAATAACAATAGTAAACAAGAGCAGCGGTGGCCCAGTGGTAGAGGCCGCGACTTACAGGTCGTGGTTGTCGCTTTGTAGGTCGTAAGTTCGAACCCAGACAGACGCTATATTTTGTGTAAATTATTTCGTGGTGAAGGAAAACATCGTGATTAAACCGCCATGTCCGAGAATCAAAAATTCGAAGACATGTCCACCAAACCGCACTGGGCCCGCGTGGTAGATTACGCGCTTCTTACTCATAGTCAAACTTTTTAGTCTAACTGGTTTGATCACGCGGAATCAAATTTCCTCGTGGTCAAACTAGTCGAATGATCTTCCCTGTATCAACGGCATGTCATAAATGTGTACAGTCAATCAATTAAATTTAAAAAAACGCTGATATTTACTATATAATATGATGGGTTCGAAGTTATTATATAAAAATGAATCGTATGTCACTTTATTTAAAAATCTAGCACTTCCTCGCGGCTTCACTCCCGTGGCCCACCCCAGAGGACCCGTTTTCGGGATTAAAAAGTAGCCTATGCTACTCGGGAATAATGTAGCTTTCTACTGGTGAAAGAATTTTCTAAAATCGGTGTAGTAGATCCAGAGATTACGCCCTACAACCTCACAAACTTTACCTCTTAATAATATTAATATTGATAACCATCAACATCTATTTCATTGTTTATTAACTCCATTTGTCATTTTTTTATGAAATCATCTCTTTATATATGTTCACCCCGACGAGAAGATGGTTATTCACGAAAATTTGTTTCATTGTCTAATAATGTTTTGAGCAAGCGAGCAACTGTTATTGGATGATGTCTCTTCATCGTTTTATTAAGTTTAAGTTATGGTCATGTAACACTGTTTTTGCAATAAAATTAACAAATGAATCCTTATTTATTTTATTTTTACGACACGTAGTGGTTGAGCGATCGGCCGCTGCGCTGCGTGTCGCGGGTTCGATTCCCGCATGGAACAAATATTTGTATGGGCTATAGATAGTTGTTGCGGATCGGGTGTCTTGTGTATGTGAGTTTAAATGTTTGTAAACGTACCCACGATACTGGCACGTACTTTTTGTTTTTTATTTATATATATGAAAATAAAATGTTTTCGGTTCCAGGCTTTAAGTTTAGTAGCAGTGTTATCCAGTGAAAGCTTGTTCCATACACCAATGCACAAAAGAGAAGAAGCCATAAAAGTGAAACAGAAGTTCTTGTCGCCTCTAGGAGATCACATAACTCTTCTCAATGTGTTCAAAGCTTTTTGCAAAGCTCCATTGAAAAAGGTCAGTTTCTAGTAACGGATTTATTCTGTAGTACATAATTATAATTACATATACAGTGCGTGCCACGAAACATGAGACTTGATCGCGGCGCCCGCACTCTGTCCGCCGCCCCGATGACGCCCGGTCCCTTCCCGCACTCAGACCTCATACCGCTAAAGAGATCTATAATCGTCTACAGCGCGAGTCAAACCACGTGTTGTGTAAAGAGTCATATTTCGCGGCACGCTCTATACCTGGTTTTTTATCACCTTCTGTTGCTTTTAATTTATATATTTTATATTCTCCGAGTATTAACTCTACTGAATATCGTCGGTGATACTGCAAATCGAGCGATGTCATCATGAGCTGATTTTACAGCAGACAGATAGAATAGATTATTATTTTTTACATTTCGCCAAGTGTATGCTATGCGTGTCGTGTTATATCGTAACTTATATCTGTCGAATTGGATAATGACATGGGACGATTTGTAGGTACGTTTATGGACTATTGACCCGCCCCGGCTTCGCACGTGTAGTAGAGCATATATACATGTTTTTTTTTGTCATAGTGGCCCGGCATCGGTGTGAAACCCGGGCTTGATTTATTTTCGAGTGTGGTAGTTTATATTTTGCGATAACTCCTAAGATATTCATTTAAATTACATGGTGTAACGGATTATTACAATGTGCATGAAAGGCTTGAAGTAACTAACGTATTTAAGTTGATAAGGATTAATACTGTATCTTTCTAAATAGCTTTCCAATTACCGCAATTGCCCAAATTTTTAGAAGTTGGAATGGGTATAGTACTTTATTATTAAAAGATAGAAATTTGCCATCGCGGAAATTTCTGTAGACATGTAAAAGAGGAACAATTCCACCATACATTGTTTTGTTATGTTTCAAAGGGATAAGGCAGCGTTTTCGATGAAAGCTCCCAGGCGGCTTCACTTTTGCCGACATATAATTATTATCATCATATTTCAACCAATTTACACAAAACAATTTACATTTAACAAATTATACACCTAAACCTTCCTTATGAATCACCTAGTGATGAAAACCACATGAAAATTCGTTCCGTCCGTCGATAAGCCGATGACGTAGCCGGGCGGGTGTTGCCTAAACTGCCCAGTGGCGGTTGCTGGGCTTTTATAAGTTCAAATCGCGCAGAGAACTTTGATAACGCGATGTAATATTTGTGTGACGTCAGACCTTTTTCGTAGGTCATCTGTGACGGTATTAAATACTACAGTAGGATACGGCAGATGGACAAATTTAGTCCATTGTGCATGCAGGGTACTACAGTATAAACCATAATAACCGATTTATTTATATTTTTCTAGCAATGGTGTAAAGAAAATTATCTCAATCACAAGAATTTGACGTATGCATGCGAGGTCCGACAACAGCTGCTTGCAATCTGCCTGAAACTGAATCTGACGGTCTCTAGTTGTGGGCAGGCTTATGATCAGGTACTGATATATTTTAAGCTTTTAACTTTTAGGTAATAACCATAAAACGGAATATGTAGACTATATTTACCTAAAGTTCGAGGAAGTAACATGCCATCAAAAACATAAATGTGAAAAAGGGAGCCAAGTTCAATACATGCGCGGATGTTACCTAGTTCTGTATCCAGAAAATTATTTACAAGAACATAAAACATTCTAAAATAAATTTTAAAACACAATATCTTGCTTTTTCAGCTACAACAATATTTACTATTTTAAAATATAACTTCTTAAATTTGAAAAGACGAATTACATATCTAAATAACCGAGAAACATCTTAGGAATTTTAATACATAAACAAAATTTCATGTGTTTATGTTAAATAGATTTTGAGTTAGAAAGTGGCTCCAAATGGTTCGTGTTTACACACAGCTGCTGCGTCCTTTCGTCGTTCCTTTTTTGCTTGAACTTGGCTTGACACGTTGCCGCGTGTCTAGATAGAGTAGATAATAAGTCCTTTAGAATACCCGGAATCATAAACATTACTATTAAATCCCGGGCTTTAAGAAATTGCAAATTAAAGTGCGCGCTACGTAATTTGAAATATACAACGTTTAACCATTGACAGTATACAGTATATTCAGTCTTGTATAAGGAATTCATTTCGGTTTAAATCGTTTTATTTCAATAAAACGTTAGTATATTTTGGATAAATTTACGCGCCGCGCACTATACTTATTGCGCTTTGAATAAAGAACTAAATTATTTTATTGAAGAATCTTATTATGTTTTTGGAGCTTTGTACCAAAACTATTAAATAAAATAGCTTTGTTTTACACACAAAAAAAACATACTAAGATTCTTCAATTATAATTTTGTTCAAATTTATTTAAAATGCAATAGGTAATTTGCAATTTCTTATATCCGACGCTAGTTTTAAATACAATAAAACCCATCCAAAACAGAAAATCTGAGATAAAAAGCTCGCCTCTTAAACTGTATGTTTTTATTGTTCGTAAGCTCGCGTTTGACCACTATCTCACGTGTTGGTAAGCGATGATTTAGCTATTTGATTTAGATTATTTCGATATTTAGAAGATTTTGACGTTAAAGCACATTTGCCTAAAAGTTACCTGTTCACTCTTGACATAAAGATCCCCAGGTTGTAGCTATCAGGAATCACAGACTCCGACAGGGAGTTCCACTCCATAGCTGTACGCATGATGAAAGTATACCCGATTAGTGCATATGGGACGTCTATCATAGTCCGGTGATGGAACGTTTTGTTAATAACACGACGTTCGTTTCAGGTTCTAAAATGCTTACTGTGCGGTCTATTCACAAACTGCGCGTGGCAGCGCATGGGCGCGGGCGTGGCAGCGCGCTACGTGACTGCGGCGGGCGCGGCCGCGGCTCTGCACCCGGCCTCGGCGCTGCACGCCATACGACCAGCGCCGCCTGTTCTACTGTACACTGAGCTACTGTCCACCAGCCGCACCTACATGCTCACCGTGTCCGCCATCCAGCCGCAGTGGCTGCACCAGGTGGCGCCTGAGTACGCGCGCCGCTGCCGTGCCAACCGGTGACGACGGCTTCCGCGACGACGGCTTGATATAACGGTGATTCTTTTTTCTTTAATCCGACTGGGAAAAAAATCGTAGAAGACTAAGCGACACTAGGCTGATTTTAAAACAATTTTCGTGCTTTGAGAGTGAAGAGTTATCGTTTGCCGAGTTTATATGTACAGAAAAGATCATTAAGAATTATTATGCATTTGTTTACTACCTTGTTGTTTTATATAGTGTAAATTTAACCATCGTTTTGGTTATAAATGGAGCAATTATTTTTAAAAGGACGTCATATTTAGTTCTACTTATGTGTGTGATAAAATTAAGTAAGTGTTATAGGATTTATTTTAATGTTTTAAAACACGATGTTAATTATGAAATATTAAGTATTTATATATACCAGTAATTCCATAATATTCAAAGTTATTTGCACAGTAAGTATTGACGTATGCTCAGAAACCATGTGTATGTTTATCTAATAATAAATATGTAAATAGTACAACCAGGTCCACATTTACTAGTTATTTAATGAATGTTAATTGTTATGATACAGCACTGTTTGTTATTCTTTAAATTTATTGTCTCTCCGGCTATTGATTGTCCAAGTTTTACAGAACACAAGACTAATGAATACAAACTACTTGCGTAATGGGAACAAGAATGAATTATCCCGTGTGGCGAAGAATGGCGTAAAGAGCCAACCCAAATAATAGGATAAGGCTAGGCAAAGGGACGGAGTCATCGTGTACTACGCACTAGATTTGGCGGTCCGAACACTCACTTTGTTCGACTGAACTGTACTGCAATTCGTACATCTTATTGTTACACTATGTTGAAAGAAACGTCTAATCGCTATGAATTTCATGGCGCTTACGACGTTTTGATAGCGAGTAAACTAAACTATAGGCGATCTAGCGCTGCATATTTTAATAGTTTGATTATATAACATAAATAATATTTAGTGCTGCAGAACTTTAGTTCTAACTTACCAGCATTAGAACAATTGATTTTCATGAACGTTCTTGTCTATCGGTAGAATATAATATTTCAATAGTTGTATTACTATCGCACTTTTATTTGAAACAGCAGGTTTTTTTGTTGTTGATATTTTAGTTTTGTTCCCCGGATGAAACTGGGTTAGGCAGTTATCCTTAAGTCCCATGTACTAGGGGGCGAGCTTATTAGCCATCATCCAGGTACAAGTCCTGACTCCGGGCTGTAATGGAGTAATAGGGATGTTAACTGAAAATTAATTTTTGTCCGTCAGGTAGATTAATAAAAAATATTGAACACTCATTATTTCTTTAACATGTAAATATAAAGTAACGACGATATAATGCGTTGAAATATCTTATGACGTCACGCGTTAGTACACTTTATACTGACATAGTGACGTCACAAGCCCTCACTCTTGAACGTTGATGCGCTTTATCTTTGTCAAATTTATTGATTTGGCAAAGCAAAAAATACGTGTCCAATATTATTTGATAATCTCACTGACGGACTAAATAGAATTATCATTTTTCTACCCAGTAAACATCCCTATTACAGATGATAAAATCCAATAACACTGCCTGACCCGGGAATCTAACCCAGGACCTCACGCTCTGCTATAGTGCTTGTAACCACTAGACCAATTCTCGCACGCGAGTCCCAGCATTATGCTGAGCGATGGCTGTTTTATGTGGTCGTGTTTCCTTGTACTTAAGTTTTTACTTGGTTGCTGTTTATTTTTTATGGTATGCGTTATATCTGGCAATCTCTTTTTCTTCCTTTTTTTTTTCTCAACAAATTCAAATTCATGAGTACTGTATTCAGTGAATCTTACAGTTGATAGTCGGACCACTCGGTATAATAACATCGGCTCCAGTTTTATCGTTTACCATTTTCATGGTGCAATTTCTTGGTTGTGGCATGCAATGAAATTGAAGCAAGTTGAGACAATTCATGTTTTATTATTAAACTAATGGTATGCGGGCCGTACCATGTAAATCAGGTTAAAGTTTAATCAGATTATCACCTGGTGCTAAATACGAGGTCTAGAATAAAGGAACTTGACGTTAAATCATTTTTATTGTAAATATGTAATTGTAACATATTAAATAAAGTTTTATCAAAATGTACTGTTTAATTTAGAGTGATTGTTGTGACTAAATCAAAAAACACTTTCCAACTACATACATTTTCATCATAATAAACATATAACATATCTGTATTCCCTGTTTTTAAGGCCAGCCAAACTCTAAATCGCCAATTAGAAAGGAGCCGACCCTAACAGCCTAAAAAGCCAAATATAGCAAAGTTCACCTCTCCAAGGACCACAAACCACAATATGTTGACGCTAGCCCTTTTGAAGACAGCGATACAATACAAAACTTTGTTTATTACCTAAATAGGTGCATATTTCAATAACACATTCGAATACGAGAAATTCTGTGGTTCTGTTGGATTGGCCACCCTACATCTATTATTTTAAATATTTATAAAATTAGTTTAAGTTTGTCCAGGGGTAATTGAATTTGTTATTTGAAAAACTCGAGCTGCTGAAATACAGGTGACAACGATAACAGTGAACCTTTTCTCGATAAATGGACAAAAAAAAAACAATTCCAACCAGTAGTTCATGAGATAAGCGCGTTCAAACAAAGAAACAAACAAACTATTCAGCTTTATAATATTAGTATAGATAATTTATGTAAACTACGAATTGTTTGCCATCCAGGATCTCAAGTCTGACACTTGTAAGGTCGTTAATTTATTTATCCTACTTCCTACTAATCCTACTAATCCTATCCTACTCCTACTAATATTATAAATGCGAAAGTTTGTGCGGATGGATGTATGTTTGTTACTCTTTCACGCAAAAACTACTAAACGGATTTGGATGAAACTTCACAGTAATATAGGTTAGACATCAGAATAACACATAGGCTACAATTTATATTGATTTTTTTGCAATTTGGTCTATAACCATAAATATCAAGTAAGTCGACCGAAAAAATTCTGCCCTCTGACAGCTATCTTCGCATGCGCTGCCTAAACCGTTAGACTTACACAAATATAATGTACTGTAGGATTGTTTGTCTTAAATAGTTCTAAATAAAAGTCCTTGACAGCATATATCTTATACCTTTTATGTGGAAGCCACTATGACCATAAAAATTAGAGATTCATATGAAAATTGCACTAGTCATTGGCGTGCGCTGAGAAAACTATTGATGATACATAAAAAATATGTACTACATGATTAGGTAGGGTAGGCTTGAGTAGGTAGGGAAGGGTAGGTAGTGTAGGGTATTGTAGGTAGAGTAGGGTAGGTAGAGTAGGTAGGTGGGTAGAGTAGGTATGGTAGGTAGGGTAGGTTAGCTAGTTTATATATAGACTGTGATAGAAAGTTAAATATTCTCTGGTGATTCTAATCTTTGGTTTTGATTTACTTATTGACAATTTTTAAATTTTATTAGATAGTTTTGTCATATAAATGACAATAATTACAAATGAAAATTATGACAACCTGATGGGCTTTATAGGTAAAATCATAATAATTTTGTAAGAACAAAACAACTCCATGGTGATAACCCCATTGTATCTTAAAGATCGTATACCTATTAGCTTCATAATCGAGTACCTAGAAAATCATATTGAAATGCACTAGCATACAAAAATTATAATGACATCGAAAGAAATATTCTTATCTTTATTTTAAGTGTTGTTTCATCCATTGAAATAAGTAGTAATTATACATATGTTTTCACAATATTATAAAAAAGCTATCGAAAGTCCTATTACTGGCATGGCATAGAAATGCCAACATTGCGTGATCTATGGTTTTCTTATTTTTATATACACTACGAGTAATATCACTATAGAGGAAAGATTTGATTGTAAGTTTTTGTTTGTAATGGTTAAACTCAAAAACTAGGAACAGATTTTTAAAATCCTTTCACCAAAGGGATGCTACGTTATCACTGAGTAACATAGGCTATATTGTTAATCGAGTTAAATAAGGGATCACTACGGAAACTTCAATAATGTACCATAAGGTGTAAAAAAAAATCTACATAAAACTCCTAACATCGCATACGCTGTGAAAACTATTGATGATAAAACAAAAAAAAATACTATATTTAATAATGTACAATATTTAAGACAATATCAGGGCTTGAAAACGTTACCAATTCACATTAAAAGTAACGTTAAGTAACGGTAATTCCATAGAGATACTTGTATATCGGTACGATTTGGTAGTGTTACTTAGTAGCATAAAATAATAATAACGTTAAAATTTGCGTTAAAAATTAACGATATTTTCAATGTTATTGTAAAAATAACATTGAAAATACCGTTCATTCAACATTGAACATTGAAAATTCGACGACGTTGCCCGTTCCGTTTTAATAGTACTAAAACTAAAATAAACTAAAAATATGAGACTATAGTTTAAAGTGAAGTACAATTATTTAATTCAAATAATTTACTTACCATTTGTCGCCATATCCTCAAAATTTTCAAAATCCAACTACAAACACGCAAATAGTGGTACGGCACACTTAACGTCGATGCAGTCTGACATTCTTTTGCGATTGGACGAGAGCCACGGTAATAAAATTAACTCATAACGATAAAATTTTCGATATACATTTTAACGTTACGTATGTTTAACGATAAAATGTGCTAGATATAACGTTAATTATTAATTAACGATATCTGCATCAAAAGGCTGTAACGATACCATATGTTTAACGGTGTTTCAAGCCCTGCATAAAATATCGATATCTACAAATCAAAAAGTTTGCGAAACCATATGTCCAACTATTGTAGTTATGTCATTATAACTACTTTTTTACATTTAAAAAGTTAATCAAAATGCTGACCAAAATCTGACCACGCCATTCTTAACTTGGTATTTATCCTCTCCCAATAAAATTCTTTCGGAGTAAAGGCTGTTTCATTACCCGTAGATTACTTTTTTAAATATTGAAATCAGACATTTCATTCTAAAGATATCAAGAATTTAAAAATGTAATCAAATCAAATTACTAGAAAGATACGCGCAATGGGCGACGGATAACATAGGCAATTTTTTCCCCGAAAACGGGTACTGTGGGGTAAGCCACGGCAGCGAAGCCGCGGGGAAAAGATCTATAAACTCAGAAGTGCCAATAACTGGAGGGTTGCCAGCGATAGGGTGGTTTAGTTTTTTTTTAACAGTGTCTCGGTGTGAGCTGATCAGCTGACAGTAACAATCATCAAGGGTCATAGCCAGCCTCTGCCTGATTGCAGTTTGTTATTATTATAGTTCGTTAATGTTCATCCTTTTCAACACTCGGGGTGAGTTCAGTGGAGGATTTAAACCTTGGCGCACCTCTTCAATAGGGTGGCGTGATTTAAAAATAAATAAATAGTTGCTAGAGTGAGCGAAGCGGACTCGAAAATTTTTAGCACCCTGCCTCGTATAGATTCGATTTATATTTGTCAGATAAGAATTACGGCGCGCCACGATTGAAGAGCTTAGTAGTGCTTCTCTCAAGATAATACGGCAGTCTGGTAGGTGCCTCTTGGACTTTACCGGCCCGGGTCATGACCCTCTTGGCCTAAGAGTAAGTACGTTATTGCCTGAGTTGACGGCAAATGGAACGTACATCAATAGACTTTTTATTTATGATTAAAATGATCAAATACCTCACTAGTTTTTGCTGCAGGTTTGCTCACAATCATATTTTTATATCCCGAAAATACACTCCCACTGACAGGTGGCTTGCTTAGCACCTTGACTAGACCTGAAGTTTAGCGAAGTAGGTAATGCGTCACTAGACCTACGTTATAACTCGAGTGAAAGGTGCCTATATTTACAGTAAACTCACAAGTGAAGGATTTGTGATCTATAGTTACAACGCTACGTTAGACGTAAAAGCTAACAACGTAAATCCACAATTAGGCTGACAATGTAACATTCCATATACGGCCGGATGGAACAACCAGTTCTTACCTAAATGATATGAAACCTTAGAAATAACTCACTACTAATTAGTAGGTACCTACGATGAAGCTGGCGGGATGACGTAACTGCTACGCCAGCTGCTACGTCAGATGCTACGCCGTAGCAGATTAACGTCACGTTGCGCTGCACCTCGAGTTTAGCTTTATTTTGCTGAATTTCCGTTATACTTGGTGCTGGTATACCGTATCCTAATTTGGAAGACCATTGGACCACTTTTAATTAAGTAAGGAGCCTGTCGTTCCTAACCAGACACTGCGTTTCAAAACATTGTCAGTAAGTTCATATTACGTTGAAATTGGCTGCTCTATTTTGTAGATCTGATTTACATACTATCAGATTAGAATGCTGCAGTCAGATTGCAATGAGATCCTAAAGGGGATTACTTTGATGGCTTCAATTCCATTTTCTTGAATGCTGTGTAAAAAGTTTCCATTCCTGCTTCTAATTAAAATAGCTCACTGCCAAATTTAATTTCCTCGCGCAATTCTTTAAAATTTATTCTGTAATAAGCAGCAATGGAAGTCGTAAAAAAAGGATCCAAGAGAGAACTGACGACATTCCCCTCATTAAAATGATTCCAGCTGGAAGCGGAACAATATTAATTCGATAATTATGCAAATGCCCAGAAATAATTCATTAGAATTTATGACGTACAGTAGGTGCTTACTAAACGGAATAGGCTGTACCTCAAGATACCTATTTATTTTCATGGAAGTTTGATTGAGGCGAAATCATAAAATAATACTAGACAAACAGGTTTAAAGTACCTTTAGGTAATTAATTTACTACGTAGGCATAACATAGACATACGTAGGAAATCTATCTACAACATTTGTTCATAAAAGGTAGGCAAAGACAACGACTAATTCGGATTTTTGTTCAACTATTGTGAGTTCATGATTTTATCTGAAAATATAGAGCCTTTTGCCATTATCATCCGTAGACAAAGCTATAGAACGGCATTAAAATTCTGCAGCCTCATTGTGTAAGTGAATTCAGCAAGGCAAAGGGTTTGACCCCATGAAAGAGTATGACAAATACTCTATAGTTAATAAGGTATTGCCAAAAGTTATTGGACTCTATTAGCCGAAAGACGTCCACTGCTGGACATAGGCCTTCCCCAAGCGTCGCCACATTGATCGGTCCCGTGCGTCCCGCATCCAGCAGAACCCCGCAACCATCACCAGGTCATCGGTCCACCTGATGTGAGGCCTTCCCACGCAACGTTTTCTGGTTCGCGGTGCCACTCCAGAACTTTTCTGCCCATCCGTTCTGCGAGCAATGCCGACTTCCACTAAAGTTTAAGTTTCGCAATCCTTCGGGCTATGTCGTTAACCCTGGTTCTCTTGCGGATCTATACATTTCTGATTCGATCACGCAAGGAAACGTCGAGCATAGCCCTCTCTATTGCCCTTTGGGTGAATGTTTATTTTTATTTATTTACTTTAACATAACACGGCCAAAGGCCAAGACATGCTAAAAATAATAATAATAAAAACGAAAACAAAAAACAATGATAATATCTATAACTAAACGGCAGTCATACGCTCATCTCTCAATACTCCAGACATACAGACAAAATCTTCCATTAGTCCGCGAACACATCACAATCGAGCTAAGCATCCAAGAGAGCGTTGAGCGCGGCGGGTGTACGAGGGATGGGGACTGGGCTCGGGCGACGGTTCGACTCCCCGGTACGGTGAACAATCTGTGCCTCCTTCTACGTCTATAATTGACCGGGGCAAAAAGATGGGATAGTTTGTCGTGTAGTTCAGGAGCATCAGTTTGCCCGTGAATGATTTTACACATATTTATGATTTGATCATTTTTCTTCTGACCTCGAGAGAATTGTAGACTAAACAGCCTAAAGGAAAGTCAGAAGGGTATAAGAATTGATAATATCCATATAGACGCTTATACAGATACCTCAGAAGAGCTTTCTGAACCTTTTCCAAAATTAGTGTGTATTTTTTTTCATGAGGGTTTTGGGCGAAACATTTGGTAGAGTTAAATTCCATTTTGTTCCTAACACTCCATTCTAATTCACGTTTAAGTCACACTGCAACGCAAGACAATCAGCTTTAGACTTGACTTCAGAAAAAGTTTAAAATTATCCGCATACAGTAGACTTTTAGCGTGATGGATGACTGATGGAAGGTCGTTAACCATTCTAAGGAACAAGAGTGGTTCCAATATTGACCCCTGACTCACTCCGGAACGCGTATGATAGGGCTGGGATTCGAAATGGCCCAATCTGACAAACTGCTGACGATCACGGAAGTAGTCACCGAGGAGCCGCAAGAGACCAGGTGGAAAACCGATAGCACATAGATTCGCAAGCAGAATATCATTATAGACTCTATCAAACGCCTTCCGAAAGTCAAAATACAAGACATCAACTTGGCCTCCATGGTCTGAACGTTTTGAAATTTTAACTACTAGGCTACTACTAATTAAATATATTTACATAATTACTGCTGACATCACTATCACAAAGCGAAACCCTTTCTGCATCAAGCTGTGTGGAATATCGGGCAGATAAACTCTAGCAAAGAAATCAGCAAAAGCTCCAGCTGCGTAAACGCCTGAAAATTGATCTCCCCTGTAGGTAACATTCGCTTCAAAACCACCTTTTTACCGCAAACTAGAAACATGCTGTCAGAAATTACGTGGAGTGGTTCTTAAATTATTTTCAATCATTTTTGTATACGATGCATATGTCAATGCCACCCTTGTTTTAAGGCTAGCTCTCAAATCTGAAAAAGTTTTGTATTTTATACGGTATTTTGTGCGCTTCCAAGCAGTATGCCACTTAAGCTTAAGTCTGGTGTTCTTAATAATATCTTTAGTATACCACACTGGATAGCGCTTACTTGAAGTTCTGCACCGAAGTTTTTCAGGTATACATGCATCGAAGATGATATAAATCGTCTCATAAAAATACTTGGTAATCAAACAAACATCGTCTGTGTGTAGAACCTTCTCCCATGAAGTTCTTGAAAGTAGGTCAGAAAGTTTATCGCGGTTACATTTTTTGAAATACCAATATTTGCTATTATCAATGTTGCTTGGTTCAATGATAACAGAAATATGTGTAGTTTTATTTTTAATATCAACATCTAAAGGTGGATGATAGTTGTCAGGTTTAACTATACCATCTGTGGCAACGACAGACGTATGAACCGTGTCAATACACTCTTGGATCAACACTACATGTAAAAACCTCCATTCAAATTATGCACCACATTCTTCTCATTCAAGCAGCTAAAAGATAAAAAATAAGAATAGTAATTAACAATAGATAAAGAAGCACTGTTCAAATTTGAATCTATTTAATTGTTCCATTTAAATTATTTACAAAACTTTCAACTTTACAAAACCAACGCATATAGGCCGCACCTTTAGTTTAATATAAAATACACACACGTAAATAGTTCGACCACACCACGTAAAACATGCCAACAAGTCTTCACCACAGTCGGTTTCAAATACACGGCGCCGTCGCAACACCATAGGCGACTTCGCGGCGAGTAGAACACCCCGGACGGTGTGCCTCTGTCACGCCGAAGAATACTCCGGTCTCCTGGTGTTAGTTCCGCGTCTTCAACCGACTCGTCAAGAAATGTCTCGGTAATAGCAACGAGATTTTGCTCCAATATCAGTAAATTGTTTCGCCACATACAAAGTTTGGTTTTTAAACCTCACATCTTCTGGTAAAAGCAATATGTAAGTTGGTAACCTTATGCGGTACGAAAGGGCTGGTTCTTTAGGACCTGAGTTTGGATTCCATTCTGCTTATTTAAGCCGGGTGATTTTTTATAGTTCACCGATGACTTTTATACCCATGGACATCTGCCACCCATCTTTCCGAGGACATATAAATATAAACAAGCTTGGTAAGCCCGGTTAATTTAAACATAGCATAGTCACCGCGCAGCTTCAACGCCTCAGCCGAACATAAATCTTCGTTGCAAATGGTTTTCAAATGTGCGGTCACTTGTTCAACAGTAGTTCCTATCTTAACAAAATATAAATGCAGGTACGATTTACGCTCGGCGGCTATGTACCAACGTCGATGACTCAGCGACGTCCATACCTCGGATTACATTCTCGAGCGAACGTCGACTACGCCAGTGTTGCACTTGATCCACTAGTTCGCATCTTGTTCCGCAGTGTCGGTATCTCTTATCGGCGCTGGCGTAGGTACTGGTTGAAGCGCTCTTGATACCAGTGTGTTGAGGCGTCGACGGCGCACTCGGAGTAGACGACACCGCTAATGACTTCACCTCGCGACCAGTGATTGTGGGAGCGGGCTTGACAGTCTGTTTCCGAGCGTTCACAGTGTTCGCTGTGATGGCCGATGCGGCCCGAATGTGGTCTCCGCGCATTGGTCGCGTTGCCGTCTCCAGTACCGAAGTACCCTCTATGAAATGTTGTGTTGTTTGCACTGAGTGGTTCACCAGTTTTTTTATAAGTTGATTTTTGCTCAATCAGAAGCTTTTCCATAGAAACCACTTTATTTTGCATGCAAAGCACAGTTTTCGCCAACTCGCGAATGATTATTTCGGAACTCTTATCAGCTATTTATAATTTTTAAGTGACAAATATACAGGAGTTATAATGTATAGGCGCAAGAACGAGATAGCGACGTTACTTTCTGATGAGGCTCCTTATGAGCGACCACGTCTCAGAGCCATAGGTTATCACTGGCAACACACACTGGTCATAGATATTCGTGTTAAGACAAGACACCGCGCAACTTCCCGAACACTGCTGTCTGCCCGATTCTGGAGTTCGAGCTGATAGCTCTCAGGGTTTGGATCTGGATTCTGGATCTGTGCTGGATGGAGCGTAGACTTCATCAGTCGAGACCTTTAAAGCTTGATATTAATCTTGTGTGCTTCTAACCATGCGAGATCGTAATGTGCTTCTAACCATGCGAGATCGCTCCCGGTTTTCACCGAATTGATCATGGAGATATCATTGGAAATTTGCTTCTTGGTTGACATGATGAAGTCGATCTTGTTTTTAGTTGCACCATCAAGGCTCTGTCAGGTCCACTGTCTGAGCTCACGCTTTCTGAAGAAGAAGTTCATCATATAGAGGCCCTCCTTCTCCATAAAACTGGCCAGTTGGTGACCCCGGTGGATATCCTCATACATGGTCTCTACCTCGTCATCGGGTTGTGCCGAGGTCCGGGCGTAGACCTGTATGACCTTCAGCGAATATCTTGAGGATATTCTGAGTATAAGGTACGCCACCCTGGTCGACACACTCTCAATCTTCACCACGTTGTTCACAAGGGACCTATGGACGATAAACCCGACACCACCCTGGGACTGACGGTCACCCTTCTCGGAAATAGAGTTGGTTACCGGATTTGAGGATTATCGAGTCCTTCCCCTCTCTTCGGACTTTAGATAACTCTATAATACTCCATCGTAACCTCCTCCATTCTTTCTCGAGTTCGGCTATCTTCTCGTCGGTCCGGAGTGTTCGTGTGTTGTATGTTGCCAGGTACAATCGTCGGTTTTTATTGGGGTAGCCGGGTCCACCCCGGGGATTCTTTGCGCCCCTTGCCACGCCATCGCCTCGACCGCTACTGTAGTCGAGGGTAGACGGGCTGCCGGGCACTCGGGGCCATTTTTTGGTTGTGCTATTCATTTTGGTTTGGCGTAATCGCTACGTTGTGGGAGGCAGGTCGGCGATCGCAGTTTGTTGTTAAAGTTCACAGAGAACGCTGCTGCCCTTTCTCTGGTGTGTCCCTTAGTCGCCTCTTACGACACCCACGGGAAGATATGGGATGGTGAAATTCTTTACGTCCGACACCATACGGTACAACTACGGTACTAACTTTTGGTAATACTGCACGGCAATACTATATTAGCTGTGTTATTCAAAGAACCATATAGCCCGATGATACCTACTATTTACTCAGTAGCTCCGTTCCTTAGCAGCGCCAGCAAATTATTCAATATTCTGTTCAGCCTTCTTCATATAGGAACTATTCTAATTTTGCAAGTCAAAATGTGACACACGGATTCTCATGAGAAACAGGGTTTCCACATTTCATTCATGTAACGCCAATGCTATAACCCTCACGCCACCTACACATACATATCATTTGTGTATTTCATTTATTATACTCGTACAAAGAGGAGCTTAACAAAAAAATTTGGCTTTTCGAAAATATTTGAAGAGCTGGTTGACGTTCCAAAAGAAAAATTAATACGCTGTTTTCAGCTTTTATTTTTTTAATGCGTTGAGTATTGCCTGCAGGTTTTTAATTTAAACAATGGGCTTAAAATCAGCCACAGATTTCGCATCGAGCTTTCTATTTGTTTTATTATGACTAAAAAATAAATTGTACCTGAGTGATGTCTGTACGGTGCATAAGAACGAGTGTATACGAAGGGTTTATATCAGCAATAGAAGCAAGAAAATATATTAATAGAAGCTTTGTTTGTCTATCTGTCCAGATGTTTGTACGCGTTTCACGCAAAAACTACTAGCTTTCCGGACATTTTTTTTAGTTTCGGATTTCGCCCAATGACTTCTCGCGCTCAGGGTTAAGCGTGTCAGACTTTTACTGACTAAAACCCACTCGTGTTCCTTCAGTTGCTTAAGCCAGGGCCGCGGTAAACCTCTTCCAAATTTATCCGCGACCCAGACAGGCATCGGCCCTAGCGGGCCCCGTCAGTTTTGCTGACATATCTTTGAGGCGCGCGTGGAACACTTTGCGCCGTCGACTCGAGCCTGGTCCTTACTGGATAGCGAGCTAACCATTACTTGCCGTCCGCAAGCCCGCGCCTACGGTGGCAAGGAATTGGCTTGCGTTTCCCGACGCCCAGGGCGTCTCCTGCGGTGGCTAGGGGCGTGAGGTCTTCGTCGCGTCTCCCTCACGCGTTTCGCCTCCTCCTTCGTCCTTCGCGAGCATTACTAATTCGCAGAAGGAGGGGCCAGCTTTCCATGCCGTCTCGCCCCATACCATGGCCAGAACCAGGGCCGGACGCGAGAGTTCGCCACCGCCGATAACTTTCCCGACCGGGGGAACTGAACCTTGAAGACTTCACGCTCGGCATTAACGCTAGCAGCTATTATCAAGACAGTCAATTTGGCTATGCAACAGTTACTTAGATTACAATACAGATCTCTACAGTGGAGTTTTATATTTGGAAAAGGCTATACTAGACAAATATACCATCTGCCTAGCGTTTTCTCAAATATGTAGAGGTCGGCTTCCAATCCAATCGGTTCCAATCAGTACCGATTAACATCAGTACCGATTTGATATGGATTGACTGCCTTCGTGACCTCCGCAACCCACTTATTATTTACTTGGTAACACGATCGTCAGTAGCCCTTCGTAAGTTTCATCATCAGTCTTTCGACTTCTCACGACCCTTAACGACTCCTAAAGATTCACGAATAACACTACTTCCTTGTATCGTTAAATTTTAGTTTAATCCACAGATAATATAATACTGGTTTAAATACACTAACAAAACCAACAGCCAGGGGATCACATTACTGTTCACGTGAACGAAGCCGCGGGGACAGGTAGTGATCAAATAAAAAAAATCCGTGGAACCCTGAACTGATATTGGTATTCCAGGTGGCATGCACTTCCCTCTATTTTAAAAGTAAAACTTTGTACTCGGTTACCTCTTATTAGAACTCATCATGAAACTTTGTAAGAAAACATGGCTTATATCAAAAAAGATTTTATGTTCCTCGTAAAGTTTGTCTTTTAAAACTTTATAAGATTTTCAGCAGTGACCGTTTAACCGACTCGCAGTTTGAAACTAACATGCCTAGAGGATAATGATGTATTCGACCTTATTATGCAGATGTACGGTATTGCTAGACTCTCGGGAGTTTTACGTCGTTTGTGAATTTATAATAGAAGTTGAAATATGGTTTGCACAGCGTTGTTTCTATTCCAAATTTCAGCTATTTATTATCTACGAATATCGTAGTACCTACTTATCTTGCAAAGTAACTAAATAAATATGCTAGAATCATCATCATCATCATTTCAGCCGAAAGACGTCCACTGCTGGACATAGGCCTCCCCCAGGCGTCGCCACATTGACCGATCCCGTGCGTCTCGCATCCAGCGCCTTCCCGCAACCTTAACCAGGTCATCGGTCCACCTAGTGGGAGGCCTTCCAACGTATCGTCTTCCGGTTCGCGGTCGCCATTCCAGAACTTTTCGGCCCCATCGGCCATCCGTTCTGCGAGCAATGTGCCCTGCCCACTGCCACTTAAGTTTAGCAATTCTCCGGGCTATGTCAGTAACTTTAGTTCTCCTGCGGATATCATCATTTCTGACGTGATCACGCAAGGAAATTCCGAGCATAGCCCTCTCCATTGCCCTTTGGGTGACTTTAACCTTTCTGATAATGTTAGAATGCTAGAATACCAAGAAAGTATCTAGAAGCACATACACAAATACATATAGGTATGTACTCACCATTTGTAGGTGAAAACGCTGCGGTCCCATGCCCGCTGCGGCTAATGGGACTTTGGAATGGATGCCGTCGTCGATAACGTTCTCCCTCGTGTCTGGTTTTTGTGTTTTTAGCGCTAATTGCCCAACTTTCTTGTAATAAATTACTTGGCTTTGATACGCCATCAATTACTAAAGCCCGTTGTAATGAAACCGGCCTTGTTATACCTACAACATCGTTTTCAGGATTTGACTCTTGTTTGTACCAATTTTGTGTTTACTGGTTCCTTTATTCATTCCTCTTTCCCTCCCTTACTTTTCTTTTATTGCTATGTTTTTATAAAATAAATAACAAATTTCAAATTATTTTGAAAAGGTTAACAGCTCGAAAGGTTGCTTGTTAGGTGGAGATGTTAACAGAATATGAGATGAGTGCGCGGCACATACTCGCGTCTATATCAGCACTCGTGCGTACAAGTAGAAATTGTATAAAAGCTTTGGCGAGCAAATGGAGTAGGTATAGATAGTTACACAACGGTTACCACTCGCAAGGGTCCAGTGTCTCGAGGGGCCGAGTTGGACCGCGCCGCTCCACAAGGATCTCGTTACGTGTATCGTTCCAATATGTCCATATCTACAGGCAAGGCTTACTTTGTTGTTACAGTAGCTTAGAGTTTTTAGAGTAAAATCATTCATCCAATAAAGGGTTGTCGGTGGTTTGGAGTACCTACTAGATTTATTTTAAGGTAATTCCTGGGATGTGATGTATTCCTGTTATCTGTTTTCCTCTAAAATTGTCTCTCCAGTTTAATAAAGGTTTGACGTGACCTCGTTCCAAAATATGGGTTGTATTTAAGTTTTGAGGGCCCGAGAGTAAATTGAGTAAAGTACATATTTTTTTTCTGAAATAACAATCGGGTAGATCTCTTGAAAATTTTGGTATATACCTTGCAATAATTAGCTAAACGCTTTTATAAAAGGTGATAATGGCTCAATGATAATGGATCAGAATTTCCTCGATGTTATAAGTGTTTGTAGCTCGACACTGACTGCCCGACCATCTGATGCATTCATCAACAAAAAAAGGGCCTTGATCCACCACGCCGGCCCAGTGCAGGTTGGTGGATGTCATATGTCTTCGAATTTTTGTTGTAGGACATGCCGGTTTCCTCATGATGCTTTCCTTTACCGATGCATTACATCCAGTTAAGTAAACACCCATTGAAGTTTTATAGTCGGTCTTTAGAAGAGAGAGACGGGCTGAGACTCAATATGTAGGATTTTTAATGAAGACTATTTTAGAACGATCTGGGAGAGAGACACGGAGCTATAGAAGAAAAATAGCTCTGGCCCTTTTTCCCAGTCGCACCATGATGGTTTTGACACGTCATGGTAAGGCACCTGTTTTATTGTAATTGGCCCAAATAAGGATTAACATCTAATTAAGCCATAATAACTGAATATTAGACTTTTTTGGTGGCTTGCTTCAACCAATCTCTGGAGAAGTACACGAGCTTGTTAGTGGGTTCGTGAATATACAGTGAAAATCATTTATAGCGACTTCGCTTAAGACGACGTTCTGGAACGGAATGTAAAGGACCTTACAAGGACCTTGTGCAATTATTTATGTTTATAAGACTACGTTTCAAAAGGTTTTGATTGTAAAACCAATTTTAGAAAAGAGCCTTCTCAACCGCGAGATCTTCGAAAATATACGATATTTATAAACATCTAAAATAACTAGTACATACCTACCTTATTTTCACGAGTAAAATTATGAATTCAGCTGCACCGCTCATTCACGTACGTTTACCAGTAAAACATGCGGTACGTAGATTAACGAACAGTTCGTGCATTAAAATGCAGATGTAAGTAAATAATGGGGTTTGTTTTTCAGTGCGGTTCCGTCAGCAGCAGCTTTAATTCGAGTTTCATTAAAATTTGCCCGCTATAAATTACCTTCTTCTGGACAAGTTGCGTTTCACAATACGCAAGTACACACGCGCATATGCCATTTGTGACTGTGATCTACTTTACGGGTTGCCATAGTAGGTTCTCAATAATCTATCTGAACTAATATCGTAGTCAAAACGCACATTATTAAGAGGAGTTGAACTTTAAGTCATAAAGAGGTAAACTTATATGTTTAGGTATATCTTGAGGGTAATCTCTGGAAGGCCTTCATAGGTTACGTTTTATCTCTGAAAAACAATCTGGCGGTTTCTTCGGGGTAGTCTTCGCGAGCGAAGCCGCGGGAAAAAGCATATAATATGCATAAAGCGTAAGCGGTTACGCACTACATCCGACCCGTGTTCGTGAAATTTCGGTTCCGAAGTAGCCGTAGTACCTACTTCTTGTAGGGAAGCAGCACTACATCCGAACTCTGTCCGTTCTAATCTGTCATAATTCAGAATATTTTGAACTCGGAATTCAAATCACGGACACGGACGAACAGTGCGTAACCGCCATAACCAGTACTTTTTAATATTTTGCATAGAGACACAAATATATTCGAACATTTATTTAGAAGACTGTAAAACGTCAGTATCGCGGCATATCGACACAGGCCCCGGGGAAATAACGAAACAATTTGCAATGGAATGGTAAACGTAAATAACTACAAACGTAAGTGCCAACAAAATTTTATTGAAAGACACTTTTCAAATCTAGTCGCGATGTGCGTCTCTCCAGTCAGCGCGCTCGTTCGAATAGTAAAGAAATTCGTTTACAAGCTAAAAGCTTTCCATTTGGTGGATATAGCGCTGTTGGTATGGAATGAGGTGTCACCCTGTTCAGCCGACATATTTCTTGACATTTACAACTGTTAAGGTGCTCCCTCACTTGGAGCATTCGCCTGTAATTCAACGTTACAGAGTCGAGCATTACTTCAGTGAGTGAGGAAAACCGAGCATTACAGTGCGCAACTTGTAATGTATAGATGCGTAGCATTACATTGGTGAGTGAAGAGAGCCGAGCAATACAGTGCGCAACTTGATGATACAATGTGTAATATTTTGATACAATGCCTAGAATCGACTAAATGCTCAAAACCGAATCTAATTATACATTACAGGCGAATGCTCGTCAAGTCAGGGAGGGAGTACTGTAATGTAATGCTCAAAATCGAATCTAAAATGTTACATTACAGGCGAACGCTCCAGGTGAGGGAGCACCATTACAAACGATAAAGTGAGTGTTTAGCTGTGTTTATTAGATTAATATGGAAATAGCCACATGGTACAGTCGAATGCGGAAATGATTATCTCTATTAATGTTACGAGTTTTTGAGTTGGATAACTACCATAGGCTATGAAGCGTCATGCTATGCAAGGTAGGTATAACACACAAATGTGTTCAATTAAGAAAATTATGATAAATCTAATAATAACAATCTGCAAATAACGAAGTACCTAAAAAAAGAAACAAAAGTGCGCTTCTGAATAAGTAGTTATTAACAAAAAGGAAAAAAAGACCCGCAACTTTATTTATTTTATCAATTTCCCGAAATGCTCGTATTTTAAGTTGCCTGCTAACCGTCTTAGCATTAATTTCTTTCTCCTCTGAAATTCTATTGTTTATAAAATCTCGTTACAATTTGTTGTAGGATAGTCCCCGCGGGTACGCTACAGCGCAAAGTAATCAAATCCTTACACATTTATATAGATATTTAAGATATCTTTTAACCAATGACGCAAAAAATGGCGGAGCTTAGGTAGAGATACTCGTGAAAGTGCTTATTTGCATCAAGATGAGAGAGAATGAGGAAAAATGAAGTGTTGTAAATGAAGTGAACCGAATCATTAATTTAATTACATCAAATCATTAAAGCATTTATTTTCTTTTAGTGATTCGGCTGTAGAAAGTATTGATTTGAAGATGAAAGGTTCGTTTCGTGCCTGCTGCTGCTTCACCAATTTTTTTTGTCATATTTTGATAAAACAGTTGCTTACCTAATTATAACATCTAATAATTTCACTTATAGTCAACCATTATGGCATAACTTAGGTTATAATGATACCGAATGATGACAACGTTTAACTAAAAAGCTAGAACTCAACGTGGCAGCAAAGAGCACACAACTACGAAGAAAAGCACATTCAATAAATTTCTATTAAAGGCTGTCATTATCAGATACACTTTATTGCAAGCGTCGTAGCTCCTTCAATATCAATTGTGAGGAGTCAGGAAGCGCCAGTTTCTCGCAGTGGTATGTCTGAGCCAGTAAATCAGCGAGTCTGCTCCGGTACACGGCACAGGCGTGCACTGCCGGCTCGCAAATTGAGCGCTTCCTACCCCCGAAGGCGCACATCTATACACCGAGATACGACACCAGCTGCCCATACCTGCTTTGTTGTCATTACTTACTAACATTTTGTAAGCTTGTAGAAAGCGTTTTATTAGATTTTCAGCTCTATATCGTAAATGTATGTTTTACATTCTAGTTCAAACTTCAAAGAAAACTAATAATGCTTTGTTTACCTTCAACTATATTCGATAAATCAAAGTGAAAGAATCTGTTTTAGGGAAAAGCTCTAAGGGAATTCCCAAGCTCATAGATATAGTCCGAACTCTTACTGTGCTAACCGCAAAGAGGCGTAACCTATCTATCTTAGTAGACAATGGGTTTATTTCTCTGTCGATCTGGATTTACTGTTATACCGACAAGGTCGGGTCCGTCAGGCTACGGGGCAGACTACCATGGCCTGTGTTGGTGTCGTCAATCGAAATGTGTCGACGCGCTTTGGATTCAGATTGCCTACTTCATTCAGTGTGACAATGTTTGTAATTAATATGTAGTGTGTTACATACTTATGTAACGTAGGATGAACAAGTGACGTTGAGCTAAACCTGCGAGTAATCGTCGTAACAGCAGGACGTTCACTTGGCAGCTTACCAGACTTAGCTCAATGCGTTCCGGCTAGATCAGAAGTCATTACTATTGGAACTGCATGTGTAATCGAGATTGGGTTGAGAACCTTCACCTATTTATTCTCAAAAAAACAAACCACTCCAAATGGATAATTTTGTTTTTGTTACAATCTATAGTAAAACCTAGCGCAGTTATCTCGTGGAACAAACTAGAGGTGTAATGGATATCTACTGCAGTTTCCACACGTTTGGGTGAATAGCAAAAAGTTTTCAGCACGTTGTTTTGTGTTTAGTATTTATTATTCTGTAGCACGGAAGTGCAATTCACATATCGTGGCAACACTGTGAACACTGAGCACGAGAGAGCGGTCATAAATGGAGGCAGTTCGCCTTACGTTACATTTACATCGCGTCGGACCCGAAGAATGTTTACACTTTAATAAAAATGTATAAGAATTTTTACTCTCAAATTGCGGTACTTCTATTGAATTATCGCACCCCAAGGAACAAGTAGGTAATTTACGCGTACATTACCGTTATATAATGGCATAAACGGATTTACTCGCAGGTGGCACGGAGGTATTTGTAGCGCCGCGTGCGGGCGCTGCGGGCTGGCGCGGCGCGGTGCGGCGGACGCAGGGTGCGGCGCGAGGAGACAATCTCGGCGATGGCTCATTCACTGCTGCAACGAGCCGAGCAGAGAATTGAATTGGAAGCAAATGTGCCGTACGGATACTGCCGTGGAATATAAACTGAACCACTCCCGAGTAAGCGGCTCTGATCATGAAATAAAGAAAGCCTCAGAAATAAATTTTCAAAACGCCGACCGATTTTAAATTGGATAATAAATATGGAAGAGATCTTGGCGACTCAACTTAATTATCATCACATAGGAAACGAATGAGTATGTTATTATTTATGCTGGGTAGACAGCCGGAAGAAAGGTATGTAATGAGAGGAGGGTGACTCAGGCGGCTGTCACTCCGGCCTGTCAGCGCGCTGACTCGGCCTCATAATAAGATATCGCTTGTTTACGGATGGATCCGTTGCGAAATAAGCAATTGACGATGCGGTTGTAGATAAAATTAAGAGCTTATGTACCGTAACATTTAGGTAGGTACTTCACTTTTCCTTTGGTGCAGCAACATTCTATAATAATTCATTTCAAGATAAACAAAACTTTAAACTGTCTACATTGAAACCGTTCTCGTCAGTTTTAATAGAAAAATCCAACTACACTGCACTATTGTTTGTTCGATCGCTTATTATTTACATGTGCGGGACATTAGGAGCGGTGGTAGAGTCTTCCGGAGTGAGCTTTAACAAACGGCTGCGTGCAGACCAGTCGAGGAAGCGTTTGTGGGCGGCTTCATTTCCGTGCGTGCGTCCGCGGCTAAGGCCCTATTTCCTCTTCGCTGATAGTCCGTTTACGACCACAGCTTCTTTTCGTCTCTTTTTAACCGACTTCCCAAAAAGGAGGAGGTTCTATGTTCGACTTCATGTTTGTTTTTTTTTTTTTTTTTCTTTTTTGTTTATGTTCTCCGATATCTCCGTCAATTGTGGACCGATTTTGAAAATTCTTTTTTTGATTTTTAGAGTATGTTTCGAAATTGGTCCCATTTTAATTTGGTGAAGATCTGATGAGGAACTTCGGAGATATACAGCAGAACTCTTCAATAAATGAAGGCAAATCTCTCGGGATGCAACCGCATGTCTTTTTATTGTTTATACCATTTCATAACATAACATCACGCCAGTACGCTCTAAAGGGGTACACAGATGTGTACAGTTCACCTTGAAACACTTTCATTTCACAGGTTATGATCAAGTTTCATGGCATTCAGTTAATCTATTCTGGCATTACTACCTCACTAAAGCAAGTTGCTTAATAGGTACAACTAAAAAGTAAAAAACAAAAAATCTTTTTTACAAAAAAAATACTACCGACTTCCAACTAAAAACACTACAAAGTGAAAAATAACTTTCTTTTTCGAAGTCGGTAGTATTTTTTTTGTAAAAAGATTTTTTATTCTTCTCTACAAACTGACTTGGAATTAAGTTCATATTTTAGTACATTAAACAATAGTCGATATTCTATTGTATTGTGTGTGTTCTAATATAGAGTATTTTCGCTCTTGACTGGTTCCTGTTCCGTGTTTCTGATAGTTTCGAAATATCAAAATATATAATGTAGTTATGTATACTTAATTTAAACCTTAATTCACTGATAGACTATCCCGTTTATTCGTCAAGGGAAGAGGGAAAACGGCTAAAGGTGCATCAAAAAATTCGTGATTGATTAAAATTGATTAAAAGAACGCAATTTACCGAAATTTTAAACCAATGCATATCTAACCATTGGTTGAATTAACTACAGATCATAAAACTAGATCTAAATGGAATAATGAATATTTGTGCAAAAGTTTTGTATACAACTTTAATTTTAGCAAATGTACCGTGTAAAAGAGTAAAAGTTTGTATGAGAGTTCATAATTTCTGTTGATGGGGAATTCTATTGGGATCATGGCTTGTAGGTATGCATGATCTTCATAATGTCGTCACAAAAGGAGATTGATAAAGAACTTGAACGACGTTTCAAATAATATGTTAGTATTGAATTCCAAGTCAAGGAAAGCCATTGAATCCGAATAATACCTATTTCAATATTCGTTCGTCTTCGATTTGCTCTATCTCATATAATCCAGTGTGGATTCCTATGAAGCTCTGATATTTCATGACAAATGAACTCATATTTGAAATAAATTTGAATAAGAATATCCTACTGGGAATATGCAAAGGAATACTATGAACAATAATAGGCTATAATTATATTATTTGCTAACTTCATTGATATTAAATGTATGTCTAAGTAGGTACACGGGGTCGTCTGGCACCCATGTGCTGGTTTGGTCACTGGGATGGTCACGGCGTACAGTGTGTTCTGGTGCGCCGGTGATGGGTGGTACTCCCCAGAGGAGGGTACGGTGACGGACAGTCGCGGCGGGTTCGCGGTGAGTGTTAACGCGTGCACGTGTTCCCGTCATAAGCGGCACAGGAGGACACCGTGGAGTTTTAGTGGGTTGAAGTCCCACATAACTGCGCTATCTCCCCGTGGTAGCGCAGTGTGAATGAGCATTTCACCACGCAAAAAAAAAAAAACGTTAGTACACTTATTGGTAGGTTTCATAAATATTTTTTGAACAATATTTATCTTCGCAACATTTTGATATACCATTCGACTCAAAACTTACGCACGATCGAAACGACATTACGCTGCCCGCTGCCATACTTATACGAGTACCTTTCGGAATGGGGACTAATGACAATGGCGGTCATTCGCTTCATCCACATAATGAGGTAAATGTTCATAGTCCGTTCTGAAAAGTAAGTTGTAAGAGTTCATTCTAGGGATCTATATAAGCCTCCTCATATTGTCTAAATTACTTTAGTTAGCAAACGAAATGTTGATCGCAATGAACGTTGTTTTTTAGGGTTCCGTACATAAAAAGGAAAAAATGGGACCCTTATAGGATCACTTTGTCTGTTTGTCCGTCTGTCTGTCAATGTCCTTTATTTCGGGAACGCGTGGTGGTATCAAGTTGAAATTAATGTCGAATACTCATCAAGAGAAACAGCCGTTAATGACGACTATTTTACACTCGCAAGGGAATCAAAATCTATAGGGTACTTCGCGTTGACCTATAATCGTGAAATTTGTCAAGAAGCAATGTCTTATAGCACATGTAAAGAGAAAAATCCGAATACCGTAAATTTGTACCTACATTAAAAAAAGATTATTAACTTATTTGCAGTTGGTAAACTGACCTCGATGCAGTTGGTAAACTGATTATGCCGATTTATGGGGACTACAGTTTTCCAATGACGAAGTTAATTTTGTCCCTGAACTCTGTTTATCTTATCGTTAGACCAATGTTCGGTGCCCACATAGTTTATTTAGTTTAGTAATGTTATTTAATTATTTTCGTGAATGTAGCGTTTTTGGAACCCTCAGTGCGCGAGTCCGACTCGCACTTGGCCAATTTTTTCTTTTAACAAAGATGCTGCTGAACGTCTAAAAATAGAACGGTCGCGTTATGGCACCCATGGGGGTTGGTGGCCAGTCCTTTGCCGGGTCTATAGATTATTTGGCCTTGGCTATATAACCCAAGGCCTAGAGATTTATAGATGTGTATACGTATATATGGCAAAGGTAAAGGTTTAGTGATTCTTTTTGTCTTCCCTGCCCAAGAATGGAATGTTTGAGAGGTTCCTCTTATCATAACTGTCACCATTCTCCTCTACCGACATATTGTGCACTGTTAATGGCGATCTCTTTGATTTATCATCGTGCAGTCAGGAAGGGAGCCTCATTACACCGCAGCATCATTACCCAGGCCCTTGTATCTCAATGACTCCGAGCTCGGGGTTACAGATAACGGTCGTGCCCTCGATACGCGATTTGCAACCCTTCTTATTACACACAACATTATTATATACAATTTTATGTAGACATGTGTTTATCCATTATCAAATCGTGTATTTGGAAGCACGGATTTTGAGATTTTGATTTTAAGACGTTATACTGAGAAATAAAAATAAAAAGGCGGCATTATTTGAATAACGTAATGTTTTGCCAATCTTATTCGATAAATGTAAGTACATTGTATGTTAAAAATTCTCAATGATTACGAAATAAAATATACGTTATTATCTTATTTAATTAATGCTGCGACAACGTTTTTCTACCTCATGAATTTGGATAGATTTAAGAAAGGACGTATCGTTTGTACGTGCTTATTTAAGAGTATTCTCTTTTTTTTTTTTTGAAAATATAAATGTTGCCAAATGTTATCGTGTGCTCGATAAGTAACAACAAATTGGTTTATATCTGGATGGGTGAGTACTCACTGCTTTTGATCAACACTCATTTTTTATTCAGATCGATAACACTTTTTCGTATAGAGAATACAATCCACGTAGATATTTGTATTGGTGGTTTTGACATGTGGATCACATAAAACAGGCTCTAAAATATATTCTGTTATAGAGGTTTTTGACTATTTTTTATTAAATTTTTCACTTTTGTTTCGTGAAAAAGGTGTAAGTAGTTTATGCCAAATTGAAAATGCAATTCGCTAGAGTAAAAGCGTAAATGCGAGCAAGAATGCTCACTTACGTCGCGGTCAGCAAACATACATATAAATGAGTTCGCTTACCCGGTTCATCTTATCGTCTCGCTATCGCCGCGACTTCACATGAATCTCTACGAATGGCTAGATATTCCAAATCATTATAGGGATTTTCCCTGTATGCGGCAAATATACGGGAACAAAACAACAAAAAACTGTGAGCTAAAAATGAAGGCTTTGAGGTTACGAAGACTTGTGAAAATTTTATGTATTCCTAAACTGGGAAAATTCGAAGCCGTGACAGCTCTGTAATCATGTAGGAAGCGGACCAGATTCAGTATTCGGATAAAAATAAAAGAAAGAAATTCGTCGAGGACGGCACGAAACACGCCCCGCAGCTATATTTTTGGACGAGTAGAGCACTAAGGCTCCGATAGCGATAGACAAAAGAATACTTACATACAATAAAGAAGTCAATGTAGAGATCTAAAGCGGACAACGGTTGGTTGAAAACCGCCTTTCCTTTGTGAACGGTTCTCTTTTATGCAAGTTACTATACCGTCTTCCGTATAAGCAATGCCATTACCTCTCGATCGAATGTGAAGTATTCGCTTTAATGAATCCACTCGACTCGACGAGAAAGTCTCCAGTCGGTCCTTGCAAGAAAAGAGTGCATTACCATCGTAAGCACAATAATGATTCGTTAGATGGCCTACTTTTTGAAGGATCAATGGGTGCGTGCTTACTGGCATTTGTTTGATTAAGTTTATAAAATTTATCTTCGCATAAATTGCTATATTAAGTTTACATAACGGAGCAGTTTATTGAAGAAGTTTTGAGTAATAAAGTTGTCTATACTACACGATTGGATTATGGTTTTTTAACCGACTTCCCAAAAAGGAAGAGGTTCTATGCTCGACATTATGTATGTTTTTTTTATGTATGTTCACCGATATCTCCGTCAATTGTGGACCGATTTTAAAAATTCTTTTTTTTTTTAAGAGTATGTTCCGAAATTGGTCTCATTTTAATTTGGTGAAGATCTGATGAAGAACTTCGAAGATATACAATAAAACTCTTAAATAAATATCGGCAGATCTCTCGAGATTGCTGCAATCACATGTCTGTTTATTGTTTATCCCATTTCATAACATAACATCACGCCAGTACGCTCTTAAGGGGTACACAGATCTCTCATTTCACCGGTTATGTTCATGTTTCATGATATTCGGGTTATCTATTCTGGCGTTATAGATACCTTACTAAACAACTTACCTGTAAGGCAGGTACAACTAAAAAGTGAAAAAAAAAATGCAAAATATACTACCGACTTCCAAATAAAAAAACTATAAAGTGAAAAATAAATTTATTTTTGGAAGTCGGTGTCCATAACGCAATAAATTGGTACCAATGAAATACACCGACTTCCAAAAATAAAGTTATTTTTCACTTTGTAGTTTTTTTATTTGGAAGTCGGTAGTATATTATTGCAAAAATTTTTTTTTCATGAACAAATGACGTGCTTAATTACGCATTGTCTAAACAATTGATAAACTCAGGTTTCAAATCATATTGATTTATTAGCTAGATGGGCGACCGACAGTGTATTTGCATGGCGCAAAAATTAAAGAAATGTTACATCAGCTATTGTAAGCTGCGCTGATCCAGTGAAATATGAAACATGTAGCGGAGCTGGCGGCCCGCCAACTGCTTGCATCACACTATAACAAAGGGTTTCATATCAGGAAATTGTTCCTAGAACAATAGCAGAAAATATAAGCCTGCTTGTATTACAAGCTCGAATATCTCGCACTTGAAAATATCATCGAAGACATCCAGTGTTGTTCAAACGCATATGAAAAGCATTCTTTATGAAAGGTGAACGTTTCATCATAATTCACTGCTAATAAACGGAATTCTTGTTTATTTATTTTTTCTTTATTCGTGGAAAATATCTCACAAAGGAATACTTGCACTTTTGATTATTAAAAATACACACCAAATACAAGATATTTTTGAACGCTGATATATTATGCATTTCATTTTCAAGCTTTGATGTATTTACTTTGAAAGTCCCCGTACTTCATGCACAGTTATTAATACTGTTTTGTTTTTGTCCTATGTGTACAGTAAGTAATTGGTATTAATATTATTTTGTGTTTATATTGCTTTGGGTATTAAATAAACAAATGTAATGAAACGTTGGTTTTCCCTCGGGCGAATAGCACGAAGCAACTGAGGAAAACGGGTTTTATTTGAGCTGGTAGGCGAAGGAATATCAAATAGTCAACACTTGTGCACTATTGCAATATTTTAAGCTCACTACGTATTACTATAATGGTAGTAACTTGTGCTCTACGTAACAGAAGTCTTGTGCTGATATTGCTTACGAAATAAAGAGCACCCAGAGACTTACAAGAACACATGCCCCTATACTTAGGTACTTAGTCTTTTGTTCATAGCACTATCTTGCAACGATTAATTTCTTTAGAGTGCAATTTGCAATGGAACCTTAATAAGTGAGAGCAAATTTTAGTTTGACGCTTTAAATTTGTGGTAGTGAAATTAGTGTAGGTCATAGCGTTGTTTGTATTGAGTTAAGAGCGTCGCAATCCCGACGAAGCCGCCAGTTGGCCGGGGGCCATCCTGCCGACTGGATATCTGTATTGCTTTTTATAATACAACAACAAAATTTCTGTTGAGGTCGTTATGTACTGGAAAATGTTCACTTTGGACACGAATCATTTAATGCACGAGGTCATTGTGTTTTCAGTTTTCAAATAAACTTTAGAAAACTTTTATCATCTTTAACATTTTATTTGACTGAATACAATAAAAAATAAGCTTTATATTTCTTGACATAGCAGTCTTAGTATTAAAGTAATATTTCTGATTCGGACAGGTGAGCTCGTTTGTATGTACCGTAGCATCTTGCGCTTTCATGCTACGGCGTAGTCAAGTGCACGAGATGCTACGACAGCAGCGTAGCACTCGTAACAGACAACTAGTTTGCAAAATTTATTGCTCCCCCGACTGGGATATGTTTGACTGGTTGTTCCTGAGACAGCGCCAGATGACGAGAGCTTTCACTATAGCAAAGCCAACTTAGCTGTAAGTACTGATCTTTTGTGAGTTGACCGGAGATGTTGTATTTCATGACCTACGAAGAGTTAGGTTTGTATGACATATAGTTTATTAGACTTATATAAGAATAGCTGATCCCCGCAGCTTCGCTCCCGTCAACTGGCTATCTATCTACCTACCACTACCTACCTACCCTACCTATTCTACCTACCATACCTACCCTACCTACCTTACCTACCTTACCTACCTTCCCTACCTACCCTACCTACCCTAACTTAAACCGTTTACGCAGCGCACGCAACTGGAGCTCTCAAAAAGGAATATTTTTGCCCGTTTCTGCAATATTTTTCATTTATGCTCCGCTCCTATTGGTCTTAGCGTGATGTTATATAGCCTATAACCTTCCTAGATAAATGGAATATCCAACACAAAAAGAATTTTTCAATTCCAACTAGTAGTTCCTGAGATTAGCGCGTTCAAACAAACCAACAAACTCTTCAGCTTTATAATATTACATAGTGTAGATTAATATTTGCCGTTAAGATTATTCTATAGTTCACCAACAGAATTACAGCAATTCTGGACACGAAATGTAACTCCCATTTAAGTTTAAAAATACACATCGGTTTATTTTCAAACACCGAACAGATTTCTACACTCTGCAATGGAGACGAAGCGTATTTGAGTATAGCGATGAACGTTTTGATAACATATCTGATTGCCATGTCTCATGAACCAAGTCTGGCTGCAGCTCGAATAAAATTGAATAACAAGATGAATACTTTATTTACGAATAAAAAGGTTTAACAAAACAAAACAATATAAAATAATATTATAAAGAGGTAAAATTATTCATTTGTTTGTAGTGGGTAATCTGTGGAGAAATCTATCTTCTGATCCGGTAACGAAAATTCATTTTACTGTTGAAAGGTATCGTAACGGTAACTATTGTTTATTAAAAATTCATGGTTTCTGTAGCAAAAACGTGGCACGATAATATTTTTCTACTTTATATTTTATTCATAATTCAAGAAAAACATTAGCAATTTTTTACTTTTCTTATAAATGTGGAGCGGCACGTGTTAGCTCTCGAAAGACGCTAGAATATTGTAATAATGATTGAAATAGGTTTAATCACAATTTGATCGTGGAATATTTATTCGATATCATTATTTCGAAGTAATTGGCTGCTGTGAAGCTTAATCAAATAGTAAATCAATGCGTTGAAATATCGTGTGACGTCACGCCGCTAGTACGCTGACAAGTGACGTCACAAGCCCCCATTCTTGAACTTTGATGCACTTTATCTTTTTCTTTTTACGGTCCGTTGCTTTGTGTCTGGCGTAATACATCCGTCTTGCGACTCAAGAGAACTCAAATAGTGCTTGGGAGCAATTACTCACCTTCCCTATAGGATTATGCCAGTTAAAAACAGTAAAAATTGTGGTCGGATTCTCGCAGTACCAAATCATACTGCGAGAATCCGACCACAATGTTAGATCAAAAATTACAACCATTTATTAACCTTTCACAAAAAGACATATGTTTTTAGGTGCCATCCAAACTAGGTGAAAGTGATACAAGGGGTGCAGCCAAGCTACTATTCAGCATTGATGTGGTGGCACCCTACTCTCCAGAAACAATATCTGCCTTGGAGAGTAAAAGCCAGCGCCTGCGGATGACCTTACCTTTCCCTCAGCCTGACGTTTAAAACGCCTTTAATTCCATCAACAGGGACACTTTGTTGGCTGAAGCAAAATAAGAGCTGCCAGAAATATTCGGCTTTTAGGGGCAATGAGGCACCCATCAAAGATATTGTACAAAGAGTTTTGCAATCTTCAGTTGGTTGCCAACAAGGTGACCCTCTCGGGCCAGTCATTTTCAGTCTGGCTTTTCATCCCATTATTCAAAAACTAAATTTAAAATATTTTTTTTTATTTATTTATGATATTTGGGTTATGGAACCCTAGGAGGTAACGTAGGCACCGTTTTAGCAGATTTCTGATTCCTGAAAGAGCAGTTCAAATTAAAGTTTGAAATTTATCTTAAATTCCCCAATTTTGGAAACCTGTTTTCTTCATTCATTGATGGCAAAATTAATCATTTTAAAGATATTTCGGATAGAAGCCCAAAATTAACCCTCATTTGGCTTTTACTCTTATTGGGGATTGTTGTATTGGAACAAATTTTATGTATTTTCTCCGCTTTTTCCCTTTATGGAAGAAGCAAAAAAAATGACGAAATTATTCGATGCTCTCCGACATCCATCTTAAATGCGATCAGCCGTTGCAATCGGACGCGACTACACTGAAAGCGAAAATTATTTAATTTGTGCCAAGCGCGGCAAGTGCCGCTGTCACTATGGGTTCGGAAGAACTTGTGGCGAACGAGGTCCTGGCATTCCTGCAGTATCAGCTGGATTTCATGGACGAGGACAGTGTAAATTCAAATTTAAATTAAATTTATTGCATCCATAGTGTACATACAGGTGGTAAATATAAGTTACAGAAACAATTATGGACCCTGTCGGGCACAGCAACATTCTAGATACAGTCAACGTCTAGGAGAGAGGAATAGCGTTCAATATTTGCCTTATCTATTAACATTTTAGTTATCTACTCCCTTTCTATCTGTTTTTATTTGATTTAATGCACTAATACGTACATTATTTTTTTTGTAATTCAGATCTGCACGTCCAACTTCAATGAAGAGGAGATACGCAGGGCAAAAACACTGCTGGAGTCGCTACATATGGCTGACCGAATACCGTCCCGTAGGAGGGATGAAAAAGGAGAGAGGAGTTTCCAGGACATTATTAAGTGTTGAAGGAGATCGACCCGGATGACGTGCCGACTTTCGTGGCGAAGGATTTGCGCAAGCCGTCTCCCGTAACATTCGACGTCAACGTCACCAGGCTACTGCGGGACATCACAGCCCTGAGGTCAAGCCTTATCGAATTGCAGTTGAAGTTGGAAGTATCTCAATCTACCATCAGTGATCTACGTACCGAGGTGGCAGATTTACGCAACACAGTATAAAGGTCACACGAGCCAGCTAACAACGACACACGTCACGGCGCGTTCAATGTATCGCAGCTGAGTTTCGAGTCAGTAAATTTTGACTCGTCGCCGGATGCCGTCACTGCAAGCAATGCAAAAGCACGCACCGCCCTCCACGCGTCTCCCATCGTTGTGGCGCCGACGAATAATAGCACTTCAACACCGGGACGTGCTCACTCGGCTGCCGTTATTGCTGCTCCTGCAAAAGATCAGCGGCAACCCAAGCAAGCAAGGGGTGTCCATAGGCCCTCTGATCAAGTTCAAAGCTCGTTGCCAGCGGTAACAAGACCAGGACAGACCGATGCAGAAGGCTTCGTTCGAGTGGTGAAGAAAAAGAAGAAGTCTGCTGATAAAGGAAAAATTGCGAAAACCTTAATTTTTATTTACATCATATAATAAAAATATTTTTAATAATTTTAAACTTACTACCCCTTTCCTCATGAACGCGTAGAGGTATTAAATTGAAATTCATGTAAAATACTCAGGTCTATAATACCTTTAAGCTGAAGTTTGCACGGAACCCTCGGTGCGCGAGTCCCACTCGCATTTGGCCGGTTTTTTTTTATGTTTGAAAGATGACTTTATAGATTGTGTTCTTAGCTATGTTTGATGATAATCCGAAAAGTTATGGGCGTTTTACTGCTTGAATCGGGGTGTTTTCGCAAGATATCATAATTACGTGTCCAATTGATTGTCGATCAAAGCATGTCTACTCCTAGATAAATTATGTAGAACAAAAAGCATGAAATCAAAATGTGTTGGGTGTTTAAATTTTTTTAAAGTTTACTTGTGTGATAGTTTCTAAATAGAAAACGAAAAATCTGACATCAGTCTCCATATGATATCGTATAACCCAGTTACTGGGTTGTGGAGGTCAGATAGGCAGTCACTCGATGTAAAACACTGACACTTAGCTGCATCTGGTTGGCAAATTTATTGGCTGATGTAAAGGTTGGCAGATCCAACAGATACATAATAAAAACCTTTTTACAAAAAAATACAACCAACTTCCTAATAAAAATACTAGTAGAAAGTGAAAAATAACTTAAATTTCGGCAGTTGGTGTTCGTTTTCGTTTCTTGTTTTCTATTTGGAAGTCGTTTTTTTTTAAATTCGGGAACATTCTCTTTCAAACAAAAACAGAATTTACAAAACCGGTCCACAATAAGAAGGAGTAATCTGTGGTCATACACAAAAAAGAAACATACAGCCGAACATAGAACCTTCTCCTTTTTGGAAAGTCGGTTAAAAGGTCGGTACCGGAGGTTTGATTGTATTAAATGCTGCATTGATGTGTTAAATGCCATTCTATCTAATATCTATAAGGGACTGGTCGGGTTGCGTTCTAAACTCAGTAATTGGGTTTCGCCTTCTTCTTGTTTGGATATAGTTAAAACCATCCAACATTTCTTTCGTATTCTTCACTTATCCTATGTTATCCTGGCTGGGAAGAGGCTTCATTTATCTGCCTTCTCTTCGCCTTCTCTGCCAATCTGCCAGGAAACTTCAAAATAAATTCTACCCAAAAATAAAAAACATACAATAGATTCATTCACACATAGTTTGAACATATAACATGGTAGTAACGAATTGAACACTTTATTATTTCCCATACCAGCCGTAAAGCCTGCACTTCAGGGATTATACAGGGTGGAGGCGCCGCCTTGCGCCGTAATTTAAACATTACTCTCCGATTAGCAACATATTACAACTAGTAAGCGAGAAGATTATTATAATCTCCAACATTAACGTTTGTTGTTATCTGTGAGGCGCTTGATATGCGCTCCAGTGATTGTTACTTATCACCCTGTGTTGTTAAGATTGGTTCAGACAATATCATTAAACATTGATTTTGCTTAAAATTATAGGTTATTGTTGTTATCAGACAGGCAGCCACTCCATGTAAAATATTAAGCAGCATTTGGTGAGACTGGAAGCCGTTTTTTGTTTTTTTAACAGACTTCAAAAAGGATGAGGTTCTCAATTGAATTGTATTTTCTTTCAATGTGTTTCACCTCTATACTTTTTACTAGGTGAACCGCTTTTTATTTGAAATCTGTTGCACCTCAAGTGGTCCCATTTATAATTTGCTGAAGATCTGATGAAGAACTTTGAAGATATACAACAGAACTCTTCAATAGACAACGGCAAATCTCTCGCGATTGCTGCAATCGTATGTTTGTTTACGCCATGTCATAACTTAACATCACGCCGGTACACTCTGAAGAGGGATGCAGATGTGTACAGTCCACTTTGGTACACTCTCATTTCATCGGTTAAGTTCAAGTTTTAAGTTATTCGGGTAATCTACTCATCTATTCTAGCATAACGTTGGGTATTATAGGTACCTTACTACAGAAGATGCTTATTATGTACATACAGCTGCAGAGAAACCTCATCTCCATTTTTTTTTGTGTGGGGTATCATCCAACGACTTCTCCCGTTCTGGGTGAAGCGGGTTATACTTTTACTGACTAAAATCCACCCGTGTTCCTTCAGTTTCCTGTGCCAGGGCCGCGGTGACTCTCTTTCAAATTTATCCTCGACCCAGACAGGCATCGGCCCTAGCGGGCCCCGTCATTTTTGCTTACATCTCGGGCCTGGTCCTTATCGGACGGCGAGCTACCCATTACTTGCCGTCCGCAAGCCCGCGCCTATGGTGGCCGGGAATCGGCTTGCGACTCCCGACACCCGGGGCGTCTCCTGCGGAGGCTAGGGGCGTGAGGGCTTCTCCTTTGCGTCACTCTCACTCGTTCCACCTCCTACTTAATGCTTCGCAGAAGGAGAAGTCAGCTTCCCATGCCCTCTTGCTGGTATGCCGTACCATGGCCTGGACTAGGGTCGGACGCGAGAGGTCGCCACCGCCGATCGCCTCCACGAGGACATGGCGGTGCTCCGCTCAAGCAGCGCAGACCTCCACCGTTTCCTCCGGGCGGTCCACACAATGGTGACACCCGGGCTTTTCCTCCCGCCTTATCCTGAACAGGAACCACCCGAAAAAGCCGTGTCCGGTGAGGACCTGCGTCAGGCGGAAGGTGAGGACGCCGTGACGCCTCTCAAGCCACTCCTCAAAGAAAGGCCTTACCGCCGCAATTGTGGCTTTCCCAGTGCTGGGTTGCAACAGTCACCCTCTTCTTGTCGCCATGAGATCCTGCCGGAACTCTGTCCGCCGAGCCGCGATTTGTCGCGACAACTGAGTTTCGCCCCGGCATTTCACCTCCTGGCACCACTCCCATATTTGCGCGAGGACTTTTGCTTCCAGATCCCATGGCGGCAATCCGGCAAGGAGGCTCACCGCCTCACCGGAGACCGTGCGGTAACCCCGGACGAGCCGGATGGTCATGACCCTTTGGAACGCGTTCAACCGGCGGGCTGGATCGAAGGGAACCCTTAGGCGGCGTTCAGCCCATACCGGGAACGTGTAAAGGGCCGTGGATCACACGAACCCCGCGTATAGCGTTTGCCCCTAGATTGGGCAGGACCCGCTTGAGGGCAGCCCCGGCCCGTTCCAGTCTGGGAGCCAAACGTCGGCAATGCTCCACGAAATTCCACCGGCTGTCGAGGACGAGTCCCAGGTATACTTCATCGTCAACCCGATGCCGATGTGAACACCTCCTACCGTTATTTGAGAACCCAGCGGTGGCGCATTCCTCACCCCCTAGAAATTCATAAAAAGCGACATCTATGGACAGGAAGATATACTACGAATTTAACGTACGCCGCGTGCGCGCCATCTCTGTGACATCAAATAAGTTAGTTTTCTGTAGTTATTGACATTGATTCCACAAGCACATATAATATAATAATAGCATTCAGATGCCTCATCCCATACAAAGAAACCGTGCCGATGTAGCTAGCATTTTTCGTCTGATTAAACCGATTATTTTTTGTCCATCAACCGCGTTCGGTTCCGTTCCACGGTGATAGATAGATGGTGTTAGCAGCAACTTGCAAGTAATAAAAGGGTTTACTCGGTTCGTGAATATTTTTTTCTTTAAATACAGTGAAGGTTTGATTTATAATATTTTTTTGCACGTTTTTATAGTTTCTTTGCACCAAAATGTGTCATAATCCAAATTTAAACAATCGAGTGGAATGCCTCAGAAATTTACAAACGTGCCATCTATTGGCATCAATTTTAAATGATCCGTTCAAATAATCTTTGAAAAGTGAATTAAGAGCCCAATATTCCATAATTTTGTTCTTAGGAGAGTTGATTAAACAAGATCATACAATTTCTATGTTCAATGCCAGAAAATGTTAATTTTACACACATTCAATATCAGATCGTTGCATATCGCGCCACCTGGTGAGATTTATTTGGATCTAATTTTCTTTCTTAGCGCTGAGGCTCCGTGCCACAAGAAAGCGTGCATGATACCCATTTAACAATAATTGTTTACGTTATTAATACAAAATTGTCATGCGCTAACCAACATCAGCATATTTAGGCAGTACTATATGGCTATAGAGGGGTGTTGACGGTTGAGGGGAAGTAGATAGCTGATTATAAGGCGACATGTCAAAATAAAGGTGATTCCCTTATATAAGTGGTGTTATTTATTATTGATAAGGTATTAATTAATATAGTAACCCAATTTAGATTAACAAATATTTATCTATTGAAAAAACTGATAATTTAGTTTTGAAGATTTTACAAGAGAACCATCAAGTTACTCATGTTTGATATTTATTACTCGAGATTTTTGAAACTGTTTATAAAAACAATTAACTTATAACTGAAATGTACTATTAACGGAGAGGGTAACCTTTATTTTCTATAACTTCTTCTTATCTTGATCTCATTCTATTTACATACCATATTAATAAAACAAATTGCAATGGTTGCAAATCTTATCGTGGCTTGACGATGAGTTTCGGTTAGTTCAATTTTTTTGGCAGGTTTATAACTATGGATCCCAGCTGCAGTTGAATGTCTTCGGACCGTGGTAAGCGAAATGCCATCTTATAGCACCTGATCGGGTGGTTGTAAAATAATCCTTGGTTTAGCTATTCACCCCGGAGGACACGGTGGAGCATACGGTGGAGGTCTGCCCTGCTTGGGCGGAGCACCACCGTGTCCTCGTGGAGGCGATCGGCGGTGGCAACCTTTCGCGTCCAGCCCTGTTTGAGGCCATGGTACGGAGTGAGAGGGCATGGGAAGCTGTCTCTTCCTTCTGCGAAGCAGTAATGCTCGCAAAGGAGGAGGCGGAACGCGTGAGGGAGATGTAAAGGAGACGCCCTCACGCCTCAGCCAGCGCAGGAGATGCCCCGGGCGTCGGCAGTCTCAAGCCGATTCCCGGCCACCGTAGGCGCGGTCTTGCGGATGGCGAGTAATGGGTAGCTCGCCATCCAATAAGGACCAGGCCTGAATCGACGGCACGTAGTGTTCCACGCTCGCCTCAAAGAGATGTCAGTAAAAGTGACGGGGCCCGCTAGGGCCGATGCCTGTCTGGGTCGCGGATAAATTTGAAAGAGAGTTACATAGTTAGTTTAGTCAGTTAAAGTCTGACATGCCCTCCTGCTTCACCCAGAGCGGGAGAAGGCACTGGATGATTTCACACCCAAAAAAAAAAAATATTCACAATATCACGATGAAGGCTGGATTGTTTTGTGTAAGCAATCGGACGTGGCCCTTGGCTATTACACTTCACTTCACCAGTTTGTTGATACCTTCGCACCCATAAACGAACTATGTTTCTCTATAAAGAAGTAAATTAAAAAGTTAGATTTCTAATGGAAAAAAATGAGAATGAAATTGATTTTATTTTAGATTACATTTAAGTCGACATTTAATTCTCGAGCAATACTCTTTAAACAGTGATTTTGTTCCCAAAGGACGATTAATATCACTTCTAAAAAATTACTCAAACGAAACATAATTTTATTGTAATTATAAGTCAAGTATTAAGCCGTTATTCGAACAACACAAGCAGACGAGTGTTATGATATACATGAATGCTATTATGATGCGATGCCATATTTTACCTAAAAATAATAAGCTTACCCTTAATCTTCTTCATTATCCATTTTATAATATACACGAAACGGCCGACATGAATGATGTGATGGATGATTCATGAACATATCGATGAATTTCACTACAATGTCACACGTGAGTTATAGGGTCCAGGTTCGATTCTTACTTCGGCCTAACGATTCTATTAAATTTTAAAATTCTGTTGTGTGTTTTTAGAAATCTGTGAAAAAGTATAATGTTTGTGGAACACGTTTGCAAATTTAAAAATATCAATAGGTAGGATGCGATGGATATTTTCTAGCGGTCACTTGCATGAGCGCCGTCATTTTTCATTTCTAGTTAGAATATCTTAGCAGTTTCATTGATGCCACAGAGATGGCGCGCACGCAGAGCACGTAAACATCGTAGTATATTCTCCTGTCCAAAGATGTCGCTTTATATACATTTCTAGGGGGTGAGGTTTCTTTGCAGCTGTATGTACCTTAACTAAATGTTAAAAATAAAACCACATTATGAGTTATAAATTGTCATGGAATTACATAAAAAAAAACAATCATTTTTTTATGTGAGTCCCTACAATTTAATAATGTGGTTGAAGTGCTGATGAATAAAAATAAGTTGGATAAAGTAACCGCAATAACAGAGAATCAAATGGAACACTATGTACAATTCAACATGACGTTTTCAGACTTGCTACATTATTAAAGAAGTGAAAACATTTCATCTTCCATCCTTTCCTTATTTAATATAGAACAGTTAATATTTTCGCTTCGTCACCGAGGATATTATAGTCTTTTCCTCCTACGATACAATAAAGAAATACAATATGAGCTGCACTGATTGTGGAACAAAAACACTCGTTTTATTTGATAGAACATAGGAAACAAATAAGATAAAAAACGTGTTCTGATCATTGTATTTATAAAATCTATTTTAAGTCTCCGCGTATAAAATGTTTTCAATTTTCGGTTTATGGTGTTTTTATGAGGAACTTTGTGATGATGTATAAACGTTTATGATTAATATTTTCAAAACAACGCGTTTGGTATGGACCATCAAGAATAAAGAAAATCGGATTATAATTACTTCATTGTTTTCATTCTACTCCTAAAATAGTTTAATATTAATGTTTATACAAAATTATATCTTAAGACTTTCTGAAAACTCATTCATTCTCTTTGTGTTCTCAGCTGTCTGTGGTATTTAGTTTAATTAAACTTTAACGTCTATGCTCCTAATGACGTCAGATAGTAGAAGTGACGTTATCTCTTCATAACTTTAGAATTCGCGTGCATTTGGATTGCAAATGAGTTGATTTTGAATCAGAATGATTAAAATGTGCAAATATAAACTTTAAAGTCCGTTGCCTTTTTAATGAAAATAAAGTTGATATCTAACTTTATCAGATAAACGATGTAGATATTTAAATGGAAATCGTAAAATCTTTGCTCAAATAGAATACGTTCAGAAAAGCGTTGTTAGCCAAATATATAGAACTCATCTAGCGGAATGAGAGTTGAAGGACAAAAGGACTTTGGGTAGTAACACGATCTGCTTGTTTGAGATTAAACTAACCCGAAACTGGATGCGCGTTAATGCTTCTAATGTGTGTGTGTGTGTGTGCGAGGCGCAGTGTGTGTGTGATATTAGCTTAAGTGGTTAGAGGAAAACAAACTACTGGGTATCGGTACCGTTAATACGTGGTAAGAAAACTATTATAAGGAAAAGGCGTTCTGTATTTGTCAATACAGATAAAACACTTTCAAGTTTTCATATATATTCAGAAGATTCACTGCAAAGCCATAGCTCCGGCGACCTAATACGGTTTTCCAATAACATTTATACTCGGGTATGTAATAATAAAATGAAATGGAAATCAGTAACATACTGACCTCTTTGAAGGGGATTGGAACCAATTTTCCCGGAGGAAAGATCGTGGAAGGTCAAGATGTCGATTATATTATTGTCATACCGCGTCGGACTGATATTTACGGTTGACTACAGCAATAAGAACTGAGAATGAATAGTTAATATGTCTCCAAGTCGATTTTTTACATTTATATAATTAGGTGAGACATGTCAAAGCACTAAATGGCTTTAGCTTTGTATTTTCCAGTTGTCTGAACCTTTCATGTTATGCCCACTGAACCTGAAAAGCTGAAATAAAATCAAAAAGTTAGAACGATTATATTTTACTTGATGAAAGAAGTCTTGCCTCGTGCCTGTTGTGTCGTGTGTATGAATACGGGGCGGGAGGGGTCTAGCCTCCAGTTTATTCCTGTCCGCGTAGATATATAAGGGCGTTAGTCGTAATAAATGGTGACGTAAAGATTTAGCACGCGCGCCATAGTCGTTCATGTTGCGGAAAGATACAGGAACTAATGGTATTTAAAGATAGAATTGTGCGAAGTGTGTTCCCGATACTATTCTATGATTTACGTTTTTGAAGTTAGTTATGTTTTCATATTTATATTGTTCAATTCAATTCTTTATTGCATTTCACAATTGTATAACAAAATCGAAGAATGTTAGAAGCTTAATTTTGATTTTGCTTTCGAATAACTTTGAATGTGGACTGTAGTTTGTGAAGCTGGTTAATTGATAAAATTTGCTTGTTTTATTAATTATTAACTATAACTCACATAAATGCACGGTGGTCACTGACTACAGGAAAAAGGAAGGACATATGACATTTCTTTACAATAGATCACAAATCATCATAGATACAACTAGAAATAATAAAAACACTGTGTTGCCATCAACATACTGCTGCCCCATGCTGATAACTAACTCTCACTCTAGTTACAATACACCAGTTAAATTGAAATTAAACCAAAAAACTATCTCTGAGAAGTCTTACATAACAGGTGCTCAAACCCAAATCTAAAAAATACTGAGTGGAAATTCACAATAATTATACAAGTTAGCCCGTGAAAGGAAAACGCATAACATCAACTCAAAACTAACAATGAATTTTACTAGACTAACTCGCATCTCGCTCTTTTTACAGTGCGACTGAAGCATATGAAAAGAGCCATTTCGAAATGTTGTAATGCTTCGGTAGCGATATATCAAAAATAAGTTTGCTAAGAATTGAAGTGCCACTTAAACATAAGAATGACGGCAGCATCATCATAAGCGATAATAGAAAACACTTTCGATTGTATCATAACGTGTACATCGTAAACATAACGTTTATATTTTATATTTTCGGTAATGCCGAGGTGATTGTTAATATTAGTAAAAGTAATTTATTAGGCTATTCACACCCAGCACAATGTCATCTTAGGCTGACCTCTCTACCAGCGTGTCTACTTTTATGACCCACATAAAACTTTATAGGTTCTAACACCCACTTTATTATGTGTTAAATATATAAACTCAATTTTACTATTAGATCGTATCCATTTTTTGATAAATCGAATCGGCCAAACGGCCATCTTGATGTTTAATTAGATCGTCATTAAATTGTGAGTCCAAGTAGAAATATTGTAATTGGCTCCCCAGTAAAAGTGATTGGCTGTTTTTCTGGGTCAGATTATACAGAATTTTTAAAAGTTGGCGAGATCGTTGCTTGGCCCTTGTGTAATTAAACGAGTCAACATAAATCTGAGCAAACGAGACGCGGAAGAGTCCCCGGCCAGCCGTAACTTTGTTAGCGGAGAACACGCCGCCGCGCCGCAGCAGCCACGCGCCTTACCCGCCGCTCACGCCGCGCGAACCGCCATCATCGCCTCCCTCCACGCAACGAAATAATTCTCAATAAAATCTTTCCACTTCGACGTAATATTTCTCTCGGATCTTCCCTTAAAAGGAAAGTAAGATGAGGGATTTTATTTAAGTTCTTTCTTTTTTATGCAGTCCCGGTATAATGGAAATGTATAAGTAGTTTAGTAAGGGTTGGTTGTAAAAGTAGAATTTACTACAGCGTGTGCATTATTTTTAGTTAGTGCGATGCTTACATCAGAGGGGAAAGTTAAAAGAAGACGGTTAGCAATTAATTTTTGTGTTGCGACGTAGAGCAGATTACGATCATTGTTTTCTTACCTTTGTAGCTTGTATTACGATTTATAATGGTTGTTGTGCAGACAAGTAGGTGTTAAGGTGGCTCGTGGGGCGCGGTGTCTGACTCTGCACGAGATTACCCGCGGGGACGGTTACCAGCGCCAGTTTATCTGTGCGAACCTTTGCGCTTCGACAGCTCTTCTCTTAATGCATGCAGCTGGCTACATTTGTCAAGCAACAGAAAGTAAGCAAAAACATTTGAAACAAAACAATATAACCTGTACTTGTTTTTTTTGACAAGGAATAATGATGAGAAAGCTGGCAAATAAATTGAACATAAAATGCTTACGCAAGAAACGAGTACCACTGAGCTTCTTGTGCAGGACTGAACACCGTGTTTGAAAACCGGGAAATAAATGGTTCGCGAAATTGCAGCGAAACAGTACCAAATTTTATCGTTTAAAAACTCGTTTATATTAAATATTTACTTAGTAAACTCCTTTGATTTGCTTTAATTTTTTTGCCAAGGCGAAACGGTCCGAAAATCCGGAGAAACGCAGAAAAAATACACAAAAAATACACTCGAGTTAAGAAGCTCTTTCTTTTTGAAGTCTTTTGTAAATAGGTATTAAAATCTCTTTGTTTAACAAAAGTATTCATGCTGATGTTTTTGATTCAAGAAAAATAGAATTTGACTGAATTAATTTGCGAGGATACACTTGAGTCGTAATGGCCGTTCACCCTCTTCCCAATGACTCGTTAGAAGTCAATACAAATGAAACGTCATGAATAACGAATGAGATGATCAAAAGTGGTAGGGAAAGTGTATCAATACGAAATCAAAACGGGAGCGACGCATTTTCAAACAGATATTTTGTCAATTTATCATTACTTTACTAGAAATTGGGGCAGTAATATGAATCTTTTAGGTTTTCTATTCATTCACGTAATATCTATTAGAAAAGGTATTTTTATTTATCTTTAACACATTTTTGTTACGTTTACCGGGAAACGTATATTCTGATCTTCGTCACGCATATACATATACAAGAATTCAGCCAAATATCTCGGAATGACCCTTGACACAAAGTTATGCTGGAAAGCCCACGACAAGAAGAAAAAAGAAGAACTCGACTTCCGATATAAAAAAAACGTAATGGCTGCTTGGAAGAAACTGAAACTGAAATAAACTGTCCGTGCAAAACAAATTGTTGCTATACAAACAATTCCAGATGCCAGTTTGAACTTATGGTATTTAGCTATGGGGCTGCACCAAGCAGAGGAGTATTAATTATCCAACGATTCCAGAACGAAGTGCTAAGGGTAACAAACATCTTGGTACATACTAAATGATGACCTCTATCAGTACCTAAAAGTTGAGTTTATCGAAAAAGTGATCCAGAAATTTGCAGAAGCTAACGAAAAGAGACTTCATCAGCATTTGATCATGTGAACGTCGAGGCAATCCTGATTCTCGACTAAACGAACATAGTGAGAAGAAAAAAAAAAAAAAAAAAAAAAAAAAAAAAACTTTTTTCAAAAAACACTATCGACTTAAATAAAAAACTACAAAGTGAAAAATAACTTATTTTTGGAAGTCGGTGTCTTTCGTAGGTACCAATTTTTTTGCGTTATGGACACCGAAAATAAAGTTATTTTTCACTTTGTAGTTTTTTATTTGGAAATCGGTAGTATTTTTTTGAAAAAAGTTTTTAGTTTTCACTTTTTAGTTGTACCTACCAAATAGATAAGTTGTTTAGTATGGTACCTATAACACCAGAATATACTGCCCGACTATCATGAAACTTGAACATAACCGGTGAAATGAGAGATCTGCGTACCTTAAAGTGAACTGGCGTGATTTTATGTTATGAAATAGTATGAACAATAAACAGACATGCGATTGCAGCAATCCCGAGAGATCTGACGTTATTTATTGAAGAGTTCTATTGTATATCTTAGAAACTCTTAATCAGATCTTCACCAAATTAAAATGGTACCAATTTCGGGACATACTTTTTCAAACGAAAAAAGAATTTTTCAAAATCGGCCACAATTGTCGGAGATATCGGTGAACATATATAAAAAAAATCATTCATAAAGTCGACCATAGAGCCACCTCCTTTATGTGAAGTCGGTTAAAAACCGTTCGACACATTCTTAGTAACGACAATGTAATTTTTTATTTATTTATTTAAGGCACATCAACTACAATTACAGATGTGCACAGCATTTTCATAAATAAAATCACGTCAAAAAAAAAAAAATTAACAATGAAAATGAAAAACTAAGCAAAATTACAATGTAATAGTTTAGGTTATAATTAAATTACTTATAAGTCTATTTATAAGGCTAGATTGTAATAAGATTAGGGCCCAGACTATTGATAAACACTTGATATGAATTTATAAAGCTACATTCACATTAGCAGCTGTTCTAGCGTCGCTACATCTTCCTCTCCGTGTGTCACAGGCACGTAGTTTCTCTATTCATCTTACTTACAGATCATCGCACTCTTTTCTGCGTCGGAATGAGTAAATGTGAATATTGCAGCTTCATGTGACGGAAACTAGCATACTTCAGTAAATTTTGAATAAACATATTAATCAGTGGTTAGTTTGTTTATTTACCCGGCTATTCGTATATTTTCCAAAATCTGTATCACCAAAGAACAAACAAGCCCTTCTTACTTCGACGACTGTGTAATGAATAAGAATAAGAAGAATAAGAATAATTTATTGTTTATAAATTACATCCAAATGCGTTGTATCCTGGAACTCACACTAGGATTCCCTGTGTCGTGAGATCCAGGCTCCTTCGTTCCGTTTACATTATTTTTGTTCATGTAATAGGTGATTACGTTACAATAAATTTCTTAATTAAATTTAATCTACTTGTAATTTGCAAAAAAGGAATATAAAATAAAAAGCTAATACTAAAAGAAAACAGAATATATGTACCTATGTTGTGTGGTGATGTGTGTGTATGTGCGTGTGTATGTGTGATAGTGTGTTTTTATGCGTGTGTATGTGTGATAGTGAGTTTTTATGCGTGTGTATGAAATAAGATAGTGTGTTGGTGTTGAAAGTGTGTCTGATATAATACCTGAGAATGTTATATGGAAGTTCGTGATATAGAATAATAAACATATAAATAGAGATATGTTTTAGTACCCAGCAAACGTATTATTTTTTTTTTTTTTTTTTAGTTTATTAAGTTTTCGGTCATGTCATAGTCCAGAGTAAGAAGCTATTTGGTAACCGTAATTTTGCATTTAATTTGAGTAAGTTTTAGAATTTTGAGTTGGTTATTGAGTTTAGTGTAAATGTGCGGTCCCATAAAACCGTACGACCTTCTACCGATTGTTTTACGGCATTGAGCCTTTTCCCATTGTACCCTTCGACTCGACAGAATACAAGTGCACATGGAGGTTTTGTGAAATCTTAGAGTGACAGATAGGATGTAAAGCTGTCTGACTCGAAGAACGCCCACTTCGGTGTGGAGTGTGTTAGTGGGGTACCGGAATGGTCTTCCGTAGGCAACCTTAAGCAGAGCTCGTTGAGCTCTTTCAACCTTTATCAACGCTGTTTTACCAGCCGCACCCCATGCTATAATGCAATAGTTCAGGACTGATTGACAGAGAGAGAAGTATATCATCTTAAGAACAGAGTCATCTGCAATTTTACCCAGCTGCTTAAAGATACGGAGCATCTTTCGAACCCTACCCCTTAAAGCAGTCAGATGTGTTGACCATGACAAACGGTTATCTACAAAGACTCCCAGGTATTTAATCGAGTCTGTTTGTTCGATGTATGGGCAAGTACAATTTTCTGGGCTAGAACAAGAGTGCAGCTGTAAAGAAGTTACCGAGTTAGGGGCGGAACGTTTCGAGATGGCAAAGTTGATTGCCTTTGTTTTCTCTATATTTAGAGTCAAGAGATTATGTTTCAGCCAGTTTGAAATAGCTTTAACCCCGCTTTCAACCGAGAGCTTAACGTCATTCCAAGTTTTCCCATGAAATACGATTGCGGTGTCGTCAGCATATGTAAAAATTTTTGCTTGAGGGATTTTCATGGCGCATAGTCCATTTATGTATATGATAAATAGGGTAGGTCCCAGCACGCTTCCCTGGGGCACACCAAATTGCACTGAGTTTGGGTCACTAGAGTATTCTCCTAGCACTACTTTTTGCGTTCTATCATTGAGATATGAGGTAAACCAGTCCAGGGCAGTGCCACGAACTCCCAGAAGCGACATTTTTTTAATCAATATTTTCCTAGATATTGTATCAAATGCTTTGGCGAGGTCCAGGAAGATGCCAGTACATGCCCGTCCCTGACCTAGATTGAGGGTTATGAAATCGGCTAAGTTGGTTACAGCATCCTCCGTGGACCTACCAACCCGAAAACCGTATTGATTGTCCGACAGTAATCTATTTTGTTCTAGGTATGCAAGAAGTCGTTTGTTTACAACTTTCTCAAGTATTTTTGAGAGAGCTGTCAGCAGGGAAATCGGACGATAGTTTGAAGGGATTTTTGGATCTCCACTTTTAAATATCGGGCATATATTGGCAATCTTTATGCAATCAGGTACTTTACCTGTACTTAGGCTTAAGTTGCACAGAAAAGCAATCGGTCCGGCCAGTGCATGTGAACACTGCTTTAAAAAGGTGTTGTTAATGCCATCATAACCTGATGCTGATGCCGTTTTAAGATGGGAGATAATTGAAACTATTTCTTTTTCATCAGTTGGAGTAAGGAAAAAAGAGTTTGGGCTAGTGTTAACAGTACTGTATTGTTCGTTGTTACGGGTCAAGTCAGTTTCAGTTAAGCCTAACAGATTTAGTGTTTTTGCTGCAAGGTTTTTGCCAACAGATGAGAAATAGTCGTTCACCGTATTTAATGTGGGAACGGGGTTGTTACTGTCGGTCACAAGCTCAGATTTGCCGGTTTTCTTACTTTTTATGTTGCAGATCTTCTTGATTTCATACCAAAGCTTTTTACAGTCGCCCTTAGTTTCCATTAGAAGTTTTCGGTCATGGTCTTGTTTTAGATTTGATAATATATTGTTACAGTAGTTTCGATACTTCTTATATTCACGTTGGATAACAAAATTGTCGCGATTTTCTAGTTTCTTTGCGTTAATGTGCATTAAGTCACGGCGTCTTATGCACTTTAGGAGGTTTCTTGTTATCCATGGCTTGATAATAGCCATTGGGCCACGGCACACACGGTTAGTGGTGTGTTGTTTAATCATAACAGAAAGTCTCTCGACAAATTTTTGAAATGCTACATTAACATCGGTCTGTTCAAGAAGCCAGTCCCAAGACTCGTTTTCAATGTCTTTTTTTGACTTTATATGGTCGGTTCGTGCGTGTCGTTTTTCAACCCTGGCTCTAGCTGGTTCTCTTTGAATGCCTAGGATAATCGTCTCGTGATCTGTTATGCCCGTGTTACACACAATAACAGTAGCTGACTTTTGAGTTTTAAGCATAACATGATCCAAACAGTTGTCACCTCGTGTGGGCAAAGTGTGTCCCGGAAAGTACCCATAGTGGCCGGTTAAGTCGAGGTACTCAGAAGCACGTCTGTCAGTGTAGTCAGGTTTGATGTCAATGTTAAGATCCCCTACAATAGCGCATGTGGTGGCCTTACACGACTCCATCAGCGTTGTTAAAGATTCGTAGAAGTTATTTATATTATAGAAAGATGGAGATCTGTACATAGCAACATTGCAACATTAGACATTAGAAAACTTTGCTTGGTTTATTAGTATATGACGCAGTGAGTTGTGCTGAAGGCAATTAGTTAAAACTAGGTGAATAATTAGGTACTGATAAGGGTTTTTAATTATGGTATAAAATGAGTAATAAGTGTGTAGAAAAGTTTCTGTAGTTATATTTGCTAGGTACTGAGGTTCATTTAGTGTAAAAAGATGCGAGTGTAATTTTAGGTGCATAGTTGTGAGTCTTGTGAGGTGTATTGGTGTAAAGCATATTATGATAGTGATGTGTACAGTGTATAGAAACGTAACTAAAAGGTACTTATTTATACATATTATAAATAATTTTAAGCACTTACGTTTTGATAGGTGAGTATTAATAACATTCAAGAAATTACAAAAGTGGAGTAAGCTATAATATAGTCATTGGTGTATATCCAATTGTAGATTTCGTAGAGTTTCCTCAGATCTGACAAGAACTTGTTTCGCTCCTTCAATTTTCCGCAAGAAAATGTTGCCATTCGCCGTCCAGCAAAACTTGTATCCTTTTTGTTTCGCAAATTCTCTTGCCTCATAGAACAGTTTTCTGGAGCTAGCGGGAAGATATTCAGCAACATATACTGGGCGTCGATCTCCGGGTAAACCAATGCATTTGGTATTCAGTCGACCCTCGTTGGGGTGGCTTTTGTTGAAGTCACGCACACTTGTGATGAGTTTGTTTTTAAGCTGAACATTCATGAACTCCGCAATAATAGGTCTGACGGTGCCTGGTTTCCCGGGTAAACGATATGCATCGCGAAGCTCGGTGTTATAGATGGTCATGTCAACTGCTGCACCGACTTTGCTGATTATCGTAGATATATCTGACGCTGACTCGTTCTCCACGGCAGGCACATTGCGTATCTCAACGCAGGATGACCGGGAAAGCTGTTGTATATCCTGAATCTTTATTTCCAAATTAATTATGTTGTCTTTCTGTTTTTGGGTTTCTTTTTGCAGAAAATCAATTTTTTTAATCATATCATCGTACTGTTCAGTGATAAATGTAATAGATTTCTCTATCTCACCGTTTGATTTTTGAATCGCAAGGTTCTGTAATTTCAGTTCAGCCATTTCGGAGACCAACTTAGAGAGGCAGGTGTTTTGATCGTGCGAGAATTTTGTAAGACGTTCCTCTTGTTCTTTTTTCCAAGTCGACAACATTTGTAGTATTTCGCGTTTTAGGTCTTGAAGTTCATTACCAGGCGAGAATTCTGGACAAGGACGTTTGAACCGCGACGCTGTGTTTACACTACCTACTGGGCTGTTCATCACCGCTGTGGGTATATCCGAGTCTGACTTCACTTGCTGTACATTGGAGTTTACAGATGGCGAAGCCGCAGGGGAGCGTTGAGCGCGAGGCATTGTACGCAGTCCAATATCGATCACACACACGTCGATGGGCTCGGGGATATTTGGTGCATACGCGTAGTACCCAGCAGCAAACAAGCGCGCACGCAAGCGGGAGAGCAATTATGGCGACCGTCCTGCTCTCGCGTGTGGGCGTGGCTAAAGCGGCGAGGCAGATCAGTAGTGCACAAGCACTTCGGCGGCCGGTTAAAAACAAAAAAAATAAAAAATAATAGAAACATCGTATTTTCAAAAGGTTTTAATTTTAAAAAACGTCCGGAATAAAATGCAAAAGAGGCACTAAGCAAAAGCTAATAACAATTTTAGAATCCAATGTTGGCATACCGGTGCTGAAGCAGCGCAGATTACTGGGACTTATATTTACGATAAGCTAACTTGGATATTAGAATTATGCCATAATGTTTATTTAGGTCGTATTGTAACCTATTTTACAAAATTCCCATTGAACCCTACCCGAGAGGTAAAATTGTTCGGACAGCCCTAAATAGGAGGAAGGTAATAAAATTTAGCTTTAATATTATTTTAAGGTTTAAATAAACGATAATAATCAAATATCAGGTTAACTTTTCGATATGTGTGCCTGTTGGTAATAATACCAAAGTATTTGGAGAAATTCTGGTGTTATCGACGGGTCGGATCGGCTTTAACTATTAAATTTTGTAAGAGTTCTTTTCTATCCGTGGCCTTAAGAAATTGGTATAAACTTTTCATAAGAGAACAATATAAGACAAGAATCGACCAAATAATCAATCTAAATCGATGAAGATCCCTCTGACTCGGTCCTTTGTGGTCCCAATCGGCAGTGTAGCTTATCTGTAGCATTTTCTTTCAATGACCATTGGACATGGCACAGGCAGAAGGACTAATGTAAAGGCGCGGAATGACAAAAATGTATCCCTCGCTGTCGGACCTGCGTCACTCAAGATTTTCCCGCAGACCCTTTATTCGGGCCAACTTACAGAAAACACGCAAATCATCTTGGAGCACGTAGAGTTGTAATATATTGCAGAGATTGCGTAAATATTTCTTCGTCATTAAAACCGTTTAACAAAACAGCGGTTTGTCGTCTGACTGATGCTGGTTATTTGTTCTGTTTGTGATTACTCATTGTTTCATAAATTGGTTAATTAATCTGTTTTATTTATATATTCTTTGTGTAATATTAGTAGATATTAAACTGAAATTAACACAATGTGCCAATTAGTTGCAGTTAATTTCCAATGTGCTGTATCGGCGTTGGGCGAGTTCGGCTAAGTTCAATAATTGTCAGCGCCGGACAATGATATAAAGTCGGGGAGCCATTCGCATCACGTAGAGATTATATGAGACGTCGCCCGTTCCACCGCAAATGAAGAAGTTCGCCGCACGTCGATGGAACATGGCTGTTTCTATTTCTGGAAATTTATCCAATCAAGACGGAGTTGGTCATTAGTTCAGTTTCGGTCTGACAGCAGACGAGTTTATTACCGCCCCGCTCAGTTAAGTCTATAGGTTAGGATGCCTTCACTGTGCAAGTTATTGCAGGCTATTATTGGAAATAGTGGCGCTTGACTTTAGAAGCGCTATGTATCAGCAGGTGTTCGTTGTTGTAATGTACCAATTCTTTTTCCCAAAACGGTAGTTTGGTTTGCTGGTAGTTTCTTGTGGGTAAAGAAAAAGAAGTTGTACAAACTTTATCTTCAACTAGCGACCCACCCCGGCTGCACACGGGTCGTAGAGTATATTATGCCGAAATGTTTTTTCTGTTGGTGTGAGACCCGCGCTTAATTTATTTTTGCGTGCGTTAGCGTTTAGTTTTCGATAACTCCTAAGATGTTCATTTAAATTATATGGTGTAAAGGATTATGAAAATGTTCATGAAGTGCTTAAGGTAATTAACGTATTTAAGTTGATAAGGATTAATAGTGTATTCGTCTAAATAGCTAGCTTTCCAATTACCACATTGTACGTCACCATTTTTTTAGTCGTTCTAATGGGTAAGCTATCAGCTATCATGTATTATAAGGTGTACAATATATGCTTTATTGTACACCTTATAATACAATTATAAAAAGAAACTTAAAATTAATACACCTACAATGGGCGGCCTTATCGCAATCCGCGTTCTCTTCCAGGCAACCTGGAAGATATATGTTATTCAACCGGATTTTTAAAGATCAGCCTAAACAAAGATCCCTTTTTTGTACTGGTCAAATAAAATATGAAATAGTAATGAAATAGTAATGGTGGCTCGCAGGTTGCAGGGTGCACTACGAACAGATTTATAAAACTGAGTGATTTGTGGAGCCATTGTTGAACCTGTGTTCGCCAGTGAACTGCAAACGGCAAGCGAATGCAGATGGAACATATTTATCAAGTGCAACTCTGTCTGCGATTTCATAAAGCGGCCGCTATTGGGGAAATGGATTTCTGTCAGAATCATCTTGAACTACTTTTGATTGTGTTACTGAATAAACATTACCTCTTGAAATCGAATCTTCGATTTTACATCAATAAAATTCAGTGGTTATTACTTTGGACACAATATATTGGGATGGTTGTTTGCCAAGCAAATAAAACGTTCAGGTATAATACGAATGAATAATTCGAGCTGTGTCAGCAATTGGTAAGCGATTGTGTGTGGCGATATGGGGGCGATCCGGAAAGAGGTCGGATGTTATTATTGTGAGAGCATGCCGCAGGCGGCATGCTCTCACAATATGAACGAGAGGTTAATCAGTTCCTGTAGGTACTTTCTTAGTATCATGTAATCATATTAATAGATATGTATACTTATAATATTAATTCCAAGAAGATTTTATTTAGGGTTGACTAAATCCTCCATGACTATTATTTTTCATCGATGAGTAATAAATGGGTGAATAGTTCATGTTATTTTGAAGGCTGTGACGATACTTCCCTATCGATATATCGCGGGCGCCCGGGGCTGTGTCACGGAGTGCAAAGCGGAATAGGATATGATGTATCTACATGCTAATCTCCGCGCTACACTCTCTGCTTTGATGTGTGAAAACCACTTTGATATTATCTTCAATATCAAATCACTGCAAAAGGGCCCTTTATCATATATTTTCGAGAGAATATATAGTGTTATTTTCCTACATAAAGTATCTAAACAGTGCTAGTATAAAATCTAATAGATTCTACATGCAAAATATTGTTTTATAATGAGAACAAGTAATATAGCAACAAACACGTAATTATATATACTAAATTTCTGCTTTCCGATATCTGATGACGCAACAAGTTATTTTCCTGAATTCTAAATACATTAGCGTTAATTAAAGCACTAGGCGCAGAACATCATGCGTTGGCAAATATGAACGCAATACATTCATAACTTTGAAACCGGGTCGGCGCGCGGCGTGGGGATGCCAGCCGCGTGACACGCATAGCGCTAGCGCTCCCCGGGCATAATCAGGCGGGCATCGAATCATTTGCACGGCACTCACTTCATTTGCCCGTAATGACCGACATTACCTCTCGATGCCGACCATTACTTCCCCAATATATTATCCGAATATTTCCAATCGAACTGCTGGTATACCACGGTAATTTTCGCTCGAATCAACGAAAATAAGTAGAATAACGTAACGTCTAATTCTAGGACGTAGAATAACTTTCATATGTGGCCACAAGAAAACAATCAGTTCTTACTTATTATTATTAATGAACGATGTATCGTTTCGTATACCAAAACGTTAGCAAATACAGATCAAATAATTTTCTCGTATTTCTGTCTGTCGGCATCGGACTCGACGACAATAAATGGAAAAATTTCGGGATGGATTGATTCCGGGTTGTGCGCGTTCCGTTTGTCACGTTATTTCATCGCCACAAGGAAGTCCTTGTTCCTGTTTTTTGTTGTGTCTCTGTAGATACAGTTTTATTGCTGAATTTATCGGAATTATTATTTGTATTCATTATGTGCGACATAAAAGGTTCTGACGAAAATATATCGCTCAATACGAAAACCTCTTCCCTAACGGTGATTTATAGACATTTTATATATTAGTCTTATCAATATCTACCGAATAAAAGGAGAGCCGTCACCGTATTCTCATCTTTAATTCGATTCGTAATTAAGATCCCATTTAAGTATTTTATGGTTATTCGAACAATCCACAGAGTTTGAAGCTTATAATGAAATTTAATGATCCGGGAAAAGGGAACCTATCCGTGGGATTTTCTCTTTGTGTTGTCGTCAAGAACTCAATTAGATCACACTTTGAATAAATACAAATAAAGCTAAGAAAGTCAAGTAGTGAAAACATAATGAAACAGTTACCACACGCTTGTTTGAAGAGTTCCTGAATTTAAACTTGTGTTTCTTTCTAGAGTTCAAAGTTTAAACTAACTATAAGTACACGTACTGTACGATGTATTACATAGTTGCTGAAACCCGTGTACAGTACGAAGTCAATCTTTCCACTTTAGAGTTAGTTCGGCGCTCAAGTTTCAGCACTTGAGTTTTATGCGTAGGTTCGCGAGGGTTACAGCCGGCGGCGAGGACGCGCTTGTAAAAAGATCGAGTAGCGTCGTGCCTACGTATAATTACGCAATTACGAGACATCATGAGATATCTACCTACCTACAAGCTAACGACAAAGTGTCGCGCTGGTGAAAACCGCTTGAGACAAGTAATTAAAAGCCTGTTGTTCAAGAGTGACAACCTGATGGCACATTTGTTCATTACTTAACTTTCTGTCGATGTTTCTCTAGTTAGTGTTTATACATACACTGTGCTTGTAAGTATATGTATATTCCATGCTTCGATGAAGGATAGATACATTCCACGATAAGAAAAATACGTGGTCAAAAATATGAATTCGGTGTATTATTTTGATGAACATAATTTCCGGAAAGTTGAAATATTCAGTTGTCTATCAACGTGGTGTATTGAATATAAATATTAAATGTATCCATGTCACCATTTTAACTAATAACTAGATATATTCGCATTGTAAGCCATATATTCCAGTTGGATTCCAACTTATAAAGTCTCAATGCGGCCTTCCATCACTTTGGTTACAGAACTGTCTATCTAAAAAAAGTTTCGGAAAGATGAGGAAAAAGCCTTACTACATAACCAAAGTAGATCCGAACATCGCTTTCCATTTAGTTTCATAATATTTAAATCATTCCACCACTATAACTATGTATCAACGAGCAAATACATACATGTATCTAAGTATAATGCAGTTACACCCTAACTGGGCAAGTTTCCTCGGTATTTAATCTATCTAGTAGCGCCATATATTGGGTTATCGGCGTATTTGTAACTTGTAAACGTGGCTTCTTGGCGATGTTGCTGCAAGCTGTTTATAAATAACATTTACTTTAGTAAATGTTAACGCTCTAGATATACTCGTTTGACTCATTATCATCAACTTCATCATCAACCTTTTAATGTTCTCACTGCTGGGACACAGGCCTCTCTGTGTTAGGGAATGGGCCATAACGCACCACACGTGCCCACTGCGGCTTGGTGAATGTCAAATGTCATCGAATTTTTTATTCTAGGATATGCCGGTTTCCTCACGAAGTCATTGATATTTTGATTTAAAACAGGATTTAGAATAAACGCATTAGTAAGAAAACTGTCAGTTTCGCGCAAGCAAGAACAAACTGAATAAAAACGTAATGTTATTATAAATTAGTATAATACAAATGTGTGAAAACACACAGATGTAGCAAATGACAGCGAAGGTATAACACTTGGAGCTATCCCGCCACTTCTCGCCGTGTCGAGATGTAATGAGAACGAGACAGATGATAATAAAAACTGCGAGGTTATGGCAACAGTCTAGACAGCTATTTATACAAATAAGTTTCTGCGGAGGTGTGTGTGAATAATGTGAATATGAGATTAGTTTACTCGCCCAGCAAAAGAATATAAATTAATAGGTGGGGAATACTTATGTTTATTTTAGGAGGCAATAATAGCGTAGCTGGCATGGTTTCAGCTCAGGTCGCGGGCCCACTGCATCGTAAATTATGCCAGCGTGCAATGAATACAATGAACTATTCGAGACTGTAACGGCAACAGGTACTAAAAGGTATCTACTTAATGTACAACAGCTTAAAATATTTATTGTCATCTTGTTGTATGCACGGCTTTAACTATGCGACTCAAAGTTTTGAGTTGAAATTATTTTATTATAAAACATGGAAACATATGGACTTATTGTACCATGTGTGCTTGTGGTTTTTCATGCATGAATGGTTTCGATGATTTAAATCCATAATTTTAGACGCTAAATTGTTCCGCAAAATTAAATCTTTGTTTATTTTTGGACACTAGTATGGTAGGTTAGTCAGGACTGTGCTTATTACAGCCACAATTGTTGCTCATTACAATTTACATTATTTAAAGATTAATCTTTCGATTGATTTAGTTGTCACTTGTTTATTTAACTCATAGCTTCTCGTAATTCAATTAAGCTGAGAACTAACAAAATTAATGTCGTAATTGGAGTCGTCTTCTCGTTTTGCATTAATTGGACGTTACTCGCCAAGGTTTAAACGACAACTTGTTTTACTCAGTGCGAAAATAACTGTTCATTAAGTACTGTTGATGTTTTTCAACGATGAAGCACTAAGTACCCACTTTATCACCTTTGATTACAGTTTAAAGCATTTAACAGTTTGGCAGAAATTAATAATCTAGTTATATGTTTCATTTTTAACTATAACGTAACGTTAAAACTATCTGTTAGTGGTAGTGCCCGAGTGTCAGTAATTAATTGAATATAAGATAATTCAATTGGCAGAGTTAATGCTGAAAATTGTCAAAGTAGCAGAGCGTGCCGTTTGAAATTCAAGAAATTATGAGAAGCGGCGGCGTTTAATCGAAAAGTACTCTCCTTTGATCTTTGTCGAGTTGCTGTCTGCGACGACGCCTCCGTCTGGCGTGTTCGTGCTCGAATGAATAGTGGCTTGGAATAAGCTCTAGCAAAAGAGACGGCAGGCGCCCGTGCACAGACCTGCCAGTAATTTCCTCCGCTATGCAAGATTAGCGAGTCGATACGAGCTAGACTTCACTGAATAAAATAAATGACATGTCCAATTAACCTACCTCAAAACTTCAAACCCTTTATTGATTAAATTCATAAGTTAAAGTTAGTATTCATAAAGCATGTGCCCACATTAAAATGTATGAATTACGATTTTGTCTGGGGTTTCGCACGAACTTTGTGAATTATATCAGTAAAATTATGCGTATATCAAAAAATTACGAGTACATGTCAGGTACATGTACAAATAAATCAGCGCAATAAATAAAGTTTTATCTGAATTATGAAAATATGAAACCTTCGAGAGTAGGGATTTATGAGGTTTTTTTAAACTCTCTTGTTAGCCTTGTGGAGTAGAGCTATTTAGTTGATGTAGTACTGTTTTTTTACACCGTGGTATACCAAAGTATACCGCAGAGATTTCAAATTGATTGATTACTAATTGTGCATCGCACGTCCCCAGGCATCACAATAATTGGTTCCTAGACTAGATTACCACGGGCTAATAGGCAGTGACAATGTGACGTAATAATTACCTATGAATTACCTAACATTATCCTGAGTGCTATCTGTGAATAACTCGTCTTGTTCTTTTCTTACATACCAACAGTAAACAGCACATCAGAATACTTGCTCTATGAAAATCGGCCCTACTGCAAATATATAAAAACTACTATGTTTAACTGTTGTTATATAGAATCGGAGCCTGGGCGGCCCGGAGCCTGCAAGACCCTGACCCTGATGTGTGTATAAATCCTTAGCTTGCAACTGTATGCCAAAGCTCAATTACGGGAAGGGGATAATTTTAAATGAATAATTTACTTAATGATAATGTCAACTTATTTAATACTTACTCTTTGTTAGAGCAGTTCCCAAAATGTCGTATATTCTGATCGACGCTTGCTCAAAGCCGATTTCGCGATTCCAGGCTTTATGTATGAAGGCAATCCCATCAAAAATAAAACCCGGAATCGCCAATCATAAGTCTAGATCACGATGTTTTCATGCATCGGTGTCAGTGATTGCCATGGCAAATTTATCTGCTACACATTTTTTTTTTCGATCTTTTGGAAGAACTTACCATATTCTTCTTTAAATTATTAAGTATTTTAAAAATGATTAGGTATTAAAATAAGCATTTTATGAGGTTGTGTGAGTTCTGTGTTCTATAAGTACGTGCGAACGTTTGAACATTCGACGCGGTCGTTAAACACCGGTTATGTTTGATCCCTGCTCTTGTTAGTGCTGCCGACTCAGCACCTGCTGGCTCTCTTACTAAAAACTCCTATTTTTAATTGGGTTATTTTATCATTTAAAATAATTTTATAGTGAGGAATGGATTTTAATAGATGGTGAACAGCTCGAAGTGTTTGTGTCCCTGTATCTAAAGCATCAGAAATTCCAAATAAAGTTCATGGCAGAAAATTCATACATTGTATTCTTTATTAGTTTTATGGTAACTTATCTTATCTTGTGGATGGGCCGAGAAATAACTCGGATATTTCCACCCATCGGGCACTTTTGTGGTATTTTAGATAACCTACTCCTCCCCAATCTCGTTGAAAGCTCTCTTCATGAATTTTACAGCAAGACTAGGAGATATGAACCTATAAGTCTTTTGGTCTTGGATATCCAACCTCTAGGAGACTCATTCTGCTCCTCATTCAGACTCTCTCTTCACTCACAGCTTTCTGCACAGAAGGTGCTCTATGCGTTCCGTATGTTCCCCACACTACCTGCACATGAGTGTTGCGGTTAGACCCATCTTCATGAGCATGTCGTTGGTACCAAAGTGGCCAGTAAAGGCCCCAAGCAGGTAGCGAATTTGCCCCCTGCTCATGTTCCAAATACATTCTCGTGCTTTGAACGTAGTAACGAGTAGTTTTATGGTATGTTTGTAATACAAGGGTTTTAACACAACGTCACCGAACACATGACACATGATAGGATGTCAAACAGAACTTGTTATAGCTTGGAAAATTGGTACGAGACACTCCTATGGTCCGCGCGGGTGGCGGGGGACGTTACTACCCCAATGATGAGACGGCGCGATGTCGCGACGACGCCCCCGTCAGGTGACCTCGTCCCGCGCGCACGTTTAACCACCCCCGCTGCCTTTTGTTACTGCCGCAGAAGAAATAATCATTTATTATAAATACATTAATAAAAAGAAACTTAAAAGTAATACACATATAATGGGCGGCCTTATCGCATTCCGCGATCTCTTCCAGGCAACCTGCACCTGTAGCCAAGTCGACAATCTACAATCAATAACGCCAGTAGAAAACGAATCAATGTATGGGAATGACACATCTGAACGTTAAGTCACGTGGTCAGATCATACAAATAGAAGGCGATAACGATTGTAGAAAGAGATTCGATACGAAATATTTGTAACTTGGCTAGGGGGCCTGGTATGGACATTAATTGCCTGAACATGAAGTGGGAATTGAGATTGTTTACACTTACGTGAAGGTTATTGGCATTGCACAGTTAATTTATCCTTAATTTAGCCCAATTAATAGGATAGGAAGGCTATAGTAGCCTATAGACTTCCTATTACCTTCGTGCAAGAGCAAGCATCGCAATCGAATGAACGGTATGGCAGCGTATGCAAAAAGAACTAACGAACAACCAAAGATTCTCATATAGCAAATAAGCAAAATTATAACCTGTATTAAGGTTAATTAAATACAATTCTTATTAGGCTTAACGTATTAATGTTATTAGTTTTACGCTGTAATTCCTAGTAAATTAGGTGCTTAGCTTCTAATCCCAAGTACTTATTAGAGGAATATAACTTAGCTTAGTTACAAGTAGTTCCTTTTATCACACATATGTTATTAACAGACCAAAAAACGAGACATAATATTTGAATACACAAAAAAAGAAACAAAAAAAAAACTCAAAAATGAATACCAAAATCTAATGTCTACATCACTCCATCCAATATGTAATCGGTTAGAGGGTCAAACCGTTATCTTAATTTGAAAGAAATCACATTTACTATCTACACGACCATAAAAAGATAAATCGGAGGTATGAGGCGAAGGCGAAGGCGATGGTATCGGTGTAATGCTGTCAACAAACAGTTGTTCTTTATCGCGCACACATCTGTGTTGGCTAGCCGGAGATTTATAGAGGCGAACGAACACTATAAAACATACTTTATTATTCCATCAAATATGCCGCTGACTCAAACATGCTCAGATTTCATATATCCTAACATGAGGCCTCATATTTAACACGGCAACTTTTATTTTATTTTTATGAAACGACAAAAATATTTAAAATTAAAGGGTCTTCCTCGCATAAAATACAAACATTAAATCTTGTATAGCAACACATCATAATTATGTTTATTTGTATCTTCACTTCATTATCTTCAAAAAGCTGAAACACCGCTTCTTCTCATAATGTTTTGTTGGGTGCGGACATTCGCGTACCCGTATCGTATCGTAGCGGAGGCAGCGGCGTAGCGGTGCTACGCTCAGTGTTGACGTAGCAAACATTTAGCGCTACGAGCCACGGCTCCGCTACGCGGCCAGCCACGAGCTCGGGCCGCGGTCATTACTTATACTTGCTACCTGCTTTTATTTAAAAAGTAAACTTTGTTTAATTTCGTACTTTGTGAACGGATTGTGGCAAGCGTTAACTTTAATAATGAAGTATTTTATTCTCAATTCGCTAATGTATCGGGGAAAGATACATATTTCGTCTGTATCTAAAAAAATACAAATGTTACCGTCGATAAGTGGTTGGGAAAAGTATCTAACAAAAGGTAAAATCAATACGATGGATTTATCGTTATTGGCAGTTACCGAGAAGCTATTATATTAATACGCAGTAAAAGCGCGAGCGGCAAGACGAGTGTGGATCTTACCCCATTAATATTCATGGGGAAATTATTCCTTTCATTGTCTCCCACGTAACGAATTAAGATCTAGAAAGTAAAATAAACATGTAGCGGTGAAATACTGGCAATTGTGTTGTGTCGGCTCGAGAGCTTTACCATCGAGCGATTGAGCGCGAATATTGTAATTACCGCACCGCGAGTAACTGTTTTCCTTACACGTGTATATAGTGTAACTCTCCCGAGTGCGATTTATTTTTGCCACAATACTCAAGTTTATCTTTGGAACGTTTTCTAAAACAGTTTTCTATAAAAAGCGTGAACGAAAAGTTTCACGCAAAACTTTTGTGTTCAGTTTTACATAAATGTAGGTAGTTAGCAGTAGGTGAGTTAGCTGTACGGTGAAAGCAACCTACATTTTAAGTTGGTTAACTGTTAACCAGAGACGGAAAGTTTGAGGGATTAATTATGTATTCACGTTGTACCTGGTTATCAGGGCGCTGCACGGAGCTATCCGCATTTTGTGAACCACACAATACACGTCACGGAGATATACACCGCTAGGGCTTTGAAGATCACGGTGGAGTACCTACACAATGATCAGATATCAATATACGATAAGCATAATGGACTTTCACAAACTGAAGCGCTTAGGTTCACTCGATGCAATAGTTTTAGCATTTTATTTACATAGCAGCCTTTATCAATGTTACCAACACAGCAACGGATACGTTCGGGACATATGCCATTAAAGAAAGTTGCCTTTTTAATGAAATAAGCCCTTTCCCCTAATTGTTATGCCTGCAATAAACCAGAAGATGTACAACACCTTCTTTTGGATTGCACTAGAAATCATTTAGAAAGAAAACTTTTAAATTTACTACATTTATGTAAATTTCAATCTGTGTTAGCTGTGCCTGCAAGTATTAAATCTAAGTTTATTTATAAGTTTATCCTAAATAGTGTTAAGAAGTGTGTGTAACTAGGTTAGTGATTAGATGGGGCTGACATAACCTGTTGTTGGTAACAAGTCCCTAATAAAAAAAGAGAAAAAAAAAACAGCAACGATAACCAAAAAAGACGCATGAAAGTAACAAATTAAAGGAACAAAAGCTTTAACTAGGGATATGATGAAACATAAATGTAATCAAAACAAAAAGTGGTTGATGGGAAAATGAAAAATGAATACCGCCATCGTTTGCCGCTTAGCTGGAATATTGATGATGTCAAGTGGTCCTTTTTGGTCGGCGGAACAACAGCAAAATAAATCGAACACATCGAAACTGTTGTTGCGTAGAAGTGTTCAATCAATCTGTCTACCCTTTTCCCATAACCCAGTAACTGGGTAACATTGGCAAGAATGTTGACAGATTTGCCGGCTTATGACTAACCGTAACGACTGTCAAAATTTTACAAATGATAGCACGGACCAACGGCTTAATGTACTTTCCTAGGCACCGAGAAATCTCGATAAGTGATGGATGATCACCCATCCATAGATCAACCTCGGCAAGCGTTGCTTAACCTTGTAGATTGACCTTATGTGGCTGTTATTATTTAGTCAAGAGCTGTTGTGTTTGTAAAATAAAGGCGTGAGACAAGGCATGAGGCGGCGCGCGTCGCATTCCTGCGCTTGTGTCGATTCGTTTACATTTTTCCGCAGATTGCTTACAAACATAACGCGCGCACGTAAACATTCCGCTTGAGATGAGGCTGATTATTTCCAAAGGCATCACATTGTCTATCGCAGAGAGGAATAACAAACATGTTTTTAATAACAAACGTTTGCGGGCTGTGATGTGGCGAACACTCCTATTTATTTGATGTTTTTTCTTCACAATTAGTAACTCAGGTCTCAAGATAATTAGCAACAACATACACGCGTTGCGGGCTGTGATGTGGCGAACACTCCTATTTATTTGATGTTTTTTCTTCACAATTAGTAACTCAGGTCTCAAGATAATTAGCAACAACATACTTAAAGGTAAAGGTGCCTTACCAACGTACCATTATCACGTATCATGGTTTCACTTTGAGAGAGATTCGGAGGTATACAAGACAAATAGCTATGTCACTTCTTCAAAGTCGCACTGAGATAAATTTGACAAGTCCCAAGATTATGTATTACAACGAGCTTGACACCATTCTAATTCAGAAATCATAACTAACTGACTTTCATGACTACAGACTACATGGACCGATATATTAAAACGTAACTTATATATCGGATATGTGTTAGATATCATCTCGATATCTATATTAACATACACCGATATCACAGAACCTGTATCGAATCAAAAGCATTACTTGCTTGCGAGAACGAATAAGTCAAAACTTAAAACCGTAACATTAGCCTAGTAAAGCATGGAGAGAAATTGCCGTAGATACAAGTAGTTAACTGATAAATAACTTTAAATTTCAGTAGCTGCACCGTTTTACCGAATAACTGTAAAAGTGTGAGTTTGCGTTTGCTTTAGTTCTCGTTCGTTGTTAGTTTGTTCACCTAAATACCATGTTAACGTTTGCAAACTGTATTACTGATATCGATATCTGAAAACCGTTTTAGATATCGATATGAAAACCGTATATCGGTTACGTAACCGTTTGCGCAAAAAACCGAAAACGCCCATCTCTGATGTGGCGGCAAGATATAGGTTAGCTATATGTATTATTACTGCCAAAAACCTAGACTAGCAAGCATAGTTGCTATTTACTTTAATTTTAAAATCAGCATGAGAATGGCGATGGACCTGTTCTATTTATTCTGAAACTCGCTACAAGGCAGCGCAGGACAACATAGCGAGTTGGTGCCAAAAACTTTAGTATTTTGTTATTTCATTTCGTATGCGGTAACAAGTTTCGCGCTATGTTGTTTAAGAATATAATTTTGAAGCTAGACTTTATTGAATAGATAAGACTTGAAGCTATCTTAGATAACATAGATGTTATAATATGTTAAATAGTTTTGGGAACAAGTCAGGTATTTATTTAAATGGAACTCAAAATTAGATTTAGAATTTTTAGTAGGTGTATTATAATTATTTATTTAGATAGTGGTGGCCCAGTGGCTAAGAACTCACCTCTTGTGATTGAGGTTATGGGTTTAAATCCGAGCAGTTTCTACTTTCTAAATTTATCTTGGACATCGCTTACGTCGGTGAAGGAATACATCTTGGATTTATAGTTAATATAAGTGGAGATCTTGGACTTATAGTTAATATCAGTTTGAAATAGCCAACCCGTCTTGAGCAAGCGTGTTGAATGGTGATCAATCCTCGTGCCTTCTCTGTATGAGAAGAGACGTTTGCCCAGTAGTGGGACAGTTACAGGCTGGTATTATTATCATATAGTAGGTGTAATCCCCAACCATAGTTATGACAAATTGAAATCCATTACGCATCTATTGTGCTCTGTTTCTCTAATTAGTACGTTTTATTAGAATAATAATTTATTCATGTATGAACGTATATTGTAAGGGATTCAGAAAATGTAACGAGTCGTCACCATCGTGTTTGTAAAAAGTTTTACCTAGTTAAGTGTAGACACCACACAAACTAAGTAAAAACGACAATACCAGACTCTTGTATTCCCACTGGTAATTTTATGTATTTGAAGCACATTTGTTTCTGTTTTATTTTGTAACTAAAGATAAAGTTGTGGAACTAAAAGTGTCATATTTAAAATGAAAAACCACTTAGCTCAAAACTTTACTAGTAAAAAGTGCTATGTTAAGACAGAAATAAAAGGCCACCTTTCACCCTAGTATTGTATAAAGGGGATTTTAGAAAGAGTCTATACTCTTTACCTACCCGAAATAGAAGTGAGTGGAATTCTTTGTCGCTAAGTAGCGCGACAGGTGATAGCCTGATGGTTAGCGCCCGTGGGGGCGTAGAGAGCGGGGAGGGTTGGAGCCAGGAGTGTTTGTCTGGCAAACAGCGCCCGGCTCGAGCACGCGGCAAATATCGCCCCAGCACTCGCAGCGTTACAGTTATGCTTACAGTGACTTCGCAAATATTATACCCGTAAACTCATCTTTACGACATTCGAAATTAATACTCCTTTTATAGTGAACCGTCAAGACAACGATCTTTTTCACCTTGTTTACCTAGAACCAGAATCTGAACGATGTGTCTTATAGGAAACACTTAGGATAGGATGGGATAGATGGACCCCTTTTCCGCACTTAGACTCCCATTTGGTCCGTTGTGCGTACAGGCCTCCTCCCTGTGAGAAGGAAGGGGCCGTAATCCACCATGCGGGTTGGTGGAAGTCACATGTCTTCGAAATTTTGGTTCTAAGACATTCCGCACGATGTTTTCCTTCACCGTTTTGAGAGCAGTGGTGATGAAATAATTTACACAAAATAAAGCGTCAGCCTGGGTTCGAACCCACGACCTACAACTTTTAAGTCGCGGCCGTTATCACTGGGCCACCACTGCTCTTATAGGAAACACTTAAGTAACATCAAATTTTTCAAATTTAAAATATACTAATAAAAAGAACGAACAAAGGCTTCTTCAAAACAGAATCGCATGAAAAGAAAATACATGCCAAATGGGCTGAAAAATGAATGATGTTCGTGAACACTGAAATAGAGTCAGTGATGTGTGACGGTAGCAAACGTGCATCGCTCGCGCGCCGCTAGTTAATATCCCAATGCTGTTTATTGATCTGCAGCTGCCTAATGTGGCTTTTGTTATCCACTAAGCCGTGAACCTATTGAAACTGTATTACAGGTTTAGCCATTTATTGCCAAGAGCTGACCTCATTTCATTCGAAACAAAAATATTTTTGTATTTTCCTAAACTGTGGCACCTTACGAAACAATACACACAGTTTTATTGCGTCTGCATATAAACGTAATTGTTTTTACTGGGGAAAACATACCACGTGGTATCCATTACTTGGATTGGTTCCATAGATTTGATATAAAATTGCGCATGGCAAGTATACACAGATATTCTGACGAGGTGTTAAAGCCTGTATCTATATTTACCGATACCTATCTGTTCCTCTAATGATCTGCGAAACGCTTCAATCACATTTATAATGTGTTTTTTAGTTTCGTAGACTAAACTGACATTTGGGGGTTTGTCACTTTATCGTTACATAAAAATAGTGTCGTATCCTGACCATCCCGAGTGATCGAAAGTTGATCGAAAATCGGAGTAGATCGAAAATGGAACTATTACACGGCAAAAGAATTACATTTATTAAGAAATTACCGGCCTCTATTTAGTTTCTACTAATTTATGCAAGACTTCATTTTGTCGATCGCATTTATTATATTGTTGATTTCATATTTAACACAATAAAAATGTATGTAATATGTGTATGAATACTATTATATTTTAATATATTACGATTATTAATCATAAAATATTTATTTTCAACAATTAGTAAAATTAAATTGAGGAATCATGTCTCATCGATTCGATGAATCACTTATGGTTGAGCCTTACCTACAACACTATGTTCCGCGCTTGCAACATTAAAAAAAATAAGGTCATTGGCAGCTGTCAGTTTAGTCTACGAAATTAAAAATCACAGTTTAGCTGAAAATTACTACCGTCAGTTGTTCTTTATATTATAAAAATCGGCCAAATGCGAGTCTGACTCACGCACAAAGGGTTCCGTATAAACAGCAACATTCACCAAAATAAATAGGTGACATTACCTACTAACGTTCATAAACAATGAAAGCACCGATAATTGCTCTAACGAAGGGACAAAATTTACTTTGCCGTTCGAAAACTGTTGTCGGTTCAGAAATTCAGAAAAAAATTGTTTATTGATGTATGGGACATCAATAAACTATTTTTTTCTGAATCGTAAAATTGTTTTCATCGTAAAATTGATCCGTAATATTTAAATGGTTTATCCGACCATACACCACACCATGGCATAGACGAGAAAAAAAAAACATCCCCACTTACGTGTAAAGGAGGTACCATAATAATTTTTTTTTCATTATTCTATTTTACCACTTTGTCAGCGTGATTAATATGTGTATCCAAGCCAAATTATAGCTTTCTAGTACTAAAAGTCTCTGAGCTAAGCTGCGGACGGACGGACAGACGGACGTGGCGAAACTATACGGGTTCCTTGTTGACTACGGAATCTTCAAGAGGTCTTCTTTTATAATATTCAACATTTTTTTTGTCCATTTCATAAATCAAGAGACGATTTTCCCACCCGTAAACATAGATGAAAATGGAAGGCAATTTCTGTCGTTAAGGTTTTCACGGTTATTTTATTTTATGAGTTTACCGACGAAAATCACGTCATTTTAAAAATAGGCGGATAAATTAATTACTCTCTCATCTAGTTGGTCTTTCCGTTTTATAAAGCTACAGGTGTGATATAAGGCACAATTTAGTTATTTTTCTCGCTAAGGCTTTTAGGCGGTTGCTTTTTATGAAGGCGCCGTTCTTTTCAACATAAAATATTATTTATTTATTGGCTCTAATCCTATTAGAGGCAATCTCTAAAGACATTGTATGTCACTGAATACTGAAGGAAAATATGTTTAAGGCCGAAAGAAAGGAATAAGTAAACAGTAAAAGAAAACCAATAAAAGTTGTTTTATTGGCCGCCCACCGAAACACCTGCCACATAATGAGTTTTTAGTTATTCCAGGGTCTCTTTGATTAAATTCGATAAACATTTTTATGCGAAACGAATTTGGGATGTAAAATGTCAATGTGAACTTACCGATTGGCAACTTCAATGGAATATACATACCCATTGGAGAATACCTTGCTTATCTTTATCGTGTTTTACCTACCAACATGATTCTTGATGACTGTTGAAGTAGAGACATTTCACCTGTAGTCAAGTTGACAATCTACAATCGATAACGCTATTAGAAAACGAATCAATGTATGGGAATGACACATCGGAACGTTAAGTCACGTGGACAGACCATACAAATAAAAGCGTTAACGATTGTAGAAAGAGATTCGATACAAAACGTTTGCAACTTGTCTAGGGTATTGTCGTTACTATTTGTGCGTGAATTGTGCTATCATAGAAGAAAATGTTAACAAGGTCTACCAAAAATTTGGTTTTGTCATGAGATCTTCCAGGGATTTTCGTCGACCTTCCACTTTTTTGCACTTCTACAAATCAATAGTAGGCCACAGTTAGAGTTTACAGTATCTATTTGGAACCCTTTCTGGAGCTATGAATTTTGGATGTTATCGGAATAAAATGTAATACCACTTACTTACTATGATGTATATATTCGATCTTCTGACAAATCTTGAAGTCAAGACGGATACTTCTGGAAGTTATGACTCTGTTCAATGTGTGCCGTAATCATTTTGATTGTCCGGACCTAGTTAGGAGTCTGAGTTACCTGGTTCCTCGAACAGTTCATGTACGTGAGGTACGCACTCGACATCTATTTGCTACTAGCCTCTGTAAATGGATTTTGAGTGGACACTGGCTCGCGTTCACTACTTCATCGTTTGGTCGAGATAAATAACAATAAGTTTAATTCAATCGATATTCATTTTCTTAGTAAACATGCATTTAATAAGCAAATCCAAGCAACCATAAAGGATCAGCAGATTAATATAGAATAACGTAATGTTTAATACTATACGCACACAAATTTATTTTGTCTTTTTATCTTTTATATAAATATTATTTAAAAATCAGACATGAGTTCTAGGAAAATGATCGTTGTAGTATTGTATCTGTGTTGTAATCTGTGGAGAACGTAGTGGGTAGCATAACTGTATAAATGTAATATTTAAGATGGTGTGACTATTTCTTATTGTGCTACTGTTTGTTAAAACTTAAAAAAAATGCTTCTTTCAGTTATCTTTGCATTGATTTTCAGTATCTTTCAGGGTGCACTTTGCCTAAAGGGTTGTGAAGCAACAGTAATAATCTCGAGCCTATATTATCTTTGTTAGTGACGAGAATTCGCATAAAAAGCACGTGGCTTCAGCCATTATAAGTTAAACCAATAAAAGTTTAAAAAATCATTCAAAAAACAGATCTCTAGAGTGTTTCAACTCGTCAGAGTACATATTTTATTCTGCTAAACAAATAAATAATGTATGTTATTGCACGCATTTGCAATAAACATGAAACTCGAAAACGTGAAAGAAAGTGCTATCATTTTACGATTTCTATTTTTTCGGGTCGCATTGGAAAATACAAAGATGATGTTTAGCATCTCACCTTGTAAGTTGAGCCAGATGTTACATATGTCCTCGGAGGCTGTGTATCTAGTGACCCTGGTCACGTCCACACCGATGTTTGGGATAATGTTTAACTTTGTGTATTTTTAACTTTGTGTATTCTATTTTAAACACCTTCAGATTGATATTTTTGTTTACAGATTGAGATACAAAAAGCCAAATTTACAATTGCTGTGCCCACTATCCACCATTGAGACTAAGTACGGTCAACAAAGTCAATACATGACCCACCATAAGAAAATTTATCTACAGATATTTTAATACAATTATGTCAAATTTTGTTTAAATACATATTTCCTTAGCAACAAACTTGCTATAGATTTAATAAGACAGTGACAATTTATTCTTTCTGTCATTTCAATAACGTTTCACCATTTTAATATCTACTTGAAGTTTTATTATTTAGCATTTTTATTTGAATTTAAAAATAAGCTTCTGTTATCGAAATAGTTCGTGTATGTTTTTGAAATTAAAAATTCTGCCATGTTTTTGCTCTATACATACAATGCTGGCCGATAGTTAATTCCAAATTTAAATCTTAATTTTTGATAGATCACAAAAATATCAACAAAAATACCAATTAATCCAATTAAAAAACTATCGCAATGAGCACAAAGCTCAAAATTTCACGACCCTATGTCCGCATTATCAAAACGTCTTAAGTTCACCATGAGTAGTATAGCGAGAAAACTTTAATGTTTTAAAGGTTTCAAATGAATTTATTGGCCAAATGAGTCATTCATCAACTCGCTTGACTGTACATCTTAGGTTTTACCGGTAAATTCTGGGTTTTACTATAGTTCGGCCTTTTACAGTTACATATATATCTAGCTTCTAAAAGCGGCTTCACCCACATGCAAGTCGAAAATTGGCCTATGTCCTTCTCCAGGGTCAAATTTATCCCTTGGTCCAAAAATCATCAACATTGGTTCACCGCTTTGGGCAAGAAAACGCATCAAATAGACAGACAAACAGTTATTTTCGCAATTATAATATTATAAAGTATAAACGTAGTTACTTACTGTATTTTATAGCCTCATACTCGAAAAAGATATTATCATTCAAAAATATGTAAGTATGTATAATTCATACGACATAAACTTTTTACTGCTTAGAAGATTGCTAATATAGAAAATGGCATGTTACTTTTTATAAATAGAATTTTTTATTCTTTCGTTTATTCGAGATCGTAAAATTGAAACAAAGTAGCATCGCTGCAAAAACATAAAAATACGTCACTCGTGTGACAGTCACTCTTTCTGGTTGAATGAGAATAAAATTATTTTCTAGCACATAAATATTCCTATACGTTTTGACGCTACCATATCCTCCTTTGTTAAGGGTTAAAATAGCTATTTAATGAGTCAACAGTCGACGTACGGCGTGTCTAAATTAAATGACAATTGTGCCTTGTTTGTGCGCAGGTAGGTAACAGGTGTTATGTGTAGCCGTATGAAAGATGAGCTCCATGATATTTCTCTAATTCAGTATTTTATTTAAACATTATGACAGAATTTCGGGCGAGTTATGAGTTTGAAACTGTTCAACATGTCTACATGTTGGCTCGTAACAAAAAATATTAAAAGGACGTTATGTGAGTAAACGGTGTTAATCTTAATCGATCGTTCGTGACTGATAGACCTTTTTAACTAAAAGGTCTAAATATATAATATAAATTCAGTCCAATTAGATAGGAAAGTCAAGCAAATTCTTTATCATCGTAAAACTTTTCGCCAAGTTTGGATACAAATAAAAGCAAACAAAATAAATACTTTAATGAATAAAACATAGAAAATGTAATTAATTCAAAATGTCTTCCACAGCAAATTGTTGTAAACGTCAGTCACCCTATCTGTGGTCTTAGACAAAGAACTTACAAGACTGATACTTGTAGCAAAGCTTAATTATTTCCTTAAATTGTAAAATAAACTCTTCTATAAAGTTCGGTGCTCTCAATTAATAACAAGGGTCGGAATGTCTGTCCGGTCTGAGAAACTATATAAAAGATTATCGAACTGAAGAAAAACAGTGTTCATATTGCTGCGGCTCCAGGGTGTCCTTTCATCACGTTTTATGTACTCCTCAGGCAGTTGAATGGAAGTTTTTTCTGGTTTAGTGGAGGTTTTTGTCGGAGTAATGCGGAGGGCCGCGCCTCCCGCATGCCTCTCATAGCCCCGATGAATATTTTGTGATTTTTACGGGACAGCTGGGCGGGTTATTTATTTGATCAAAACTTCTTGATTAGGAATGTTGCCCACGAGTGCGATATGTTATGATAACGTATTGATACTTCGCCTCGCATGAATGCGGCGTCTTGAACTTTTTATGAAGTCAATCGCATTTCTTTTATATGTCATGTGTAACATTTATTGAGTGCTTGTATTTCAAAGTAAGTGTCAACTGGATGACACAATTAAAATGTGTTGAAATGTGTTCATTACGTATTTATTTGGAGCAGGCTTTGTAGAGAAAATTACGCTTAAAGAACAATTTGGGAATAATTGATATGCGGTATAATTTACGCTGTATCGTAAACGTTAAGCTTTCGCAAAACAACAACGTCATCCGATATCTGCATTGTTATTTGTTACTGACCTACGACGTCCCCTCGGCTGACGGATATTGGGGATACCCATCAAACTAACCCGTATCGGCTTAAATAACCGAGGTTAGTGACGGCCGTCGCTTCAGGGGTGCACCGTGGCCATCGACTTATTTGATAGCGTAGTGAAATAGATTCCACGAGTGGCAATACTTTGCACCTATAAGTGAGATTGTATCAAGGAAATTTTTGACCAGCGCCATCACTGATAGAATTAGACTTTGTCTAGAGCCTCAGGGTAAACTGACTACTCAGCCCTGCTACCTTGTTGATCGGCTTATGTTTTTAACCCCCGACGGAAAAAGAGGAATGTTACGTGTGTACCTGTTTGTTTGTGTATCTGTCTGTGGCATCATAGCTCCTAAACAGATGAACCGATTTTAATATCGTTTTTTTTTGTTTGAAAGGTAACTTTATCGAGAGTGTTCTTGAAAGAGAGGAGAATGAAAGAGTTATGTTGGCTGAAAATCGGTTCAGCCGTTCAAAAGTTATGTGCGTTTTACTGTTTGAAACGGGCTGTTTTCTAAAGATATTGTGTAATTACGTGTTCAATAGATTGTTGATCGAAGCGTGTCCACTATAGGATAAATTATGTAGCAGAAATAAAAATGTGTCAGGAGTTTTTTTAAATTTTACTTGTAACACCAAATTCTTGATAAATGATTGATGGTTAAATTATGTAGGTAGCCTACCTGAAACTTCTAGTATATATTTTGCTAATCTCGAGATTCACTCCAGTATTTGATCACTAAACGAAATCTAGGGAAAGCGAAGCTTCACGAGGCTGATTTCTTGCTATCCGATTTAGTGTAACGCTGTATCGGCGGTGGAGGGAGCGGTTATCGGGAGCTGATTGAGCGCGCAATAAATTCGGATTGCTTTCCTACGTGTACGCCACCCATATGACTCGCGGAACGCACTAATACATAAATAACTATTACTCTGTTACATTTACTTTACGTCACGGTGTATGAATAAATAACGGACATAACTGTAACGTAATAAGTTATCGTTTTAGAAGCGTGACGCGCGGTCGAGCTTTTTGTGCCCCTGAAAATTGATGGTGACACTTATTATATCTATATTTTTCTTTATTGAATCACGACTATCGCTTGTTATTAAGTACTCTTTAGTATTTTAATAGCATTACGTAAACCTTGCTTTGAGAAGAGCGTAAATAAATTAAGCCAATTACCAACTTAAACATGAAAATGTAAGCGCGTGTTTGTTTCATGTAGTCAGTTCCTGCAAGTGGCGCGAGTCGCACGAGATTACGAGGTACCTATACTACCTACCTACGAGGCGCACATAAAAGAAAATGGTAACCAACAGTAAGGTGGTAATGGAATTAACCGAGGTTGGGTGCGAGACTACGTTTTGTATACATAAATATGATCGCCAACGTTTCTTGTTGTTTATTTTTTCAGAGTTCTCCTTATTTGTGGCTTCAATTACGATTTTTGTCATCCCATCTAAGCTCACTTTACCGAACCATTTGAAAAATAAAATACAGCAGTAACCTGCGTGGCAAATATTGGGCACACATGGTGGTGCTCAATGTTATATGTATTTGGTACATAGTAAACCAATATGTTTATGACGCAGATAAAGTAAAGGATATAATATCGTGCAGTCGACAAGTCGAACCGTCTAGTGGTGTATCGTGTAAGTGGTACGACGGGCTTGTCGCTGAACGCTTTGAGCAAACATGTTAATATTTCGTGTAATATTAAATTTTAAAGATTGTATATAAGAATATTTATTTATCAGAAACATGATGTTTACAAAGGTGTACATTTCATAACATTGCATAGTGCTACATGTCTCACCGTTTTAACGGCATGCAAAATTAATTTCCAATTAAATGAAATTCTTACATAAATTTTCAATTTATATTTTTACATTACATTAATATTAAAATTTAATATATTATTTAAATCGTTATTATACCTATATCTATATACTACACACTTCCATTTTTACCATATCATTAAATAAAACAATACATTGAACATATTATCACTTAACTTAAACCTGTATTTTGATGTTAGATCAAGGGAAAAAAATGACAAGGACATTTTACAAAAACTTTGTGAATTGAGTAAAAACATTTCTTCATTTTTTAATGCTAGTTGGGTAACTTCGGCAAAGCATTTTAAATTAGAGGAGCCATGAAGATACAACTCTTTCGGAAGAGTTGCAACTTAGGAACAGGTGTCTCGAAACCCAAATATTATCCCGACGTCCAAATAATGCAAGATTGGATCTCAGAAACTTGGCAATTTCAAAGATATATATGCAGGGTACAATCAAAAGGTAATGTGACTGAAAAAATGTTTCGAATGTTTTTTATTTAGATAAGTATTGTTTCGTGTTCCTTGCTTGAAAACTTATAAGTCGACATATAGGAGAGGGGATATATTATTTTTATTACTAAAGTAGAACATAACGCACATTCATGAGATTTTGTCAAAATATCTCAAGGACAAGCTGGCAATAACCTAATGAAATATACAATTTAAGCAAAAATAACAGTATTCATGATTATTTCATTGGTTTGTAAAGTTTTTGAAAGGCTGCTGTTTATATTATCTGAAAGTTTTAGTTTGCACTCGACTAAGAGGTGACTGTGGAGGAGACTCAAAAAATCAAGGCACGCGGTGGAGTGTGCGTGCGTGGTGACGAGACTGATGCGTGGTGTGGGAGCGGGTGGGCCCGGCGGGCGCGGCGGTGGACTGGGTCGGGGGTATCGATCCCCGCGGGGCGCGTGCGCCGAGCGCGAGCGGGCCGAGCGCGAGCCAGCCGCGCAGTCCGCAGCCGGCCGCCAGCAGCGACCGCCGACCCGCGGGACCCGCGCCACGCGAACCGATTCGAGCTACGTTTGACATTCAGCGCGCGACAACACTCGCACAACCTCAAATCGCCTCTCTCACAGGAATTGCTCTAGTGTTAACTCTTCGAAACTATTGAAAACTTCTAGTTACGGCGGCGTTTACTTATTGACTTGACTTTGAATAGACACATTTCAAAAAGTGATAAACTTTATTTATTTACATACTTTAATAAATGTGCAAATTAAAACTTAAAACCAGCATTAGCAGAGGATGTCTGAAAGCTAATTCAAAGTTGGTGTTGTGGTGCAAAGTATAAAAAGCGGTGCCTGATAATCTTTTGAAGTGATCGTGTTTGTGACTGAAAAAATAAAACAAACGCTGGAGCGTTGCTCACGAGTTCACGGGTCGTTAATTCGGTGGAAGAGAGAATCTGAAAAAAGAGGTCTCGCTTACGTCCGCTCATCGGAGTGATAAAATTTATGACAAACGGTAAGGAGCGTGTAGTGATAAGGGTTGGGTGCGTTATCTGTGCGGCGGCGCGTGTGTCAGCTCGGACTAGCGCTCGGTAATTACTGCTCGGCTCAGGAGCAGCCAGCGTCTCCATTCATTACTCTTATCACACTACAATTACATATTGCCGCCATAACTGTCCACTGATAACTAACCCTCCTGTAATTTAGTGTAAGTAGCACCATTCGATAGAGTTTCTTCTTTATTGGCACTTTAGTTTGGCAGATTTTCTAATATATTTCAGGCACACCGGATAATAGGCTTTCATAGGATAAAGATCTCGTAATATAATTATTGGATCATCACTAAGTAACATTATCTTTTTTGAGGTATTACTTTCCCGCCCGCCCAAAATTTTTTGAAAAACTTATTGTCTGCTCATTTTTTTCGCACATTTTCCTTCTTTATTCTACGAAGATTTTGTCGTCAATATCTCACTAGAGATTTTTTGAAGGTTGAGTAACTAACTGGACTATAATTATGAAAAATATTTTATGATTTATAGTAAACTAGCTTTTACCCGCGGATTCGCTCGCAGTGAAGCCATTAATTATTTTTTTTAATTAAAAGTATCCTATGATACTTCTTATACCTCCAAGAATATATGTACAAAGTTTCATGATGATCGGTTCAGTAGTTTTTGCGTGAAAGCGTAACAAACAAACTTACATTCACATTTATAATATTAGTATGATAGTAAGGATTGAATCCTTAGAGTTCAATATTTGTATCAGTTTTTCATAATTATAGTAGGATGGGATTAGAGGAAATCCCATCCTACTATTGCATTCTATCCTGTAATCTGTTCCTCTTCTTTCTTTTTCCTACTTAAATGTATGCATAAAACTCCTATAACTGCTTAAATGTATGCTGGTACCCAATTAGCACTGGAGAGGCTTCCGTAAGCCATGTTACAAGAAAATAGCAACACCGATTTATCATGTCAGTAAATTACACAGATATACAAACACATTCAGCAGTAGTTGTAAGTACGGCCATTTGTCACATGTTAAGTATTACCCAGCACATTTATTTTACACATATAGCTAGAATAATTCTGCTCCATTTAGCCTAGCGTTATAGAGGAAATAATAATTACCACTGGACACTTTGTTTTAGTTTTGTGACGAAAAATGGGCTTGTTACAGTAACACACTCGTTAGTCTAAAATATTTGTTGCGGAGGTTCACGGGTTCAAATTTGCGCGAAAATTTATGCGAATGTCGTATGTCTTAGAGAAGTGTCTCGATGGCGATGTGGGTGTCGGACAGCGGACACTGGGCTCGGATTACACGCGCGGTGTTACAACCCGCCCATGCCTCAACCGACCTTTTTAGACGTTACCTCTTTGTACGTGTCGTTCAGATTAATCGTGTTATGTTCGGTTTCTAAAATTAACGTTTCAACCTTTTCTGTTGATATAATTAGATCAGTTGTTTTTGCCATGCCATGATTAACCATGGTTCTAAATAAAATGGTTCTTTTATGTCAGGATACGTACAGTAAAATCGAATAATAACCTTTGATTCAGCTTTCAGCTAAGTTGAACCCAACGCCACTAAATGAAAAGACTAAAATTAGGCTCAGTATTGGAAAGTATTGAGAACCATTCATGTGTAGTAAGTTACTACTATCGAGCGATGACTCACCCTCGGGAGCAGCAAAAAAAGACAAATTGCCAACTCTGCCGTCTGTACGTTCATGTTATTGATAGATAAATGGTATTTAAAGTTAATAAAAGTCTAGGGATTTCACTACAAAATCTGTATGTAACCGGGCTTGTTATTCTCTACCCGTCTTATTAATAAACGTGGACTAAGGTAAGATTAACTTTATTCCAAGGATTAGGTTGGTACTAACAAATTTCCGTATTAATAAATACGGAATAAGGAGGGATTATACTAATCTGACACTAGTCTCGGACTAAAAGTTAAACCATGGTGCCAGCTAGTTTAAGGTCGGAATAAGAGTAGTGTAACTATGGCAACCACATTTTTTTTCCTTCGCCCTACTCGGGCAGGCTAAGGTCTTGGACCATACCGCCTCGTCTTCAGTGCATAATATCCTTCTTGAATTCTTTAGTATGCATTAGAATGCGGATGTAACAAATTCTAATGTCTTTTTGGAGTATTTGGCAGCAAATTGTATAAAGTCAGCCTTCCCGGTAAACTTTGCAGAGGTAGTCAATACTGCAATAAAATTCTCCGCTCCACTAACCCGAGATTGCTTCTGTCAATGATTTCACATATTGTCCAGTTGCGTAGACAGTTGAGACACAAAACTACACCAATTTTATATCACAATATCCACTAGGAATCAATTTGCAAATAATATTAACAACCGTTGAACTACGCTCGAAAAAATCCCGCGAAAAACTCTCGCAACCACAATTATTACATAGACTGCTTTTTTATACCGGATATTAAATATTTATATGCATCCAGTGACATTGTTGTTGTTTAAATTGAATACAGTAAAAGAGTGTAGTTAAACTGTTTTTAACTGATTTGATTAAGGTTTTAAGATTATTTAAATCTGAAGTTAAAGGTTCGAATGAACACGAAAATAAAATGCAAAATAAATGTAGAAATATATTTAATGTAATTATGTTTTATGCATTTGTTAGCTGTTTTCTTCACGAAATTTTCGTATTTCCAAGATTTCTCTTTCTATTAAGGCACATTTTAATTGTTCTTTGTGTAATTCTTATGCCATCTCCATACGCCTCTTATGTTCTTCAAATTTTATCTCTCTCGATAGACTTATCATGGCGCTCACATAGTTAGATAAATAGATATTTGTTAAGGTAGGCCTTGATAAGACATATTATCATATTTTAAATGTTCATTATTATAAGTAATTTTTAAGTTTAAAGTTATTAAGATAATTTCAAATACCCTCCTTCGCCTTTACTGTCAAATCTCTAAGGCAGATGTCATTTTTAGTTTTTTTTTTCTACATAATGTCTTCAACTTGCTTATTTCCATTCACTAGTTCATTCTTTTTACTTTAAAATTCAACTGGGTTGCCAGTGTTTACGCCTAAGTCCAAGACTAAGAAATGAATAGTTAGTCCGAGGTTATTCCATGTTTATTAATAACATTGCTAGATCTATGTTAATCCTTAGTTACTCCGGGATTAGCTAGTCCAAGAGTAACTTCGGAGTAAGCTGGGAATACGCCATTTTTATTAATAAGACGGTACATGTTTAGGGATCGGTATTTGTAATAAACACAATAAACCTTTAAGACATTCGGACAAAAAATCTATTTGAGAATCCCGTTTCGGTTGGAAAACTTCGAACAATAGAAGGCTCCAGCTATATACATAAAATACCTCATTACTTTTTATAACTTGGAGAAATAAAAGAGAGGTCGCCCAGGGGAGCGGCAAGTTTTCATCAGTCGTGTTACTGAACAGTATCTGTTTGAAGACGTTCTTATCTTCAGACGAGACCCCGAGCATGTCCACAAAATAAATCGTGCGATGACGCCCGCGGTTCAATTTTGTGTGAAAATTACGAGTTTAGGTACGTATCTTCAGAAAATTTGGTCGAACAAATAGATAGCAGGCCGAGGCTGGCCGAGATTCGCGTCACGTCTCCCGCAACCACAGGGTACTTTAAAAATTCGTTTCCCGACCTTCCGACAAGTTCGTATGCTGCGGTGGCGACCTTTTCTCAAAGTGCTATGACCCTACCATGTGGTGAAACAAATTATGAGTTTTATTTTTAATGCATCTCATTCATGTTTGCTATACATGTTTATTGTAAAAGTAAAATACCTGAAACTGAAGACTCATTGCTTTTAAGAAGAAGAAGTGGAGGAAGATGGTAAAAAAGTCACGTTATTATAGGTGCCATAAAATTAAACTTATTGCATATAGATTATTCCTTGGATTGCGATTCAAAACGCAGAAATACGACCATAGATTATTGTGCGATTAAATTGGTTGATAATGTGAAGCGGTTGCCAATCAGCCTGCCCCCTATGATTATTATGGAAATATTGACCTCTGTCCCTTTCTTGTTTAAGGGCACTTCGTGAAGGGCACTGAGGTCTAAGAGCCAAGAACGATTGTGATTGAGTTTTGATTAAGATTTGTACATAAGTGCATAAGATATTTCGCTAAGCGCGTAGTATATAGGTACATGGAGATTAATAGCACTCGGAACGAAATGCGGTGGTCATTAATTTGGGAACTGAAGAAAATTAAAGGCTCTTAAAATAAAGCTGAAGCTCGTCTGCCAGTTTCGTTGTTAACTTAATTATTACAAAATCCGTGTCCGCTTTTAAAGTCGCTATCAGTATTACGAGCTCGTTGTGTTGAGCATTCAATCTTCTCTCATGAGGCTTCGGTTCGTTATTTTATTCAGGTCGTGAATCGAACCGTAAGAAGGTGTTAAAGAGTGAATTGGCAAAAGGAGCGAATGAATGGAATATGCGAACAGGTCGGCGCGTTGGTTCCGATCGCCACTCCAAGCTGAATAATGAATGCGTCAGGGACGATAATACTCACTGTGGCCCACAGCCACCGCTGCCGCCTCTGCGACAGTCTTATTACCTACGTGCACTTGATTCACTTGAATAGACCCGCTCTACTGATACAATATACCACTCAACTCCACACTATAAACATACACGATATAAAAATCTTTAACAAAAAAAAAAACAGAGGGGTATGATCTCAGTTATTTTATACAAGATTATGGTAATAAACGTAAATCGGAAACAAATCTGGTGTTACGGTAGATATATATTAAAATTATGTAAATTAATCTGTAAGCCGAAGATCTTCGTAAATATGTTCTATTGCTGATTCTAGGACAAAAGCGTCTTGAGACTTTGAGCGAAGAAAACTGCTGGCATTATTGGCCACAATACTAACATCAACTTAGGGCAGAAACTGATAAGATGAATTTTACGCTTCACTACTTCAGAAACTACCTTCATCTAAACTATAATCGTAGTTTCTGAAACTGCACTCAAGTCCCATTACATGCGATATTCTCTGTAATAAAATATTATGATGTAGATATAATTTTAATGACCAGTAGTGTAAACAGGAATGTGTAAAATTTATCAATATCTGTCGTATATATCATACAGACGAACATATTTATTATGTATGTAAAACCACATCCTTTATAAATTGTTTAAAAATTGGAGATTATAGTGAGAGACATAATAATATGTATGCGTCTAAATCTAGCAATAGTTGTTCCGTTTTGCCATGGCAATAGCAGTCATTGCCCCATATACATTTGATGACGCAGAAATAAAAACATAACTCCGTTCCTAATCGATGTCTATCGTGATCCTCACATTTTTTTACTACTGAAAAAGTATACTTGATTGTTTTGCTTCCTACAAAAAAATTCGGAAGTCTGTGTCAGAAACGAAGAAACGAAAACAGGAACACCCACTTACGAAAATGAAGTTATTTTTCATTGGGAAGTATAGTTGTGGTACATACTGGCGAACAGCATCAATGTAGTCGAAGTCAATTAAATACGCATTATAAAGGATAACTCCAAAGTACTGCTCATAACTTAATTAAATTTTATGGGACCACATAAGAATCACCAGCTTTCAAATAAAAAAGGAATCATTGAAATCGGTTCTCCTAGTAAAAAGTAGTGAGGTAACAAACATAAAAATGAAAAATAATAGTATTCAAAAAAACTAAAAGTAGAAAATAATTTTCAGTAAATTTACATTAAAAATATTTTATTAAAAAATATTGGGTGCTTTTTAAGATATTTTCATAATGACTCTACTTTTACAAATATCTGTCAATGCTAGCAAGCACCCCACGCTCTTTTACAATAAAACATTTTTTTTGTTAATCACACTATTCTTAATTTAAATTTACAGAATTATTTTTTCTACTTTTTAGTTTGGTTTTCCATTAAAGCGTGTTTTTAGTTTTTTTTAAACCATTATTTATGTTTTACTTTTTAGTTCAATTGAAGCGTGTTTTTAGTTTATAAACGAAAATTTATTAATGCAACTCCCTCCTTGTGATAAGAGTGGGTAATTAGTCTGCCTACTGCCTTTCCTGGATGTGATAGTCGTTTCTCAGGATCCCTCTCCTGAATATTTATTTAATACGTGTACTTGGCGCAAGGCACTACCGTATCTTCGGATATAACTAAAAATTAAGCCATGCGTATGGCTTAGCAGGCGCCTTGTTACTTGGCAGAAAGGCACTACCGAGTATCTGATATAAAAAAAATCGTGAAATGTTTCAAATTAAACCAACGTTTTGAAGGGGGTAAAAATCACGTTCAAAGATACATACATACCAAGCTAATAAAATCGTGTTAAAAATACAGTCAAATTGAAAATCTCCTCTTTTTTGAAGTCGGTTAAAAAATCTTAGAGAAAGGGCTATGAAACTACTTTTGCTAAAACGAAAAAAATGTAGAGGCACGTTTGCATTTAAGAAAGTACAGTGGACCTCAAAGTATTTTATACTCGAAGGTTAATAAAAACAGAATGGTACCAACAACTCGAGCGATATTGCGTGCAGTAAAGCGGGAATCGTCTCACCTGTCGACATTTATGTCTCAAGACATACAGCATCGATAACAGACATGCCAGATTTTCTTTTTATTAAAGTACCTGTTGTCGGCATTTTGTTTTGCGGTTTTGTCTCTGATGAAGTTATAGTCCTATAGTCTCAGACTAAAATGGTTGTGAAACATCCGGAGAGACAGACGAAACGACAAAAGTTACGTTTTTGCCATTTTGCTATGGAACCCTAAAAATAATTATAGTATTAACCTACGTGTTCATTAAGCTAAATAAATCCACAAAACTAGTAGTTTAGTACAGATTTTATAACCTCAATATTGTTATGTCATTAATATACTGGATACGTTTTGCATACAATGTTAATTGTTAGTTCTAAAGCAAATTGCTTGCATTGAACTAAGTGTACTGAATTAAATGTATGTATATTGGCGGTTTTGTAGCAACTCTTTAATGTTTAACGATGTAGAACTTTCAATGTACTCTAAATGGCAATTGTAAAGCAAAAGCAAGATAGTGGTTTTCAGCTTTTCGCTAACGTTCCTTTGTGTCCAAGTCCACTGAGTATTTTCAGCGCTGTCCTTTATAAAGGTCATGCATAAAAAGATCTTAAATCTGGGAGAAATGTACAGAAAGAATTCTTTTGTCAATTTCTTTGACGATTTCCACAATGATCCCTGAAAGTCATTTCGGTACAAAATATGACTATTTATAAACTTGCACACATCTACAAGTTCATAACTTCTACTAAAGTGAGGATATTCGTTGAAAATTTTCCTGTTTTTAGGTCAAACAAAGCATCTTATGCGAAGGTATCGTATTGAATAAAATATAAATATTTTTGGAACGTAAAACTTTCACAGTATCTCGTCCTTGTGAATATTATGTAGCTATTCATTCAAGTCACGTGTGCTTCTGCTGTTTATTCACATTCGCATTGGCGTACGTAAATAATGGGGTAACTTTTCTGAGTCATCCGACTCGTGCTTCAATAACTTATTTACTTTAAATCATATTTTCATAAGTTACTCGACTGCAGCTAATTTATTATGAGGGCTCGTAAAATGTGCCATATTTTATGGTTATTTTTAAAAATATTGCCCATATATATGCTCATAAATAATGTCAACAAAGGAGTATGAATAAAATCTTAGCCTTTGTCAGTATTCGTATCAGTATTTATGTACGTAGCGCTTCCGATGTTTTACTCACTCATAATACAACCACGGCTGGTATCCGAATACCTTAAAATTGTGTCCATAAAGATAAGAATTTTTGCGACTTCGTTTCGCTAGGCTCGAGGTTCTCTAAAAATTTATGATCACATTTCATGACTTCGTAAGAGTTCTGTTGGTTTTTCTAAAAAAATGTGATATCCAATGTCCTCATTCAAAGGAAGCTTTATAAATTGTCCGTAAAGTTGAACTAGAGCCATTAAATTCTGCTACGACTGCTACGATTTTTCGTAGCAAATGCGTAGCTGCGTAGGCCGCAATATAAACTTATAATTAGGAATAAGAAGGTTCAAGCCGTAAATTTATGTTGTTTACCTATGCCATTGTAATATAATTTTGTTGACGTGTCTACTTTTGCGCCAACATGAAATTGCATTATTCATTGTCCTCAGAAATTATTCGTGGAGATTTTTGGTGAACAATAGAATTATGAAAATTTTCGTGAACCGCGGTTTTGTTAATGGGCCACTAAAAAGGGACGAGTTCTAATTGCTTTGAATAATGTAAGTATATACGTGGGTATAGGTAGGTACATCGGTACCTCACATGGAGCTGACAACTCGGTCAGCTAGCCTTTTGTTGCTTTGAATTTAATTAAGGGTTTGTTAAGAACTTATTGACACAGGTCAAATTAATAAAAATATTTTGAAAATCCACAGACTAATATTGAGTGAAGCGGCATTCAGAGTGAACGTGCATGTAGTAAGTCTTGAGTACATAACGAGAGGGAGCTCTTTAGGTCGTCTTATGAATTATGGACTGCATGCAGCGTCGCGACGCGCGCTAATTGATTCCTGAATTTAACCCTTGCGTAACCTCGTTACTCTAAGTGAATGTGAAAGATGTCAGTTCATTCTCACAGTAATGGCACTGTTCCTTTATTTTCATCCATATGAGCAAGCAAAGTGAATTTCCTTGGCATTTTTTCTTTGCAAGAAATGTAATTTTCATTCTAATCCACCTTCTCGTAAAAGAAGCCACTTGACACCCGTCCTTTAATAGATTTCGTTAAAAACAATTGGAATTGGACGCTACCAAGGTTAAGTAATGCGACAATCTGTGATTTATAAAGTCACATTAACATTCAACCTTGAAAGGGCGTTTGGAAAGACAGTAGAGACCGAGAAGTTGAATCAAAATGGTCGCCTTTTATTGGCATTGTTTACTAGTCACATTTTAGACGTATTTCGGCAATTTTATTGTTACTACTTACTTGTAATACTAATTGAACTATGAAATGATTGCCCTCATTCGCGACATTTTTTTTATGACTAATACTTAGTAATTTTAGCCACTAAAACACCTGTAAGCCTGTTATCACGCTGTAATATGGTAACTTAACAATTTTTGTATAAGAACAACAGAATAGATTCACGATTGGGACATCAAAAAATCTACCATCAATTATAAACATTAGTGTAAGGGCCAGTTTACTTATATGATAATTTGTTAATATTTTGAATAAACACGTCTCTTTAATCTCAAAGTTCATTGCACGTCGCTAAGATAGTGCGATGCTAATCACGAAGCGCGGATCTGCATAGCAACAACACACAAAATACAGGCTGTGTCAAAGTCTGACGCGAAGTTGTTCCATTCAGTTTAAAATCCGAACGTTTCGCATAACTAAGACGACACGTTGAAGCAAACTGGCGCGCTAGCGTCACCAACCAGCAAACTCGTACGAGTAACCGCGTTTCTATAGAAATCACGAAGGAGTTGGTAAACATGGAGTGATGCTACGAATATACAATCATACTTTGAATTTCAGAAGTGTTCAGGGAGAAAGCAATGTCTATGATTTGATGACTACCACGTCGCGTCATTCGGCTTGTTTCCCTCATCATGAAAATACACAATCTTTTGCATATGATGTCTGTTTCAGAGGCTAATGTACATTTTCAGTTAATCGCCTGCTACTTATTTAATTTTAAAACAGTAATAACTAACCTATTGTAGTAGTTGATTATCCGAAGCTTGTGTAGCGTTCTCGCCTAAGGAGATCTACACACACAGCAGCTGCAGCACTGCAGCGTGGCGCGGCTCTGCGATTATATCCATGTTTTGCTACTTTACCAATTTAGTGGCTATTTATATCAAAGACTGTACAGCAAACAATACAAAAGCATGGCAACAGCACTGCACCGCAGCTCTCATGTGTTGATCTCCTTTGTGAAATCCCCCGTTTGCTCAGCTTTAAGACCTCGGTTTATTAAATCCATAGCAGAACTGAGTCACTTGAAGTGTTATGATTATTGCATCCGTACACATTATCCCATGAGGGGGAGCGACGCTGCTTTAAAACATGAACCCTTGTTTTTGTGACGAGCACATTCACTTGAAGCGGCAACCATTTTGTTCTGAGAAAATTCAGTAATTTCTATTTACTCAGAGGTTTTCCCGTTGTTTTTCCTTAATTTTGTCACAGCTATATCATTTTTAATATATATTTTTTGGCAAAAATATATCTTTATTTAACGATCCGTAGCGGGTGTGTTTTATTAAAATGGTTTATGGCAAATCATTTTATGGTCCTTTGATTGCTTTGATCTTAGTAGCTTAACAGACTTTTTACTGTAATCTGATTTTAATAATCAGATGAAGTCTATCAAATGAATCAGAAGAATGTCAAATGTGATTTTAATAAACATGGCTTAGTTAGACTGTTGACGAGGAAAACTTGCATTAAAATAAACTCAAAGTACCTAATTAATATCATAGCGTTATTGTATTCCACTCCCATAATGTCACTGTAGTATGACCATTCTTGTTTATTATTATATTTTCGAATATGAAGCATGTTTATTATTAGCACTTAACCGCCGCCGGCAGTCGGGCAACCAGCTTGTTAGCAACTGCCTTTACATATCTCTTTTGCCAACTACCGAGATTCTCATTAAGAAAAACAATGAGAAAACCTAATTGTGTTATATTCAAGCAACCGAATACCTACGTAAACATAAGTAGATAGTTGTGTACAAGGTAATATAATGTATTAGAAGGTAATATAATGTATATTGTAACGTTTTCTCCAGTGTTGCCACGTTCAGTTCTCGCAGTTTATGAGTTTGTGAACTATTCATGACAAAGCTAACTTACTATGAATCTATGCCATAAATGGAACATTAGAAACTTTTGAAAAGCGACGTTATCTGTTGTCAAGCGTTTGCAGCATAAACTGCGAATAGGCTTCTAAGATACCATATTATGAACAGCAAGAGAACACACCAAAACACGAAAACAATGCAGTATGTCAGTAAAATATAGTTATTCACAAATTAGTGTGCGAATCGAGCAATTTAATTTGCGTTTCCCGGGGACTGTTGCCTTCGTCATAGTTTGATAAAGTTCTTCGAGAATTCTGCTTAAGTAGGCCAATTGATAATCAAGTTTTATTTGTTATGAGAGTCATTAGGAGAGGAAATCTTGTTAGAACAAATTTCGAGCGAAGTTTGTTGAGAAGTCTATGTGCGGGCTCGGGTAATTACTGACGACGATGTTCATCTTTTACCTTTACCGCCTCTTTTAACACTTCGCAAGAAAATTGTTAATTGTTTATACTGTTTAGACAATACATGTACACATGTATGACGTCAGAGAGGTGCTATTCTAAGAACAAAAGGGTTCGCTGAAGTGAGTATTGTATGTGAGGGGTTTATTTGTGTTTACCGCTCTTAAAAACATTTTTGGTAAAGGGACAAGCGTTGTTCTGTGTAACAAGTAGAAAATATTACAAGTACGCGTATTTATGTTTTGGGCCTGCGGTCCCTAGCCCAGTAAACGAGTGCTCCTGTTTATTGCTCATAAAGTAACGTTTCATTCTAGAACGTCCGTATATACTTTATTGGTCGTTGTAACTGATCGAGCACATCACTTTTACACTTTTACCTGTTTTGTACGGTGACATAATCATGGTTAAATTTTTGAAAGCGCCATAAATTCTTTAATGTGCTTCATAAAATTCGGCCATTCGTGTCAATTGTTTTATAGTTCTATTTTAAAGGTTTCATAAAATTGGTATTACTCAGCTGTTTTCTTTGTGTCGCCAAGTTGATATAAAATTCATCATAGAATATGAATTGGGAGTCTGCCATGATTGGTAGTCGATGTGGGTATGAATATGGGGCTTATATGACTAAATATTGGAGTGGTCGTGTTGTGGCGTGTCGTATGAGTCAATACGTATGCCGAGCAGTCGTACGGCGGTGTAGAGCAAGCACATAAATGTTATGGGTACATAACGTACAACGTGCGCGGGCGGGCGGCGCCGCGGCGCGTCCTGTAATGCGGTTTACTTTTGCAGCCGCACGTCCACGTGACTTTAAGTGATGAGTACCGATGTGCCGCACATATACATCAACTCGCTCCGTGCAACCAAACCATAAGATAAAATGACTCTATATTAGATACATATTATACAAATGTATATTCTTAGATGAAGTTGTAATTTTATTTGTAAAACCTGTGGTAGCAGTAATAATCATATTATTAAAGCAGTATGTGATACCAAAAGCTATTTTAAATCTAGTTTGAAGTCAAGAGCGATATTTGAGCTAGTTTAAGCTTTTGATGAATGATCGAGTCATTTTTCAAATGTGTATTTACAATATTGATATCAAACCGTTACTTACCCAAATTACTTGTTGAACGAGTGTACATATTTAGAAACAATCAAATTCAATTTCACTATTATTTTTAAATAGCGTTAAATTGAATTAACTAGCAAAATTCTGAACATTTGATGGGTATCGATATCTATAATCGCGATAAAGCGAAAATCTTTTAAATTCATGTAACTACAATTACAGCGGCCACTGGTTCGTGTTATTTAGAAAGTTTAAATTTTTTACAACCTATTTCATGAACACTGTTTTTCGGGTAATTAATAATTTCGATAATAATTTCGTATAAAGATTAAACACGTTTTAAATATCAAGTGCAATGCTAGAACATGCCTATGAACTTGATATTTTTCGGCATAATATTTATTTATTTAAACTTCATGCAACATAAAGGCGGATTTAATGCCTGAGGCATCCTCTACCAGTCAACCAAGGTGGTGGAGAGATAACATGGCAAGTGCATAAAAAGAAGAAAGAAATAATTACTCAAGTAAAATGTGTACACAAATATTTATATATAGATAAAATAGACATACATATTATACCAAACATAATAAACACACAAATACCTGGAGACTTATTGAGACGACTCTGCTATTGGTGTAGAAAATAATTCCGCAACTTCCGCTTAAATGCATATAGGCTGGTGGCGGTCTTGACATCGAGCCGAAGCGCATTCCAGAGAAGAAAGGACTGAATGTGAATGGAAGAATGAATAAAATCAGAAGTATGAACAGGACAAAGCAAGAGAAGATTGAGAGACGATCGCAGACCTTCACGTATTTCCTGATCGATAATGTTGCTGAAAGGTTTTTTAAGAAATTAGGCGGCAATCTTCTTCGCCTACTTGTATGTATGTCTCAGGATCAAAGTTTTCACCCTACATTCCTATCTCTAAAACTTGTCGTGTATCTGAAACTTGTGCCTTATATTATATAATATAGCTGGCTACTGGCGCGCTGCTAACATATATATTAAGAGCGTCATAGTTGCGAACAATCTTGAAGCAGCTAGTTGAGGAGGCTGGACTGTCCTCTACTTTAGTAATTTAACTTGAATGTAATTAATGAACTGACCGTCTGCGGCGCACCACTTCTCGGTCATTAGTCAAGTGCTTACTCATTAGCTCACGAACGTTACCATTCAGATACTATAAATAAATTGCCCTTTCATATTTCACTGGACGCCTCGCTTTCTGTGGTTTTATAAAACAAAATTATTTTTAAAGTTTTATAAAACAAAGTTTTTAAAGTTTTATAAAACAAAGTTTTTAAAGTTTTACAAAACAAAGGTTTTATAAAACAAAATTGTTTTATAAAACATTATCAACTCCTATCGCGAATTCGTGACACTAAACGACTAAACAAATTATACAAAACATAGGTTTTATGATGTAGTGTAGGTATAATTCTATTTTATGACCTATAAAAGTGACTAATTTTACATATAGACGGGAAATTATAGGAGCGGGTTGTAGTTGCTCTGTTGGAGCCAGTAAACATCGGTTTCGTTGCTAATTTATGGCAGTCGTTCGACAATAGCTTCGGCGGATTTGAAAAGTAGGTCTTTAAATTTATACAAAGGCAGACGTAGTGTGAATATAATAAGAAAACCATACTAAAAAGTAGAAAATCATTTTCAATAAATTTAAATAAGTTGATAAAAATGTATATTATTGTAAAAAAGCGTGGGATGCTTTTTAAGATATTTTCAAAAGGTCACTATTTTACCAATAACTGCCAATAATTTATAGAAATCAAGCACCCCACGCTTTTTTACAATAAATATATATTTTTTTGTTAATCACACTATTCTTAATTTAAATTTATCTCCTTTTCGTTAGGTTTTCCATTAAAGCGTGCTTTTTAGTTATTTTAAAATGTTATATTTTTAACTTTTTAATTAAATCGCTGATCCTGAAGATCCTGGTAAGGATAATGGGACAAACTATATTAATATTGCATTGTCATCGGTCCTTGATAAGTGTGCTAACTTTCAAATTAATCTGACGTGTTTAAGGGGCTGAAAATCACGTTCAAAGATTCCGTTACATAGATACATACATACCAAGCTAATAAAACCTTGTTAATATCTAATCATAATTTCAGAGAAGTAGTTGTCGTCACAGTAAACATCAACTATAGTGTATGAACCACATGAAAGCGGCACAGAACATAGCTGCTGCGGTTTGTATACCTGTAGTACTAATTATGTTCCAAAATTATTATTACAATTATCATCTTGTTAGGTATAGGTAGTCTAGCGTTCAAATTGGTGACATATTTGGTGCTACCACAGCGCACTTTAGTGTGTGTTACATTCACCTTCCTATCCTTATTCCAACAGATAATATTTGGGTCGTATTTGAATCTAACTCCATTCTGCTGAACAGTATTTTACATGGAAGGAAAGAAAGGAAAAAAAAGGTGACTCGCTCAGGAAACACGAGAAATAAGTATAAACAAAAAAATTTAAGCATAAATAAAACCCCGTGCGAGACCATAAAGGCTCCTGCCTCAGCATTTGCAGCGGTATCCAAAAAGGGAAAACGCTGCGCTGATATTCTGATAAGGCTCGCTGTTGATGCCATGGACGGAACGATGGCTTGTCTGACTTCCAGAACCCTGTTACTGGGTAAACCGATACTCTTTGCCAAGGCTGTTTACAGAGTTCGGGCTTCTGATTACGAACACTTAACCTGCATAACGTCTCTCAAACCTCTACGAAAGCTGGGATCCCAGATCTTAGTATGTACTAATTAATTGATGGTTACCCATCCATAGACCGAGTATTGCTTGACTTGTGCGGTTGTAATGATCTAGCGACGAGCCCCTCTTTAGTGTGCGTAAAGGCCACTATCAATTTGGTTGCGGCAGCAGACAATAAATATTTTATTACAGGCTCGGACGGAGCACGTGAACCGCAAAATCACTGTTACGGCGTTGTTATACGGATAATTTGCAAATATTATCGTAAAACCGGCAATGATGCCTGTTACAAATCACTACGGTAATATATTGTTATAAAGCCGTGCATTTAATATCGGTGCGCTGTTCAACAATGTCCCGTTAACACTATGTTTGATATTACATGTTTCGATTGAACATGTATTTTCATTTCAACGGTCCTGTTAAACTCATAAAGTATGGATATTCAGATAGATAATAAGCGCTATACAAACACAACATCAATTCAGTACGATAGGATAGTTATGCCTCCTTAGTATGTATTAGCGTATCTAGCGAGTTTCAAGCACGTTAGTAGATATTCAAATAGCTCGTAGTGAACTGCAAGCTGTGCTGATATCGGTACGGCCAATAGAACGTTAATTTTGATTGTTTGTACAGTAGTGAGATGATAATATTATGCGGTATTGGTCATCGGCGGTGTGGTTGGGGTTGGCTCAGTAAGTCGTCTGGTGGACGGTGGAGCAATTATGATAACGCGTTGTTCGAGGGACGCATGTGCGCTGCCGAGCTGGTGCGGCAAACAGCCCCGAGCGCGACAATTATTTGACCAGATTAATTACTACGTTTGTTTAAGTTACTGGTGGCTTCGCTCTGAAGTCATATAAAACTCCCCGAATTTTCTTACTACTACATTTTACTTATATTTATAAACGTGGCATTCTGTTCGATTGGATGTACAGATATTTGTTTATTTGTAAATGTTCCAATCGTGCTACAACATCTAAACGGAACAGAACGGGCATACAGGCAGATTATAACCTGGATTAGGACATTGAATATTTTATCCCTGCAGTACGTTCCCGTATATGGTAAAACTAGCTTCTGCCAGCAGCTTCGCCCGCGTGAAAAGTATTTTCATCCCATCTATTCGAAGAAGACGACTTGGTTCGCCTTTAAGTGCACCCAAATGTGGTGTTTCTATAAGAAACTTTTAGCGGGCAGTAATGAGTTTTTAATCCTCTTGCTACGCACTTTTTGAATTTGGAACATTTTAGTGTTCAGCGCCAAAGAAATCGAACGCTGTTTGAATAAAGACTGGCTGGTACGATGGCCCATAGTCGCGCCGCCAGCTGAATAAAAAAGAAATCAAATTAAAAACGCGCGAACTACAGCCCGCGTTTTCATCAATTTTCACGGATTGCTAGAAATTCATGGATTTGTTTGAAAAATGAGTTCTTCAAGTGACAGTGAAAGTATAGAATTATTTCCGGAAAGTATTAGAACTGACGCAAGAAATGTGATGGATAATCTATTACATGCAAAGTCCCGTGAGAAATATATGAAAGCCTATGGTAATTTTATTGAATGGAGAAATGCAAGAGGCGCCAAGAATTTTTCAGAATCTGTGTTTTTGGCCTACTTTCAGTATTTAGCCAAAACTCAACAACCTTCCACTCTTTGGAGTACCTACTCAATGCTTAAATCAACAGTCAGTTCTAATAACGACGTAAAACTGGAATAATTCGAAATTAATAGCGGATGTCTGATGGATTTAGACCTAAAAAATCCAAAGTGTTCTCAGTCAAAAACGTGGAGACTTTCCTTAATGAGGCACCCGACAAAGTCTTTCTTACAAAGTAAGTAACTATGTATATGGTGGATTAGTAAAGTATAACCATAGTGTTTTAAAATGCGCATTTTATTGTAACCAGTACTTCAATAGATACTTGTCTTATTCACATTCGGTTTTGTTACAGGTGCCTTTAATTTTTGGAGTACATGGAGCTTGTCGTGGCAATGCACTTTCAAAAATAACTGTTGATGATGTCGAAAATCACTCGGATGATTTACTGTGAGTAAAGCTGACCGACACAAAAACAAAAATTAACTGATCCTTCGTAAGTCGAGCAGAATACAAAACTATTGTACAGAAATACCTGGACCTGCATCCTGCTGATATGGAGACCAATCGATTTTTCATCAGTTATCAAAATGGCAAGTGCTTCAAACAAGTTATGGGAAAAATAAAATTACTAACATGCCACAAGAAATCGCTACTTATTTGAAGTTACCACATATCAAGCTGTATACATTGTTTTCGTCGTACTTCTGCTACCCTTTTGGCAGATTCTGGAGCGGGCTTAACTGTTCTCAAGCGACATGGAGGGTGGAAGTCGAGTGCTGTAGTAGAGGGGTATATAGAAGATTCCATTCAGTTAATCCATCCATGCCACTGTCGCCGTGCCCATCTACATCCAAACAATGAGATTCACCGTCACATTTTCCTCAAAATGAGCCAGATTCGGACATTATTTCAAACATGCAGAATATAAAATCTACAACAATCTGTAATCGTAATAAAACTGTAACAATAAATTTTTATAATTGCGAAAATGTCACAAATGAAAATATAAGTTTTTAGTTGTTTTATTATATGATACTATTTAATTTCAATTTAGTTGTTACTCTATGTTTTATTAAATATATTTCTTATCCCAAGGGAACCTTTTACCGGGATGAAAGCTATTCCACGTAGCTTACGTGCTATTCCAGACTACGATTTACCTCTGTGCCAAATTTCATCCAGATCTGTTCAGCCGTTCTGACGTGATTGAGTAACAAACACACATCCATCCATCCAAACTTCCGTATTTATAATAAATAATATACTATTTATTTATATATATATATACTTTATTGTACACCAAGATAAGATAATACAAAAGAAACATTAAAATTAAAACAAACATACAACAGGCGGCCTTATCGCGCTCTGCGATCTCTTCCAGGCAACCTTAAATGGATAGAGATAGCCTGGACACGACATGGGGTTGCACTTGGTGCCAATTTCAAATCATACAAGTATTAGGTACTAAGTACAATTAGGTACTAAAACAAACTACTAAAATAGATAATAATAATAAATCAAAAACTGACAGAGCTACACGACCAGCTATACCAGCTTGGCAGTGCAGGATTGAGCGTCGTATCGGTGAGGATAGAGCACTCATCGGCAAGCTTATCTGCTTCAGGGAGGGCAACACTCGCCCTAGAGTGATGCGCTTTGTGAAGCGGGCGTTCTTGGGGACTGATATCAGTTCCCGAGATTATATGTCCCGCGTCGCAGAGCGTATCGACTTCCTGAAGCAGAAGATCTATGCATGGGCAAACCGTATTCGTCGGTACAAGCGGCGAGTGGAGCGATACACTCAGAATCGCACATTCCAGAGCAACGAAAAGTGGGTTTATAGGGATTGGGAGCGACCCGACCAAGGTGTGACTGATACGCGCCTACCGGATAATGACGCCATGTGTTCGTTCTGGCGCGATATCTGGTCGGTGCCTGTCAGTCACACCGAGGGTGACTGGACTCGGGAGGTCGAACAAGCGTGCGATCCGATACCACAAATGGGGGCAATTACCATCAGCCCCCAAGATGTAGCTCGTGCAGTCCGCCCGTTGCCTAACTGGAAATCTCCAGGGCCGGACGGACTGCACAACTTTTGGATTAAATGGTTCCAAAGGTCGCACGCTCGTTTGGCTATTCAGTTCCAGTCTTCCTTAGAGTCAGGATCGCTGCCCCAGTTCCTAACGACAGGAATAACCCACCTGCTCCACAAATCAGGTAGTACTACGGAACCTAAAAATTATAGACCGATTACATGTTTACCGACGGTCTATAAAGTTTTTACATCCATTCTGAGAGCTAAAATTAATCATCATATTAATACGAATTCAATCATGTCTGCTTCTCAGAATGGATGTAAGAACGGGTCCCGTGGTACTAAGGAGCTGCTCCTTATAGACATTGCCATAAGCCAGCAGGTTCGCCGTTCCCGAAGGGATCTGGCGACATGTTGGATAGACTACAAGAAGGCCTATGACTCAGTGCCACATACATGGCTCATGAGGGTGCTAGAGTTGTATAAAATTGATGCAACTCTGCGCACCTTCCTGATGTCGTGTATGGGGCAGTGGAGGACGGTCCTTCGCTATCCAGGATGTCGACAGATTCAAAATGACAGCGAACCTATAAGGATCGAGCGTGGAATATTTCAGGGCGATAGTCTGAGTCCACTGTGGTTTTGTTTAGCCCTGAACCCTCTTAGTACACTGCTGGAGGGTTCGGGCCTGGGCTATCGGTTGAGAAGAGGAGGTCAGGTCATATCTCACCTCCTTTACATGGATGATCTGAAGCTCTTTGCCCCCAACAACTTGCAACTGATGAAGTTACTGAAGGTGACAGAAACCTTCAGTGACGCCATCAGGATGGAATTTGGTGTGGACAAATGTGCAGTCATGCATGTAAAGCGAGGGGAGATTATGGAATCCGAGGGAACTCTCGGATTCCATACACCTTCGATCCCTTTCCTCAACCGAAACTTACAAGTATTTGGGTATGTCGGAAGCATTAGGCATCAATGCTAGTGACGTGAAACAGTCGTTGAGGGAACGCTTCTTTGGCCGCCTGAAAAAAGTACTAAATAGTCTTTTATCAGGCGGAAACAAGGTGCGTGCCTTCAACGGTTGGGTCATGCCGGTGTTGATGTACTCTTTCGGCATACTCAAATGGACTCAGACAGAACTTGACGCCCTGGATAGGAGGGTCCGCGCGCTGCTTACCGCAAATCGTATGCATCACCCACGATCATCGGTTATGAGACTGTATATCCTGCGGAAGTGCGGCGGTCGTGGCTTTTTAAATGCTAGGACCCTGCACAACCGCGAGGTATGCAGTCTTAGGGAATACTTCCAGGCCGCCGACGTGGGTATGCATCGAGATGTGGTAGCGGTGGACAAGGGCCTTACCCCGCTCTCCTTGGCTAACGAGAACTGGCGCAAACCTATAGTATTAGATACTAATGACCGCAGGGAGGTATGGCAGAGCAAGGAGCTTCACGGACGCTTCTACCGGGTCCTACATGGGCCCGATGTAGATCTTTTAGCGTCCGTGGCCTGGCTGCGATTTGGTGACCTTTTCGGGGAAACCGAAGGTTTTGTCTTTGCGATTATGGACGAAGTTATGATGACGAACAACTACCGGAAATACATTGTGAAGGACGGCACGGTTGACATCTGTCGGGCATGTCACCGACCGGGGGAATCAATCCGTCACATTATCTCCGGTTGTTCTAGTCTGGCTTACGGAGACTATTTGCATAGACACACATAGGAATCGGAAGTGCCTTACTATAGGTATGTGCCCGACCCAGTTCTCGAAAATGGCAATGTCACGTTGTATTGGGATCGGTCTATCATCACTGACAGGACTATTGTTGCCAATAAGCCTGACATAGTGGTGATAGACCGACTAGAGCGTCGCGCAATGATTGTTGATATAGCGGTCCCCCATGACGAGAACCTCGTGAAGGCTGAGAGAGATAAGAAAAGCAAGTATCTTGATCTGGCTCGCGAGGTTGTCGACATGTGGGATGTGAATACAGCAGTCATTGTGCCGATAGTCGTGACGGCCAATGGCATAATAGCCAAGAGCCTCGACGATCATCTGAGGAGGCTCTCGTTGGGCAGCTGGATCAAGGGCTTGATCCAGAAAGCGGTACTCTTGGACACGGCACGCATAGTCAGGAGATTCCTCTCTCAGGAGCCCTGACCACCGGTAGCTTGGACCCTGTTCCCGATACCGGTGGGCTACTATTTTTGTATTTTTAAATGTTTTTTTATTTTATTTTTATAGAATAATATTTAAAAATATAAAAGTATGTTTATAAAATAAATAAATGGAATAAATCAATACATACATCTAAATAAACAAACAAGAAAACAATACAGCTAAAACAAGGACAGGATCACAGAGACAGGTAATGTTCCTTAATATTTTTTTTAAAGACAGGCAACGACTGAGCACGTTTTATTGGGTTAGGCAATGCATTCCACAAACGAGCAGCCTGGGCAGTAAATGATTTATCCAAGAATGTAGTGGAATGCATAGGCATTTTAAGTCGCAAGTCTTCTGATGACCTAAGATATTTCGTGTGGAAATCGCAGATAAACTGAAAACGGTCCTTGACTTATAGAGGGGTGGAAGGAGTAAAGAGCACATTGTACAAAAGCGAAAGAATATGAGCATTGCGGCGATGGCGAATTGGAGACCACTTGAGCTTTAAACGGAATTCGGAAACATGGTCATATTTGCGCAAACCAAATATGAACCTTACACAAACATTTTGAAGTCGCTCAAGTTTATCGAGTTGTTCTTGAGTGGGATCAAGATAGCTGGCATCAGCATAATCAAGGATGGAAGAGATTGTGCAAGCGCAATCTTGGTGGCAGTCGGGCAGTCCATGAAAAGTTTTTGTCGATGAATATCCCCAAGTTATTGACTTTCTCACTGAATGGAATAACTGAATTATCAAAAAGAACTAGGGGAAGAGACGTTCAGTCGATCTTTGAAACCATTCTAGAACTGCCCACTACAATAACCTGCGTCTTAATAGGGTTGACCATAAGCCCATGCCTCCTGCTCCAATCACAAATGCGAGCCAGATCATGGTTTATGGTTACGATACCCTCAGACAGCTTTCCGAGGAGTGCCCGCGAATACAACGCGTCTGCATAAAGATGGTAGGAAGAAATAAGTTCATTGGAGATTGAGTTTATAAAAACTGCGAAAAGTAAAGGGGATAAAACGCCACATTGTGGTACCCCGGCAGAAGTACTGCACCAGGAAGACAAGTTCTCTCCGATACATATACGTTGCCGGCGCCCGAACAGGTAACTACGAAACCAGTCAACCACCGATGGAGATATAAAAAGAGAGCATAGAATACCAAGCAAAACATCGAAATCAATAGTATTAAAAGCATTACTGAAATCTAGCAATGCTAAGACTGTCAAATTACTGCTTTCCATGGCTGACCGTATAACGTCCGTAATGTTGAGAAGAGCTGGTGCTGTGACCAGGACGGATTGAAAGGTATTGAGGAGATTGTTTTTGGATAGGAACTTGCTAATTTGATTATGGACCGTTCAAGGACTTTGGATAGGAATGGTAAGACGGATATTGGACGGTATTCAAAAAAGGAGGTGGTATTGGACTTTTTAGGTAAAGGAATTATTTGCGCATCTTTCCATGAGCACGGAAAGACACCGCTAGGCACAGAAAAGTTAAGGATGTGGCAATGACAGGAAGGATAACGTCCAGTACCGGGAGTAACATTTTATGGCTGATACAATCACACTACTGCATTGGAAGTAACCGATAGTATGCTCTTCTTAACATCACATGCAGAGAATTGACTAAAGGCAAATGGAGAATAACTGGGAGTCGGAAGAGATGAAAGATAATTAAGTAATAAAGCTGTAAAATGAATGTTCAATGCATTGATATCTGAATCTTTAGGGATTGACTCTTGTCGGGTTTTATCGACTCCCAATGATCTTAGAAAATTCCAAACTTCAGATGTGTCTTTGTTTTGGACTATGTTATGAATATGTTGGCGATAAGCATTCCTACAGTCCTTATTGCATAGGTTGCGGATGCCGCTAGCCATATATTTATCTCTATTAATACCGGTAGGCCGTCGCTTAAATTAAGATTTTGCTGTAACTTTTTTTGTTTACTAACCTCTTTATCTCATCCGTCAGCCAAGGCGCCGACAAATGTCTAACTTTAACTGCTCGAACAGGTGCATGGACATCATAAAGCTCGTCAAGTTTAGCTGTGAAGATATTCACTAGCTTCATATTATTAAGATTATCGACTATAAAGCAGGCGAAGCTGCTGGCAAAAAACTAGAAAAATGATTAATACTGCTTGTAAAACGATTATTAGACAGAATAAAGTCTCGTTGCAATATTATTTTCTTATAGAAGTTTTTTAATTAAAGTAGGAGGGTGTGTAAATGAAAACAATTCAACAAAGACAAGCAAAAGTGACACGAAGTATTAATAATTAATTTTTAACTTTGTGATACAGTTTGTTTATTAAATTAGCGACAAAGGTTGAGTTATTTTTGGCACAACGGTGAACCTCTTGTACAAATTGGTGGTTAATTATTAACGACATCCAACGGAAATATCAAACAGGAAGAAGAAATACTGCTTGTACTTTGATTAATTTCTCCATTTTCCTGTTCTTCATGAATTATTATTAAGTTAACTAACTTTGACCAATGTATTCCACAGGGAAAGTCATTGCCTTCCTTCTGGGGTACTCAGGTAAATTAAGACCTGTATTTCGCTTTTATTAAGTAGAAACATTAAATAAAATGACGATAGAAAACGACTTTAAATCATAATCGGAACGATTATGATTTCATTCCCTGTGAAAACGCTCAATGTGTTTTTTTTACTTACCAGCTAATATGACTAGTTATCCCATCACAAACACAAAAGTTCTCTGTCGTGGTGATAAACCAAATACGGTTACGCCAAATCCCAAAAAAGTAAGTCATCGGTCAAATATAACACAGTAACTTAATAAATTAATTATTGATATGCGTCTTAGCAGGCGACAAGGTGTCACCTGTCAGCTCCGTTTTGCATCAAATGATGCGCTATGGATATGCTGACGCGAGCAAGCACGATCCCTGCCAACACAGCCGTGATATATGGCATTTGAATAAGTTACTTCTATAGGTACATATATCAAAATATGAAGCTATATTGTTATTAGTTTTAAACTGTCATGGTCACTAACATTAACATTACAAGCGGGATATTTACCATGTTTGTCCGTGATCATGGTGCTTGCAACAGCACCGAAATATCGGAAACTCGCAACAAACAGTAAACATGGTAAATATCCCGCTCCTAATGTTAATGTTATTTTGTTATTGTAGCTGCATTAGTGTATTGCTAGCAACTTCATCATTCTGTATTCCTGTCTCCCGTAGGAAGGTTTTTTTTTTTTTACTTTGGTGGGTTTGCTCTTGACTCTAGTCTAGGTCAATGACAGAGACAGAGTCGACGATGGAGTGAGCTTACCCAGAAGAAGCCTGTTCACTCTAACTTTGAAGAGATTCGGGTTAAATGCGTTCGGAAACTCAGACGCAGGTAGTGAGTTCCATTCATTCGCTGTGCGCATTATGAAGGATGTTAACTTGTTGAATTTCGACAAATCTGCGGGTAGAATCATATCTGTGTATTACATTATAGAATAGAATAGAATACTCTTTATTATGTACACCATATAAGTTACAGAAAGTACAGAAGAAGTAAACATTACACTGGGTGAGACAATGGGCGGCCGTATCGCTAAAAGCGATCTTTTCGAGACAATCTTTGGATGGATTTATCATTATCATAGTTCTTTGATCCTATTTTTTGGTTGCAATGGAGAACAAGTCGGTTGTGTGTTTCGGCAGTGTGTACATTAGTGTTCCCAACAATAATTTTAAATTCCAAATTCACTGAGCATATTGTGAACTTACGCGAACATTTTGTTGTACTTACTTTATTCCGTCAATAAAACCGTCGCAATAATTAACTGTCGTAGAAATTAGAATACGGCAGTAGCAAAACTGAAAAGGCAAAATCACACAAATTTGATAATGTAATATAGCATGATTCGATATGACAAGACCAGGGGCCTTATAACATGACGTGTAAAAACTATCATAGTACGACGTATAGCTCCGTCTTGCTATCTGGCATCTTGCGCCTATGATCCTATCTAACAACAAATGTCAAAAATCTGTTATCAAAGACAATATGATTCATATATTTATACAACACTCACATAAATATGACTCATAGATCTGCGATCCTAGATACATGATAGTGTAATACTCCCCTTATACATGTTAACATTCTATCAGCGCTATTGACTGTCGAAAAATAAAAATGAAAGGGATTGACCAAGTGAAATTTTTCTTTAGCTCATGTCAAGCCCAAAGACTTGAATTTTCGACAACCACTAGCAGAATGTCACTTTGTTTTATCATCTTCCTGCCCTTGTTTCGTGTTACTTGGGGTCGGCGCAACTCTTTACCTGGAGCTTCTTATTCCTCGTTTAGATCGCAAGGAAACCCCTGTTCTAAATTTTAGTGTCGTAGTTCCAAAGAGTTTGGCTGGATCAGTCAGTGAGTGATTCAGGACTTTTCTTTTATATGTATTGAAAATACTTGATGTAGGTATACTGTATTATAATTTTCTATCGCTTCAGATATGTTATGACTGATGTGTTAGTCGATAAAAGGCGTTCTAAAGGTGGTTTTTTTCTTCATTACCTATAAAGCCTTTGTAGCGCGTGCCAAATGTGTGTGTTAGTTTTTTTTATAGCCCATCGATTTACTAGTGACTTCGTAAATACAAGGGAAAGCCTATTGTAGTTTTTTTTATTGATTTACCATTAATTCTCGTTGACTGAAACTCTTCACTTCCACTTGAATAGTTTGTTTATCATAATTCTAATCTTTTTCATTTGTTTCGGATATAAAACATTTATTTCTATAGTCGGTTGGGTGAACCATTCACGTTGAAATTATGGACATATTTTTTGACATATGAGTCACTATTGAAATACTAATATGTTTGTAGCTCTTTTACAAAAAAACTACTCAACGGATCTGGATAAAATTTAACGCAGAGGTAGATTATAGTCTGGAATAGCACATAGGATATTTTTTATCCCGGGAATATGTTCCCTTGGGATAATTTTCGACTTTCACGCGGGCGAAGCCGCTGGCAGAATCTAGTTGTAATATAAATGCTCACTAGAATAGAATAGAATATACTTTATTGTACACCAATAAAAAGTAACAAATCTCTTTTACAAGAAAACTCAAAATTTTTTTTACTTTGTGCAAATGTTTTTCTCTTTAAAGTTCATTCGATTCATTCAATTTCTGAAAATGCAATGAGGTACAATTATGGTCTACACGTCACATATTATATTTTATATACCGTAATATATATTTTTACTCAGCATTTTACTTGTCATAAAAGTTGTACGGAATCTATTAAAATTCTATAATGTTTTATTTTACGTTTGAGAATAGTTTGAAATTTTCATAAGACGTTCGTTTACGATATCTATATACCAGTTAATTCTAGGAACTCTTTCAGTGCGAGATTGATTTGATATTTGATTCACCTGAAGTTTTGATTCCATACAGCCTCCGATGATTTAATTATATTCCCGATATTTGAGTACATTTTGATTTGTGAGTTTCATAAAATATTACAATATTCGCCGAAATAAGATCCGCAGATATTTTTGATTAATTATTTACTTCTTTGTATCTAAATATTAAAACATTTCTCGAAATGTAAGAAATACTTGTACTACGATGGGTTCACGAAATGTCAAGTTGTTCTGAAATCAAAAATAAGATAATTAATTTCATACGTTTCGGAGGGCCACGGAATTAAATGGACCGTTCTAGTATTACTTGGCACAAGTTAAGGATGAATAAATAAAAAAGTACGAACTATGAACTGTAGTAATTTTATTACAGTAATAAAATAAAGAAATTTTCTCTGAGAACATCGTAAATTTTTATATTCCTAGGGTTTACGAGTGTGTGTCACCAGTTTCTACAAGCTATTATTAAATTTCCAATTACTCGAATTTTAGTCGTACTCGTGTCTTCTTGCAGTCCCATTTTGCCATGTGTGACCTCATTCAGAAATGGCTTGGCTTAGATCAGCAAGATTTTCAGAATGTTTTTATTTTGATTGACGCTTAAATGTTTGATCGCCCACTGCTTTTATCTTAATCTAAAAATGTTAAATATTTAATTGTTTTTAGTCATTTATAGGCGAACAAAGACGTTTTGCTTCTTTGTTCGCCTATAAATGACTAAAAGCACGCACAAAACAACTCAAAAAAGGACGAACTTACGAAGTAAATTGCTTCTCGGCTACGAAAGTGCAGTTGGCGTAGATGCTACGGCGTAGCAATGTAAGCTACGGCGTAGCAACAACTAAGTTCTGCTTCAGAAGGCGAAATACAGCAGAATAAGTTGAATCGGCGTTAGGCGGTATCAATACAGATGAATACTACTGCTCAGTGACCCTTGGGAAATAATGGGTCGGTCTATCGCAGCTGAAGCCAGATGGCACCTCTAGAATAGTAAGTACCTCATTTGTGAAAATCTAGTAATGCATTAAGTACTACGAAGATTTGTACAATAAGTAAATAATCTCATGGATTAATTGAAAATTATAAATAATCTAGGGTTGGTTACGTGAAAGGAAAAATATATTGGAGAAAGTGTTTATCATCTGGGTCCAATTAACTAACTGTACCGTCGGACAGTTTATTTCGCCTCGTTATTTTAGGATTGTTCGGCTCGATGTTATTTTTCGTGACTAGATAAGCAAGCGTGTCACGTACGATAGACTTGGAGAAACTATAGAGGTGTCTAATTGGGTTGCGCCGGCGGCAACCGAGTGCGGGGGCGAGACGACCTCAGCACCGCACGGGCCCCAAACTGAAGCCTTTCGATACCAACCTCTAATCGATCACCAGCACGCTCCCGTTCAAACTTATCCTTTGTTATCGATAGAGAAAAGGCTTTTGAAATGAGATCCTAATCTCATTATGCGTAGGTAGGTAGGTAATCCAATAAAATTTGAAGTATCCACTTGAAAAGATCGTTTCGTTTAAAAATATACGGTTTAAGCCACTTTACTTGAAGATTTAGAGGCGGTTTTAATTAACGCGCGGTTTTAATGGAAAGTTTACTTGTCTGGCGAGGTTATGTGATCTGTGCTTACGAAATTTCATAGGTACACTTTATTTTAAAAATGAATATTAATTCGCATTGAAAGAAATAAAGAAAAGAAAGAAAAAAAACTAGTTTATGAACACTCACACACACACACACACACACGCTCTGTTTACTTGTTCATCGTAGATTGAATAATAAAATTTTAATTTTACGCATCATCGATCTGTGTTATTTTTTTTTTAAATCAAAATGCTTTCCGCTTAGTAATATAATAACTAGGTTTTGCCAAGGGATTCGCCTTCAGGCAAGTCGAAAATTAATCCTGTGTTCCAATTTCACACTAAGCCGGTGAGGTGTGTTTGATTAACAAACATTCAAACAAATAGACTTTTTTATGTATTTATATAGTAAGAGAATTAATGTAGACCGGGTGAAAAATAATTGTTAGTGAAAAGCTTTTCCAGTCAAATAGATGTTCATTCTTGTATACGGTCGCAAAACGACACAAGCCACCCAATTGACTCGGCGGCGGAATGGTGACCGTGATGGACGGAAAATACTTCATAACGAGTGCATTTGAAGCGAATGATGCTAATTAACAACCCACATTTTTAGCTTGAAGTGGTTTTTTATGAAACATGACGTCTTTATCTTAATATCACACTAATATTATAAATAATATTATAAAGGCGAAAGTTTGTGAGTGTGTGTGTGTGTGTGTGTTTGTATGTTTGTTACTTCTTCACGCTTAAACGTCTGGACGGATCTGGATGAAATTTGGCACAGAAATAGATTATAGTCAGGAATAGCACATAGGATACTTTTTATCCCGTTATAATGTTCCCTCGGGATAATTTTCGACTTTCACGAGGGCAAGCCGCTGGCAGAAGCTAGTACTATTATAAACGTGAAAGAAAGAGGATGAATGGATGTTTGTCACTCTTTCACGCAGAAACTGCTAAACCGATTTTGATGAAACTTTACAGAAATGTAGCTTATACATCAGAATAACACATAGGCTATAATTTATAAAGATATTGGGTGAAGTACTAATACCACGCGGGCGGAGCCGCAGGCGGCGAAATTAAGGGCAAAGTTGTGTGGGGGGAATAATCCATGAATCAAAAAGAAATATACGAGTAGTAAGATGTGATTAGATAAATGCATAGTAAATAAAATTGTGATGACGATTTCTGTTCGAATAATCCCGTACATACACAGGAATTATATTCGGTTTATGCCGAAATCGACGCGTTTGAGTATGCGATCAGTGACCACATAGGATTTGTTGGGGCTAATATCTAAAATACTTTTACTGCGAGTAAATCATTTATCACTGTTTTAAGTGTAATATTTTGTTTGTAGTCGAACTATAAATACAACAGTTGAACTCGACAAAAAATTAAGTTCTATGTTCAGTCGAGCAGTTTTAAGATCGATCCACTTCAACGGCAATGAAGGCTCATTAAGAATGAAATCGTTTTGATTTTCACCTTAACTTAAAGTACCTGCGCACTTAACGTATTTTATCTTGCCACCTTATTTTTTAAGACTATGAATAAATCACTTAGAAATTGCTTAGGTAACTGTGATTTCTATCTTCTAAAATGGTCCTGTCTCTAATTGGAATGATTGAATTACAGAAGTTAAAATCGTAAAAGAAATGTGCCTTTGGGTACAATTTTAGGAATTCTTGTTATAAAAATGTACAAAAAAAGCTTGTATAAACTTAAATGTTTGTTAAGTCTGATCATCATCATGATCCTTTTAATGTTCCCACTGCTGGGATACAGGCCTGTACCTCCCTGTGAAAGACTTAATCCACCACGCGGGCCTAACCAAAGGACGTTGTACGACCGACGCTGGTGTCATCTTATTAAAACACATCTTTGATGCGTGGGAAGAGGCACAAGATGCTATAGGTGTTTTCTGCGACCTGTCGAAAGCGTTTGATTGCGTTAATCATGAAACATTACTTTTGAAACTTGAGCATTACGGGCTAGGCCAATCAGCGTTGAGTTTAGTATAATCTTATTTAAATGATAGACAGCAATTAGTTCAAATAAACGGTGTCAATTCGTTCGGGTTAACCGTGAAAATGGGGGTACCCCAGGGTTCAATTTTGGGTCCTTTCTTATTCCTAGTCTACATTAACGATTTACCCCATCTATTGAATAACAATTTAAACATGGTGTTATTTGCTGATGACACTTCTTTAATTTTTAAGATAAATAGACGTACGAGTAACGTTGACGACGTAAATGACGCCTTGCGACAGGTTCAAAATTGGTTCACGGCTAATAATTTAGTTTTAAATGCTAAAAAGACTAAGTGCGTAAAATTTTCCTTGCCGAATGTCAAAAGTACTGATTGTGACATTATCTTGGGTAGGGAGAAGCTAGAATTTGTCGATAAAACGGTATTCCTGGGGATCACGCTAGACTCAAGGTTGCAATGGGGTCCTCATTTAATATCACTTGCAGGGCGGCTAAGTTCGGCAGCTTATGCTGTTAGAAAAAATCGTCAGTTTACTGATGTAGATACCGCGAGGCTAGTCTATTTTAGTTACTTTCATAGTATAATGTCTTACGGTATCTTACTATGGGGAAGGACTGCAGACATTGATTCAATTTTTATTCTGCAAAAACGAGCCATCAGAGCGATATACAATCTTCGCCGGCGCGATTCTCTAAGGGAACTGTTTAAGGACATTAACATCATGACGGTACCTTGTCAATATATTTATGAAAACATCATGTACGTTAGAAAAAATTTACATCTTTTCAGTAAAAACGGTGACAGACATAATTATGTTACTAGAAATAGGGACCAATTAATCCAACCAGGTTTCAGGCTGGCTAAAGTAGCATCATCTTTTATGGGGTACTGTATAAAATGTTACAATAAAATACCTCCCCACATTCTAGAACTGAATGAGACGAAATTTAAAACTTGTATAAAACGCACACTATGCAGGCAAGCATATTATAAGTTGGGGGATTACATCGCTGATAAAAATGCTTGGCTAAATGCTGGTCCCGTTCCGCAGCCATTAGGGCGCAAGAACAATTAGTGATGGGCAAAAAAGTTTTGAAGTATTGTTGGAGCTGCTGAAGACTGTATGAATATTTATTTGTATTGTATAAACTCAATTTCTTTTAGTATTATATAACTGCCCTGCATATGTGTGAGTACTATGTTCCGACTGTAAATCTACCTATGTGTCGTTGGTTGACTTCTGTGTGCCCTGGCATTTGAGTGTGTCATGCTCTCTCTAATTTCTCTCTGATGGTGGCACATGTGTTGGATCATTCGGTTCCTTCCATAATGGTTGAGCTGAGTGGTGCCGATCCATGCGTCATGTTCGTGAACGGGCGCCATCAGTTGGGATTGGTCATAACTTAGCTGCCTCGGCCTGTTATTGCATTTTTATGTTGAAATTGTTTGTTACTCTAGACGCTTTTACGTGCACGTCTTTTTGCATCGTTCTCACATATATGTATTTATTTCTTAACAAGAATGATGTAACCAAAAACTTGTAATTGAAACTGATGGAAAAGAGTGTCCGTGGAGTTTCTTGCAAATTCTTCTCCATTGAGATCTACTGACGTTTGCGAATTTGCAACTAGAGTCATTTTTTTTTTTGTTTGACAATTCAAAAGTACCTTTAAGGTTTATTTGAAATAAACTATTTTGATTTTGATTGATTTTACACACGCACAAGTTTTCGAATTTTTGGTTCTAGGACATGCCGTTATCCTCACGATGTTTTCCTTCACCGTTTTTAGAGCAGTGGTGTTGAAATAATTTAAACAAAGTAATGCGCCCGGGTTCAAATCCACGACCCACGTCGACGTGACACGTAAGTCGGGGCCGTAACCACTGGACCGCCTCTGCTCAAGTCTGTTAAGTCTGATACGCGTGGATAACTTTCTTTAAACTTTAAATTCTTATAGTAAATGTGGTATGCAGTTATAAACGCACTACGAATAGAATGGTTTTTTCGGGTAAAGTATACAGTGTAATAATAATCACTAGCAACATTATTATATCATCATCTTCATCATTTCAGCCGAAAGACGTCCTCTTCTGGACATAGACCTCCCCAATCATGATCGGACACCCGCAGATTCGACAAGATCGTCGCTCCACCTAGAGGGAGGCCTTCCAATGTTGCGTCTTCCGGTGCACGGTCGCCACTCAAGAACTTTGCGGATTCGGCCCCAACGGCCATCTTTGCTGCGAGCAATGTGCCCTGCCCACTGCCACTTAAGTTTGGCAATTCTTCGGACTATGTCGGTAACCTTGGTTCTCTTGCGGATGTTTTCTATTTGGATCACGCAAGGAAATTTCGAGCATAGCTCTCTCCATTGCCCTTTAGGTGACTTAAAGACTTCTGATGAGGCCCATTGTAATCACTGGCAACACACAATGGTCATAGACTTAAGTATTATTAGTATATTACAAGAACCAATTGCTATCTGAACTTTGTACGTATAATCCCACGACTATCAGTCGCAATATTGAAATAGGTAGTTTGACTAACATGCGTGGAACTTCATAGGGACTTAAAAAACTATTTGTGACGAAAAGCATTGATATTCGCACGACGGATGCAATCGACAGCTCAACTTGCTAACAAACAATGGCCACAAAGTAACAACTGCGCTCCAGTGTATAAAAGATATCACACATGCAAAATACGACAGCAGCAACGAGCTCCCGAATTCCGAAAAAAAAATAACTAGAAAGATAGAAGCAAAAAACCAAAATTGGTGCTCGAATCGAATGCAAACACATAAAATAGCGGAGATAGAACGGAATTAACGCTGAGCGAATTAAAAACAAAGAGATTTTTAAAACGAGTTGCCGGGAGAATCGGAAAAACTGTGGATCCGTGATCCCACTGTCAGTTTCACGTGAATAACGATAAGTCATATTGTAGAGCGTGCAATCGAGCATTATCAATTTGTGGGGATACGAGGCTGACAGCAGCGGTCGGCGACGGTACATTTGTCAGCGAGATTAAATGACGTCACACACACTACACCCACGCGCTGAATGTTTTTACAAGCTTTTTATTAACTTGCAATGTATTTTATCTATGTAATTTATATAGGTACGTATGTATGTTCGAATCAAAACATGCAACTGAATTTTAATCCTCAACCGATACAGATGAAATTTTGCAAACATGTTTTGTTTAGATGACAATGTACGTTAAGCTAAAAAGCCAGTTTTATTTTTATTGGAAAAAATATTTACATGACAAAATCATTCCGACAAAATGTTTAACAAAAGTCAGAACTCTCACCGCTCACCTCTCTTTTACGAACTGCAAAGTTGAACACCACCGAATAATTTCTAAGACTACTTATGTATTTAAGTTGTTCGAAATAAATTATAACTATCAGGTGAAGCCATTTCTTGCTAGTTTTGTAAAGAAATAGAAGCAATTCAATTTATCTTTTGTGTTATATTGGTGATGAGATTTGGTCTGCAAAAGATGATATTCTATTTATATTCCCGTATGCTTGAACCTTTTGATGTATCCAGACATTGTGTGGAGGGGGCGGTCCACAAAGTTTTAAAGTACTTGCTGCGAGAAATAGTTATCGAACTAACTCAATACTTGGACAGGTTTCTCGCTGAGTAAGACGGATAGATTAATGGTTTCACATATCTCTCGTTCTTCACAATAGACACCGAATTTCGTACACAAATACTTATACAGAGATATTTTCGCAATCACTCGATTCTCACCCCGGTTTCCTGACCCCAATTCACTTCAACCAGAAGTTAAATATTTTCTGGTCCGCACTGAATACAAACAGCTACTCAATTCCGCTAATAAGATATCTGAGTCGTAGTGGAAACGTAGCAGTTTTTAGGCGTAATTCCGTCAATATTGGTAAGGGCTGCCAGATGCCTTTTTGGGAAATCCGAACCTGGCGAGTCTAGTCATAAATATTAAATGCGTATTTAATGTGATAAGGTTAAATGTGAGTCTAGTCAAAAATATTAAATGCGATAAGGTTAAATGTGAGACTAGTCTATGCTATTTTGTGTGTCATTTCAGAAAATCTAAGAAACATAAGCTGTCTTTGTATATTGAAGTAAAGATAAAAATAGAGAATCCAACGTAAGCCCTTACCCTGTAACAAATGCTAACTTTAATAAAGCCAGGCAGAAGAACTCCTAGAAGCTACCATTAAAGGATATGACATTTTCCATCTGAGAAATATAAGAGTATGTTCGCATTAACCGCTTTAAATATTAAATATGTACCTGACTATTTACATAACTCCTTTATATAAATAAGCTCTCACCTTCCAACGTACGACCTAGCTTGACACAAAAGTAAAATAACACACTTGCCTTAACATATTATAATTTTGATCATAATAAAATTATATTATAAGGCGACACGTACAGCGAGCCCACAGTTTATTACTTTGAACAAACAAAATTAATAAGGATTTCCCGAAATCCCTAACTGAATGTTGATAGACATGAAGAACAATTCCGTTTAGAATTTCAATTAAGAAGTTAGGGTCGTATTAAAATTCAAGAGAGCGTTGTGGACGCGAGAGCGCAGCGAGAATGCGATTGTACAGAAATAAAGGTTAGTGTTTGGTAAACGAGGGGCTATTAATGAGAGCGACCTCTTTTACTCTTTGACATTGGCTCGCCGTGATTTACCGAGATGAGATTAAATGTGTTTCAGACTCAATTGTACGTTTTCCTTACACCTTTCGCTTCCACGCCTTTGTTTTTCTCCAGTTATTTTGTTTTACTAACATTTAGAATTTATTTGCTGTTTTCTCAGTTGTTTCGTGAGGTAGATTTTTATACGTAGTGAGGAAGTTATTTATTCCTTGTCCCACGAGTGAGGCGACCTAGACTTTATGGCTCACTGTTCACATCGGGTAATGATTTCTTACGCAAAATCCGAATCCGATGTTGGGAACTGGATCCGCGTCTCGTGGGAGTCGGCAACCCTTTTCAGAGGTCGTTACTTTTTAGCTGCGGGTAAGTCACAACTCTTTGGGGAGAACATTTACATTTGTTTAAAATGCTGGTACGGCGGCATCATTTAATTTCGTGACGCGACGAGGTATACATATACATTTTTTGCTCGTCCTTTAGTGATGACACTTATCAGTTTTATAAGCATTACTTTTTTGTGTCGTTTAGATGATACACCAACGGAATTAATCTTTTTACTAAATAATATTCCTTTCTTTTTTGAATTATTAATTAAAATAAAAAGCCAGGTACTTAGTTATTGTCTAAACCTTTTTTAATATCGCGTTTTTTACCTTTGAATATCTTATCCTTCGACGCACACTGTCTCATCAAATATGTAGTAATATTTCCAGGCACGCAAACCACCTACTAAATTATCTTGGTGCTAACTTTTTTAACGTTTGTAATATTTTATGAGCATAAATCTCGGTACGTTCATAAATGTTTATGACTTCATGCAAATAAGAAAATGTCGGCGAAAAGTGATACTACCCACTTACCATTAATAATATTGTGTTGTGAAACATAAAATAGTTGTCAACTCAGTTACTATGTACGAGTAGGCAATAAAAAAGTTAGCTGGAGAGATGAACAAGAAGAGTAAACATTTGAGATTAATTGGTATCTTGTATAGATATAAATATCTTGTATAAAACATAACTCGCTATTCGCCCTTGAGTTCGCGAGAGGGTCGGACAAAGAAAAAGTTTATTATTTTATTAAGTCTTTTATTCATTTCTTTTCTTATAATCTACATTTTTAAATATTTTTACAAAATGCATTAAAAAAATACATTTAAAAATATAAAAAATAGAGGCCCAACGGTATCGGGAACAGGGTCCAAGCTACCAGTGGTCAGGGTTTCAGAGAGACGAACCTCCTAACAATACGAGCCGTGTCCAGCAGTACTGCTTTCTGGATCAGGCTCTTGACCCAGCCGCCTAAAGAGAGCCTCCTAAGGTGTTGGTCGTGGCTCGTGGCTATTAAGGCATTGGTTGAAACGACTATCGGTACAATGATCCCTGAGTCCACATCCCACATGTCGACAACCTCGCGAGCCAAGTCAAGATACTTGATTTGCTTATCTTACTCGGCTTTCACGAGGGTCCCGTCATGCGGGACGGTAATGTCAACAATCATTGCACGCCTCTCGATTCTATCCACCACCACAATATCAGGCATTGACTACAATAGTCCTGTCAGTGATGATGGACCGATCCCAGTACAATGTGATATCGCCATTTTCGAGAACTGATGACACAAGAGTGTATTTCAAAGCGAGTTGCTGATGGATAATCCTGGCTACAAGGTTGTGCTTATGCAAGTGCTCTTCTTCTCTCTTTTATTATTAACATTATTAACAATTTTATTTATATTATTAATTATTAGCGTCTTTAGTATCCAATGTCCTTAATAACACCATACTTAGAAAACAAAATAAGGTTTTCAAATGTTTTCTATATGCAAAATATTTAATAACTAGGTACGCTAGAACCTTATCGTCGTCAAAAAATACATAGGCTGGTCTCAGGACAAAAAAAAACACAAGAAAAATTCATTAGCAAGACAAATGGCAGAAAGTTATTTAGAATATTCCGTTTCTGCTGAAGAAATTTTCATTTTCTGTTTCATTAGTAAAATTTAATCTTATTACGAGGGAGGGTAGAAGCTACGTCTTGAAGGAATCCTTGTAACGAGTGCGGGGAAATGTTTCTTGTTTTCTGAGCTATAAATTTTGAGTGCGCGTTACGGCTGAAATTGAAACGCTTTGACAAACTTCTGATCAGGAGGCAAAAAATAAACGTGTGTCGACTAATAGACGAGATTATGCAATTACCAACCTCAAGGGCAAACATTTATTTAGAGTAGATTAAGTCAAGGTTAAGCAACGCTTGCTGAGGATGGTCTTGGATGGGTAATCATCCTCCATGCCTCGTAAAACACTTTATACCTATCGATCAAATCGACAGGTATAAAGACCACCCACCAGACTACCGACTATCACTGTTATATCGACTGCCACTGCTATATACTGTTTATTCAGAGCAGTGGTGGCCCTGTGGTAACGACCTCGACCTATGTGTCGTAAGTCGTTGGTTCGAACCAAGACAGGTGCTTTACTTTGTGTAAATTATTTCATCACCACTGCTTTCAAAACGGTGAACAAAAACATCGTCAGGAAACAGCTAGGTCCTTGAACCAAAAAGCGAAAACATGTGTCATCCACTAACCCACACTGGGCCCGCGTGGTGAATTACGGCCCATTCCCTTTCACAGAGAGGAGGCCTGTGTCCCAGCAGTGGGAAAATTAAAAGCCTGGTGATGGTGGTCATAAGCCAGAAAAAATTGACCTTAGTCTTGCCCAGGGGTATCGTGTTATCCAGATAATGGGTTGTGCAGTTCAGTTAGACCGAGCTGCATTCGGTAAGACTGGAAACCGACAGAGACGTAGTTGGAGAAAGGCTAGGCAGATTGATTCATATTCAGAAACACTTTTTATGTAAGATTTGTTTCTAAAGAGATCAAAGCTCTTTGCCTGCCTACTAAGCGAATTTCACCAACGAATCCGAACGCGATCAGCACATCTGAACCCGCGTTCAAGACCTGTCAATGTCATACACAGAGTATTCTGTGTGTCCGGACTTGTAATAATAGAACTTTAAGGGCGTAAAGTGCAGTTAATTTTATCGATAAAAACATCACATAAGGGGTGAAATCAGCACACCTTCAAAGGTAGAGCAACTTTCGTACCTGGACCTAGGTTTCACAGAAGCGTACATTTAATGTTATTTTTACGGCCATAGTATGGAAATTCAAAAAAAATATTCATCTAACAATCAAAAGACAAGATATTTTTGTAATGAGCCATAAAAGATACATTTTAAAAGTAATTTAACAAGTTTTTATTGAATTTCCTAAAATTCTGCAAAATTTTTAGGGAGTACCGTATGACTTTTATGGTTCTTTTCAGGGTTCTGTACCCAAAGGATAAAGTGGGACCCTATTACTATATTATATTACGATAGCTAGACAGTTGAAATTTTCACAGATGATGTATTTCTGAGGCCGCTATAACAACAAGTACTAAAACAGAATAAAATAAATATTTAGGTGGGGCTCCCATACGACAAAAGTGATTTTTTGCTGTTTTTTGCGAAAAATTATTTACGAACTAATATTAGAACTAAAATAAGAATAAAAATATGTACAATTACGGGGCATCAAAAAATTCGTCCACATCGCTTTCAACAGGAAAAGTGCCCAGAAGGAAAAGTGCAAATTTTTATTTTATGATTTGTTACTTTTAATTCTGACGTTCAAAAGTGCCGCTTTTTGGCCCAGTTGAATAAATATATTTGACTTTGACTTTGACATTTATTTTAGGAAATGCAATAAAAAATTATAGGGATAAAATCCCTTATGTGGGGTGTTTTTATCGATAAAATAAAGTGTATTATGCGGCCTTAAAGTTCTATTACCAGAAGTCCAAAACATTGATAATCACGTGTCTGTATTGTTATGGAATATTGACATTGACGGCTCTTGAACACTGTTTAGATTTGGTTTAGGTGTGTTGATATCGTTTAGTTTTATCGGTGAAATCCATATACCGTTAGTGAAGTTTTAACACTGCTTAAAACAAAAAGTCTTATTTAAAATAGAGAGAAATAACTGTGTAAAATTATACTTGTTTATACACACTGTGTACTGACTACATTTGAGGTAAACATATTTGGAAAAATTATTTCAAATTAACTTATTGAGTTCTCTCCCTTCTGGTTGGTATAAAGATAGCGCTAAACACCATTTGAAATAACATAAGACATGTTTCCAAATATTTTTACAATCCGTTCATCCGATTTTGAGTTCTATCCCGTAAACATAAAGATGACATAAAAAGCATAAACCTGTTACCAAAACCAACTGTTTACTTTAGCTACCATTTGTCGTATCACCAACGCAATAGAAGTCAAAATCGGTTGAACGGGCTGTAAAATGGGCTAATTTAAAAGTCTAATGTTATCGCAAATGGAGTATAGAATATATATCTTTCTTCATCGAATGGAGTTAAAACCGCTAAAAATTACTATGACTTTTGATACACAAAATAACTTATTGCTCTATTCTACAATGATCTCATGTCAGTTAAGTTCCTCCACCATAAGAGAGTTGTCATTTGATCCTTGACAAGCTAAACGAGGTGATTATAGAGATATGTCAGAGAATGTTTGTCGCTGCCGCTGTCTAATGCGCGGTTAGGTTGGCTAAATTACTAGTTATTTACCTTATGCCCGGCTCTGGCTTTCTGATACGACAGATATACTGTTTCCTAACTTGCTCTTGGGTCTCTCTGTCTGGGAAATTCTATGACATTAGTGAATGAAGATAAAATCGAGTTGCAAGCTCAAGAAAATTGGTTATAAGCTTAGTTTGCATACCTTTTTTTTTTTTTTAGTTTGCATACCTGAGGTAATTTTTCATGGATAGGTGCACAGCTTAGATTGCAGCGTTTGCGTATTAGCATACAGAAGCCTCATCCCTTAGACAGAAACGGTACCGTCATAACTAGCGTTTATTGACGGCCTAAGCGGGTTATTTACTAATATACATCGATCGCGTTAAGTTCTGTCCCACGGCTATCGCCGTATAAGTCGATGGTGAGAGAAAAACGATATTAAAAAAACCACGTGCGAAACCAAAAATACTCCTTTCTCATCATGTGCAGCGATTTAAAAAAGACTAAATTCGCCGTCCTGATTTCTGAGTCCTGGCTCAAACCTGAACTTCCATCTACAACCTACTCTTCCTAGTTTTGTTCTTCTTCGGAATGATCGGATTGGTAAGAGAAGGGGTGGCGTAGCAATTTACCTTCGCGGTGATCTCCCATTTAAAATTCTTACCACTTCTGTTTCTAATAATTCTGACGAGTTTCTTTGTCTAAACTTCTAGAGGTTTGTGTCAAAGGAGCTGAACCGTTTTAGGTGTTGTTTACTGCCGATAATAATTTAGTTTAATCCGACTCGGTACTTAAATCTTTGGGTTCAGAGTATACACATCACATCATCATGGGAGATTTTAACACCAACTCCTTGCCTAAAACTCCCTTCGGTCCCGTAAACTCCTGCATATTGTCGAGTCTGCCAGTCTTCAAGTATTGGCTCTCCAACCCACTCATCATAATTAAGTCGTCGATGATACCTGGCTCTACCTTATCCTCACCTCTAATCCTTCCCTAGTTTCCTCGCATGGTCAACATGATGTCCCTGACTTTTCCCATCACGACCTTATTTACCTGTCCTATGTCCTTAAATCTCCAAAACCTAAACCAACGTTCCAGTACAGGCGTGCCTTTGCAAGTATGGATAGTCAGCAAATACAAAAAGACGGTTCGAATATTGACAGGAAGCTGCTACAGTGGATGACAAAGTTTGTGTGTTCAACAGTGCTGTGACCAAACTGCATGAATGTTGCTGTCAGAAGAGTCATGTTGAAGCGTCCACCTGCTCCGTGTATGAATAGGGGAATCTGGATGGCAATGCGAAGGTGGGACCGCGCGTCTCGGGTATTCATAAAGGATCGCTCGGAGGACAATTGGAACTTGTTCAACTCAGCTAGGAATCGGTGTAATCAGATGATACGCAACGCCAAACGCCGCCACATTCTAAATCATACTTCTTCCTTTTCTTCTGGTGATATCTGGAAATTCCTGACACAATAGGTATCGGCAAATCGCGGCATTCAGACTTTCCTAATCCCAATCCCACTCTTTCCGGTCACTTTCACCCAATTTCAATCCTTCCTTTTCTGTCTAAAGTGCTCGAGGCCTGTGTTCATAAACAACTGTCCTATTTTATTTACCACAGCTCCCTCATCAACCCGTTTCAATCCGGTTTCAGGCCCGGGCGCAGTACCCTGTCAGCTCTCCTTAAAGTGACTGACGATATAAGGCGGGGAATTTCTAATGCCTTTAATATCGTCAATCACGATGATCTTTTGTCCATCCTTTCTTATCGTATGGTCTCTCACAAGGTACTGGAATGGTTTTCTTTTTATCTTCGGGGGCGTCAGCAGTCTGTTCGTATTGGAGACTTCTTTTCTGGGTGGTGTTACCTTGCAGCTGGCGTCTCTCAAGGCGGTATCTTATCTCCTCTTCTGTTCTCCATTTTCATAAGTCTTATAACCAGCGAGCTTCAGTGTGCGTATCATCCCTACGTTGACGATTTACAGCTCTATTGTCAAGCAGGTTTTGACAACTTATTGGATGCGATCGAGGGGCTAAACCGGGCCCCTTTAAAGGCTGGTCAGACCGATTTGGTTAACCCTGCAAAATGTCAGGCTATCATACTTGGGAGCCCCATTGCTTGAGAAAGCTCAATAACTTAACTGTTCTACCCATAATCTTCGACAACGTACCAATTCCGTTTAGCTCCTAGGTTAAGGATCTTGGTCTGCTCGTCGACACTTGTCTTGACTGGCGCAAACAGGTAACGAGTGTCAGCCAAAAGGTCACCGGAACGTTGCGTTCACTGTATCGGCTCAAAAATCGTCTCTCAGCTCACGTAAAGGCCATGCATGTATAGTTCCTAATCTTTCTCATAATTGACTATGGTGATATGTGCTACTATAACCTGAAAGCAGATTTACTCATAAACTCGACCACCTTCTAAATAACTGCATTCGATTTGTCTTCAACCTCCGTAAGTATGATCATATATCCACTCATCGATCACTTTTAAATGATAAATGGTTACCCATCCCGTCAGCCTTACACGGGGTCGTCTGGGGTTGTCTAGGCTCACAGTGTGTTCTGGTGCGCCAGTGATGAGGGGTACTCCCCAGAGGAGGGTCCGGTGACGGATAGCCGCGACGGGTTCGCGGTGAGTGCTAACGCGTGCCCGTGTTCCCGCTACAAGTGGCACAGGAGGATACCGTTGAGTGGGTTGGAGTCTCACATAGCCGCGCTATCTCCCCGTGGTAGCGCAGTATGCATGAGCCTTTATTCAAGAAAAAAAAAAACAAAGTGTCAACTGTAATAAGGTTATTTTTTAATCTCTATAACTAAAAAAATGGAAGGGGGTTGACTATAAGCTCTTAGAGCAAAGTTATTTTGAGTGTACGTAAGGATGCGTATATGACTTGTATACATCTGTCCCTTTTTTACAATCGTTTGATGATAGTTTTGACACGTCATGGTTCGGGGGCTGAGCACCTGTCATCCCGGCCGCCGTCATTTCGACTAGATCGGCGTGACCGCTAGAACTCGGCCCTAGATTGTGACGGGCCGATGTAGCGGCAATACAAAATACGTTAAAACTTGTCCACCATACCACCACATGTTTTCAAGATATAGGTAGTGCTTTGATTATTGGTTTATCTGCTACTACAATTTTTAATTTGTACTAACTCAGTTAAATCGATGTACAGGAAAATCGCTTTTCTGTGCGTAATGGAAGCTACGGTGGAGGTAGCAGTGACTTGCAAGTAAAAGGTTTTACTCGGTTCGGGATTTTTTTTATCTCTAAATACTGTGGCAATTTGTTTTACAGTAGTTTTTTGCACGTATTTGCAGTTTTATTGTACCAAAATGTGTGTAATACAAATTTAAAAATCGTGAGGCAAACCTAGAAAGTTTAATAAAGCGCATCTATTGGATCATCCATTCAAATAATCTTTGAAATGTGAATTAATAGCTTAATGTTCAATAATTTTGTGCTTAGGAGAGTTGATTAAACAAGAATAATTTTTATCATTAATTCTAGACAATTTTAATTTTACACAAAATTCAATAATAACCCGATGCATATATATGCCGTCTAGTGATGAACCAAATTTTCTTTCTTCGTCACCCATTGATTCAGCTATGCGAGCTATATTGTACTTATATTATAGCCGAGTTTATTTGCATGGCGTACAGATAGTTGTTCCGGATCTGAGTTTTGTGTATGTGAGTTTATATGTTTGTAAACGCACCCATGATACAGGAAGAAATTCCTAGTGTGGGGCAATGTTTAAAAAAAAAACGTGTATGCTCAAACTACCTTAGATCTGAGTCTGCAACTTACTATATTGTGCCTCATACGTTGAACCTGATCAGCTCCATATTTTGGTTAGATCATCTTTTTTGAAACAAGCCGACTGATTGATTGGCTTTCTGCCAAATTCGAAAACCGAAACACGCTCTAAAACAAAAATAGATTACGAAGATCTAGAGATAAAAACTGTTAATTCAAAATAGATTTTTTGAATTAAGATTTTCTCATTTTTATATTTTCATTTAGTTTTTTTTTGGATTAGGTGCTTTAAAAATCACTCTGAACATCACTATGAATTATGTATGAAATAAAATAAATTATTTCATACATGTAAGTTGTTCATTTAATACCCGATACTTATCGAATAGTGTGTGCACAACACATTCAGATGAGAATATTTTCTTGTTTCAAACTTTTTAGAGCGTGATTTTTCAGTAGTAGTGTTTTAGTTTTTGCGGGTTATAGTTGTTGAACTTATTTTTTATTCAGTTTTAATGTAGCCAGTGACACTCGCAAGGTTAAGACGTATCGATTGACGTAAGAATCATCAATTTTCAATTTGGTCTCTAGATCGCCACAAAGGAACAAACATACATAGACTGATAAACTCATTACCCTCCTTTCCGTCGCGCAATCGGGTACAAATATCCATCTATTGTGATTGGTGGATATTCTTTAATGTTGAGAGCAGTAGATTATTAAATCTCTTCAGATCATTTAATTTGTCACATGTGTTTATGGAACCAACCCGAACAACTGTGACTACTGCTACATGTATTGATAATGTTTTTTGTTGTTGCGACTACTTAGACAAAGCCATTATAAATTGTCTGCCTTCGGATCATAGTGGGTTACTGGTAACCTTTGAGGCCAACATATCAATACAACAAGTGCAGATTCAATCCAGACCAATAACATCTGGTAAATTAAATAAATTTAACAGCACTTTAATTATTAAGTTAAGTGATCAAGACCTCACAGTGAATGATGGTAATATTTTATATAAAAAAGTTTTCTCAGTAGTTCAAACAGAGTTCAATAATACTTTTAAGAAGAAAACTAAAACTATAAGCCCTAAGTTTTTATTCAGTGACTGGGCGACTAAAGGACTCAGGAAAAGTAGGGAAAGACTTTACGATCTGTATGGCCTTAAGCCTTATATTAACACTGAAACTTTTAATAAGTATGTTGCTACATATTCAAGAATTTTTAGAAATACGTGTAAAGTAGCTAAGGCTTTATACATTGGCAATAAGGTTAAAACCGCAGAAAATAAAATCAAGACAGTTTGGAAAATTATAAACAATGAAACGAATAGGAACAAAAGAAATAATACTGATTACACGCTTGAAACTACACATGGACTTATTAGAGATAACAAAAAAGTTGCTCAGGAATTTGTAAATTTCTTTACCAGTATCCCAATTAAAACTACTGAAACCTTAAATTCTTCGCCCTCGCTTGCTTCTGGTTTATTAAACGCTAACGTTTCAGCCTGCCCGACTGAATTTAACTTTTCACATATAAACCCAATATCAGTAATAAAAGCTTTTAAGCAAATCAAGATCAAACTGACCGAAGACCTATGGGGGATGTCCATCAAAGTTTGTACCTCCATTATTCAGACTATAGTGCCGTACTTAGCTTTAATTTTTAATTTGTGTGTAGATCAAGGAGTCTTCCCGGATCTAATGAAACATAGTAAGGTTATACCACTTTTTAAATCCGGGGACAGTAAAGACACGAATAATTATAGACCAGTATCGGTGCTGCCGGTTTTCAGCAAGATATTTGAAAAGATAATGCTAAATCAAATGCTCATTCATTTTAATACGAATAACATCCTACACGATAAACAGTATGGTTTTACCAAAGGACGTTGTACGACCGACGCTGGTGTCACCTTATTAAAACACATCTTTGATGCGTGGGAAGAGGCACAAGATGCTATAGGTGTTTTCTGCGACCTGTCGAAAGCGTTTGATTGCGTTAATCATGAAACATTTCTTTTGAAACTTGAGCATTACGGGCTAGGCCAATCAGCGTTGAGTTTAGTAAAATCTTATTTAAATGATAGACAGCAATTACTTCAAATAAACGGTGTCAATTCGTCCGGGTTAACCGTGAAAATGGGGGTACCCCAGGGTTCAATTTTGGGTCCTTTCTTATTCCTAGTCTACATTAACGATTTACCCCATCTATTGAATAACAATTTAAACATGGTGTTATTTGCTGATGACACTTCTTTGATTTTTAAGATAAATAGACGTACGAGTAACGTTGACGACGTAAATGACGTCTTGCGACAGGTTCAAAATTGGTTCACGGCTAATAATTTAGTTTTAAATGCTAAAAAGACTAAGTGCGTAAAATTTGCCTTGCCGAATGTCAAAAGTACTGATTGTGACATTATCTTGGGTAGGGAGAAGCTAGAATTTGTCGATAAAACGGTATTCCTGGGGATCACGCTAGACTCAAGGTTGCAATGGGGTCCTCATTTAATATCACTTGCAGGGCGGCTAAGTTCGGCAGCTTATGCTGTTAGAAAAATTCGTCAGTTTACTGATGTAGATACCGCGAGGCTAGTCTATTTTAGTTACTTTCATAGTATAATGTCTTACGGTATCTTACTATGGGGAAGGGCTGCAGACATTGATTCAATTTTTATTCTGCAAAAACGAGCCATCAGAGCGATATACAATCTTCGCCGGCGCGATTCTCTAAGGGAACTGTTTAAGGACATTAACATCATGACGGTACCTTGTCAATATATTTATGAAAACATCATGTACGTTAGAAAAAATTTACATCTTTTCAGTAAAAACGGTGACAGACATAATTATGTTACTAGAAATAGGGACCAATTAATCCAACCAGGTTTCAGGCTGGCTAAAGTAGCATCATCTTTTATGGGGTACTGTATAAAATGTTACAATAAAATACCTCCCCACATTCTAGAACTGAATGAGACGAAATTTAAAACTTGTGTAAAACGCACACTATGCAGGCAAGCATATTATAAGTTGGGGGATTACATCGCTGATAAAAATGCTTGGCTAAATGCTGGTCCCGCTCCGCAGTCATTAGGGCGCAAGAACAATTAGTGATGGCCAAAAAGTTTTGAAGTATTGTTGGAGCTGCTGAAGACTGTATGAATATATTTGTATTGTATAAACTCAATTTCTTTTAGTATTATATAACTGCCCAGCATATGTGTGAGTACTATGTTCCGACTGTAAATCTACCTATGTGTCGTTGGTTGACTTCTGTGTGCCCTGGCATTTGAGTGTGTCATGCTCTCTCTAATTTCTCTCTGATGGTGGCACATGTGTTGGATCATTCGGTTCCCTCCATAATGGTTGAGCTGAGTGGTGCCGATCCATGCGTCATGTTCGTGAACGGGCGCCATCAGTTGGGATTGGTCATAACTTAGCTGCCTCCGCCTGTTATTGCATTTTTATGTTGAAATTGTTTGTTACTCTAGACGCTTTTACGTGCACGTCTTTTTGCATTGTTCTCTCATATATGTATTTATTTCTTAACAAGAATGATGTAACCAAAAACTTGTAATTGAAACTGATGGAAAAGAGTGTCCGTGGAGTTTCTTGAAAATTCTTCTCCATTGAGATCTACTGACGTTTGCGAATTTGCAACTAGAGTCATATTTTTTTTTGTTTGACAATTCAAAAGTACCTTTAAGGTTTATTTGAAATAAACTATTTTGATTTTGATTTTGATTTTGAATGAGCTACATCGGCGCATATATCAGGTGCGAGCTCGGAAGGATAATCGGGTTTATTGGAAGGGTTTAATGAAAGCCATCAGTCACGTGACCGCCGCCACGGGTACATTCCGGCTACCATGTCCCGCTAAGCTTGGTACAGGGTCTCCGAGAAACCAATCTATATACCTATACTACAGAACATTCGACTTAATGAGCGTTGTCGACATGGACCGGCCGCATCAATATTGAATAAGCCCGGATAGTCCAATCTTATCAGCATTATCTTAAATAGGATTGGTTAGCCAACAGCCCTTTGTTTTTTTTTCATACAATTTGATTTAATGAGTATATTTATTGATGGTATAGAAAAGCTTATCATGTTAGCCTATGTTAGGTAGATATGTCTCGTTGTAGGCATAATAATGCTTTTAACGATAACAAATTGGATTGCATTGTTACTTGTGTTGTATTAACCTGTTCTCTCTGATTGGTTAATGAAGTTTATATGTATTCGTCTCATACCCCCTTTCTCCGAACTTCCTATCTGATATCAAGTTGAAGTGAGTAAGCTCAGACGTCAAGGTCCATTAAATTCTGTGTTGTGTTTGGCAATTAGTCTCTCCCAGTAGTAAACGTCTTGGTCTCCGAGCCAGTCAGTCATCCTTAATGTTTCATATACCTACATTATACACAGGTACGACGTATGTCACTGTGGATTATTCATTCCTATTCCTCTTGTTTTATTAATACAAGCGCGATAAAAACAATATGTATTGTTTTATAAGACCAAAAAATAAGTTTCAAAGGTCATATTTTTATATATCTCATTCAAGGACAAAAGCCGTCACATCTTCCGACAGCAGTAATCAACACTCAGTATTCGGATCACGCCGCATATTAATCTTCTAATAGAAAGAATATCGTGTCAAAGACAATAGAGGATCACGAGCGAACATAATAGAGGAAGTATAATTCACAGGCGGAGACAGCCCCATTTTCCTGTGACCAAACAAACTTCGACACTATTGTGGGTAAAACAGTAACACTTCTTATGACCTCAGGGCATTTCATCCCGAAAATATTTTTCCTTATGTCAGGCGTTAAATGGGCTCCAAATATATCGCTATTTTGTCTGCTACAATACACTGTTGAGAATAAGTTTAGATATTTGTATTTTAGGATAAGCACAGAATTTATAATAAATCTTAGATCCCTTTAACTTGTTAAGAATTTCTCTATTCTTCATTAAAATTGCATCTTCCAGACTAACAATAATTTATTCACGACGTTAATTCTGCTTACAACAATAATTGTTCTGCGCTGTTCGGCTGAATCTTTTAATAAGTTCTCAATTATCTTTGATGTTACGACCCTTTTTACCTTTGACCCGCGCGTATTCAAAGGTCCTTTGCTGTCCGGCGACTTCAAAGCGAACTATCTCTAAGCTAGCTTACCCTTTGTGCGACTAGCTGGTAATCCGGACATTGTCTGCGTCAAATTCCTATTTGACAGATGTTTTTTGGTCGCGTCAAGTATTTTGTCGTACCGTACTTAACCTAATTGGTCTCGTGCCGAAGACTTGCGTGACGTAACTCATACTTTACGCTTATATTTCGCTAACAGACATGAAATGTATGTGACCTCGGACCAGCTGGAGAGCTTTTGAGTGTACCTACACCGCTTTTCTTGGAATCAAGTTGTTCGTACGTACATAATATTATTCAGTTCCTTCATTTTATCTCCACATATATGGTCTTTAAATTTGCTCTATTAATGTTATCGTTCACATCAATATAGATCGGTGAATGTTCGAAAAAGTTAAATCGAGGGACCAAATCGTTTGAAGCAAGCGAAGCTTTGGTTAAATTACCCAATCAACATATAAAGTGGCTACTCAGTAAATGGCGCTTGAATCCAGTCACTAGAGATAAATGAATGTCACTGATTAGATACTAAAAGCTCAGTAATCGATTCGGCTGTTTGCTGGCCAGAGCTAATTTTAACAGTGTGATGACAAAGTATCACGCGTGCCTATCAGAATTGTGCGGTGAGTGCCAATTACCCAGAGCACACACCGAGCACATTTAATGTATACTATATACTGCCTGTAGTTGTATCACTATGAAGCTATGCCAACACAACTAAGAACCAACAATCTGAGCATGAAACTGAAAGTAATTCAATATCAATAGCGGCCATAAAAAATAAAAAATGTATTTGGAAAAATAAGTAAAGAAAATCCAACAAAAATATGACCGTGATACCGAAAACCGAACTGTTTTCCCCATTACGCTTTCCACAACAATGACAATAAACTATGTCGCGATGGCTCCATTTCGGGTGTTTTTATTTTTTTCGGGCTAAACTTACATGCGTGGTCGATATTATTTCTGACTTTAACATACAAAGCGGTATGCGATAGTTTCGTGAAAATGTCGCAAAACCCACACAAGTACATTTGGTTTCCACAGTTACCAGTGAATTTCGTTGATTTGTGTCAGTGGAAGTCATCAGTGCGGCACGGTACATTAGGCAGTTGAATCGCTGTCAAAGCAATCACACGTTTTTGGTAGCATTTGGCTGATACCAACTCATTATGTTGCTCAGTCGTGCGGCCGAACAAACAGCGGCGCGTCGTCGGCGCCCGCCGCGTGCCGGGCGGAGCCGCACGGAGCCGCGCGGCCGCGGTATAATCGACGCGGATAACGGCCGCCAGTAATTACCTTCCCGGATTTTATTTCCACAGATAACATCGACAATGTAGGGGAAACAATGGAGACTCTCAATTTATTCAGATTAATCGATTATTGGCACTTTCTTCGTTCGTCAAACTTTCGTATGGACGTAGTTACAATCAATGGGGATGTGAAAGCTGAGCGCAGATGTCGCTGGCGGCGCAATGGCCGCTGTAAAATCATTTTTGCTTTGTTTACATCACGTTTTTTTTTGTTATTTTTTGTGCTTAAACTGGTCTACCATCGTTATTGATAATGTGTATTGTCCCTGGAACGAACTAAAGAAATGAGGAGCAAGGATAACTGGAAAGAAAACAGATCTTATTGAGAGCCAGACTTTTATATAATAAAATATTTTTCATCGGTGATATATTCTAGATTTGGCTATTTTTTTAGTTGTAAAGAGTTATTTCTTACTTGACTCATGGTAGGAAAATTTACAAAAAATGAGAGAACATTACTTTAAGTTGTTGGTATTCTTTACGTTTTAGGTTAGAAGTTTTATTTCATTTTCGGCAATCAAAGCCCTCAAGCTTCTGAAGGCCAAGCAAATGACATTCCTGCTTTAGAACTTTACAATACGTTAATAGCTCCACTATATCGCCGAAGATTACCAAGCAACATGATCTGAGTTACTTTGACAATTATATAACATACCTATAAATATGTATAGCCTTTTCCCAGCTTTTTTTAGCATTGTACATTTGGGCAACAAATTAACACCGGGGTTGGTACAGCACACAGAGACATATTACGAGAAAACTAAAATTTACTGAATGATAGCTTACAAAATGTGTGGATTTGACAGCTTTCAATAGCCATTTCATAGCGACGATGCGCCACCTATCGTGAAAAAATGGCAGTTCACATCTCCATTAAGTAGGTAGATACTATAATTTAAATGCTGTTGTTTGTTTTTTTTGTTTCCTTAACGCGTACACTAAGGATTATACCGTTTTGATGTCAAGGTTCTACAATCTCAAGTCCAAGCGTGTTGATTACAGTATAATCCCCAAAGGACTGCTCATTAACATTGTAAAGTTCCATAGGATATAATCCATGTTTTGTGGCGGACGTATACGTACACTTAAGCACCAATTAATACAAGTATGTAAAGCTGTTTCCAAGGGTATATTAGTAATTATATTAACACCTAATTACCCGAAATTGCGTAACAAAGGCGTCTTGCATAAGTTTTATAGTGCCGCAAGAAGAAATTGGCTAATTTAAGATAAGAATTTGTTTTCCAAAGTACTTGTAACACAAAGAAGGTGGGTGTAGAGTGTAAACTTATGTACCTACCTAAATAAACATGTTGGTGTATGGCGCCGTAATTAGTTGGCGCCCTGACGTTAACTTACTGCATACCTACCAACACTACAGGAGGATCTACTCGTAATGGATGGGTATCTTTATAAATTATCTGCCGCAGTCTGTTGTTCTACATGAGTTGTAATTAACGCACAAACCCTGAAAGCATTGCACAAGTTTAAGAAAGGGTATCATGGTTCTTAGTGAAGATGTTCATTTGAAATTAGTAAACGTACCAGTCGTACGGAATAGATCGATACGGCAATAACGATATGCAAATCAAGCGATACTGAAGACAAATATCAATATACAACTACTCGAGCGGTGACCCAGTTATATAAGGACTTGATCGGCATCTTAACTTCGCACGCAAAGTTCATTAACATGATTAAACCATGTAAAATAAACCTTAGTATACAACGGCAATACAAGAGTAACATTCGACAAATTAATAGTAATGCAAGCGTAATTAAATATAATATAACAATTAGCAGAGAGCGTCAGACGCTACCAACCCGGCAATATTCGTATTGCTATTTGCACTTTATCTACACACATTGCTGCGGTAACACATGCTGGACAATGTTATGTCGCAACGTGGACCTCAAGCTTAGAGCAGAATTTAATTCATTTACAACGATGGAGAAGCTAAAATGGCAGGAGATTGCAACGTGACACAACGACAAAGAAAAAAGATCAATACACTCTTATCAGCTTTAGTAACCGCGCTCACGGCATCAGGTGCAGGTTTTTTATTTTTTCACTTGTTTCAGCAAAACTCTTCGCCGTGAATGAATGAACGGTAAACGTTCAAAAAGTTTCCAATTCAATATTTCAACATAGTCTGCGGAAACAATGAAAGTACAATGTTCATTTTTCTCGAATTCAGTTTGTGAGGAGCTGAAAAGTTTTCGTGCTATTACTGTATCCTTCGATTTTGTAAATAAGTATTTAAATACACTGCTTTAAAAATAATACATATCCACGCGGCGGAAAATTAATGAAAAGTTGTAGGAGTATTCAATTTAAGCCGCAACTTTGTTGTAAACTTGTTGTTTATGTTTGCCAATAGGGCCCAATTTTGCGTGAAGTTAAATATACATTTGGAAATCGCAGCAACAAGCCACAGAACAGTGTTGTTGTGATATTTATCGCCATTGTGTGGCCTCCTCCCTCCGCAACATAGCTGCAAATACAATGATAGGGTTTGCTGAATTGCGATACGGTTTCATGTGGGACGCTAAATCTGTGGATTAGTTTAGTTTTAGGTCAGCAATTTCTAAAGGATACATTGTTGAAATTACGTATTGTATAAGTGATACGTGGTAAAGTAAAAGATAACATTATTTTCTTGGTTTGCTATGCAATTTAGTTTCCCTGTTCACAAGTTAGGAAACTAGTAGATAAACTCAATGTACGAGCAACCATAGCCGCACATGCAATGAAGTTGTTTCAGTCTGTGCCGTGTTGTTACTCCGTGCTCCGGGCACGTAGGACATAGTTTCTCCAGTGATGTCGCCTAATTTACACAGCTGTCCTAAAGTACAGCATCCTAATTTGGCACTATACCATTCCGGAACATGACTGAGTTCCTAATTGACTTAAGGGAATCCCTAGAGACTGGATAAAAGATAGCAAGTTTCTTATTGCCGCACTTCTTGTCCTGTTAGGCGCCTCCTGCCTGAATAAACTCTGATTGTATGCTGCCAACCAATTGTTAACCCAAAAATACAGCCTCATTTCTCTGATAAAGGCATTGTTAATGGGATACAATCGGAACTCAATCAAGAGTAAGACCCTTTTTTGAGCAGTTACTTGTTGTGTAAAAGTTTAAGATGTAAATGTAGGTACAACGGTTTGTGGGTAAAAACGTTTAATTAAGTAGGTACTAAGCTGTTCAATCTTTTCCTTTTTAAACACCCTAGTGTGTTTTATGAGTATGGGCAAACTCTTGTTGGCTTTTAATATGAATGTTAATACTAAAACTTTTGCATATATGCGTAACCCAGATACGCAAAAGATTTTGATATATTTTATTATATAGTAGGTAGACTAGACTAGACAACATTTATAAGTAATTAATTTCGCGATATAATACTTAAACGTGAAGTTTGAGCAAGTAATAATATTAGAAGAAATTGGTTCACTTATAAGTTATTTATAAATATTTCTGAGCAGAGAGCGTCTTGGTCCAAAAAGTTGTACACAATATTTATTTTAAGAAGGCCTTTTTATTTTCCTAAGGATGATTTAATGGACAATTTAAGCGCTAAAAGACGACGCACGTATAATGGAATTTACAATGTCAGACTGTCTCCAAGGATGATTTAAGAAGATAAAGTCTCATATAAGTTAAAGTTGACCTTGCCTAGATTTCGCCTCACATTTAGTTTAAGTTATTTCGTAGGGATTGCCCGGGATTTAGAAGTTTTATTTTCTCCGTTTATCCGACGACAAAGAAACTGGATTACATGAAGCAGGTAGGTACTTAGTTTCAGTCATAAGGATTTGTGCAAACTCCTGCTGTTTCGTACCTATATTATTTATCTAGGATTTGTTCGAGTTACTTGTGACCAGGTTTTACTCGTAAGCTGTACTTGATTCAACATATTTGATGCTTACGTATATTTTGAAAAAAATATCTTATAGTTAGCAAGTGGTTATTATGTAAGGTTGTAGGTAGGTACAGCTCTTAAATAAACTGAATAACAAAAACATATTACAGTTCCATTATAAGAACCGATTTATTTCAAAACAACAAATACTTAAGTTGTGTCTTGCCAAAATAGTTTGTTTGTAAGTACTCGTATATTGGTAAAATTTTAGGACCAGCTTTATCTTATAAGTGGTCCGACGGTCCTTTGCCATATACCTACTCGTATTACAAAAGTATCTCGTATAACATAACTTGAATTTGCTAAGCATTTTTCACACATCGACATGTAAAAGTGTTTGTACAAACCTACTTACAGAAATAAATCATTTATCTTTTTTTATCATTTATCATTTTTATCACAGTTATAGGGAAGTACTAGATTATTGCGACAACATTACTTGCATTAAAAATGCCACACTTACAGGTTTAGCTCATTTTCTTAAGCTAAAATATATATTTTTTATAAATGTAAGTTTTGAATCTCAAAATTATATTTAAAAAAAAATTATAACAAGTAGAGAAATTTCTCGAAACAAGATACATATTTTCAAGATGATTTTCTTACCGTACCGTGTTATATCGAAAAACTCTTCGGATTTTAAATATAAAGCTCCATTTTATACCGTTGGGTGTGCTCTAAGTAGCAGAAATAATACTCACTGACTGGTTAGAGTTTATCCAGACACTAAGACTTGAGCTTTGCTGCTGCAATGATTTTTAGGAACTGATACTTAGGATTTATAATTGCGGAAACGTTGGGAACTGCCTGTTTTATTTGGAGTTAGTGTCTGCGGAGCTAACAGAATGGTGCTACTACATAGTCTAGAAAACATGACGTACTAAAAGTCAGATTTGGCGAAGCTTTGTGTCTTCTCGCAATGTTCCTTTAAATATGTCACTGGATTATTGCAAACGCCAAACACCGTAAGTTTGTACCCAATAAATCTTGCAAGGTTATAAAGTCTAGGTAAATTGTGAACAGATGATTTCGAATACAATAAACTCCATCCAAATTCAATAGATTATGTGATACTGTAAAAGGGGGACGCAGCCAGGGGCTGAAAAAAATACTATTCGACTTCTACGACGTATATTCAAACGTGCCGCCCGTAGGTCGGCTCTCACAGAAGTGCCCGCTAAACAAAAAACTACACGCGTTCGATATATTTCTAAATATTCTGTATTCGATTTCCTTCCAAACTTAAAATAAATATAAGCTGCCAGCTTTAGGTGTCAGCGGCCGAACAGGTTGGTCGTCTTATGTGGAAAACCTCTACAATACTTTGTGAAGAGTGAAATAAAAAACGTTGTCATTGTCATTATACAATATCCGTGCCTTATTGAGAAGAAAGACACACAACAGAGCAAGACACGATTATAAACTAACGGTGTTTGAGCAGTAATCTGTTGTCATACATTCGTGATTGTTTAAACCCAACTAAAATTTTATTGAAGTAGGTAAGCATGCGCTACACGTTTTCGCGACGAAAAACACTAGCCTATACAGATTTATGCATGAACAGCTCAAATGAAATTTATTTGAAGATAAATTCAAGTACGTAAGCAGGCTTCAAGCAAGATAAATCTGTCGGTACCGTTTACAGACATTGTACGAAAAGGTGTGCGCGGCCTTTTGTGTCAGACGAGATAATACTTAGTTTGCGTGGAGATAGCACAAACTGCGATCACCGGGTCAATGTGTCCAAGTGAACTGTGGCTGCGATAAAATCTTTTAATAATAAAAAAAGTTAAAAGGGGACTATTTGTCACATTTTTATGATGTCGGTAAGATGCTATGCAACGCTATTTATAGCCTACATAAAGAATGTCGTGATAAATGTGTGTCGGAATGATTAGACAGAAGCGACACTGACAAATGGCATTGTAAGGACGCTGAACATCTGTTATTCACAAGAATAAGATAAATACGGAATGTTTTTGTTACATGAAGCTCGCCACTTTAGGGACTCATTGGACAGATAAAGGTTGCTTTGTTTGCGATCGTGTACTGTATACATGTGTAGTTTTATGTAAAAACTAATATCTGAACGGTTCGAGGTCAGGACTCAGGGTCCTTTTAAATCTTTTTCCACTATGTAAAGCAAACAAGATTTGATCATAAAGTTATTAAAGTGTAGCAGAACGGTATTGAGGCGACAGTTGTTTAATATTGACGCAGGACAGATTTACTTAATCGAGTTTAACTCGGCGCTATTGTCTTCCTTTGTCCCAATTCCAAATGAATTACTCATCTCGCGAATAGAAAACCAAAGTATTTCTAACTTGTTTAATTATTTTCATACTTTTTTAAGTTTCGTGTCAAACCAGTCCCACTGGAATTTGGACTGGTCCACAAAAAAATTGTTTCAAGGAAATAGACGTGAAAAAGAAAATACTACAGTAAAACAAAACTTCACTGAGCGATGTTATTGTTTTAGGAATTCTAAAACAATAGCATTGTGCCCAGTATTTCGTTAGGTTAGGTATATTTTTTATATGGAAATGAAAGAGGTAAAATGCTCCGCAAACAGGATCCGAACTTGTTTGCTCTAAGATTTTATGATAGGGTCCCAGGTGCGATGCTACAATTCGAAAGTCCACAATGATGCGTCAACTCGTCTTTGGTAATTTTATAGGTACATACAGTATGCGAAAGTTTTTTATGGGAGAGAGGTTCAGTTGATATTTCTTTGACAAGCCCTTATACTGAATGCTCATACTCAAACTCAAAATTGGCCACACCTACCAATCAACTGCCAACCAATCACAACTCTCGAGTTTGGCATATGATTCTTCAGCTTGACATATGTGTACTTAATAGAGCAAGAGACGCACCAGACGCTACTGTAGTCTTTCTAAACAAAATGTTTGCTAAGTATTGAATGAAAATAAAAGTCCAAGGTAGCAAGTACGAATAAATTCCAAGTACATGAAACATTTTCTGTCGCTTTATACTTCTTAGCCAGCTCAGGTTGCCTGGAAGAGATCGCGGCATGCGATAATGCTGCCCATTGTATGTGTATTAGATTTAAGTCTCTTTTAATGAATGTATTTTATGGTGTACAATAAAGCATATATTAAATAAATACATGCTAAAGCTATTAATTTCCATGGCTATTTGGTTAAAAGAATTCAGTAATTTCTGAAGCATCTAGGACTTTGGACTTGAGCAGGTTAATGTAAAAAAAAAACAAGATAACCAATCACAACTTTCCATTTCCAGTTTGAGATTAGTTGAGTATGAGCAAGAGCATTTACCGGCCTGTGGAGTCTCTTTCTAGAAATAGATTTGCTAAACTTATGCCTACTGGACAAGATAAAATTATAAGAACTTTGTTTTACCTCAAAAAAACCTGCAACATGAAAGACCGTTCTTTTTCTTTCCCCTCGAATCACAGCGATAGACCGGAACATACATATGCATTGTTGTCAAACTTTATGGAAATTCTAATAAACTTGGGTTATTATCATTCAAATGTCCTTCCGAAATGTAAAAACAGTTTTTTTCGCTTGTCGTATTTACTTACTTCTTGTTTCAAATTCTGAAGTTTGTCTTACATTTTACAGGAATATGAAAAAGGAATTTTGATCCACGGAATAGTAAATAAGTGTTAAGTAATTCCTTGTTTAACAAGCTTTTTGAACTGAAAGGTACGTAAAAATATATCACTTCTTGTCAATACACATCCAATGAGCCCAAATACGATGGTGCTATCTTAGGCTCTAGACAAGTGGCATTCGATGTCAGCGAAGGCGATAGTCGAAATGTCAAAATGAAACACGGAACCACACTTACGTGGCGTGGCGTGTCGTGGCGCCTTCCGACGCAGTTGATTGGCTACAAAACTCGTTGCGTTATGACGTAGGATGGAACAGAGTCGTTTGATTGGTGTATCCCGCGACACGCCACGCCACGACACGTAAGTGTGGTTCCGACTTAAGGGATTGATCACGTGATTTTTTGATGTCTCTTGTCAATCCCATACAATTTTGCCGTTTTGACAATCTTTATCGCCACACTTTCGATGATAGAATGTCACTTGTCTAGGGCCTCTCGTCTGATTAAGGGCTTGTATACAAAACTGCGAACCGGCGCGATGCGAATTCGCAAAGCAGAAAACAGCTAAGCAGTAACAAGCAACAAGCTCGTAAATATTTAAGATGCGACATCGCATCGCAGTTTTGTGTACAAGCCGTAAGGTGTTGCTATGGCGACATTCCGGTGCCATCAGTAAACCAGCTCCATAGTATCATATTATTTAAATGTTTTCAAAGTTACTTAAGTACGCCAAGTTCCAGCTTAATCGTATGTTAAGAAGTGCTTGAAAAATGGGTTAATAGTTACTACTAGGTAATATAAATTTTGTATAAAAAAAAAACTAAGGCCATGTTAAAAATCTCAGATAAAACCCATTTAAAGTAAGTAATTTATCGAGACAACTTTTGCATCCGTATTATCAGGTCTTAGCTCGGTGAACGCAATACCTCTAGTTTTCTTGTTAAAACAAAGGCGTGTGGTGTCCTCGTTAACAAAGCGGTCTGAAGAAACTTGAAAAAGAACCTACATTAGCCGATATTGTCCGGGCTATTTGCAAGAATATTCTTATGCAATATTTTTGTTCTACTTTGTAAAATATCGAGAAATGAGTATATTTATAAACTGTTGCTGTTAGAGCAACTTTTGTAAATAGGTATCGTTTCATCTTGAGTTATGCAGATAAGATGCAGGAGCATTAATGTAAATTAAATTTTACCTATCTGAATACAAACGGCATCAACTGACCAACATATACGGCATAGTTTTTAACCTACCTGTGTGTACTTATGTTTTGACACATTTAACTTTTGTACATTCCCCTTTTAAGGGCCTACCACCGCTTTAGTGCCGTAAAACGGTTATTTTCTAAAGCATACTCCTTAGTAAAACCTAGATCAAAAGGTTTGAAATAAATAAATACTTCTTACGAGTATTAGTTCATGTATGCTGTGTCTATCGCATCATATTGTATACTATGCTTGTATCATATTGCTTGTATTATTAGAATAAACGGTGTAACAATTGTAGATAGGCCAATAAATAAATAAATAAATAAATAAATAAGTAAAATGTACATTATTTGTGAAACTTGGTTTTTTCGTGTAACTAATAGTTTTGCTTTCAAATTCAAATTCAAATTTCATTTATTTCAATCCAAAGATCATATATGTTTTACATTTGAAATCAAAATAATAATATATTACACTAAATATGTCTTTATAAAAATAATTAATTAAATTATATATACAAAATTAAAACAAAATTTAAAAATAAATTCCAATTACAAAATCAAATAAAATTATAAAATCAAATAAAAATAATAAAATAGAAATAAAATTATTAATAATACGCCTGCCTCTGAGAAATTTGTTTGTTTGTCATTACATTAATCATATAACAATGGTTAATGACAATCAAACCTGTTTGCAAATACGCTCAGGATGGTGTTGGAGGTGGTCCGGAGCCTGCGCCCCAGAGATGTGCACCGCTTTCGTATCGTCGTGTAGAAACAGTCAACACGGGCGTCGGCGAACATCCCCGACGCGCAGTACAGCTCCGACAGAGCACTCGACCATCGAACGACATTGACCTGGTTAAGATACCAGTACTTGAAAATTTCTATCAGCTCGATAGGCATTGAAATGTTCTTTAATTTTTGCCATAAGAGGTCATAGCTAACCAGGTCGAAAGCCCTAGAGAGGTCGAGAAAACAGGCATAAATAGATGTGCTCCTATCAGAGTAGTACTTGACAGTTTGCTTCAAACACAAGATAGCTGACTCAGTAGACAGTCCTGGTTTAAATCCAAATTGATTGTCGTGAGTGTTTACGTACCGGTCAAGCTGTGTATCAAGCAAACTGTCAAAAACCTTAGCAAGCACTGTGGCTAGTGAGATTGGCCTGTAGTTGCTCGTGTCACTTAGGTCACCGGTTTTACTCTTCGCAATTGGTACCACCACGGTCCTCATCATTTCTGCTGGTACCTAAGCGTGTCCCATACAAAATGTATATAACATGGCAAGAGCTCTAGGTAGGTGGACACCGGCATGCTTTAGATGCTCAATGCTCAGGCTGTCATGGCCAGGAGATTTTCCACGCGACATTGACTTAATAACAGCCCGAAAAAATAATTAACCGATCAATTAACCGCTTTAAAAAAATAATTAACAACACAACATTTTGTCGCTACTTTTGAATACTCCTCCAAAAAATATAGAATGTTTGAAAATATTTTAAAACAGAAAAATCGATGGCTAGAATTCCTTCATTACTGAAACAGCATATGTAAATCAAAGAATATTATGCAAACAAAACTTTCCAAAGGAGGTTTTATAATGATATTCTGGCTCCGAGCGGTCGCATGGCCAGTACTGCGAAAACATTGGGGAATATATACGCCTTAATGTAAATCACACCTTCCTGTGTGTGCCCTTCAGTGGCCCTTCCAGTATGGATACGATTCAATACTAAATTATATGTATATTTAAAATAACGTCTTAAACTCGCAACTCTGTCGGTAGCTTCGATTATAAGCTTCTTCTGCAACACACCTGCAACTTCCCAGTCACGTTGATCTAATTGTCAGCCATTAATTTACATTTGTATCTATCCACGGCGTAAACTTACTACGCAAACTGAACCCCATAAATAGCCGCGTCGATACTCATTGATTTGCACATCGCGGCATCTATTTCCATGTCACCGCTGATATAGAATCCATTATAAATCTATAGAAAAAACCATTTGTAGAACAAATTGCGCGACACGCTAGAACACGTCGTAACATAGATTACCATAGTAAGTAACTACCGGCGAAGAATTTTTTTATTCTATTGTTCCCGGAAGACGGGAGAGTAATAGTTTTTCCATTAGGAGAATTGCGACGCTGATTGACTAGAGATGTGATCGCCGAGACTCCAATCTTTTAGCCAATTTTGTATTATTAAAAAGCTGTTCCCTTTATAAATGAATTCGAGTCGGGGAAAGTGAAAAATTGGATAAATTATAATAAAATTAGGGAGATGATTCTACATAAATCTCTTTACTTTCGAAACTTATTTGTGATATAACAGACGCTTTCGTCATCCATTTTCTTTTGCTACAAGACGATTGAAGGTTTCTAAGTTGTCAAAAGAGGTTCTTAACACATTACTAAATGAGATGTCTAAAGTTCTTTCTCCACCAAAAAATGCTACTACTTGTGTGTGTATATGTGTAATAATAACCATTAATAGAAATTGAATCTATAACGAAAATCCGATTTAATTGTGGGATCAGAGACAATAGTTAGTGGAGTGTGAGCCGCGGCGGTGAAGGGTTGACACCCAATGTGTCTGGTTTGTGCCGCGGTTAGTTCCAACGTGACACATGTCGGTACTATCGCTGGCCGCTCTGAACTGAGCAGTGAGCACTACACACGCCCCGTTTATGTGCTTTTATTATTAAAAGAATGAGTGGGTTTTCTTCAATTGTTTCCTTTCCCGTTTAAAGCTGCTCGTAAAGCTAGAAATGAATTCTTAAAATCATTATCTGCTCTGGCATTTTACTATTGTTTTGCTAAAAGTTTATCTTGCTACAATAAATCTAGTCAATTCTAACTTTAACTTAACATAAGGTCAATTTATTAAATGGTTCACATAAACAGTCCATAAACTATAACAGTTCCGAAAGTCTACCGGTTCATTTATAACCTCTAAAGTAACCTAGAGTCATTAAGTGCGGGTAGAATCATGGCACAACTTGTTCTTAATAATTCAAACATAAGTTACGGCTCCTGAAGACGTCATTGGCGTCTTGGGCACGATTACTTAGACTACTTAAGTCTACGCTGGCATTTAAAGGGTTAGTAGTAATTACAGCTTTTAATTGTTTTTCCTCATCAAGTTGAATAAAGTTTGTTTTTTATCCGTCTGCTCCGCTTAATGGATGTTTTGGTAGAGGAATGGTTTTATCAATTGAAGGTCTGGTAATTGGCTTCTCGTAAACTTTAAAGGCCAAAGTGTTAATTGGCCTGTGTCGAATTACAGGGCTAAATGAAATGGAAACTGTATTTTCCTGCAATGGATTTTATTTCTTCGTAAAAGAACAAGAAATAGAAACATTGGCTTCATTACCAAGCCGTGTATCTGTCTGTTACAACACAGTTTTTTGGCGGTCCTCTTATGTTTTCGTCGAAATCGCAAAATGAAAAGGTTTTTTTCTCTTATTTTGACTTTTCTAGTATAACAATCACTGTTCACCAAGGTTCGGCTTTGAGTCCATTCTTGTTCATTGATAGTGGTTTTGTTCGGTGCGTCGAGACGTGTTACCCAATAGTCAATGAACAAAAATTAATAAATCAGCCCCAATCTCTTTTGATGTACCTCCGAATTCTTCTCCGAAATTCCTTCTATCTCTCATTTCATTCATTTATATGAAGAATATTATCCGCTCGGCGAATTTACAACTTTTCGACCGTCTTACACATTATCCTACCTAAGTTAGAACAAATGACAATGCCATTTAATATTTTCTTTACCTATGAAATTGCCGTTTTTATGAGGTAAGCTAACGTATTTTTTCTACATTTTTTATTTCTATTAATCAAAATAATCACTCGTGCAATCGACGCATCTTTGCCTACGCAGTGGTAGTTTATTGATGCCCTTCTTGAAGAAATCAGCTGGACAACAAATTCTTCAAAGTCATTTTTTACTGCCTCTCGGGTATTGAATTTTTTTCCCGCCAAGAAGTTATCCAATTTCTGGAAAAAATTGTAGTCTGTGGCGCAAGATCTAGTGAGTACGGCGGATGACGGAGTGCTTCCAACCCCGACTCTTGTAACTTGGAGATCGTCTGCTGTGCAGTATGAGGTCGTGCGTTGCGGTGCAGGAGCAGTAGAGACGAGCGATTGACCATAGCTGGTTGGAGACGTGCGAGCTTCTCCATTATTGTGTTCCGTTCTTCACAGTACACATCTGCAGTAATGCTCATCCCATTTCGTAAGAAGCTGGCCCTAGACCACCAAATAGTGACCATCACTTTTCTAGGGGTAAGTTATCGTTTAGGGCATTGTGTAGGTGCTGAACCAGGATCCAACCAACTTGCTGAGCGCTTGCGATTGTCAAACAGAATCCATTTTCTGTCGCAGTTAACAATGTTGTTCAAAATTCCTTCGTTTGTGTGATTGTTGAGCAGTGCAAGCCTAGGCACGTCTCAACGCGTACTTCGCGCTGGGTTGAGTTCGTGGGGCACTCATTTGTCAAGCTTTTTTATCTTGCCAATTTGGCGCAAATGGACCAATATTGTTTTAATGCTTACGTCGAAAGCAGCTGCTAATTCAGCCGTAGATTGACTATTATCAGCTTTCACAATCGCCTTTAATTCGTCATTCTCGATCAAAGTTTTCGGACGGCCACGGGGTTCATTTTTCAGGTGAAAATTTCCAGAACGGAAGCGGGCAAACCAATAACCGCAGCCTTATTGCGTAAGTGAATACGGCAACGCAAAGGGTTTGACCGCAATCAATCGACCAATCACACAGACGGAAATCCACATCGCGTCATTTATGCCGCATGTGATTGGTCGCTTGATAGTGGTCAAACCCTTCGCCTTGCCGAATTCACTTGCCCAATTCGGCTGCAGGTGGTGCGTTCGTTTGTAGTGTTCGCTCCGTAAACGTCGTTGATGTTGCGTACCGCTTGTGCCGCGTTGTTGCCACGATGGTACTCATATTCCTTAATTAAGCGATGTTTTTAAAAAAATATATTCAAATGCGATGAAAACATAACTCAATCAATAAATAAATGACTAGTTTTGAAAAAGAATGCCATGTATTTAAAATAATTTAATTTGAAATTAGACTTTTTAGCTAAACAAAAAATGGAATAGAATAGAATATACTTTAGTGTACACCAAAAAAAATTACACATCTCTCTCAAGAAAACTTATTTACCACCAGCACTGCAGAACGGCAGTTTCATAGATAAAGACCTAGTATACTCTCGACGTATCAGATGGCACTAAGTATCATTTTATTTTTACAAAAGTCGAGACAGTAGTGTTATTTCCAAACAGATATATATTATGTTCATATCTATGCAAATATTTAGGTATGTTCCGAGAACGAAGAAAAACCCGGTGTCGGAGAATAGCGTGTCGTACACGCAAGGGATTCGTAACTTGTCAATTAGTATAAATTTTCCGAAAGACAGAGAAAACAAAAAATGTCAAGGAAAATATGAAACAAAACAAATTACAAAAAGGCTGTACGATGAATTCCGTAGTCTGATTTAATGTGACATTTAAAAAGTATAGACAAAAGTTATGGTTTTGACGGGATCTTGTTATTTTGTTTCTTCAACCATTTGAATTGTTTGTTAAATTTAGTTAAAGTTTTTATTACACATATATGAAACAGAAATAAAATAGGAATTTGTCATTTAAAAATAACGTACTAATTTAATAAGCGCACATAAATAATTTGAAAAGATATAAGTTCATAAACAGCGTTTTTCTTTCGTTGTCATCGGCTAGCGTAATTATTATTTTAGGTGCCAGAAAATTAAATATTGTGGGCTGTAAAGTCCGTTCCAAGCTCAAATAAACCATGCCATTTTCACATACAAAACAGGAAACCGAAGAATGTAAGTTCAGTGACGCTTATTGATTTTTATTTGATTGATGCTTATTGAGCGAAGAATGCAAGGTCTTGGAACGCTGTTCGGGATATTTTGAACGTTTATTTAGCTGTCAGGATAGTGTGCAAGGAGTGGATAAATGGACAGAAGCCACTAGTCATGACCCAAACTCAGACGAAGAGCAAAAGCATGAGAACGAAATAGAAATGTATGAGATTATAAAAGCACTGAGTGGGATGAAGATTGGCAAAGCTGCAGGGTAAGCAACACATAAGCCAGATAACAGAATTAAAGTGTACTAATAAGCAATTTAAAGTTTTATTACATAGTTATTAAAGCTTACGGGACCGACATATGCTGTATTGAATGGTTTTTGGGCTATTATTACTTTCAGCTTAATGAAGTCTTTATAGCAATGATTTCCTTTTTAGAAGATTTATATATATTTTTTATAAGGTACGTTGCCCCACACTAGCAATTTCTTCCTGTATCGTGGGTGCGATTGGTCATGAACAGAATTATTATAGCTACGCTATACAGTTTAAGGCATCCGCGACCCCTAAATACTGTATAATAGGTGACTTGATAGCTTTTATCTGAATAACTTTCGTATCAATTTTCATTATACTGCTGAATAACCTATGTTCTGTACTCTTCAAGCTATAATGCACTTCAATCACAATCACTTATTCATTTGCTGAATATTTGAGGTTTACTTACCTTTTTTATAGCAGAAGGCTTTATAATCGAAAATGAGTAAGCTCTTTCAACTAACTTAAAGCGCTTAGCGCATTATTACCATCAAATACTGCTAATAGCGTTAATAAAAATGATATGAAGATAACTGGATATTGAAGAGTCGTACGGCTGTTATAACTCTACGGAAGTAAAGCCGCCGCAAAGTAAGTAACCACGACAAAATGCCGCCGTGTAAAATTATAAAGTAAAAATTGCCCATTAAGAGGAAAATAACGGGAAGAATAAAACTTTTTTTTTTGTGATTGGCTTGTGCTTGACCATCATCTCGCCTGACGGAAAGCGATGATGTGGTCGACGATGAAGCACGCTTGCCTAGAAGAAACCTTATGAAATGAAACTGCGTTTTATTGATAAAGCCAGGTAGTTTTAGCACACTGACATTCACAAAAACATTGAAATTTTTTACTTGTCATGCCTAGCCCTATTATAAAACCCATTTTTAACCCTTGAATGGTAGCATTATCTAGTGGCGTTTAAAAAAAATATAGTAAAGATATATGTATATTCACAATAAAGCGCAATAATAATTCACTTGCCTTTAATATAAACACACAAAAAAGTTTAAAAAAATCAAAAATCAAAAATAGTTTATTTCAAATAAACCTTAAAGGTACTTTTGAATTGTCAAACAACAAAAAAATATGACTCTAGTTGCAAATTCGCAAACGTCAGTAGATCTCAATGGAGAAGAATTTGCAAGAAACTCCACGGACATTCTTTTCCATCAGTTTCAATTACAAGTTTTTGGTTACATCATTCTTGTTAAAAAAATAAATACATATAATATGTGAGAACGATGCAAAAAGACGTGCACGTAAAAGCGTCTAGAGTAACAAACAATTTCAACATAAAAATGCAATGACAGGCCGAGGCAGCTAAGTTATGACCAATCCCAACTGATGGCGCCCGTTCACGAACATGACGCATGGATCGGCACCACTCAGCTCAACCATTATGGAGGGAACCGAATGATCCAACACATGTGCCACCATCAGAGAGAAATTAGAGAGAGCATGACACACTGAAATGCCAGGACACACAGAAGTCAACCAACGACACATAGGTAGATTTACAGTCGGAACATAGTACTCACACATGTGCTGTGCAGTTATATAATACTAAAAGAAATTGAGTTTATACAATACAAATATATTCATACAGTCTTCAGCAGCTCCAACAATACTTCAAAACTTTTCTGCCCATCACTAATTGTTCTTGCGCCCTAATGGCTGCGGAGCGGGACCAGCATTTAGCCAAGCATTTTTATCAGCGATGTAATCCCCCAACTTATAATATGCTTGCCTGCATAGTGTGCGTTTTATACAAGTTTTAATTTTCGTCTCATTCAGTTCTAGAATGTGGGGAGGTATTTTATTGTAACATTTTATACAGTACCCCATAAAAGATGATGCTACTTTAGCCAGCCTGAAACCTGGCTGGATTAATTGGTCCCTATTTCTAGTAACATAATTATGTCTGTCGCCGTTTTTACTGAAAAGATGTAATTTTTTTCTAACGTACATGATGTTTTCATAAATATATTGACAAGGTACCGTCATGATGTTAATGTCCTTAAACAGTTCCCTTAGAGAATCGCGCCGGCGAAGATTGTATATCGCTCTGATGGCTCGTTTTTGCAGAATAAAAATTGACTCAATGTCTGCAGCCCTTCCCCATAGTAAGATACCGTAAGACATTATACTATGAAAGTAGCTAAAATAGACTAGCCTCGCGGTATCTACATCAGTAAACTGACGAATTTTTCTAACAGCATAAGCTGCCGAACTTAGCCGCCCTGCAAGTGATATTAAATGAGGACCCCATTGCAAGCTTGAGTCTAGCGTGATCCCCAGGAATACCGTTTTATCGACAAATTCTAGCTTCTCCCTACCCAAGATAATGTCACAATCAGTACTTTTGACATTCGGCAATGCAAATTTTACGCACTTAGTCTTCTTAGCATTTAAAACTAAATTATTAGCCGTGAACCAATTTTGAACCTGTCGCAAGACGTCATTTACGTCGTCAACGTTACTCGTACGTCTATTTATCTTAAAAATCAAAGAAGTGTCATCAGCAAATAACACCATGTTTAAATTGTTATTCAATAGATGGGGTAAATCGTTAATGTAGACTAGGAATAAGAAAGGACCCAAAATTGAACCCTGGGGTACCCCCATTTTCACGGTTAACCCGGACGAATTGACACCGTTTATTTGAACTAATTGCTGTCTATCATTTAAATAAGATTTTACTAAACTCAACGCTGATTGGCCTAGCCCGTAATGCTCAAGTTTCATAAGTAATGTTACATGATTAACGCAATCAAACGCTTTCGACAGGTCGCAGAAAACACCTATAGCATCTTGTGCCTCTTCCCACGCATCAAAGATGTGTTTTAATAAGGTGACACCAGCGTCGGTCGTACAACGTCCTTTGTTAAAACCATACTGTTTATCGTGTAGGATGTTATTCGTATTAAAATGAATGAGCATTTGATTTAGCATTATCTTTTCAAATATCTTGCTGAAAACCGGCAGCACCGATACTGGTCTATAATTATTCGTGTCTTTACTGTCCCCGGATTTAAAAAGTGGTATAACCTTACTATGTTTCATTAGATCCGGGAAGACTCCTTGGTCTACACACAAATTAAAAATTAAAGCTAAGTACGGCGCTATAGTCTGAATAATGGAGGTACAAACTTTGATGGACATCCCCCATAGATCTTCGGTCAGTTTGATCTTGATTTGCTTAAAAGCTTTTATTACTGATATTGGGTTTATATGTGAAAAGTTAAATTCAGTCGGGCAGGCTAGCGACGTACTACGTTAGCGTTTAATAAACCAGAAGCAAGCGAGGGCGAAGAATTTAAGGTTTCAGTAGTTTTAATTGGGATACTGGTAAAGAAATTTACAAATTCTTGAGCAACTTTTTTGTTATCTCTAATAAGTCCATGTGTAGTTTCAAGCGTGTAATCAGTATTATTTCTTTTGTTCCTATTCGTTTCATTGTTTATAATTTTCCAAACTGTCTTGATTTTATTTTCTGCGGTTTTAACCTTATTGCCAATGTATAAAGCCTTAGCTACTTTACACGTATTTCTAAAAATTCTTGAATATGTAGCAACATACTTATTAAAAGTTTCAGTGTTAATATAAGGCTTAAGGCCATACAGCTCGTAAAGTCTTTCCCTACTTTTCCTGAGTCCTTTAGTCGCCCAGTCACTGAATAAAAACTTAGGACTTATAGTTTTAGTTTTCTTCTTAAAAGTATTATTGAACTCTGTTTGAACTACTGAGAAAACTTTTTTATATAAAATATTACCATCATTCACTGTGAGGTCTTGATCACTTAACTTACTAATTAAAGTGCTGTTAAATTTATTTAATTTACCAGATGTTATTGGTCTGGATTGAATCTGCACTTGTTGTATTGATATGTTGGCCTCAAAGGTTACCTATGATCCGAAGGCAGACAATTTATAATGGCTTTGTCTAAGCAGTTGCAACAACAAAAAACATTATCAATACATGTAGCAGTAGTCACAGTTGTTCGGGTTGGTTCCATAAACACATGTGACAAATTAAATGATTTGAAGAGATTTAATAATCTACTGCTCTCTGAATTATTTTCTAAAATATTTATATTAAAGTCACCACAGATTATGACTAGTTTATTACCAGTTGCAAGTTTTGCCAAAACATCTTCCATCACTGATTCAAATATTGAGTAGTTTCCATAATTGGGGGGTCTGTAAACGCACACTATAACATGCTTATCCAGCTCAACGCAGGACAGTTCAACATTATGTTCGACTGATAGATCTACAATATCTTTACGAGGTTTTGATTTGATACCATTTTTAATTAATATGAGTGAACCTCCACGCAACATAATATTTCGGTTAAAACAACTGCCAACGGTATAATTTTCATAGTTAATTAGCATTGCATGATCTTTCAGCCAATGCTCAGTAAAACAAACAATTTCAAACATTGTTTTTTCTAAAAACAGTTCTATTTCCAATTGCTTCGCAGAAAAACCTTGAATATTTTGATGGAATAATTTCAAGGATTTCTGCTTAGCCCCTTTTTTTAAATTAACTAAGTGTGAGCAAGAAGGTACCTTCTTGACGGTGGATGTACTCTTAACTATTTCGTTGTTGGTACCCTCCCTTGTCCTACAAACTAGTTTAAACTATAAATATTAATAGCAGAAGTGCTAACGTTATTAAACTTATTGACAACCTGTAAATTAGTATTACTACTAATATCAACTACAGTACATGCCTTCGACATACTATTTATGTCTGACTCTATAGTAAAAGATAATAGCCTCGCTATTTGACGTCTTACCCTAATAGGCAGATACACTGTATTGCCTGTCGTTTTTAATTTATCGACAAAAATATTGATGTCAAAAAAAACTAATTTGTCGCTGTAATGGCTGACAAGGAAATGAACATGCTTATTCAACATGTGAATATAATTATTTTGTCTACTAGACAATTTTTCTAAATATGGAAAAGCACACAATATGATTTTATTACAATTTAACTTAATCAATTCTGTAATTTACTTACGAAAATTCAATATACCGATCATAGCAGAATATGATGTGTTTGTGAGAGTCACATTAGTAAGTTATCGTTAAGGGCATTGTGTAGGTGCTGAACCAGGATCCAGCCAACTTGCTGAGCGCTTGCGATTGTCAAACAGAATCATTTTTTGTCGCAGTTAACAATGCGGTTCATTTTGGGATCAGATCTTCTCCTTGAGGTGCAAAGTCGAAAAAGATCTGGAAAAGCACAAACAAATCGACTGTGCTTTCGTTGACTTGGAAAAGTCCTATGACAGTGTGTGGAGGGATGAACTGTGGTCAACGCTATCCGGGAACGGTTTGGACTGGCGCTTGGTACGGGCACTAAATTCTCTACATAGGGGTTCTTGTAGGATTAATGGGGCGTATACGGACTGGTTTTCCATCTCAAGGGGACTTAGACAGGGCTGTGTAGCGTCACCGTGGCTGTCAACTTGTACATGAATAGTTGTCTGATAGGTTTGAAAGAGCATGAGTGCGGATTGGTAATGAATGAGTAACCTGTCAAATGCCTTCTCTACGCAGATGATCAAGTTCTATTTGCATCGTCCGAAGAGCAGTTGCAAGACAGGCTGACTGTGATAAGTGAAGCTTTTAACTTTAAGTTTAAAGGGATGAGTTTAAATGTGAACAAGACCAAGGTAATGGTGTTTGAAAGAGAAGACGATGTATCGGAGTGTGAAGTGAAAATAAATGATTACAGTGTGGAGCAAGTGAACGAGTTTGTTGTATATTTGGGAAGTATGCTCACAAGAGATGGAAAGATTGAAGAGGATGTGGAAAAGAGAGTGAATGGTGCTATAATTGCGGTTGTGACCAGCCAGTCAAAGTCTCAGGAGGCTCGACTCGCCGTTTACAATAGCGTGCTGGTTCCTACACTTATGTATGGAAGTGAATGTTGGGTATGGCAAAAAGACATGAAACTAATATTAATGCAGTAGAAATGCGTTCCTTGCGAAGTATATGTGGTGTGACTTTAAATGATAGAATGAGGAATGATGTAATAAGACAACGTTGTGGTTTAAAAGAAGATGTAGCGACTCAAATTCAAAAGAGTATGCTAAGATGGTTTAGTCATACTGAGAGGATGAATAAGCGCGACTAACAAAAGGTATTTACAAGGCAGACGTGAATGGAAACGCCGGGAGGGCTACTAAGACCTTATTGGTGAAGTTCTTCAGAAAAGCCAGGTGCGCGGTACTCATAACCGGCGTGCTTGTATGACTAGATGTATGAACGTGAGTTAAGCAAAATAAGTATGTAAGGATCGTAGCCGGTGGCGTTCTGTAGTTTCTGTGTACCCCCATGGAAAAAAGGTGTAAGTTTATGCATGTATGTATTTATTTATTTAATACTATAAACACATAAACGTTCCAGAGGCGGACTAAGTGCCTTAGGTATTTTCTACCAGTCAACCTTTGGTTGATGGAGATACAAATAGTGGTAGGTGCAATAACGATAGTAAAACGGTGGATGATGATGTAAAACGGTATGTTATTGGTGGGTGGAAGGGTGAATTGATTATACTTATAAAACTGGAACTGTTAAGTAATAAACACGGTGTTGAAATCATACCTGCTGGGCAGAACATTCAGAAGTTTCACAGTTGTATGATATTGGGGCCTCTGTACCTCAAGGCTCCGTGCTAGGCCAGGGCCCAGGACAGGTCCTGTACTCAATAATTACAGCTGATCTACCTTGCAATGAGAATGTAGCAACAGCAACATATGTGTATGATACTTCTTGCCTAGCAAGTCACAATGTCCCTACTGTGGCAGCAGAAATGCTACAAACTCATCGTATAAAATAGAAGATTGGCATGAAAATTGGAAAATTAATCCTAGTGTATCCAAATCTCTACATATCACAATCCCCCGTAGAGGAGAATGTCAACCTGTAACACTAAGAGGTGAACAACCACCTAAATAAAACTGTGTGAGGTACCATGGGCTTCATATAGATCGAAGGTTAACGTGGACCAGTCTTATAAAAGCTAAACAAAAAGAAGCAATCTCAATTTCAATCAGTTGTGCCTACTGGTTAATTGGCCGACAGTCACCGCTAAATCTGTCCAATAAACTATTGGTTTATAAATGCATCAAAAACAGTTATGGTCATATGGAATTCAGCTCTGGGGATCTGCCAGTAACTCAAATCTTGAAATCGTACCAAGATTCCGGAATAATGTACTAAGAGCAATATTAAATGTTTGATATTGCTGGTACCATGGTTTGCAAGAAATTTGGAAATACATGTGTACCTAAATGTGCCCACCATTAAGGACGAGGTAAATAAATACGACATAAGATACAAAGATAGGCTTCAGAGGCATACACACGAGCTCGCCAGGGACCTGGTTAATAATAATAACCACATCGCAAAAAGAAAAAGATGGCAAATATTGCAACTGGACCAAAGAAAAAGAAAGAAAGAAAATACATTTATTTAGCACAGACTAAAAGACACACAACATCCAGAGACACTAAATTGAGGATGGACTATTCAGAGGATGGGACGACAAAAAATCTAATTATGGCTGAATAGCCGATAGCAGATATACAAACTGAAAAAAATTTAATGGAGTTCCGAGGGTGGAAAACAAGCAGAAAATAAATTTATTAATTTCTTTATTATAAATATTCACACATATGCTGTTTAATATATATAAATTAATAAACACTAAATATAATGTACTGAAAATTATCATTTTCATATAACGGATAAATAGCGGCTTTACAAGCAAGGCGAGATAGATTTTACTATTGGGTAGACAGCCGAAGGTGTTTGTGAATAAGCGTGGAAGGGTCAGTGCGGCTCAAAGTGGCTTTGTTAAATTGATTTTACGTGTATTGCGGACTTTGTTGGTCCGCCCGCTCTTGTGCCGGTCTCACGACTGCCGACTGCCACGGAAATCTAACAACTACTTCGGATTTACTAAGCAACGTTTTGTTTTTCCCATTTATTTACAGTTTGTTTTATCCGCTTACAGATAAAATGCACTCTACTTTCGAGGAAAACACATCAATGTTTGCTTTCAGATATTTGTTATGTTTCATAATGTTTGTAGACAACAATTACAGTATAATGTGTTGTTTGAAAACCCGTGTGTTGGTTCTCTAGGAGTTTAGATAAAATGAAAAGGGTTAGTGACACGGTATACATTTGATTTTCATTAAAACTTTGGGTAACCTAATCCTTTTACTTTTACCTTTAGCAAATACCTTTTAACCCCGAACTGTTACTTTTATAGATAGGTAGAAGCGGAACCAACATGCTAAAGTAAGGAGTTTATTAATAGCACTCTCAAGTTCGAGAACTTTACTTAAACCACTCTGAAATAAAACGGTGTATTGATGTTAGCATGGACATCTTTTACTGTAGCAGGTTAAATTTATCTCTCAAATGTAGTCAGTTATGTTTTTATTATTTCAGAACTGTTTCGTATTTCTTTTGCAATTATAAAAAGTAATTTGTTGCAGTTTTGGTATTTTAATATCTACTTTTCTTTAAATTTCATAAGGCGAGAGTCTTCGCAATAATGTGTCAAACTTGCTTTTAGAGAACGATACAACTTGTATTACGTAGATAAGGTTAGGTGCACTAAACAATATCAAGGTTTAGATTACGTTAAGAAGATACCTTTCCTTACACCTTCAAGTAAATTTCGCATAAAATTGAATTAAGATCTTACTTTCTAATATCGTTAACTCAACTTGCACACGACTTTCCATTCAATTTTATGAGATACTCTGTATAATATAGTAATTCCGGACATAGGATCTTTAAGATGAGGTCGCCTTGTTAATCTAGTTTGTGCGGTGAGGCGGCCGCGCGGAGGGTACTCGAAGTGAGAACAGGCCTAGCACAAAATATAGCCTCACATTTCTTCCCACAGCCACTTTTGCCGACAGCCGTTATCGACCGAGCCTCTCCACCTTTATGAGACAAGCATCGAAAACCGTGTCATGTCCGTTTAGTGAATGACTCAAATTAAGAACTCAGACACGCGTTATTTTTTTAATTTGTCAAAAACTGCAATTTGCACTAACTGCATTGAAGAGTCAATAACAGTTATCGTCTCTGTGTATGTGTAAATCTATACTATATACTACATTAATATTATAATATAGTATATGTATAGCAGTGGTGGTGGTATATGTATAGTGTATGTGGAGCAGTGGTGGCCCAGTGGTATCGGCCGCGACTTACAAATTGCAGGTCGTGGGTTCGAGCCCAGGCAGGCGCTTTACTTTGTGTAAATTATTTCATCACCACTGCTCTCAAAACGGTGAAGGAAAACATCGTGAGGAAACCGGCATGTCCTAGAACCAAAAATTCGAAGACATGTGACATCCACCAACCCGCATTGGGCCCGCGTGGTGGATTACGGCCCATTCCCTCTCACAGAGAGGAGGCCTGTGTCCCAGCAGTGGGAACATATTAATAGGCTGATGATGTGTGATGTGATGTGATATGTATAGAGTTTGTTTGTTTGTTTGAACGCGCTGATCTCAGGAACTCCTTGTTGGAATTGCTAAATTATTTTTGTGTTGGATAGTCCATTTATCGAGGAAGGTTATAGACTATATAACATCACGCTACGACCAATAGGAGCGGAGCATAAATGAAAAACGTTGCAAAAACGGGAAAAATATTCCTTTTGAGAGCTTCCGTTGCGTGCGCTGCGTAAACGGTTTACGTTACGCAACAATCATGTATGTAGGATAGGTAGGGTAGGTTGGGTAGATGGGTAGGTAGGTAGTCAGTTGACGAGAGCGAAGCCGCGTGGGACAGCTAGTTATTTAATAAAGCTTCCAAAAAGGCATAATTTAAGCGATAAGCTTGTCTATCCTACATGTCTATTCATACGGCGTCAAGGATTACGTCTACAATGGACGGTCTGCGCGGCCGGCGCTCCTCGGTTGCTGGAATTATGTAAACGGCCGTTGCCGTTGGTTTTGAGATTTGATTAATGGCACTTCATTTAGAACAGCTATTTCGCGGCATTCTGATGATATAGAAAATGGAAGCGCAGAAATTTGAGAATAAATTGTATTAAATTATCTGTGGAGCACAGCTTAATACAATTTGTATCACAATTTCATATTACATTTAGTCTTACAACGCAGACTTCGCAATGAAATTCTGTTGTTTAAATATAACTTAAGTCAATTAGAAACGTTTCATAACTAAGCGTTGCTTTAAATTTATGGTGCCTGGGATGAGTGCCAAGTAGCAGCACCACGATAATGGATTATATTGCACAATTTCAAAAGCCAATCAAATGTATGAAAATTTTATTTGGTAGCAAATAATAAAAGTTGTGTCAAAGAAGGAAAGATTTATTAGCTCTCGATGACTGAACGTTTATTATTTCATGAGAATTTCGCGAAACTTTCTTGTTTATGAGGAACATTTTGTAACCACTAACGCTAGAATTTTAAACGGAGCAAACTTTGCTGTAAAGAATTCTTTTAATATATTGATTAGTACGACGAAGAATTTCAATCTAAGCTAAACTGAGCTAAGAAGTAAATTCCATTTAGTAAAGTTAAGAATCTCTTTGTTGGAGATCTAAAAAATGCACCGTCATTAAAGGAATCCCAGTCTTTAGTGTGAACCGCAACATAAGTATTAATGATTACTGGGGCTGTCTCATCTACATTTGTATATGCAGTGGTGTCTCATCCCATACAAAGAAACCGTGCCGACGTTCTATACTGATTATTTTTTGTACATCGATCGCTTTCGGTTCCATTCCGTTCCTTTCCACGGATATAGATATATCTATCTATTGCCATGGAACGGAAACGAACGCGATTATTTACAAAAAATAATCGGTATAATCAGATGAAAAACTCTAGTAACGTCGGCACGGTTTCTTTGTGTGGGATGAGGCATCTGCTATGGCTATGAGGCGTATGCTAGTATTATATTATCTGTGGTATATGTAACCGTTTGAGACACAATAAACAATTTGATTTTTTAAACCTTTTTTTAAGACCTATTAATAATAGAATAACAAAGCAGAAGTATGTGCCAGCATATTAGTAACATTGTCCGTCGTAAGGGTTGTCAAAACCGCAAACATAACGGGGGTGCAAAACGGTGGCGCTGTGTTGTGTACATACAGCTCTTTAAACATAATTACCCGTTCATGTATGGTTACGTCAAGCCGTAACCGATGTGGTTGTTGCGGAAAGCTTAAAGCTGGCCGAGGTTTAGCGCTTTGGCGGCCATTAAGATCCCGTCGACAGTTAAAGTTAGACTCAGAGACGCTTTGAATTTTCATCCGAATTTGCAATGCAAATGTGGGCAGAAATTGTCGCAGATTTTTGAAAATGTTATATTTCTCCTCATAACTTTATGATGGTCTCAAAGGTATATAAAGATTTCACTGCTTTTTCAATTCGTATTTAGATTCGTGCCTGGAATTTTGATGGCATAGCTTGTAATACTTTCGGATGTCTTGTCTGAAATACTGTGATTATATATTTCAATTACGTTTAATTGGTATCATGGTTCCATCAACGTAGTCACGTAAATATAAAATAAGAAAGATCGACTTTCCGGTCGCCATTTAAGCTATCCATCGGCTAAATGTTATGAAGTTACTCGGTAGTTAGTCGAAATGTTCGGCTGCGGAAGTAATCGACGTGGAGTTGATCAGAGGAGCGTGTCGGGGGTGGAAGACGAGCGTGTGCCCATTAAAGCTCTGCGGCGGACGGCTGGCCGGCGCTGGCCGACATTGGCCGACGCTGGCCGTGATTGATGACGCCAATTCGCCACTCGTCCAGCCACAGCCACTGCACGCCACTCGCTTCACCGTCCTCGTCGTTATGCGACTTGGCACGCTCCATTCCATCTAATTGGACATTTTTTACTTAAAATTCTGTGGGTTAATATGATAGTAAATTATGATAGTTTTTGACTAGGGAATTAAGTGGTTGAAGTATTTTTATTCAATTTTATGTCTGTAAAGAATACATTTTTATAGTTTTTTTTTTATTAAAATTATGGATAACACTTACGTAATTATAGAATGCGGTTTGGTCTAATGTGTGCTGCTGCTGGTTTTGTATTATAATTTGTTAATCCTTAAGCCCGTGGTAGGTATTTCAATTTATAATATTCACACTGAAATAACAATTTCTATGGAAACGCACAGTCCAATCTATATATTATTATAATTATCAAATGTTCATCAAGTAGCAGCAGCAACTCATTAATTTAATTGATTACGGAGTCACAAAGAGTTCACCGTTTGTTAATAAAGTGTGCTTTCATTGTTTCATCAATGTAATAACGTTACACAAAACAACCACCGTATATAAATTAATTAACACTTTGTGAACACCTGTGCGACGAGTTAGATAATCCAACTTTGCGCATTGAAAGTTTCTCAAATAAATTGGGGCACCAATTACAAATGTGTGTTAAGAGATCGCACCACGTACTCTCGTTACACTTTGAAGTACTTTACTAAGCTATGTGTTACAGGGAATTAACAAATGGTTTCAATTAACCAACGGGTAACAACGATAACAAGGCGTAATTTAGTACGTAGGTATAATCTGTCTAAGTTAAATGAAATGGCAAGAACATTATTTATTCGCGATATTCATCATCATTCAAAACCGATATAATAAAAAGAAAACCATTTTTCTTCAACACCGCGAGCCTTGCCCACATAATTCCCTAAAGTAACTGTAATATTTTTGATATCGCTTATAACGTTTATGCATCGCTTGAGCAGGCAGGCGATCGATCACAAGTGATCCCGGGGCGCGCGCTAGGTAATCGGCGTGTTATCTTGAGCGCAGCGTGGCACCCTGGGCTCGATCACGCTTAAAAAGATTAACATATTACCCGCAGATTGATGCCGACACTTTCCAAAATAGAACGTCGAGATTTTAGAGCTCCACAATATGCAATTAATAACAGTATATCAGCTTTCCAATAAGAGAGCTCGTTCAGTCTTTAAAATTGGCTATTACAGTAATGAAGTAAGCACGTCCTTCGTTCTAGATAGCTTGTAAAAAACTTTGATAAGGTTTTATGAACGTTGCGTTGGCAACATTGATACCTGGAAAACAACTTTAGTGTGTTGTTTATTTTATAATAGCTTATCGAGAAAGTCTTCTCTTGTTGCCAGTCATATTTATTACGTTTGAAAATTATATTTCCCTGATTTTCATTTACTTTATTATCCGAATTTATTATTAAATTGTAATCTATACTAATATATCTCTGGATCTACTGAACCGATTTAGATGAAATTGCCATGGAGATTGTTTGACATAGTTTGGAAGGACATCGGATAGTTTGTATTCCCTTGGGATGATAAGAAACTATTTACGCGGGTGAAGCCGCGGGCAGAAGCTTGTATAACATACTGTGATAGTTATTAAATCAGTTTTTTTTAAATACATGGATATTACTTATGCATTGCAGTAATGAAATTCAATAACCATTAATTAATATAAGATTTAATTCTTAACATAAGCTCTTATATTTTTGGTATAACATTATACATTTATACGATTACCAAACCCAAATTTTGAAGGGGTGTTCTCACTCGCTATTATTTTTGTATAAAAGTCCGTCGGGTAACCTGTTATTGCCTGGGATAATAGGCATCATTTAAAAGATTCAATCGAATCATTTTCACAATTTCTACAACAATGTATTGCGTCTGTTAATTAAAACATTCGCAATGGTTTTGTTAATGCTAGCGACTTCTAAAAGATTCATAACGTGATTGCTAATGTCTATGGTATAGCTGGCATGAATTTTAAATGTTTGTACGCATTACAGAGGATGACTTTTATTATGCAATTTTGGCTTTAATGGTGGTGACAAAACAGTGAAATATATTAAATTTGGAGCATTGGAAGGTCAGCGTTGACATGGTATCAATAGGCGTGCAACAAAATGCGGGTCGCTCACAAAGCTTGTGCACGTCACGCGCGTGATTGATGGTGTCGTGTCCCCTCACTAGCCGCTCTTTGTGCCCTCAGCAATCAAATGCGTCCGTAAATACCATCGCTGTGTCACCAATAAACGTCTGCTTTTATATAATTGATGTCCGTCGTGTAGCCTTCGTGCAGAGTGACACTGATGCGACGTAGGACTGCAAGTTTCATGTGTCAGTGCATGGATATGTCAGCTGGACAAATGTAGCTGTTAAATTCTAGGATTCTGCTATCATTTGGTATCATATTATGATTTCTAAACTACTTCTATAAAAGCAGGGCTTTTCCTTGGCCAGAGAATCGGCATTGCCATCCAACGTGGTAATGCTGCCAGCGTTCTGGCCACTTTTCACGTTGACAGCGATGTGGACGAATTTTTTGACGCCCTATGACCCCTGCCCTTTTATACGCGTTCGTAATTTAATTTTATTTAAGTGTATAAATAGGTAGTTATTGTTAATTAAGTATTTAATACTATGTAAATTTTAATTGAGATAATTGAATAAAAATCTATGAAAACATAAGGAAGCACATATCCAAAATACAAGCATTTTAAAAACACTTAGCAAATACGTTTACACGAAAAGTAAATACGAATAGAGAAAATATAATAAGAGCAAACAATAGAATAGCTATCTTACCAACACTAATGAATTAAACGATTCAACACAGTATATTTATATGTACCACGTAAACACTGGAGCTTGTAAGGCCCCACTGAATGGTGTTCACATTTAATTGCAATGAAAATCAGTCTTTGGTTACATAAATGAAGCGGAAGTAAATGTCTGCAGGGTCCCGCGAAGCGCGGTGCGGCTGAGCGGAGGAGTCGCCGCGGAAACGGCAAATTTTGTTCAGAAATGCGACGTTGTTGTCGTGTTTGTGTTACATTAAATTACAAACGTCGGGTTAGGTCTGTTAGGTAAACATTTTCCGTTACCTACTCCATTGTCCGCGGCCCGGCTTACTCCGCTCATATTTGATTAAAATGGAGATTTCATGAAAATTTGCGTCTGCTATATTATAGTCGTGTGCTAAGTACCTTTAAACAATTATTTTTTTATTTCACCGCTGCGTACCCACCATTAACGAAGGGTTTTATTGTTTCAGGTTGTGCAAATGTTTAAAGTTTGCAAATATATTGGTAGTACAACAAAACGATGATTCGGGTGAGTGTTTTTAGAGTTTTAGTAGTGAAACAGTGGTTTACGAAGAGAGTGTGTAACAGTATGTAATGTCAGTGTGGGTGGGCTGGTGAATCGGGTGTGTGATGGTGGGGCGGAGGGGCCGCGCGTGATGCGCGGCACGCGCGACGCCGGCGGCGCGTGGCCCGCGCCCGCGCCCGCCGCGCCCGCGTGATGCGCGCTGCCCGCGCCGCGCTGCTGGCGTGGCTGGCGTGCTGCGCGGCCGCGCTGTCTTCTCACAAGTACAGCACCAGAGTCGTGCGCACCAAGTACGGGCCGCTGCGCGGGATCGTCGTGCACTCGCATCCGCAGGTCGAGGCATACCTCGGAGTGCCGTATGCTACACCGCCGCTAGGTAGCCTCAGGTAATTCATTTTCGAACCAAATAAAATAAACGTGGGCGGTTTGCAGATTTTGTAGGCGTAGGCGTATTGAATATGCATTACTTGCTCCCACAGATAGATCTGCAAAAGAATAATTATAATGCCTTGCCTTGCCAAAAAATCGCATGCCATTATAAATACCCTTTATGTTTGTAAGGCAGGACACTTTTCAGAAATTATTTTGAATCGTTATGGATCGTACTGTTATTACAACATGCAATCAATGAAGTTTTAAATTTAAATTACCCCTACTAGCAACGAGAATGAGTGCAACAAACCCCAAACCCATCTAATGTTATAAACAAATTGTGGACAGACCAAAACAGGTAAAACTGTTTCGAATATATACTTCTATGATTATTTTCTGTTTTACTCAGACTACGTGAAAAGGCCGTAACACTAACTTTGCTTACTAACTTCTCGAATCCGTGCTTCGTAATCAGCTGTTGAATAGGCGCTGAGTTCGGAACTATTTGAGCAATCTCAAAACATGCACACGAGCGAAATTGTAACAAGTCAAAAACATGAATTTGTCTCACTGGGAATCTTCCTAACATCTAGTATTCGTATGTTGATTTGCAATGCGTAAAGCTAAATTCAGACGAGTATATCCCCAGCGTAGTATGCGTCGTTCAAACTGACTGAGAAATTAATGACTCTTGAATTTAAGTTGACTAATTTTGTATCGAGTCTGATGATAACCGCAACATTGTTTGAAACCGAATACAACGTAATTATGCTGACTCGCTTTGAGATGCTTGAATTATGACTAACACACACAGAAAGAAATTCTTCCTTCGAAAATACCAGGTGAGTATATTCATGTGCTCCTTAAAGGGGTTGCTCGCTTGGACCATCGCCTAAGAGCTGAGTGTTTTCCACTTGCCTTGTTTTAACTACAAACTACCAATCGGCGAATATTCATAAAACTCAGTGCAATCTCGTGAAGTTGTGACGAAGACTTCAGCAAGGAGTGTTCCTTGCTGAAGTCTTTTCATTGGGGGTTCTAGATAAAATAATAAACATTAAGCGCCATCTACGTGGAAGCAATTTGACTGTGAGCAACCCCATTTTATACATTCGACAATTGCCTGACGACCTATGCAATTCTCGCCACAAAAACATGAGAAACACACGTGAATAGGCTTCGACGCCAGGCTTCGGTCTGGACCTGCGTTTTTACCAAAAAAATTCAAACAAAGGTTCTTCCCTCGTAAAAAACAAGGGATAGGCTATTTATATAACTTATACACTATATTTGCTTCCTGATTGTAGAAAAATAGGTACGTGCGGTAACCGCGTGCCGGTACCACCTTTGCAGGTTCCATTCTTGCACTTCTCAGCACAAAACGACAACCTCACCAATTTGAGTACTTTTCGGGACTCACCATCAACGGATTTATATCCAATCAATGCCAAGATAATAAAATCTCGACGGCACACAGATTCAAGCCGCCAGTGCGGTGACGCTGTCACAGTGGCGCACGACCCGGCTGGCAGACGCTTCTGAATCGTCATTACCAGACGAGTAGTGATAAATAATTTTCTTTAAACCTTAATTGACGTGACATACTTACAATGGCCGCCTACCGTGTATCATCTATGTAGACCATTCTCGAGATAAAAACTAAACCCTAGGCTACTCATCTGCCCCCCTCAGTGGGATCCTGCATTGTTGAGGTGGGGGGGCCAGTAGCCGTGGCTTGGTCACCAAGCGAAGAGAAACCCGAGGAGGGGACGCTCGTCAGGGCTTTTGCCGATAAGCCGACGACGTAGCGGCCAACAAGTACGTTCCGGTGCCGCCTGGGCAACATCGCAACTGAGGCGGGCTGCGATGTCGTATGGAGCCTCCCATTCCCATACGATATCGCGGCTGAGGGTTGGAGGCTGCGGCGGGAGAGGAGTTCCGGTATTGCGGTGCGCCGCGCTCCGTATCCCCTGCGGAAGAAAAATATGAAGTGGCGGGGCCATTGACCTTGACCCGTCCTAAACCAGAACACCCTTGTTTCCCACAAGGGTGTTCTGGTACGCCGGTGATGGGGGGTACTCCCCAGAAGAGGGTTCGGTGACGGACAGCCACTGCAGGTTCGCGGTGAGTGCTAACGTGTGCCATTGTTCCCGCCATAAGCGGCGCAGAAGGACACCGTGGCGTTTTAGTGGGTTGAAATCCCAGATAACTGCACTATCTCCCCGTTGTAGTGCAGTATGCAAGAGCATTAAACCAAGCAAAAAAAAAGTCTACTCCTCTGGAGTCACCATCAACTGGTTTTTATCCATTTAAAGCTTAGGTTAAACCATCTTCACGGTGCAGATACATGCCGCCGGTGACACCGTCGCAGTGGCGCACGACGCGGCTGGCGGACGCGTCGGGGCCAGCGTGCCCGCAGGTGCCCCCCGCCGCCGCGCCGCGCGACGACGCCTTGTTGCTGCACCCGCGCGCGAGGATACGGCAGCTTGAGAGACTACTGCCCGTGCTTGCCAATCAGAGCGAAGATTGTCTTTACGTCAACCTCTATGTGCCTGTTAATGGTAAGATTTTCTGTTTTTTTTCTAACTTCTGTTTTAAGTTAACTTCTGTTTAACTTCTATATTTGTTTATGTACATTTACCTGGATAATAAACAATTTATATTTTTATTATATCTAAGTGAATTTAAATTTGATGCTTTTGGTTTGTGACTCGTGCGATAATTCGAGCGAACGGTCTGTTCCTGTAATTATTCTCATATTTGCGATATTCAATGTTAAAAACTTGAAAAGGAGATACTTGGATATAAGAGCTGTTTTAGACGGATTTAGATCGAGATTGGAATATAAACATTCTTATAAATACGGGAATTGCATAACACATAGTATTTCTATAAAGAATTCGTCATTACATACAAATTTTATCGAACAATTATTAATCTAGTTTTTAATTGTGGAGCCAATTCAACACTGGTTTGCCAAAACTACCTATTAACTGACTGATCTTTTTGCAGTTTCTAAACAATTTGTTTACTAAAAGCCTACTTGTCTACATTAAAAGAGCAATGACTATTATTACTAATCCGTGACTATCTTCATATATTCCTCTTAATGTGCGACACCCATGACAAGAAAGCGGGTGGTCTCTTCCAAAACTAGAGGATTAAGCCACGAGATTGTGTATGAGAGTTACAGTTAGGAAATTCTCAAATACAGTCTCGCGGTTGGCAACGTGCCCGCTAACGGCGATACCTTTGCCCTCATCGTATACACTCTCATATCGCAGTCGGCGAACTGTGAGAGTACGGAATACCTCTGCCTAATCCCGCGGGATTACTGGCGCGACAGTTATGTATGTGTATAATGTGTAGCACGTAGTCTTTGTTTCCTCTTTTTTCTTGTGTCTCACTTTTCTAATAGAGCAGAACAATGGTATGAACATAATAGAGTTCCACGAGACGAGGGCTCGCTGCTCATTAATCCTTGCCAGCGGTATATTCGTATAATTAATTCACGTCATTTCCCAGTTAATTCACTGTCCGTTAAACATGTCGCTTTAAAAATGTATCAAGGTAGATATTTTGTATGATACGTTTTCAGTACCGTGTGCGGGATTTAATTTTGCCTCTCAGTTTCATTACCTTGCTAATTTGACTTTACTGCGACAGAAGCACTTAGAACTTCCACATAGAACGACGTATAATTCAGGCAAGAATTAATTTGGTCTATTACAATATTTATTGTTAAACTATTACATTACATTTATTTGTCCTTTCCTCGTAGCATCGTAGCTTATCTACGCCGTCGTAGCGCTCGTAGCATCGTAGCACCGCTGTAGCACTCCCGTAGCCAGCGGCGTGTTTAACATGTTTGCTATTTACGAAACTTAGGCCCGTATTCTAGATGCTCATACTCGACTCTAACTCAAAATTGGCCACACCTACCATCAACTGCCGACCAATCACAGCTCTCGAGTTTGGCATATGATTATTCAGGTATGTGTACTCAATAGAAGACTGCAAGAGACAAGACGCCCCAGACTTTACTGAATTCTTTCTACACAAAATGTGTGTTAGGTATTTAATGAAAATGTCAAAATTGTATGTACGAGAACGTTCCAAATACTTGCAAATAATACTCAATTCCACTGATTTTGTGTTAAAAGAGTTCGGTAACGTTTGAGGCGTCTAGGATCTTGGACTAAAAAAACAACAACCTAACCAATCCAAATTTTCAGTTTGAGTTGAGTTGAGTATGAGCATGAGCATCTGGAATACCGACCTTATATTACATTACTCGGTGTACGGTATACACATAAGATGAAGTATAAAGCGTTTCTACAAACTTGATAATAATGAAACAAGTACGAACAGATGCGCTTAGCAGTCGCTCTTATTTAGTTATATAACAGTCCAAATTGCATCATCTAACCAGGGTTAGCAACACATGTAGCTAAGAGTTATGTGTGTAACCTATTAGCTGCACAAAGCTGAACTTTATGATACCCATACTTTACGTTGAATATACTTTATAGGTGACCATGGGAAGATACCCACCTAAAAATATCATTGACGTAGGTACGCGACTTAAACAGATTTTACAAGCTTTTATTTAACTTGCAATGTATGTATGTAAGTATGTGTGTTCGGGTCAAATCTTGCTACTGAATTTTAAAGCAGTTATTCTCCACCGATTAAAATGCAATTTTGCATACACGTTTAGTTTTGATGACAATGCATGGTAAGCTAAGTGACGTCATTTCAAATCCAATATGGCGGACGGCCCAAGATGGCGGACTTGTTATTTTTGTGCACTGCCATGATAAGGGTATCAAATGAAAGGGTTTGTGTCTGAGTAGAATACGATAAAAGCTTGTTTTAAAAAATATTTTTTAATATTTTTTAAAATACATATATACACACTCTTCGATACATAGGTATCGAAGAGTGTGTACCTAAATAAAAATTTCAGATGAGGATATTTTCTTGTTTGTTCTAAACTTAAATTAATTCAGAAACTTTTATTTTCTTTATAATTTAGTTAGAGGATTGAGAATGGGCGCGTGCTTAGTAAAACTTTATTTATTTTGTTTTCCGGCGAAAAAAAACGGAGTGCCATTTCTAAGTAAACTATATTCCGATATGACAGCGTCATGTGGACAATACCCTTATATTTATGTCCGAATCAGTTAGATAAAGCTGAAAAAGGTCCTCTATGGCTTTTGTAGAGTTAACTGAAGAACCTTTGCTTTTAAGCGTAAAATTCTAATTCAAGTATTTTATTTGCAGAATATGGGTAGGTATACAGGTGTTAAAATTTAAAATATATATCGCCATAATCAGGCTCTCGCCATGCAAATTTAAAAAGCATGTTAACAAATTACAAACTAATTAATTATATACAGTATCAAAAAAATAAGGCAATGAATTACAGCAGAAAATGTCAAAAATGCCTACAATACTTTATATTATTACAATTAATAGAAATAAAAATATCAATACATATCAAACAGTGCAAAAATAGTTATACAAATATACATAATTCGATACGATTAGATTAACAATTTTTTTTTTCTTCTTTAATATTTATCATCAAGAAACTCTTTTACTGAGTAATATGATTTATCTAACAGTATTCTCTTTAGTTAGAAATTTCGAGTAAGTAATTAGGTAAATAATTATACACTCTAGGAATCATACAAAATACACTATTGTTCAAAAGTGCAGTTCTATTAGGAATAAAGCTTATTTTAAATCGGTGGCTCTGACTTTTTAATTTAATAAAAGAACTGCTGTTGTTTCAAACGTCGTAGCATAATAATGTTGAATCATTCTTCATAAATTTGGGCAGACCATATTTCTACTGTGTAAAATACATTATAGTAGTTTTATATGATTAGAAAAGGAAAGCTTAGACTTTCTATTCCTTTTGTGAAACATATTTTACCAAATTTGTATAAAATGTGGATTTTGGGTTTTGTTCGAATTTTGGCCTTTATTTTACCATAAGACATAATACATACATTATTATAATACTGTATAAGTTCGCAACACGCATTATCTATTTAGAGAAACACTACTTCTACGTTTCCTAATGGCAACAACACTAAAATATTGATGTGCAAACCAAAATTTCGACCGAACCCCATTTTAAGGGGTTACTTTGAATAGTTACCTCCATCTAAACTTGACACGGCTATAATTTATGCACGGCCGGTTCAGCTGCAGAGCACTTAAGGCATCAGGAGTTATAAGTAAATACGTACGTCTGCGAGAAATGAAAGCAAGCACTTACGGCACATAAGATGACACAGAAGATGCATCGGGGACAGGAAGCGGGTCCCACTTGGCGGGGGTGTCGAGGCCTCAATTCCGTAGTGCATTGCAGTGCATTTTGCCCCCTGCAAGCAATGCGGAAGTGAGGCTGAGGCACCCTGTATCTACGGGGCGACGACGGCGACGGCGGTGTCCTATCATCAATAACGTGAGTATAATATGTGTGGAAACTGTTATTGTTATTGTGAAGGATTGTTATGTGTGCTTTCCAATGTTTGTGTTATGTTTACTATGTGTGCTAAATGATTATGGTTATGGGAATAAAATTTGAACGATTAACTTGGTTGACTGGTAGAGAATGCCTCAGGTAAACTTCATGTAGCATAAAAGTACATAGGCGGACTTAATCCGCCTATGTACTTTTATGCTACATGAAGTATTAATAAATAAATTATTGGGTGTGACCATAAGCTCTTAGAGTAAGGTTATTTTGAGATCGCGTAAGTGACAGATGTATACAAGTCATATACATCTGTCTCTTACACACACTCAAAATAACCTTACTCTAAGAGCTTATGGTCACCCCTCTGTTGTGTTTGTAACGTGTGTAGTCGTTTCCAAAAATGTGGTTGTACATACTGTACAAATTTTGTTCAACTCTATGTGCGATATGACAAGAACTCCTAAACAAAATGACATTCATAGCAGTAGCGATTTTTAGTATGCCAAAATGTTCGGTATTGACCGCATGACATTTGGTAGGACCCGTCAATCCCATTCGTTTTGGATTTGTCGTGAACCGTTATCGCCGATAGAGTGTCACCTTTGTTTAAGGCCTCTGCGAGATGTTAGTATCTATTTGTAATTTTAAACGAATACAAAATTAAATAAACGTAATTTGTATTTCTTTGTAGATACTAAGTAAACAGTTTCTGGAAGCTTTGGTATTAATCTTGTTACGAAAATATTTTTAGTCGATGTTACAACAATTTTCTTGGCGTAGGTAGGTACTGATATAATTAAAGATTTATTTTGTTAACATTATTTATAATGCTAATTAGGAAGCTTTGTCTGATAATATAATCGTTAATTAACAGTATCAGATACCACTTCGTAATTTATAAGCTGCCAGGAGAAGCCGCTATCGAGATGTTAATCTAGAGTTTTTATAGGTACTTGTAATTTACACAGATGAAAAAAAGAAGATCTTGTATTTCCACAACTTATATACTTAATTACAATATAATACCTTAAAGTACCTTTTAAGCAAAAAAATACTTGTATTAGGTATTCCGCTCTTCCGGTTTACATTAGCAATACATAAGTGAGAAATTTAAACAATAAATTCAATTAAAATACAAAAAATAATTGGTATCAAAATAAAAATAAAAGTTAATAGCAAAATATAAATTAAACCAAAATAAAAATTAATACTAGAAATGACAATTAAATTAAAATCGAAATTAAAATATGTATTTACGATTTGTATTTCCGATTTCTGGTTTGAATACTGTCTCAATTGATAGTGGCTCTAGAATAAGTGTCATGAAATGTTAGTTAAATGCCAAACAGGGGGGTGACCATAAGCTCTTAGAGTAAGGTTACTTTGAGTGTGTGTAAGTGACAGATGTATATGACTTGTATACATCTGTCACTTACACGATCTCAAAATAACCTTACTCTAAGAGCTTATGGTCACCCCCCTGTAAGGTATTGATCATGTGACATTTCGAAATCGCAAAAAACCCTTGTATAGGGTTTTTGACATTTTTCCAATAGCTATCACGTTTTCATTGACAGAATGTCGCTTGTCTAACGGGGTAGTACACTGTAATATATCTAGGATCATACAGGATCATAAATAGGATGCTACATATCAAAGTGAGACAAAATTTTCAAAGACGAAATGATTCATATGTTTATATTACATTATCATATAAATGTGATTCATAGATCTGTGATCTTAGATATATTGTGTAATACCCCCTATGGCCTCAGAGCTTCAGAAGCTCTAGCCAAGTGACAATTACTAGCGTTTTTTTAATTTACTAGCGTTATCGATTGTCAAATAGTCCAACATGAATGGGATTGATAAGCGCTATCGAAATATCACGTGACCATGCCCTTACGAGCAACGAGCAGTGGTGGCACAGTGGTAACGGCCCTGACTTACTCTTCGTAGATCGTGGGTTCGAACCCAGGCAGGCGCTTAACTTTGTGTTATTTATTTCATAACCGCTGCTCTAAAAACGATGATGGAAAACATCGTGAGGAAACCGGCATGTCCTAGAACCAAAAATTCGAAGACATGTGACATCCACCAACCAGTACTGGGCCCGCGTGGATTAAGTACCAATCCCTGTCTCACAGAGAGGACGTCTGTGTCCTAGTAGTGGGAACATTAAAAAGGCTGATGATGATGATGATGCCCTTACATTTTTACCTTTTGACCATCGCTATCAAAGACATGCTGTCGCTTTGTCTACACTTGTCACATTCACAAACACATTCTATTGAATCTTCTATTCGTTGGGGCGTAGCTCATGTAATGAGGTGTTACATTCTTACTTTTGAGGCTCGGCCTTTACCTCTATTAAAGCTGGCAACAGAATATTTAGTTTTGGCAGTTTAATCATATTTGGAACGCTAAGAATATTTGAAGATGGTTTTGTTTCGTTTTGTATATCACTTCTGTAAAAGCCACCATAGGGTGAAGAGTTTATGAAAATACTACCTACTGCCAACTCCTTTTTCGGCGTGAAGTGTTTTCTTATCCCAAGGGAACATTATACCGGGATGAAAAGCAGCCTATGTGCTATTCCAGACTGTAATCAATGTCTGTGCCAAATTCTCTAGATCCGTTCAACCGTTCTAACGTGATTGAGAAACAAAGACACATCCATTCAAATTTTCACATTTATAATATTAGATAGATAAATAAGTAAAAGCAATTTTCCTCTTTAATTTAACTCCTACAAGCTACGGGTCCACAGTACTACAAACTGGCCTGGTAGTTCAAGGTCAAAGTGCTACCACCGACGTGTATTGTAATGTATAAGAGGATAAGACATTTGTTTTCTAACACTTTATTTTTCATGTTGACACAGATTTCACTTGATTTTCGATCCGAAGATTTTACTGAAATTGAATTCAACTTTTGCTTCATTCGGTGTTTGTTACTATTTTCAGTATTTACTTTACTTGTACACTGTACAAGTGTTAAGAAACCACAACGACATAGTAATTTTAATTAATTTCCTGACTACATATCACAGTATTATAATAAACTGTGTAATTAATAAGCCAACAGTTTCCATTGCAATAATATCTAGATATTATCGCACTAAGTAATAACTAATATTATGAAACTAACAGTAACATTGCAACATTAAACTCTGACAACTCTCTAGAGTTATCAGAGTGTAATGTTACAGAATACACAGAAGGTCGGGTTTATACAACTATCGAACACACACGCATCACTGAAACAGCAAGTGCAAGTGCATTCACGACTGCCATTCAACCGAGATCGAATCAAAAGAGATACATTGTGTCGGCGATTGTCTAAACGCTACCAAAATGTCGGTAGCGCTTGATAATACCAAACATCTAGAACTTTTTGGCAATAGTTTAGACAATTGCTGATCGTGGTCGTTCCCATACATTTTGAATTTTCGAAAATCATTATCTCTGAAATAATGTATTTTGTCTTCAATCCTATAGAGACGTACGGCCTCTTAATTGCCAGTCGCATTTGCACTCACTGAACGTGAAGACCCACTACTGCTGGCCCACTACTGGGCCCAAAAATTATAAAGAGTTTCCCATCGACTCGAAAAGATGAAGAAGAACGTGAAGAATGTCTATATGTGCGTGCGTTGTCGCCAGTTGTAGGTATACAGTCGGCCTTCTGTACGTTTTTGTTCTGTGGTGTGTATTAACAAACATTTGTGTGCGCAGGGGGTGAGGAGGGCGAGGGCGGAGGGCTGCCGTGCCTGGTGTTCGTGCATGGAGAGTCTTATGAATGGAGCTCCGGCAACGCGTACGACGGCACCACGCTGGCGGCAAACGGGAATATCGTCGTAGTGACCATCAACTTTAGGTTAGGTGTATTGGGTAAGTGCTTAATACTTTTCACCATAGCATTGTCATTCGTGACAAGTGGCAATTTTGTTGGCAAAGGGCAGTTGGTAGCTAACAACACTTAGGGCGGTTACGCATTGCATCCGATCCGTATCCGTGATTTGAGTTCCGAGTTCAAAATGTTCTGAATTATGACGGATAGATTTCGGATGTAGTATGTAAGCTTTCCTACAATAAGTACTACGGCTACTTCAGAACCAAAATTTCTAGGATTTGGATTGGATGTAGTGCTTAACCGCCCTTAGACATGAGAATTTCTAGATTTTATACAAAAATAAAACAGCTTGAAAGCTCATAGGCTAAGGAGTTATTTTATTTCAAGTGTCGTTTCGGATTTTTTGCAGTATTTTTTTATACCAGCTTTATTACCAACTGAAAGTAGTTGAAGGAAAAACACTTCTTATACAATAGGTAATGGTCATCGCATGGTCGAGTCGCGCCTGTCAGTGGGAGACTTATGGCCGATTTCTGAATTAAGTATTTGAGTTTAGAATGAATTGAGTATATGTCAATTATTAAACTATACTTTAGCCAAAAACCTGCCAAAATTTGGCACTACAGTAGGGTTTGACACGTTCTTAATCTAAAATACCTACTCAATTCAGAAATCGACCCTTACAGAAGCGGTTTATTTCAGTATTTAATTACAGGCTTGTTTTAAAACGTCTATAGTAGAGTTATATCATTGTTCTTGTTAACGACCACAATAATTATAACCAGTTTATTTCAAGATTACCCTTTCACTATCTTTGTTGGGTAATGGGCGGTTTCCTTCATTATATCTCTCTAGTCTTGTAATAAATGGATTAATTAATTTCTAAGAAACGTTAAACTTGTTTTAGCTTGTAGTGGATAATAGGTATACTTCATATAGGTATAAAACGTTAGTTAATGGGTGCGTCAACATTTTGTAATCCAAATTAATATGAGAAAGAGGTGTCTTTTTTTTAATTTAAGAACTATCTCCCCATCTTATTAATAAAAATGGCGTATTACCAGCTTACTCCGAAGTTACTCTTGGTCTAGCTAATCCCGGAGTAACTAAGGATTAACTTAGCTTAAGCAATGTTATTTATAAATATGGACTATTCATTCCTTACTCTTGGATTTACGCGTAAGCTATGGCAACCCAGTTGAATTTAAAAGTAAAAAGAATGAACCAGTGAATGAAACTAAGAAAGTTGATTTCGTATAGTAGAAAAAAAAATGGCGGACTGAGTGACATCTGTCATACAATTTTGAAAGTGAAGGAGGCAATTTTAAATTTAACTCAACAAATTCAACTTTCAGCAATTAAAATATTATAAATGCAAAAGTACCTCTTGTCTGTCTGCCTGTTACCTTTTCACGCTTAAATTGCTGAACCGATTTTGGATGGAGTTAGTCATTGAGATAATATGTACTACATTATTACCTCAATGGAGTTTGAGACCCTGGGAAGGCCATAGGATAGTTTTATTCCGGAAACTATCCTAAAGGGGGTGGCAGGGAGGTGGAAATTTTTATGGTGAACCAATAATTTCAAGTTAGGCGGCCTACAAAATTACTGCGCGACATTTAAAATAGGCTATTAGAAGTACTAATGCTACGCTGACGAAGTTCCGGGCAACAGGTTATATTTAATATTCGTAGTGCTTTGATAGATCTGATGACGAATGTTATGTACCTCTATTACTAATGTTAATAAAATACCTAACCATTAACCACATCTCCTTCATGCCAATTCATGAAATAGTTTTTCCTGTCTAGTCTTACGCTGTATTATTTTGATACGTTAATAGAATAAGAAGGGATAAACATCAAAATAAGGAATAATGGTGAATATAAATACAACATGTTTATTTTAAACTAAAAATTTTCATCATCAAATCACAACGAGCAAAATGTCAATGAAACATAATAATTACAGTCGCCATGGATATACTCTTAATCCAACTTTAATCCGGCCTTGTCAATGAAACATAATAATTACAGTCGCCATGGATATACTCTTAATCCAACTTTAATCCGACCTTGTCAATGAAATATAATAATTGCAGTCGCCATGGATATACTCTTAATCCAACTTTAATCCGACCTTGTCAATGAAATATAATAATTGCAGTCGCCATGGATATACTCTTAATCCAACTTTAATCCGGCCTTATCAATGAAACATAATAATTACAGTCGCCATGGATATACTCTTAATCCAACTTTAATCCGACCTTGTCAATGAAATATAATAATTGCAGTCGCCATGGGTATACTCTTAATCCAACTTTAATCCGACCTTATCAATGAAACATAATAATTACAGTCGCCATGGATATACTCTTAATCCAACTTTAATCCGACCTTGTCAATGAAACATAATAATTACAGTCGCCATGGATATACTCTTAATCCAACTTTAATCCGACCTTGTCAATGAAATATAATAATTGCAGTCGCCATGGATATACTCTTAATCCAACTTTAATCCGGCCTTATCAATGAAACATAATAATTACAGTCGCCATGGATATACTCTTAATCCAACTTTAATCCGACCTTGTCAATGAAATATAATAATTGCAGTCGCCATGGATATACTCTTAATCCAACTTTAATCCGACCTTATCAATGAAACATAATAATTACAGTCGCCATGGATATACTTTTAATCCAACTTTAATCCGACCTTGTCAATGAAATAATAATTGCAGTCGCCATGGATATACTCTTAATCCAACTTTAATCCGACCTTGTCAATGAAACATAATAATTGCAGTCGCCATGGATATGCTCTTAATCCAACTTTAATCCGACCTTGTCAATGAAATATAATAATTGCAGTCGCCATAGATATACTCTTAATCCAACTTTAATCCGACCTTATCAATGAAACATAATAATTACAGTCGCCATGGATATACTCTTAATCCAACTTTAATCCGACCTTGTCAATGAAACATAATAATTGCAGTCGCCATGGATATACTCTTAATCCAACTTTAATCCGACCTTGTCAATGAAACATAATAATTTCAGTCGCCACGGATATACTCTTAATCCAACTTTAATCCGACCTTGTCAATGAAACATAATAATTACAGTCGCTATGGATATACTCTTAATCCAATATTAATCCGACCTTAAACTAGCGAGAACCTTGGTGTAACTTTTAGTCCGAGACTAGAGTCAGATTAGTATAATCCCTCCTTATTCCATCTTTATTAATACGGAAATTTGTTAGTACCAACCTAATGCTTGGAATAAAATTAATCTTACAATAGTCCACGTTTATTAATAAGGCGGGGGAGAATATACTGATAAAGCTTTCACTAACTTATCTGACGCTATCATTGAGTGTCATAGTGGGTAATTTTTTAATCGAAAAAAGGTACATAATAATGCTTCAAAACTATAGTCGGTTCTCAAATAACACGGTACTAATATTTCCTATTTTACAAAAGATCTGTTGCGTGAACCTACAAATTATACAAACTTTATTAAGCGCGTAAAATACTGTATACTATACAATAGGTAGGTACAAGGAAATAAACCCGAAAAATCTTATGAACGTATTTTAATAGAGGTCCACCTATTCTCGTATTTTTATATGTATTTTACAGTTGCGAGCGACATTTGATGCAGCTGTAAAAAGACGATTTCGAAAATAATAAAACGAAATTTATTCTGGGTTGCTCAGTAATGAGTATCATTTTTCTCGATATCATTTTTTTTTAAAGCTCTATACTGATGGTTATTGATTTCATCTGAAGGAAAAATTAACACAATTTTGAAAATTACTTCATGGCGTTATTTAAGTTCGGTGATTCAAAGGTATGATACGTGTGTCATCATCATCATAAATAGGTAGATAGAGTGATAAAATATGATACCTTATTCCAACTTTCTCAGCTCTAAATTATCGCAGAATTAATGTGACAAATTGTCAAGCACGCGTTATCTGTTGTGATTGGCTGTTGAAAATTCATTTAACCAATCACAGCAGATAACGCGTGCTTGACAATTTTTCACATTAATTCTGCGATAATTTAGAGCTGAGAAACTCGGGGTTAGACACAGATAATATAATCGCTTACCATCAGGTGAGATAGTGGTCAAGCGCGAGCCTATAACAAATAAAAAAAAATACTAGCATACAGATGCCTCATCCCATACAAAGAAACCGTGCCGACGTATCTGGCGTTTTTCGTCTGATTAAACTGATATTTTTGTACATAGATCGCGTTCGGTTCCGTTCCACGGCGATAGATAGGTGGTGTGAGCAGCGACTTGCAAGTAAAGGGTTTACTCGGTTTATGAATATATTTTCTTTAAAATGCAGTGACGATTTGTTTTATAGTATTTTTGTTGCACGTTTTTACAGTTTCATTGCACCAAAATGTGTTACAATACAAATTTAAACAATCGAGTGGAATGCCTCAGAAATTTAAAACCGCGTCATCTATTGGCATCAATTTTGAATGATCCTTTCGAATAAGCTTTGAAATGTGAATTAAGAGCCCAATATTCCATAATTTTGTGCTTAAGAGAGTTGATTAAACAAGAACATAATATTTTTCTGTTCAATTCCAGAAAATGTTAATTTTACACACAATTCAATGCATATCAGGCCATCTAGTGATATTTATTTGAATCAAATTTTCTTAGCTCTTGGACCCCGTGCCTTAGCGTATTTATTTTTTGAAACTTTCAAATATATAAGAAAGTAATTCTTTAATTTTCATTAAAATATCAAAACGAGAAAGAACTCCCAATGTAAACTGACTGTCGATATGTTCCGAACAGACTTGTATTTTATGTGGCTACAAGAACATAAGCACTGTGGACCCCTATTGTTTCTATAAATACAGTCGTTTGGCCGCAAAATTGTACTTGTTTCCACTTCTTTCTGTTTGTTGTGCTTATGTAATCAGAAAGTATTCAAGAATGCTTTTAACGTTTCGACAACTTAAATACGTTGACGTATTCTTTGACCTACCCACGCAAACAATTTGTATTAATGTGCTGAAGTGAAAAGTGTACTCAAGACCTATTTTTAGATGTGTTTTATTTTTAATAACTTTAATGTAAAACTTATGTACTTGATAAATGCCAAATAAGAAATTATAATGGATTATTTATGTTCAACTATAAGTACCTAACAGCTTAACTATTATTGGTCATTCAAGCTACAAATAGCTTGAAAAGACCAATAATAGCCAATAGCAAACCATTAGAATACGTTGAAAAATATGTCTAGGTACCTAGGAAAACTAGAAGCTTCGACAGGAAACATAAAAACCTTGATTTTGATTTGATTTTTAATTAAACGTTGCCCCACACTAGGAATTTCTTCCTGTATCGTGGGTGCGTTTACAAAAATATAAACTCACATACACAACACCCAGAGCCGGAACAACTATCTGTAGGTCATACAAATATTTGTTCCGTGCGGGAATCGAACCCACCACCACTGCGCCAACCGTGCGCCCATTGAAATAGAGAAAAGAATAAAATTAACATGGAACAAATTGGGGTCCCAAGGATATTTTTAAAAGTAATTTACCACAAGCCATTAAAACAAAAGTCATGAACTCGAGCCTATTGCCATGTTTGACATAGGGTTGCCAAACGTGGAAATTCTCTGCTGAAACAAGAAAAAAGATAAGCGTCTGTCAGAGAGGACTCGAACGCAGTATGCTAAAGATAAGGAAGCTGGATAAAATACGACACACTAAAATAAGAAATATAACTAAAGCAACAAACGCTCTGAGTTACGCTCAAAAATTGAAATGCAAAGGTCAGAGTAAATAAAGACTATTTTTATTTATTATTTTATTATATTTAGTACCTAACTAGTTTTAGTCATACCTACGTGCCAATTCGAGAAAATTATGTATTTTCGGTCAAGTGTTATAAGAAAAGTATCGAAACGATACACGGCACCTACACAATTCCAAATATTTGTTTTCGAAGTCACTACTCGAAATTGATGTGATAGAAAATATTGATTCACTTGTGAACAATTTTCGTGAGAGGAAACTTTGAATAACGATGACACATCTGGGGATTGTATGAAATGCGTAAGTTTTCGTATTTACATAAGTGTCGCTATCCACTGGAGTGTATCTCCTAGACAGAAGTGTTCGTGTGGTGCGCAAAAAAATACATTATATCATAATTTATTGAAGACGCTCCAGCCGGGCTCTTGTTCCGCAGGCGACAGTGAAATATTTTGCACTATGAGCCACTATTTCTCAGCTGCAAGGCATAGTCGTAGTCGTAATGTGTATTTATGTGTACATTGTACACTTTGAACTGGTTTATATTCGTGGGAGGTTAACGTTTATTTAGGTCACTTTATGTTATTTTAACTTTGAAGTTGCTTGTTGGTAGGTTTTTTAAAGACTGGTGCTAAGGGGTCGGCGCAGGGTAACTTCGGTCTGATGGACTTGGTGGCGGGTCTGCACTGGCTGCGGGAGAACCTGCCGGCCTTCGGGGGCGACCCCGAGCGGGTCACGCTTATGGGACACGGCACGGGGGCTGCGCTCGCCAACTTCCTCGCCGTCTCTCCTGTAGCTAGAGGTATGGACTTATCAGTTTAAAGTAGTTGTTAGTATATTTAGAAAAGATGACGAAGTTGTAAAAATACTAATTAAGTTACGATGTACATACTTATATAGCTATTTGCAATCGTATTTATGCATAATTGAAGAAGTAGTTGTAGATATTTGCGAGTCGAGTGCGATGTTATCATTGTCATTTAATCTCGACAAGACTAAATTATACCAAAATGACACGAAATTAAATTAATTAGGAATATTTTTTATGACCTGTCAGCTGGTAAAGGAAGGCTCTCTGTGTGCTCGAGGTGACGGGTGGCGCGTGGCGGTCGCTCACGTGCGAGAGTACGCGCGTGGGACAGGCATTGTGCGTAATTATACCGCTCCGGGCAGATTTCATTATTTCGTGTCACCATCCCGTTTAGATCCTCCGTCACTTAATGCGATTAAAAGGGTCACATCAGACATGCACAAGAGGACAGCTTCTTCCGTGTAATTTGAAAATAAGGACAACATCATACTCGAGACTATTTCTGAAAAGTTTATTATTAAAGAATACGAGAAACGGAGGGCGAAATAAAAATGTTTTTCTTTAGAAGAGATTTCATTATCTGGGTGATCCTTGTTCAAAATGACAAAATTAAATTAGGTTATCTGTTTCAGAACTACTGAAGCGCGTCATCTTGTTAAGTGGGTCGGGGCTGAGTTCATGGGCGCTGCAGAGGGAACCGCTCACGATAAAAAGAAAGGTAGGTTTACATTTAAGAATATCGGGTGTGGGCTTCGTGTTAAACAGGCGAGAGGACATTGTTTAGAAAAAAATAAGGGGAACCTAAATTGGGGACACGGAAAGTTTTCTTGCATTCGACTTATCCAATTTGCCAGCGAAAAAAGTGGAATCTTTTTATTGTTTTTTTATTTTCACTCAGCATTGCCCTTTTTTCACAAAATAATGTTTACAAGTCATCAAATCTCGATCAACATTGAGGGAAAAATAACTTTTAGAGTGGATTTTGCCGGTGTTGTGAATATCAAGATGACGGATATTGAGATTTGAGGAAGGAAGGAACTTTTAAGAGCTTAATAAGTATTGTATGTTAAGGTGGCTGAACAGACGGGGTGCCACGGAGACTTGTTGGAAGACGACCTGGCGCCATGTCTGAGGAACAAGCCTTTGGCAGAGCTACTGGCGGTTAAACTCGACCCGCCGCGGTTTCTGCCGGGGTTTGCGCCCTTCGTCGACGGCACTGTCATCGTCAACCCTTCCGTGAGTTTTATCTGTTTGACTTAGATGTTTCTTAGAGAATAGCGTACTCTTAGATTTAGATGTTTCTTAAAGAATATAACATACACGGAAACGCCTTTAATAGGAAATGCGGTCGAAGACATCCGACTGAATTTTCTAAGTAAAAAGTCATAATTCGAGGTTTGGCTCTCGCCTATTTGCTCCTCCAATGTAGAACCAATTTAAAAGATTATACTAATATTATAAATGTGAATGCAAGTTTGTTTGTTACGCTTTCGCGCAAAGACTACTGAAACGATCATCATGAAACTTTGTACATATATTCTTGGAGGTATTAAAAGTAACATAGGATACTATTTATATAAAAAAAAATGGCTTCACTGTGAGCGAAGCCGCGGGTAAAAGCTAGTATTCCATAAAATGAAATAGAGAGATATCTATACTGTGCCCCTATGTTTTCTTTTTTCATTTATAATTGTCAAATTTGTGCACTAAGTCTCTGTTGACAGCGCAATTTCAATAAGGAAATTTATAGGGGCACAGTATATATCTTTGTTTTTCATTTTATAGAATATCTTTTAAATTGGTTCAATATTGGAAAGGGAAATAGGCGAGAGCCAAACCTCAAATTATGACTTATTAATATACAGTCGGAAGTCTGCGACCGTATTTCTTCTTAAGCTGTTGGTCCTGGCTGTCATTTTTAAATCTTTTACAGTCGTTCCAGGTAAACTGAAAGTCTTGCCAAGAGGTATATTATATTACCCAGTAACTGGATTGTATAGGTCTACTGAAACGCAATCAGTCCATGTGCGTGTGAACTTAGGGACCACACTGGTATATAATACTCAAGAGGTTGACGCGTCACTCGACTAGGTTGTGGAGATTGGGGTAAATATGCTATGTACATTTTTTGGGTTCCGTACCCAAAGGTTAAAAACATGACCCTATTACTAAGACTCCAGTACTCCACTGTCCGTCTGTGTGTCTGTCACCAGGCTGTATCTCATGAACCGTGATAGCTAGACAGTTGACATTTTCAGAGATAATGTATCAAATACGGATATTCAGCGCCATCCCTTTAGATCCTAACATAGTTAGTGATAAGGTTTATCAGCCTTATCACTAACTATGTTAGGATCTTGACCAAAATTTGAAGAAAAGTAATTGAAAATACATTTTTAATCATAGAAACAGATTAAAAATATATGACTAGTACTTTTTGTCCTTGAAGCCGATGCGAAGGCATTTGTCTAATGATATCGTCTGTAACTTATAGCAGCTTTGTAGTTACTGCGACAATTCGTAAATGATACTTTAACTTTGAAGAGAGAAAACGTCCCATTTTCGCCTTTTCTACAGGCTTTACGGTATGCTCGTTTATTTCCTCTTAATTTAGCTTAACCCAGTTTATTAAAGCTGGGACATGTTACTCATATCGCTCTTTTGTTCGTCAGCAACACTATGTTAGCTCAACTTTCTAGAAATTTTTACATCGTTCGCTTTCCTTTTGTACCTCGTTCGCAAAATCGCTAATTAATGTACCGGCTCCGGACGAACAACCCCTTTGACGAAATTAACAGGATGTTTTCGCTAACAAATTGTCGTCGCACCTGCGTCACACTCAATGTTGCGGAAAATATGATGCTTGATCGTACATTTACTCTTTATTTGTGTTCCTTTTATGTAACACACAATTGGTGTGATTTTGTACAAGTTCCGATTAATGTTTTAAATGCTAGTGATTATTGGATTGTGTAGGCAGTATTGTCTTATCTTATCTTACTTCTTATCTTATCTTACTTCTTACTAATCTTCTTACTAATGTTATAAATGCGAAAGTTTGTTTGGATGGATGTATGTTTGTTACTCAATAACGCCAAAACCGCTGAATGGATCTGGATGAAATTTGGCACAGAGATAGATTACAGTCTGGAATAGTACATAGGCTTTTATCCCGGGATAATGTTCCCTTGGGATGAAAAATACTTTTCACGCGGGCGAAGCCGCTGGCAGAAGCTAGTCAGAAAAATATATAGACAGCTGAGATTTTAATGCGTATTTAATAAATGAATAGTCTTGTTATTTGCTAGAATACAGGTTTATATGATGGTTAGAGTTTATTTATCACACACTATATTCGACGTTTGATATTGAGTTTAAATAAAAATGTCCCACAGGTTTACTTTTATACACAGAAAATCCTGAGCCAATAAAATGAAACGAAGCCAATTTGATTCCGCCGTAACGACCACGCAATTATTGATTTATATTTCAAGCAGCCAGATATCGAGAACCAATTAGAATATAGAAGCGTCTAGAATGCCCCGTGATTGCCGCAGTTTGCAGGTTACAGCCTAATAACGGCCTACCTGAATAACATTTGATGGCTAAATGTCGCCCTTCGAATACCAATTCGGGTCCTGTATAATATGTATCAATTAATGCTAGAGTAGGGTACCTAGAGGATAGGTGTCCTATTTTAATTTTATGGGCATATATAGAGGTTGAGTTTAGTGTCTGACCAAATTTCTGCTCTGACCCTGTCTCTGAGGTAAGTTATTTAACTATTGGTAGTTAGTACATCTCAATATTGGCCTAAATTAACTTTCGAGGAAATTGCCGTAATAAGATACTTGTTGACAAGCTGCTCTTTTTATATTTATTTACCCATAGAAACTGCGACTTTTTTCAACTAAAAATTAAGTATTTTCGACAATCGTGAATCGAGACTACGTCTGCCTGTCCTATCCCTTTTTTTATTCAAATACGCTAGCATTCTTTTTTCTTTTATGCTATTATCGTTTAGTGTTATTTTTATTTCGCAAGAAAATGTTTTTAATTCCTGACTCTTATTAAAGAAAATTAAATTTTATGTTGAGCATTGTTTCAATTAGCAAGTTCATTTAAAGTGTTGCTTGTTTGTATATTGCTGTTTCTACCGTTACGCCTTGCATTTGTGTTTAGAAGTGTATGGTTATTTTCTTTATGAAAATGGTTTTTCATTCAACTTATTCAATAAACATTGATGGTCGGGATGTCTGCTTATCCATTCTTTTCCAAACACGTTTTGATCGAAGGCAGTATGTAGGAGTGCGTGTCACAATAAAATTTCGTAAAAGCAATCGTCTTGAATGAGTAATGTTCTTAAATAATCATTGAAAGATGTAGGGCACATACTTAAAATAAAATAAAGTAATTACCAAGACGCTGAATCGTGGTTGGTTCAAATTTGTATCAATCTTTTTAATACGTACATTAATGATCGTTTAGCTAACACCACATGATACATTAATGAAGACCCAAATAAAAGCTCACTGTTGGATTTTCAACGCTCAGCATAGCACCGAGAATTGAAAATCCATCGGCAGGTAGTGAAAACAGAAATAAAAGTGTTATGTGTTGTCAGGCGCCACCACCAACAGACAGCTCAAGGCTCGGCGCGGGCGCAGCGGCCGTCGCCAACGCAGCTGGACACGAACTGGCCGACTTCTCACACAGAGAGCTGCTGTTTGGACTCACCACTACCGGTAACAACACTTATCCGCAACAAATTTTTAGCATTCATATATTGGAAGTGAAAAACAAAAACATTGAACCATTGCAAGCTCCACATGTCTCATAACTCCATCCCGGAGTATTCGAGCCAATAATAGCAAATGAAAATGGATAGAACAAAAACTTTTTCTTTCCTCACCTCATCACAATTTAGATAAGAAGACCAAAATTAGGTTACGTATATAGGTACGGCTGCCTGCCGTTAAAAGTAACAGTCACCCTTTATAATCATTAAGTATGTCAAGTCCCAAGTACGTTTGTATTACTCTCCTACTTACTTGTAACCGAGGTATTTCTTGTCGCACAAATAAACAGGAGTAATATACAGTGTTAATATCTGTCTTAATTACGTCTCCATTTAAATGTATGAATTAGACTATTTATTTCAATCCTCACTTTATGTAAGCCGTGAAACAGAACAACATATAGAGCTCGTGTTTTATGGTTCAAGTATTGAAGTTGTAATTCACATAGCGTTTACATACTTCAGAATAAATTGAATAAGGCTTCCGAGGCGAATGATAAATACATGCAAATGAGAGTCATGCCTTCCTTGCAGAATCTTACCTGGAATTTAACGCCCAAGACTTGGAGTTTGGCTTCAACGAGAGCCGCCGGGACCGCATTCTGCGCACATTCGTCCGCAACGCGTACTACTACCACCTCAACGAGATCTACTCGACCTTGAAGAACGAGTACACGGACTGGGACAAGCCCGTGCAGAACCCGCTCAGTGTGCGCGACGCCACGCTCGAGGTGAGTCACACACACACCGCGCCGACGCCGGCACCTCTGTTTACACCACACATTATGGATTACAGCACATCAAGTGTGTGCTGTTTATGTTGTAATGTGCCGTAATTTGTCTGAGCGCGAAGTCTACCTTGGCTTCCACGTATAACTGATGTAATATAACTCTACAGAAGCAAGTTAATCCCTTTGATAGCCCCGTTTATAGGTCATTATCTACGCGAACTGAGATGGTATATTACAAGCGACGCCAGTGTTATTAAAAATAAAGGGGATAATTTAGGAATACAGCAATACTTAAAAGCACGTGTTCCCAAAACGGCTCATTCACAGACGAATATACTTGAAAAGTCATTAAGAATGTAATTGAGAAGAATTTTAATATTAGGAATACAAATAGAAATAACAGCATGATATTAGCCCTATTCACTGGTATTCTTGAATATAAGATCAGCAGTAATCGAGGATGATCCTCTGAATATAAAAAGCGAAAAGTATCCTCTTTTGTTTTTCTACATTGAATAAGGAACAAAACACGATAAGCATAATCGATTTTTATTTACTTATCGATAGGCTCGCTTTTGACAATTATATCGCTTGATGGTAAGCGATGATGTGGTCTACGATGAAGAATGCGAATGCGAAGCACGCTTGCCTAGAAGTAATCTATTCACTCTTAACTTAAAAGACTCCAAAGTTTTATCTATCAGGAAACAAAGACTCCGGCAGGGAATTCCACTCCTTAGCTGTGCGCACAATGAAAGTATTCGCAAAACGCTTTGTGAGTACGGGGTGGGATGTCCAACATGTACCGATGGCGCATTGCCGAAACTGCTGAAAGTTGATAACTGTCGGGTGAGTTGACATTATTCGAACGCGCGGTCTGGCACTGGGTCGCCGTCGGCTTCGCAGACGATCTCCTCAAAGCCTCAAGTGATTTCGCTCCTCACCGAAGGCTCCTTGGTCGTACAAAGGGAGTTAATGACGCCCGCGCACACTGAATACACGATGGCCGACTTGAAAGGCTTTAGTGGAAAATACTTGCAACGCCTAATAACACGGCGACATTGTTATGATTCAGATGGTGGGTAAATAATCGTTAATTGTGTTACAAGCTCCGGTTAAAATTACGGTTATCTAAATTGTTATCGATATCAGCTGGTAAAGACGAGCTTAGCTGGTTATGATGATGAAAATAGCTGTGCTATAGCAGAATTCTTAGACGAGTGTCCTCCTGTAAGAGCTCCGTTTTTTTATTCGGTCACTACAAATTATTAAAAAAATAACTTTCGTTTCGGAAGTCGGTGTTTTTGGTATCTCTTATTTTTTGTCGTATTGTGACACCGACTTCCGAAACGAAAATTATTTTTGTTCTTTTTTAGTGTTTTACTTTAGAAGTCGGTTTATTTTTTGTAACACCATCCCTAAGAAGTAAGTAAATTCTGTAGTAAGGTACCTAAAGGATTGTCAAAATACCCGTAATAACTCAATTTACAAATGCGTGCTGTATGTCGCTAAGGAGTTCTGTGGTATGTTCCATAACTTGAAAACTGCTGAACTGATTTGAATGAAATTAAAATTGCAATATTCCCTAAGTTGAGAGATACCTAATTGAATAAAAATGTCATGATCCTATAAGAAGTTTCGGAGAAATGCGTGGACAAACCATATATACATAAAAACATACAAACATACATACATACACTAATGAAATTCGACACACATGTTTATAATATATGTGAATATTAGGCAATGCAAACAATGTTACATAAATACGTGTCGAATTGATAACCTCCTTTTTTTTGAAGTCGGTAAAAATACTTAAAGTATCTAGAAAAAAGAATAGTGTTTTTGTTTTATGTAGTTGTCCCAATTTTCAGTAAATTATTACAAATATGCAGGTGTTTTTCATACAAAAATAAAGAATGCTGCTTTTAAAGTAAATCTGCATTTCATGAAATTCAAACTAAAGTATGTTGGCACGGCTTTGCCAAATTTTCATCAATTCTTGTATTCATGTTACTTCTGCGGAAACGTTTTATATTTTTTCTTGAATGGCTGGCTTAATTCAGGTTCTAAGTGATGGACGGACAGCGGCACCTCTCATCAGACTGGGCTATCTCCACGCGCTTAGAGGCGGCACCACTTACTTCACTCATTTCCATCATCTGTCACAAGACAAGGATTATCCACAGGTAAGATCAAATCTAGGTTTATACATATATGTATGTAAATCAACCAGACCTAGGTGTAAGTCATCGAATCCTTAATATAAAGAACGACTTCTTAAGGCATTTCGGTCGCACACTTTGCCTTCAGGATTTGGGTCACTTAAATGGCATGTCTTTTATTCATAAAAGTTGACAAAATGTGTACAAATGCAGGAAATAATATTTTCTTTGTACAAAAAACTATATGGAACTGCCTCATGTAGATATATAAGCCAGTCAGTATGTATATCGGCGACATGCACACTCAACATAACGGAATCTTGGCAAAGGCTTATCAACTAGGATGGTGGCGTAGCAGTTTTCTTCTCAAGTTGTTAATCTTCGTTTATGTCGGCCATAAACTCTGTTTGAAATAGATTCCGTAAACTGAATGGACAAACAAACAGCTATATTTTGGAAAGTTACTTTCCTAAGTAAACAAACTAAAGTTCTTCTGATTGAAGGGAATGTCAGTAAGTTTTCCATTGACTTAAGTATTAATGCTTTGATCGCAGTTTTTAGATAGAAGTGCCTTTGAATCGAATCCTGCATTAAAAGCACTTTTGATAAAAAATATTCATTCGACTATTGACAGCACTGAATACATCAAAATTCTAATAAATTAAACTTTGACTAGAATTTATGTCAGGCTGTGACATGATTAAAAGTCGGCCCATTTATTCTTCAGTTTGTGTAACACCCCTCAAAATATATATGACTTGCACTAAGTTGTTATAAGAGCAGCTGACAGGGCTGCAGTTGTCAAAACGTGTCGACGCACGTGATCGTGCGGTTATTCGATGTCTCTATACACCTGTTTGTTATTTCGACAACCCTAGTGGAACACTTGAATGGACTTGTTAATAGGCTGTGCGGGCTTTTGGTTTGGATTGGGGTCAAGTTTGACGGTTAGTACTAAGGGTAATGTACTGTGTAACTGTGGTTTACGTCTTAGCCGTTGTGAATGTTACTACGAATCTTATCCTGCTACACTAGATTCAGTGTAGTTTTGAGCTGGCAGAACTTAATGCTGTAATGTACAATTATATCCATAGTGGAAAACCAGCCCGGCTTTCGGTTTGTTTGTTACATCTATTCTAGGGTTTTCTAAACTGTAAGGTTTAAGCAGTCAGGTGCGACGCAACAATATGTAATTTTTCTAAACAATGATTTCTGTAAACCAGCGTGGTCGCATCGCACTTTTCTGTAGAAGCCTTTAAACTTAGCTAAGTAGAACTATTAACCAGAATGAACCAGTATGTATATTTAAATATTATTGTTGTGCAGAGGCCAGGTTCGGTGCACGGCGAGGAACTTCCATACTATCTAGGGGTGCCAGTCTCCCTGACGCATCATCAGCAAAACTTCACGCAACAGGAACAACGTGTGTCCAAACTGTGCATCCATTACATCTCCAACTTCGTCAGATATGGGTAAGGAAGTACAAGGAGTATTTTAAACAGCTTACATGCAGTTAGGGTTCAGTGTTTCAATTTTATTGTCTTTAAAATCTTAATACAGAAATGTTAAGTTGATAAGTCTGTCGCTATCACAATTATTTTTCATTTAATTCTAATAATATTTTAAATTCTAAGTATCAATGAATATTGTTTATAGAGCATGGTGTCGACACAAGAAAAACAGCTTTTTTAGCTGATTTTCTTGTGACTTAATTTGAAAGTAAAAATATATTTTTCGTTGAAGTACAACCTTGGGAATATCTAGTAAGTCGCAGATGGCTTTTCTAATTCAACGTCAATAGCGGAGATGGCTCTTAGCTAAGTAACAGCTGAGGGTGCCCCATGGCGGGGCTCAAGCCTCGGGTTAAGGGAATGATGGGGTTTCAATCCGGTTTAGTATGATGGAAAATAATGAACGAATGTAATGGCAAATTGAATGAAAACTGACCGTTACGGACACGGATGACAGATTTGTTTTTTTGTGTTATGGGTTTTTTCTTGTGTGTTGTGTGTCGGCTGCATCCATAATGCCTTACGGTTTAAAAGGGATAGCTAGTAACCAGTTAGTTTCACTGCTTGTGCTTGAACTTTTACTTAAAAATGATTTTATTATCTTTTAATCGACTTACAGGAATTATTTATTCATCCAAATTTTCTGAATGATATTGTTTGTTGGACTTCTGTTCTGAATACACCCTTAAATACCATCAAATAATTTTATACAAAAAACGATTCTGAGGTAATATCGTGTTTTCACAGAAAAAGGTGCCTCAATAATATGTTAAGAACATTCTTGGGCGTGGGTTAGCAGATTAACCTTTCGTACCTATAGATCAATCGGTATTGAGCCGCAAACCTCTAGTAGGTAAATATGTCTACGTAAAAGGTTTACCTTTACCTAGTAGACGCACAACTATTTTAGTGGAATAAGTCAAGAATTTTGCGGTAATGGAAGGTATTCTAAATTAAATTTGTTGCGAAACAAGATCTTCCAATGAAAGTTTAATTACGTACATTCTGAAGCGAAACATTTGATTAAGAATTGACTTAGAAACTTCATAATGATGTGGTTGGATAAATGCAACGGACTTTTCATAAATTGTTTTTCTTTAGGAATCCGAATGATCCATCGGCAACGCCCCCTCCAAGTCCAATGCTGGGTGAGACTCCCCGACTGGGCCCCGACCAGACGCCTTACTGGGACACCTACGACACGATCAACCAGCTCTACATGGAGATCAGTGCGTAACGCCCGCCTTATTTATTTTATGTCACAGCCGACGAAAAACTTCCTGATTAGTTTATACGAATACATATGTTAAGTATATCCAGTTTATGGATCTTTCCGATTTTCCTTTATAGCCCAACTATCTGATGTCGTAGTAATACATAACAGTAAAATAAATGAAACTCAGAAAGTTTCATAGCCGAGTATTTGTAAAGCTCAGCATCTGTTAACACAATAACCATACAAATAAATACAATTAGTATGGATTTCAACATTGTGTCTCTAGGAATTTGGAGTCGTTCATTTCAAACTTTAGGGTCGCCCTCGTGGCCGCTGCGGTCACGGTTCGGGCTCATTTATTTCAATTGTGTGATGCGCGTTGCGCAGGTGGCAAGCCGGAGATGCGCAGCCACTACCACGGACACAAGATGTCGCTGTGGCTGTCGCTCATCCCGCAGCTGCACCGGCCCGGCTCCGAGCTGCCCGACGCCGCCATGCGCCACCACCACTTCCAGGAGGACAACGCCAACTACTACGAAGGTATACAATCTCATGTCCCTACAGCCACACGACACATTGATACTTTGGACCCAGTTGATGTAGTTTATTAATGGATGTTCATGGTGCAGGAGTGGTGCGAGCGCAGTCGATGTCGCGCGCGCACGTGCCGCACGTGGTGGAGCTGGAGGGGGGCGCGCGGGCGGGTGCGCACAGCACCGTGGCGCCACGAGCTTCGCCCCCGCGCCCCCCGCCCGCCGCGCCCCCCTCCACCGAGTGCCCGCCCAACGCCACCGCGCCGCCCGTGCATCCCGACGACGCGCTGCTGCGCCGCCTCGCTTCCTCGCACTACCAGTCATACACGGCGGCGCTCACCGTCACCATCGCCGTGGGCTGCTTCCTCCTGTTGCTCAACGTGCTCATCTTCGCCGGCATCTACCATCAGCGTGGCTCGCGACCGCGACGCTCCAAAGACGACCTGGCCGAGGCAGGTAGCTCCTCGTCCTCGGACAACTATGACGGGAAACTCGACTACGAAGTGCGTGCGTTTGACGGCAAAGGGTTCGGGTTCGAGTGCAAATCGGCCCACGTGCCGCGCGGTGTGGGCTCTAAATTCGACCTGCGGACGTTGTCGGACTGCGGTGAGCCTACCTTCGGCGAGTACAGCTGCTACGACGAGAAGCACCGCGCGGCGCGCAGCTCCATGCCCGACGTGAGCGTGGGCAGCGCTATCGAAGCGGGCAGCGTGGTGTGTATCGACACGCAGAAGCCCGACATCCAGAAACTGGACCCGGCGCGCGCCGGCGGCACCAGCACGTTCGAGCCGCGCGTGGTGGATAGCTCCACGCAGGTGAAGTTCGGGCCGGACGGCGCGGAGGGGGCGGGCGACGCGGGCGCGGACGGGGAGGGTGGCGGCATCCTACGTGCGCCCCCGCCACCCGCCGCGCCCGCGCCGCCCGGCATCATGAAGAAGCGCGTGCAGATACAGGAGATATCTGTATGAGGGTTCCTGGACGCCGCCGCCGAGGTTGTGGTCAACAAACGGACTAAGTTGTGATGTGTGATGTCGTGCGAACGTGTACATAGGACTGTGAATGTACTCACCTTGAGTGCGTGTAAATATAATTGTATGTAATAAAATGATTTGTGAGTGCGCGCTAAAAAGAACCGAGGCCGTGTGGTAGTTCCGTTCAATCCTGCGGTACAGTGCTGTGACGTAGTGCGACCACGTCTTCATATTCCGCTCTATTTCCCGTTGGATTGAGAATGTTAGAATATTAAAAGCGGGTAAAGTGAGCGTCGATGCGATGTGATTCATAATGGAGGAACGTTTTCACGTTATGCCATGACTAGATACCGCCAAGTGTTACCAACACGAATAATTTTCAGCTGAATGCAAAAATCCGTGCTACACTATGTGAAACGCATTTAACTGAAAAATATTATTATAATTTATTTGCCTGGGATATCTTAAAACATTCGATATGGCCTACTTAATTAATGATTGGATATATGATGATGGTGTGAACGGGATCTTGTATGATTCACTGTGAAAGGCAAACTTGGCTCGAATCTCTAATCTAATCTTTGTCTTGTTTATATGACTCGACAGAGATATTATATACATGCAAGTTGCCTTTTATGGTAATAATATGCCAGTTATAACTTATTTCTACTGTCGGATATAGAATGAAGGAATTGTAGGCTCTTGTGAATATATACTTATTTAATAAATGTGAATATAACAATAAATTAGTGACAAAAGACTTAACAACAAACCGGCACTAGCTGTACATACTTATATCAAACGAAGTGGTTCAGGTATGTAGGGTAAAATAACTAATTAATAAAACATTGTTTAAAAAACATCGCATATGTTGTAATTTTTTGTAAAGTTACTTTTAAGTGAGGTGTATTGATTTTGAGTAGTTTTTGATAAGTAAATATTGAAAACTTATTACTCAATGGACGAGTACACAGAGAGCTCTAAAACATTAGTCCATGCTTCACAATAATGTCTCATAAAGGTAATCAGGGTAATAGACGATACAGTCAACTCTTTGGTCCTCCAAAATAAGCCCCATTAAGTGTTTCTCCAGAGATGAAAGATAAGCATAAGTATTCGCGTATCGCAAGGGTTCGTTTTTATTAACCTAATCATTTTCTTCGAGTCATACAAAAAATAGAACCAGCTGAGCTGTCTATTCAGCAAATCACCAATTAGTCCCTCATCGTGAGTGAAATACGACTTTTTATATTACTCTGTTACCAGCGATCGCGCCTTATCTTCGTAAAATATATCTATTGAAACTTACTGAAATGTCAGGAGATTTTCTCTTATGCGACATCTTCAAGAAAATGGATAAAAAAGCGCTGAATCTTTCCAAATGTCAGGTATTATACTCTCATCTCGATCCACAGTAGATAAATTCCTAGTACTCGTCCATATTTTTATCTTCACAGGAATTGATGACGATTAACTAATGGTGAGTAATATACTTACACCATTTTCCGCATTGTGACAAAATGTGTACTGTAGTAAATTAAATTTATTTACCATATTGTTGTACTTATAATGAATTTATTATTGATGAAATGTAAAACAATTTAATATGTAGGTAAACTGGAATTGACTATTAGTGTAGACGGCTGTTTATTAAATTGCATTATCTACTTAATAAATTTTATTTTTACCTGTCTCAAATATAATTTATATACTATATATTTATTGTAATAAATGCCAAAACTTTTCCACGTGCCAAACTATGTATAGCATATTTATCAACTACATTCTTTATCTGGGGCTCTCGAGTGGAAGAGTCAATTTTAAAGAAATGCCAAACAGGGTTCTTACTTAACCTACACGGCACAGCTTTCAAATAAATGGAATCGTACTGAAATTTAATATTTAGTTAATTTGTCAAAGAATTTTGTAAGATATTTATGTCAATTCGACATTTTATTAGTAGACAGCGTTAATTGCTTCAAACAAAAAGTATTTTGTGGGAGAGAGTTGCCATGTTATGAAGCTCTTTAAAAAAATAATGATTTCGTTCCATCCTTAAATGTCTGAAGTACGCGCATAATACTCATGACGTTATGATTTATGAATATATTATTGAGTTTACATCAATAAATGAACATATTTATAAAAAAACAATGACGTATGAAATATTTATATATAAAAGATATCATTTGACATCCTTAGAGGAATTGTGTAATTAAGTTGTTACAAATTACTGATATGTTTATTATTGTTACACTATAATTTTATGGATATGTTACAAACAACTAGATTTAAAGAAAATTATTGAAAAAAAAACTAAATGCTGAACATCAACATTTTGTTACAATCTGGTCTTTAATGGAATGCATAAATATGGTGTCGAATAAAGAATTGAAATTTAAATGTTTTTGATTTAATCCCAAGTAGTTCTGCGAACACAAACGAAAAACATTGCTGACTTTTTTCCTGAAAACTGAAAACTCTTGCGTTTTTTCTGAAATGGAAATAAACCACAAAACTAGCACGATATTCAAAGTGTATTTTAATTATTTTGATTAAGCTCTTGCCGTACCTTCTCGAATGAAACGAAATATTCGCCCCTGAGTAAATATAAGCCGGTAGTTGAATTTATATCATAACTCCAGTTTTAATTATTTCATTTTGAGCTAAACCCACGCGGCTTGCTTTCACGCAATCCACAAGGCTTAATAATAAATTGAACTAGGAATAAATGAAAATGCCGAAAGTACAAGGTAGAAAGTTAATGAAAGTGCTGATTCCCGAGCCACCGCCGTGTGATAATTCATTTAGTTCGTCCAGTTACTTTGCGACAAATCGAGGTGCTGTGTTTGGACTCGAGCGGTCTAATTTGACTCGGAACACACCCACAATGATTAATTCACGGCAAACTAAATCCATGCCCACTATTCAAAGGGATGTATGACGAGGGGAATCAGAGGTCATTAATTCTGGATGCACCATCACTTGTTGCTTATTCAAACACATAAATTATCCCCTGGATTAAAAATATCCGCACTTGCTTCAGATGGGCACCTAATATGAATAAATTAGTTAATCTTATGGAAACTCCGTGCAGTCCCTCGTTGCTTGGATGTTCTCGGATTAGACGCACATGTAAGCTTGTTATGTTCGCAATATTGGAAAAGTTTACCGAAGAATACAGGATTAGAAAAGTTCAAGACGGCACTGAGACGACGGAACATCAACTTATAACTTTGTAGGTATCTAATTCTAGTCTATATCTCTCTTTTAAGTTTGTCAATGCTTATTCTATTGAGGCATGAATCCAATTGGATTTAGGGATTTATGGCACGGAGCCGCTCGAGGATCACGGATGGATTTATCGCTATTATGCTAATTCAAATTATGCGGATAATATTTAAATTCATAGAAGTACTCATCAATTTTCAGCTTGAGGAAACTTGAATTTATGCCGAAAAGTTTCGTGAATCTGAAGAAGGGAAAACTTCGTCTAGTAGTTATTTCAACTTCAAATTCTTCTCGGGATAGTACCCACCACAATCCCGCTTTATTTTAAGAGCTCGTTTAGTTTGTTTTGTTGTTCGAGTTTCTATAACGTGTGACGTATACTTTACGTTAGTTTAATTGAATTAGGAGGTGTGATTAATTAACAAAACATACTTATAAACTAAAGTCTTTAAAAGTGCTTTATCTATCTACGTAGAATGACTTGAATCTGCGGTCTTGTACAAAGATGCTTAAGCCCATTTGGTAAAACATTGTGTATTTTTAACCACAGAATTTTGCAACTCTTTCTCAACATTCAGTGAAAAAAAAATCAAACCGACTTCCAAAACAAAACACTACAAAGGTAAAAATAACTTTCTTTTCCGAAGTCGGTGTCTTTTGTATCCATTGTTTTTCATTTTTCGACACCGAATTCGGAAAAGAAAGTTATTCTTACCTTTGTAGTGTTTTGTTTTGGAAGCCGGTTTGATTTTTTGAAAACAAGTTTTTTAGTTTTCGCATTTTAGTTTTGGTAGAGAACCTCCCATTAACATGAGGATCATTTATGGCCAAACAATATCTCAGTACGATTAAAATAAGCCCAAACACGACTAGGATACTTTGTTTTATTTCGGAGTTCCAGTGCCTACCTTCCGCTTCATCATCAGATCAGTTCGGTGCTATCATTTTCATCAGTACCATTTATTTATAAGTATTTGCTTAATCATAGTCGGTTAACTATTCGAGATTTCTTATACACGTGACATACTTAGCATTAAGAAGTTCCTGGCCATCTGTGGTCTTCTTCATCAGTTCCACTTCACCAAATGATACTTTCTGAATGCAAATAATTGCATTGTTGATGAAAATATCAAAATCTAAAATAAGAATTTTCTAAATCGGTCCAGGCGTCTTTGAGTAATCGGGGAACACACAAAAAAAAAGATGCCGACGAATTGAGAACCTCCTTCTTTTTTTGAAGTCGGTTAATAATAGGATTTGTGTTTTATATTTCGTTTAGCTATGGATGTTAAGTAGTTTATAAAAGCTGGGATTTACTAGACCATAAATATATTTACAAAGAGTATTTTTTGTACATTTCAACACCAATTAATTCAAGCCGATACATAATAAATTATCACATAAATACATGCTGGATGTACACATACTTACACACATAGGTATGTTAGGATTTTAATCTCTCAATTGATTCCGCTATAACCGAGTCAAATTCCATTATATAAACAAGCAGTGTGCCGGCGGCGATAAACATTTAAACATACCAAGTTACGGCAAAATAATTGCGTTTCCATTTGGATATGTGAGCGAGTCCAGCTTGTAACGAACGGGGCGAGCGAATGAAGCGGACCGCGAAACCTTCAAATTGAATTTTAAGCATCCAATTTGTTTGCGCGGTGGTGCCGCCTGTACCGGGTTATATCAACGCGGCATCGCGCTATCCGGCTACCCGGCTACCCGTGCCTCCCGCGAGTTCCCACACTCGTAAAGCGATTTTTGCCAGCCGCACTGTGACCTCGAACGGGATCTCGATGAATTATTTATGCACATACTGCGCGCATGTATTAAAATAAAAACTGCGATTCGATGACAAAATATGAGGTTTCATCGGATTTGGTCTAAGCTGTAATGATTTTATTTGCCCTCGTATCCTATTAACGGGTATGTGGGATGGGTTTTGGGATCTTGGGATATCAGTGTTCTATCCCTACCTAAGCTTAATTGCGTTGAATCCTTTAGAGATAATAGTAATTTCGAACGATTTACTTAATTCATGGGGCATCGAATTCCTCCATGTACGCAACTAAGTAGGTCGCTGAGGTGAGCTGGGTATTTTATATTTCGTGGAACTATTTCACGCCCTTTTGGAATTTCGCTCCAATATCAGTTATCTCCAATTCTCAAAATTCTCTACACAGTCGGGTGCGAACAAATTTTTCGAATGTAGATCGAAGTTAAACGATTTTTGCACATATTTTATAATGTAATTTAATATAATTTGTTTAGGTACGAGCAAATGTTTCTGTTAGTTCTATTTTAGTACTGACTTATGTTTTGTTAATGAAAATTAAGAATGCATAAGTTAATAAATAATTTCGGTAGTTTAGATATAGGTTTGGGAAAACGGTGCCTAGATATATAACAGTAAATAAACGGATTCTGCGGAGAAATATTTACTTAGGTTCTCTGCAGTAGCCGGGTTAAACTTAAATAAATAATCATATATCTAAGCTTTGAACTCTAAAGATTGTTTTATCGGTAGATTTGTTATCCTGACGTTACCCCTTTCATGAAATATAAGAAGGAGAAATATATTTTGAAATGTAAAGGTTTGATAGATGATTTCCATCGTTTCCGATTTGATAGGTGGAGGAAAGAAAATATAAATAATAGTTTGTATTTTCCTCTTTCCTTTCCACTACTTGTAAAAAAAAATATTTTGGAAGGAAAATCTCTTTATTTGCTCAGTATTATTGTATAATTGAAGCAGTACATACACACATAGGGAAAGCTTATTTTGTTTAACAGGTAAAAAAGAGCAGAAAAACATAGACACAATAATTTCTCTGATTACACCGTTATCTTTGCCTTTACTTGCCTTTCAGAGATAGATAACATGAAAACAATCTAGGTTTTAAAAAGCAAATTGAAATACAAATTGAAGCTGTACTTATACAAAACGCTGGAACGGTCACAATAAGATAAAATGGTAGTGAAGTGCTTCCCAACTACGCTCAAGACCGTCAACGCGCTGAAATAAAGTTCTAAAGACTAGGCGACGCATTAGAATTTCAAAAAAGCTTTGCTTTCCAAAGTGTCTAAAGACTTTTGCTTCCTGGCCGGTACAGTTCTACTGCTTTAGGTTCTTTTGCAATTACTTAAGATAAATAAATTCTGTGGTTTTTGCTTTGTATATCTAGATAAAGGTACGTACATTATAAAAATTGAAGAAACACCTTATCAAAATATCTCTTGAAGATATTCTATTCAATTCAGGTATGTGTAATTATGTTCTCGAGTCAAACAGAAAACTATTAGATAGTATAGCAAGAGTCTTTTTAGGGTTCTGTACCCGAAGGGTCCAAGTTCCCTCCCTATTGCTGCCAGTCACGTGTCCGTATATCTGTCCGTCGTCTGTTACACGAGTTTTACGACCAAACAGATGGAGCTACAGTCTTAAAATGTTTACACTATAAGCATCTTGTTGATCCAAAGCCATGCAAATTGTCAAAAAATAAAATTTTATTTTATGGGCCTGAAAAAATTTTTTGACCTACCGCATCGAGGGGAAATCGTTGAAGAGCTCGTTGAGTAGATACATACGCATTTTTTGTTATAAAAAATATTGGAAAAAAGGAATGAGAAGCCACCAAAGTCAGTTTTTTATACAAAATTTTGTTCCGAAGAATTTTTTAACTTCCCATTGACCTATGGACTTGAAAATGGTGATAATGTTTATTATTACATATATTTTACTAATAAATATCAATATATTAATAAATAAGATTTTTCTTTGAAATTCCCTCATTTTTCCTATTACAACCAACTTAATTTTGTGGTTTGGTACGGAACCCTAAATGTGCGAAGCCCGACACGCAGTTGTTCGATTTTTATGTTATGCATTAAAAACCCACATGATTACACACATCGTTGAGTGAAGTACCTAGCTAAATTCACACACACACATATATATATATAATATATAGGAAAGGAACCTACCTACGCAATTTCGGCTGTTTATTCTTTTGATCCTGTTAATTTGTATAATTTCCTACCTAAGAAAAGGCTAAATAAAAAAGGCGGCCCTAACGAGCAGGACTTATTTGCTCAAATGTGAGCAAATGAGTCCTGTGTGCAAGTTAGACAGCGAGGCGGCGACCGTACAATCGTGCGCGTTACATAATTCACGCCTCTTCAAACACTCACTTTTATTTTACAGCTTACGCGTCGCTTTTGATGTGCTCGCGAATTTGTGAGAGATATGTTTACAAAGCGCGCGAGACTGTTATTGCATTAGCATTGTGTGTTTTTGTTTAACTCTGTCAACTGAGAGTCGCTCGTGCAGCCGCTGAGAGATAACGCGCACGAGCACCTTTTGTCTCCGCAACTAATTTGTCTCTCACCTCCAAACTATGGATTATATGAAAAGTCTCCCGGCTGTTGCGTCGCTACATGTGCGCACTCTTCTTCTCTTATCTTCTTATAAATCCATAGACTTGATGTGAGAGACAACTTAGTTGCGGACACAAAATTTGTTTGTGTGCGCTGTCTCTAAACTGCAATACAACGACCTCATCTAAAACCAATTTTTATACGACGTAAAAGTTTCACTACTTTTATATTTTTCAGCTCGTAATCAAATTACAACAACGGTTCAAGTATCATCGTTACAAAGGTTATTCGTACAAATTGAATAAATAAACGGCTAAGTAGGTAGAATTTAAGAAAACTTTTAAAAAGGTTTCTTTCCTAAAAACTCAGAGAGCCTTGTCTACAGGTAGCAGCTTGTCTTTAAAAGGAATGAATTAATAACAATATCCTTTCTTAGATTAATTACATCAAAGACGAGACACAATTTATTGTCAAAAGTAAATAGAACGTATAATATTATTATAGGTAAGTTCATTACAAAATATTTAGTAAGGTTCTATATTGAATCAGGTTAATCTACCTCAACTTGGTGAGCAAGAACAATTTGGTAAAAAGATTTAACAAATCTTTTTTTAGCAATTTCTCCACAAAAATGGGAACTACTTGCCTTAGTCAAAGTGAAAGAGAAAAAAATGGACGTATTGGAATTATGTTTCTGCAGTAGATAGTATAAAGGAATGTTAATTTGCTCACGTAATATGAATATTTCTGTGGATTAGTATGCAAGCGGCGACTGCAGGTGCGCTGAAAACTGATCGCGGCATACGACCCTACGTGATGCGCCTTCGACGGCCTTACAGCCTGTGAGGAGCCATGAGGAGCCAAATGATCGCTTCATCGCCTCACTGAATTTCTTAGCGATAATCTGAAAATGAAGGAGAGAATCGAGGTTTATTGGCGAACATGCTGAACAATCGTTCTACAAGATTAGAAGTAGCAAAGTACCCCGTACCTCAGAGTATTCATTGCTAACAGGATTGATATCCATACTGATTGCGTTGTTTGTAACAAAATACACAAACATACAAACAATATGGATGGTCACTAAGGATTATAGAGCTTATATCAAAATTGAATTTTGATTCAGCCCTACTTGTTAGACAGGCATCCCGATCGGGGTTCTTGAAGTACATAAGTAGCGATGCAGAATCATTCGCACACGTTAAACTAATATCAGTCATTTTATGTGGATCTAAAGTTTATTATTACCTAAATAATAAGTAAGCCCTTTCAGAGCCTGAAGTGTCTCGAAATTGTGAAAACATTTAGATTTAAATATGACAGCAACTTCTAAGATTTTTGTTCCAATTGCTAGGATTATAAATAAAGGCGGATTTGCTGAAAAATTGCGCGTTTTAATGAATTATCGCAGAACTCGTTCAAAGAATAAACTAAAGAAAGGATTTACTTAATCCATCGCATGGAGTAAACGGTAATGGTCAAACGCAAGCCTATAGAATATAAAAAAGAGTAAAGTAACAATTTGTCAATATTTGTACGGAGTAAAGTGTGTTTTGCTGCTCAAGAATACAAATACAAATGTAAATATGTTGCAGTAAAAGCCCGAACTACGGTCTAGTCAAGGATTTACCAGTAAAACCGTAGATAACTGGTATTTACTAATAAGACTACTACAGTTTGTACAAATAGATGCAGGGGTACCACAGAGAACTTTTTTATAGAGGCTTTATTCGATGGGTACAAAAGTAAGGCGATTGGTAGCGCCATTCGTCACTATACTTGATGTTTCAATCATCATTAGAAACATTATACGACCGTCTCTTTTACACACACTGTTAACGGATTCCGTAGACTGGCGGAGTATGCCTTCCTAACCCTATGTTGTAGGTTCGATCCCCAGCTTTCGCAATTCTTTTTAAGTATAATGAACTCACTTTTATCGTATTTTTTATACCTATCTAATATTTCATAATAATTGTAATTTCTGCATACTTTTAATGTTTATGTTTATTAATTATCTTATGGAAAATAATGCAGTGAATATTATAATATTTAGTCTGACAATAAATTCTTGCCCTGCTAGGACTCTTTTTTGAGAGTATCCAGATCTGAAAGCTCGAAAATTTATCAAGCAGTAGTAGAAGTAAAATTTTGTATGTCCTAAAGATAGTTGTTTCGGATCTGGGTGTCGTAACTTGGTGTTTAATGTAAGAATAAAATACTCACTTGTTCAATTTGGTATCATTATTTTCCCCTACATGCATGGTAAAATGTTCTAAGATTGTACAGCCTGGATAATAATTTCAGAGCTTGTTGGGTAGCTAATTATTTATTTTTCCCATTATTTGGTTTAGTATTAAGTGTCAAACGTGTGACAGATAGATATAACTATTTTTTTATATCTACATATAAAAAAATAGTTATATCTATCTGTCACAGACAGATATAACTATTTTTTTATATCTACATGTAAAAAAATAGTTATATCTATCTGTCACACGTTTGACACTTAATACTAAACCAAATAATACCACGTAGGTGTGTTTGGGGTAAATCCTAAGATATGCTCTTCTTCTTCTTCTTTTCGTGTGAGGATGTGACCACCTCTGGTGTCAGAGTTAATTAGCCGCCTCTGGGAACCCCACAGGAAACCTGGACTTATATACTTAATGTAAGTCCAGGTTTCCTCACGATGTTTTCCTTCACCATTGCCTGTGATGTCCAAGATAAACTTAGAAAGTACATAAGATACACAACGAAGTAAGTAAGATATATTAAGTAACCGACTATAATTATCCTAAGTAGAACAAATCGGAAATTCACCAGTAGGACTTTTTACATCTTTCGTTTAATTGGAAAATTCTAAAATTAACCGTAGTTCGAATTTTTACAGTAACAACACCATAGCTATTACGTATTTTACTCACAAGACTACTTTGCATACCCACAATAATCATCATACGTTTCTGTAATATTTATTCATTAGAAAATATCTATCGGGACCGCATTACGTATCCAACTAATAAAAACTTTATTGTCACGAGTTTTATTCTCTCCGGATGTGAAAATATTAATCATGTTCTGGTTTAGAATAAAAAACAGTACACCATTGTTATTGTTCAGGAGTTTTCTTGAAGGTTTGTAGTTATTTTATTTCATCATGAAAATTGCAGTCAGCCGAAAGACGTCCACTGCTGAACATAAACCTCCACTTCGAACGGTAAATATCCATGTAAACAACTATAACTCATTATACAAAACTACTTAGGCTCGCTTGGGTTATCTTACTAACTCTGAGTTAGTTAACACCACAGAACAGAAAAACGCCTTCTTGTTCTGTGGTTAACACGGCCAATTATGCCTTACATATTTGATATATAACCTTGTGTTAGCAACTAACTCTGAGTTAAGTTTTTGGAATCAGTAGGCTTTAGTAACTAAGCCTAAAAATAATCTAAACTTAAATATGGCGTCGAAAAACTCCTCTGCATCGCTGTCCACTAGTATTGGCCCCAAAACATTGGCAGCATTGTCACGGTGTAAGGCAATGTTTAACCTCTGTCCAAAGTAAAAGCCAGCCCTTGGGTCACGAGAAGTGTCAACTAAGAGTTTGGAAAGTTATCGATTCTGAAAGTAACAAAGTTTAGAGGGAAACGTTTGTCTTGGTATGGACATGTGATGAGGAGGGATTTAATGCTTGTGACCAAAAGATGAATATAAATGTAAATAAATGGAAAGGGAGAATGTAGTTAAAGAAAGGATGTATGGCTTGTTTGAATTATATGAAAGAACAGGCAGTGAAGATTTATTAATTTAAGTTTTTATGTATTACATTATAGGGTAGTTAGGCACCTAAGACGTTATACAGCGAAATAAATAAACATAAAAACTAAAACGAAACGTACAAGTTTACAGTTTAAAATACATCTATATCAAAATCTAAAAACATGATGATGATGGTGAAATGATTCTGAAAGACACACAGCTAAGGTAAAATGAACTGTAATGTCCTAACATGGTCCTAAAATTTATCTCATTTCTAATAATAATATCTCGAAAAACCAAATTTAGGTATTCGATAGTAAAAGCTTGGGTCCAAACAAATGGTCCCCAGCGCAGACCAGGCGTGTAAAGACTTGTCGTGTCGGCTGAAATATACTTAGTTTTTGGTTGAAAAACCTTATTACTTTCCGTAATTTCGAGAAAGCATCTGTATAATTTTGAGCAGACACAACATACCTACAGATACACATTCTGCAGGCACTGTAACAATTATTTGTATTCGTTTGCATTCCACATCTTTCTTTGACAAATCATTCACACTTCAAGCAGCTCGTTTGTGGAATGCATTACCTATTGAAATAAGGCGTGCTCAAACATTAGCAACAATTAAAAAAATGGTGAAGGAGCATTTTCTTTCACTGTAATTATTCTTCTCCTTTCTCTGATAAAATATATTTGATAATTATTAGTTTATGATTTTGTAATGTATGTATTTATTTTATGTTATTATGTATAAGTTATATTATTTAAGATGTTTTGTACACTAGACGAGGAGTTGACTTTCCATCTAAAGGTTGTCTGTAAGAGATTGCCCTATGCGATAAGACCGCCCTTTGTACACTTACCTTTATAAATATTTGTCCTGTATTTTTTATGTGGTGTACAATGAAGTATATATATATAATAAATAAATAATCTACTACTAGATAAATTAAGTAGCATGAAATAAAAATGTGTCGGAGTCTTTATTTTTTCTAATTTTACTTGTATAATAATTATGTAGCAATAGTGATACATTATAATTCGTAATAGATGTATTCTGCATAGTAGCCTTAGTTTAAAGTTCCATGAGTCTTTTTATTTTGTTGTCCGCTGCATTGATATCATGGTCACAACCACAACTGCTGAGCGTGGAGTCCTGGGCTACAAGGTTGGGCAACATGTCTTTGAATTTTGAAGTAGGTAGTACACGAATACTTCTATTATAATCTATACTAATACTAATATATTAAAACTAATTATAATATTATAAACAGGAAAGTTTTTTTTGTTTGATTGTTTGTACCGAATAGGCTCCGAAACTACTGGACCGATTTAAAAATCATTCACCAATGGAAAATTACATTATAAACGGGTCCTTTGGGGAGGTCCACGGGAGCAAAGCCGCGGTGAACAGCTAGTATTTTATAATTCTACTAATATGCGTTAAATAACGTATGGGTAGTAAAACGGTGGAAATATTCGAAAATCCCACAATAAGACACAGTAAACAGTTAATAATATCATTGTTATATGAGAAATCGCATCAAGAGCTAAACAATAATAACGGCTACTGAAATTGCATGCACGGGATATTCAATTTAGTTCTAGTTTCAGCCAAATATACAGACAATAACGCATAGTTACACAAAATGTTATCGCATATATTAATATTTGAACGTTGATTTTGAATTTGCAAACAATATGAATGTTGGAAATATTAGCAGTCATAATAGATAACTATAGATAGACTTGCTGTCTACTATTAAGTTTCATTAAGTTACTCTATTATTATTGAAGGTTTTACTGCGTATATGGTTTGATATTTATTTTTACGTCGCGTTTACAAGAAAGCAAACGAGCTTCAAAATTGTGCACAGGTAAAATAAGAATATGCAACACATACTTTACAGGTAAATAGGTACCTGTAAAGAAGGTACATACTTTGTTCAACCAGCCGCTGGTGTCGCCGTGTTCGGGTAATAGCTGTATCGTTTGGTTCAGCTGAGTGCATAATTTATTAGGTCTCACATCAAATTTATGTTTTAAACATGGGACATGTGTGTTTTCACAGAAAACACAGCCTTTTATAAGCGAACCTTTAAAAAAATTCTACTGCTTACATTTCTTTATAAAAACGGGCCCGAATAATCTTTACACAAAAAACTGATAAACAAGAATATTATTTTTTTATGAAAAAGAAAAAGTCCATGAGAGAGGATCGCGAACAAGCCAGAGCCCCCGTGATTAATGATGAACACGACACCATTCAATTTAATTCCAGAAACTCCTGTCCAATAAGATAAAAAGAGAAAGTTTTATGCCTTTTTTATTTATTTTTAATGAAATCCCCACTTTGTCGTGTCGAAAGGTACGTCGCTTCAATTAAGATTTTAGTATTAATGATGGGGCGGCCGCTGGACAAATTTTTCAAAAAGCATTTTATAAATCATAACAATTTTCTTTATCGACCCGCTTAATTTATGCATTAAAAGTTGGGGAAAGGAATTATTTAATAATGGAAAATTAATATAAAACTAAATCCTCTTCCTCATTGCTTTTACACATTAGATGCCTTGCAGAGCTCAAGGCACTTTGTAAATTAGCCTTTGTGTTAAAAAAAATATTCAGAATAAGTATAGCTTTCTTTTTTTTTTCTTACACTTATGATTGGCCGTGACAATGAGAAAAAGGTGATGGATTTTAGAATAACTTTTAATTAAATGTTAATTACTCAACATAAAATTAAACGACATCATCGAACCTAGGAAGGTATTAACTACCCAAAGCTTTCAGTGTCCAAACCACGTACAATACGTATTCAGGGATCGGGAAATCTAATCTACACATTTTCAAGACAAATAATCGGGCCTTCGCCCAAGATAATCCGACCACGTCGGTACGTAAGCAGGGCACATAATTACGTGTAAGCAATACTACCCATCCCTGTCCTTATAAATGGAGCCTGTGACTCAGCTATCTGGCTTCATCAAGTCTACATCAATCTTTTTGTAGGCGCAGGTTGTTTTTTTACTTTCATGAAGTTCTTTGGCAGTTCCAATGAAGTAGATATAAATAATAAATTAGACGAGTATCTATTGTAGTCTTAATACTTTAATAATGCACAATTGGCGATGCCTATGTATGTTTGCACTTTGGGCAGGTGGAGTAACAAAGAGACCGATTGTCGTATAAAAACTGGAAGTATTGGTGATCCATTGGCGAGATGGGCAGATCACTTCGTCGAGTAAAGACTAGATGAGTTCGGGGGAGCAGCTGGCGAAGCTCAACTATGTGTGGTGTGTTTGCATCCTACACTGCCCGCTATAAAACCTGAAATTATACAAAACATTTTCTGTTGAATATCATGTGTCATCATCACTAAAGAAGGTGTGGTGTCTCTTACACCTCTCTTTATTCTATTTTATTCCTTAAATATTGTATGTTCCGTTTCCGTGAATTCGTCCGTGTGGTATCAACAGTGGGCCCTATCAGAATATCAGCGCGGCGTTATTATCTTTTTAATATCGTTGCGCATGCTGAGATAGGGCCTTTTTGGTCTCGCACGGGGTTATTTACTTTTATTTTTTATTATTGTTTGTGTTTTGCTTAACTAGTATCTCCTGTGCGGATCACAAATAAATATTTTTTTTCTTTCTTTAATGATGAGAAAATAAGTGTTATTTTTTTTTAAGACCGAATTATTATACATTCTCTCAATTTATTGAGACTGAATTCTGTAAGGTCTACAAATATATTATTTCCAACCTACATCGATCCTCGGTCGGTATCGATTATATCACCAACTCAAATTTTATTTTGAAATGAAACTCTTACATTTTGTTTTCCAGTAAACAGTCGCTCTATTGAAGCGTTTTCATATCAAAGTGTCATTTTTTGTATCGTTCACCGTCATTTGGACACGAAGATAATGCGAACGAATGCGTGGGCTCGGGTTCTTCGAACCTTTTACAATAAATGTGGAAAAGGCTTCGGTAACCGCTGAACTGAAACTCTGCTAGATGATGTAGGATTATGAATAAAAAATATTCTTAAAAAGAGTTCGAAAATACTGGATTGGTTTTCTTCAACGGAGGCTAAATTATTCATACTCTTTTAAAAACTTTGTATAAAGTCAAAATTAAGCATTTTAATTCTCTCAAGAAAAGCTTAACATTGAAGTACTAGTCTAGACGAGAACTCGTTAATTTAATTTAGCTCCTGTTTAGGGTGGAGTCTATCGGGTTTAGTGCATAATAAAGGAGACTTTGTATTTTGGCGACTTTCATATTAATTGAATGCGTTCGGCATTACAGAGTTTTAGCTTAACTTGAAACACATCTTTACGGTCGTCGCTGTAACTTTTTATGGGCGTCGATTTCACTTGTCAATTGTGTAATAAACTCCCGTCTTGTGCCTTCCATTCCTATTTGATTTAATCTCACTGCCTGCGAAATTGTCTCCTACTTATTTTGTTTTATTGCTTCATACTTAAAATAGTACTTTGAAGCGCGGATTCTCGTTTCGAACAGAAATATATGCATATGAATGATAATTATGTACATGAATGTTGAAACTGCTAAGAACGGTTCTATCGTTTTGAATTGTAACATGTTCTTTTAATCTACTGCGGGGATAATTACCATTTCAAATGTGAATACCGCAGCCATATAAACGACATATGTTGTTTACTTAGTAACGTAGTAAAGTGCGACGTAGCAAAACATTGCGATTAATATAATTACATACGAATGTATCTAATAAACAAGATTGATAGCATTTCCCGAAACTTATCCACTAACAAGTAACATAAGTTGGTGAACTTTTATGGAAGGACTAAATATGGTCGTCTTAAGTTTCTTTTTAGAATCTATTAGACACCGAAGTTATAATATCGGCTCCCGGGGCAGAGCGTCGTTTACTATCACTTAACTCATTTTTATATTCGCCATTTTGGCTTGCTCGCTGTCCCAGATTCGCTATGAATACAGAGTGGAGCTACCCATAATACGATACATGGCCTACTTTGAGAGGGATCCTCGGAGCCGTGATACTTGTTTACATTGAACTTACGTGTCTTGTGCGTTTGTAGTGACGACGCGCCTCGCCTCTGATATTTGTGTTTGTCCATGGTGTTATGATCGACACGTAATAATTGAATTCTTGATATTTGTCGAGTGTATCAAATTTGAAACTTTCTGTAAAATATAGACGTAGGTAAGTACACCAAAACACCTTCGACAAGGGGTTTCTATACCGGTAGAACGGGGTTACATTGAGATTTGGGGTAACTTTGATGTTGATTAATTTTTTAGATTTTTTATAGCTAACTCCGTCAAAACGAATTCACGTTCACGCTCACGTTTGGGTTTTGTATATAAAAATTAAGCATATAATGTAGGAACTATTTTTCAAAAATAATGATTAACTATTCAATTGAATTGACCAGTTCTCAATTTGGTTTAATTCAGCCGCTCGGGTTCTTAGGTTAATCAACGCTTGCCGAGGTTGTCCCGTGGATGGGTAAGCCATACATACTTATCGAAACTCGTTCGTGCTTCGGAAAGCACGTTTCACTCGCACGTTTATTTTATAGTCGTTACTGATAGTTAGAATTCAGAAAATCTACCAAGTACCAAGATTGGTATACAATCTTGCCAATGGGTATTGTGTAACCCAGTTGCTGGGTCTTTCTATGTAAAATACTGGTATTCAGCTGCATTGTATATCCGATTACACTGGAAGCAGCTTTTGATCGAACGGAACGTGGTTGGGAAAAGGCTAGTCAGATTGATTGAATTTGAATGATTAAGAAATTTTGTAATCACACTAATCACGTTATGTATCACATCACATCACACTTTCGCAAGCATCAAGTTTAATTATTGTTAAGTATTTTTATAGCTGTCAAAACACGCGTTATTTTTTGACAACTTTAAATCGTCTGTTTCTGTTAGATATTCAATCAGTCTGCCTAGCCTTTTCCCAACTATATTGGGGTCGGCTTACCGGATTCAGCTGAGTACTAGTGTTTCACATGGAACGACTGCCTATCTGACCTCCACAATCCAGTAACTGGGTAACACGGTAACCCTTGGCAAGACCGGTGTCAGATCTCAGGCTTCTGACTACCCGTAACGACTGTCAAAGAACTTCAATTGACAGCCGGGACCAACGGCTTAACGTGCTTTCCGAGGCACGGAGAAAACTCGGTATGTTGAAAATGGTCACCCATCCACGGACCGACCTCGTCAAGCTTAATTTTAAAGATCGAACCGTGCGGCTGTTATTATTAGCCACGAGCTCCTCTGTTTCTGTTAGATATTACGCGAGTTATTTTACTAGAACTACAAAAACAAGTAGGATTTGATTAATGATAATAATCTATCGATTTTATATTTTATAATTGGATAGCTGAAAAGATTCTATCTGTTTCTATGTTATGATTAAATTCATTGAGCTTCATAACCTCTAAAACTAATATTATAAAGCCGAAAGTTTGTGTGTGTTTGTATGTTTGTTACTTCTTCACGCTCAAACGGCTGGACGGATCTGGATGAAATTTGGCACAGAGATATATTATAGTCAGGAATAGCACTTTTTATCCCGGGAATATGTTCCCTCGGGCTAATTTTCGACTTTCACGCGGGCGAAGCCGCTGGCAGAAGCTAGTATTAAATAATAATAATTTACTTATTACCGAAAAGTAATAAATGTGTAATAATAATATCTGAAATATTTGATTATAAATGTAGCGAAAATAAGTAGCTACATTTTCTACGTCGACACAGTTATAAAATATTCATTTGAGTAGCACTGAAGTTGTTTCGTTTTAGCATAGTAATTGCGGCCATTGTCCTTTCCTTAATAACTTTTTTTTTAATTCAAGATGGATTTGCTCTTGAGTAAAGTCTAGGTCAGAGGTGACAGAGACAGAGTCGAAGATGGAGTGAGCTTACCCAGAAGAAGCCTGTTCACTCTAACTTTCAAGAAATTCGGGTTGAATGCGTTCGGAAACCAAACAATAAACTTTGTAACTTTTTGCATGAATATAATGTTAATGACCACGATAGATGTCGATCCTGGACGGCTTTATAACATTATTTCCGTTTTTGAAACTGAGAATCTTCATAAATTTATTTATTTTTTATAACTATATAAATTTATTTATTTTTTTATAACTATATAAGAAAATATAGATATGAAGCTCACATCAAATTTTGAACATGTAATTAACAAATAATTTATCCTAAAAGAAAATAAACCTATATATAGCTACCAATAGATACCTCGGGAAATCGGAAAATATTATATAAGCTGCAGAGAACCAGAGAGCACGTTTCCGCTTTTAAGATTTATCAGTTGCGACAGATTCTTATCACCAAGAAACTTTGGAGGTATCTACTTTTTAATATTGCCGAAAAGTAATATTTCGGGGATAACGATTGCCTATTTTGAAGTTGAACAAGATTGCACCAAACCAATTCAGTGTAATAATGATCGTTAATATTCAGTATGGTTGTAAAGCAGGGTAAGTGGTGTGACCTCTCTAAATCCTTATAGTTTATAGGTGCAGTTTATTGAATAGTGAATATCTGGAATCCGGTCGGGTAGCTGGCGAGTGGGCGAGTGGGCGAGCGGGTGAGCGGGCGAGTCAACCACAAGCAGAGCAATAAGGCGCGTGAAGCGGTCGGGCCTTGTCTTAATTGTCAATAACCGTGAGTCCCGCGCGCCCGCCGCCGCCGCCGCCCGAGCCGCTCCCGACGAATAATTAACGAACTTCCGCGATTTTCGAGTTTGTAAATTGCCTCATGGTCTCGTCGACCCGCGTCCTGGTTTGCTGATATAAATTATGTGCGCACAAAATTAATCTTAGTGATTTAAGAACACCCTTTATTCTCAGGCTTCCATTTAAATCTTATTCTTACGAAGTTCTCTAATGGCAAGTTTCTGCATTACGGAAAGTGCCTTTTTGTTATTCCATGTAGTTAGGTACGTATCTATAGCTGAGTAAACAGATGGGTGTAGGCGTTATTGTGAAGCGAAGCCGACATTTATCGGTAATGTCACCTCTTGTTGATTTTCCTGAGAGATTTTTGAAATAAATCCTGATGAAAGGTAACGGAACTCGACATTTCGTGTATTATTTCGGTTTTCTTGAAAATTATAATAAGACTTAACACCGCTCGCGTCGCTCGGCTCCCGTTGTGTTTGTGCGGAAGTGTTTTAAATAATTACGTTATTGGAGGAAGGGCGTCGTTTCTGTTTATGCTACTCAATAAATATGGGAGTGTATATTGTATTAAATTACGGAGACATACATGACGTAACTTTATCACAGAGTGCGAGTCTCGGCGAGGAGAGTTGTGGGCTCCGGCACGAATGCGAGCATAAACAGAGAATTTACAAGCCCACGCGTTTCATTAAAATGTAAACAAGCTTCCATATAATTCGTGGTACGTAAATACATCAGTGGGGATCACAAGGGCGGGTGCACACCACCTAACTGCGGGAATGTTTTACGGTCAACATTAACCGCAATACGGTTGACCCTGAAAGCTCATCTTCCCGAGTCTAAATGCACTAAAACCAGCGTTTTAATACTTAAGGGTGTGCGTATGGGATATTTGTTATGAACGAACTTTATGATTTTGCTGCGTAACCAATGTTTTGCTATCAACTTAACAAAAGTTTGTCAGCGGATTTTAACAGCGTCGTTTCAGTATTAAGTGTCAGCAATATAAAACTGGGCACCTTCATAAATCGCAAACTACAAAATTAAGCAAAATTTGTTTAAATTAAAATACATGGTAAATTCTCGTGGTCTACTTTCACTAAACCGTCGGTTTCTGTTAGATATTTCGCGAGTTATTTTACTAGAATTACAAAAGCAAATAGGTATAAAAGAATTTGATTAATGATAGTAATCGATCGATTATATTTTATAATTGGATAGCTGAAATGTTTCTGGCTGCTTCTATGTAATTATTAAATTCATTTAACTCGATAACATCTAAAACTGGGATACACAAACATTTTGACTAAAGATAATAATTAGTTAGAATAGCTTTTATTATAGTGCTTAGTGGGTAAGGTCGCGCTGCCTGGAGTATAAAAAAGAGTTATGGTAACATCTTCAATACGCCAACTCCAGATTGAAAATAATTTTCCGAGCGCAAGTGCGATTCCCAGGGCTGTCAGTGAATTTGTTTAGTTCAGTAGATTTGCACATCCAAAATATATTCTGTCTTCGCTGGTGTTAAAGGATTTTACAGCTAGTTTAAGTTCTGTTCTGGGAAAAACTAATTTTATTGCTAAAATAATATCAATCTGCCTAGCCTTTTCCCAACTATATTGGGGTCGGCTTCCAGTCTTACCGGATTCAGCTGAGCATTAGTGTTTTACGTGGAGCGACTGCCTATCTGACCTCCAAAACCCAGTAACTGGGTAACAAGGTACCCCTTGGCAAGACTGGTGTCAGACCTCAAGCTTCTGACTACCCGTAACGACTGTCAAACCAACGACTTAACGTGCTTTCCGAGGCACGGATGAAACTCAGTATTTTTAAAATGGTCACCCATCCACGGTCCGACCTCGTCAAGCTTTGCCTAACCTTGAAGATCGACCCGTACGGCTGTTATTATTTAGCCAGGAGCTCCTCCTCCTATTTTATTGCTAAAACATTGACTTGTAAAAGAATCTCAACGATCTTACGACAGAATCTTTTTCCGCAAACTTTCTGGTTTCAGTTTGACAGGTTCCCCCAGTTCCATCACTCGACTTTGTCTTGAAGTTTGTCCATCGACAAAGTTCTTGGCGTCAGGTGGAACTCAGCCGAATCCAGCCTGTCAAAGTTTGCAGATTGGCTCAATTGTAACCTCCTCACACTAAATGCCTCCAAGTCCAACTACATATGCTTCACCAAGTATGCACACACTCATCCACCACTTGAATTCCAAATAAAAATCCACTGCTGAGCTAACCGCCCAATTCCTGATTGCTCTTGTACAAATATTGACAGGTTACAGTATACTAAATACCTGGGCATCGTACCAAATATGACATTAATAATTCACTGACTGCGATAATAGAATGGCTAAATAATAATAATTTAAAATAAATTTGACTAAGACTAAAATCATGCACTTTAGTCAAAGTTCCTTGAAATTTTTAAATAATCTTGACATACGTTACAATAACGAAATCATTGACGAAGTTGATACAATAACAATTTTAGGACAACATTGACAAAAAGTTAAATTGGAAGGCACATTTCGAGACTGTCAGTAGGAAAATAAGTATTTCAGCATATATACACTCGCTGCTGTAGTTAGTGTTGATGCTTTGCTCACCGCATACTACGGCCTAGTAGAGGAGCCGTAGTATGCGATGCCGTAGTATCTTAAGGCCCGGCATCATCTTTTGAGGTAACTCGCCTGATAGGGAACTAGATTTCAAAACTCAAAAGAGGTGCATTCGGTCGATGTTTAAACTTGATACTACTACGAGCTGCAAGCCTTATTTTCTAAAACACAGGATTTTGATATTGCTTTGCCTATATAATTATATTAGTAAATGCCATGTTCTTAAGAACAAATCCTCATTTATTTTCTCGCATGGCAGATTGATTTCCTCGTAACAGACGGGACAATACTCAAATTTGTCAACATCAGCACAAAACGGCATTTATGCGTAAAAATGTATTTTGCATGGCTCTTCTGGAGCTAGATTTACAATAAATTTTCAAAAAGCTGGAAGCTGTTATTTATTTGGCATTTAAAATTAAAGTTAAGAATTTCCTAGCAGATAAAGCTTATTATAATGTGAATGAGTTTTTAAATGAAACATTTTAAACTATTCGATTTTATTATTTTATTATTCTTGACATTTTTATAAATTTACTGATATTGATAATTCTGATTTGATTTATTATTTTATTAGGTTGACATTTTTAATATGTTTTTAAAGGTTTTTTTATATTCTTATTTTTTTTGTTCTCACGTTCTAGAACGATAATTTTGAATTGTATTCTTATTATCATATATATTATGACATTTTTAATTCATTTGACTAAATGTGACAAACTAGAACTGTAATTTGATTTAATATTTTGACATTTTTAATCATTTTACTGACATTCTAGAATGATAATATAACATTTGCACATTTTTTAATCATTGATTGACATGACATTTTGGAATTATTATTTTGACCTTGAATTTTATTATTTTGTTTTCATTTTATTATTTTAATTTGAATTGTATTATTTTGATTTATGTTCTATTATTAATATTTGCATGTCATTATAAACTAAGGGCAAGATGACGCTCTGTATTTTACTTTTTTTTTAACATCTCTTACACATTGACAATTTGTTGTGTGTACTGAACTCATGTTGGAGCAAATAAAGAATGATTATTATGATCATGATTAACCAGCACCTGTCCTGGTACTTGCATACTGAACTTATCATTAAAGGCTTATTATTATCGTTTGGGCGCACGGTTGGCGCAGTGGTTGAGCGATTGACTGCTGCGCTGCGTGTCGCGGGTTCGATTCCCGCACGGAACGAATATTTGTATGACCTATAGATAGTTGTTCCGGCTCTGGGTGTTGTATATGTGAGTTTATATATTTGTAAACGCACCCACGATACAGGAAGAAATTCCTAGTGTGGGGCAACGTTTTTATAGAAAAAAAAAAAAAAAAAAAAAAAGAAGGTGTTAGGAAATTAATATGGACTTTTGAAACGTTGCGACACATTGCTTCAAAGAATGTTTTGCAGAAATTGTACGTATCGCTGTCCCAATTAATTCTTACGTAATGTTTGCCATGCTGGGGCGAGAAAACAAAAATTATTTTTTTAGGACTTGAGAGGTTGCAGCGGTCTGCTTAAGGTTGTGCTCTTGAAACCCTATAAGTGCCCATCCCAAAGCCATTACCTAACCTGTGCTCTCTCTCCGTCTGCTCCCAGAGGGGGATACGGTGACGGATAGCCGCAGCCGATTCGCGGTGATTGCTAACGCGTGACCGTGTTCCCGCCATAAGCGGCACAGGAGGACACCGTGACGTTTTAATGGGTTTCAGTCCTCCATAACTGCGCTATGTGCCCGTGGTAGCGCAGTATACATTAGCAAACATCCAAGCAAAAAAAGGTCGCAAAGTCACCTCAAATGGGCCGCATTGTACCTACGGAGTTTCAGCATGTAATGTGAGGCCAGCTTATAATGTTTTTTTAACACTGGGATGCGGCTTACTGTACCACTACGCAACAACATAACAGCAGTATTATGAAACTTATATGTTTTGCTGGAAACTCGAGAATGACTTGACTACTATTTATTTATTTATCTTGGCCAGCACTTCAACGAAGAACAACTTCTTCAAGTGATATGAGCGGAAGTTGTAGCAGAACTAAGGAGCAACTCGACAAACGTTTAATCTTCATCGAAAGTTGCTTGTATTGTCCGTTGCAAAGGTGGGAGAACTTATAAATTGTGATAAAATAACGCGAAGCAAGCCTTGCTAAAACGAAGTTTCAAGAGCTATGTTGTATAGAGATGGGAATTAAGAAACCCAACGCTTGGAGTTGGGGAAGTTATTAGCTGTATATTTATATCCTCGTTTAGGCTTTAAAAGTAAATGAATACCTACTTAACCAAAGTCTCCATTGGTAATATAGACCGAAGAATTGCCCGACTTATGTTTATAGTTCGTGCTAGGCACATTGCTAGCAAAACGGATGGTTGATGGGACGAAAGATTCTGAAGTGGCGACCGCATACCGGCAGACGCAGTCTAGCGGTAAGAGTAACCTATGTCCAGCAGTGGTCTTTTATATAAGCCAAATGTCGTGGTGGTCCAGTGGCTAAGGGCTGAAACTGCGTTAAACGGACGCCCGCGCTACCATACAAAAGTGCACCGTCGCGAGGACCCGCGCGGGCACACATCACGGTGGCACGCGCGGGTCCCGCCAGTCGCAACAATTGCAGTTTCTTGCTAGTCGTCGTTTTGCTGCGTAATAATAAATTAAATTAGCCATCGACACGGCTGTAAATGCACATCGTTAAAATTTAACTAGCAACACTTCGTGTATAAAATAATCCGTGTCTAGGCGCGTGGACACGCGATGAATGCCCGTCGCGGGCGCCCGCTTAACGTAGTTTCGACCCTAAAGACCTCGCCTCTCGTGCTTGAGGTCATGGGTTCAATGTGGCTTTCTCCCAATCATATGTACTATACATATTCCTAAGTTAATCTTGGACAAGGCTGACAGCGGTGAAGGAAAACATCGTGGGGATCGTTAATATAAGTCAGAAATCGCCAACCTTCTCTGTATGAGAAGAGTTGCTGCAGTGAGTGGTATTATTGTAATGGTTACCAAAACTATACTTATGTCTAATGTTCAATAATATGAGTCTATGCTCACATAAAGGATTTCACTACTACTTCTTGCTTCCTACTTAATTATATAAATGTAAAAGATAGTGAGAATGAATGAATTTTTGTAATTCTTTCACGTAAAAACTACTGAACGAATTTTGATGAAGCTGTACAGTAATGAAGCTTATTATATCCATCAGTGTAACACAGTCCATCCATCAGTCAGTACATAGAGCGGTTAGCCGTTCAAGGAAAAGTGGAAGGCACTAGACCGCGTGGTACCCATGCGTTGGACCGTCTAGATCAAGTCTGCTGTGGGCGGTCCCGTGCACAAATGTACCCGGATGACTTGTAATCGGGAAAGGTGGCGAGACATTATGAGACGCATTACTTCTGACGCATATACTACCAACTACTTCATGACGACCACGACCGCTCTATCAAGAGCGTAACGACTAAGAAGAAAGATAACACAAAGGCTATAATTTATAAAGATAGAAGAAGAAATTCTACTCAGGTGGAGCCGCGGTCGGCAGATAGTATACACACTTAGAATAATAACGCATATTCTAAGTATAAATCTAATTTCAACATAGTGTTGCAAATTTCTGTAGCCTTTCAGTCATTCCAGGAACATAGCGCCAGTATCAAACTATTCAGTCAACTACGCAGGTATTTAATTAATTCATAATATTCTCAGTAGCTCTGTAAATCCACATGAGGTACTACAAGATCGCGAGCTCTAGATACCTTCAATAAGTAATTACCTAATTGTATTAAAGCAGAAGCTGCAAGGTGCATGACTATGCAGCTCTCCTTAGTCGGAGGAAGAGATTGAATTATATAAGGTGGAAGATAAGTAAAATTAGAGCGATATCATAAAATAGAAAGTATACAGAAGGACCACTCCTGACAATTGTCAACTCAACTGTCACCTAAACTTACCGTAACTTTGATATTGATTCTAAAGGAGATGTTTCATTTTGGGCATATCATGTACACTACATAGATAAAGGAAAAAAAGTAGGGCAATATCATTAAAATATAACAAAATAATTTGAAGAAGGGTACAGGCGTACAAAAATGATCATTTGCAAAGTTTTTTAAGATAACCCTATTTTAGGGCAGCTATGACAGTTGTTTTTGTCATGACATTTGACGACTTTGATAGTTTTAAGAAGTGACGTCTTTGAGTCTTTCTATGCTTTGATTTTGAATTGGATGTGTTTCGGAGTTTTTAGTGATTGTTTTAGTTTTGCAAGCCAGCTACTACGGACATTGATTGATTGCATCTCTGTTGCAATTGAATTCGTGTTGTTTTTTTTTAACGCAGATATTACGATGACACCTCAATCAAATTTCATTGTCAAATTGACATATTTCGCATACTGCTGATCTAATCCACCATGTTTAATTGTACGTTGTGTTGCTCTACTTGACCAAGTTAATTTGAGTGTACATTGAAACGAAGTAAAATTAAAGACAGTTAACAATAAAAACGATTACGATATTATGTAGCGATTTTTACATATAGTGTCCATAGTGCTGGCCTAGGCTCCATACATTTCTGGAATATCTCCTTTAAAAAAGGAGTATGTAGTATAAGTTTGCAATCATAAATACAACGAATCGTCTAAATATATAATTTGTTGCTTAGAAGCCTTAAAGTGTAGCCAGAGCACCAAATATCAATTAAAGATCACGACGCCACGATGATTGGAGGGTACCAAGACGTAACAGTCGTGTAATAATGATCACAACAAAAACATAAAATGTGAAAACGCACCAAGCTCGACAAAAATGTAAATGTGAAAAAGGTGACATAGACCAAGTTCGACGAACAACAGTTAAGATCTAGAAGGGTGACAAGTTTCATAGCCTTTCCTTAAACAAAGCTACAGTTTAAAATTTCGCCTATGGATTTGAAGTAACTTATTATTTTCTTAAATATTGAATTTTAACTAGTCATCTTGAAAAGTTTTATGACCGCCAGCATCTTTATGTAATTTCAGGCTTCCCTACTGTAAATATGCTAGGTATGTAATTCGCTCACTCACGTGTTTCTAGATTAATCTACCCATTGTCGACAATACAACCAATAAGCTAGATGGAAAAAAATAATAACGAGTCGGACCCGCATGCCGAGTATTCCGTAGGACTTAAATTTTCGTTTGACTTTCCCCGTAAAGTAAGAGTCAGACTCTTTATATCTCAAAATATAAATTAATTAAAATAGTAATTACTATTTTCAAAACAATATGTGTGTATTAGTGTATTTTATTATTTTGGTAAAAAATGTACCTCTGCTGTTTTTTTTTTTAAATAAAAGAGTTATTTAATATTATTTAAAAATATGGCACAGATTTATACAAAATATTACTTAACTGACAAATATTGTCGTCGATCGCGACTGAGCTCGGTCCAATATTGCCCGAGAATCCCTGTAAAATCGTAATGTCAATGTGTGCGTGCAAAAGTGGCTCTTTGTTCGTAGTGGCCTGTCTTCGGTGCGCCGCCGTTTACATACTTTGTGGCGATATGCAGTGTGTTTAATAAGGTTATGTAAACTCACACACTCACAAACGTTGCTACATCTACCACGCCAGTGCTTCTCGTATCCAGCGAGCACCCGTGATCTGCGCAAGGATTTCGGCCCGCCGTGTGAGACGCCTGCCAACGTTGCACCTTCCGGTATGCGGTTGCCGCTCTAGAACCCTTCAACTCCATCAACCATCCGTTTTGCGGGTCCTGCCATTTAAGTTTCCCAGTTCTTTAGACTAAAATTGGTTCTCCGACGGATCTCTTCATTTTAGGTAAATTCATCACTGTAGTCACAGATTTTAATTGATTGTATCTAATTGATACCTAGTACCTGTGGCCTAGTGATGATAAAAAAGAAGAACGGCGTAGACTGTGGTATGTGGTAACTAGGAAACAATTGATTTTGTATTGTTAAACACCTGATTCAGGTTTCATCACAGTTGACGGGAGCAGCTTCGCACGAGTAGTAGACTATAATATTTTGCCTACATTTTTTTTTTAATTTGTCCCTGTCTACCAAACACAAAATAAAAAAGTTACACAGCAAGGGGCACGGCGCGGGGATGGTCGCATCAAGCGAGTCCCGTCATCGGTGTGAGACCCACGCTTGAATTTATTTTCGCGCGCGTTTGTTTTTATTTTGCGAACTCCTAAGATAAACAAATATATAAAAATAAAAAGCCTTTTATTTCATGCATTAAGGAATAATTATCATTATCACTTTTACATAAGTGTTTTATACATGATAGTAATTTAAAAAGAGTTATAGTATTTTTTAATTTGTTTCGATGTCATATTAGTTTATAGCTTTCATAACATTTATTCACTCCAATTTTGATATAAGTATTTATTGCAATAAAAAAAATCCAATTATTGATTGCAATAAATAATATAGCAAATGTATAAATTAAATTTAAACATAATTAATATGGGATCCATTCTTTTCGCATAATGTTCTTTATCCTAATATACTTCGGCATAACGATTTCGGCACAATTTGTTTTGGCATAATAATACTTCGGCATAATTTTTTTAGGCATACATTTTATGTTGGCATAATCATCTTAAAGACTAATTTGTTTTAGCATAAATTTGATTCGCATAACGTTAGTAGGCCTAATGACTATTAGCATAACGTTAGTAGGCCTAATGATAGCATAATAATATTTAGGCATACAATTAATATAAATAACAAAAACTATTTTCATGCAAACGATTTATTATACATAACATTAAAACTTAAACGATTTTTCAATCTGAAGTCTGAAGAATATATTAGATGTTTTGACAGTTTTGTATAAAAAAAATATGTCAATCAGTTAACTTCTACTATGAGAAATAAATATGGCGGTTATTCCTCAGATAGAAGTTAACTTATTGAAACAGTGGTCCTTAATTATGTATAATTATTTATTTTAGGTGTATATTTTTAGCAATTGCTTGTAAATATGCTAGTTTAAAAGTATACTCATCTTTTTTACTAATAATTTTTTCAATTCTTTTGGTTTTGTCCGTGTATTTTTCTTTTTTTTTGGTATAAGTGATGTTCCGAAATCCAGTTTATCTATTTCAATGGTTTGATGTTTTATTTCTTGAACGATCTTTTTTTGTCAAAAAATAAAATCCAGGATAGTGTTTTCCCACAAAATGTGCAATTCTATTGTGCCATGCCTCTGCATGATTTTGTGTCCTAGGTCTATTTTCCTTTTCTAGTAGATACGTACTCCAGACTTTGGGTGGAAATGGTAGTGGTGAACTTGTAGTGCCTCATACATAATTCTGATCAAACCAATTTGCTATAGTTTCTGTAACAATTAAATAATATTGTTGGTTAAAAATTTAATATGATGTGCAACAAAAGTTAGTGGCAGAACCGAATTGCTGCAAAACCGACTCTATGTAGTCTTGTTTGTCCTACCCCTAGAGTGTTATTTAAAATCGCGTAGGCGCGTAGGGGAGAGGCGGCCCACGGGCTGAGGAGCAGGCGGCTGCGAGCGAGGCGCCGCGGCTGAGGCTGGCCGGCGAAGCCGGCCAACAAGCCGAAGCAGCGGTGGTGAGCGAAAGCCGTCTGCGACGATTAGCACGCGTGGGGTCGCCGGAAGCCCGCAGCGCCGGAGCCGAGACAGAAACCCTGCCTGCTGCATGTTGCCTGCTCGCTTAAATGCTGCATGCTTGCTTTTTTGCTGCATGCTTGCTTGCATGCTGTATGTGTAAATAAATTTATGCTTTAGGATATTATGCTTAAAAAGGTTATGCTTTAGAACTTTATGCTTAATAAATTTATGCTTTAGAATATTCTGCTTAATCATTATTATGGTTAGAGAAATTATCCTTAAAAAAATTATGCGTAAGCTATTATGCGTAATTATATTATGCGAAAATATAATTATGCCAAACAAAATTATGCTATGATATATTAGGTCTTAAAATTTTATGCAAATGGATAGGGAACCAATTAATATTACTTAAATAGATTAAAAATTAAAAATAATGATTGAAAAGATAAAAAAATATCGTGCATGCATGAACCCCTCAAATAGTGAAGGCGAAGGCCACCTTCAGAGAACCCCATCGGTCGCGGTCTTTGGCTACTGCCAGCCGGTTTTTCCCTGCAACTCGTGTGATGGCGTCTGTCTTTTTAGTTACAGGTCTTCCTCTTTTCCGAATGCCTGTCGGACTTGGCATGCGAACCGTCCATCGCTCGTCGCTCATTCTCGCTACGTGTCCTACCCATCTCCATTTTAACTTAAGAGCGTCTTTCATTCCTGTTTTTTGCCTGAAAATAGTATGACAAATTTTCTGACATTTCCTGATTTTTGAGACACTTCTCTCTTTGCTTCGCTGGCAGGACGTGATTTTTTTTTTGATCCTTCGTGTGAACTTCCACGTTCGACATGCATATGTTAATGAAAGTAAAAGACATGAATACATGACCGTGCTCTTGATTTTTGGCATCTGACTTTTTAAAATTTCATTTGTTTAGAAGTTAGAATGGGAATAGTAAGATATCCAAAAGATAGATCTTTAGGATTAGTGTCTCAATAAAACAATAGGTTACCAAACTCACATGCATTCACTTTAATTAGTTGACACGTCTACACACAGGAATGATAGCGTACGAGAGGCCACGTCTCTTCTATGATCTTACATAATAGATAGGTATATTTACGTATATACTGTCGCTATGGCGTCCCTACAGATATATGCTATCGCGGACTTTTATGTAGACCTATAAAAGAGGAATATCCCATCAAAGATTGTGTTGTTATAATATCTCAAAGGGATTAGGCAGCGTTTTCGATGAAATCTCTCAGGCGGCTTGACTTTTTCGGACATTTTCAACAGTTATCGTCATATTACAAATATTTAACAAACTATATACCTAAACCTTCCTTTAATCGTTATATTGATGAAAACTGCATCAAAATCTGTTCAGTAGTTTTTGAGTTTATCGCGAACAGACAGACGGATGCAGCGGGGGACTTTGTTTTATAATATATAGTGAAATCACAATCCTGAAAATTTAATTTTCAATACAATACAATACAATTGTATGAAGATTGTTTTTCATTAGCATGGTAATGATGCGTCATATAGCGACGTCACAGCTTATACGTATACTCGCCACAAATATCAAGACCGTCCCTCGTTCGGCTGATCCCAGTAATACAGCATTTTACACTGCCATTTATTCAGTTTCTTCCATTTATTAAATTATTCATACCTCCGCTAGTTATATGAAAATAATACCCTTGTAATTCATAATTAAGTGTCGGTCGCTATATAAAATGACTTGTAAACTTAAGGTTTATTACATGCGGTTCAAGTTTTCATTACAGAGTTAATTATGATGAAGACGTATAGCAGGTGTCTCTATAATGTCTTATCGTTAATTGTAGAGGTCGATGTTCAGAAGTGAACATTTTATGGCAGATTGTAAGGGTACCTCATGTGAATGTTGCCAGCCGAATAGAACCATAGAGCATGTGGGCTGGCAGATAAATTAAGACAAGTTCTAGCCGGATTTGAACACCAATTCGCATTTTAAAACGATCATTGTCAACATACATCATTAGAGCACGCAGTAGAAAGCGCAAGTTCGGCAGTAAACGTTCCCTTTCAGTAACAATGAGCGAATCGAGAACTTCCAAACAAAACACAATTTCAAATTAGGAACTGTTAACAAGCCTAACAAACAAGATTATTTTTAATTTTATTACAACTGAAACTTGGACCATGAACAAATAAAATAAACTATGAACTAAAGTAATCACGCAATTAATGGGTTTATCGAAGATATTGTCTTGTACAGTCACGTTTACTATAATCTGTGTAACGTACTAGATTATAATTAATCATAAGATAAAGGCTCCAGTTATTATAAAAGATAGTTACAGAGGTAAGTTGAAATATTAGGTGGTTTGTTATTTAATTTATCAAAAGCTATACTCAGAAACAATATAAAATTACAGTTCACCTGTAGCGTGTATTCCCCGAAGAGTTAAGCCGAGGTGTTTGTGTACTACACGGAATTCTCATGTGATAAGTGGCGAACTTATTGGCAATAAACAGGCACAAGTTCAGACAACGGGCTACTACCACAGTATAAATATACAAACAGTATGGTATATACAAACAGTACCGAAGAGACCCCTAGGCAGCGTCCATGGTGCTGTCAGTAGTGCGAGCAGCTTAGGGGTCTCGATGCGCATGTTTGTGTGAGTGTGCCGTTTCGAGCGTTTGTAGGTAGTTTCCGTACTGTTCGTCCATATTTATACTGTGCTACAACAGTAATTTCTAGTGAAAAATCCAATAACACTTTACCTGACTCGGGAATCGAACTAGGACATCATTATGATTACAATAGCACTTGCGAGCACAAGACAAACGAGCCACTTATTAATGGAATGAAATAATCAGAAAAACTTCTGCTAATCGCTATTCGTGTTCAATCAAAGTACCTATCTGCTAGTAGCTCGGCTATCGGTTTGCTAATCGAGACATCGCGAGTTTGAAAACAAGTTATTGCACTAGATAAGTGCTAGTGATCCCACTTCAAGCGAAGACACAATAAGTTAAATAGTAAAACATTCAGGGCAATTTAGGAAGTTTAGATTCGATTTAAGATCATTAACTGCCAACAACAGTAGTAATTAGTTTAGTTGGAGAAATCACGAAATTCTGCCAGCCCCGACACAAAAATGTATTAAAGAAAACACGGCCAAAGCTAAAAGCATAAATTAACCCCGAAATATCTGTTACGCAAATGTTTGTATACTTGGGTTGTTTGTCTTTGTAGACGCAGTAATTTGTTAGGAAGACAATCAAAGCACGTATTGGGTATCGCGTCGTTCACTCGACCATTTTTTTCTCCAAATATTTTTTTCTCCAACTATTATATCGGGATCCGCATTGTGTGATTGACCCGCATGGCAGTGCCGGGTCCCACTAGAGACTGATAACGCAATAATGAGGGTCTGTTTCGCAGTCCACTGACTCTATGACACGAGTTATAACTACTCCATTGTCCTCAAGGCCGACCCAGAGTAACGTCGGGTGAAAAGAATTCCAAAAATGTTTCTTCGTTGTACACGTGACAACAAAGACATCTGTTAAAAGGGTGTGTCTCAGATTTATTCCGTGAGCTTCACCTTCGTCGTAATAGTTTAGAGTCCGGTGCACACTGTGCAGTAAGTCGCATTGTATTCAGTCGGATGTGTAGCCGCGCGAGAGGAACTGTACGCCACTGAACGTGAACATCGCCCAACTGTACTATGAACTTTGTATTTGCCTGTGTAACGCATATACAGTAGCCCCTCTACTTGAAGAGTTTGTAGCTCGTATACAATGTAGGATGAATCAAATCATCGTTAGGTTGTGAATTTGTAAATGTTAACGAAGTGTAAACACCATTAGAACGCATTAAACCATTCCACTTCGCAAAGTGCCATCAGCAAAGTGATGCGGCCAATTACACTTCATTGCATTTGATTTTTCTTTCTATTATATTTTTTTCTAATAAAAGTCGTATTAACCCATACGCTTCGTACAGTATATATAGAGCATTAAAGCTTAATTGTTGGCTCGGAGGTGAACGAAACGAACTTATTTTAGAATTCATTCTTTACATTTCTAGCTGAATATTCCTTTGCTGTTTTGGGTTTATTCGTAATTCAACGTGGCTAGATCTTTTGTTATCTATCACCACGTTTATATTTGTAATATTTATGGTTACCTTTTCTATGATTGACAATACTTATTCTTCGATGTAGATAGATGTAGATTTTTGGGCATTTAATTAATTATTTTGTTTACGTATATTGAAACGAAAACTGAGCAAAGAACTAGTAAATAAAGTCGTTGGTTTGTATTCATCGAGTAATTTGGTTATCTATTGAACTATGTTTGCGGCATTGCCTTTGTGTATTACTGAGGTAGAGCACTATGGAGGGAGGTAACGTGAATACATATTGACAAGTTACATAGGCACGTTTATATTATATTTAACCACGAGTTTCGTGCACGTAGAACTTTAGCGAGAAATCGTAATTTATGTACGAAATGTGGTTCTGATATAACTTTTCATTCGGTAGTTATTTATTAGCGCTCGGATTCAGCAAGCTATCCCGCCTTTAGTTCGCCGTATCTATATTTTGTATCATTATAGCGCTGAAACTGATATCATTGGAGCCTTTCGAGAACGACATTTATACGCTTGAGTCTGGTTATTTTAGTATCATGGCGCGCCTGTGAAAAGTAAAGTTGTTAGTTGCGGTTTATACAGAAGAGATTTGATAATATTTGGTTAGTTTAGGATTTCATAAACGAGTGTTGTATATATAAAACCGGCCAAGTGCGAGTAGGACTCGCGCACGAAGGGTTCCGTACAATTATCGCAAAAAAAATCACGTTTGTTGTATGGGAGCTCCATTTAAATATTTATTTCATTCGGTTTTTAGTATTTGTTGTTATAGCGGCAACAGAAATACATCATCTGTGATAATTTCAACTGTCTAGTTATCACGGTTCATGAGATACAGCCTGGTGACAGACAGACAGACAGAGACAGACAGAAGACGGTCCGTGGAGTTTTAGTAATATAGTGGTTTAAAATAATACAAAAAAAGTTTTTACTTTCGCCGTCTTCACACTAAACAGTAATAGTTTAATTAATTTTATTGTACCCACACAAAATTCTTCAAAGTAACGTCTTCCAAATTAACTCTCTCGGCAAATTGTTTCACACACTTGTCGACCCTCGTCAGCTAACAATAAACTGTATCTACATGTAACTTTCATTTCGTATCGACACACTCGAAATCGGACGACCTCGAATCAATACATCACGCAAAATTGCTTCCCTGACGATTACCTGCCTAAATGGAATTGATTTCGTAATTCGCATTACCCGGTATACCGATTGCATTATTGTTCCAGATTTACGAGGATAAAGGGATATACCGGTAATTCTCACGTACCTACATATTTCAACGTTCATATTTGTATACGCCAAATCAATATACGCATTACTTGACTTTCCTTTTGTTTACTTCCTTCAACATGTTTGTATAGGAAAAGAATGAACCATTTTTATAGGTACATTACGTGGGACATATTGTTTATTTCTGAACACAAGAAGACTATTAATTAATCAAACAGGTACTGATCAGAAACAAGTTAATCATAATAGCCACATGAAAAGCACTGTACAAGAATCTACACGTAGCAAACTGCTACGACAGCGTAGCAGATCGCTACGGCGTAGCAAACATACGATAAATTTATTAAAAATTTATTTTTTTAACCGAATTCCCAAAAAGGAGGAGGTTCTATGTTCGACATTATGTATGTTTTTTTTATGTATGTTCACCGATATCTCCGTCAATTGTGGACCGATTTTGAAAATTCTTTTTTTTTGTTTGAAAGCTTATGTTCAGAAATTGGTCCCATTTTAATTTGGTGAAGATCTAACAACAGAACTCTTCGAAGATATAACAACAGAACTCTTCAATAAATAAAGGGAAATCTCTCGGGATTGCTGCAATCGCATGTCTATTTATTGTTTATACCATTTCATAAAATAACATCACGCCAGTACACTCTTAAGGGGTACCCATATCTCTCATTTCACCGCTTACGTTCATGTTTCATGATATTCGGGTAATCTATTCCGGCGTTATAGATACCTTACAACTTGCCTATTAAGCACGACAGCTAAAAAGTGAACAATAAACAAACTTTTCCCAAAAAAAATACTACCGACTTCAAAATAAAAAAACTACAAAGTGAAAAATAACTTTATTTTTGGACTGCATGAAAGACACCGACTTCCAAAAATAAAGTTCTTTTTCACTTTGTAGTTTTTTTATTTGGAAGTCGGTAGTATTTTTTTGTAAAAAGTTTTTTTTATTAGTATTCATTTTCAGAAAACACGTTATAAATTGGTTCTTACCTCAAAGATCTACTTAACATAATTTCAATATTACATTATGATCAGCTTTGTCAGTCCATCGCCCGCAGAGAGATAGGAGCCTCATCAAAGTAAATCCAGTGATTGAGCTCAAATACAAAGGCTAATTTAAACATATCAAATTACAAGGTTAACTTTGATTAAGTTCTGTTAAGTTTGTTGGTAATGATTTTACTTGTCTTTATTGTTTAACAATTTTTGTAGCAATTTACAGAACAAAATGTATCGGTAAAAAAATGGTGTGATACCCAGCTATTGTGTATGAGAAGCCGCTTAACACGAGGGCAGATTGAAAATATTACACGGTATTTAGAGTGCATAGTAAATATGAAGCTTCTACTTGGATGTTGTGATAAATGCGATTCGAGCGCAGCACAAAGAGGTCTTTATGTTTAAATTCGCGTGTGGTTTGGCCTGAGTCGGTTAATCTGGCGCGGCTTAGTGCCTGTACTCGCGGTTACTCACTATAAATTATTGTCTTTGTGCCTCTCTTGTGTAAGAGAGGATAAACTTACTACTTTCGCCTTTTGTGAGCCCCTCGGAACTCGAGTGGCTAATAATACCACTATTTTAGTGCGCTCGTTTGAGAACTACAGTTATGTGACGGTGTACTGTTTACTTGCGTAAGTAACTTGTGGTATGTTACTGGAATATAAATACCCACATTTATGTGTTTGAGTAGAGGCTGAAAAAAGCTGGCGATGAAAACATTTTATTTTAATCTAAAAGAACGTAGCAAAAGTACTTATGTGCACCTTCTGGGAACTCTTTTTCTTTGTTAGTCATATAACAAAGCAGATAAGTTAAAAGTCAATAAAGGATGAGTAGAAAAGCCGTAAAATCTATCTTTATCTTGTGAACAAAGGCACAAGTGGGTCGCTACTAGCTAGTTACAAACAGTTAACTTGAGGAGTTTAACGTGATCTAATATTTACCACCTTAGATTCATAAGAGCGAATGGCAGGAGTTCGCTATGTTACCATGATTAATTCATGTAGTACAGCCTCACAAGTCACTTGCGTCGGACGGTTTAAGAGTTTGAATTGTTAGTCAAGTAAGACCACCAGAGAATGATGTACGATTTGATTGAGACTCAAAATTCGTCAAGACTAAAATACACGCCACTTAGGAAATATGAGAAGGCCATAACTCCAGTAAATGAAGGACGGACGGATAAGAACGACCCTCGCCTCGGAAACGTAATGGAAGTGACAAGGGTTTCTCAAAATGATGGAAGAAATTCTTAGGGTTGCGTTGAAGAGGTGCGTTTTATGAGTTCCCACTGAAGATATGTATCAGCCGACTGCTCACATCGACATCTGCAATGTTTATATCCATCAGAATGAGCTACGAGACGAGCGATCACAATCGCTTTGAATCTCGCTCCTTAGTAATCTTTACGACTCATCTGACCTTGCTTGTTCAACATTTTAGGTATCTGACACTTACTTAACTCCCGTGAACACCCATAAAATGTAATATACATACATTTATTTTAGAGGCATATATTGTACCGAGCAATAGGCACGCTGTATATACTCTAAAGCTAAAATGGATGAAACCATAAACGCCACTACCAGCTGACAGGTGATCGCAGTGTTTTGTAATTGTGTGAAAGGAAAACGTTACTGCCGACCCCAAGTCACCTTCACTGCTCACTTTGAAACCATAATAGCTTCAAGTTACTTCATTCCATTAAAACTTAACCCGAGACAAGAAAACAGATTTACAGTAGTTTGTATTCAGTCGCTACAAAATAAATACCTACTTATTGCAGTCCACGAAAAGTAATTATTTCGTTGAGTTTAACCCGTTAATCCTATAGCCGTAGTTTGTGTCTACGCCTAAGGGAAGGAATAAATGAGCCCATTGTCCCAGGCTCGAGCCCAACCCATTTAAAGATAGACAATACCCATTGTCGTACAGTCAAATAATCCTAAATTTGTTGGGATGTCTTTCTCCGCCTCAAAGTTTCCAGACAAACCGAGCAATGAACAATTCGCACATCCTCATGAGTTTATGATTTGATGATAGATGCTCAAAATATTAATGAAGACATCATTAACGAGTTTCATTACGGTAGTATCTATTTACTAAATTGAAAGCTAAATAAAAGTGTACATCTGATATGACCTGAAAAGGCACATCGAAAAGTGACATAAAAAGTGTGAATTGTGTGAGATCGTTGTGACACTATGAACTAACACGTAAAGATGTTTTTTTTTTTTATAGCGAAGCTGAAAGTGCGCTCGTAAACTTGAAAAGACTCGCACTACACGACGCCTAAGTGAATGTTCGGGGGTCAAATCTCGTTTCAAGTACTAAACTTTAACTTCCAGTTAATAACATGAGCGCTGTTTGATCTGAATTTCAAATGAGTTGTATTAAAAATTCGTTTCGGCGACAAAGAAAAATACACAACAAATAGCTAGGAGGAAAGTTTTACGTGCGTCTTCAGGCCGACGACGTTCTCATTTCAGAAAGTAAGCAGCAGATTGGACGTCAACTTTTCCTCTTTTTCCGCTCGTGACAGACAGTAGGTATACACAAAGAACTCGCATCTTCCGATGAACAGAACTTTACCCATCTACTTTGCGGCTTCAATATTAAAATTTTACTTACGTTGATAAAAAGCTAGTATGTAGATCCGACTTAAGTATGTTACCATAGCTACTTGCTATTTGTTTCACAATATGTTTACTTTATCTGAAATAGATGAATCCTCCTAATGTGATTGGACTGGCTGCTGCACCGATCCGAAAGGAGATATACTACCTTACTATGCGCTGTTAATTGATTACCCTGTCTGTAGTTATTTGTGGAGTTCCGAGCATAAACGTATGTACCTATGTGCTCAGATGTTCGGTAAACTGTAGGTAAGCAATAAGCATCAGTGAACTGCGACTGCGTAGGTACAGTAGCAAGATTAAATTACACCCTTCACTGAATTGCCAATAAAATGGAGATGAAATGTACTAGTGATGTTCATTTTGCGACAATTTGATCACGGGCGGTCATTTACCATAATGGATTGCGCCAATTTTCAACACAGTTAAATTTTAATGGTGGTATTATTGCTTCAATTTGTGCTATTACATTCATTTCGTATTAATGACAGTTTGTAGTGTTAAAAAGTTTTTGGCATAAAATGGCAAATGAATTGCCAGCAGCTCGCGGGAATTGATTTCGACATCGTGTGACGTCATGTCCAGAAGATTTGCCCGAGACAATGCGATGCAGCGGTGCTGAATAATTTGCACCCGTCACAGACATAGATTTAAAATGAATGTCTCATTGATATCTAATGTTTTAAAGATTGATTTTATATGGACTTCGTATGAAATGTTATTCGATTTCACGTGTTTGTTCCTCAAGTTTTATGGATAAGTAAGTTTGGACAAGCACCTACTTATCTACCGAATCGACCGTAGTATTTGGAGATGGAGAAAACCATTGGTCTTCTCTAACTTAGTTAAAATCAACATAGTGGACTATAGTAAAGATAAACATACTATAATCGACTATAAGAACTTTAAACTAAATTTTATTTAGTAGACAGCAACAGCAAAAATGTCATTTGAAACAGGTAAACGTAACATTAAGAACTATAAACTTGACAACAATGCCTCTCTTAGGATTAAACTTCATCCGAGCCTGGTAGGCGACAAATTATTGACAAGTGAATTTTGTGGGAAGTGGAGAGGCGGAGACGTAAAGACGCGGTGGCGGCGCGCGGTCTCGAGGCGCCGCGAGAACGCGCGTGCGGCGGCATAAGCCTCCACACGTCGCCACTCGCCGACACTCCACACGATGTCTACGTGACCGCGCAGACGGCTGCACTAATCTCGTTCCCGACATATGTAAGAGCCGTGCTAAATACGGTTATAGTCCCGAATACGACCTACATTTTGATAGAACTTAGATTTTTCTTCATCTTACATAAAAAACATAATCCAAGTGTTTGCAAACATGATGTGTGGTCGCTAATGTTATTCGGAAGTTACGCGATCGTTTTATTTCTAACAACCCAAACATATAGGCTCAAATACTAAATTTGTAACAGGCTGGCAGAAAGCAATTTTTTTGGTAAACGTATTTCGCTCCTGGTCACGTTCGAAAACACACTAATGCACGAGTTCAACTTTTTCAGTGCCCGTATATCGATGACAAAAAGACCAGCCAAAGTGAGAAATAAATGGTGTCGGAATGTCGAGGAGAACTGTTTTTATTCAAACTTCGTCACTAAATCAAGAACTAGTTTTTGTACAGCCAACTTGAAGATAATATGTGTGACATCATTAGTTTCGTTTAATGGCAGAACTCTACCGCAAGATTTATTCCAAAGGTAATAAAATATTTGTGCAGAAGCGTAGAGCATTTATTGAGTTCAGGCGCGGCTTCCGGGTGATGAATGATAAATATATAATCATATTCTGTATGAAGGATTGAGCCCTTATTTGTGTTGACGAGCTGCTAATATAAAATGTATATACTCTTCGAGACCGTATTCCGTATCGTGAATATATGTACATCTGTACATATACCTTTATTCATTTGTCTCCTCTGCTTCACCTTGTAATCAGTCTTGAAATAATTTCACGGATCAAACTGTCGCTGTGCACTGTACTAAAGAAGCAATATTTAACTTGTTAACTAAAGTTTCGACAGTTAGTAAAAGTAATGGCGTGCCAAGTTTAAGTAAACCAACTAGATGAATTAGGTTACCCTTCATTAAATTACTTTGTGCTAATAGTGATTATGACTTGGACAAGTCTCTCTCAATAATTGGATATGAGGGAAAACTTGTCGTAATTTGTTTTGATGCTTGAAATCTAAAACAATATTATGTAGGGCAGAAGGCTCTACAAATTAAATTAATTTTCTTAAAAGAGTGAGTTACATTTTCTTGTATTTTTTTACTGTTTTCCTTTATTGTCTGTCTCTTTAGATTTGATATTTTAACTTTTCGCCTTAAAGAAGATAGCTTATAAGTAAATTCTGAAATAAAAAGGTTTACTGTAGCCATCAGATTTTTTAGCAGTAATAGTATAAGTAAGTTTTTAGTTTTACCTAAAACTTTAAATGCTAGATGCATATGTTGGCTACGTATCAGAATGTTTTTTTGTGACTTAACCGCACTGCGTTCAATGAACTACACTTTTAAAATGGCACCTGATTCGATCGCACACTTTACGATAGCCGACACCATCCGCACCGCACCTGCACGAATAACGTCATTTTATCTCTATGACAATATAAAATATGCGATGACTGAACAAAAATCGTATCCCATTGTCTTCAGGATTTATAGCACAAGGACCGAGCCTCCGAGGTGTATTCTTTTTATATTAGAATGTCTTAAACTCACGGGTAGCACGCAATCTGATTTTAAGTAACAAAAAGTATTTCTACTCTGTCCCACAAATTCGGAGCTTAATGTTTCCGTGGGCGTCCTAGGAGGCGACTTAAAGATTTTATCGCTTCGGTGGGCAACAAAATTTGGGAACTGATAAAAAATAAAATTGCCTGATTGTTCTAGTTAAGCAAGTATGCCTGCCAAATGTCGCGGCTTCTGATTTATTTTAGGGTTGGATTACAATTAGGCTTTTTAGTAGTAGAATTTGGGAAAGCCTGACTTTTAGCTTTAGTAAAAACGGTATCAGAATATTTACACGCTGAACGAGAGACTTGTACCTGAACTCTGCTCTCCCCTTTGATGACAAAGAAAAAAGTAGGTATAGCTAAACTAGAAATGGAAAGGCATTTTTAATTAAGCGACTAGTTCCTAGCTCTTTATTAGAATTAAAATCGTGTATATCCGATTCAAAGGCCTTCTTTTTAATTGAGGGCTTTGTGCAATCACCTCAACTGACTTTCGTAGAAGGAATTTTATCATCGAACGAGAAAAAAGTGTTTGAATATTAATATGAGAGGCGAGGGAATTTAATATTTGACGTAGAACAAGAATACAAGAGGGAATTTCGCATCTGAATTTCATGTGTATTATGAATTGTGTTGCGGTGCATGGAGAGAGGGATAAACGCTAGCAATTCTTTATGAGCACCAAGATAGCTAGTTGACGATATAGCGGAACATTAAGTTATTAGTCATATAACTTGCTTATTACGCCGTACGCTAATTTTATATGATAGATAAGTATCACAGTGGAATAAAATATTTCCCGAAAAATGCCAAGCGGTAGTAGGTCCAGGTCCCCGTCAAGCACATTCAGAACAAAAATACAATATTTATACATTTGCGCTCCACAATAAAGACAATAAATATATGTATATGTTGTAAGTTGTGGGAGGGCGTTATTGTAGCTCTCAAGACAACAGGTGAGGCTATTCTTTACTCAAGTATCTACTCACAGTAAGTAACCTTTTACGTGGCCACCATTCGTTCTTATTACACCTCGCCATACGTTTGCCCGTCCGCGAGAACTTTAAAATTCTATACGTATATGTGGAGTTTGAAATCGAAATACAACTTCGTTGATGTGAAACAGAGGGAATGTGTCGAGAAGTTGGCGAGTGCTCGCTTTATAACGTAAGATATCATATTAATTTCACGTTTTCAACTTTGTTAGGAATGTAAACAGAACTGTTGCCCGACGACTCCGACAACAAACCATTAGTGCGCTCATTTCTCATCGCAAAGTGCGGAGGACGTTAACTGGTGAGTGTAAGTGGGAATGTTGGTGCGTCTCAACCGAATCACTCGCTTTCTAATTTACGTGCCAACTTCGGTGACACGTGTGTTCTATTGATTTGGTCTACTCGCTCCGGAGTCGGGTTAAGTGCGTAGCTTTATGATTGTCATCCAATTTCGGACGTGATCTCTAAAATACTATGCTTTAACTTCGAAGATACGCTTTGCTTGACGTCATTTGTACGTTATCATTTGTAGCTCTATTTTATCGAATATCTATAAAAGTTTATCAAACAGTTTTCTTTTAATGTGTATTTTTATTTTATGTGTATAAATTTGTGCTAGGTACTTCATCTCTTTGTTGTCTTGCCGTTTATGTCATGAGTTTCTCGGAAGGAGTCGCGTTACGGTCGTTCCAAGAACACTGAGTAGTTGACATATTTTGGTGAAGGATATTCTTTAATTTTGACAATTTACTTCTTCAAGCAGTATGATAAAATATTTTATTCAATAATTTTATAGACTCTTCGAATACAAAGAAAAATGCTTTTCTCGCTTTAATTAATGCCTAATCAGTTTGTTATATTAAAATAATGTTGGACATCGGTCAAAAATTAACTTTGCAGCCTGATACCGATAGTGCATTAACAAAGCATTTATGAATGTATATACGAGTATATTGAGCTATCAAGATGTCTTATCAGAATGACAATTGGGTTTAGATATGTCCGCTGCGTGTGACTGAAATCGAACTGACCCTAAGGTCGTTTGTTCACGAAGCACCGCACGACACGATTTGCGGTCACGATTATTAACACACGACACACTGCAGACGGTCTGTCGTCTGTTCGTTTGATCACTAGACACGATTCTGCAACGACACTGCAGTGCACTTGTATTGTTCTATAAGCCCGTGAGTGTCGAACCACGCGTGGTGGTGGTGTCGTGTCGTCAACAAGCTCATACTTGTTTTGTACAGCCGGTAAATCGTCACTGCTAAAACGTCACGATGACATATAGGCATCGACAATATAGCCGAAATACCGTATGAGAATTGTGTCGCGTTTGATGCGGTGTCGTGCAATGAACAAATGGTCCATACAAAAAATTGCAGCCCTGAATCGTGACGACATTTTTTAGTGTCGTATGTAGCGTCGTGTATAAACGGCTTTAATCCTTGTCACTAAAATCACGCTAGAAGTGAGTTCTGCTCGGGTGAAAATAGAGGAAGCGACGATTTCTAAAAATTAAACCTAGCTAAATCTACTAATCGCCCCCAAAACCCCCTGCATACTAAATTACATGAAAATCGTTGGAGCCGTTTCCAAGATTCACATTATATATATATATATATACATAGGAGAATTGCTCGTTTTATCGTATTAGATAAGATGATTATCTGTATTACCGAAAATAAAATAAGGAACCACGGTACCGACTGTTAGTAAAAATTCAGTGTAACAAATATCCTACTAAAAAGAAATATTATCATAGTGAAATTCTAAAGGTTTTAATGTTTAGATGATTTGAAATTTGTTAATCAATAACTCCTCAGCGAAGTTACGTGAAATCTGGTGAGTGAAATGTTTGATACTCACGTGGGCGAAGATGTTGAAAAAAAAAAATGATTTTATATTTCTTAAATGCATTTTTGAAATATAAAATAAGTAGGTAATGGTCAGTGCATTATACATTAAACAGAAACTAATTATGTTGCTGACCCTATCCAGTAAGTTAGGTGTCGTGCAGGCAATGAATTGCCACTGAGAGCAGAAATACCGTAGGTATCGGAGCGCCAGCATCCAATCAACATGGAGTACTTTTAGCTACGGACTTAGAAATTTAATGGCTCCCCGATGTGCATGTTTAATTATGAGTAATTAGTTAAGTAGGTAGGTAAACTGTAGTGTCTCAGTTGTATTTGAAGACATTTGCTTGTTTTTTATTTGTTAAACGTGTCTCTTTATACATATTGTGTTAGATGATATCATGCTGTATAAGAACCCAAAAAAAAAATTCTTCTCATTCCTGTTTCTAGTTATTGAGAGCGGTATTAAGAGGTGTTTTAATTGAGGTATAAAATTCGTGATAACTGATACGTGTGTATAATTTTCAACTTCAAAACACCTGCCACGTTTCATCTAGTAAAAGAAACAAGTATCCTAACAAACAAACTAAATAATTCGGATTGTAGCTGTGTCGAGGATTAAATTATCATATATTTTTCGAAAATACGTTCATGTAACGGACCTCCGGTTTTCCATGTTTTATTATTTAACGAATTCTTTGATCTTTTAGCTATCGAGTAGTGTAAAGACATTGTGTGTCGATGATAAATAGTTATAGAGCTGCAACACCAATCTGCTTTCCCCTATATTGCTATCAACAATTTTTGGAGTTCCCCTATGGAAGCAGATTTTTCACGTGTTCATGTCAAAAAATCTAGGAAATTATCTGGCAGTATACTTACGGAGATAACCCAGCGTTTCAATTTGGAATAATCCTTTATGAGTATTAACTCCACACCCTGCACCGCATACCGGTACTCGTATCCACGTATACCTCGTGCAAATATGTTTGCATTTTATTCGTAGGAAATTAAGATTCGCGGCGGTGCGCCCTCATGCACCCGTTACCTCAACAACGCGGGGCAATTTCCATCCGGTGCAGATAAGCAAAGCAATATTTCACATTACATATGACGTTATTGCCCGAGATAAACTATACAAGCTTCTGTACGTTCTGTAAATGATCATTAACTATATTTACTGTTCGTTTGTTTCTGTACCTACTAGAGTTTTCGATATAAACCAAAGATGGCGATGTCTTTGTAGTCTTCTTCTTGGGGTTTTGATGGCAAATACAAAAGTTTGAATAGATGTAAATATTATGGTTGGTCCAAAATTCAGTCACGAAACATCCGCGAGCTGACGCGGTTTTATGCTCTGGTGTCTGTTGGACCGATATTTCTAGGACACTATAAAAAAATACCCGATTGCTTATGAAGCTAACTAAAATGAAGAGAAAAAGAAAAAAATCATGCTGTGCAGTCGGAGGATAACTACATATTCACGAGCTGATGGCTGACCAAAACCATTAAAGAAGAAGAAAATTATGTTGTGCTGTCGGAGTATACATAATAATATGGTTTTGACAGTCAGCTCGTGATAATAATGTATCCTCCGACTGCAAGGCATAATTTCCCGACTGTCGAAGGAGGGTTATGTGTTTATCAGTATATGTATGTATGTACGTATGTTTGTTCCTATGTGGCGTTGTAGAGACCAAACGCGTTGGCCGATTTTGATGATTCTTACGTCAATCGATTCGTCTTAACCTTGCGAGTGTCACCGACATTAAAATTGGAAAATAGTAAAATGGTAGCTTGTGGGCGCCATATTGTGAGGACCCAATTTTGTTTTTCTTCCACACCCATCTCGTGGGGTTCCAAAATCCCACAAGAATGTGTGGGTTTGGGATAAAAATAAAGGGTTTTGAGAGATCAAAAATATATAACACTTATATGTTTCAATGTACCTAATTCGAAAAAAATAATGTTAATTAAAAAGTTATAACCAAAAAGTGTTAATTTAAAAAATCAAAAACCCGATATCCTCCGACTGCACAGCATGATTTTCTTCTCGTTTACGTCTGAATAGTTCGCTTCTTAAGCAGTCAGGTTTTTTATTTTCTAATTAACTTAATTTTTCTTCTTGTCTTTTATGTTTACTTTTTTGTTTTTTTATTTAAAAAAATAGCAACCGACATTGTCCTTATCATAAAATTAATCCAGTTTAGGTTTTTGATAAAAAAAACTGGATTTTCCCAGATTTATTATAACATAAAGAATTAATTTTATCTTTGCCCGATTTTGTCGTAAACATGCGACATATACATACAAACATACATACAAGATATGCTCGAAAAACATAACACTTTCCTTGCAGTCCGGTAATAAGGAACTAAATGTGGAAGTACTTTATGGAAATATATCACATAAAGTCGACACTAGCCTTTAGAAACAGTGCAGCGATTAACAGCCGAGAGTCTCTATATCTGCACACTATAAACTATTTCCTCGGCGAATGTCGTCAGTTCTCGCGCACGACCGCTGCTCTAATACAAAAGACAATCGGTTGCGGTATCTGTTCCGTGTCAGGAAAAAGTAAACTAACTTAAAATGATTCATTGTTGTCGCCTCTCTTGAATTTAAGCGGGAATGATTTTTATATGTTAACAAACCGTCTTTATTATTAAGAGAAACAGTTGACTTTTCATTAAAGAAAAAGTTATTAGAATTACGGTTCTGAGATGAATTGGATTCCACAGTAAGGCGTCGAATTGAAAAATACTGCGCCTCGATGTTATGGAATATTACGTCCCATCATCCTTGGATTGCATAATCCAAGGATGGTAAATAATAATAATAATTTATTTATTCTCAATTCGATTTAATGAATCTAATTAATAGTAATAATTTAGTTTTTATAATAATTTAAATAATACAATGCAAAAAAAATATATTTTAAAATCCAAAATTTTTATGCCTATTAGGTTAAACATAGCGATCCTGACATTAGAATTAGATCTTATTATATTGTAACTATGTTTTTACAAATAATTAATTTGTATTTGAATGGTGTGAATTCATAATAAATAAGTTCATCCTTGGTACGAATACTAATTATACTAAATCAACTTCTGAGGTAATACAACGGAATTATTTAGATAGAAAGTCAACACAACCGCCTTTTTACGCTCTGGTGATGCTAAAGCCGAATTGGATTTTGGATTACGTGTTAATGTCCTCTTTAAAAGAATTAAATTTACCATAAGAATGATCTAAGTAAGTTCTAGCCGGTCTCGTAAATAAATAGAAAAATACGGTTTAAAATAGTAGACAGATAACTTCAGGTAAGCTTCTCCGAAAGATAGTCATGAATAAACAATTTATGAAGTGTGAACGATACTGTACGTGCTCGTATTTTATAGTTTAGGTACGTATCATCGATCACAGCTAATTTAATTCAGACCCTGAAACGTGAAACTTAGGGCCTATTTCGAGAAAACAAAAATATATGAGCTACGTATATCTGTATCGAAACCGAGCACTCGTTAAAAAGATAAACAGTTTTGCGGTTTTATCCCGAAATGTTAACAAACAACTACTGTGAAAATAGATGAGATTCCAAACCAAGTACACAAGTTTGGCGTGATTAAAACAATTTAGTTAAAGTATAAAAGGCTTCGAGTTCTATCATGGAATTAAGGTTACACTAGTCGATCATTCTTCCATACAAACGTAGTCTAGCGATTAATCCACTGTTTGACGATGTACGTTCAAAATAAAAAAAATATATCAATTTGTCTCATCATTATCTAGCCCTGTGTGGGAACAAAAAAGTAAAAATATGAAATATTTGAAAGTTATGAGCGTCGAAAGATCCATATTTTAACACTAATTTTAACGCAACTTTGGGCGGAAATAAATACCATAAGAAGAAGGAAAATTGCAAAACAGCCTCCATACAGGGATAGATGAGTAATTCAACGATGCAAATAATTTTATTCTGAAAATATACATTTAGTAGTTTTTTCATGATATCTAGACTCCCAAAGGTCTGTTTATAAAATTTCGCGCGCTCGTTTTCGTCCTAAATCATCATCCATTTCGATACAAATTTGCAAAAGTGCTAATTCGTACGCGAACTAGCTTCTTACTGCTCATCACAGCATCTATCTCTGCCGCATGTGTTGTCGGATTAGATAGCATGCATTTTAACCTCGCGCACAAAATAGTTCTTGCCGTCGACTAGGGGAACCTTAAGGAGCAAATTCTAAGAAAAACCGCTTGAACACCCAACTACTTTTTGTTTAATCAACTGTGGGTCGTCTTTCTTCGTTAACTTATTGTTATCACTAGTTTTCTATTAAATGTTCTGAGTTTAAATATACAGCACTAAATTACTAACTTTGTTATGTAAATTAAAATTCAGGGTTGTTATAATAGGATCGGTATTATGAATGTTCGTATTAGATTAATCTTATGAATGAATGTAAGAATCAATTGCTAGCTGTTATATTTTCATCAGCTATTTACAGAATAAACAAATCTTAGCGAAATAGATTTCAGATAATAACTACATTGTTTAAGTATACAGAGACAGCAAACAGTTTTAGTTGTATAAATATCGTGCCTCATACGAATAATAAGCTCAAATGTTATTTTAAACCATTTCGTCCGTCATTCAATTCACATGTTATATGTGTTATGTACAGGGTGTGTAAAAATGCAATAGTGAGTGATGCTAGCTACAAAATTGTAGAATCCATTTATGTTGGTTACGATTTCCTTGAAGAGCGAGCGATCCGTGTTTTAAAATATATGGAGCTTCTCGGCTAGGACAGTCTAGTACGTCATAGAAGATCGAGCGAAGCGAGCTCCAATGTAGAACATCTTGGCTAGTTAAGTCTTCATTGAAGAGCGAGCAAAGTAACGAAGCAAATCGGACATTGAATCATTCAATACTTAGATAGGTCAAGTTTTCATTATGAATTTACGAATAGAACATCTCACGAAGGTTACTTCATAATATACCTAATATTTCATATTCATTTCAGCGAGAAGGTTTATCAGCATTTTTGTGAGTCCATAAATGTTTTTGATTTGTTGAATATAACACATTTATAAAATTTACCAGTGCATGTACAATGCGGATTAATGCTGCGTCAATTACACAAGAGCCAGCGGCAATACGAAATGTGAAAAATTATTGGTTAATGGGGCGCAATCACGGAGTATGAATTTGTTTTACTTCGCGATGGTAATTCACGAACACATTACTGTGGAACTAGCAGCCAACACCGGGGATTGCTTTTGTTTGTAATTTAATTAGATTTTTTGTTCTTCTGAACTTACATATTTATCAAGACGTTAACTTGTTTGTTTGTTTATATGTCTGAAAAAGATCAACCGATCAACTTCCGATACGACGTTCTAATCGTACGCGCGCAAAACCAACCAAACTTGATTTATAAGTTCTTTTGTGTTGTTTTAATAATTTATTTTGTGTTATTTTGTATCCTGTGTTACATTAAACAGTGTATATATATACATAATGAACTAACTTTATCCATCGTTTAATTCACAAATCCTGACTTCGCTAGAACTCACACCCAGTCGCGGTTATAAATGGCGCAAGTGTTATTCACTGACAGAACTAAAAGAAAAATGAAACAGTTTCGAACATAAGGAAATCTGGACTGGACTATCGTTGCGTTTGGATTGAAACTTGTCATCAAGCTTCTGCACTGGAGAGGGCATTAATGTATTGACATTGATGTCTTCTCCAGTCCAGAAGGCAAGTGCCTACTTACGACTTACCTTTGCTACTTTTGAACCGAAAAAATGCACGGGTCCTGTCCTGCGGGTTAAGTCACGGCAGCCAGGCGGGGGAAAATAGGGAAAATAATAAATATTCTATAGTGCGCCTAATACGCGTATCTAGTAGGTCCCTACATTGTGATTTTATGAGAATCAGTTATCCAATAAGGATATACACAAACCTGATTTATAACTATTTAAGTGTTCGTAGTAGTTGCATGTCCACGATGTTATCAAAAGTACTATGCATAGAATGTCATAACGAACGGGCATATCGCTGTAATGTTGTCGGAAACTGACTGTAATTGCCTTTGTTTCTGTTTACGGTCTCATTTAGTTAACGTCACATGAACTGTTTAGTGAATGGTAACTGTGATATGGATAAGATAGTTTTGAAAGTAGAAAACAATAGTTTAAAAATAAGTTTCAATAGTAAAATCTAACAGCTTGTAGCCCTTTAATGTACCTGAGTTTAATAACAGCGAACCAATTTGTCGTAGTGGCATACAAATCTTTCTTCTCTTTATTTGTCTGGAGTACGCTTATAAGTGCGATTGCTGATGATTACCTATTTACATCAGTTGGATGATAGCAATCAACGGGTGAATGAATGAATAAATTTATGGACCCCTATTTTTTACGACACAATAATAATAAAATTGAAATCTAATAACATTAATCTGGATAAGGCCTGTTTGTTTTCGATACCTTCAGAAAATTTAGTGTCGACCATAAACTAGAGTAGTTAATGAATGAATAAGATATAGTTTTATTATTCCAGGGTAGACCGTAACTCCTTAGCGATAACGAGACCTCTGTCTCATCGCTATGTTATTTACGCTCTTGATTGATAGTGATGAATATTCAGACGCGGCGGTGCGTCAACAAATCCCGTTGTTTTGTCTGTAGTGCCCTGTTTTACTCACACCTTCTGGGATTGCCACATAAATCTTTGTCGAAAATGGATACTTTGCTTCGCATCATTGCCCTTGTAGTCATAAATAATACCCTGTAACAGTATTACGCTGGCCGGATTAATCATTAATCTCCCGCCTTAGTGATCCCGGCCAGGACAGATGGCGTTGCTATTTAATTGTATTTTGGAATTGCCAATATACGAAGTCAACCACTTTTTATTTCGATTTATTAGCGTCGTTTATTATACTGATTTGTTATTCTTTTATTTAGATGTTAATCTGGGAATTGAAGAAAAACAAATGGGCAATCATGATTGTTTTCCATTTCGCATATCAGGTGTTCGGAGTTTGGACACAGGACGAGTGTTGAATGTGTGTGACGTGTAAAGCTGTCGGTACTCAATGATGCAACTTGTACAATGTCTACCGATGAACTACAGTGATGGGACTCTTGTTTGGATCGTGCGATGGACGTAATTCGAGCACCATTGCGCTCCATCGTGCACCATTGCAAGCCATTGTGTGGAAGCAGCGTAACGTAATTCAGCGTATAATGCAATGCAAATTGTTCGCTTGCACGGTGATAAGGGCGGTACATTTAATGTTTGCACCAAACTTGCGCTGACTATCAGCTGGTTGTTGTGGGTTCCCAAAGGCGAACGTAACTTAAGTAATGATCATTTCGCTTGAGCCTTATCCATACCTATATTAAAGGATACTCGACTGAATGAAACAGAAGATACGCTTATATTTATAGTGGCCTAGATAAATTGGAATATTAAGGAATGAAAATAGGAATTCAGCTTAAAATTATGCATTGGTTATCAAAATGTAGGTATTATTTTAATAGGCAATAAAAGGATAAAAAGCATACCGATTCGCGTCATGTTTAACATTTATGTCCAAACAAAAGTCTTTGATAAAGACGCGCGTATTCATCAGTGTGGGTGAAGTTGAAATACTTCTAAAATTAAACCTAGGTACCTACATTCGATTATGGCACATAGGTACAGTCACAAGTCACTGTCACCTCGCACTATATCCTCGGCGTTTAGTTCACCGTCAGGCCGAGCTCAAAAATCCCTCCTAGAAAGACTAGAGAACGTTGGCAAGGACTCCACTTGGAATCCTACCAAATTTAAATATCCTTTCCCATATCATAAAGATCACATTACATTTGACAAAGAGTACTGCATCGTCTACTTTACTTTAGACTAACGACTCATTACACAAAAAAGGCGTCAAGGAAATTATAAACAACGTGTTAGTAAACAACAATTGTATAACGGAATGAAGGAAGCAAGATCACCCTTGACAACATCGTTGCATGTATATTTTATGTGTCCACAGTAAGTTACCGCCCCGAGTTTAGAAAATATTCTCAGTAAGTTGAATGGTCATTCAGTGCAGACAATACCGTGTCTTGGGACCCCAAACTCGGTTTAGAAGTACACTCCAGATGCAAAATACGGCAACAAGAGATTGGAGGCAGCCTTTGCGGTTTAAGGCGTTTTCTCATAACGTTTTATGTCGACAATTTACCGAGGTTTAGCCGGAGGGATCTGCACAACAATTTGTTTGAACTCCCGCTTTCTGGGCATCGTAAATAAGACCCAACATAGAACAACGCAAAACTATCTAACGCGTACATTCGGTGCAGCATTGCTGTAATAAAATATTTTATTAGAATTTTATATTCAGTTTGTATTACAGTGCCTAGTAAAGCAACTTTCTCATTAGGTAGTATTTTTCTATTCCAAGAGCGTGGCGGGTAAATACACAAAGGAATGCCTAGTTTTATATCTATCATAAAATATCTCATCGAAAGCGTTGGTGTATTTTATTTTTGCATGGTTTCACCTGATTTGTTGCCTAACTATCCACCTACTCGTCTAGACAAAGAGGATGTTTACCTTTTTGTGATTAGAACGTGTAAGCAACAATGTTAGGGCGTTAATGAGTTTTCTTGGTAATAGTGGATAACATGTTTTCCGTGTTGTCGCCGTCCGACTCATAGGCCGCCCCAAATGCACCGTGGGGAGCGGCTCGGCGGCGCGGGCTGTGAGCTTCAGGCGTATATTTCTATCTTGCGAAGTCAATCCAATTTGCGGTGACAGCTGAGTGGCCGCTACACCGCCGACTTGATTTGTTCAACGTGTTTCTCGCCGAGCGAACCAAGAGAGCCAATATTGCCAACTTTCCACCCATATCTGAAGCAATTTAACGCTACAAGTTATCACGTTACCGTGATATGTTGCTATATGTTACGCCACAGACGAATAAATGTCCTAAATTGTTACCCAACTTGGAACAAATTACGATAACTCTCGCCTTGAAAACCATAAAATTAGAAGTCGTGCTTGAAACTCCAATGAATGATAGGCACCTAGCGAGTTTCATTACAATCCCTTGTGTTTTCATTAACTTTATGAAGAAACGCTGTTGGTGTTTGTCTTTGTAAAGTTTGGATCTTTCTCTAGTTATTTGAAAAGACAAATTAAACACGAGTATAATTTTGAATTTAATAATGATGAATCCTTGTTTGAATGCTAAATAGATGTACTAAAATTGTTCTCGTTTCTTTGGGAACGGAATGTAAATTACTTTATGATAGGTTTCTAGGTAAACTACATGAGATCTGTTTTTAACAAGGATTTCTTAATTAACATTCTATTCAACGTGACCTCATTTAGTCTGAAAAAGCCCGATACCACCTTCTTATTTACTTATATAATTTGTATGTGTGCGCAGCCTATCAGATACTGAGCTGTATATGAAAAATAATGTTGGATTTTACAACTAATTATACTTTATAATGTTTACCCTAGCGAACAGAACATTACAAAAAATAAGAAAATGTTTCTCCTTGTAAAAGAAAACAGTAAATAAAGATAATAAACTCATATTTTTAAATTAAATCTCGATCTTGGCGTAGTGAAGGTAGTTAAAAAGTTTTATCTTGAAAAGTAAAGAGTCCAGGATCGTCTCCTGCTGGCTCGGTGGCTGGTTGCGTCTCTGGGGCCCGCTTCCAGCCCGGCGCCACTTCTGAAAGCGATCCGAACGAAATTGCACTTTCTTGCGAATTGTGTAGTTGATACATTTAAACTGTTCTTTAACGTAGCGGTTATGACTTTTGTTCATAATGTATAACATCGCACCGCAGTGTCGCAGGTTCATAGATCGATGCCGATGGAACGGAAAACGGACTGCCATGCCCCCGAGCTAATGAAGTGACAAAATCTTCAAAGTTGTCTTAGAAAATTGTCTGCCCCGCTCGGTTATACGTTGTTAGAACTTATTAACTTTCTTTTCATGTTCGGATAGGTTTCTGCGGTCCGAATTTGGCTCTAACCTTTCTTATACAAAAGCCTGTCTCGGCCTATGAATATACTCTAGCTTCTATTGAATGAAAAATCGATTTCTATCAACATTACAGATTCTCATTCTATTCGCTTACGAATAGAATGAGAATCTGTAATGTTGATAGAACTTACTCTTACTTACTTACTGACTTGACTTTATCCCTTAGGATAAAGTCAAGTCAGTGTATTACAGAAATATTTTCAATCCAGATAACTTGTATTAGATAGGTCAAAGATCAATCATACAAAGCACTAACATATATAGAGTGGACATTTAGTTTTTTTACCGACTTCAAAAAGGTGGAGGTTATCAAGCCAACTGATTTTTTTTATGTCTGTCACCTCAATACTTTTTACTAGGTGAACCGATTTTGATGATTCTTTTTTTTATTTGAAAGATGGTGCTTCTTATGTGGTCCCATTTATTTAGCGTAATTAATCTGTCTGTAAAAAAGACAATCGCACCAAAACTACTATAACTCACCTCACCGGTCGGTCACCGCGACCTAAAATTCACGCTGGTTTCGCCCCCGCGCGACCCAATATTTAGTAGTTTTTCTCATTATTCTTTGACTTAAAAAAAAAGCCATAGGTCAAAATTTAGATAGTAAAATTGTCTTTGAGAAGGTGTTAATTTTATAAAAATAGGCTTTGTGGATTTGGTGCGACCGTCGTTTTTTGTCCGAATTAGACATAAATTTGCAAATTAATAACGCTATGTTATACACATATTTTTTTTTTATTGGATGTGAAGAAAATGGTTTAGTATAATATATATTTTATTCAGAATAAAATTATTCATTAAAAAAACCTTTTTACCCAGCTCAGAACATCAGAGAAAAAGGTCTCAGTAACGACAGCATCGAACTGTTGTTTGACCAGAGCTTTCTTAACTGAGCTTGTGTTGATCATCTCGGCAGATATGTTGTTCGAAGCCTCCTTGATCAAGGCGAGACCCTTTGAGGACGTCCTCATTTTCGCCACGTCGATTCCTAAATAAACTATTAGATATAGACTGCATAAGGAAGGACGCGATCTAAACCAATGTTATTGTGGGTGCAATAACGAAAAAAAATCAACTACTACACGATCAAAATAATTTGGTGAAGATCTGATGAGTATCTTCGGAAATATACAACAAAACTCTTCAATAAACAATGCATGTCTGTTTAATGTATACGCCATTTTATAATATAACATAACGCCGGTAAGGTCTAAAGGGGTACGCAGATGTGTACAATTCACCCTGGTACACACTCATTTCACCGGTTCTGTTCAAGTAACTTTGTGCATTATAAGGCCTACCTTACTATAGAACTTGCTCATTAGGTACAAAAACAAAAAAATCAAAAAATAAAAAATATTTTTGCAAAAAAAATACAAAAGACTTCCAAAAAAGAACACTATGAAGTGAAAAATAACTTCAATTTCGGCAGTCAGTGTAACTGTTTTTTTTTCTTCTTTTTTTTGACACCGACTTCCGAAATCGAAGTGTTTTTTTTGGAACTCGGATATATTCTATGTTTTTGTTCTCATGTTATCCTTGACGTCCTTGACAGGATGTGGCTGTCAGATTCGATAGGCAGACGGTCCGCTAAATACCTATTATTATTTTTAAAAAATGTGATGGGTCATCGACGTACGGCGATGCGCCATCGGTACATGGTGGACATTCCACCCATACGCACAAAACGTTTTGGAAACACTTTTATTATGCGTACAGCTGAGGAGTCGAGTTTTCTGCCGGAGTCTGTGTTTCCCGACAGCTACAATCTAGGAGTCTTTAAGTCAATAGTGAATAGGTTATTTCTAGGCTAGCGTGTTCCACCGTCGACCACATCATCGCTTACCAACAGGTGAGATGGTAGTCAAGAGCGAGCCTATAATAAATAAGAAAAAAAATGGTCATCATCACCATCAGAATCAGATGATGTTTATCAGGTGATGTTTATCACATTTTGTTTTAAAAGCCTCACTGTTTATATAGAGAATTATATATGTGCCATCGCAACCAATTATATCACCCACTTACAAGTTTACCTGAAAACGTTTAATTAAAAATTTGACGCTGGAATCGTAAATTCATAATTATCGTTTTCATTAATTTGTATTCTGAAAGCGAATAATCAAGAGCAGTCCCGCTGTTCCAATTATTACAATAATCACGTACGGAACCCAGTCACGCCAGGGTTCTGTGACGAACCGTTATCAAAATTTCAGACAGGACTATTGACATTGGTTTCTCTATAATAATATAATTGTCTATTCATGTTCTAATGACATGCTATGCGCAGCTTCGAGTTTATTGGTCTTCGAGGTTTGCATAAACTGTTTTGATTAGACAGTAGGCTATTACCAGTTTAACAGATTCTAAACTATGATTACTACTTGGTACGGATCTGTGCAATGTATGTTCCAGTAAAACTTAATTATTGGGTATGTAGCAGACCGCACCTACTTACGAGCTACTAAGGTGGAGGAAGGCAATGTAAAAAAAAAAATTTTTACAAAAAAATAAACCAACTTCAAAAGCAAAACAGCATAAATAAGTTGCGTTTCGGAAGTCGGTGCTTTTGGTACCTTTTTTTTATCGTTTTTCGAACACCGACTTCCGAAACGAAAGTGATTTATGCAATTTTTAGTGTTTTGTATTTGAAGTCGGTTTACTTTTTTGTGAAAACTTTTTTATTTCTTTTTTTTTAGTTTTGGTACACCATCACAAAAAAGTGAGCAAGTTCTACAGTAAGGTACCAAAGGGATTGACAAAATACCCATAGTAACTCAATTTACAAAATGTTCCATAACTTGAAAACTGCTGTACCGATTGCGATGAAATTTGCACTGTTTCCTAAATTGAGAGATACTTAATCCAATAAAGAATGCAAACAATCTGGTAATCAGTTTCGGCGAAATGCGTGGACGTTGCATACATACACTTATGAAATTTGGCATGCATGTTAAGAAGCCCATATAGAGAGTAACATATGTGAATATTGAGCAATTCCATTTTTTTTGCAGTCTGTTGTAACCTCCTTTTTTTAGAAGTCGATAAAAAGAACAAAAGGCTTTGTTCAAAAAAATGATAGCCTCGTGATTACTGATATAGATAGGACATTATAAACGAAATAAGATAACGATATAACTGCGTATTTTTAATTTATATCAATTTCACCTGTATACCTATCGTGACTTTGTCATAATAATTAAACTATCTTAATAATATAACATTAAAATGCAAATAGGCCTCATCAGAAGGCTTCACCCAAAGAGCAATGGAGAGAGCTATGCTCGGAGTTGCCTTGCGTGATCGAATCAGAAATGAAGACATCCGCAAAAGAGCCAAGGTTACCGACATAGCCCAAAGAATAGTGAAACTTAAGTAGCAGTGGGCAGGGCACATTGCTCGCAGAACGGATGGCCGTTGGGGCCGATAAGTTCTGGAGTGGCGACCGCGAACCGGAAGACGTTGCGTTGGAAGGTCGCCCGGCCCTCCCTCTCTGTTCAAGGCTGCGGGAATCCGGTGGATGCGAGACGCATAGGACCGATCAGTGTAGCGACGCTTGGGGGCGGTCTATGGCCAGCTGTGGACGTCTTTTGGCTAAAATGTCATGATGATGAAGAAAATGCGAATGTTTTGTCTGTCTAATTGTTACCTTTTCACGCATTGAAGCTGCGCGCGCTGAGAAGATTGGCAATTGGGTAGACCATGTACTGGTTTAGGACAGAGGATATTTTTAATACAGAGAGTATGTTCCATTGGGATAATTTTCACGTGGACGAAGTTACGGGAAGAAGCTAGCCACCAATAAGATTGTTGAACAAAACCTATTCATAGACAGGACAATTAAGCTGTATGCAAAGCAATGTTATTGTGGTCACATTGTAAATTTGGTTAACACCTATTAATCTTCATTACAGTTTAGTTTGCCATGAACACATAATTATACATTATCAATAATTCAAGCTTCATTTGCATAATCCTTACTAATAATATTATCAATTTGAAAATTATTATCACGGTTTCAAAGCTTATCTAGCGAATTATTACTGTATTTTGATGGACAGGCCGCTAAGTTCGATGTTGCGAAATAAAAATAAGAAATTCAGTCGGTGCCTTGCATTTTTTGGTTACATAAAACCATCTTTACGATGTTATTCAATTGAAACGCATTTCAGATAATTTTAGCTTAGCCTGGATTCCAGAATTAAGTTCGATAACTGGCCGAGTCTAAATACCGATTTAAGCAAAAAGTAGCTGTGCTATACGCCAAAGGCTTTAGACATACTGACATCCTATCAGCGATATCGTTTGTCATAGGGGTCACAGACCTATGAGTCATATATTATATATGAAAGTGTAGTATTTTATGAAACTATTCGTCTTAAAAAAAAAAGAAATGATAGGATCCTATGTATGATCCTAGATTTGTGATAGTGTAATACTCTCCATAGGCCTCGTTGATAGAATGTATGTCACTTTGTCTAGGGCAGGCCCTATCGGTCGAACATTTCGGAGCATATTTATAATTTACATATCTATCATATAAAACTGATGGTATGGAAGGCAAAACAGTTTATTCATTGAACAGGGCCAGGACATAAAGAAAATCGTTTTCACCGCATAAAGGGCAGTTAAGGTGCTTTAAAAATACTGACGTTAGGAAGGTGGAGGGTCTGGGGCCAGATGGCATACCGCATAGGGGCCATAATGTCAATATTACACGAGAGCCTTATTACTTGGGATATTGGAGGTACCTAAGTACCTGTTACATCGTTATACTTACGCAGCGATTGTTATTAGAAAGGTTGGTTATTTTAAAAGTAGGTTTATAAAGTATCTACCACCATTTCTTCATTTCTGTGGCCACTTCTTATGGGAAAGAATAATCTGCTATCATAAATCCATCAGGTATATTGGCTACTCATTCTCATCTGCTATTGGGGCATTTATTGTCCACCAAAGGCTTTTTATGTGGTAGTGCGGTTCTTAACCCACTTTTGTTGTTCTTAATTCACTTAAAAGTAGGTTTTCGGCATTTTAAAGCCTGTTTACATAGAGGGTTAGTATCCTGCAAAAGCTGGCCGGATGACAATTAAAGGAATTAAATTGAGTTATGTGTTTACAGAGCAGTGGTGGTCCAGTGGTATCGGCCGCAACTTACAAGTTGTGGTTCATGGGTCCGAACCCAGGCAGGCTTCACCACTGCTCTCAGAACGGTGAAGGAAACCTCGTTAGGAAACCGGCATGTCTTAGAACCAAAAATTCGAAGACATGTGACATCCACCAAACCGCACTGGGCCCGCGTGGTGTATTATGGCCCATTCCCTCACACAGAGACGAGGCCTGTGTCCCAGCAGTGGGAACATTAATAGGCTGATGATGTGTTTTATGTCAGCCACAAAAATGACAGCCTTTTGTTTCCATTTTTAACCGACTGTCCAAAAAGATTTAGTCGGTGTCGAATAACGGAAAACAATAGGTACAAAAGAAACTGACTTCGGAAAATAAAGTTATTTTTCGCTTTGAAGTGTTTTGTTTTGGAAGTCGGTTGTTTTTTTTTAAGTTTTTATTACGATTTCCACTACATTTCTACGAGCTTGTCATTAATAGTTAGGTCCCTTTGTGAATGAATTGGAGGAACATTTATGCCAGTATTGATTCCAAAAGATAGAATTACGACAAAATATCTGGGTAGCGTATTACAGATTCAGATAACAATCAAATTATTTGCCGTACGAACTATCATCATCATCATCATCATCATCAGCCTATAACAGTCCACTGCTGGACATAGGCCTCTCCAATTGCACGCCACTTGGCTCGATTTTCGGCAACTGTCATCCAGCTGCTACCAGCCACCCTGCGAAGATCGTCGCTCCACCTAGCCTGAGGGCGTCCTACCTTACGTTTACCAGTTCGCGGTCTCCACTCAAGAACACGTTTACCCCAACGGTCATCGGTTCTACGACTTATATGGCCGGCCCATTGCCACTTCAGCTTACTTATTCTGTGAGCTATGTCGACAACTTTGGTTCTCTGCCGGATCACCTCGTTTCGGATTCGATCCCTTAGAGAGACTCCGAGCATAGCCCTTTCCATAGCTCGCTGAGCAACTTTGAACTGATGGACCAACCGTATTGTGAGTGTCCACGTCTCGGCACCGTAGGTCATAACAGGTAGGACGCACTGGTTGAAGACTTTAGTCTTCAGGCTTTGTGGGATTCGCGACGAGAAGACTCGACGAAGTTTTCCAAACGCCGCCCAGCCCAGCTGTATTCTTCTGCTAGCCTCCTTCTCAAAGTTGTTCTTACCAAACTGCAGAGTTTGGCCGAGGTAAACGTATTCTCGAACAACCTTGAGAGCATCGCCATTGACCACAATCGATCCCGGAGTGACGTGTGAATTGAACATAACCTGGGTTTTATCCAAGTTCATCCGGAGACCGATGCGTGCAGAAGAATCAGCTAGGCCATCCAGCATCTGCTGCAAGTCATGCAGCGACTCAGCCATTATGACGATATCATCCGCAAATCTCAAGTGTGAGATGTACTCGCCGTTTATATTAATGCCGCGTCCTTCCCAGTCCAGCGTTTTAAACATATCCTCCACTGCGTTACTAAACAATTTCGGGGAAATTACGTCCCCTTGTCTAACCCCTCGACGCAGTGGGATATGCCTAGTTTGCCGGTCCTGACTTTGGACGGTCATTGTTGCGTTTTCATAAAGACATCTCAGCACTTGGATGTATCGCCAGTCAACTTGGCATCGCTGCATAGACTCCAAAACAGACCAGGTTTCGATGGAATCAAAGGCCTTCTCGTAGTCCACAAAAGCAAAACACAGGGGCCGATTATACTCTTCGCACTTTTGTATAATTTGCCGCACTGTGTGGATGTGGTCTATGGTGCTGTATCCTCCTCGGAACCCGGCCTGCTCCGGTGGCTGAAACTCGTCGAGTCTTCGCGCTAGACGATTTGTGACGACTCTCGAAAACAACTTATAAACGTGACTGAGAAGCGAAATGGGTCTGTAATTCTTCAAAAGGGTCTTGTCACCCTTTTTGAAGAAAAGAACGACCACGCTCCTCTGCCACGCCACTGGAGTTCTGCCAGAGAACAGGACAGAGTTAAATAGCTCCCCAAGCTCCTTCAATACAGGGCGTCCTCCCGCTTTCAGGAGCTCGGTTGTAATCCCGTCCTCGCCCGGGGCTTTCCCATTTTTAAGCTGTTTGAGAGCCGCCTCGATTTCATCTTGGCTTACTTCAGGCAGGTCTTCCGTAAAATGGCGGGTTAAGGTGGCTCTAGAATCCTCATTTTCGGGATCAGGCCGAGATGCATGCGATGCGTACAGTTGGCTGTAGAAGTTTTCAACTTCCGAAAGAATCTCCGGCCTCGAAACGACGATATCCCCACTCGATTTAGCCAGCTTCGTCAGATGGCTCCTCCCAAGTGGCTGGAAGAACACTTTTGACCCCCGGTTTTGCTCAATCGCTTTCTCTATAGTGAGCGTGTTGGATCGTCGGAGATCGCGTCGCACCAGTTTTCTAATTTTTTTGTTGAGTGCCCGCTGTTCAGACGAAGTGGCTGGTGGATTTTCACGTCGCTCGGTCATGAGCTTAAGAGTCTCTTCCGAAAGTTTAGACTTCCGGCCCGTACGCCGCATCTTACAAAATCTCGTACCTTCCTCCCTGAGGATTTGCACCATTTGGTCCAGCGTCTGATCAACGTCGTCTGTGGTTTCCACGGCAGCGAACCGGTTCTCCAGGTCTGACTGGAACGCTTCAGATCCTAACATAGTTTGGAGCACGAACGAACTATAGTCGGTATTATTTGCTGAAACTATTAATCCTTACTCGTCTTTCAATCGAACTTACCTGAGTGTTGGCAGTTTGAGATATTGCGTAACAGGCAGCACATGTACACAAACAAACGCTGAAATTATTACGGTCCGGGCCCCCGATTTCCATAAAGATACCTTAATACATTGTATACGATGGGCACCTGAATAATTCCATATTTGCATGGGGCTCTAATTCCTATTCCGATTGAATTCTGTCCTGAATAAAATACTGTTTTTGTGTTTAAATCCAAAGGCAGAAACAAAAAATCCAATTCCTGTATTTGTGTTCAATTGTCAATACCAAAATCCTTGCGTTTTCGACTAACAAATCACAACTGTATTCACTACGGAAGTTAAATAGTTAAATAAAGCTCTGAACTTTGAAACTACCGTTTGTTCCCAAATATTGGTAACCCCTGTTTACCGTAACTACATGAACAAGCAAAACATTTATGATCTGAAGTCTCGATTAAAACTTTTGTTGAACTGGTAAGATATGCTTTCTTTGTCTTACTTTACTAACTATACATAAATTCAAATTCAAATATATGTATTTCTTGCTTTTGATGTCAAGTGAATGCGCATTCCACTGTGTTGCACCAATTTAGGCATGCAAAATTATCATTAAAATTATACAATCTCATAAATTCTAATTAGTACCCTATGCAATGTAAAATTAAAAAAATATTACCCTATAAAATCTCATTAAGTCAAATTAATACCTTATAAAATCTCAGAAAGTCAAATTAATAGCATATAAAATCTCATAAATTAATACCCTAAACAATGTCATAAATTGAAATTAATATAAGTATACATAATTATGCTTGTTTACTTTTTCAACACTTTTTTAAATTTTTGTACTGTCGCACACAGGTGAAATTTACGCAATTTATGGCCAAAATTGATTAAAATAAAGTTTATCTTATTTGAAAGTAGTTACCTTAGTTAACATCTGGGTATACGGCGCCATCTATTAGTGACTAGAAAAATGTTCGACACTTTTTATTCTACTACCCACATTCTGAATAAGATAATGGTTGTGTAGTGGAATAATTTGTTACGATTTTCAATAATACTTTAACTTACGTTTAATATTTGTTTGGTGAATATTTGGATTAATATATTATGGATTCCATACCTTCAGGTAAATGTCTTTTATCTATACTAATATTATAAAGCTGAAGAGTTTGTTTGTTTGTTTGAACGCGCTAATCTCAGGAACTACTGGTTGGAATTGAAAAATTCTTTTTCTGTTGGATAGCCCATTTATTGAGGAAGGTTATGGCCTATATAACATCACGCTACTGAAAATATTATTCAGATCCACATATAACAGGTCTCAGAAAACTACCTCAAAGACGATTACAGTCCTATCCTCACGATGTTATAATACTTTTATAAGAACCTGAAGTCAGTATTTAAATTTATATTTTCTTTTTGTTTTCTTATAAATCATGGTAGGTATCAATGAAGCTTCTATTTTCGTAATACACATTTAACCTATTATTTTTGACTAACTACAGCGATATACAGGCGTTAACATATTTGATGTAATATTGGCCAAGTTTTCGATAAATTTCACCTGTGGGCGCCGTTTAAAATTGACACTCTATCGATAATTTCCTTGCGTGATATGAGTATGTAAATATAACATTATTCTTAACAAAAAGCAAGAAGTTTAAAAACTGTAACCCGACTACGGATTTATTTGTAACCTATGTTACCCGGGTTGTAGGGGTTCTTGATCACGCCTACACTTGGATGATAAATGATATGTGACTGCTGATAAGGATGTCGGCAGAAGGATCGTGTAATAAATGATAACTACACAACTCTCGGTGCGAACTATTTAATTGATACTTATTGATACAAATGATTAAGTGCAGTGAACGAAATAATGCTAAAGTTACAATATAAATACCGTAAAAAGTGCTGACCCGCGCCGCGACGCTAGTTATGTATATAAAACTAAATTAAACCTGTACAGTTGTCTGTACACGGGTCATAACAACGAATCCATTGAAACCTTATGCATCAAAATCGGATAAATAGTGTAGGCGGTACGGAGGAACGTAAATACAAACATACATTGACTACTAAAATCAAAACCGTACCTATTGGCTTCGGCGAAGTCGGGTAAAAAGAAGGCTCTCTCAGTAACATTCACAGGCGATAACGACATATTCGCCACCATGGGCCGAGGGTCGTTATGATGCGGAATGGCTACTTTTATGAGCGTATAAAATAAAGAAAATCTTCTCATACTTCAACCAGATCCCTCGTGACATTAATAAGAAATGATAACGATTATGTGATCCATCGCAGATTTCGTATGGAAACTGTTGGTAAAATTAAAATAACCGGGAATGGGCCCACAATGACAATTGATTAGTAATAAAAATAAAATATAAATCTTTTATTATTTATTGTACACAAAACATAAAAAATATAAATACAATAAGACAGTTTATGTACAAAGGCGAGCTTAACCCATAGTTGGGTTCTCTAACAGAAAACCTCAGTTGCGAAGAGAAATATGCATATGAGGATATTTCATTCATGTGCACAACAAAAGTCAAACAGAAAAAAATAATTTATAGAAGAAAAAAAAATTAGTCTCATGTTAGACAACGCACAGTCTAAACAGCTGGAACTAAAAGCATTAAATTATATACTCCTCCGTCGACCACATCATCCGTTTACTATCCGGTGAGATAGTGGTCAAGCGCAAGCCTATATACAATTAAGAAAAAGCTACAGTAGCTAGGTGATGAAAGTTTGTAAAGAAATTCTTCAGTTTTACCGAACTATGTACGGTTGTAAAATTACCTAACACTTATTTTAATACCTAAAAACCTTATATTACATTATAATATTGTACTTTAAACCCTGTTTTCATACTTTACTACACGTTATAAATGTCGGTTCGAGAGCGAGGCCGGCCGCCACCATAGTTTTATTTTACACAAAAAGGAACAATATGGAATTAGGAGTTCCGCGAATCCCCGCAGGCTCCGCTAAAAAGAACCTGTCTGATAACAATACCGTGTTATTTATGATCGTCATAATGACAATACTTGGCTAGAAATATTAAATACATGGTAGAAAGAGTATACTTTATTATACAGCAATAGGAAAAATAAAAAGATTTTCTCTATATTGGACAGTACAATATTGTAGGCCGACTTTTAATTTGTCATCCTGATATTTATTTCTTAACAGATGTACCTACCTAACTTCGTACTAGTTAATTAAGACTTTGGCATAACTGTATAAGTTGTGCTTAAAGCATGTATCAACCTTTTTAATTTTTAAAACTGGTGGTGGAATAATAGTAAAAAATACCTACATTGTCTGAAACAACAGTATATAGCCGGCGGCTTCGCCCGCGTGATAAAAATACATAAAAGGTATCTGTGATAAAAAGTACGCGAGATAAAAGTACTATGTGCTATTCCAGACTATAATCTATCTCTGTACCAAATTTCATCCAGATCCGTTCAGTAGTTTTTGCGTGATAGAGTTACAAACATACAAATACACTTACACACTCACAAACTTTCGGCTTTGTAATATTAGTGTCATTAGGGTGATGAGGACAGATCCATAACAGTCCAATAATCCAGTCTTCGACATGTCAAAACTCATCAAAATATGGATCACAGCTTGTATATGCTGTAGGTAAACATGAGGTTTTAGCTAAATCTACTTACGTAATATTTTATAAATCATTTTGATAACACAACTTTTAATTCGCACGCTAGTGCTTTAGAAGCGAATCTTAACTCCGGCTAAAGAGATTGCATATTTACAACACAAGAGAAGAATAATCCACCCTTTGCCTTTGCAAATAAATTATTTTTATTAACAAAGCCTTTGGTAATTGTATTTAATTATAAAAGGGGTGTAGTTTGCAAGGTAAATCTAGTCTACCGCAGACGGGATACGGTCTCGCTTTAATATATTTATGCTCCACCGTATTTACATTTATTTACTTAAAAATATGTAGGTATGAAGAGTGAGGTTGCGTGTTGGGTCTAGTAAGTGCAAATGCGGCTACTTTGTGTCAGTTTCTGGGTTCCATTCCTGGGTCAGGCAAAGTGTTATTGAGTTTGCCGTTTAGAAAATTTTCAGAGGAGACTCGAATATATACCCCATAATGTTAGGCGGCGTGTCTGACACCGGCGCTAAAAAAATACCATGGATTCATTAAATTATTCTGGACTTGTTGTATTATGGGTTGGGATTTTCCCCTAGTGTTGGCATTTTTCGTAGTTTTTTTCCTATTTAAATTACTTCATTAATTTCCTTGTTTCACATAAAACAGCAATTAAAATAAAATTCAAAAGCGCTACGTATCAGCTGATTTCCTAAAGTTCAGGATAGAGGCCAACGCCGCCGGCTAGTACCTACACGCGCCTCGCCGCACTTTTTCTCTTTGTCGGCTCGCCTAAAAAGGAGAATACATAATTGAAAATCTAATTGAGCTAGAAAGGAATAATGATTTGGAAATAATTACAGTAAAAATAATGCAAAAATTAGCAGAAAACCCAAACAGGGGGTTTAGAATTATGTACTGAATCCATGCTCTTCTTTTCGCGTCGGTGTCGGGCACAACTTGTATATTGGCACATAATCATTCTCTTGGCCTTATCGCAATAAATTGAGGTCGGCACAACAAGTCTACTTCTTCCATTCACCAATTACACGGTGGACATCCTACCCATGCGTACTAAACGTTTTGGAAATTCTTGCATTATGCGTACAGCTAAGGAGTGGCATTCCCTGACGGAGTCTGTGTTTCCCGATAGCTACAACCGACCTCGAGGTCTTTAAGCCAAGAGTGAATAGGTTAATTCTAGGCTAGCTTGCTACACCGTCGTCCACATCATCGCTTACCACTAGGTGAGATAGTGGTCAAACGGGAGCCTATCTTTTTATGATAAAATTCTCAAAACTTTCTTCACGAAATTTTCCCCTTGTCTTATATCAGCTACTTGAGTCTCATCGTAGAACTGGAGTAATATGGGTATGCAAGCGGTGGTATCTCTGCTTAGCCTTTCGGTGACTGCATTCCCCATAGGATTATGTATGTAGGTAAATAAGGAAATGAGGCTAAGTAATACCTAGGAGCTAAAAGCAGCTCATGAATGTTTTTGTTCCATGAGCCACCAAATGTGAGCCACGTGAGCTTTGCATAATACGCCGAAATGTCCGCGGTTTGCTCACGAGGAAGTTTTCAAAATTGGCAAAGTTATCTCATTTGTACGAATAGATTCTGTACGTATTAATCAAAGGCTTTTTCTAGTAACATTCGGTAGTCTTATGCCTAAACCAACAAACGGAATTTTATGAATTTTGTAATAGAAATCCGAACGGGTTGTGCCAATCAAATGAGCAGAGTATCACTATTGTTCATTATTTCACACGGAATTCACTTTAAAATGTTCAACCGGTGCTTTTAAAGTAAATTTCTGTAGCTAAACCGCCAAAATAGTCAATATCGTCCAATTTATTTACGGAAGTAGGTTTTTAATAAGTAAATTCTTTAACAAGTTTGCAATCGAATTCCATTTTAACATAAAGGATGATGCCTACAGAACCGGAATCAATTGACAATGTTGCCTATACAATTAAATATTGGATGGTATTTAAAAGTACTTCAATTTATTCCCATTTCATTTACCTAATTTTGCCTGTGTTCCACCAAATATACTGAATGTGCACCAAAATATGTTCATTAAAATATGTCATAACGAGCATCTATTTAACAACTGTTGCAAATTTGTAAAAATAGTAATACACCTAATTTTAAAAACAAGCATTTATTTTTTTAGTTTTACTTTAGATAATGCACTGCAAAATGTATAGTACTTCGGCAACATAGTCGACGGAGCCCCGCTGCGCGGGGCTCCTATTTCCGTCCGCAGGGTCTAAAGTAACCTAACACGAACGAGATGACGGGAGCTGAGTTCGCCTCCGGTCTCGTTCGAACCTAACCTGTACGTGTCGGGGTGCCCTAAGCTCCCGAGCAGGAATATTTGGTGCACGATCAGTATTTTTCGGGGAAGAATAAAATAGTTATTGTTATAATAGAATATTTGCAGCGCACTACAATAAAAAAGTGTTATATCTTGGTGTTAATTTGGAATTTGTTTGATGTAACATATTTTGTTGGCCGAGTAGTTTAATTATAGTAAAACAATTAAACGGGTTTAAGATCAATATTTTAGAAATGCATACATAGATGTACCTTTAGATTTTTGGTGAACACAAAAATATTATCCTTAAATATTCTAAGAAAACATCTACAAATTTCACCACTAGGTAATCAACTATATTTAGTAACATTATAATATAAAGCTAACATTCGGCCTTCCTGATATTAAGTTTGTTCTCAAACTATAAATTATAACTTTATCTTAACCAGTCAGCAAATCTTTGGAACAAAAGTACATAAACAGGCAACATTCATACAATTCAAGAACACAAAATGACAATCGACTTTCGTCGTTTATTGCACCGTAAGCTTCACTGATCAAGCGATCGAAAAATAATATACACTTTACACATTTTACACTTTTACAGTCAGTCACATTTTATGCTCATTTTCAGTCAAGCTTCACTGGCCAAGCTCTCTCACTTGCCAGCTACTATACGACTTCCAATAAGCAACTTACAATAATTGAAGAAATATACAATCAGTCACATTTAAGCTCATTGTACCGCAAGCTTCACTAGTTGAGCTTTCTCACTTGCCAGCCACTGTACAACTTCTAATAAGCAACTTATAATAATTAAGAAAAATACTAGTCGCATTTTACGCTCATTGCACCGCAAGTTTCACTGGCCAAGCTCTCTCACTTGGCAGCCACTGTACGACTTCCAATAAGCGACGAATTCGGTCACATTTTACAAAAGTTACTCATTGCACCGCTAGCTTTACTGGACAAGCTCTCCCACTTACCGGCCACTGTACGACTTCCAAAAAGTGACTAATGAGGTAAATACATGGCCAATTTCTGCACATGCCATACATTGCACCGCAAGCTTCACTCTCACAAGCTCACTCATTTGCCAGCCACTACACGACTTCCAATGAATGACCTATGCGTTAAGTGGGAGATGCACCGTGAGACTTCGCCGGCTTTTGATTACTCATCATGAGCTTCGCTACCTATCGAGCCAACCACGACTTCCATCTCTTAATAATCTTAATTTCCAGTAAGTATGTTGTAATTATTCATCATAATTATTTCCTCTATTTGGTAAAACTGTATCAAAAATATCATATTAATTTAAATTTCCTCTCCACTTTCAAGCAATTATTAATATAAAACAGTTAAATAATCTTCGTCACATATCAAATATCTTTTACAATCAATTAAACATCACATTAATGTTTATTTTATTTATCACTTAATCAATTTAATCATTCTTTTCAGAATCAGATTCTGAACTCAATTCATTAATACTTGTCCTCATCCATGGTTTTATGTGATCCATAGCCCAAATATTGCAATATTGCTTTTTGCCAATGTTGGCCAAAGGTATGCTTGAGATTTCACACTTATCATTATCTAAAACTTTCGATATTCTGTATGGCCTTGAATATACAGGTATAGAAAAAATTACCAGACATTAACTTGTTTCTTGAATACTTAGACCAATTGCACTTTTCGGCACAAACGGAACGGGTTGTGACGATTAAACGAGCAGAGTATCGTTATTGTTTTTTTTTTCACACGGAATTTACTTTAAAATGTTCAACAGGTGCTTTTAAAACTAATTGTCTCTACCTAAACCGCCAAAATAGTTATATCGTCCAACTTTTTCCGGAAGTAGGTTTTAAAAAAATATATTTTTTATCAAGTTTGCAATAGACTTCCGTTTTAACAAAAAGGATGATGTCTATAGAACCGGAGTCAATTTCCAATGTTGCCAATGCAATTAAATATTCTAAGATAACGTCTAAAAATTATACCACTATATGTAAGCTATATTTAGTAACAATATTTAGCAACATTATAATATAAAGCTAACACTTGGCACACGGATAGACTTACCATGAGCTCTTAGAGCGCCAACGCACTGAGCGACCAGGCCACGGCGGAAAACAAACTTGAACCTGCAAAGGATTGTGCAGCAGTGTGCCAATAATATCATGTTTCTACGGAACTACATCAATAGAACACGCACGTCCTCCAGCGGAATTATCGCTCGACGGCGACAAGGCAATCCGGCGGAGGCCGCGCGGTCCTATTCGTGGCAGAAATGGCGGAAGCTGTTCGAAATGTTTCTCATTCTTTCAAAGCATCTGAAGTGAGCAAAGAGCCAATAGAAGTTCAGGCTAGTTTATTGGTGGCTAGTTCTTTGGATCAATTGGTTATGAGGCTTATACAACTTTCACGTTCGAAAATGGCTAAAGATAGGACGAATTTATACAAAATTACTCAGAGAGTGTGAATGTGTGACTTTAATTCATCTGTCCCTTACAACTAACTATCCTTAGTAGATTAGGACATAGGATGCTTTTTATCCCTGTAGAAAGTTCCCTAGGGATACTATAACACAAACACGCGGACGAAGCCGCGGTCAGAAGCTAGTCTAAATATTGTGTAGTAAAAACCTAGATTTTTAATTTAAAACACGTCAGTAGAACCTTTGGCCCACAGACAATATATAGGCGTAGGCGTGTCGGTGGTATTATGATAAATATTCACGAAGTACTGCCTTCCGCAAAATCAATTTATCTTCCGGTTATTAAGCTGCCAATCTTTTCGCTTGACAAACACATTATTAGCCGTTTTTCTCATGCGCGCTTTAAGCGATTTTCTTTTCAGGTTTGAAGTGTATAAAAATTTGGAAATGCGCGTTGTTTTATGATAACTTACCCTATGTAAATATTACTGAATTTCTAAAATAGCTACAAAAAATTCATAGCAAATAACATCATGGGTGTTGGCGACAAGCAACAAACCTTTTTTGAAAACGTAATTGTTTCCTTTTTATTATATTCTTTTTTGTTTTTTATCAAAAGAAAATGTTTGTCAGTTGTGCAAAAAACAGTCGTCATTAAAACTTGCTGTGATCAAAACGTGTTTCCATCTACAAGCCCTTCCTCATCTTCAACAATTGGGTAGAACAAAAACTGCGGAAGCATTTTAAAAACCTACTATATTTTGAGGTATGCGGAACAGGCTGTAAAGTCCCGCAAACTTCCATTGAAATGGATAAGATTGTCTAATAATAATTTAATTTATTTTGCTGACGCCGTGTTTATACAGTTAATTCTGCTGACATATTGATCCGTATTTTTTTTGACTATTTCTTCTGTAAATTCTATATTTATTATTCTTTATTTATTCTGTATCTGTTCTGTGTATTTTTATTTTTCTTTGACATTTTAATGCGTAATAATATTTTTTATTAACATTTAATCCGTAATATAATATATTTTTTGTAATAATTTAACAATTTTATAATTCTGTATTAACATTTCAATTTTATTTTATATAACTTCGTATTTTTTTATATAAATGCCAGTTGAGTTTCATTAATTTTATTTATGAAAATTTAGTTTTTAATTGTAAGCGCAAGTCGTATTTATTTTGTAAAATGTTTTTATATTATGTGGAAAATGTCGCTGGGTGCACACTTGTTTTTCTTCCTGCTTAATTTTTATGTATTGTTGTAGTGTGTAGTCGTTTATTTTCCCAAATAAGTAAATAAATAAAAAGATCCTCCGACCAGACGGGTGTTGTGTCTGGTCCAGGCAACTGCCTAACAGTTATTGTCGGACTTCTGTATGTGTTCAAATCGCGCCAAAAACTTTGCTTGAACGATGCACTATTTGTGTGACGTCATGAAATTAGTTCGTAAAGGCGGCGGTGATGCCGCCACATAAACACACATCAAAAGTGTCTAGGGATCATGTTCATTTTTAAGTATAAAATATCTAATTAATATTTACCAAATCCATTCTGCCAAACTGGCTTCTTACCATAATTCCTTTGTTTCTTTTAGGAATATTTTGTTACCTTAAACATATTTTGTAAAAATTTAGATAAAAATATTTTTTGCAAATTGTGGGTAATTATTAGGGTGCTTTTTTCGATATTAAGTCAGTAAAAGGTGAAAAATAAATATTTTAAATTAAAAAAAATACAGTGTGTTTGGGACATAAAAAGGTAAGTTTTCAACAAAGGTGATTTTTTTTGTTAATGTAAATAACCAAAAACTTGGTTATTTGAATTTTTGACATAAATCTTGAGGTTATGTGATAGAAGTGTACAACTTTGCCATTTAACTTTTTTCTATAGGACTTGTAGTTTTGCTGGAAATCGAGATAAACAGTTTTTACCCTTAAACACTCACCCCCGACCACTTCCCGACCTCAGATGGCCCGTAAATTATTTTTCTTTAATTTTTGTTATATTCTCTTCCTTTTCCATTCTACATTTTTTTTAACACTTTTTACCATTTTGAAAGGCTTCAGCCTTGGTCTATAATGTAATAGGTTAAGTAAATATAAAAATAATGTCCGCGAGAACCATGTAGGAACACGGGTTTATGTCGTGCGGAGGGCGTTCTTTCGACGCGCTTGAATATTTATTTCTTAGTTAATTTTGTTTGAAAACACAAATTTGGTGTTTTATGTTATTTAACCTATGCACTTGATTAAGAATCAGTACATAATAATAGTAAATAAAAAGCTAATAGAATTTCACTCTAGAACGGTAAATACAGGCGCGTTTTCTCCAATTAAGTGGACTAAAATCACGTTATTGTTGTTTTAGTGCATCCAGGTAACCTAGACCAAGACCAAGGATCTATATCTAGATAAAAGTCATTTAGTTCTTGTAAATATAGTCCATTTAGTTGAGACAGCAATGCTTATGTACAAACCAATATGTTGGTTTCTTTTTGCGTTTTAGCGGGCTGACCGCTTGCAGGTGCACTTTGTGCCTGAAAGGTTATAGACGTAATTTTTTAAATACTACCTTTCGGTGGCCCGCTGGCACGTACATAGAACCAGCTTTGTACGTCGTAAGATTGAGTTCGCGCAATTTGTTAAGATTAGCCGCTTTCAGGTGCACTAAGTGCCTGAAAAGTTATAGATGTACTACTTTCTGAAGGTAGTTTCTTTCCATTTGATAACCCGTTTGCATGTCTTCCAATATGCTTTTAAAGGAGTTCATATAGTGAACAATGAATTTTCTTTAAATTTTGATTAAATATAGAAAATCAACTGTCAATTAGCAGCCTGATTGCGTAAGTGAATTCGGTAAGGCGATGGATTTAACCCCACCAATCGACCAATCACATAGACGGAAATCTACAACGCGTCTTTCATGTCACACATGATTGGTCGATTTATGGGATCAAATCCTTCGCCTTGCTGAATTCACTTACGCAATTAGGCTGCTGATTGAAAGTTGATTTTTTATTTTTTATAAAAATTTAAAGAAAATTCTTTGTTCATGTACGAGTAGTGAAATTCATTAAAGAAACAAATACCGATCCAAAAAAGTTTGAATAATAATCCTCAATTGCGGCAGTACTCTAAAACGTACTTGATCAGATTCAGATTCAGATTCTTTATTTGTAAACATAGGTTACAGATACACAGGTGTGTGAGATGTTACAGTTTTGTAAGTTCTCTATGCTGTGCCATTAGGCGTACATAAATGTTTTATCATTAATTTCACAATAGGTATTATATCAAAATTATGTTAAGAATTAGTGTTGAATAAATCAGTATTGTTATTATTTTCATGACAATTAATTAATTTTCAGTGAAAACTGCAATGTCAAAACCAAAATAGTGAAACATCTCAGAAATGACAAAAAATATAAAAATAAAAATAGGCTAATGTCAGAATCAAATCAATACAAGAATGTCAAAATAAATCAATTAAATACTTTCAGAATGTCCACAAAAAAAAATCCAAGAAATACAAAAACAAATATAAATGTCAAAAAAAAAAAAATCCCTGGACACTTTTGATGTGTGTATATGTTACGGCTAATACCCGAAGTGCGGCTACACCTAGTATTAGCCGGTTGGAGCTTAGGGCACCCCGACACGGACAGGTTAGGTTCGCGAACTCAGCTCCCGTCATCTCGTTCGTGTTAGGTTACTTTAGACCCTGCGGACGGAAATAGGAGCCCCGCTGCGCGGGGCTCCTATTCTATGATATTCGTCGACTATGTTGCGTGGCTACACCTAGTTCTAACCGCCTAAAACTAGGTGTAGCCGCACTTCGGGTATTAGCACACCTAGTTCTAACCGGCTAAAACTAGGTGTAGCCGCACTTCGGGTATTAGCCGTAACATATATACCTAAACTCAAAATGACAAGCCAACTCAACTGACTAGTCATATAAAATGAACAAAACAGATTGGTAGATAAATGCGGTGCTATTTTGTAAACATCTCAATGTGACAATTTTGCTGAAGTGAGCTTGTAGTAAGCTGTCAATGCATAGCTTCGGGTGGAATGACAGTTCAGTACACGCTCATTTCACCTAAAGGTTAGACCGCACTGGACGTAACTGCGCGTCTTGGGAGCGACGCGACGTGACACGACCAAAATACTTTGTATGAAATTGTACGATGTAACGCACTACGCGGAAGCGGAGCTACGCGTAGCGGCACTGCGCGACAAAGTAGACCAACATACCAACTTTGATGCGCCGTGGCGCGTCGCGTATTGCGGTATTGTTTGGTGCGTGAAAAGTTTTATTTTTTGTGTGGAATGGCATTAAACGAGGAACAATTAATTATTCTTGTTAGTAAATCTATAGAAATATATGACCTCCAAAATGAGCATAACATGAATATCACCAGATAAGCAACGTTTGGATGGAAATTGCCGAGCAATTGGGAGTTAGTGGTATATAAATTTCGAATTTTTCTGTGTACAGGTATTTATTTTTTATCAACTCATTCATAACATAGGTATAAGTAGGCACAAGTAGCGTTCTTCCATCTTGCTCAGAAGTTGCCGATCGACTGACGAGCAATACTTGCTGCGTTGTGTCGCGCCAGTGCGGTTTAGCATATTTGGTCGCGTCGCATCGCGTCGCTCCGCTGACGCGTAGTTACGCCTCGTGCGGTCTGACCTTAAGTCTTCACTGTGAAATTTTGACAGAATAGCATGAGCTGACAATTGGTATAAATTGATGTTCACTGATAATTTTTTTGAGAACTAACAAGGGAAAATTCAAGCTCAATCTTAATCACAAATCTTTGTATAGCGAATTATAATTGACTCCAATAATACAGGCGCAAAACATTCCAATTTTAAGTAGGTAAACATTTACATTGTTATTTTCGCTTTGTGTCAAAACAAAAGGCATCGAAAGAAAGCTGGCATCAGTTACCCGTGCGAATGTGACCCGGTTAGCACTGTCCCAATTGACGAGGATTCGCGGCAAGAAACCAGTTTACTGACCGGGCTTGGCAAGCTGCTCTAGACCGTACTTATTGCACCCGGCCGAATTAACGACACCGCCCATTCTACCGAAGCATGGCTTTTAAACATTGTGTTGTAGTTAAAATAAAAAGTAAATGTATTGCAGGTATTGTGTGGAAGAGCACTTATGCTACCTAGTGTATGGTTAAGTTACAAAAAAGACATATCGTAATTATAATGATAACAAAGGCGAGGTAATTCCCCAAAAAATCATGCAGGTCAAAAGTTCAGACTTATTTACAAAGATTTTAAATACAAAATTTGCTCCTTAGATACAAACGCATCGCTAAAAATAAGTGGGCAAACAGCCCTTTGACTAGCAGGAGGACTACGGGGTGTCGACGACGCTCTCGGAAGTGTGGCAAAGTTCTTAAGCCTTTAAATCATTTAATGCAAATGGGTAATTTTGTTTTTCGTAATTATAAGCCGAAGGTGAATCTCATTACGGTACTTAGATTAATAATGATGGCTGGCCTGTCCCAACTTTGTCTGTTAGGTAACTCTCACTGAGTAAAATTAATTGAGAAAATTTTCACTAAATTCGTGTAGGCGAAACGTGATAAATTTGTGAAAGTTTGAAGCACCTGTTTTGGACAAATATTCAACTACCTGTCGGTAAGCGGAGATATATGTGCCCGATTTATCTAAAGACCACGTTACGGACGCTGTAATGGGTAAAAATCTATGGAGTGTAATATTAGATCGTTTGTTCGCAATCCGGATACTCAAGGATTCGACAATATCCGATAACATCGCTCAAGGCTTTCGTAGTTTTTTTTTTTTATTGATTATAGGCTTGCGCTTGACCACTATCTCACCTGATGGTAAGCGATGATGTGGTCGACGATGAAGCACGCTTGCCTAGAAGAAACCTATTCACTCTTGACTTGAAGACTCTCAAGTTGTAGCTATCAGGAAATACAGACTCCGGCAGGGAATTCCACTCCTTTGCTGTACGCATAATGAAAGTATTCCCAAAACGTTTGGTGCGTATGGGTGGGATGTCCACCATGTACCGATGACACATCGCCGTACGTCAGCGCGTCGCAGTTTTGCTCGTTGAAGTGACCTCAAGGTGCCTCGTACGTGCCTCAAGTGTCCAAGTCTCACCTCGATGTAAAAACATTTGATTGTTATCATTAAGTTTGGCGAGATCGTACAACTCGCTCGAAAGTCGGATAGTCCGTTAACCAGCTCTTTTCTCGTTGTTAATTAGTTTTATAAAGTCAATCAAAACATTTTCGCCGGGCCTGCAGCAGTTTTAGACAGTGTAATTACTGAGCTGATTAAAATAAAAAGCCAGTGTTTATTAATTATCGTCTATTCTTGTTTTCATTGATTTTTCTGCCTGCGTTGCCAAGATATTAATAGAATATTCTCCATTTATCCACTGTTAACAATCAACCCACGCGGTTAATACTTGGATACCCTTCAAAATTGTATTAGTTCGATGATACATGTTCAATTACGTATAAAACCAAAACAGATATACCCTGAATATTTAAGTCAATTTCAATCTGTTCGACGAGAATCCGATTGATCGGATTTTAGCGTTTAGGAATAGATTCGAAGCGAGATTTCCACGTGAGTTGAGAACGAGGTTGGAATACGTCGCCTTGGGTCCTTGCAGGTGCTACCCCGTAACTAGGGCTGCTTCGACCCGACCCGTGTGACCTTTATAAACCACGGTGTTTTGTTGACACGTTCATGGTTGCGTTTCGAAATACAAAAATGTGTACCTAAATTCGTTTATCCCTTCACATCGTGAGCTTTGCCATGCGTGCCAATCTACAGCAGTGATTTTACTATCTATGATATTATCTGCACAGAAAGTACAGAAATAATTTATTTATTTATATATACTTTATTGTACACCAATACATAAACACAAACATACAACAGGCGGCCTTATCGCGTTCTGCAATCTCTTCCAGGCAACCCTGAATGGAAAGAGATAGCCTGGACATGACATGGGGTTGCACTTGGTGCAATTTTAAAATTAAATAATAAGTTAGAGTCTGTCAAGCGAGTCGTGTCCACAACCCTTTTACTGATTTCTTATAATGGCAATACTATGATCTGTCAAACAGATTGTCACAAATTCTGTTATAACCTCGTAATAATCCGGTTTTTCTTGAGTTTTTTTAATGTTATAATGCCGAAACCTATTAAAAGTAGTGTCAGGAGCTTGTTGTTTACAATGATTAATAAATATAATCATGTACAGAGTGAATCTGACGACGTGTTATCGCAAAAACGACGACTTTTGGATGAAATCGTTTCAACATCAGGTAGGTTGGCAACAACATATTGATACTTTCAGCACAATAAACTTATCTGACTTTTTTTATTTTACTGTGATGTGATCACGATTTCCATTTTGGTTTAGATCCAGACGTCGTGTTCATGACCGTGAAACTTACTGAGGCATCTGTATGTGAAAACTACTATAAAGATTGTTGTCAGTGTTGACACCTGAAAGATTTTTGAATTTGCCGCCTTTTTCATGGGACTAGACTCGCTTGACAGACTCTACAAACATAGGAAGCACAAAATATAAAATACTTAAATATACAGGCAAGAAAACAATACAGCTCCAACAAGAATAAGATCACAGTGACAGGTAGTGCTCCTTTACCAGTCTTTTAAAGGTAGGTAGTGATTGCGTGCGTTTAATTGTCACAGGCAATGCATTCCATAGACGAGCGGCCAGGACAGTAAATTATTTGTCTAGGAAGGAAATTACGAACCTACCTAAATTCAGGTGACAATTTTCTCAAAGAAAGAATGAATAAAAACTCTGATTAAAAAATAACGCTCATATGGTAATGAATTAACCTGATTGATGCACTTCTTGAAGAACATCCTTAGTTTAACAAGATTTTTTAATCAGACTTATTCACACATTGTAAATGTGCTAAACAAAAAGCTAAGCTAACTTAGTTTTTACTTTTTTAGCTTTGTTGTTCTGTTATGTTAATATGTCCGTGTTGATAAATATATACTATTTTTCTTTTCGTTTTATACGAAATAAACTTTTCTCAACACCTGCTCAACAATGTCCAATTACATATCATGCAATCTCAACGTAAAGTAAAGCATTGCCTCAAAAGGGAGGTAAAGTTGTATGAAACTCCCAAGGGATTGTGATTTGAATTTGGAACGTCAAATTCGTGTGGAAACTCGTGGAAAAGTCTAAGTAAAAATATCCACAAGGCATTTTGTAAAGAGGTTTATTTGAAAATCGAACTATTAAATTGCGCCTGAAAAAAAATTCTGGTTATGGTGGCATAACCAGATTTTTTTTTCAGGCGCAATTTCAAAGAATGTGAAACAAAAGACGGTATTTTGTAGTTTCTACACTTTTGTGTACTGAAATTAACTCTAGCACAACTTTCAAAAATATACCGAAAAAAAATATGTGTCTTACATCAATATTAACTTTTGATTTATAGGAAATACAAAAAACAATAAACCGTCTTCCAAAACAAAACACTATAAAGCGTAAAATTATTTTCTTTTCGGAAGTCGATGTCTGGTACCATTTTTTTCGTTTCTGTCTCCGACTTCCGAAAAGAAAGTTACTTTACTATTACTTTTTTTGTAGTGTTTTGGTTTGGAAGTCGGTTTATATTTTTTTGTTAAAAAATATTTTGTTTTCTCTTTTTGGTACTTTATATTAACATGAAAATCATTTATAGTCAGAGGGCTTCTCATAACAATTCCAACAAGTCTAAACACGACTGGGATATTTTTTTTTATTACGGCGTTCCGGTGCCTAACTTCCGGCTTCATCACTAGATCAGTTTTCGATGATACCATTTGCATTAAAACTATTTATTTAAATTTGCTCCAACACAGTCATTTAACTATTCGAGATCTCTTTTACCCAAAACATACCTATCATCGAGAAGTTCCAGTGACCACCAGTGGTCTTCTTCGCCAATTGATGCTTCCAGAATGCAAATGCCTGCCATGTTGATGAAATACCAAAATCGCTATATGTATGACAAAAAAAAATAGGAATTCCCTTGATATGAATGGGATCCCCTCATCAGATCCTAACTTGGTGACAATAGACCTCCTCGAGAGTATACTATTTAAAAAAAAATGTTTCATTTTAATCGGTCCACAATGACGAAGGAATTGGTGAAAATAAACAAAAAAAAAACATGCAGCCGAACATAGAACCTCCATTTTGGCAAGTCGGTTAAAAAAATCTTAATTTATGGAGCCCTGGCTTTTTATTGTCTCGCAGAAGGTGTAAAGCTTGTCTTCGTCTTGGGCAGCTGGAACCCCTCGCTTCACTCAGGACTCTCGTAACTCCCCCGTTACGCTCAGGGTTCAATATGCCACCCGTGACGTAAGCCACTGCTTTATCCCTTTGGTGCATAATCTACTATTGTTTCTTTACCTACTTATTTCTTTTTAATCGCTGATTTGATAGAATTTTAATCTACATATAACATCACGCCTGTATTCGATGACAGGTTAAGCAGAGGTGGTCTTATAGTACACCTATATTTTGTTTGTCATATTTTTAAGTCCGCTGTGGCCGCTAATCCAAACTTCGGGTAATTCTAGATGGAAAAATCCAATAATATCTACTTGCCGGACCCGAGCATCGAACCCAGGACCACATAATCATTGGTAGCGCTTACACAAACAAGGCAACAATCCCACCGCACTATTCCCATACAACTGCAACTCCTGAAAGCCAGAAACAATAATGGCGACCACCAGAAAAACCAACAAGGCAGTTATGTATTTTCAGAGGTTTCATATATTCGGCTAAAATTGTGTGTTATGCGATACATATTATCACAGCATTGGAGTATTATGCTCCCATGCAAAGTACCCATGACTTATCTAACTTTATTTTAACAGGATTTTGGGCCGAGGTTTGAACGGAAAATATAGACAAGTAATCGCATGCGTTGCTGTGTAGGTACCAAACCACGTAGGTAGATATTGCTCACTCCGGGGTTGCGGGTGGCCAGATTGGGGACTCTGTCCGCCCACCAAGTGACTCCAGAAAGACGGTGGCACAGTGATCACGTGCTGCCGTGCACAGCGAGGCTCAGGGGAGGCGCTTTTTCAGTGGTAGACTGAAAAAGCGCCTCCTCTGGACAGGTATGTGCCCTAACAGGCGTTGCACAGAGGGGGCTCCAGGGTGGTCTTTTGAGAGGTCACGGGGCATCTTCTACGTGCTGATGGTGATCTCTGGGGTGGTTTTAGTGAAGTAAAAATCCCACACTCCCTGGTCTTTTCCCCCAAAAGTCAAGGCGCCTTTTGAAGGTTTCCCCCCGTAAAAAAAACAAGATATTGCTCACTCCAGCTTTCAACATTACTTTTGAATACAAATCCGAAAACTCGTCAAAGTAATCTCTACGTTAATCTTGGAAGCGTGACAAAAAATGGCCTACAAGGATTTTCTTAACTCAAAAAATAAAGTCAAAATAAGTAAGTAATATTTAAAGCAATTACTCAAAAGCATTCAAATAAATATAAATGTCAACTATGTAGGTATATAAAAAGCTTAACGTCCCAACAAATATGTAATACCAGCGGAAAAATGTTATCCGTCGGGCAAATTCTCATAGCCGCTAAAACTTCTTATATTAAAAGGTTTTTTTAATCTATTCAGAGAGAATTTAGAGGGCCGTTAGTGTCAAAGCTTGCCTTCACTCCTTACAAGTCTTTTCTTGTGATGCCCAGAATGTTATCGGGATTTTTGGGTATCACCACATTTCATGCGTGATAACAATCACTTTATACAGGTATTAAATTTTCATAGGTTATATTGTAAACGTAAATCATCTTTATAACGGTTAGATAGCGTAGACAAGCGACGACAAAAATAATATTTTGTTCATGAATGTGATAGAATTAAGAATTGTAGAGACAACAAGAGAAATATATTCGAATTGAAATCCTCCTTATCATACTAAATTATAAAGGCTAAAGTATGTGAGTGTGTGTGTGTGTGTTTGTGTTTGTATGTTTGTTACTTATTCACGCTCAAACGGCTGGACGGATCGGGATGAAATTTGGCACAGAGATAGATATGTATATACAGTCAGGAATAGCACATAGGATATTTTAATCTCGGGCATATGTTCCCTCGGGATAATTTTCGAATTTCACGCGGGCGAAGCCGCTGGCAGAAACTAGTAAAAAGTAAATAAACGTTACACGTGTATACAAAATAGAGAAAATAATAGGAAATTAACGTTTTCATACAAGTGCGGTCAGCGAAATAAAATGTATCTATGAATAGAAAACACATTTATTCTTACGAGGGTTATTGATATGGATAATAATGGCATTTCGTGAAAGAACAATGGCCACGTTCCTAACATGCTTGGACTAGTCAAATTTAATAAAAACGTCCCTTGATGAAACATACGTTGTTTAATTTGGCTAAATAAAGTAAGTACGGCCTTCAATATATATTTTTAAAAGATGGGAGAGTCAAGTAATTAAGAAATGTGTTTTTAGAGGTTAGGTGGTATATTATTAATCTGTGGCTTTATGCGCTGGAGGATGTCTTCACGGTTTTGGATTGGAGGGGGCTAGGCACAACCGTTAATGGCGAGTACAACTCCCACCTTCGGTTTGCCGGCGACATTGTGGTCATAGCTGAGACCATGGAAGGCCTCAGTACAATGCTCGATGACCTCAGTAGAGCTTCCGAAAGAGTGGATCTTAAAATGAACATGGACAAAACCAAGGTCATGGTGAATGCCCATGTAACACCCAGTCTTAACAATATCGGAGATTCTACACTCGACATTGTAGACGATTATGTCTACCTGGGACAAACGCTCCAGTTGGATAGGTCTAGCTTCGAGAAAGAGGTCAACCGTTGAATCCGACTAGGCTGGGCGGCGTTCGGGAAGTTGAGCGGTATCTTCTCGTCTAATTTACCGCAGTGTCTCAAGACAAAAGTCTATGACCAGTGTGTGTTTCCATTAATTATCTATGGAACCAAGACGTGTTTGCTCGCAATGGGCCTTATCAGAAAACTTAAGGTCACCCTGAGGGTAAGGAGAAGGCTATGCTAGAGTTTCCAAGCGTGATCGCATCAGAAATGTAGAGATTCACAAGAGAACCAGGGTTACCGACATAGCCCGAAGAATTGCCAAACTTAAGTGGTAGTGGGAAGGGCACATTGCTCGCAGATCAGTTGGCCGATAGGGCCGAAAAGTTCTGAAATGGTGACCGCGAACCGGAAGACGATGCGTTAGAAGGCCTCCCACTAGATGGACCGATGACCTTGTTAAGGGTGCGGGTATGTGCTGGATGCAAGACGCATGGGATCGGTCAATATAGCAACGCCTGGCAGAGGCCTGTATCTAGCAGTGGACTTTTTTCGACTGAAATGATAACGATGATGATGGTAGCTTTTTGAATTGAGAAAGAGTTTTTCAACTGTTTTTATTTGCATATGTAACTAATTATGTCGAATGCAAGCCAGATAAGTTTGTGTGTATCCAAGACCGCACAAAATCGCACAGAACACAGTGTCGTAGCCGAAACTACAACACGGTCTGCGCAAAAAACTGGCAATGTCAATCTTTCTTTTGTTTATTTATTTATGTACAAACAAAACACTTAAAAGAGAAAATACATATAAAGATAGAAGAGCACAAAGGTGCTGCTTATTTCTAAAGAAATTTCTTCCAGCAGACCTGCGATAGGAGAATTAGATAAGAGACATAGACACAGTGTGTAACAGGAAGTAATAGGAAAACTAATATAGCGTAAAACTTAACTAATATAAACATAGTATATAAAGAAAAAAAAAGTTACAAAAAGTGCCAAAAGATAAATAAAAATAAAATACATAACTACCATAAAATAAATAAATACGTATAATATATAGATCACGGGATAGATGAAAGATAGTGTTCTTTGACTTTCTTTTAAACATAGAGATACTTTTAGCGTCACGGATCTTAGGTGGAAGTGAGTTCCACAGTCGTACTGCATGAACGGAGAAGGAATGGGAATAGAAATGAGTTTTATGAGATGGGAAATTGAGATGGAGTTTAAGGCGGGGTCTACACAGGACGTCAGGAGGGCGAGTAAACGAAAAACGGTCGCGCAGGTAGCCAGGGTATGCAGGGTTAAAAAGGATGTTGAATAGGAGACATAATATGCGAGTGTTCCTGCGAAGACGGATAGGGAGCCACTTGAGATCCTTCCGGAACTGAGGGACATGATCGTATTTCCTAAGACCAAAAACAAAACGAATACAAAGGTTTTGCAAGCGCTCAAGCTTATTTAAGAGCTCCTCAGTAGCATCCAGATAGCAGGTATCGGCATAGTCTATGATCGGCTGAGTTAAGGTTTGAGCTAAATCAATTTTAGTTTTAAATGGCAGGAAATTTTGAAGAGCTTTTAGAGAGTGGAAGGAGAAATGCACCTTACGACTAACTTCATTTACTTGCGCTCGCCAAGTAAGATTGCTGTCAAATAAGACACCGAGATTCTTTGCTGTATCGGTGTAAGCGATGATCGAGCCGTTAAGGGACAATGGCGTCAAGGTAGAAGTGTCAAACGCAGTGCGATAACATCGACTGCCTATGATCATGGCCTGGGACTTGGAAGGGTTAATCTGTGAGCCATAAGACTTAGCCCATTCACTGATTCTCTCCAGGTCACGATTCATGTCATTAATCGCTGAGTCCGCGTCTGCAAGCAGGAAGTGTTTATAAAGCTGCAAATCGTCTGCGTAAAGATGTAAGTTGGAGGTGATAACCTTGGTAACAGTGTTTATGAAAATAGAGAAAAGAAGAGGAGAGAGAACGCCACCCTGAGGAACACCAGCAGTGAGATCACACCAATCAGAGAAGATCTCTTCAAGGCGGACACACTGAGAGCGACCCCGAAGATATGAGTCAAACCAGGCTAATGCAGAGGAAGAGAAGTTAATAGATTGCAAGATCCCAAGCAGAATGTCGAAATCCACAGAATTGAATGCACAACTGAAGTCAAGTAGGACTACTCGTAACACGGTTAGAGACTTATTGTCCATAGCCCTGCGGATGTCATCAGTGACCTTCAGAAGTGCAGTCACAGTACTGTGACCCGCTCGAAATCCAGATTGGAAAGGACAGATAAGTGCATTAGACGAAAGAAATCTGGAAATTTGACCATGAACGATGTGCTCGAGAACTTTAGATAGGAAAGGTAGTATGGAGATGGGTCGAAAGTGAGATAGAGAAGAAGGATTGGTTATTTTGGGAAGTGGAATTATGTGTGCCTGTTTCCAGGCTGATGGAAATATGCCAGAGAATAGAGAATAATTAACAATATGAGTGAGTATGTATATGTTTTAATACGTGTCAAAAAATAAGTGCAAAAACTAAAACTCGACTACTGAAAAATTACGCTCTAAATAGTATGAAACAAGAAAATATTCTCATCAGGTATTGCTATGTACATTATTCGATAAGTATCGGATATTATATAAACAACTTACAAGTAATACATATATTATTGTATTTCATAAATATTCATAATGGTGTTCAGAGGATAACCATGGTCGTATGCCACATTCTGCAAAGTAGGGTTTGTTGTTTTACATGTATCTTGATGCATAAGTTACAAGAGTGGACTTTACATAACATATAACGATATTGTAGTTGATTTAGGAAATTTACTATTCACTAAAAGACAGGTATAGGTATGTGTTGTGTGTATAGGTTTATGAATCGAAAGACTCAGTAATGAGGGAACAAATGAACATAAATGCATACAAGCACACATACATACATATACCGATCAACAAATATTGCGACGCCGTAGTCGGAAAAAAAATAGTTTTAATGACTTTGATGGGATAGGATAGGATAGAAGGGCCCTTTATCCGCACTTAGACTCCCGTTTGGTCCGTAGTACGTGCAGGCCTCTCTTGACTTGCCACATAGTTATCTAAAATAGTATTTTCTAGAAAATCAGCCAATAGAAAATAATAAAACAATCCGATCAGTATCATACTAGCCCAAGTCTTCTGCTGAAAACACTATTCATTCTGTATCACTTGGGCAGTTTTGAGTAAAATTATAGGTAATGGTATTTAATTCTTTTGTAAAACTTGTGAACCTATTTCACCATAGAATATCTTCTTAATCTATACTAATTATTATTTAATCTATATATTATAAAGCTGAAGAGTTTGTTTGTTTGTTTGAACGCGCTAATCTCAGTAACTAGGGAGCCGGGGGGTATGAGAGTCAGTGGGCAATGAGAGTCAATTCAAAAAGAAATGAACCTAAAGCATTGCAAAATACGGCTATATCGCACGAGGTTTAGCTCGTCACCCCTCCCGCACTCCCCAATACGCTGACCCGCTAGTTAGGCTCGCGTCACCGGGAGCGACACACGTGTCATAGGGGAGGGGTTGTTGTAAAATTTCCGAAATTTCGATCGAAAACGTATCTATATTTGTTAATTTTACGAATACAATAATCTTAAAATGTAGTACTAGAACTAAACTTATGTTTATTAATACAAGATATTAGATTTTGTGATGTTTTTTGTGTAATCATTCAAATCTAGCAAACAAACCGTCATTGGGGTAATGATAGTTAATTGACCCCCATTCCCCGCATCGTGTTTTATTATGATAAAACTTTTTTGTTATTTTTAGATGCCAAGGAATTGGACAAGAAAGACGTCTAAAGCGAGCTGGACTACAGGTGACCTACAGGCAGCTGCTGTACGAATAAGAGGAGGCGTGTCAATACGCAAAGTTGCAGAGGAAACCGGTATACGTTTCAGCACGTTACAAAGAAGGATAAAGAAAGATGAGTTCAAACCTCCAAAATTAGGAAGGCATGTTGTTTTTAATGAAGACCAAGAAAATTTACTCACAGAGCGTATTTTACAATTAAGTAACATGTTTCATGGTTTGACGACAAATCAACTAAGAAAAATAACATTTCAGTGTGCAGAAAATTTAAAACTATCTCATAATTTCAACCGAGACACTAGAATGGCTGGTAGAGACTGGATTCAAGGATTTCTTAAGAGAAATCCACGGATAAGCATTCGAAAACCTGAGGCCACAAGTATACAGAGAATTACGGGTTTCAATAAAACCGAAGTGAATATTTTTTTTAAGAACTTGGAAGAAGTCACGACAAAATTTTCGTTCTCTCCCCAAGATATTTACATCGTTGACGAGACAGGTATTACCACCGTTCAGGAAACCGAAAAAATCTTGGCTGCAAAAGGTCAAAAACGGGTGGGTTCTTTGACTTCTTGGGAGAGAGGCAAAACAATTACGGTCATTTGTTGTATGAGTGCTGTTGGAAGTTTTATTCATCCTATGTTTATCTATCCACGCAAAAGACATTCACCACAACTTGAGAAAGATGGCCCATTAAGTGCGGCATATGAAAATTTTAATAATGGTTTGACGAATGAAGAACTATTCATGAAATGGTTACAGCATTTCGTGAAAACCGCTAAACCGGGTGAGAGAAAACCAGTTTTATTAATCTTAGACAACCATTACAGTCATTCTACCCTCGAATCATACAATTTCTGCAGAGAAAATTTCATTACTGTGGTGTCCATTCCTCCTCATACATCACATATGCAGCCTCTTGACGTGGTCTTCTATGGTCCTCTTAAGAAAGCTTACAATAGAGAATGAGATTTATATATTAAATCACATAATTTACAAAAAAACACGCCTTACGAAGTCGCTGGGATTTTCAACAAAGCCTATATGAAAGTTGCTTCAGTAGAGAAAGGAGTCAGTGGCTTCGCATCAACAGGAATATTCCCACTTAATTCTCACAAGTTCAAAGACGAAGACTTCTTAGATGTCTCTGATGTTCCCTGTGTTAAAGAAATTTCTGCCCCTATAACAGACTCGACAGTTATTGAAGTTTCAGATAACCTTTCAACTAACAACATTTCAGAAGCAACAGCATTGTACAATAGGACCGCTTTAGAACCGCAACCCTCCACAAGTGCTATTATTACAAATTATGAATCAAATGATGGTATAAGTCAAGAAAACCAAAAATCTGACAGTGAACCTTTAACCGGAATATTGACACAATTAAATCCTTTGCCTTGCATTGGAAAAGGTAAAGGCAAAGGAAAAAGAACACAACGATCAGAAATTCTGACTGCCACACCTCTGAAAACCGTTTTTGAAGAAAAGGCTAAGAAACGAAAGGAAAAAGAGAAGCATACAAGAGGCAAAATTATTAAGAAGATAAAAAAAGTAAAAAAGAATTTATTTAAGTCAAGTTCATCTGAAGAATCGGCTGATGAACAGGTTCCTTATGTTGAGAGTGGAGACAGTGATTTAGAAAATATTGAAATCCCACTAAACATCCAGCAAAACTCCCACAAAGAGCGTGAACAGTCTGTGTGCGCAATATGCCTTGAAGAGGGAAAACCGAGAGAAATCTGGTACCGTTGCCGTCTCTGTGCTTGGTGGGCCCATGAGGCATGTACAGGATGTAATGATCCAAGTCACTATCGCTGTGATTTCTGCAAATAACTCGATTTATAATATTATTTGTTATGATTCCATTGGATAATCATTTCTAATGTTTAATTTTGTTGATTTATAATTGTTTTTAAAAACGGACAATAATTTTGTTGCTTTTATTTGTTTTATAATTTTGACTCTTATTCCCCCATGAGCTGACTTTCATTTCCCTTATATGTGGGTAATTGGAGTCAAAACAAATTTTTTGTTTCTTAATTATAATTTATGTTCTTAATAGTTTATGTTAATGATAGCCAAAAAAGACTTATGTATCTTGTAACCTGATTAGTTTGTAAAGATTAGTAAATATTAAAAAAATATAAGACTGATCATTTGTGATTACAATAATGACTTTTCCTTAAGTGACTCCCAATTCCCCCATCTCCCTGGTTGGAATTGAATATATATAAAAATAAAAAAATATTTTAATTTTGGATAGTCCATTTATCGAAAAAGGTTATAGGCTATATAACATCACGCTATGACCAATAGGAGCGTAGCATAAATGAAAAATGTTGCAAAAACGGGAAAAAATTATTGCTTTTTGAGAACTTCCGTTGCGTGCGCTGCGTAAGTGGTTAACGTTACGCAACAATCATGTATGTAGTGTTACCTACACGGTAGGGTAGGTAGGGTAAATAGGTTGGTAAGTAGCCAGTTGACGGGAGCGAAGCTGCGTGGGACAGCTAGTTTCTCATAAGATATCAAGTAGGCAATCATCAATATATATATTTAATCTGTAGGAAATTCATTTTTGTACATCGATATATCGAAATATTTCCAAAAAAAAATAGCTAGGGTGTTAAACGATAGCCAATAGAACCCAATTTTTGAGCATTTTTGTCTGTTTAGTTGCGCACGAATCACGTAAAACGTACGAAACCAATGTAGGTAACTTTTATACATAAAAATTGTGTGTAACTTGAAGTATTTCTTGGTTTTTTTCATCGCAATCGGTTCACTCTATCAAAAGTTAGATGAATTTAAAGAGTTGAAGAAGTAAAATATCATAACACACGCCGGACAGTTGAACCCCATATTCGATAGAGGCGTTGTGCATTTGACGTCATTTTCTGAATGGCGGTGTTAAAATTCTTCGCGGCAGAATAACCCTAGAAAAATAAATGGGTGGTAGGAGAGGTAGGTAGGGTAGTCAGTTGACGGGAGCGAAGCCGTGGTCACAGCTAGTATACAAATACATCTAAAGTCTAACTTTAAATGGATAATAATGTAATTTCGTAAAATTTCCACATACCTAAAACAGTATTTTCTAGAAAATCTCATATCAATAACAAAACAATCCATTCAGTATCATATTTGTCCACGTCTTGTGAAGAAAACAGTACTCATTCCATATCACATGAGGCATTCATGAGCAAAATATAGGTTTTTTTTTTTTTTATAAAATGTTTGATCCTAATTCACCAAAGAATATCTTCTCGTAAGACATCAAGTAGGCAATCATATACAAATACATACAACTAAAGTCTTACGAGGATTGCATTGTCTTTTATACAGAAAATGTATAAAAACCTGTATACTGGTGCGTGTGTGCCTAGCTAATAAACTTTAAGAAGTGGGTACGTAAAGAATGAGACGAGTGTGGATTTAATTAAACTAATAAATGACCACAGTCCGTGTGGAAGCACTTATCTATCTGCAGCGCGCTGGTCCGCAAAGTGAATCCTCTTAATTGCACCCTGGAGTAATTGGAAATCTTCGCCACATAATACCGAACTGACCTCTCAAAGAAACTAACCATGATCCGTTCATTAAGATTTCAACTTCTGATTAAATTAAAAGATTTTTTAAACTTTTCTACTCATTTTGTTTTGTTCCATTCTTGTTAAAGAAGTGTCTTCGCTGCTTTAAGAAATAATTCAATCCGCCGTTTTTTCTTCTTTCATGAATAGCTCGATCAAGCTGAAAATCAATTTTGCAAGTTGTTAGTATCTATATTGAAAACACTTTTCTGTCAGCAAAACGCTCTCATGTAAAATACAAATTAAAACGTTATAAATGAAATCTGAAGGAAAAGAAGGTCAGTCAATGATATTCGCAACTCCCAACAGTTTAAAATAGGGTATAATTTATTTCGATGGCCAACAGTTTCTAGAGATGGTGTAGCCGGTTATCGGCTTATAAATCAAGCGATGTGCATCCGGGCGCGAGGCGGGCGGTGGCAAACGCGTGCTGCGGTGCGGGCGAGCCGCCAGCCACGTGTCCGACACGCTACCTAGCTTGCAAGCTCACCAACTGTTTGTAGCTGCACCGGAACTGCTGCTACAATATTTTGTATGCGTTTACAAAATAAAAGCGGTGCAAACATATTGCCAAGTTTGCGATCCCTTTTCGCATTCTGAAGCAGTTTGAAGGACATAATTCATTTCGGTAAAAAATAAAACCATTTTTACCCGACTGCAGGAGGGCGTTGAATTAACATATGAGGTGTCGTTGGATTTGTCTCAATTTTGGCAGACATACGAGTAGGCTGTATAATTTTTAAATATGGCGACATTTTTTTTTCGGTATCTTAATATATGGGTATCAAATGAAAGCTATTCCAAAAATGTAACTTGCTCTATTTCCAAGAGGGTGACCGGCAGTACCAGGGTGGTGTCGGGTTTATCGACCACAAATCCTTTGTGAGTAACGTGGTTAAGAATTAAGATCTAGAATGTGTTGACGATGGCGTAACTCATACTTAGAATATCCTCGAGATATTCGCTGAAGGTCGTAAAGATGTACGCTACGACCTCGGCACACCCCGATGACGAGGTAGTGAGCATGTATTGAGGATATTTTTGGAGCCATGCATGGTTTCAAAACTCTCTTCACCGTTGTCATGGGGGACTTCAACGGGAAACTGGGCAAACGAGACGATGATGAGTTGCAAGTGGGGCAATTTGGAGTTGGACGACGGAACCACCGTGGTCTCGACTGATGAAATCCACGCTCCGTCCAGCACAGATCCAGGTCCGAAACCCCGAGAGCTTTCATTTTGAACTCCAGAATCTTTTCGAGTGCCTAGGGAGCTCCTTGGACGACTACAGCGATGGGTTCGTGGAAGCTGTCCATACGGTCGGGCCTATGTTTTTCAAGACCCGTCGTACAGTCGGACTGAAGACCGACAATGGCAGGATCGTATCCGCCAAACCGGAGCTTCTGAGGGAGATCGAGACATTCTATGGGCAGTTGTACACTTCAATCAGCAAGTCCGTTGCGATTCTAGCAAATGACCCAAGAGCTAGATTGATCCGAAAATATACCGAAGATATCCGGGACGTCAGCCTGCACAATATTAGGATGGCTCAGAAATAGCTTTAAAACAACAAGGCGCCGGGTGACGACAGAATCACGGCCGAACTCCTGAAGGCGGTTTGAAACCGGTTCTTAAGGCCCTTCAGAAGCTGTTTGATTCCGTCATACTCAAGGGCAAAGCGCCACAGACATGGTGCAGGAGTGTAGTGGAACTCTTATTCAAGAAGGATGACTTTGCCCGGCTGAGGAACTATAGGCCCATCTCACTTCTTAGCCCTGTCTACAAGTTGTTTACAAGAGTCATCATGAATCGTCTCGCGCGCAGGTTTGACGATTTCCAGCCTCGCGAACAAGCTGGATGCCGAAAAGGCTTTAGCATCGTAGACCACATACATACCTACGCTGCGGCAGGTTATACAGAAGACCGAAGAGTATAACTTGCCTCTCTGATTAGCGTTTGTGGACTACGAGAAAGCCTCCTATTTGATCGAGACTTGGGCTGTACTGCAGTCTCTCCAACTGTGCCAGATCGACTACCGGTAAATTGAGGTGTTGAAGTATTTGTACAAAAATGCCACCATGTCAATCCGTCTTTAGGATCAGACCTCGAAACCAATCATTCTTCAGCGCGGCGTGAGACAGGGAGACATCATTTCTCTGAAACTGTTCACTGCTGCGCTGGAGGATGTCTTCAAGGTTCTGGACTGGAGGGGGCTTGGCATCAACGTTAATGGCGAGTACATCACTCAGCTTCGGTTTGCCGGCGACATAATGGTCGTGGCTGAGACCATGGAGAGCCTCAGTACAATGCTCGATGACCTCAGTAGAGCTTGAACATGGTCTAAACCAATGTCATGGTGAATGCCCATGTAACATCCACTCCTATCAACATCGGAGACTCTACACTCGAAGTTGTGGTCGATTATGCTTAACTGGGACAAACGGTCCAGTTGGGTAGGTCGAACTTTGAGAAAGAGGTCAACCGTCGAATCCGACTCGGCTGGGCGGCGTTCGGGAAGTTGTGTGGTATCTTCTCGTCCAATATACCGCAGTGTCTGAAGACAAAAGTCGTTGACCAGTGTGTGTTGCCAGTGATCACCTATGGGATCAAGACGTGGTCGCGAACAATAGGCTTTATTAGAAAGTTTATATGAGGATGTCCGCAGGAGAATCAAAGTTACCGACATAGCCCGAAGAATGATTATGGCCCCTTCGCAAGATATGGCCCACCTACTTGTCTGCCCTTCATGCCCGACCACCTGCACCTTACGAGATTTGAACGTGGCGAATGACAGAGATGTCCGAATAGCTACATACTGGTCGGACAAAATCTGAATGGTTGACTACAGTTTGAGTTAATCGACATGAAAGAAGAAGAAGAAGCCCGAAGAATTGCCAAACTTAAGTGGCAGTGGGCAGGGCATATTGCTCGCAGAACAGATGGCCGATGGGGCCGAAAAGTTCTGGAATGGTGACCGCGAACCGGAAGACGATACGTTGAAAGGCCTCCCTCTAGGTGGACCGATGACCTGGTTAAGGTTGCGGGAAGGCGCTGGATGCGAGACGCACGGGATCGGTCAATGTGGCGACGCTTGGAGAGACCTATGTCCAGCAGTGGACGTCTTTCGACTGAAATGATGATGATGATGATTCCAAAAATACTTAATTATATCGTAACACTTAAAAGTTCCTATTTTGGCACAAATTCAAGATATGCGTAACTTTGACAGCAAATAAAAGAATGTTTTGAACTCGTTCATTAATAAAACTAAATAGACTGAAATAAAACAAAATATTATAAAAACTAAAAATTAATTAAGTGAAAAGAGTACTGAAAAAGTACAAAATAAGTAGTTTATAAAACTTTTGCATAATAAAGGGTATTAAAACATGAGAAAGTATTACACGAATGTTTTAATACCTAGTTATGTGCAGTTTCATACACTACTTTATCTACACTCATACATTGGGATTGAACCTACTAAATAGATGAAAAAAGTCAAAAGAGTAAGAAAAATTCAGTACAGCAAAACGTATGAATGGCGCCAAAACCCAGTTGTTAACCGCATTAACCGCGCACGCGCTAAAGCGGGCGTTGCCACAGACAAGTAAAATTGGAATCAAAACTTTTTACACTACAAAACTAAAACTACAAAAAACAACATTACTACTATTATTGGTACTATAAAAAAACATTTTACTCCCGCAGTCGAATAAAAATAGCGCGCTCCGCATAAGCTTTCTGTAACAAAAAAATAATTGATGGAAACTCCTTGGTGGTAACTACTAATTTCTTGGATTTGTCCTGAAACGTATTAAAAAAAAAATCTTTTATAGCATTATTTTGTTAGAGAAAAAGTGTTATAATAAGATTCTATTTTTAAATTTAAATACTGTGTTTATAAAGTATGTCAATATAAACTCGTTTTGAAGTTTATAATTCGAATATTGCGATATGAGAGTAGATAAAAATTTATAATTTATACATTATATATTATGAGGTACTGCAGGCGGAGAAAACCAAAAATTAAAGAAAATCAAAAATATTTAATGTATAAATTATACCTAGTACTTGTTTTTCTCTTTTAAATTTATCAATTTTTAGCTGTCGGGTTTTTGTTTTTATAATATATATTTTTTATATTTAGTTAAGGTATTAATGAGTGGCTTTGTGTTCATCATGATAATGTTATTTAAATCTGTTGTTATTGAACATGAAATAAACAACAGCCAACCGAAATGGTCGGATCCAAATTATAATTGTGTAAAGTTAACAGACAGAATTGTTCATTTCGAACTGATGGTTTCTATTTCAATAGACCTTTTACATGAGCTTCACATTGTGTTCAGTTAAATGCTAATTAGACCATGTTTTCAATACGTATGTTCTAAAGAGATGTCCAAACAAGAATTCATTCAAAGGAAAAATATGTAATTAAAAGAGCACAATACAATGCAATTAACTACATAGCTAGTTTGATAAAACAGAACCCGAACAGATAATGGATACGGCTTCATATGTTGAGCAACGATGGTGAGTGAAGAATTTAAAATAAGTTAACAAAGAAAAGCGAGCACCATGAAATATGCAGACGTGCGCAACACAAATTGCGCTAACTTGAGAATGAAATGCAAAACTTGAACGTTGGGGAGGCCAAGCGTGAGTCAAGTGTGCGCTCTGTAAATAGGACGGACAGACTCGGGCGAGTGCGCTCTAACTCGCCTACAATATTATTGTGTGCTGCTAACTAACTTGTTTGTCATTTCAGACACAGGCACGACTAGTGTGCCTCGGTCCGCACGGAATGCCTCGAGGAGCTATCCGCTCGGTTTACCCGTGGAGTCGTGGCCGCCGTCCTTGCGGAATACAATGTAAATCACTTTGATTTATGTGCTCTAAGCGATAGTGCGACGGTAAGAGTTGGATCTTTTCTTTGTTGTCGTATGTCTTGCATTTACTTCATTTGTGTGACACGTATTGTCAATCTGCGCCGAGGGGATAGCGCTCAGGGGATACTGTAGCGATGTCTCTTGACTTCAATTCCTAGCAGCTAAGAAAAAACTTACTCGCTGCCATATTTCTGACCTTATATTTTCCTCTTACTAGGACTAGATTTTGCTAAAACAACTCATACTTTTTTGGATTTCAAATTATAAAAGCCAGCTCTCAAAAAGCGCCAGTCCCAACGGATGCGGACGGATACAGACACATAATTGCGAAGTTCAAACATTTCGTATCTCGCAGCTGTCGTCGGTCATATTTCACCAATCTTGTTGTTCATTTCAGTGCAAGTAAATCTTTTCAGAAGCGGGCGTGTGTCCCACTTTTTAACGTTGTAGTAATGGCGTTGACTTGAGAGGCTTTTATTCGAGTCCATCCGGTAAGGATTTAGGGGCTGTTAGCGTCATATAACAGCAATTTTGCCGTTCCGAGTGCCGTCACCGCAATGTTTTCAAATAATGTTAAAATTTCCACATTTCATATGTTTATAAGTCTCTCGCGCCACCTTATTGTCAGAGAGTTTAGTGTATTCGTTCTGAACTCGATTCTCTTTTGTTTGATATTTCAAAGGGCTTACAGTAACTGCTAATAAATAGAACGGAGCCCTTGGTGTTTCGTCGGGTCATCTAACGAAATTCTTTGAACTCAGTTCTATGTCAGCTGTAAATTGAGTTTTGGAACTGTCACTGCAGATATATGTCACATAGGTGATATAGGCGAAAAAATAGCCTGACAAAACCGATGAAGGTAATCCTGGGGTGAGTGAACGTCAAAAATATGTGCATGTCAAATTCAGTGCTGCTGATTTTTCTATTTCGCCGCCTACCGGTACATTTTAACGGTATATTTTATTATGCTAGTGCCTAAGATAAAATATAGTACCTATCTTAACAATATTACCGTCGTATGTTTGTAGATGACCTTAATTTTAAGCCATGTTAGCATAAATGGCATAGTAAGGCTTTATTAATAAGAAGCCTAACGTCTCAATAATAGAGATCATTAGAAGTCTACGAAGGAACAGATGTAAGTTAATAACTAATCAGATAATAAATCAGAATCCTTACGATGGCACCTTTGTTGCATTATTTTGAACCAGCCGCTCTTTCCATTTCCCAGTTAATTAAAAAATCGTGCATCTCATTTAAAATGCGGTCTATCTCATCCCGGGTGTAGAAAATTTATATATTATGTATATTTTGATTTAGATGTAAATATATCTTGTCACGCAGCGGTTCATCAACGTTGGTTTGAAGATATCCTCATGCAGAAGCTCTCCGCGATATTATCCAAGCATCATATTCGCATTGTGACGTCACCCGCCCCCCGTGAAATCTCGCCGCTGCCGCCGCGTCTTGCTGCTCATTGTACCCGTCCCACTTTTTAATCTGGAGACGTCGAATAAAAGCACAATACTAAGATACATCTTGCTCGGTATTTGTTCCCCTTTTAATCAGCGAGTACTCAAATGTTTATTTCATAAAAAATAACTTGATACATTACTTGGTGCCATTTATCCGCCCGTCTATTCGATTGCCATTGCCGATACATATCTAGTGGGGAGCACATAATAAATGACGTCACGAGGAAGAAAAACTACACGTCCGATATTAGCGGCGCAATATTAATCTAAGGACGCTGGCAGCGTCGTGACGACAACACGTCTTCTGGTGTAGGATTGTCTGCGACGGGGGGATAAATCATGGCTATATTACCAAGTCAGTATGTGACGGCTCGTAATATATCAAGAGACATATAAGAGCAGGCTCGCCAAGTGCTGCTGGAGCTACATCGGCTACAGTCGCGTAAGGGGAATGCACTGCTGTCGCGAGCCACCGCCACCGCTCAGAAAATTGAGATGAATGTTGCAGCGACCCGGACCGCCCGAGCCGCTGAGCGCCTCCACACACTTCTTCTATATTTCATTTCGAATTCTCACATTGTTGGTACAGTCACAGCCTCACGTTTCCACAAACGTCGATCGCAACCATTCTGCAATGACACACAGCTGAGTTATTAACATGTAAGAGGAACTGCGATGAGACAAAGTTTTTGCAAAACCATCTGTATGTGAGCGAGCGCTTTGTATTAGCAACAAAGCCACACCGCGACTTGCATCGCTGGAGCTTTTAGGCGGGCAGTTATCGTGCCTGCCACAAATGCGAATTTACGCTTTGCATTTTGAAAAATTAAAAGCGACATTTTCAATGCAATTGCGAGCGTTCTTTCCGCAGTCGGCGCGGGTAATGGCCACTCCAATCTGAAATTGCGCGGTCTTTTTTGTTGCCGACGCTTTCGTAAACACTCATTTGTACCTACTATTTACAGAACTCTTCACTGTTACTTAATCACAAGCAAATCACTTCATTTTCAAACGATTTTCAATCAATCACTGAATAATGGCCGAATCGGCTGTGATTGTTTGTCATTTTAAATACAGCTTCAAGTCGAGTACATACTTACTTATAGGGTTGGTCTAAGCAACTTTTTGTTACTTCATTAAAATTATGTTAACACGTACCTACTCAGTACGCATAATATGGTAGACAGACACCTAGATACCGTTGATATAACAAACAGATTGAATATCCAGTTTTGAAGATTGAAAGAATAAGCACAATTATCAAAACCAACGAGCCGTTATTATTGCCCAAAGAGTAATTCAAAACAGTTACAGGCTTAAATTAGTAATCAAAATAATGTAAACAGAACTTACATCGATTTTAACCGTTATTTTCGTCATAAAATTAAAGTACAATCCATTTTGAGGCACCCTTTCAAAAGCAACAGTGTAATGATGGCAATCAGCTTAAATACTCAATTTAAATGGCCAGATGTTGGATGGGGCTGTTAGTGCGTCGGCGGGTGCTGGGCAGCTGGGGCGCGACTCGCGCTGGGCTCTCCACCGCGCCGCGCCTCTCTGCTCCACGTGCGACTGCCGCCGAGAGCTACAGCATCCTTAATAGCCACTAATAATAAAAGCAAACGAGCGAACGACTTCTAACAAATTGCATTATCTGCTGAAATGGCCCTCGGAAAGCATTCATGTCGCCGCTCCGTAATGTTAACTCTTTTCCGTTTTGATCATCGCAAAATTGAGCTTGGAAAAGCGGATCACGCCGCTGTGTTTCTAAGAAAATTAAGTATATTCATCTTGTTACTTATTGGATTAACATTTCTGAAGGACTTTCCGCCACACTAAAGTTAATTTACACAAATGCTGTATTAGCGGCAGTTAAGTGAGATAATATAATTAAATCGCCGACTATTTTTCAGCTTGTGACAATTAAAAACTACTCAGCTCTTTTTATAGTGGGACATTAAATTTATCTTCTTAATTTTTTGCAAAGTGGCAACCTTCAGTGGGGCAAGAGATTAAATTAAAAAATGGTATAAAAAGTTGACTTTCCGGGCGAGGCTGCATTGCAACGACATTAATTCAAAAGTCGCCGCCTAGAGCAAATTGTTAAGCTGAGTGCAGACACGCTGCGCCTTATTCCCAGCCAAGTTTAGAAACCTAGATAATGTAGATGGCAGTCTGAACCTTATTTCAAAGTTAGTATTAATGTGAAGCAATAAACTAGCATAGTATCTGGTGCGGAGTTGAGCACTCAAATAAGAGTACGCTATGCGGTTTAGGTACCTATGCTTCTATTATAGGAGTGTAAATTCGGTAATTTAATTTATAGTGGCACAAATAAGAAGTAATAGAGCTATAAATGAAGCTAACAAGGTGCGAATGTATCGACATTCGGTTCATTATTACCGCTGCACGTTCCAACTTGGCAAATACTGCTTTATGATGTCGTGCAGCGCCACGATAAATGTTTTGTTACAAATACTTTTCTCTTGCAAGCGGATTGTAGTTCGCTGACACGTGAAGATAGAGGTTAGATAAAATAGAATAGAATAGAATACTCTTTATTATGTACACCATAAAAGTTACAGGAAGTATAGAAGAAGTAAACATTACACTGGGTGACACAATGGGCGGCCTTATCGCTAAAAGCGATCTTTTCAAGACAACCTTTGGATGGATTTTAAAAATGAAAGGAAAAAAAGTACTGTAGGTAGTCTTTGGTGTACTATTTATATATAAATAAATACATATACATATATATTATATAGACAAATATATACAGTAATAAGTATGGAACAAAAACAGAGAAATCAAGAAAAACAACTATTAAAGAGAGAGGTAGTGATTCTTTACCATATTTAAAATAGAGTGTGGGACCTAGCTAAAACAAGAACATGATATATTTCATTAAATTATAAATTATACTATGATATTTTGTGGTGGTACGGTCTTACAAAGGTAGTATGACGATGTTTATAAAGCGCACGTACCATCATCATATCAGCCGAAAGACTGCTGGACGCAGGCCTCCCCCATGCGTCGCCACATTGACCCGTCCCGAGCGTCTAGCATCCAGCGGACTCCCGCCACCGCCACCAGACGCATGCATACGAACTTCAAAACAGGTTCGTGATTAATGTCAAGTATTTTTTACACATCACTAGATAAAAGTTCTACCTGAAAATCATTCATGGACCTTTTTATTTATTTGACCAATTTTACAGTCACTCATTCAAATATAATGGAAAGGTTCTCGAAAAATCTCTAACCCTTCGGAAAAAGCCCTCGAAATATTTTGTCTTCTGATCCTATATTTATATTAGAAATAAACATATTTTCAAATATTTCACAGCTGAGAAAACCCTCTTTGATCCGGATGAGCATCTTCCGCCTGCAATTTTTAACATCTAAAATTTTATAAGCAGTGGGATCAGTCATAGATTGGGGAGAAGTGGCACTTTGTTCTCTTTGATAACTGCAATTTCATGGTTTGAGTGTAACGTATCTTTTATGTTTTTCAATGACAGAAATAAAATGCGGATTCTTTGCAAAGTGAACCTTACAGAAGTATTCTTTTTTACATTTTAATCAGTGAAGAACCTTCACTGTCAGAGATCAGTCAGAATCCTTAGAAGACTTGTTGCCGGCAGCTTCTCGAATTTTTTTTCTTGGAAGTGAGTGGAGGAAAGAGGGTTCGTTCCTTTGTTTTTTTATTGTTATTTACTTCAATGAGAATTTTAAAAATGTTCTTAGAGATGGGCGCTTAGTAGATTTGATAATACGTTATAGGGCTAATGCATAAAATAATTACTATGTCTAGCTTGCAAACACAACCAAAATACAGGAGAACTTTAATATAAACTTATCACTTAAGGAGTGTAATTCCCTGCCAGAGTCTGTATTTCCTGATAGCTACAACCTGGGAGTCTTCAAGTCAAGAGTGAAGAAGTTTCTTCTAGGCAACCGTGCTTCATCGTCGACCACATCATGGCTTACCATCAGGTGAGATAGTGGACAAGTGCAAGCCTATCACCAATAAAAAAAAAACTTTCAGTAAAAATCGTTATGTAAATACCTAAGAAGAAACTAACAACCAGAATTTTTTACAACAGAAAGTCGTAGAATTTCCTCGGATTAGATAACTCGGTTTATTCCTACATTCTAAAGGGAAGTAAAGCAGAAACATTCCCGGTGCTTATCAGGAAATCCAGTTATTGTCGCGCCAACGCCATGTTCTATCTATACTTTTTGTTTTTCTATTTCTTCTGCAAATAACTTGTAGATTTGTGCTAGTATAATTTTGTTTTTTGCATGAAATGTATAAATAACTTCAGGAGAATCCATATGTTCATAGATTTTTCTAACTACAAACACAATAACCAGCAAAATAACCGATAACCAACGTGAAATAGTTGCAGTGTGACCGGTTTGCAGCCTACGGCTTTTTTCACACGGACATAAGGTTCAAATTTCTAAATTAAAAACAAGAGTGAATGTGTGTCCGATACAATGCGCGGTAACAAACTTTAAAAACAAAAAATATTGCTAAAAGCGTGTGAAATCCGCGGGTGCTGGTTAGTTTCATTTTGGGAAGCTTCTGTAGCGTGTAGCATAACCGTAGCCCGAAGCAAACGTGTAGCACTATAGCCATTGCAGATCATATTTTTTTAGAAATCCTTTAGGAATATTCGTCGGGTGTAATTTTTAGGGTTCCGTACCCGAAGGGTCCAAACGGAACCCTATTGCTTTCACTCACGTGTCCGTTTGTCTGCCCGTCTGTCTGTCCCTCGTCTGTCACAAAACTTTGTTCCAAAGAATTGTTTGACTTCCTATTGACCCATGTACCTGAAATTTGGTGATAATGTTTATAAATACATAATAACATATTTACCAATATACACAAAATTTGGTACGGATCCCTAAATGTGCTAAGTCCGACACGCACTTGGACGGTTTTTGTGTTTTTAGTAAAACAATTGGGCTGCTTTATTTAATTTCTATTTTTTTTATAATCAAATATTCATCACTATCAATGCTGAAGCTGTTATACAATCCTAAAAACATGATTATCCTCGTGCTAATTCTAATATCCTACCCAACCATTTCAAGAATAATTCAATAATAAGCGGACGTGTTTATTGTCCGCATTATTGTGGGTGAATCCCGACTAATGCCCCCGCCATAGTGGTGCACTGCACAGAAGCACAGATCAGCTTTGTACCGCATCGGGCCACAAGAAGTGGTTGCCGTACTTAGCAGCGTCTTACATACCTACCCACTTAGCTGTAAGCCGCCGTAAACTTTGCGGACAACGATCCGGATTAAAATCAAGATGCATGATAGTGTTTTGTTTTGTATTAGATATGTGTAATTACCCCTCGAATATTTCTTTCAAATTGTTGCAATTTAAAGGGTCTGAAAATCGATTCTCGTAATTTAAAAATTTCAAATTCAAGTCGAAATATCGTCTTACTTCTTGCAAAATTACCGCTATTTTTGATGGATAGTGACTGAAATTCAAATGCTTAAATTACTTTAAACATACGGGCATTGAAAATTAAGAAACAGTTTAAAATTTTATTTGAGCAATAGGCACCATTGAGGAACATTGAAATAGACGGAGTCTTATAATCTTTGGAAAACTAAAAGAAAGAATATTAATGCAGTCGGAAATTAGGGCAAATAAAATTTATCTGCTCATGACCAAAATAATCCTGAAGCGATTTTAATCCTGCAGACGCTTCAATATTACGAATACCTTCGTCCTACTTGTAATTAATCCGCCATCGGGTAAGATAGTCGATATTCACTTGAAATATCGATACCTACTGCACTAATTAACAGAGCAGTTGCATAGGATAGGGAACAATAAATCTATTTTCAACAATTAAATTAGAGACATAAAATTGTTATTATTATTATTGTTATTTGTAGGAGGTAATATCTGTGGGTTATCATCCGATTACGAAAAATATTTCACTGTAACTTCAATATAAGTGAGCGAGTGATTGTGAGTGTTTCTTTTAATTTCAATCTATCTATTTCATGCATTCATAAAATTCTTACATACAATAATGACGCTCAATCTTTTTGAGGCAAAGTTATGTTCGCAAAATAAAACTAAGTACAGAAATTATGCTTAGTCATTGTTGTAGTATTATATTATCTGTGTTCATGTCTATTTATTTTGTTGGTACACTCTTATTTCCCTATATTACTCAGGTTGTACAAATAAAAATATCCAAATGCAGAGCATATCACACTTCATATTATAAAGGCGAAAGTTTGTGTGTGTGTTTGTATGTTTGTTACTTCTTCACGCTCAAACGGCTGGACGGATCTGGATGAAATTTGGCACAGAGATAGATTATAGTCGGGAATATGTTCCCTCGGGATAATTTTCAACTTTCATGCGAGCGAAGCCGTTAGTCGAAGCTAGTAAGCTTATAAAACGGTCCTTTAATCAGAACGTTCAATTTTCAAGGCGATTCCAAATGCTTACAGTCCTGATTTTCTGACGATATCAACCTTTACCGTGAGCTAGGCATTCTCATTTATTTTGAATACAAACACATTTTAAAGTAACTATAAAGCGAATATGGTCTACATTACACTGCAATGTAAAATTACTATCACCACTTAATTATGAACAGTGGTATAATGTATATTTGTAAATCAGAAGGCTGGTGAGTTGTAATGATTGGACGTGTCATCGCGTAGTCAGTCACGGGTTTGCGGATAAAGCAATAAACGCGATGACGTAATTGCTTAATTAATTAGCACTTTCGGTAATGCATAGCCCGTTTGTTGTATAGAGATCATGGATCATATAGACAGTGTGATAGTTAGTTCTTCGATCTTTGGTTACTAAATTTTTCGTCATGACCAAAAAAAAATTTGTTACTGACCAATGATATTCTACGAAATTATTTTAAAAATTATAACTATTTATATCTAAGTTTAAAAAAGAATAGGTACAGTATTCTTTCTAACTTAACCTAACACAAATTAAAAATAATTTATTCAATAAAAAATCTTTTTTTTTTAAACAAGCTTTTTACGTATTCTTCTCAGCAAACCCTTTCATTTGATACCCATAACATGGCAGTGCACAAAAAATAACTAATCCACCATCCTGGGCCGTCCGCCATATTGGATTTAGAATGACATCACTTAGCTAATTACACATTGTCATCCAAACTAAAGGTGTATGCAAAATTGCATCTTAATCGGTGGAGGTTAACTGCTTTAAAACTCATTTGCAAGATTTGATCCGAACACACTTACATACATACATACATACACACAAACATACATACATACATTGCAAGTTAATTAAAGCTTGTAATTTAGGATAGTTTTCACACAATCTAGTTAATTAATAAACTAGAGTTCAAATTAAGTTAAATAAGTCAAATAAGTGTTCAAATTAATCTCATTATTTTGTTAAAGAAATATAACAAGTATGTGATACATCCGGCACCATACAGAATAAGTTTCAAAACAAAGAAATAAAATGGCTTCCGCCTTTCAGTTTTAAAACTGCTAAACGATGTTATGATAAAGTATGTTACTCTGCGTAGCTATAAATTAATTTGGCAGAGATCCAACTGGGTTTAACTGAACTTCCTATAATAACAAATTCTATTTTAATTTGAATTTGACTTCAAATACGAGTATAAAGTAAATGTTAAATATTGCACGTGATATCAGCAAGCAGTTAGTCGATTCTTTGAGTGACCAGAGGCCTGGCCTTTTTTTCGGCCAATAAATAAGCATTGCCATAAGATGTTCCAATGCTGCCAGTGTTCTCCTCATTTTTTTAAGCCGCTCGTAGATAATTGTTTGTATATCGATGTTATCACACTATCACACTTCACACTAATATTATAAAAGCGAAAGTTTATGAGTGTGTGTGTTTATGTTTGTTACTTCTTCACGCTCAAACGGCTGGACGGATCTTGATGAAATTTGGCACAGACATAGATTATAGTCTGGAATAGCACATAGGATACTTTTTATCCCGAGAATATTTCCTTCGGGATAATTTTGGACATTCACGCGGGCGAAGCCGCTGGCAGAAGCTAGTTGTTTGTACATATGTAAAAAAAAATGCTCGTCAAAATATAGGCCAAAATGGGCTAACCTGAGGCCGTCGGACTTCCTCGTTCTAATAAAACCTCACCGGTAAGATACAGGTGCATTCTTATCTATACTTATATTATTAAGAGGTAAAGTTTGTGAGGTTGTAGCGGTAATCTCTGGACCTACAGAACCGATTTAGATGAAATTTGGCATGGCGATAGTTTGAGACCCTGGGAAGGACTAGGGATATAGAGGTTTATATTACCTTGGGGTGCTAAAACACTATTTACGCGAATGAAGCCGCGGGCAGTAACTAGTGTATTAATAAGACCCCTCTAAAGTTTCTGGACCGTGTTTTTACTTTTACTGCATAAAAAAGATTTTTATGTCAAACAGATTAATCATACTCTAACTGAGAATGATTAAATTTTTGAATGGTTTCTCTAACTACTTGTAATTTTGCCTTCAATTAAACCTTTCCATAAACAAAACCACTAAACATTAAGCTTGCTATTGTGTGTTGGCGATTTACGATTACAAGTCTGTGGTATTTTAGATGATAAGTCAATAACCCACAAAATGGTAAAAATACAAGTTCAATTTGAAAACAATAAGATATTTCATTTATAGAATAGGTAACGCAGGGTAATTGAAACCGTATGTTATTAGATAAAAAATCTTTTATCCATTGTCCGCTATTTCACTTGCGGTATATTTCTCGAACAGTAAGCAAATAGAAAAGCTCTCACGACAAAATTAAATTCCATACTTGTCGCCAGCATTCAGCTGCACCATCTGAACCGCTTTCGGCGCGCATAAATCTCATAAATCTCTAATAAAAACATTCTCATTCCACGTCGTATTGCAAGAGAAATATTTAAGTATAAAAAATATTAGGATTATTACATTTTGCGTTTTTGTGCCCCAATCTTCAATATCTCAATACCGAAATTGTAATGTATTGAACGTCAGCCAAGTTATTTACTAAGTAGTTAACTCATAAAGGTCTCAGTCTAAAATAAATAATATTTTAGAAGAAAAAACTTTAATATTTTATAGGCAACTAGCTGTCCCACGCGGCTTCGCTCCCGTGAACTGGCTACCTACCTACCCTACTCTACCTACACTACATACATGATTGTTGTGTAACTTTAACCGCTTACGCAGCGCACGCAACGGAATCTCTCAAAAAGGAATAATTTTGCCCGTTTTCGCAACATTTTTCATATGTGCTCCGCTCCTATTGGTCGTAGCGTGATGTTATATAGCCTATAAACTTTCTCGATAAATGGAGTATCTAACACAAAAATAATTGTTCAATTCAAACCAGTAGTTCCTGAGATTAGCGCGTTCAAACAAACAAACAAACTAACTCTTCAGCTTTATAATATTAATAAAAGTATAGATTTGCCAAGAATGTCTTTTTATAGATGGGCTGCCGAAAAGAACTTTCGTCGATATTTCGACATTTATATCATAGAAATTGCCCGGTGAATGTAATTCGATTTATCAAGCGTTCGCATATCAATTTGTCACAGTCGCGTACACTGACAAATAGAGATAAAACTGAATTAGATATAAATTTTAATGTGAAATCAAACGGGAATATTTGGCAACTCATTGCATTATTCGGTAAGTTAAATTTAAAATAGAGGGATTTGTCCCAAACCCTCGTTAGTAGTAAATTAGACTAATTAACCCCAGTGAGAGTAATAACTGTTTACCAACTCCAATTACAGCATTCGGTTGAAATTATTGAATTGGTAACATATTTAACGTAACACAATTGTTTTGATCGTTTACTTGAACGAGCGCCGCGATTCGTGTCCGAATCATGCTAACAGCTCTGGGTAGAATACATTTAATTGAAACATCACCGATGTTTTACGTAAAATGGAAATGTTCCACTAAAAGCACTTAGATCATCTGAAGCAAGCAAGATTTAGAATGTTGGTTCTACTAATAGAATCCGGTTGGGATGTTACCTGAATTTATAAGAATAATATCTCTTATTTTTGTAAGGCTCTGATTTCTGTATTGGTTTAACATTATCTAAGTATGCGTGAGAGCTCGTCACTTATCGAGGGGAGGAAGAAAGAAGGTATCTGTTGATATTGCTTTTAAATAACACTAAAAATGCGTACTATTCTCAATTTTTGTACATATATAATCATTAGGGATAGGCATAGATATTTTGAATATGTTACAAAAGAATGATACATACTTATATTTTGTTGTAAGATTTCGTAATAATTGTAAATATAAAATTATTTAAAGGATACATCTAGTTTTGGTCAGCCAGCTCGCGCATATGTATCCTACGACTGCAAAGCATGATTTTCTCCTTGTTTACGTCTTTTTAGTTCCCATTTTAAGCAGTCAGGTTTTTTGTTATTTTAAATTATTTTTTATTTACTACTTTTTAGTTTATTTTTTTAGAATTATGTACATTTAAACATGTGTGTTTAGAATTATGCACATTTAAACAAATGTTTTATATGTTTGTAATCACCTCTTAAGACCCTTTATTTTGATACCCCACACGATGGCTTTGGAAGAAAAAAAAATTTGGTCCCCCACAATATGGCGCCCAAAATCCGCCATTTTTCTATTTTCCAATTTTAATGTAGCCAGTGACACTCGCAGGTTTAAGACGAATCGATTGACGTAAAAACCAATAAAATCGGTCAACGCGTTTGGTCTCTAGAACGCCACATAGGAACAAACATACATACATACATAGACTGATAAACACATTACCCTCCTTCGGCAGTCGGGTAAAAAATATTATTAAAAGTCTCATAAAACTTAGATCAGAGACAATTCCTAAATGTAAAGCTGTATGGATTTATTTGTTAAGATTCGGCGAAATGTAATATACCCTTGCGTATTGAAAATACTTCGAATAACTTTTCTGCGAAATATTATTTATTTTCTGTTCAATTTATGAATTCTTGACGCATGTGCTTCAGATACCTACTACTATTTGCAAGAGCACAGTATCCCTCCGTTATCCCTTTGATGCAATGTTTCAGGAAATTAATTTATTGGTCTTTAATACAATTGGCTTACAATTCCTACTGATTTTCAGAATACCTACAAGTACGAGTAGTACTTCAAAAGTCTAAGGTAAAATATTAGTCAATACATTCGCCATTTTTGCTTAGTGAAAAAATGGTGAATCCATTGAGTACTACTTTATTTAAAGCTACGTAAAAAAACTAAAATAGATACCATTTGTGTTTCCAAAACTGAATGTGGTAGCTTCTGATTAAGGATTAAAAAACGTTTTGCGTATTCATAAAAAAAAATGCTCGGTTCGAAAATATTTCAGAGTGAGTGACGTCAATCACGGATGGATAGGTCTAAAATACTCGATGAAACAGTGAGATTAATTGAATTCTATTGCCGCTAAAAATATCTGCCAACCTAAAAAAATATTCAGTTAGATATTTGACTGCCCGAACCGACCCGATGTTGAAAATATGAAAAACATTTTTACATAGTTTTCATATTATTTTACCTATGAAATCATACAATATTTGAAGAAGGTTTGCCGTAGCCTGGACTACCTAGCCTGAATTAGCATTCATACAAGGTTTTGTTTTTGGGTAAAGTATGTACATTTATACTTAAAAAGCTGACGACAGTTCAATGTTAGTGACAAAACATCCGCTAACAGCACTTAGGTCCTCTGTTATAAAATCTAATTTGCATTACCACCGGCACAGTAACAACCTGTTTTTAGCCATTTCGCTTGGTGAAGTCACAAAGAAGTCGACTAATTACTTTATAGTTTTATGTGAATAGTGACATTATTTAATGAAGAGGTCTAGTTACTCATGAATATAACAGTTATTTTACTTCATAATTTAAAGTGTAATTGGTAAAGTTTTGTAAGCAAAAAGGCTTTTCGTGGCTTTATGTAACGGCCTGTAAAGTCTAGATGGAAAACAAGTACGTTTGATGTTGTAAAACTCTCTGATTTAAGTTTGAACATAAGAATACATTTATTTCTGTTCTCTGAAAATTCTTAAATGAATTTGTGTCTTAATCATCGGTAAATACAGATGTTAATCCAGGGATTACTAAAGGAATTGTGGTCAGGTTCTTATCTTTGGCGAAAATGCCAACAGCCGTCACACTTAACCTGAACTATGACTAAGATGGATTGGTCGCGGTCGGGGGGAAGTACTTCTGATTGATGCAGGCCAAGGGTGCGACGCTTCATAAAAGTCACGTTCGACTGACCATTTCACCATTATATTGAATACAAATACATATTGTTCAGAGGTTCTTTTCTTTGGAAGCGTGACCACTAGCAACCTTGGCGTCGTTTCCGATGCTGATGGGTTACTACTTACTTATATATAAAATTAATTGTGACCCGTGACACCAAATTACATGTAATAAGAGCAGAAAGATGAAGATGATTTCAAAAAAATATAAATGGCTCGTACAAAAATATAAATCTGTGTAGGCAAATCCTGATAAACCTTCCTTTTTCTTGCATTTTGATATAATATTCGTCCCTACTTTGCATTAAACGGACAATGGACATGTAGATGTATCAGCCGTTTTCCTTCCGTTTTTGTTTTTCCACAAGAAGGAATGAAGGAAGTTAGGGATCGCCTTCGGCCTTCGGCATTGTGTGTCTTCCGTGAAAGAAATATGGCGGCAAGATTTTTGTGTAAGTCAAGATTGGATGTTTTTATTAGTTAGATTGGATTTCTCATTAAAATAAATATTGTTCGACATATTCATCGTTCTTTAAGAATATTACTAACATTCTACTTTTTTGTTGAAAACATATTCCAGCTACTTAATATTTTACTTTCAATAAGAAAAAGTTACTTCTAGTCTGAAAATTATCCGTCATATAAGAAGCACAAATGAATTGGATAATGCTCAACTCAAATGACTGCCAAATCGTGATATTGTGTCGCCAAGAGGTTTTAATAGCGTTATAAAAACGGATTTCAGCACCAGACCCAATTGAATTTTGCATACGGCTAATTAAAAGATCCTGGAGATTATTTAGACGGTAGCCAAAAGCGGGTTTATTAATATTAAGCCCGTTTTACACATGAAAGGGGTTTTGTATAGAACGATCTAGTTGGCTATCTTGCGGAGCAAAATGGTTTACTTCTCGCCCCTATTGAAGAGGATCCTGGAGGCAACATCTTTACAAATTTCGTGTCGTATCGCCGAGGGACGGAACAGTTCTCGATGTAGCCGGTCGGGCTTTCCGAATACGAAACTCCAACTTGAATAGAAGAGCCAGTTTGTGAATATTCGATAGACTTGACTAGCGGACGTACGCCGTATGTACTGTTATCGACATAAGTCAATAACATTTTTTATTTACCCATCTATCAGGTTTATTTCGTGATTGAATCGTTTTTGGAATCAATATTTAAGCAAATTTCACTTTTATACCAGTAAACAAAAACGGTATTTTTATATGAAACTAATAATAATAAGCAAACTACAATTTCTCAAATGAAATTCTCCCTTAATCCAATTTAGATTGAAATTCTAATCAAGCAGTCTTATTTAGATAACTTTTGTTAATGAATGTGTCTATGTGTGTATCTACGTAATCTACTACCTAGGTTACTACACCATATGATAAGATAAATGGATATTAAACAGACAGCATCAATTCGTGTTGAAACTCAGCTAAATGTTTACACTAGAAAGAGCTAACTGAGGCTAATAGGTTCCTAGTCCTACGGTATCATGGAACTTTGAGAATAACTCTATATCAAGGTTGCTGGCCAGCGAACCCGCTATCGCCTCGTACGCACAAATAGTTGGTAATTATAACTTGTGAACTTGTGATTACCCTAAAGTAGTTAAGTCTAATTTGTGTTTAAACGGTGTAACAATGTCGTTGAAGAAATTACATACATACATAGGTCGATGATTGTTTGTAGCCAAGGAAATTAAGTAATTGCCTTTAATAAATCTTAAAATATAGCTTAATTATTGTTGATAGCAACACAAAGTTATTATATTTCTTGTTTAGTCTATGACTATATTTTATCTCTGTAAAATAATGTCATCGCTCTCTTCTCTATAACCTCTGGTCGATGTACGACACGTTTCATGTGAGTGACAGTAAAGTCAAGTATAATTGATTTGCTTGTTTTATTAAAAACAAGCAAATTGTATCAATAACCAGCCTACATCACATACAGTCCATTTAAAGCTTCTAACAATTATAGTTTATTAAACCCATATTAAAGGTTACAAAATGAATTTATTTCCGAGGACACAAATTTAAAATAATAAGTGTAACTACTTATATAAATTTTGCGTCAACACAAAAAAATAAAATGAAAATCTGGTAATAAAATATAGTTAGGTATGTCATGTTTATTCAATGACACATTCGTTTGCCTTTTGTTAATTTGGCTAGTTTCTAAAATCCACTGGGTGAAAAATTCTGCGAGCTAGCCATGCAGCCAGAGCTATAAAAAACTTTTGCGACTGATGTTTTTAGTTCACCATGGAAAATATCATTAATTTTTTTTATCAAAACAATTGGAATATTTTGGTGAAAAATATTGGTTTAGTTTAAGATAAGTCTGCGTTGTTCAATATTGTTCTAACTGACGAAGTTTCATTAATATTCATCGTAAAAAGCGCAAATTTCATTTTTGACATTGATTTATGTGCGGTGCTGGCAATGCATGCACCACTGCGTCTACATAATAGCCCTAACAGATCAAAATTGTTCTAAAAGTTACGCACATATTTAAGTATTCTTCGATAGTGGTTGGTTGTAATAATACTGTGCTAATATTTTAAGAGTTATTGTATTATAAATCATCAACATTTCAGTTCATGTACATGGATACTCTAATATGCAAGTAGCAAAACGTTTTTAAATGAAATGTATAGTTTTTATGGTCACTTATAATGTGTGTGGAAGTAATTACCCGTAAAATTTATCTCTTTTCCCTCTAAAAAACCAGACAATGCAGAATTTCACAAAACAATGGGGATTTTATTGGAATATGCGTCGCTTTTTAGGGTCCCGTACCCGTAGGGTCCAAACGGAGCCCTATTGCTGTCACTCGTGTGTCTGTCTGTCCGTAGTCTGTCAAACAGGTTTTACGGCCAAACGGTCGGAGCCTACAGTATTCAAATTTTCACAGTATAAGTATCTTGTTGTCCCAAACCCACACAAATTGACAAATAATATTTTTAAGTGTTTTTTAGGGGGGCTCCCTTGGCAGATTTTAAAGAGAGTTACCGCGGCCCAAGCAACTGAAGGAACACGGGTGGGTTTTAGTTAGTAAAAGTCTGACACGCCCTCCCATTTCACCCAGAGTGGGAGAAATCATTGGATGATTTCTCACCCCAAAATCTTTTTTCCCATACAGCTAAAGGGGGAGGGGGTGAAAAAATGGTTGAGCTACCCCATCCAATGGGGTATCGTTGTTTAAAGCTCGTAAAGCAGATAAATAATGTATTTTTTGTTTTATAAAATATTGGAAAACAAAGGAATGAGAAGCCACCAAATTCAGCTCATTTACAAAATTTTGTTCCGAAGAATTTTTATCTGCCCATTGACCTATGAACTTAAACTTTGGTGATAATGTTTATTATCTTACTAATATTATAGGTGCGAAAGTTTGGATGGATATGGATGAAGTTTGTTACTCAATCACGCCAAAACGGTAGAACGAATCTGGATGAAATTTGGCACAGAGATAGACTATAGTCGGAAATAGCACGTAGGATACTTTTCACCCCACGATAATGTTCCCTTGGGATAGAAAAAATACTTTTCACGCGGACGAAGCCGCTGGCAGAAGCAAGTCCTACTAATATTATTAAAGCGAAAGTTTTTGAGTGTGTAAGTGTGTTTGTATGTTTGTTACTCTTTCACGCAAAAAGTACTTAACGGATCTGGATGAAATTTGGTACAAGGATAGATTATAAAATTGAATGAAATTTGGTACGAGGAGCTCGTGGCTAAATAATAACAGCCGCACGGGTCGATCTTCAAGGTTAAGCAACGCTTGACGAGGTCGGTCCGTGGATGGGTGACCATTTTCAACATACCGAGTTTCCTCCGTGCTTCGGAAAGCACGTTAAGCCGTTGGTCCCGGCTGTCATTTGAAGATCTTTGACAGTCGTTACTGGTAGTCAGAAGCCTGAGATCTGACACCAGTCTTGCCAAGGGGTACCGTGTTACCCAGTTACTGGGTTGTGGAGGTCAGATAGGCAGTCGCTCCACGTAAAACACTAGTGCTCAGCTGAATCCGGTAAGACTGGAAGCCGACCCCAATAAAGTTGGGAAAAGGCTAGGCAGATTGATTGATTGGATAGATTATAGGCAGGAATGACTTTTAGCACGGGAATATGCTCCTTTGGGATAGTTTTCGACTTTCATGCGGGCAGAGCCACTGGCAGAAGCTAGTTAAGCATATTTTACTGACAAATAGCAATATATATTGCTAAATCAGTTTTGCTTCTTTAAAATTCCATTACTTTTCCTATTACATCCGACTTGATTTTGCGGTTTGGTACGGAACTTCTAAGTGGATAGTCCGACACGCACTTGGCCGGTTTTTTTTTAATACAAGTAGTTACGCGCCAACCGCTTCCTTATTTTATGCTGGACATTTTGTTGAATATTTTCATATACTTCATAATAATATTGCTGGTCGTAATCAGACGAAAGCTGATTTTAAAGCTACAGCTTTTGACAAAGTATTATAATATGCTTGCGCTTGGTAGGATATATCTTACAACAGAATACAACTTGAAAATTAAAGACTAATAAATAACGTACCAATATATGATATAGTTTGAATGCCGGTAAAACCGTTCAAATAACTGAAACTATTTTCTTTATGGTCCCCCAAGTTCAAGGTTCTTCGAAAGTGCCAAATTACACCTAATAATGTTACACATACTCGTACCTTACCCCATCACTTTATAAGGTACACCTACCTATAAATCCAACTTAATTACCAAACTCTTTGCAGTAAATAAAGTTGGCAATCAAGTTGAACTTAAGATTGTCGCTTGTAGTTAAACTAATGTAAATGGTGTGCGTCTTCGAAGTCAGGCAGGTAGCAAATTTTCCTGTTTGCGACTTACTAGTTACGCTTCCTTTGAATAATTTGAAAAGTTACCCCGTAAATATCTATGTCTCAGAGGTACTCGGGACTTATTAAATATTGTTACACGTTTAAACTAAATATCGTGACATCATGGTTGCTTTCAAGTTTTCCGACTGGCTAGGCATGTAATGTGTACGTGGTTTAACTATTTTCTTTTGTTCTTAGGGTTCCGTACCCGAAGGGTCCAAACGGGACCCTATTGCTGTCACTCGCGTGTCCGTCTGTGTGTCTGTCTGTCCGTCATCTGCCACACAAGTTTTACAGCCAACCGGTTGATGCTACAGTCTTCAAATTTTCACAGTATAAGTAGCGATGAGTAGCGGTGTAGTGTTTACCCAAAGCTATACAAATAGTCAAAAAATATTTGTAAATTGTTTTTAAGGGATACATACAGAAAAAAGTGGGGCGCGAAAAAAAAAATACCTGTTGCATCAAATGGGGTATCGTTGTTTAGTGCTTGATGATAAAAAAAAAAAACTGTATTTTTGGTTTAAAAAATCAAGGAGAACAAAGGAATGAGAAGCCACCAAAGTTGACTGTTTTTTTTTACAAAATTTTGTTTCGAAGAATTTTTAACTTGCTTATGAACTTGAAATTTGGTGATAATGTTTATTATTACGTATATTTTACTAACAAATACCAATAATATATTGATAAATCAAATATCTTTTTGAAATTTCCTCATTTGTAAGGTTCTGTTCCTCAAAAGGAAAAAAAGGGACCCTATAGGATCACTTCTTTGTCTGTCTGTCTGTACGTCTGTCTGTCTGTGCGTTGACACGCGGACAGGCAAAGAGATGGACAAACATTTTTCTTTGGAAAGCCTGGAGGTAATAAGTTTAAATTAATATCTCATACTTAGGTCTGCAACCCCATGTAATTGTGACAAATCAAACTTTTATAACAACCGCATCAAAAGATATCGCCGTTTATATCGTAAATTGTCAAATTTACTTAATTTAAGAATCGCAAGGGTATCAGCAACCTAAAGGTTACTGCCCGTTGATCTAGAATCATAAAATTTGGCAAGACGCAATGTCTTACGGCACAAGTAAAGGAAACTGTAAATTTGTACCTACGTCATAAAAAAATAAAATTGATATTCCGTCTATTAAGACCTTTTTTTCAGGAACGCTTGAAGTTAAAATTAATATGATATACTCAAGACTGCAATTTTTTGGATCTAAATCAACGCTATCAAAAGATACAGTGTTTTTTATCGTCAATTTTAGGAATCGCAAGGAAGCAAAACCTGAAACTTCCTTTTGACCTAGAATCATGAAATTTGGCTGTTAGCAGCATCTTATAGCACAGGTAAATGAAAAACTCCGAAAACCGTAAATTTGTAGATAAATCCCGAAATTAAAGAATTTTTAATCGATTACAAACTTATTTGCAGTTGGTAAATAGATCGATACTATATGATGAGATGTATGGGGACAACGGTTTTCCAACGGTAAAGTTAATTTTGTGCCTCAATCCATTTTACCTTTTGGTAGGAGCAATTTTTGGTGATTATAGCTAATGAACTTCAGTAATGTTATCTCATTATTTTGGTGAATACTGTACAAACAAAAAACCTAACTGCTTATTATTACTTATTATATTACATGCCTAAGAAGATGAACATTATCTTTGTTAATTTTCTGCATTTGTCATCCATTAAAAATATAATTAATTAATGAAAGTAATTGTATCCATGTTGAGGGGAGGGTACATACGAAACATTTAATGTTATACCAATGATTACTTTTGGGATTTTATAATAGGTATGAAAATATAGCACTGAAAATCTTACTATAAACAAATTTTGCATATTGCTATACCTGTTATTGGATTTATTAATTCTTTATTTAACACCATTTTCTTTGTAACATTTAGGAATTGTATACAAATCCTAGTATGTGTATGCATTGCCTGGGAAATGTGTGTATTCATTAATGTTAGAATTATCATTTCACTTATTTCCTAAATCAGCCCGGAGTTCTATAGATTTTCTAGGAATTTTATACTATGCCTGGTATTCACAGATTTCCTATAATATATATAAAACAATAGATTCACTTTCTATTACTAGGAACTTAAACATAACTGGCGAAATTTGGGAATACGCAAGACCTCTGCCTAACTCTTTGAGAAAAATATGCTTGATTATATATCATGGTAGAGTTGAGAGACGCTGTGGTGCCTCTGAAGCCACTCCTAAAGAGGAGCTTATCCCAATTGTGGAGTGCTCAGAGCTGGGTTGCGACAGTCGCTGTCTCCATGTCACCATGAGATCCTGCCGGCGCTCTGTCTGCCGAGCCGCGATTTGTCGCTGCAATGGAGTTTCGCACTGGCGTTTTGCCTCCGCGCGCCAATGCCATATTTGCGCTTATATTAAAATTGGTAAAGTAGTCAAAGTATACGTAAAAGGCAAATTATGATGCAATAAATATAATAATTTATTGGTTTCATTCGGTATCAATTTATATATATAACATATTGATATTGCAATTTTAATTAAAATGATGTTTGATACGTTATAGGAACATACATTTTTTTACTTTCCAACAAAGTGGCTATTATCTGTGACCTAGGCGCGTCATAAATGGGAGCAATCGGAGACTTGTCATCTGAAGCAAGTAAAGTTTACATGAAATAACGTTTTTTATTTATTTGGTTGGCCTATGCATGGAGTTGAGAATGTCTTATGTTATGAGCTCAGATTAGAGATTTCTCTAATCTGAGGTTATGAGTTATAGATAAAAGTATTTTTGATAATCTTCAGATGACAATGAAACAATGAATGATATTCTTCTTCCATAGCATTCCATTTAAATAAATAAGTTGTAGAAATAGCATTAAATTTATTTTGAGTTGGTAAAACAGCAGTGGCAGTATTTTCTGAAAAATGGGCTCCAATACCAGGTTTTTGGCGAATGCTTCTCATTCATCTCGTTTCCACGTGCTGTTTGATGTTGTAAAAGAATACAAAAACTATCAGTAGCAAACAATTCGCTATGAACCCTAGTCCAAAGTGCTCCATAACGTATTTTGCTTTTTTATTTTCGTTGATAATCAGGTATACATCAAATACAAAAAAAACTGTTTTTGTTTTATTTTATTTTTTTATCGTTTATTATTATTATTTGGAAACAGTACCGTTAAACTAGCAGCCTGAATGATGATATTCGGAGAAGTATCTCTTATTACATCATCACGATATTAATTATTCAGATTTTTGGTAACGGCTATTAGCTATATGTCTGTGCTGTCAGAATTACACAGTTATTCCAAAGTTCTAAGTTTTCACTGTCGCGGTCCACATGACTACTTTTTTTTAAATGCTTTTGTTTGCAGACAGAATCACAAAAATAAAGAATCAATATTTCAAAGCAAATGAAAACTTAACAAGTTTCCTGAAAGGCATAAAATGGAAAAAAATAAAATTTCGTCGTTTCCAGAGTTCCGCAATCTAAAAAGGAAAACGGTACTGTAATAAGATCACTCGTTTTTCTGTCATACTCGATTTTCTCTAGCTTGAGAAGGGTTGTTGCGCCGAAACGGTGGCGCACCTCCCCCTACGTGGTTATAGAGATTGCTACTACATTTCAACAAGTTGGGGCAAGAAATATTATGCTGTAATTGGCTGTTGAGACCAGTGGACCTTATTGCTTGGAATAAGTGGCTAGTAGGTATGTCACAAATATTCTTGAATAGCCATGTTTTTACAAGCTTTCTATTACCTTGCAATGTATGTATGTGTGTTCGGGTCAAATCTTGCAACTGAGTTTTAAAGTAGTTATCCTCAACTGATTAAGATTAAATTTTGCATAAACTTTTGGTTTGGATGACAATGCACGGTAAGCTAAAAAGGTTGTTAATTTTTTTTTATTGTAATAAAATATCCTTAATGTTGTTTGTTTAAGGTAATAAAAGTAATTTAGAAGAAATATGACAATGATAACCTACGATTTAATTATTTATTAATATGAAAAGCTTTTATTTAATTTGACTTGTTGTTTGAATTAAATCTTGTAACTGAATTTTTAAAAAGTTGTCCCCATTCAGTTATGCTGAAATTTTGCTTTCATGTTTGGTTTGGATGACAATGCACGTAAAGCTAAAAAGCTTGTATAAATAAAGTTTTTTTTTGTAATCGAAAATATTCTGAAACTGTGTACTCGTCTATTTAGAATGCCATGGACAGCCCACCGCAAAAATGTCTCGATCCTCAAACAACTTCAATTAGAGAAAGCGCAACAACTGTTTTCAGCCTGCCTGCAACGCTTAGTGAATCGTTAGATACTTCAGCTCAATTTCCAGCAGAGGCACCAATAATATGAAACGTCTTATGGTGACTGGGAAAATAGAGGGTAAAAGACCTAGAGGCCGAAATCCGAAACGGTGGGATCAAATGTCAGAGCATCTAGAGGTACCGATCAGCGCCGCATTCCACCAGGCTACGGCAACATCAGGCTGCTTATCGCAACAGATGGAGAAAACAGTTAACAGTCCGGTGTCACGATTCTGAGCAGTGAGAGAGCGATCACGAAGAAGAAGGTATGCTCGCCGTCATTTTACTCCAAACACATTTAGTTATAGGAACAGGAGTTCTAGAGACTATCTGCTACAGACAAACAATTTCATCTTTTTATATGCTTTCATTTGATTCCTGACTCGGTTTTTTCCTTAAAAATCTTATTTTAAACTAATTATTTAAAACTAAATACACAGATGAGACACTCGTCGCATCTATCCTAACAATCAGTTGCATGTCTGTACACCACACAATTATGCAGTAGGTACGTAGTTGAATAATAATTCCCCACTTAGTTAATTTCATAGTCATGATTGCCAGACTCGCGTGTTAAATGCTGCATGCGTTTAGTTTAATTACAGGCGTAACAACTTGCAAGTTATTTAAACTGTCTCCCCTTCAGCCTTTCAGCGAAACTCTCTTTACTCGAACGCTCAAGATAACTGTAGCTCTTTTAAAACTACTTTTTTTGAATGTTTCTACTTATTTTGAACGTTGATACCCTTTTATGTTTTGTTTTTCGGGTAAAAGCGATACCTTTGATTTCTTAAGTAAGCTTTGCTAGTACATTTTCAAAGCCTTAATTTAATGATGTCTGCAACGTAAACACAAAATAATGATATCTTATTTATATTTCGTGTCGTCAACGCTCGCTGAACGCCGATATTGTTGTACTACGGCGTAGCTCCACTACGGCTACGGTTTCGTAGCAGCGTAGCGTGCATTTTGCGCGTAGTAAAGCTTGGAACAAACGTTTGTATGTTGTATTGTACCTGTGTATACTACACTATTTTAAAATAAAAGGCTTTTCTGTCGTAGTTACGTCCAATATAATGTTTTATAGCCATTCACAATCGAAGGTCCGATTAATAAACCAACGATTAATTTGGATAAGAAACATCTAAATAATGAAATACACACCAATCTACTGTTGATATAAGAAAAATAAGAACATAAATAATAATAATGTGAACGGGAACGATAGATAAAACATAGTAGGTATATACTATATATTAGCTCGGCAATTTGTACGAGTCAACCGTGGTAAATGAATTACAGGGGTGCTCTTGTACGATGGTAAGTAACTATCTTCGACTTTACTGGTTACAGTTTATCGAGAATAAAACGTTGCATTAACTGGTTCCTTTTTTTTTGTTTTTTTTTAAATTGCAGTAATGAAAAAGATCACGAAGTATTTGGAGCATGTGTAGGTGAATTGACTTAAAGATCTCTTTATGATAAACACGCATACTTAATTAGCCTTGTTGTTAGCAGATAAATTAGAATAAGAAAGAGTTTTTTCGTTTTGTACTAGTTGTTATACCCTTTAGTTCACAAGGCTAAAGTCTACAACGAAGCCAATTCATGTAGATACCAAACACGAGTATTATAAGACTCATGAATATCCTATGCGCAAACAATCACAAAGACAGGCATCGTTAGAAGAACACAATAATGTCGAACCCTTATGTAAAAGTAAAACTGATTATGTTATCCGACTTGTTTTATTTTAGATCTCACTACTTTTGAATGGCAATTGAAGAAAAAAAGAACTGCGCCGCGAAACTTGTGTTTTATCCGACTGCCGAAGGAGGGTAATGTGTTTATCAGTCAAAGTATGTATGTTTGTTCCTATGTGGCATTCTGGAGACCAAACGCTTTGGCCGATTTTGATGATTCTTGTGTCAATCAATTCGTCTTACCCTTGCGAGCGTCACTGGCTACATTAAAATTGGAAAATAGAAAATGGCGGTTTTTGGGTGCCTAAGTTTGTAGTGGCCCAATTCTATTCTTCTTCTTCTAAGCCCATCGTGTGTGGTATCAAAATAAAGGTCTTTTAGAGGTGATTACAAAATTATATAACACTCATATGTTTAAACATACCTTATTCGCAAAAAAAAAGTAAACTAAAAAGTTATAAATAAATAAAGTTAATTCAATAAATCAAAAAACCCGACTGCTGCTTTAAAGCGAACTAAAAAGACGTAAACAAGAAGAAAATCATGCTGTGCAGTCGGAGGAGAAATCTGGTTTTGGTCAGCCAGCTCCCGAATGTGTATTTAGTTCGCTTCTTAAGCAGTCGATCGTTTTGATTTTTATATTTACATGTTATGTATTTGATGGGATAAGTATGTCTAGACCTCTCCCAACTATGTATCTTTAGGTTGGCTCCTAGCCTTATCGGATGCCGCTACCAGTATTAAGTATGCAGAGACTGTCACGCCAACCTCCATAACCCAGTAACTGGTTAGCACTTAACCGCTTCGCAAGACCGATTCTCAGACTTTCGGCATTCTGACAACCTGTAACAATTGTATCTATAAAAAATAAAACACTGAACCAAATTCGCATAAAGCTAGTCTACTGAATGCTTTTATTTGATGGCCCTTTTCCTAATAATTAAGTCGTACATACAGGAGAACTTAATTCCACGAGGCAGCCGTGTCTGTTTTAAGTACAAATTGAAGCTGCGAGTAATGCCCGCACCGGAGGCTTTTCCACGAACGCCATTAACAAACAGGCGAATATTAGTTCAAACTTACTCAAATCATGCTTATGGCAGGAAATGAACAGAAACGGATTTCTCAATTATGTAAACAATTCTTCTAAGTTTATTGTTAAGCAGTCATAAAACTAATATTTCACAGAGTTTAGCGCCCGCCAAGGTAAAACATAACAGCGCGAAACAGACTCCTTCAGCAAATCCTAAAATATTTTAAGTGTGATACTAAAATTATAACTCGAGTTAATTACCTCAGCTTGAGCTCGTTATCACCCCACCGTCGTTAATTTCTTATTCGATTTCGATCGTTAATAATGGAACTTAAAACATGCAAACTTCGCTTCAGAAACGTTCGCAACGAATCGAAAAATCTATTATAAAACACTTAACGCTAGGAAGTAGTTGGAGCACTACTCGCGATCACTTCACATTTATTTTAACGATAAAACTCCAATTATAAAACCTTTGTAAAACTCTTGTACAGCGTAGTGTTTGATTTTTACATTTAGGGGAGTTTTGGTGCGCATTCATTACACACGAAACGCCACAGGTAAAGTTTAATCGCTAAAAAATTCAGTTGAACAATATTTCAGCTTTATGAATTATATTTTTCAATCTGTGCTTATGCGTGCCCGTTTGCGAAGCTCTTAGCATTCAGCCGGCCCGACTGGTTACTTTATAGACAAATATTTCACTCTAACATACGAGCAACGCAAATAAAGCCGAGCATTTTTTCTCCACATTTATATTTTGCTCTGTCCTTTGAACTTGGCACTTTATTTAATGCCATGTTAGTTCTTATTTTTCCTCTCGGTCATACAATAGGCACCTTAGAGCGTTATACTTTGCACTTTAAAATGAAATTATTGTCGTACGTGGCCACTTTTAAACGTACATATATTTTCACACTTTCAACTCGAGTCGTTTCGTTTTATTAGTTGAAGTAGTGGCATCCCTAGAAGACTAAATAAGACTTAAGCGCTCTTATAATAGACACCGCTATTTGTCTCAACAAGCACAATTTAGCGTTCGACTTACAACTTAGTCTGCGAGTTAATATTCTAACAAAAACAAAGACGTAATTTCCCCGTCTTTGACTGGCTGAGAACTTAAGTACGACACAGTGCACCATCATTCTCTTGAAATGCTGACACTCTATTAAAGGCATCGGAGTGAATAAAATTGAACTAAAGAATACATAAGAGAACCTTGTGCTTTTAATGTGAAGTTTTCATGCTCCTTATATAGGGAAGTGACATGCAGAGATGACGCTTTTAAACATTGACGATAATGACAATATTCAGTCCCAGGTTGATTTCTAGTTTGGGGCACATTTTTTAACCCCAAAAAAACAGAATTAAAAGCAGCAAAAATAGCAGTTTTTCTTGCATCCGCTTAACAGTTTTCAGTTTTGTAGAGTCAAAAAAATGTACTGTACAGCCATAAGTCCTGAACAACTATAACACGATTAGAGTTGACTACTCAAACTAGCGGATCTCGCAGAAGTGCGATGTTATCGCTCATTATAAACACAATGATACGACAACTATAATTATGAGCATCTGTCTATGAAGGATGATTTTATGTACCGTGGAGTGGGTGCTCCACCGGATGCCGAGGGTCCTTCGCCCACAGTTTACACAGAACATTATTCGGTGATGCTCAGACTACTTGTCTCGAACCACTTAGTACCAACCTCAATTGAGCGAAAGCGAATTCAAATGTATTTATCGCTTAATACTACCGCCTTTTAAGCGATAATTTGTCAAAAAAATGTTCAGTCAGAGCTCTAAACGATAGCTGTTACTTGCTTACCATTTATGTGTTTTTTGCTTTTCGAACTCATTTTGCTGGAGTTTATTCCCGATTCAAAAAGCGTCGAATGAATCTGGGCGGTCTGAAAGGTAATCTCGTTTATATTTAAATACAGTCTCCATTAATATATTTTTCACATCGCTAATCGACTTAACTATCTGTAATTATAAACAGAATTAGTTCATTCAAAAGTTGCAGGAAATATCAATTTATCGTTTTTAATATCTGTAACACAGTACAGTTAGCTCGGTTAGAACTCATTAAGTATGATGAGAAACAGATGATGCAAATAGTATGGTTTGAATGTAATTAAATTAAAAATCGCTTGGTGGATTGCTTGCATTATGTGAATGCATCGAGCTTTTTGCCAACCCTGCAGGCAGAGGTAGTCATTCCGTGACCGCAAGCATTGTAACGGTTCGCGGGAAATAAATACAAATAAAAAAGGAATAATGTTTTATTTCAGCGTTGACAGTGCATCCGCAACTATTTTGGTGGGTAGGTGATGGGGTGGTGTTCCGGGTGGTTGACCCGATGCATTGACTTTTTCACGAAGGTGGGTTCATTCCAATTGTATTTTTGGTTGATACTAAAAATAACTTTCTTCCAGTCTTATCAAAGGGTATCATGTTAACCATCTACAGGGTTGTGCAGGTCAGATAGGCAAGTCACGCTGTGCAAAACTGAACCATCCAACTGCATCCAGAAAGCTGAACCTAACATGGATGGAAAAGGCCATGCAGGTGACAATGAAAACTAAATCGCTTAGGATCGTGATCTACTTAATTAATGCAAGTATCTGGATTTCTTTTTTACTTTATTATTGTTGTTCCTCAGACCCTAAACTAAATCAAACAACACAGGATACTTAAAAGAACAATTAACACACGTCAAGTGCTTTCTGGACAAGCAAAAGTAGTTATAGCACAAATGACACAAAAACGGAACATATTACTTCATAACATTTCTATCCTCTCTTATACGAGGTGCTTACGCGTTGTTAACGAATGCTTGAGAGTCGTATTGAGGACACGCCTTTTTGGCACTGCGGTCCAAGTGATACATGGCGCTCCCTGACACCGTAAATAATAGTAAGTGTTCGTATAAATATCCGCAATCATTGAGGGACACCCGCAAAGATATTCTTAGAACTTTGCCATTAACCAAACAGGAAAATTTGCCAATGTACTTTGCAAATAATTTTAATTTGTCTTTACCTTGCTCTTGGCGAGGGAACGATCAAATAACAAAGAAGAAAATAGGTTGGCAACACACAAAAGTGGATCGAATGAACAATTGGACGTATTAGTTTGCTGTTGTGAAGTAAATTGATTGGAACCGTACGTTTCTAACGGAGACGCTGTTAACAGACTGTGGGCGCAGCGGAAAAAGGCAGTAGGTAGGTACTTACGGGTGCAGGATTGGAGCTTTGAATAATAATGTCCTTCGATAGTTTTAGCAGTGGAGTTTTCACTATAGTTGAATGCTGGTAAGCCACCCACAGAGTCTGTTTGTCACACACAACACTTGTATTTGAGTTTTCTTTGAGAGCGAGAGGAACGGGAGCGCACACGCGTTACCGGAGTTGCGATTTTTTGACAACTGACGAGCGGAATAACCGGATGACCGGAAATAGGGGGTAGGAAAAGGTGTGCGCGGGAGTTAAGGATTGGTCCTCGTGTATTTGATTGAATGATATGAAATGAATGTAAGTGTTGCTATTTTAATAATTTGAGTGCGTGAGTAAATATTTATAATATTTAATTTATATTTTTAATATGGCGCAGACAACTCCCCCGGACTAGAGGTTTCCTCTAAACAATTTAAGAATTAAGATATTAAAAGAGAATAAAAGTAGTAATATTAAAAAAAAACAGTGAGTAATATTAAATTTACTGCGAAGGTAACGGACAAATCCGAACTACTGGCCTTATATATGAACCAGTCGCGGTTTTTACTTTAACTGTTCTTATAATTTTGTCCTTTCCAGGATAAACCACATCTACTATCCCTAGAGGCCAACTAAGAGGATGAGAGTGATTGTCTTTAATTACGACAATAGTACCTAACTCGATAGGTTTTGAGGCAGAGTTCCATTTTTCTCTTTCTTGCAAAGACGTAAGATATTCTTTATTCCAGCGTTGCCAAAATGAATGCGTTATTTTATTGAGTAATTGATAGCGTGATAAGCGATTATCAGCGATGTCGGTAACATCTTCAGCGGGTAAAAATTTGAGTGGAGTTATGTTTAAAAAATGATTAGGCGTTAATGTGGTAATATCGGAAGGATCCGAATTCAAGACACATAGAGGTCGGCTATTAAGCAAATTTTCGATTTGAACAAGCACAGTACTAAATTCTTCGTAAGTGAGTATTTGAGATCCTATGACTTTGTAAAGATGAGTTTTGACACAACGAACCCTTATTTCGCTGAGTCCGTTAAAATGCGGGCCATAAGGCGGACTATGCTTAAATTGTACGCGATGCTCAGACAATAACTGTTGACTAATATAATTAATATGCGATTTGGACTGTATGAGAGAGTAAATTTCATTGAGTTTACGTTTTGCTCCAATAAAATTGGTACCTCCATCGCTATATATTAGCGAAACAGGACCTCTGCGAGATATAAAGCGCTTAAAAGCGGCGAGAAATAAATCAGAACTAAGATCAGAAACAAGTTCCAAGTGTAATGCTTTAGTCGTTAAACATACAAATAAACAAATATAAGCCTTTTGGCTTTTGATTCCACGTTTGCGAATATGAGTTATGAAAAAAGGACCAGCGTAGTCAACAGCGGTGTGAACAAATGGTTTCACGTCTGAAACTCGAAAAGCGGGCAGATCACCCATTGGAGGGTAAGTATTTTTTGGATTGAGTCTAAAACACTTATTACATTTGTGAACTATTTGTCTTACTAAATTTCTAGCGGAAATTATCCAAAATTTTTGTCTTATCATAGATAATAAAAGAGCGGGACCTGTATGAAGATTAACGATATGATAATAACCAATTATGAGGTTAGTTACGCGATCTTTTTGCGGTAGTAATATCGGATGCTTTTGGCCGTAATCGAGTTGAGAGTGAGTAGGTAGGTAGGTGGAAGATTACCACCTACCTACTCGTAAGATATTAGAAGAGTCGATAAGTGGCCTAAGCTTTAAGACTTTTTTATTTATTGGTTTATTTAATTTTAAGTTGACCATATCTTCCGAAAAGTGTAAATTTTGGACATATTTTATGAGATATATTTCAGCGGTATCTAAATCTGAGATTGTTATAGATCCATGAGATTTAAGACGTTTAGAAAAGCGTAGAATAAATACTACGATGCGAAGTAATTTTGAGTAACTAGAGACGCGATCAATTAATTCTTGAATAGGACGAGTAGTTTCAGGTGGAATGACCTTAGCGGATAGAGTAGTAGTTTTCATTTCCATAAATTCCGAATTATTAGAATTAATTTCAAATGTTTTAATAGGCCATTGCCATATGGGAGATGAGAACCAATGAGGAGCGTTAAACCAAAATTCTAGTTTTGAAAGTAATTTCGGCGTTATAGGACGAGAAACAATATCAGCGGGGTTCTCTTGTCCATTAATATGAAACCAATGTTTAGCGGGTAATTTAGAATTTATTTCCGTTATCCGATTTGCGACAAATGTGTGAAATTTATATGCGGGTGAGTGTATCCACGTTTGTGTTACGGTTGAGTCAGAGAATGTGTAAATTTTGTCAATTTGACAGCGTTTGCTTAGAGTATCTTTACAGCGGTGAGAAGATTAGCTAATAAGAGTGCAGCGCATAGTTCCAGGCGAGCCAGTGGCATTTTATTGAGTGAAGCGACGCGTGATTTCGAGGTGAGTAGAGTAACAGATCCGTGATCTATATCATTAGCGCTGACCCTTAAATATACGGCTGCACCATAGCAGCGCTCACTAGCGTCTGCGAAACCGAGGAGTGTCACGTGAGTATCCGAAGTTATACCTACATGACGCGGGATTTTAATTTGTTCGAGATAAGTGAGTTCGTTGTGGAATTGATTCCACTTATTTTCAATATGCGTAGGTACTGGACTATCCCAGTCAAGTTCATGTTTCCAACATTCTTGAACGAGTAACTTCATAAATGCTGTCACGGGAGCGATAAGACCTAACGGGTCGAAAAGACGAGCGGTTGCGGAGAGAATTGTGCGTTTTGTGCATATGAGAGAAATAGCGTTAATTTTAAATTGAAAGGTGTCTTCTACAGGATTCCACTGCATACCTACAATTTTCACGTTTGAATTAGCGTCTGTGTCGAAATTAATATTTTGCGGATTTTTAAAGGAGGTATTATCAACTTTTGACAGATGTCCTTGATCTATGTAGTCTTGAATAGTGGCGTTATAATTTTTACGAATATCGGGATGCGAGTCTAATTTCTTTTCTACATTAATGAGACGTCGGTGAGAAATAGCGTAAAAATTTCCTAATTCAGAATATGAAGTTTTAAGCGGTAACTGTACAGTATATCTGCCAGTACCATCACGTGATTGCGTAGCGTTAAAGATAAGGTCACAGGCCTCATCATCAGGGCTCTTGTGAACTTTATCAGGGACGTTTTCTAATTCCCAAAAGCGTTGAGTGAGATTTTCAAGTGAGTTAGATGCGGTAGTGCAGAAAAAAGATTTATTATTATATGTATTATTATTTTGGAAGATAGGAGTGCGAATATCTAAACGTTTGTCACAATCTGCCCTACCCATGGCAATGTAACCTAGTGTAGTCTGTACAGCGACGACCGATGAACCGGGTATTGTAACCTTTCCACTTCCTAATAGGAACGGGAATAACTCGTTGCCAATTAGACAATCGATCTCGGCCGGTAAATGGAATGCATCATCAGCCATAGGTAAGTTGCGTAAGTGAATTAGTTTTGACGTATCTATAGGTAGACTAGGTAAGCCGTCGGTAATATTTTCTATTACGCGAGCATGGATAATATACGAGCAGCGTCAATCAAAGCGGGAAAAATAAATAAATTTCGTAAATCCAATAGCAGATATTTTAGATTGGCCTATACCAAGAATGGTTGAGTTATCAGGAGTAATGACTAAATTAAGGCGTTCACAACACGACTTTGTGATAAAATTACTCATTGAACCTGTATCTAGAAACACGCGAACCTTATTTGGATTCTTATTTTTATAAACGTATACAGAAGCAGTAGGTAATAAAACTGTAGTACTATTACTATCGATATTACAAGTAGAAGCGGTCATTGATAACGCAAGATCATTTAAATTTTGGCGCGCAAACTTATCAGCGGCGGCGGCGATCGAAGAAACATTCGACACGATCGCGGCAGGCAGAGCGGTAGTGAGGGGAGTGGCGCGGGGCGCGGGCTGCGTGTTGACACACTGATGGCTCAGCGGCGGTGCGTTAGGTTCGACTTCCGATCACGGGGACATCGGTTTGGTTTTGAAAATATTATGAAAGTTTTCTACGTGTAAGAGCGTATGATGTTTGCGTTGACATGTGGAACAAGTATTTATTGATTTACAGAATTTAGTATAATGGAAGCCGAGGCAATTACGACAGAAACGATGTTTATTTACTAGTTCAAATCTAGTACGCGGGTCTTGATTAACAAAAAATGAACATTTGTATAGAGGATGCGAGTTAGAATTATTACATATTTTACATGAGCGTTTTTGTATTGCGGGTGAATGAGTATTTGCGAAGAATGCTCGAGTAGTTTTAGAATTTGGTGTATTATTATTATAATTATTTGAGGAGCGTTGCGACAAAAAAGGTTTTGTATTTGAGCTAGGATTACGGAGCGTTTGTATTTTACTTTGTTCTTTAATAAATTTAGAAAGATGATCGAATGTAGGTATTTTAATATGTCTATGCGATTGCTCGAACAAGTTCACTACCTCCTTATCGAGTTTAGTAAGTGCGACGTGAGTAATAATAAAGTCTGAGAGATCGTCAATATTTAAACGGCGTAAAGCGGCTTCTGCAGAGTAAAATTGTTCGAGAAATGTATCGATAGATTGATTTGGTTTATAGTTTATTATTTGTTGTACGTAAATTGAAGCTTGTATTCGAGTATCTTGGTATTTTTCTAATAGAGAATTCCAAATTATAAGATAATTATTAGCGGTAGGTGTAATACCTGAACAAACGGTTAATGCTTTGCCGGACAAAGAACCTATTAAATATTGAACTTTTTCGGCGTCTGAGAGATGCAGATTATCGTGGATAAGACTTTTAAAATTCTCTTAAAATGGCGACCAATTATATGGCGATCCATCAAACGAAACTAACTTACGGGGCGGTAACTTGCGGTTCAACAAATCATATTTATGAGAATTATCTTGGGTGTTTTTAATAGAATTATTTTGTGTGAGTGTGGATGCTGTATGTTTTACGTAACAATACAGTTCGTCAAAGGATTGTAAGGCGGCGTAGTTCGGTTTTGCGGATGGATCATTTTCTAATCGAGCCATAACACACGAGTCCAGAGTATCCATGAAATTTGATCGTATAATATCTACCGATTGAATGCGTGCTAGAAATTGCGATTGAAATGTTGGATCGGAAACCTTTAGGCTAAGATCGTATATATTCTGCATAATCTGGTAAAGATTCTCCATCTTAGCTTCGAGAAGAGATAGTTTTGAGTAAACCTCGTGTTCATCATCACTGGCTGTCTTCCTTTTCGGTTGTCTTTTTGACGCCATTTTGAGAATAGGTATCTAGTAATAATATAACGTGCGTGGATGCGTTAAATGTTTTTAAATGCGTGAAATAAGCGTTAAATATATAGGTATGCGGATATCAAAATATGAATAAACAAATAATTAAATATCTAAAAGAGTGTGCGTTGGATGCTATTTAGCGAGGTTGCGGATTCGGTGCGAAATGCGACGTGAGGAAAGCGTTTGCGTATTGTGTGTGGTAAGATGAGTGATTGAGAGAGTATATTATGTTTTTTATTCGGCGAGAGGGACCAGAACTTGTGGGCGCAGCGGAAAAAGGCAGTAGGTAGGTACTTACGGGTGCAGGATTGGAGCTTTGAATAATAATGTCCTTCGATAGTTTTAGCAGTGGAGTTTTCACTATAGTTGAATGCTGGTAAGCCACCCACAGAGTCTGTTTGTCACACACAACACTTATCTTTGAGTTTTCTTTGAGAGCGAGAGGAACGGGAGCGCACACGCGTTACCGGAGTTGCGATTTTTTGACAACTGACGAGCGAAATAACCGGATGACCGGAAATAGGGGGTAGGAAAAGGTGTGCGCGGGAGTTAAGGATTGGTCCTCGTGTATTTGATTGAATGATGTGAAATGAATGTAAGTGTTGCTATTTTAATAATTTGAGTGCGTGAGTAAATATTTATAATATTTAATTTATATTTTTAATATGGCGCAGACACAGACTACATCATTTTATTGATATAATAAATGTTAAAAATGGATGGATGTGTGTGTGGATGTATGTTTGTTACACAATCACTCCAGATCGGTTGAACGGATCTGGATAAAATTTGACACAGATTAGATTATAGTCTGGAATAGCACATAGGCTATTTTTATTCCAGTATAATGTTCCCTTGGGATGATAAAACACTTTTCACGCGGGCGAAGCTGTTGGCAGAAGCTACGAGTAGTTATTAGTAAATACCTAACAATGCATGTTGGACAAAAAATAATATTTTTTTGGTGACACCATATTTCAAGGTAACTATAACATTTTAACTAAAATCAATTCAATTTATAACATATTTATAATGGGATCCCTTCTTTTCGCATAATGTTCTTTAGCCTAATATACTTCGGCATAACGATTTTGGCACAATTTGTTTTGGCATAATAATACTTTGGCATAATTTTTTTAGGCATACAATTTATGTTAGCATAATCATCTTAAAGACTAATTTGTTTTGGCATAAATTTGATTCGCATAACGTTAGTAGGCCTAATGACTATTAGCATAACGTTAGTAGGCCTAATGACTATTAGCATAATAATATTTAGGCATACAATTAATATAAATAACAAAAACAATTTTCATGCAAATGATTTATTATACATAACATTATGTAACTTAAACGATTTTTCAATCGCAAGATAACTTTTATCTGAAGAATATATTAGATGTTTTGACAGTTTTTGTATAAAAAAATATGTTAATCAGTTAACTTCTATTATGAGAAATAAATATGGAGGTTATTCCTCAGATAGAAGTTAACTGATTGAAACAGTGGTCCTTAATTATGTATAATTATTTATTTTAGGTGTATTTTTTTAGCAATTGCTTGTAAATAATATGCTAGTTTAGAAGTATACTCATCTTTTTTACTAATAATTTTTTCAATTCTTTTGGTTTTGTCCGTGTATTTTTCCTTTTTTTTTTGGTATAAGTGATGTTCCGACATCCAGTTTATCTATTTCAATGGTTTGATGTTTTATTTCTTGAACGATCTTTTTTGCCTAAAAATAAAATCCAGGATGGTGGTTTCCCACTAAATGTGCAAATCTATTGTGCCATGCCTCTGCATGATTTTGTGTCCTAGGTCTATTTTCCTTTTCTAGTAGATACGTACTCCAGACTTTGGGTGGAAATGGTGGTGGTGAACTTGTAGTGCCCCATACATAATTCTGATCAAACCAATTTGCTATAGTTTCTGTAACAATTAAATAATATTGTTGGTTAAAAATTTAATATTATGATGTGCAACAAAAGTTATTGACAGAACCGAATTGCTGCAAAACCGACTCTACGTAGTCTTGTTTGTCCTACCCCTAGAGTGTAATTTAAAATCGCGTAGGCGCGTAGGGTCGAGGCGGCCCACGGGCTGAGGAGCAGGCGGCTGCGAGCGAGGCGCCGCGGCTGAGGCTGGGAACAAGCCGAAGCTGCGGTGGTGAGCGAAAGCCGTCTGCGACGATTAGCACGCGTGGGGCCGCCGGAAACCCGCAGCGCCGGAGCCGAGACAGAAACCTTGCCTGCTGCATGCATGCTTGCTTGCATGCTGCATGCTTGTTTGCTGCATGCTTGCTTGCATGCTCGCTTGCATGCTGTATGCTTGCTTGCATGCTGTATGTGTAAATAAATTTATGCTTTAGGATATTATGCTTAAAAAAGTTATGCTTTAGAACTTTATGCTTAATAAATTTATGCTTTAGAATATTCTGCTTAATCATTATTATGGTTAGAGAAATTATGCTTAAAAAAATTATGCGTAAGCTGTTATGCGTAATTATATTATGCGTAAATATAATTATGCCAAACAAAATTATGCTAAGATATATTAGTCCTTAAAATTTTATGCAAATGGATAGGGAACCATTTATAATACCAGGTCTAAGTCAACTCTATTTATGTTTCCCGAAAACTTGTTTTAAAATAGATACAACACTTACAGAATATTAAACCAAAACATAGTCATCAAAATCCATTCAGCCGTTCGAGTGGGTGGGAACCAACAAACAATTTTATGGCACTTCCTTTTATATCGCACGGCTGTCACGAAGAGGTAAGCCTACCTACATATAAATAAAGAAATGGAATATACTTCGACCTTCTCTTTTATTATTTGTTGTGTGTTAATACGTTCGCTTTTTTATCTCTTTAACCCTTTAGTACCTACCCATCGCCTTCAGCCATAAAATAGTTTATGAACGTTTAACCAAGAAAAACTTCAAAAGGAATATTTTTAAATTGTTTTTCAGGTAAATCTTAATTTAATGAAAGAAAATAAATTGAAAATCTCCATTTTCAACCACGTAAAGGGAACGGCATCCCTTCTTTTCGCATAATGTTCTTTAGCCTAATATACTTCGGCATAACGATTTTGGCACAATTTGTTTTGGCATTATAATACCTTGGCATAATTTTTTTAGGCATACATTTTATGTTGGCATAATCATCTTAAAGACTAATTTGTTTTGGCATAAATTTGATTCGCATAACGTTAGTAGGCCTAATGACTATTAGCATAATAATATTTAGGCATACAATTAATATAAATAACAAAAACAATTTTCATGCAAATGATTTATTATAGGTACATAACATTATGTAACTTAAACGATTTTTCAATCGCAAGATAACTTTTATCTGAAGAATATATTAGATGTTTTGACAGTTTTTGTATAAAAAAATATGTCAATCAGTTAACTTCTATTATGAGAAATAAATATGGAGGTTATTCCTCAGATAGAAGTTAACTGATTGAAACAGTGGTCCTTAATTATGTATAATTATTTATTTTAGGTGTATATTTTTAGCAATTGCTTGTAAATATGCTAGTTTAGAAGTATACTCATCTTTTTTACTAATAATTTTTTCAATTCTTTTGGTTTGTCCGTGTATATTTCTTTTTTTTTTGGTATAAGTGATGTTCCGACATCCAGTTTATCTATTTCAATGGTTTAATGTTTTATTTCTTGAACGATCTTTTTTGCCAAAAAATAAAATCCAGGATGGTGTTTTCCCACAAAATGTGCAAATCTATTGTGCCATGCCTCTGCATGATTTTGTGTCCTAGGTCTATTTTCCTTTTCTAGTAGATACGTACTCCAGACTTTGGGTGGAAATGGTGGTGGTGAACTTGTAGTGCCCCATACATAATTCTGATCAAACCAATTTGCTATAGTTTCTGTAACAATGAAATAATATTGTTGGTTAAAAATTTAATATGATGTGCAACAAAAGTTAGTGACAGAACCGAATTGCTGCAAAACCGACTCTACGTAGTCTTGTTTGTCCTACCCCTAGAGTGTAATTTAAAATCGCGTAGGCGCGTAGGGTCGAGGCGGCCCACGGGCTGAGGGGCAGGCGGCTGCGAGCGAGGCGCCGCGGCTGAGGCTGGGAACAAGCCGAAGCTGCGGTGGTGAGCGAACCGTCTGCGACGATTAGCACGCGTGGGGCCACCGGAAGCCCGCAGCGCCGGAGCCGAGACAGAAACCCTGCCTGCTGCATGTTGCCTGCTCGCTTGAATGCTGCATGCTTGCTTGCATGCTGCATGCTTGCTTGCATGCTGTATGTGTAAATAAATTTATGCTTTAGGATATTATGCTTAAAAAAATTATGCTTTAGAACTTTATGCTTAATAAATTTATGCTTTAGAATATTCTGCTTAATCATTATTATGGTTAGAGAAATTATGCTTAAAAAAATTATGCGTAAGCTGTTATGCGTAATTATATTATGCGTAAATATAATTATGCCAAACAAAATTATGCTAAGATATATTAGGTCTTAAAATTTTATGCAAATGGATAGGGAACCAAAGGGAACACACGAAAATCCGCATTAAGCATTAAAAGCTTTTTCAGTTTGCCAAAGAAAACTAAACTTGATAATTAGATTTCATTCATCCTTTGTATAATTGAAAAAGTACTTACACGTACGTATATTTGCTTGCCCGTCGATGTTTCTTTATTTACGTGGCCTCCACCTCTTCTCACAACTGTGAAGTTCTTATAGACGCACGCTGATTTAATTAGTGTTGTTGGTACAGTTGGTGGTTCTTGCAAATAATCTGAGTTTATCTCCAAGGGGCGCCTCCACACTACACGCTCTGCTCACAAACTCCTGCCTTTTTGCCGACTTCATTCTTTATATTTATTAGACTCGTAAATGTTAACTCTTCACTTTAAGCTAGGCGTTAATTAATTATTAAGCACTGTACTGAGCAAAGTTCTTTTGACTAATTAATTGGCTTTCCATTTTAAAGTCTGGAACAAAACAAAGTTTAGTTCTTAAATTTGATGGAATGTTTTCTGGGTTTCGGTGCTCTTGTTCAGGTTGGATGAAAGTTTGCAAACCAGTTAATAAGATTGTTTATTAAGTATCGTCTGTAAGGTATTAATTCTAATCTGTTTCCAATACTTATGAGTAGGTATAATTCCACACAACGATCTCTCTCATAAACCACAAGTTTTCTTACTTAAAAGAGGCTTTACAACCCTTTCAAACAGAAAACTTTCTTCATTGCACCCTGAATACAATAAGTAGCTCTCCCCTCGGTCTGAATTTAAAATACCTGATAACACAGCGGCTTTGAGAATAAAGTAACTTTATCGATAATAACCGCATTTCCTACTTTTACCTTGCAAGCCACTCTGGTTAAGTAGATATTTATGACAATGGCACGGCGTAATAGGAACTCCTCTGTCACATTACGGTTTCACGTTATGAAATATATCCGCAACCCTATCGCGGTCAACACACTTCGACTTCTTTTCAAATGGAATTTAGCATTTATCTACTAGGCGCTCACTGAAAGCAAAATAACATTTCTATTAAAAAATTGGTTGTTTGTAAAGTAGGTTTACGATCGAGATGTTTACGTGATAACGTCTTACCCACATATAAACCTATGTTATGATAAACACATTTTGTTTCACTGTTAAACATTCAACGAAAACTTAACCGCACGAGAAAATCTCCATTCGTTTGTATGCCGCTAGAGTGAGAGAGACGGAAGATCGGTCCACTCACTCGAACGCTATGCCAGCCTCCGCTCGTGAGGATTCCGCGTGACAAGTTTCACGGAATGACTGGCAGCGCTCGAGATGAGACGGGAGATCGGTCCGTCTCTCTCTCGTTATACCTGCGATCAGTGTTGCCACCTTGGTGATTTTGTCACTAGATCTGGCGATTTTTCAGAGCTCTCAGCGATATTTTTTCATCGTTTAGCGACTAATAAATTTTTAGCGATTTCTGGCGATTTTTCAATATGGAATTTGGCAACACTTATTTGAGACGAAAATTTTAAAAATACCTCATTCTTATGCTGAAATTGAAAGAATTTTCAGTGTTATGAGCATCGTTAAAAGTAAATTACGAATCAAAATGTCCAGTCCACTACTTAACGCCATAATTTTTATTACAAACAGATTGAAAGTTTTGAAAATTAAATGCTTTAATTACGAATTGCCTAGCGATGTCATTGTGGTTATCGGCAAAAACGCAAAGTACTCATTTAAAGATCTATCATAACCAAAAACATCTTCAGCGCCAACGTCGGCGGCGTTTATGGATGATGAAGATATAATGGAAGATAACTATCATATTTCAAAATCACGAATTTTAACCAAGTCTGTTTTTTCCCTTTTGACTGTTACAAAATTACTTTTTTTTTAATATCAGACATTTAAAGTACTTAATTTTAATAAAAACATTTTAGCGAGAACTGGTGGTTTTTTTTCAAGCCAAATTGCCAAAATATGGCGACATTTTACACTGCATCTAGTGACAAAATAATTTTTGAGATGGCAACACTGCCTGCGATCGCGCTCGTGAGGTTTTGGTGTGACCATAGATATAATAAACAAGGAGATATGCCCGGTAGACGAAAATATATCGGAAACCTGTGTCTCCAGTTTGCCCCTACCACACGGCAACTATTACACATGCAGTTCAGTAAAAACAATAGATACGCAGTCGCGCACACACACGCATTTCTTAAATCAGAACGTACTACACAATAAATTATAAACCTTATCCCTTCAAGCACAGCGTGTATATACCAATCACCGTACAAATTACGCACACAAAAACATCGGTCGCTATCGTTGTGCTATGCAAAAGCAATTTATTTTACATACACGCTAGTGATTGACTAAATCGGAAACTTATCGATTCACCCATTTATTATTGTACAATTTTTTTTGTTTACTTGAAAATAAATAAAAAAACGGTTTAAAGGTACCGGTAACGGTAAATAAAGTAAACCAAAAAATTCAAACAATCAAAAATCCGGTTACTTTGGTTTAGGCTTTCATAGCGTAATGTTTAATTTATTTTTAATGTAGCAAATTTTAATTGTTTTGTGCTGCTAATATTGTTATTATGTTATGAGTCTGTTTAACTTGAAATAAATAAATTGAATTGAATTGAAACAGGAGGTATTGTTGAACCCTGCTAGTGCTATGGTGTTTAATCACTGACCTGTAAAGTGGAGGTATTTGTGCAGCACTTGACACTTTGATATTATTGGGGTTGCATTTTTTGTCAAAAAGTTGGTTACGCATTTCTCTACTACACTGTAGAATAATCAAAATAAGTAATACACATTATTTCGCATCGATTTTCCAACCGGTTGAAAACGTTTGACAAATTGAAAATAAAATATAATAACAATATTTCATTCGTCATCGACATTGTTATCGATAGCCTACGTTAGTGGATCTGCACAAGCACATCACTAACTCGTCGCAAGGAGCAGCGGCCGTACTACGCGATGCATCCGCTCAATGATGTATCGTTTTGTGATTTTTACATTGCTTGTCCAGTCACTTAGCGACAAACTTAGGTAATGGTTAGGAAGCAATGTATTTAATGCAAAAATAGTACAGTCGCTGTGATATTTCAATACAAAAATAACATAGTAGAACCAAGAAATATTTTACGATATGTTGTTTTTCATGATTTTAAAGACAAATATAGTGAAATACTTGTACTCACTTATTGTAAGTGATTCTATGATTTACAAAGTTTTGGTTTAGGCTTCGCTTTTTACAAGAAACCACTGAACAACACAGCATTCTTGTAATTTTTCACGATGACGGTCGAAAGCGCACTGTTTAGCGGAGACCGGCCATTTGCCTGTGACATGCTCAGTCAGCCCACGTCGCGCGGACACCGACACGCCCCCTTGCCACTTCTCCTGTATTTTATATTTCTATGGGTGTGACACAAGTTTCTGAACATGTCACCCGACTAAAACGATTTTAAAGACGTTATCACGTCAAAAGATATAAAAGCAACGTAATTTTAGTAATACGCTACGCTACCGAAAACATTTTCATTTGAAATTGAACATGACAACAACCCCAAAAACGAAGGCAAAAAATCTGCAATTTTATTATATTTTTTTCCATGGTTTATCTCGAAGACTATAACAGTGTTATCTTTGACATTTCTTGAATGACAAAGCGGGGCGGCTCAATAACCATCCAATTTGCATAACCTAATTTCTGGTGGCTGCGTCAAATTGCTGACAGATCTCAGAGCCTCTACGATCATAATGGATGGGACGTCGATTCCGATAAGACCGTAAACTGACAAGAATATATCTGGTCATTAACGTACGCTCTGATGTTACTAGTCATATATCGGTTACTATCCACACGAGCTTAAATAGGTACTTCATACGTGGGTATAGCGCCATTTTGCAGAAATGCCGAAATAAAGTGAGCTTTATTTATTTAAACTTCATGTACAAAGAGGGCAAATATGTGGACTTAATGCCACAAAACGTTAAGCAGCAGCGTGTAACATTTTATATTTTAATTACTGACAAATGAATGCAGTAAAAAAATATGCTTGTGGCCAAGCAGACAAACTGGTCGTTGTTAAGTCTGCACACCTATCTCTTTTGACGACTGTACAAATTACCTACTTTAAACAATTGCAAAATTGGGCCACTCAGTGACCACAGTATCTGACCACTCAGCTTGTCCCGTCCCGCAGTCCCTCTTATTTACTGGCTGATGCGAACGGCAGATTGTTGTTATGGCCACATCTCGATCTGTCCCGAATGATATACAAAAACGTTAAGAATCTTTTTCATGTTAATGCTTATCTGTGTTTCTTTTTCCTCTTGGGACATGACTTTTCGAGGAATTGGACGGTAGCCTTGTACATTGTACAAGGCTATCGCGTAGGCGTCCAATTAATACCTAATTAATTAATTGAATAATTAATAATTATATTATGTGTATCTTAATGAAAAATATCACGACTGTATTCCCAGAGGGTAGAGGCACAACCATATTTTGAAATTGAATAGGTGGCGAGTCTATGATCCATCATCATCATCATCATATCAGCCGAAAGACGTCCACTGCTGGACATAGTCCTCACCACATTGACCGGTCCCGTGCGTCCCAGATCCAGCGGATCCCACGTTCACTAGGTCATCGGTACACCTGGTGGGAGGCCTTCCAACGCAACGTCTGCCGGTTCCTGGTCGCCACTTCAGAACTTTCCTGCACCATCGACCATCCATCTTGCGAGCAATTTGCCCTGCCCACTGCCACTTAAGTTTCGCAATTCTTCGGGCTATGTTGGTAAATCTGGTTCTCTTGCGGATCTCTACATTTCTGATTCGATCACGCAAGGAAACGCCGAGCAAAGCCCTCTCCATTGCCCTTTGAGTGACTGTTAGCTTTCTTATGAAGCCCATTTTGAGCGACCACGTCTCAGAGCCATAGGTTATCACTACGGTCGATGTACAAATCCAATCTCCGTAATGCTACTGAGAAACTAAAGGTGGAAAATCATAATGAAATACAATTTATTTCATTCTTTTCCGGTCCATTTCCTAGGAATTGTATATAATTCTTGTTTTCATACATTTCCTCTAAGTAAAAGATACACTGCCTACAGACGACACAATCTAAAGGTTATTTATACTAGGTTATTTCTACTGCCGAGCATGTAGTTATATGTTAAAGAAAAAAAATATTTTTCTTTATAACCAGAAAAGTATGAAATAAATTGCATTTCACACATTTCCTAGGAATTCTATATTATTCCTAAAAGGCAATGGGGTATCTGTTAAAAACAGGATATCAGCCCGTTACAGGGTAAACGAGGGCGCGCGGAGTATTGGGTATTCAATCGCTCGCGTGATCGTTGATTGGGTTCTGATAGAAGAGCTCGTGGCTAATTTATAACAGCCGCACGGGTCAATCTTCAAGGCTAAGCAACGCTTGCCGAGGTTGGTCCGTGGATCGGTGAACATCTTTACATATCGAGATTCCTCCGTGCCTAGGCAAGCCGTTGGTCGTTACAGACAGTCAAAAGCCAGGAAATCTGACATCGGTCTTTCCAAGAGGTATCGCTCTATGTAAAACACTGGTACTCAGGCGAATCCGGTAACACTGGAAGTCGACCCCAAAGAAAGTCTAGGCTGATTGATTTAATTAGTTGTTGATTGTGTTATAATTATTTTGAATTGTTACTAAGTCTATTAAAGATTTAATGTTTTATAAACTGTGTTGTCTTCCCAAAATAAATAAATAAATGTGTGACCAGTGATATTTTAGGATTTCATAATATTGGATAGGGTTAAAAATATTACACTGAGAATCTTAAAAAAATATTATTGGATTTATTTATTCATTATTATTGTACCGTATGGTGTCGGACGTAAAGAATTTCACCATCCCATGTCCGCCCGTCGATGACGTAAGAGGCGACTAAGTGGCAAACCGCAATGGGCAGCTGCGTTCTCTGTGTATTTGTAACAACCATACTGCGATCGCCAGCCCACCTGCCAAGCGTGGCGATTACGACAACCCCCACGCCATGAATATTATGAATAAAAAATTGAGGTTACGGCATGGCAATGGGTGCTAAGAATCACTGGACGCGATCCGGCTACCCCAACATACACCGAGGCCTTTTATTTTCCTTGTAGAAATGCTCATGCATACTGCACTACCACGGGGAGATAGTGCAGTTATGTGGGACTCCAACCCACTAAAACAGCACGGTGTCCGACTGTGCCGATTATGGCGGGAACACGGGCACGCGTTAGCAATCACCGCGGACCCGCCGCGGGTGTCCGTCATCGGAAACACCGACGACTGCACCTGAAAAGTTTTGGAATGGCGACTGCGAACTCAGAACTGGAAGAGGATGCGTTGGAAAGCCTCCCACTAGGTGGATTGATGATCTGGTTAAGGTTGCGGGAACCCGCTGGATGCTAGACGCACGGGATCGGACAATGTGGCGACGCCTGGGGGAGGCCTATGTCCAGCAGTGGACGTATTTCGGCTGAAATGGTGATGATGAATGATTATTCATTAATATTTTACTAAACACTTTTCCTTGAACCGTTTAGGAATTTTATATAAATCCTAGGATATGTATGCATTTCCTAGGAAATGTGTGTATTGATTAATGTTAGAATTATGATTTCACACATGCCCTAAATAAGCCTGCAATTCTATAAAATGCCTGGTATTCAAAGATTTTCTATAACATATATAGTGCGGACGGCAAAAAGGTATAAGTTAATTATCCCAACGAATTATCTTTGTTGGAGGTCAGGAGAGGCTATGATCAGCTCGCGGTAGCATGTAAAATTCTAAGGAAGTATTGACTGCCCTGAGCTACATGACCTTTTCTGCCGACTTTTTGTGCCCAGCAAATACGTTGGGCACCGTTAGAGTCGCCGTCACGACCTGTTCGCACCACCGTCAGCCAGAACGGTCGCTAGAGCTGAATCCCCAGTGTGTCGTGTTTTGAAGATGCTCAATGCCCTCTTGACTGCCAATCCTGAATGTGATATGTTTGCGGACGAATGGCATAAAATAATGCGTGCATGTCTGGTGTTCTGTGAGAGAAAGTATGCGAGGGTGTCCACTGTTCCATGCTAATTGTATTGTTATTTTTGAATTATGAATTATTGATTGAATTATATTTTAATATAATTATCGATACATGTCCACTCCACTGTGCTACGTTAACTATATAATATGTGAATTGTTTAATTATCTTATGTGACATAGTTGTCAACATTGTTATGTTTCACGATTTTTAAGTTAATTAATGTAATTGGTATCTGTATCGTTTTAGTTAACTATAAATAAATAATAAAGTTAGTAGACTTTTAACACGTTTTTATAACTGCAAATCTTCAATATCAAGGAAATAGTTAACCAACAAAGATCTTAATCAATACAACGATTTTGTACCAAAACGTATAAGAACACTTCGACAATATGGTAAAAGATAATACAAACAAAAAATGCCCATTCCATTGTTTGCCAAATCACTCATGTGTTTTGTTTGATGTTTCGGGACAAAGTGTGTAGCTTTATCTCTGTTTGTAGCCCATGGGATATCGTTGGACAGAAGGCCCGATATGTTTCGGAATTGAAGGCCTGCGTTACGCAGTAGACGGTTATGTGAGTTGTACTCGATAGTTAATCGGTGAAGCCTCTCGACATGATTGAGTTTAGTGTCCGTCATTGAGGTCAAGTGATTCTTGAAATACGTAGTGTACGTACATTTATGTCTAGGTATATCTTATGCCCACGTCTATCCATCAAATTGAACCATGCACCTAACTTCGAAAGCCCGAATTGGTTTATGAGAAATGCAATGTTTTTATTATGAATTTCTTGGTGAATTTATTTTTGATGAAGCAGTCCGTCCTGCGGTGATTCTACAAAGCGGTATTTATAATTCTAAAAATCAACAGCAATTCATTAAACGTGTTGGTTAAATTTAGGCTTCAGTTGAATTCGAAGCTGTTGAGGTTATCCCGATAAAATGTACTAGATTAAAGCCGTTAACGACCTTTAAATAATATGAATGTTACTGACAAAATATATTATTCGGATAGTTAGTAATTGTTCAAGTAGTTAGTTTGGAATTTACAGACTGTGCTTGGTTTAATAATATTTTGAGGCGATTAGTGTAACTAGCACCTGTAGCCAAGTTGACAATCGATAACGCTAGTAGAAAACGAATCAATGTATGAGAATGAACGTTATGTCACGTGGTCAGACCATACAAATAGAATGCGTTAACGATTATAGAAAGAGATTCGATACGAAACGTTTGTTACTTGGCTGTACTATTTCTAGATACATACTTAAACCATTATGTTTGAATAGTATTTACCTTAGCTAGCCAATTTACTATGGGCGGTCGTCTGTTGTTTTGCTATTGTGTTCAATCAAACAAGAATACAATAATATCGACGACGCTATTTCCAGATTTCAATAAAAGTTACAAACGTATTTTAATCCAACATTCCAAAATAAATACGAACCGAAATAAAAGTTCCTTCTCTTTTTGTTTTACATTTTGGAAACAAAATAATACTAAGACGCTTTCTTTACAGTCTAGAGCTATCGATAAAAATCTATTTTCTTTAGATATATTCAGCTGAGAATGTTTCACAGCTCGTATCATGGAAGTAGGTGCAAGTCTCGAAAGGATTTAGTTTCGAAATTCAGTTTCTGTTCGAATCTTCATGTTTGCACTTAGCTTTGCTATTTGAAGGTAATTCCTAGCATCTACAAAATTCCCACTTAAATAATTTTGTTCAAGATCAGGATTCCGTTCCTTGGCTACCATACTTGAAACACGTAAGGAATTAAGTTAAAATGAAACTTAACATTTCAGCTTCCGTTGAGTTGGGTTAGAGCTAAAACGTTGGAATAACAAGTTGTAATAGAGGGCGGGCTGTAACTAACCGCGTACGATTGAATTAGGAAAGAAGGTACGTATGTATTGCAGTCTTAAGCGCTGTCCACACATTTTCGAGTTCCCCTCGCTGACGGAACACGGCAGAAACAGAGAAATATCGTTTACGTACGATTTGTACGAACTTGTTGACACATCTCCGTATCAGGAGGATCCGGATCGTCAGTCTCCCGGAACGCACGGACAGTGCTAACCGATGTTTATCTCCGTGGACGTCATTTTGTGCAAAAGCAAGTGCAACATGAATACAGAAAGGATGATAGAATTTGTAAGACAGAATAACATACTTTACGATCTTTCTAATCCAAATTATTTGAATCGGGTTGTAGTTGTAGTCTGTTTTGGTGGCTAATACACACCGTATTAGCCACCAAAACAGACTACACTGATACCGATTTCCCTGATATGTGTGAACACGGGTGACGGATGGCTCGTCCTGACGGGAACACTGAAACAAACAACTCGGAACTCGGATAGACCTGACCTGGAAATTTGTGGACAGCGCTTTAGTGTGTAACTTCCACCATTGTGAATAGGTGAATAGGTATAGGAAATGATCCTCTACACACGTAAAACTGCAGCATTTTTTAATTTTAAGGCAGAAACATATTTAAGTGTCGAGGCGTGGCGTGGCGCGTGATTTGATTGACTAACTCGTTGTGATATGACTTAGGCTTGAACTGATTCGTATGATCCTGCGCCACGCCACGACACGACACAGCAATATGTAGAGAGCTTCACAAGCCATTTTATGTGCTTAGATCACAGCTTCGCAAAAGTTTGTAGTTAGAAATTCCAAAACATACCCACGAATACAACTCATACATACTTGTTGTTTCCGAGCCCCTGTTGGACGTTTACGACTCACAAAAATAGTTTAAAAGTATCCTTATTCTGAACTGAACAACTGCCCGGCAACACATAACTATTCTGGAATTATGGAAAAGCATTTAGTTTGAACATTGCGACATTTCAATAGTCAAAATTTGGCACAATGCGGTCGGACTTAACACGGATTACACGCAGTGATTCCGCTCCCAAATGAAGCTATATCAATTGCTATTGATTTCGAACATTTCCTATCACGTACAATTGTCGGACATTTAAAAGCAGAATTGTCTCCAAACCATTAAAATCCTGTGGACGTATTAACATTGTATAGTCAAATGCGAGTGGAATGTGGTAATAGAAAATGTATTATAAAACTATGCTCCAGGCTCTGTCTGCATGGAAATCAGATACGTAACTATTTTTTGAGTAATTGGATCAAGTTCTGTTGGTTATTCCTACCAAATGTAGTGTTGTCAAATAGTAAGAAAATCTATTTTAAAGCCATGATTAAAAACATCTAAAATAACACATCTAACAATAACCAAGCATGATTTTGTCAAAATTCGTGACCTTTTGTTTTTCTTTTTTTGTTCAAGAAAAATAACGATCCGTCGTAGATATCAATCAGGCACTGTTGAATATCGTTGGACAAGAAATCTGTATTCATGTGTTAGCTAGCAGTAAATTGAATACGTCGTGAACCGCGGGCTCAGTCAGGAATCCGAGGGGAAAAATTAAATTCCTACAGACGACTAGCGCGCCCACTGCGTGCACTCACGTGCTACGGACAGTGTCACCACAGATAACGAATATAAAGATGAGACAAGAAAACATAAAAAGTCGTGTATTTGGAAAAAAAAGTTGAAATAATTTAACACAACATTTGAAAATCACAAGTCGTCAGCTTTCCTTTCATAAAAGAAGTCACCTTGAGAATATGACATTGTAAGCCCGTAGGCTAGCTTGATCTAAAGATAATTCCCAATTAGATACCAAACAGAAAATAGTAAGCATTCCCCGAAACATAATTCAAAGAACAAATCTCAAAGCCAAGTAAACCGCAAAGCGCTTTACCATCAGATCTTTTACCAGATTTCCAAGAACTATCGTATTAAGCTAAAAGGTTATCTAATAACTGGGCCTGTCTAAAATAAGGAGAAAAAGAATTTAAAAGACTAAAATCTTCAGCAAAGTGAGCAATATGAGAAGAGGCTCAAGGCGACTCATTGTAATCCGGCTCCGTTGTGCAGACACTTCATAATATTCTTTTTGTAATGCAGTCAAAGTGGGGCGGCGGCTTAGCGTCCGCTGTAACTTGTAAGGCGCTGAACAAAATTAATGGCTTCCCAGCCTCCCTGCTGGGCTCTTGCGCTTGCAGGCTTAATCCCGGCAACACGTGATGCAGTGCCCGCCGCCGCCTTCGATCACGGCGGAAAAAACGTTCCACAAGTTTTCCGTTAAGAACTTCCTGAACTCTCAAGTTTTATGCGAAAAGGCAACGTCTTCGTCAGCGAATTATTCAGTCTTTTTTTTGATCGACGGCGGCGGAAGTTTTGTAAATCTTTTTAGTTTTGTGGCTTGTCTAAAAACTGAATAATGGTGAATATACCTTGATACAATAACAAAAATTTAACATTGTAAGTCACAGTTCTTAAAGGCTTGGCTTTCTGTGCTACACGTTGGTTTAAATTTTGGTACACGAAACATGGGATATAATTGCACCTGTTTTCAAGCCCGTGCTTGCACTATAGTGCTCGCCAAACTTCTGGGCCGCCCTGAAGTTAACTTTCCGATGCGCAAGGCACGAAACGGTGCTGTTTTTGTATGAGATTTACTACTGCGCAGCCATTGCAGCCAACTTCAGGGCGGCCAAAAAGTTTGGCGAGGACTATACAATGGTTTAATCCTTAAACTAGGTACCTAAATCCTAGATTATGTCTAACATTTTACTGGCAGAACACGCGCTTGCACTTCGCTGGCCAAGTTTTAATAGAACTTGGATGTATAAATCTATGCAGCCACATACATTACTCGGTCACGTTCACAAACTCTGCATTGGATCGTAACTAAACACGTAAACACTATCATTTATTTTATTTAAACTCGGACTGACTATGTAGATGTAACAGCTAGGTATTACGTTTTAGCAATATTGGTCAATGTAACATTTATTGTTATTCTTAATTTCAAAACGGACAATACAATGTGTCCGTGCATGTAGTAATGAAACTTAAAGGTAGTTAAATACACTTAATTTTATCGATAAAAACAGCCCACCTAAGGAGTCCAATCCCACTTTCAGGGTCGTCCAGATACTAAGAATTAATACTACAATACGAATTTAACCAACTTTTGTTTCTACCGGCGATCTAATTAAAATGTAGAACATTAAAGCTGCTATTGTGGCTTAAATATGATAGTTAGATAAGTTTTCTAGCAGATTTTTTTGTAGGTAATAATGAGTACTTTAATCATGTAGTACATAGTTTTTATGTATCATCAATAGTTTTCTTAGCGCACGCCAAAGAATAAATTTTATGGGCAAAATTTTGCTGCTTTAGTTTATATTATTGCAATGTTCATAAAGATCTTTATTTTTTCAAATAAGTTATAGCCTTTTATTCTTAGCCACATTATTCTTGAGTATCATAATACTCAAGAATAATGTAGCTTTCTATTGGTGAAAGAATTTTCAAAATCGGTTCAGTAAATCCAGAGATCTCAAACTCACAACATCACAAACTTTACCTCTTTATAATATGATTATGTAATATAAGTATAGATAGATGTACAGAAACATTGTATATTTTTGATCCCGTTTTGAAATTAAGAATAACAATGAATGTTTACATTGATCAATATTGCTACAACGTAATACCTAGCTGTTACATCTACATCGTCAGTCCGAGTTTAAATGAAATAAATGATAGTGTTTACGTGTTTAGTTACGATCGCATGCAGAGTTTGTGAACGTGACCGAGTAATGTATGTGGCTGCATAGATAATACCATTCTACAACGACCTAAATCAATACTTGTATTTTTATTTATAACCAATATGTTTAAATAATAAAAAACACATAGTTTATTGTACAAGTTTCATTCAACATTCGATACTTTGTAAATATGCAATTACTAGAGTATAAAAACATGCGAACATTATTATGTACCTATCGTTAACAACATTAAATCAATTCTGACCAGAGTTACTCCGGGGATATAACTGTTCGCGAATCATAAGCTCGTATTTATTTAAATTGATTAAATTGCCGCTGAATAATGAAACGAGTTACTTTCATTAATAATTGATTAATCGGATGCACAGATAATTCAGAATGATCAAATTATGTAATCGTATGAGCATTTCAGCCGGTTTGCTACGCGGCTACGCATGCTACGCGACTACAGCTACGCGGCTATGCAACTACTGCCCACTGTTTTCACTAACACTAAGATCTCTAAGACTAACCTAACCATCTATTTCAGCGCAAAAAAACTTTTACCTAGGAGAGATTAAACACACCTTATCTCCATACGAAATGCTAAGACTTAAGACTTCATGGCTGTTGCTGGTGACATGTAAAAATCCTGGTCGCTGGCCAAAAAAAGGTTGGGAACCACTGATAGACGATGCTTGGCGGTGATGTTTGTAAAACTAGTATTACTAAGGTATGCACTTAGGGTTGCCAACGAAAACTTTTATCTGCAATTATATGTAGAGTCTTTATTCGTCAAAGAGATTTATAACGACATTGTATTGTACGTTTTGCACGCAATACCTACGGGTTGAGTTACTGTCGCAAGTGAAGTTATAAAACCGCGTGGTTGTGCGTGGCAGACAGATGTGGTGTTGTGGTCTTACACTAATTACGCTCGCAGTCGACGAACAAGACTTTTTGTTTCTTTATACTTTTTATAAATAACATAGGAAATTACGGTAAGCAATGTTGGGTCTAAAGTTGTTTTTGGGAAAGGCGAACCACTTTTTCTCTCATTATATTGTATATGCATGAAGGAATAAAGCACACAAAAATATGTAGGAGCTAGTACAACTTTAGTTCAGTAAGTGCAGAAGAAAAGTGGGAAAGCGGCGATTTTGCCGTCATTTCCTTTCAGTGGAAAAAATGTTGTGTAGCTCTAAAAAGGCGTTAACTTACAAACGAATAAAATTCTTCAGATTTTTGCGACAGACTTTTTCAAAAGAGGGCTTTATTTAATATCATCCGTCAGTCTATAAACACAAAGGTCTCCATTTTTAGGGTTCCGTACCCAAAGGGTAAAGGGTTTGACTAAGACTCCACTGTCCGTCTGTCTGTTTGTCTGTCTGTTTGTCTGTCTGTATGTCTGTCACCAAGCTGTATCTCATGAACCGTGATAAAAAGACACTTGAAATTTTCACAGATGATGTATTTCGGTTGCCGCTAAAACAATAAATACTAAAAACAAAATAAAATAAATATTTAAGTGGCCTCCCATACAACAAACGTGTTTTTTTGCCTTTTTTGCGATAATGGTACGGAACACTTCGTGCGCGAGTCCGACTCGCACCTGGCCGGTTTTTTTTAAAGTAGTGACACTAACGGACCTTCCTGATGGCGTGACACAATATAATGATTGCGACCGCGTTTGGATTTGCCGCTAGTGTAGTGGTGGTCTCCAAAATATCAAATTTCATAGTTTTTTGGCTTTAAATGCGAGTTTATTTACTACTTTTTTATTGTACGCCGCATCTTGGCGCACGGTTGGCGCAGTGGATGAGCGATTGACTGCTGCGCTGCGTGTCGCGGGTTGGATACCCGCACGGAACAAAGATTTGTATGACCTACAGATAGTTGTTCCGGCTCTGGGTGTTTGTGTATGTGAGTTTATATGTTACTAAACACACCCACGGTACAGGAAGAAATTTCTAGTGTGGGGCAAAATTTTATGAAACTAAAAAAAAATGTTGTGAATATTTTTCAAATATAGAAGGTAAAGAAAAAAAAAGAAGGTAGATATAGATAGGTACGGGTTTTACCAACCACTGCTTTAATAATTTTATGTTGCCGAAAATGTTGCCCTCCTTTTTCGCAAAAAAGGGTCAAACTGCGCCATACTGCGGCATATTAAATTTTATATTTAATCGCATTTCTACGGCATTATTCAAACTTTTCTTCCGTGCGAGTAATAACAACGTTCAACCTTACTCGCGAGTGGCGCCATCTCGTGGTCGTCAATAGGTGATATCGGTCGGATATCATGTACACATATTTTCTAAGAAAATTTCAAGTGCAAATTGGTAGAATTGCATCGCATTGTAAGTTACTTGCAATTTAAGTCGCCTATCGTTTAATCGAATCGCGTCGAGTCATCAGGAACCCCCGATTCCTTATTTAAGGATTTGACGTTAAGTATTTGTCAATCTCTATTTAAACCTGAAAACCTGTCAACATTTGGCTTGTGATCATATTTTAAAAAAGCTTGGCACATTCTTAACTCCAGAAAGTACTCAATTCGAAAATCGGCCTTCAGACAAAGCGTCAATCTATCAGAGAAAGTTATTCTTGAAATGCCAAAATACAATATGTATTTGGGGATTTATCACATGCCATTTTGATAGGATCTCATTCATTTTTAACGCTAACGCCGCGGTACAGCGGATAGAATGTCACTTGTCTAGGAGTTCAAACTCTTAACAACATTCTATATGACAAACCAACAAAGATTTGTTTCTTATTTAACAAATACATTATTATCACACGTTGTAGGTACTTACGATCTATTATCGAGATCGTGTAGACTGGCGGATATTTACTGTATATTCTAACATGAAAAGAAACACTGGGTCACTTGCAATAAATTATGAGAAGCAAGAATAATTATTTACATATCATTCCACGCTGGGAAAAGTCATTCTGTCATACTGTACCAGTCTGTCAAGGTGAGGTGTACTTGTGTGTAATTGTAAAATAAAGAAAGGGGCTCTATCCCTGCAGTGGATCATCATCATTATCAGCCTTTAGCAGTCCATTGCTGGACACATGTCTCTCCAATTGCACGCCATTCTGTTCGATTTTCAATAACTGTCATCCAGCTGGTACCAGCCACCCTGCGAAGATCGTCGCTCCACCTAGCCTGAAGGCTTCCTACCTTACGTCCTACCATACGTTCTCCACTCAAGAACACGTTTACTACAACGTTCATCGGTTCTACGACTTATATGGCCGGCCCATTGCCGCTTCAGCTTAATTATTCTGTGAGCTATGTCGACAACTTTGGTTCTCTGTCGGATCAGCTCGTTTCGGATTCCCTTAGAGAGACACCGAGCATAGCCCTTCCCATAGCTCACTCGTCAGCTTTGAACTGATGAACCAGCCGTGTTGTGAGTTTCCACGTCTCGGCACCGTAGGTCATAAGTAGGACGCACTGGTTGAAGAGTTTGGTCTTCAGGCTTTGTGGAATACGCGACGAGAAGACTCGAGGAAGTTTTCCAAACGCCGCCCAGCCCAGCTGTATTCTTCTGCTAGCCTCCTTCTCAACTTTGTTCTTACTAAACTGCAGAGTTAATTGCAGTGGATCGCAGTTTTTAAATTAGGTGGAAAGGTCTTTGGTCTGCGTGAAGAGGTCTAAGTGAAGGGCCCAGATCCTTTTTTCAATGTTGATTCGAATCACTCTGTTCTTGCGTCATGTCCTCAAAAGACTCGGTCAGACATTGACGCACAACTCGCAAACATTGTTTTTGTGCAACCGTTATTTCTTACATTGTCATATAAAAAAAGAGATTAGACCGTCAGGCGTAACTACGTACTTGAAAACTTGATGATGCTAGAATGAATGTTAGACACAGGCATAGCTAAGTCGGATTCCAAAAATACGATATCGAGTCGCAAGTTTCCATCTTAGCATTTCAGCCAAGCTCATATTACAGACTGTGATAATTCTGAGAAGAAAACTGTTAAGTGAGTTATAAAGACTTGAAGGCACGAGTAAAGGGCACGAAAGATTAAACTATGCTCCGATTAGAGGCCGTCTATTCTACCAGGGAATCTTAAGTTTAAAGAGATAATCCATTCAATCTTTTTAGAAATACTGCTGTTTGTATATACCGTGGGGAGCCCCTGGTTTAACAGGATTAAATGTAATTTAAATATTAATGTTGCGTGAGTCCCAGCATTTTGCTGAGCGATGACCGTTTTGCGTGATTGTGACGCACACAAATAAACTCTTTTCTTTCTTTCTTTCAAAATAGTTTTATTTCGCGATGCGATACGATAACCCACCAATACTCGTAGTTTCAATTTATTTCAATTAGGTGAGTACCTACTCGTGTCATTGTTGATTTACTGCTGGGCATAGCTAAGCCCCTCCAAATACTCCTTACCCACGCTGTCTTAAGGCGTATATATTCCCCAATGTTAACGCAGTAATATCAATACTGAAACTCCTTTTGGACAGTTTTGTTTGCAAAATGTTTTTTGATTTTCATATGCTACTTCAGTAATGAAGAAATTCTAGCCATCAATTTTACTGTGTAAATATATTTAAAAAAATTCAAATAATTTTAAAGGACTATCCAAAAGTAGCGAAAAAACAGCTTTTTTTTTGAAGTAAAACTATTAGTTGCACGCTTGGTGTTTCACAAATAATGTACATGAATTAATCAACATTTTTTTTTAACCATTTAACCTAGCCGTTACTAAGGAGTATGCTTTAGAAAGTAACCGTTTTACGGCACTAAAGCGGAGCCTTAACCTAGATTTCAAAATACGAGTCAAAATCATCGCGCCACCTGTTACTACATAGGCTGGCCTCAACAGTGCTTTCCATTATTGTGCGTGCGGAGGTGTACCCCATTGCTGCGAAGTTCATTACCGCGATGTACGTTACTGCGAAAGTTTACTATCGCAACGTTCGTTGTTGCGAAAGTTCTTTACAGCGATGTACGTTACTGCGAAAGTTTACTATCGCGACGTTCGTTGTTGCGAAAGTTCTTTACAGCGATGAACGTTACTGCGAAAGTTTACCATTGCGAAGTACGTTATTACAAAAGTTCTTTACTGCGATGTACGTTACTGCGAAAGTTTACCATTGCGACGTACGCTATCGCGAAAGTTCTTTACTGTGACGATTGCAGTTTCGATAACATGCTATTATGATTTAGGTCATCTTGGGGGGTTGCTGATACTGGTGATAGTGGAAATATTATATTGTTGGACATGACTAACAAATGAGCAAAAATTGTAAGCAAATTTAGTAAAAAGTAACTTTAGTTGAGAAAGACAAGAACTTCTGGAGACGCTTCAGAGATCGAAACGAGCAAAACACAATCCTGCTTACTACAGCAATGTGAACATTCCAAGATAGGTTGCAGTCTAAAAATCAACAAAAACAAAATTATTTATAATAAGGTTTATTAATAAGTTGACTTAGATAGATAGGTACATGAATTTTGTTTATTATATTATCTTTTGGTTCAATTATCATTAAATATGCTTACAATTTTTGCTGATTTGCTACTCATGTCCAACAATATAATATTTCTACTATCACCAGTATCAGCAAACCTCGTAGATGACCTAGACCGCAATAGCGTGTTATCGAAACTGCAATCATCACACTAAAGAACTTTCGCGACAGCGTACGTCGCAATGGTAAACTTTCGCAGTAACGTACATCGCAGTAAAGAACTTTCGTGATAACGTACTTCGCAATGGTAAACTTTCGCAGTAACGTACATCGCAGTAAAGAACTTTCGTGATAACGTACTTCGCTATGGAAAACTTTCGCAGTAACGTTCATCGCTGTAAAGAACTTTCGCAACAACGAACGTCGCGATAGTAAACTTTCGCAGTAACGTACATCGCTGTAAAGAACTTTCGCAGCAATGGGGTACATCCTGCGTGCGGCTGTCGTACACGTCCAATTCCATCTTTCAAATTGCTTCGCAATCTTATCAATCGACTCAGCCTATCGCAGTCCACTGTTGGACATAAGCCACTTCCTAGCTGCGCCACAACACCCAATCTTCCGTCTTCTGAATCCTTTTTGTCCCAGTCATCTTTTTAAGATCGTCCGTCTCGAGATTACAGAAGGTAGGTCCCTTGTTTTTAGAAACAGTTCTCTCGCAGTTTTATAATGCTCAATGGAAGATTTTTTATTATATGTAGCCTCGCGCTTGACCACTATCTCACCTGATGGAAAGCGATTTTGTGGTTGACGGTGAAGCACGCATGCCTAGAAGTAACCTTTCACTCTTGATTTAAAGACCTTGGTTGTAGCTATCGGGTAACACAGATTCCGGCAGGGAATGCTACTCCTTCCTTAGCTGTACGCATAGTGAGAGTATTTCCAGAACGTTTAGTGCGTATGGCTGGGATGTCCACCATGTACCGGTGGCCCATCGCCGTACATCTTGTAGTCCAATGATAAAACGGTCTAGGCGGACTTAGATCATGCAATAGGGATGTTAACTGAAAATTCGTTTCTTGTCCGTCAGGGAGATTAATAAAAAATATTGGACACGTATTTTTCTTTTGACGACAATGTAATGCGTTGAAATATCGTGTGACATCACGCCGTGAGTCCATTTTATGCTGACATAGTGACGTCACAGGTCCCCGCTCCTGAACTTTGATGCGCTTTATCTTTGTATATTTTTATTAGATAAAGCAAAAAATACTTGTCCAATATTATTTGATAATCTCACTGACGGACTAAATAGAATTATCATTTTTCTACCCAGGAAATATCCCTATTCCATCGCGCACAAACCGACAAGCTGGCAACTCGGCGACGATGTTCAAGGCTCTGGAGCTTTGAGTAGACCACTGCCTCATTTCCGATGAGCCTCTTGGCCCAGTAATAGTGCTGTTGTCTGCATACTCAAAGGTTCAGGGTTTGAGCGTTTCGTTTATCTGAGTAATAATAATGTTGCTGAGAGTACCGACCCCTGAGGGACACTGGCATTAATATCCAATTGGTCCGATGAGCAGACATCGATAACCGCTCGAATGGACCGATCGCTCAGGCAGTCTGGCAATCACACAGACCACCCCGCCAGACCGAAAGAAGGAAGCTTACCAATAAGGCTTTCATGCCAGACCCTATAAAGCCTTCGAGATGTCGAGGGAGAAGGCAAGCGCTTCACTATGCCTCTGGATAGCCTCAATCCAGATGTGAAGAGCATACGCTAAGAGATCCCTAGTAGACCGATTTCAGCGGAAGCCACTAAGGATGTTGTTAGTTTTTAGACATGCCAGGAGCTTATTATGAAGTAGTCTTTAGTTTGCCGGGTCAGTCCATCTGCCCTTCTTGGGTACGGGCTGTACGTTGGCTTGCTTTCAAGCATTCGGCACTTTTTCAGTCTCATAAGAAAGGCGAAACAGGCGTGTCATGATGAAAACAATTCAGGCGCACAGGCTCTAAGAACAATTGCTGGTATACCGTTGGGGCCGCTAGCCTTATTTACGCCGAGGTTGCGCAGCACCCTACGTACATCCTTTTGATGGATGCGAATGTCCCACATAGCCATCTCGCAGCGTCAGACATTCCATCCACTGACGAATTTATATCGTTGTCTAGAGGTTACCACTCAATAAGTTATCAGGTGAAGATAAAATATCTAATCGGATGATTATAGAAGCGTGTAAAACAGCCAGTGATGCGATTTTAACCGTTTACAACCGTTGTATTGCGGAGGGCGTATTTCCTCATATATGACGACGCGGATTTATACGGATCATCCCGAAAAGTGGCGACAAACCCCGGACGACCCAAAGTCCTACCGGCTCATAACATTACTTCCATCTTTGAGCAAACTCCAGGAGCGTCTTATCGTTTCATGGTTGCTACCGGACGGACCACAATTTCATAACAATCAATTCGGTTTCACTGTGGCAAAATATTCCGTAGACGCGGCCCTTACTGTTAGGAAAATAGTTAATACATTTGAACATGAGTACGTAATTGGGATTTTTCTAGATATTGCCGGGGTTTTTGATAACGCATGGTGGCCAATGCTATATACTTAAAATGAAAACTCGAGGCTGCTATAGAAATATATACAATTTAGTATACTTTTACTTTATAAATGGTTCTGTGAAACTCAAACTCGGCTATCATTGCATGTCGAAATCTCTCACCATGAGATAGATATCCTTAGGCTTCGGTTATTGGTCCGCCTATATGGAATTTCGATCAAATACTCGAGCTGAACTCGAGAACATGGCTGACACTTGCCTACGATTAATATCTCAGTGGGGCGATCGAAACCGCCTGATCTTTGCTCCACACAAAACTTATCAACTCATTTTAAAAGGTAATCTTAAATCGTGTCCTTCTATTAAATTAAATAACGTTCCCGTTAAAAGAAAGCAGTCCGTGAGCTATCTTGGTCTAGTGTTAGAGAGGAATTTTGCATTTATAGATCATGTTAAAACAGTCGGTGAAAAAGCAAAAAAGAACTTCTTTGACTTAACTAGAATATCTAAATCTACGTGGGTTCTGTCTTTTTTAACTTTAAAACTATTTTTGGGGCTACTTACTTGGGTTGTATCTGCTATGGGGCGCCTGTTTGGGCTGATAGGGCCACCATAGAGGCGGTACGACGTAAATTACTTAAAAGTCAGCGTTTAGCTTTAATATTCTTATGCAAAGCATACAGGACGGTAAGTACTGAGGCCTTACCAGTACTTGTTGGCGTACTTCAGGTCGACCTTGAAGTGCAGCGACGTGCTGCAATGTACTATTCCGCTCGAGAGACCAGACTTTTTAACGCGGAATGACCGTGACAAAATCTCTAAATTTTAAATCACATATTGACGTCTGGGAGAAACTTTTATCCGAATGGCAATGTAGGTTGGATAATTCCATCAAGGGCCAACACCTCCACTAATTCTTTCCATCTGTTCGCGTGCGGCTGGCCAGAGCGTGGCTGGAGGTGGATCACAGTGTTGTCCAATTTCTCACAGGGCATGGTAACTTTTAAAGTAAATTATTTTCCTTCAAGCTCATTGCATCGCCATTTGAAATAATGTGCTCTACATCTGACTGCGAATATGTACAATCTGCACATTATATCTTATGGGAGTCTATTCTTTGGCAGAATGAATGCAATATTATGTTGAATAATGTACAGGCTGTATCAGGAGTGGTATAGTAAACCACTCCTGATACAGCCTGTCTCCTGATACGGACCTTGTGAACACTAGAAAAAAATCAAGCGTTTTTGCCATACCTATTATTGGAAACAAATATAGCAGCTCACAATATTAGGACCCATTAATGTTCATGCTAATTTTTATAAGTGGTGCTAGGCAACTGGACTTATCCCAGTTGTAAACGATCCTTTGTGCCTATTGGCCTTGTTTTTTCTGTCTCCTGCTTGATATCGAGGGAAGTGGCAATTTGTATTTTTCCTACTCCTCCGTTATTCTTTTCTGATGAATTTCGTTCAAATCAAATCAAATCAAAATGTTTATGTGCCAGAAAAATGCATTGTTTACGCCCAAAGGTCACTGTATTCTTCCTGCAAGCAAGCATGCAAATAATTTACATCAATAAATTCATTAAATTTTCAGACATCTATATAAATAAAAAGACAAGTCCTGACTGACTGACTGACTGACTCACTCATCAACGCCCAGCCCAAACCCTATCTAGAAAGCTGAAATTTTGCACAGAAGTTCTCTTTATAATGTAGACAAGGAACAAGGAAGGATTTTACGAAATTCAACCCCTAAGGGAGTTATATAGGGGATGAAACTTTGTATGACACTCTGTGATTTTTAATTTGAAATGAATGAAATATGGCATTTAGCTTCTAAATATAAAATAAAAAATACGTTCTCAAGGATTTTTTTTAATTTCATCCCTTAAAGTGGTAAAAAAAGGGTGTTAAAGTTTGTAAGAAAAATAAATTGTTTATTATCAAAATTACTTGTAATTTAGTGTTTCTACTCTTCAATACAATTAAAGAAACACGTGTTTAAGGATCTTTTGAATTTCATCCCCTAAAGGGGTAAAAAAGGATGTGAAAGTTTGTAAGAAAATAAATCGTTTATTATTAAAATTATTTGAAATTTAGTATTTCTGCTCTTCAATAAAATTAAAGAAACACGTTTAAGGATTTTTTGAATTTCATCCCTTAAAGGTATAAAAAGGGGTTTAAAGTTTACAAAAAAATTGTTTGTCATAAAAATTACATGAAACTTATTATTTCTGCACTTCAATATAATTAAAGAAACTCATGTATAAGGTTTTTTGAATTTCAACCCCTTACGATGTGTTAAAGTTTGTAAGAAAAATAAATTATTTATTATCATAATTACCTAAAATTTACTATTACTGCACTACAATACAATTAAAGAAAAACGTACTTAAGCCTTTTTTTTTTAATTTCATCCTTTAAACGGGTAAAAACGGGATGCTAAAGTTAAAATGAATGATTACCTACTATATGTGCTCGGAGGTAACAAGTTTTCATGCCTCGAATACCACTGATACCCTCTGAGTTTGTCTTTGAGTTTCAACGATTACAATGCCCCCTTAATGTCTGCTTTGCAATGATCATAAATAAATCTCAGGGTCAGTCATTATGGTTGGCAGGCATAGATTTAAGGAAAGATTGAATCTCACACGGGCAATTCTACGTTGCCTGTTACAGAGTCAGTACTAGCACCCTGGCCATTTTAGCACCAGACAGAAAAACCACCAATGTGGTATACAAAAACATTATCCAAAAGCAGAACCAAAGTATTACATTTATTAAAAACATCGGGTGATAACTTTTGCGCCAAACTGTCTTAATTTTCTATCGTGTCGGTAGTAGGATCCAGAAATTGCAAGCAAAGTGGTCTTTCACTATTTGTACCTTTCCGTGGAAATGGATCTCACAAGACCTCCAGAATGAAAGTCCAATGCTGTAGCTCACGACGGCAGTTCAGTTTATGCTTTTCTATTAATTTACATGTAATTTATGTAATTCAATAAAATAATGAAGTCGAGCAAATTTTGTAGTCTACGCGAACAATGACGCGGGCGGAAAGCTATGTTTGGATATTAATTTGCAATATCCCGCCAGAACTGCAAAAAACGAAACAGCCAAAATCGTGTAGTCCACGCAGGCGAAGCTGCGGGCAGAAAGCTAGTCGTTCATAAACATCACGCAAAAAAACAAACAACAACAAAAGACATTGATGCATACCAATAAATTAAATTAAGATTGTATAAATCTAAATAAAATCAAACAATAACTCAATCAAAACTCTCAAAAATTGTCAATTTATAAAAATGCCAAAATGTAAAAAAAAAGATGTCATAAATTGAAATGTCAAAAAAGTAAATTGAAATGTCTATAAAATAAATTGAAATGTCAAAAAGTACATAGAAATATCATTAACTAAAATGTTTGTATATAAAACTAATTCTACAATTAAACTTATATAAAATAAAATGTAATTATTAAGTTCATTCATTATTATCAATACACAATTTTTTTTTTCCGAAAAATCCCTAACGCTATAGAAGCAACTATTTTGTAACCATTCTGTCAATTTCGTTTTTAAACACATTATCCTGCACCATTGCGGGATCCAAGACAGTTAAATTCATTCACCGGGACTTTGTCGAGCTCCATTGCCTCGGCGCTTTACTGGTGGCCGCCAATGTTGATTCTGGCTTTCAAGAGTTGCAGTGATTTGGGAATAATGTGGTGGGATACCCATCTCGCACCCAACAGGAGTAGGAGGGGGCGCGTCACCAGCATTCAGACGCGAAGATTCCGCAAAAAAGAGGCAAAAAATTAAGTTTGCCTTCTCCTTAGTGGTGTGTTCCAGCGACTTGTCAGGTTATAGCAGTAGTGATAGTGAGGGACGACAGCAATTCGATTCAACCGATTTAGCCAGGGACTAATCGTTTTTTTACTTGCTGGGTAGGAAGCAAGACAAGTTTGATCCCTATTACGGCAGACAGACTAATGTTGACAACTAAGACCATACATACAGTGATTCTAATAAAAAAGATATATGCTGATAGGAGTCGTATACATTCGGCATAATAAAAAAAGAGATTCTTATAAAAAAATCTAGTCACTTTCTCTTTTATTACGGGTTATGGTAACAGTCTAATTCAGAACATTAACTGAACTCAAAGTCACCTTAAATCTCATACTGAAACTCAGTTGGGTTCCTTCTATCTGGCAGAATCTTGATGCGCCGAAATTTATTTGGGATAACACACTTCGCATAATCTTCTTTAAACGAATATTTTTAAGGCATAAAAATAGTTAATATAATTATTGTTTGGCCGAATGTTAATATGCCCGAATTTAAGATGACATACTTTTATGTTGGCAGAATTTTATTTGGTATAATTTCGTTTAGCATAACGTTTATTTAGTGCGACGATTATTTGATAAAATTTCACTTGGCATACTACGAAGATGGCAGAATTTAATTTGTAATAATTTTATGAGGCATATTGCCATTTCTATAAAAAAACACCTTCAATTAAAATTAAAATATTTTCTTAAAATGTCAATAACATTTTGACAAAGTGGTACAAAACTTAGTGACAGAAACGAATCGCTGCAAAACCGACTCCACTTAGTTTTGTCTGCCCTAACCCTAGAGTGTAATTTAAGACAGCGTAGGCGCGGAGGGGTGAGGCGGCCTGCGAGCTGAGAAGCAGGTGGTTTGATAACGCTCGCCGCCGCGGCTGAGGCTGAGCTGAGCAAGCCAAATCTGCGATGGTAAGCGTTAAAACCATTTGCGGCGATAAGCTCGCATGGAACCGCCGGTACCCCGCAGCGCCGGAGCCGTGACGGAAACCATGCCTGCTGCATGTTGCATGCTTGCTGCATGCATGGTGTATGCTTGTTTGCATACTGCTTGCTTGCTGCAGACATGGTGTATTTTTGTTTGCATGTTTGCATGCTTCTTACAGGGAAATAAAAACCAAAAGAAAATAGTTTATAATCAATTTACGGTACTCGTAAGAAATATAATATTATTCTAACTTTAAATTTTCTGTAATGTGATAGATGTGTCTTTCAATTATTATGGATATGAAATGTATGCCAAAAGACGAATCTGACTGAGAACTTACTGCGATATGATGGTTCTGCCTTTTAATGGCTATCGATATGAAATTAATGCCTAAAGATGAGACTTACAAAATTATGAGTTTGAATGTATGATAAATGAGTATATGCCAAACGATTTTCTGCGAAATGAAGTTTATTATGCAAAATAATATTATGACATAAAAAGTTCTGCTATGAAAGGTAGACCCAACTCAGTTAAGTGCCGCTTCAGAATTTGTTTTAGACCAGATAGGACGAACTTGAGTGGCAGATAGCGCCATCTATCTCGAATGATATGAAGCACAGGGGCGATACCCGAGGACAGGCCGCGACCACAGAGATTTACATTCAATTGGAATATCTCCGCCTATCCTTTGGTCTATCTTGTTAGGGATTATAGTGATAATCTTGGAGCTAACCTATTATTACTAGAAATACGATAGTGGTCTGTTTCTGTTAAGGATTATACCAAAAGGTATTAGGTATGAGAATTAAATCGTATTAGATTGTCCACATGAAAGGTGCTTTATTATATACAGGTTCCTTAAGTTTTTTCTCGGAAATTACCCGACATAATTAACAAACGAATAATAATCGATTGATCAATCGTCGCGTATCGAATGATAAAAACTAATTAGATACCTATTATTTTAAGTAGGTTCCTTTTAGCAGGATCCTTTCCGCTTCCGTAATGTCACTACTCTATGACACGTTCCAAGAAATCAGTATACTTTCACATGATTTATAAAAAAGATAGACACTTTGTATCTATGGGTACTCTTTGCGCCAAGTGCTTGAGGCCACGTACAACTGTAACGTATTGTGCAGGGTAAAAGTCGTCGTCTTGCACGTCTGTATTACCCGTTCTACCCGTACAACCCGTGCCGGGTACTTACTCCCAGTTGACTTCACAACTTGCTACTCTATTTCGAAATAATACACGTTCCGCCTTTCTTCATGGAGGTATGAAACTACATATGTAAATTTAAAACCAATCCAAGTAGCCATTTTGATCATACTGAGAACGTAAACAGAGTTTTGAAGATTTGTAAAGCTCAAACATAAATTGTAAAAACTGAATTATATTTGAAATCCTTCGATCACTAATAAATTCAGAGAACGAAGTTCAAATCAATTTCTTTTCTTTTTACGCCCAACCGAAGGAGAGCCAACAACTATTAATGTACGGGCTATTCTAAATCACCTGACTTGTTCGTAATTACACCAGTTATATTATTTTAAAAAACACCGGACAAATGCGTGTCGGACTTGGCACGTTTAGGGTTCCGTACCAAACCGCAAAATCCAGTTGGTTGAAATAGGAAAAATGAGAGCATTTCAAAGAATAAAAAACCGATTTATCAATATACTGGTATTTGTTGGTAAAATATACGTAATAAAAACATTATCACCGAATTTCAAGTTCTTAGGTCAACGGGAAGTTAAAAAATTCTTCGGAACAAGATTTTGTGGCGTATCATGCCTTTGTTTTCCCATATTTTTAAAGACAAAAAATACTGTACTTATTAACTCAACAAGCTCTAAATAACGATACCCCACTCGATGGCGTAGGTCATTTATTTTCGTGGCCCCCTTTTTCTGTATCTTTTCTAATCCTTAAAAACAATTAAAAATTTATTTTTTGATAATTTGTATGGCTTTGGGTCAACAAGGTGTTTATATTGTGATTTGAAGACTGTAGCTCCGTAGCTCCAACCGTTTGGCTGTAAAACCTGAATGACACGACGGACAGACAGACAGACGGGCAGACAGAAACGTGAGTGACAGCAATAGGGCACCGTTGGGACCCTTCGGATACGGAAACCTAAAAAACGAACTGCCTCAATACTTCCGGCTCGCCCGTCTCACCTGCCACACTAACGACCCCCAAAGCCAATCTAGCAATCAAACATACAATTTTCGAAATTAGGTACGATAAACGTTCTTTTTCCCATCTACGAAACACGGAATTAAATCCATAAGTATTGGCTCCGAGATTCAAGGGGGACGTCACTACGTCAAGGAGATTTGATTTATTACATCAGGAAATATAAAATGGCTCTCATTGTAATGTTAAAAAGCTTTTTCATCGCTGAAATGCGACACATAAATGCAGACATGGCTTCTCGAATCTTTTCTCCATAATTGATTCTGTCCTGAGATATATTTATTTTATTCGACTACAGCAAAGCTCTAGGGAAGTGCTTTGTTTTCCTAGTTTTTGTTTTGCTACCGAACTTGTGTATATAGTTATAACAATAAATCAAATATACTGCGAGAATTATTGGGTGTAACTTGTTTAGGTGTTCCGTAACATTGCGAGTTTATTACAGTTTGGTTATTCTTATAATTAATTGAAGTTCGAAATGACTGTGTGGAAACCTTTCCATTGGATATTCTTTGATATGTTATGTGCGAATTATATTTTGTCTTTGATTAAAAAGAGTCACTTCAGCCGTAAATGTCAATCGTAAGATGCGTTAACTGGATTATCATAGCAACATCAGCTATTACCAACAAGTACCTTTGTCTTAAGGTTACACTAGTCGATCATTCTGCCACAAAAAGGTAGTCTGGCGATTACTCCACTGTTTGACGATGAACATTCAAAATAAAAATGATATCAATTTTTCTCATTATTATCTAGCCCTGTATTGAAACAAAAAGTAAAAAAAATATACATTTGAAAGAAATGAGCGTCGGAAATTCCATATTTCAACACTAATTTTAACGCATCTCTGGGCGGCAATAAATACCATAAGGGATACCATACAGGGATAGATTAGTAATTCAACAATCCAAATAATTTTGTTTTGAAAATATACATTTTGTCGATTTTTCATGATATCTACTCCCAAAGGCAGCAAAATTTGCTATTTATAAAATTTCGCGCGCTCGTTTTCGTCCTAAATCATCATCCATTTCGATATAAATTTGCAAAAGTGCTAATTCGTACGCGAACTAGCTTCTTACTGCTCATCAAAGCACCTATTTCTTTCGCACGTGTTGTCGGATGAGATGCATGCATGCATTTTAAACTCGCGCATAAAATAGTTCGTGCCGTCGACTAGGGCAACCTTAATCGAGGCAGCGTGGAGGTCGGTTTTTATATCAAGATAACACATTCCCGGGACAATATTAGGGGTTAAAGTATGAAATTGCCGATTTGTACTGAAAAATTGAAAATAGTTTTTTTTTATTTAACTTATTTATGTAATCAAAATAATTACCTTTATTATCTACACATTGCTGCCATCTAATAGGAAGCTCATTAATGCCTTTGCGATAGAACTCTGGTGATCTAGATTCGACAAACTGTGTGAAAGAATTCTGTACAGCCTCCTGAGAAGAAAACTTTTTATCAGGTAGAAAATATTGTCCAAATCACGAAAAAAAGCTAGTCCGTTGGAGCAATGTCTGGCGAATACGGAGGGTGACGAATGGTATCTAATTGCAGTTCCTGTAGAGTTAAAACGGTTTCTCGTGCTGTATGAGATCTCGCGTTATCATGGAGCAATAATGGTTAAGATTCATGAGTCGGGGCTGTTTCACTGCTAGTTTTGCTATCATTGAGTTCGGCACAATAGACATCTGCCGTTTGTGCTTGACCAGATCGGAGAAAGCTATTGTGAATAACACCATGCTGAGACCACCAAACAGTTACCATTACCTTTTTATTGGTAAGCTTTGCTTTAGGACACTTTTGCGGCGTTTGACCTGGGGCCAGTCATTGCATTTTTTACTTACGGTTATCGTAAAGAATCCAATTTTCATCACATGTCACAATTCGATCCAATATTCTTTCATTTCTGTATCGATTCAACAAGGCAACACAAGTTTCAACACGTGTTTCTTTCTGCAGATCAGTCAAATCAAGAGGCACCCATTTTTCATATTTTTCAATTTTATTGATTTGACGCAAATGAGTCAATATTGTTGGTAAGATAACGTTAAACCATGCCGCTAATTCCTGGGTAGTTTGCCTCGGATCGGCTTCCACCATCTCTTTCAATTCATTGTTATTCTCTTGTATGGGCGGTCTTCCGCGTGGTTCGTTCTTCAAATCAAAGTTTCTATCACGAAGGCATTTAAACCAAAATCGCACGGTGCGTTCATTAGCAGTCCCCTCTCCAAAGGCAACATTGATATTGCGAGCTGTTTCTGCCGCGTTAGTTCCGCGTCGAAACTCGTATTAAAAAATCATTCGAATTTTCGAAGTATCCATCTTTCTTGTCTAAGCTGAATAAAAAAAAAAAAACTGAAAGTCGATAATCGAATGTTGCACATTATTTAAAAGAAGAACTTCATAGGTACCATGTGAAAAAAGTTTCACTCAAAAATCTCAAACCATGAAGGTTCTATGTCAATTCGAAGTACCTATTACAATAAAACGTTAATTTCATACTTTAACCCAACTTTAATCCCTTTTATAGGTAATCTGTTTCTATTCCAAAATTCATCAATATTGGTTAAAGCGTAACAGAGTGGCTTTGAATTCATAATATTAGTATGAATGTCTTGAAATCTGCTTATTTATTGTTGTTGGATATGTAGGTCGGTATAGCTGCAGACCGCTAATAAGTAGATACATACTCAACAAGTTTTTTGAACAAACCCATAATACAATACCCATAAAACAAAAATAACGTACACAAAATAATCAAGCAACAATTATTACAATCCGTCGGTTCCTAATAGTGGCAAATACAAGTAAAGTTCTAAGGCGTGCGGGCGCTAACAAAGTTCTGTCGCTAAGTTCTATTGGAACATTCGATTACTTAGTTTTGCTGGTTCTGGCTGTTTGAACTATGGCTTAGCAACGAAAGCTTTATAAAAAAAAGCTTTTGAAAATAGAAGGTGTTGTAGGAAAAGCTTGGTAGCTGACCGTTATGTGTGTGTGTGGAAGGTAATTGATGAATGGGGCAGAGGAGGACGTCGTTGTAGGTACTGCTACTGTATGTGGCTAAGTGCACTAAGTAAAGGGTTTATTTTGTATGTTGTGGCCATTCATAGGTAAGATAAGTTTTGAATAATAGAAGAGCAAATACAGGTCTTTGTTTGGTGTCTACATTTAAAGAAGGCAATCCAACTGTAAGATTAAAAAAATATAGAAAAATTATTTCACTAATAGAAAACTACACTATTACTTAGGCGACTGAGGTATTTTTTACGCCAGAAAAATATACTGTCTCAGTGGAATCGACTACAGGTGCCATATTGCGAGGAAATGCTAGATAATAATAACTCTTTCAAATTTTCAGGGCGTTAACACGAAGCTTATACCCAAGCCAGTTACAACTTAAATAAGTTGGGTGGAAATTTGATAAAAATGAATGCATCGAATATATCATTTTATGACAAATCAGCTATATAAAGGGACCGAGGAAACCGCCGGCCGGGTCCCACCCACGCGTCCGAATTCGGTTCCCGTGGTATTTATGGGCGATGATAAATAAAACCGCTCAGAAATAATAACTACTTCACCAGTCCTGTATGAAACGACTTTTATTAATTTTGGAGCACGTATTTTTGGTAATTTCAACCACAATACCCGCATATCATGGACGTTTTGACCTAGTTTCAGCGATTCCTTAAATTATTTTTGGTGTTTATCGCACATGTTCAGTGACCGCAGTGCTATTTTGTTAAAAGTTACTATTAACTATCAAAATTAATTAATGATCCATTGCGAGCAGTGTTTCAGAGCTAACATTGGCAGCGTGAATATAGAAATTCCTTTTGAAGTACTAGCCTAGCAGATGTTTTTCAACAAATAACTAGAAAACTCAAGTCAGGAGCGCAAAGCCTAATGATAAATAAATAACCAGCTCATGTAGGAGGTCCTACAATTCTGTGGCATAAACATTAAAAATAAAACATTGTAAGTACAAACAAACGTCACGTTTTGCTACATTTGTAAAATAGTGAGCTTGAACGTGAAGTGCGCGGAGTTTACGATGCGCCGCTACAGATCAGGGCGCCCGTAAATTACCCGGGTTCAGGACAACGGACGTGCCCCTGCCGTGAGAATAATTGCGTGTGCTGCACCCCTGGTTAGCGAATAAGCCACTAAAAGTAAGACTGTAATTATTGTTTCAGGAATTACCAACAATGGATTATTTGATCTGTTTTCTTATTTTGTAAATTTTTAAATGTTTTTATAAAATAAATTAAAAAAAAACAAACATTTACAATATAAAAAAATTGAGGCCCAACGGTATTTGGAACAGGGTCCAAGCTAACGGCGGTCAGGGCTCTAGAGAGAGGAACCTCCTATCAATACGAGCCGTGTCCAGCAATACTGTTTTCTGGATCAGGCCCTTGACTCAGCCGCCTAACGAGAGCCTCCTAAAGTGTTGGTCGAGACTCGTGGCTATTAAGCCATTGGCTGATACGACTATCGGTACAATGATCGCTGTGTCCACATCCCACATGTCGACACCCTCGCGAGCCAAGTCAAGATACTTGACTTGCTTATTTATATATTTATTTGATAACAATGTATTAGGCTAGAACTACACATTGTCACAATAAAGAATAACATGTTTTCAATAAAAAATTATAACTACTGAGTAACCATCAAAAACTACAAGTCTATCTAAATCGACTCTTTACAAAGTCATTTAACATTGCACCAACAAAATAACCCACTGCATCTTGAAAACAACTTCAAAAGTTTTGAAGTCTTAACAAAATTCAGAATGGAGTACTAAAATATTTTTGTATTTACATCGGCATTGTACTTACAACGTAAACCGTTTGAGCAAACTCTGCTAGCTGGATCTGCGTAGAAGTTTGCGGTAATAGTGTAAACTATTTCCTTCGTGTTATACGATTTCGTCCGCAGTTTTTGAACTCAATTTGGTAAAGCAGTTCTGAAATTACAGACATAACTTTCATTTACACTGCAGAGAATAGGTACGGACTTCAAATCGTGTAATGAAGACTTTACTAAATGAATGAAATGTAAAGATTATCTCGGCTTAGTCCGTATTTGAATTGTCTACCGAGGCAGATTTATTAAATTAATTCGGTTCCCGGCCACTAATTGTCTTTTGTATCAATTCAATTGGGGGATTAAATTTGAATATTATTGCAAAATTGTTCTAAGGGATATCGACAGCTGTTTGGCACAGATAGCAATGTGGAACGTGGATGTGTTGATTACATATTCATAAAGTAGACATACGTTATACAAATGAGCATAGATAAAGACATCGAAATCGTCTTTTTTCCGCTAAAAGGAGCCAATTCCACCCGGCTCCTTGAGGTTCTTGGCAAAACGTTGACATCGACGCTCAATTTTGGTCCATTCATTGAGACAAAAGCTCAGCCGGCTGCCAAATAATTGGGGATCCTCGCGAAGGTGAGACAGTACTTCACGCCAGAACAGTTGCTCAACTTGTATCAAGCGCAAGTTCGATTATGCATGGAGTACTGCTCTCATCTCTGGGACGGATCTGCCAAGTACCAGCTGGATGCACTTGAGACGCTCATTTGCAATGAAGTACTGGTCGAATCTAGGCTCCAGAACCTCGAACATCGGCGCCGAGTTTCCAGACTGTCGGTTTCTATCGGTTTCATTTCGGGGTGTGTGCGTTGGAATTGCAAGAACTAATTCCGCCTAGCCCGTTCCATCATTGGACTACAAGACGTACGGCGATGCGCCATCGGGACATGGTGGACATCCCACCCATACGCACCAAACTTTTTGGGAATACTTTTATTATGCGTACAGCAAAGGAGTGGTATTCCCTGCCGGAGTCTGTATTTCTTGTTGGCTACAACCTGGAAGTCTTTTATTCGAGAGTGAATAGGTTTCTTCTAGGCAAGCGTGCTCCATCGTCGATCACATCATAGCTTACCATCAGGTGAGCAAGCGCAAGCGCAAGCCTATCAACAATAAAAAAAAGAGAATAGCGGTTTATAAATAGATAGAAGTTCCTTCATTGCAAACTGTGGTAACAACAAAACAACATCGACTGGTTTAGCAGTGACTACAATTGCTGTAGAAAATAGAGAAGGTAGTTAGACTAGTCGTTAATTTCACGCAAGTGCTTTGTTTCACGGAGAAAACTAAGTCTGACTTAGGGTTGTTTCTAGGTGCTTGACTGAGGCCTCAAATTTCCGAGTAAACTTGAGAGCTACTTGAAAATGTAGCAGTGCAGTGCCTTCATCATGTATGTATGAGAACAATTTATAAGATTAATATTTTATTACTCACATCTACAATAAACTGTGTTCCTTTGTTATTCGGAACCATAACAAAAAATATTCAAAAGTTACAAAATACCGGACTGCTTAAAAAGCGAACTAAATAGACGTAAACAAAAAGAAAATCATGCTGTGCAGTCACAGGATACATATGCGTGAGCTGGCTGACCAAAACCAGATGTAGCCTCCGACTGCACAGCATGATTTTCTTAATTTTTACGCCTTTATAGTTCGCTTTTTAAGCAGTCGGATTTTCTGTAAATTAAAAACTTTTAGTATTTTTTTTTTAGAATTAGTTACATTTAAACATATAAATGTTATATATTTTTGTAATCACCTCTTAAAACCATTTATTTTGATACCTCACAGATGGTTTTGGAAGAAAAAAATTTAGGTCCCCACAATATGGCGCCCAAAATCCGCCATTTTTCTATTTTCCAATTTTAATGTAGCCAGTGACACTCGCAGGGTTTAGAAGAATCGATTGACGTAAGAATCATCAAAATCGACCTACGCGTTTGGTCTCTAGAACGCCACATAGAAACAAACATACATGCATAGACTGATAAACACATTACCCTCCTTCTGCAGTCGGGTAAAAAGATGCGTAATGTCTTAGCGTAACGCTGCTGAAGATATATGTATTTATTGTTCTACTAGCGGAAGCCTCGCGATTTCACCCGCGTAGTTCCCGTTTCCGTGGTAATACAGGGATAAAAATTAGCATATGTCGCCCGGGGATAGTGTAGCTTCCCAACGGTGAAAGAATTTTTGAAATCGGTCCAGTGTTTTAAGTTTATTGGTTACATACAAAAATACAAATCTTTCCTCTTTCTAATATTAGTATAGATATGTAAATGTTAGCAGTCACTCGGAGGTAACTCGCACCACACACACTTATTTGCTTTGCCATACATAACAAAGCACTCTAGCATTGGAGGCGAACTAATGCAACCAACGAAAAATTTTACAAATTATTGCATTAGTGGTTGGTAGTGAATAAATTAATTAATTATATCTGTGTGTTTGTGCTAACGGGTGAACATCTGACGTCACACATTGCCTGTATGTAACTTGCCTTTCAGAAGTTGCATGACAAACTGACCGCTAGTTGGTACTTATTTTCTTTGTTTATGTACACAAAGCTCGGCGGAGTGCCCAGTTTGTTTTAAACATTGACTTAGATTTATAACTGCAGTCATGTTGGTTTGACTGACTCCGTGTGAGTTCAAGTTTTATTTTTACGAAACTTTTGTGTATGATGATTTTTTGCGGCATAATCCACTAACCTATTTATAATAACAATTAATGAAGCTTACCTTTAAACACAGCCCGCTACGGTATCACTAGTGATAAATGAGATAGTTAGGGATCACAACCAATTGTTTCACTTTATTTTCCTAGCCTGGCTTAGTACAGCTCTAATGGAAAAGGGCTAGCAGAGTGTTTCAGAGGGATCACTGCTACACATACTCGCACCATTCAACTACACACTGTCTCGCTATGCATCCTCGCACAAGCTCCACTCACAGCTTTGTGTGGAAACAATCACACATTTTTACAATGCTGCTACACACCTTCGCACCGTTTAGCTTCCTCGGACATCTCTGGTAGAAATGCCTTTACTCTACTTACCCGCAAAGTTTTTTCACAGCCTAAATTATTTTCACATAGCTCTTTATTAGTCGAGTGTAGCAGTAGAGTACCACTAAATTAAAAGTGGGTGTATGAAGTGTTTAGGTTTAGAACGATGTAGCGTTTGGAAAATAAAAGTATTTCTTTCCACGAAAAGCAATTTTCACCATTTTCTTTTTTACATTGAAGTGGTCTAAGATGAGGTCATCAATGGCTTTCTATGACCAGCTCTTGATACAGGGTTAGGATATAGTTCTCGCCAAACTTCTTGGCCGCCCTGAAGTTAGCTATCCGGTGCGTAAGGCACGGATTGGTGCTGTTTTTGGGTGAGATTCTCTAATGCGCAGCTATTGTAGCCAATATTCCTGTCATATCATGTCCTCCAACTCGACTCTACCTCGAATCGTCAATTTGATGAATCAAGGAGTCGAGTTGTACGACATGTCTTGAAATATAGGGGTAAGTTTTTAAACAAAGCAATCATAGGAATCTTTTTCATCGCCCGCAAATTCTAAATCTTAGTTTTTATTAGCAAGAAAGCAATCAAAATACGCCCTCTCCTAACTAAATGAACTTCAATGTCGTTATGAAAGACTCTTGAGTTCTTTTATTACTTCAGATTGTATTATTATCAGATTTGGTTATTGTAAAAGTTCCTCTGACTGGAGATATTCAATGGATGTATAACCCCATTTTTAATTAATGATGGAATTAGGTACTAAAATACTAATTAAACATCGTAAACTTTTAGCCACATTATTCGGCTTTATAAACCTACTTAATTTTATCACAAAATCTACTCAATTTAAATTCCCTACGAGGTTTCTGCGAAATGGAAATGCCTAAAATGAATTTCTTGTAAAAAGACTCTCGGACGAATTTCTGTGAAACGTATCAAAATATAAATCTAAGCTGTTTGTAGTTCCAGTTTCCATTCGTCTTTCCACGATTCTGGGCGAACCTCGCATGACCCGACCCCAGGGAGCGGTACTTAATATTTGGTGACATTTCGAAATATATACTAGAGGACGGACTTGCTCTACCTAGTAACAGTGAACACACATCATTCGAAATAAAAATACAAGCTTGTGAGTATATATTGCTAAATTTGTAATATACATAAGAGCAAATTATTAAATACTAAACACGTATACAAATGTTTATACTAGTACATATTTGCGCCTGGAAAAAAATGCATTTTCAACTGTTCAAAAGCTGTATGATTTTCATCTTAACCTTCACGTGTAAGCCATATAGGTTTGCAGGGTAGGGTAATAATCTTTTTCTTTCATGTAAAAAAGAAAACAGTCAGAAATATAACCAATAAATCTTTTATTCGTAGTTAAGTTCGTGACTCTCTTAAAAGCAACTTTGATTTGGTGCCATTAAAGGGACTGATGGCGTAATGTACCGTGATTGTACGAGTATTAGCGAAACACATTTAGAAAAGAACAGAGGTACTTTAGAAAATCCTCTAGAAAGTAATAGCTTTTATTTTTTAGACAATTTAAGTTCTTCAACAAATGTCTCATGGAACTTAGTAGAAATATTTATGTATGTTATCATGGATATAAAACTTTTGCTGGCTTTGCCTGCGTTAAACTTGAAAATCATGCCACAGAAACGTACCACCGGGGTAAAAAAAACCGGCCAAGTGCGAGTCGGACTCGCGCACAGAGGGTTCCGTACAAACAGCTACATTCACCAACATAATTATGTAATAAGTAGAGTATTTTATCACTTTGTCGGCGTGATTAATATGTAAATCCATGCCAAATTATAGCTATCTAGTACTAAAACTGTCGAAGCTAAGTACCGGACGGACAGACAGACATGGCGAAACCATAAGGGTTCCTTGTTGACTACGGAACCCTAAAAACTATCTTATGTACTAACCAAGTGTTCTAAACATTCAAATCCGTTCAGCAGCTGAAAATCTGAATATCAAACACACAGATTTTGACATCACACTATGTATATTATATATCACACTAAGATTATAAAAGCGAAAGTTTGTGAGTGTGTTTGTATGTTTGTTACTTCTTCACGCTCAAACGGCTGGACAGATCTGGATGAAATTTGGCACAGAGATAGATTATAACTGAAATAACACATAGCGTACTTTTATCCCGGAAATATGTATCCATCGGATAATTTTCGACATTCACATGAGTGAAGCCCAACACAGCCCACCTCCTTGACCCAAAATTTAACAATAACAGGGCCCTCTCTTGACCTCGATCAATGGATGTGAAGTACTGAATGAAATCTATAATAGAATGAGCAAACCCAGAACAATCCCACTCTGTCTCATTCACTAACAAACACACGACAAATGAGTAGAAATTACTAACAAACTGTCCTCGAGAAGTTCCTTCCTGCTAACATATTGTCATTGTTCTTCCTTCTGTAGTGGAAACTAAACGAGTTTTATTGAATTTTGTGCAGTGTTGCAGTCACTACAATCGATCAAGTTACGCTTGATAAATTCTTCCATTATTTATTGTACTTTATTTTCAGAAACGCCTTTAGTTTAGAATTTAGAGTCTAGATGCTTTCTAAGCTTGGTAAAAGCTCCAAAATGTAATACATATTTACGAGTATACAGGGTGTTTGGAAGGGAGCCTAGGGTAGAAACTAGGGATAGTCTGCTACCTACCCCCGCCCATTATATTGACCTTGGCCTCAAGGTTTTTTTTTAATTTATTATTATTTTTTATTTGACTTTTTTATGATTTTTTGACTAAAACTACCTGTAGCTCAAAATCTATCCATGGGACCGGTCGGCTAATGGTCTTGTTTTAATCGTTAGAGTCTTAGGGTCCTGCAAAAAATTATTTTACACCAGAAAATTGTGGAGAAGAAAAGTTATGGGGCCTGAAGTACCGTAGTAAGGTAAAGAAATAATTTTAAGGGCAACTTTCTATGGGGTTTAAAAAAAAACTAACAGGGTTGGAGTTCTTCTGTTTTTTTTAAAACATCCTCAGTCCATGCCCTTTCTAACGATATGCTAAAAGTGTAATTATCACTTTTAGTTTTAAAGTTATTAATTAATTTCCGCAACTTGCTCCATACGGACGTGGAAGATATTAATTTTTTACGGAGTATTCTCTGGACTGACGAGTCCAAGTTTGACAAGGAAGGAATTGTAAATTACCACAATCTCCATCACTGGGCACCCAGAGATCAAAACCCGAGAGTCAAGAGGCACAGAGGTTTTCAACGAAGGTTCTCCGTGAACGTATGGGCAGGCGTCATCGGTAATCGGTTGATAGGGCCGCACTTTTTGCCAGACAACCTAAACGGGCAAAACTACTTAGATTTCCTCGAAAACGATTTGCCTGATTTAGCGGAAGAAGTGTTTGACGAAGATCGGCCCATAGTCTTCCAGCACGACGGCTGTCCTGCTCATTGGAGCCTAGCAGTGAGGGAGCTTCTGGACAACTGCTTTCCTAATTCTTGGATTGGTCGGGGTGGGCCAATTCCCTGGCCCCCAAGGTCGCCTGACCTTACCCCACTCGACTTCTACGTCTGGGGAAGGGCGAAAGAGTTGGTGTACGCAGAAGAAGTACCAACAAGGGAGGTTCTAATTAACAGGATCCACGCCGCATTCGATACAATGCGCGAGGAACTGCTGCTTAGAACGGTGACCGTGGAGATGAGGAAGAGGTGCCGAGCATGTTTACAGGTCAATGGTCATCAATTTGAACAAAATTTGTAATTAATTAAAATTAGTAATTAATTAAAAATTGTAATTTAATGACATTAGTCATTACCAAATTTTTTGTTTCATTTGCCATCCTTTTACGATCGAACACATTTAATTTTCATTAGTTGAAATTTTTGCTTGAAGTGCCCTAGTTGAGGAAATTAATTAATAACTTTAAAACTAAAAGTGATAATTACACTTTTAGCATATCGTTAGAAAGGGCATGGACTGAGGATGTTTTAAAAAAATCAGAAGAACTCCAACCCTGTTAGTTTTTTTTTAAACCCCATAGAAAGTTGCCCTTAAAATTATTTCTTTACCTTACTACGGTACTTCAGGCCCCATAACTTTTCTTCTCCACAATTTTCTGGTGTAAAATAATTTTTTGCAGGACCCTAAGACTCTAACGATTAAAACAAGACCATTAGCCGACCGGTCCCATGGATAGATTTTGAGCTACAGGTAGTTTTAGTCAAAAAATCATAAAAAAGTCAAATAAAAAATAATAATAAATTAAAAAAAAACCTTGAGGCCAAGGTCAATATAATGGGCGGGGGTAGGTAGCAGACTATCCCTAGTTTCTACCCTAGGCGTATGTACAGTTCCCTTCCAAACACCCTGTATAAGATAGCATTATTGTTTGTTTATACTAATTTTGTAAAATATAAAGCTAAATCTTTTTTTTAGGGTTCCGGACCCAAAGGGTAAAAACAGGACCCTATTACTAAGACTCCACGATCCGTCTGTCTGTCTGTCACCAGGCTATATCTCATGAACCGTGATAGCTAGATAGTTGATATTTTCACAGATGATGTATTTATGTTGCTGCTATAACAACAAATACTAAAAAATGAATAAAATAAATATTTAAGTGGGGCTTCCATACAAAAAACGTGATTTTATTGCCGTTTTTTTGCGATAATGGTACGAAACCGTTCGTGCGCTAGTTCGAATCGCAAGCTATACTATCGCTGAGTGTGTGGGCTATTATTAAAATTTAAAAAATCCCCGACATATTTTAATTTTATTCTACATAATTTATATAATATTAGACACGCTTCGATCCACAATCTATTGAACACGTACAAAATATCATACGATATATTGCAAAAACACCCCGATTCAAACAGTAAAACACCCATAACTTTTAACGGCTAAACCGGTTTCCTTCAAAAATAGCTAAGAACACGTTTGATAAAGGCAGTTTAGAAAAAAATATAACGAACTTACAATCGATTCATCTGTTTGGGAGCTATGAAGCCACAGACAAATACATAAAAACACAGGTACACCGCCAAACTTATAACACCCCTCTTTTTCAGTCGGGGGTTAAAATACACAGTTCCTGTGAGATAGGCAATGGAAGCGAAACCGTGGCAAAAAGCTTGTATTTAAATAAGAAGGTAACTGTTTATGTTGATAATCACAAGGGAACTATTTGTTAATTTCGGAATCACCATGAACCTACTACAAAATATAGAGCAGTGCCTAGTGGTAACGTCCGCGACTTACTAGCCGCGGCCGGTCGTGGCCCACGACCTATAACCTCGACTCCCACGACTCGTGGGATCGAACCCAGGCAGGCGCTTTACTTTGTGTAAATTATTTCATTACCACTGATCTCAAAACGGTAAAGGAAAACATCGTGAGGAAACCGGCACGTCTTGGAAGGACATGTGACACCAAATTCCGCGGTAAAGGGGTCCATCTATCCTATCCTATCCAACTGCAAAATCAACTACTTATTTAGAAATTAAATTAGTCAAGACAGTTCTTACTAACAAACGAAAAACGGCAAATGTAAGACAGTTAACAAAGCTATGCTTGCATCGTGTAAGTCGCCCACGGTTCGTTAGGCAGGCCTTTACTATGAGGACCAATTGCTCAACGCGTGCACTGCGGCATAATGATACAAAGTAATGCTCCCGAGATAAAAATGAAAATCCGAAAGTAGCTAAACGGGTAAGTTGGAGATCAGGGTAAGTATTACGTCATGTTTGAGTTTTGCTGTAATGGAACTGTGTGTCTGTAAGGAATGTAGGATAGCTGAATTTATTATCAGACCTTTTTATAAGACAAGATAACATTGATGATCTGCTTGCTTGAGTCGCCCTAGAAGGATACATAAAGAAAAGAAACAAATAAAGAAAATACATTTATTCAGCACAGACTAAAACATATAATATACCAAATACATGTAAATTGGATAAAGAAACAAGCAATTAAAAACAAAAGGTATAAAGTTGGATTAAAGAAATTAAGCAGACAAGTTTGCCTCACGGCTTTGCCAAAAAGGCCCATACCAAACACGGATCTTATTGGTGATGTTCTCCAGAAAGGTCAGGTATGCAGTACAAATAACCGGCGTGCGTTTATGACTGATTGACTGATTATATGAACGTAAGTGAAGGAAAAGAGTTTCTGTCCAACCTTAAATAGGAAAAGAGTTTATGTGTGTATATTATGTATGAATTTTAAAGTTGAAGACAGTCCTCTCCAAAAAGGGTAGGCAATGTACATATGATTCCACTGGTATTGCAAACGCATACATGCCGCGTCACCGTTTACCTAACTGCCACTCTACGCCATAAAAACATTTTCAGCAAGTGATAGTGACAGTAAACCTTAATAGGATCTTTGTGAAAGAAAGCTTGAAAAAATCCTCTAGATTTTCTCCCATTTTCTACTGTAACAGGTCCTGATTTTGTCTAAGATTTGGTATCGTAAGATCTAAGGCTTTGTGCAGAGGACAATTGAATCACATTTGTCTCGGTCTCCTTAAATCCTAGACTTAGAGAAAATATTTAAATTCCAAACAAAACTTTAGGATTTACAATAAAATTTGAAAATAAATTAGATTTTAAAGTTAAGTAAGGCAACCCATTGAATTGCAAAGCGGGACGTGTTTGCTATCAAAGGGTAAAGCTGGAACCACACACACACGACACGTAAGTGTGGTTCCGCCTTTAGAGAGAATAAATATTTGCGAACCTCTGTTACCAGCCAACTCAGTAGTGGTGTTTATTAAACAATAGTACACAATGTAGTATTTTTTGTACAGTTACACTATTCGTAGTTTTGAGCGATTAATAGTGTTGACAAAACATTTATACTAGAAAGAGCCGTAATAACTCAAAGAATATTTAAGAAACGTCCATTAAAAACACATTAACCTCATGAAATATTTAGGTACCTAACCCACACCCTCTGCAGCAGATGACGTCACCATATGAACCCTACTTATTGTTCCATAACACATTCAAGAAGACGTTCAATTTTATACTCCTAATTCTGAGACAAAACCCGAATTCATTTAACTTTACATTTCGAACGATCACTGTCATCATAATAAAATGGTTGCCTTTTCATATATAAAACTTCACATTTCAACTCTTAAATTTTAATGTTCAAACCCTAAAGTTCAGATTTTATTACTGTAACGCGAGAAATTAAAATATTTACTCTGTCATGATAGGTACAAAGCGGTGTTGGCCGCGCTTCCCTGGCGTCAGGTGGGCCTAAACAAAATGTAAATAGGCCTGATTATTCGCGCCCGACATTTTGTATTCGTTAAAGTCAGCGGAATAAAAGGCTAAGTATGTTTTACGCTAAATTTCAGTACTTCGTGAGCAGTGGGACACTATGGATGAGCAGTAGTATAAACAAAAATGATTTCACGCTAAACATAGAGAGGAGACAATACTTTCAATAACGTATTGAAAAGAGCTATTGTTATTATTAGGACCTATTATTTTACAAGTAAACTGATCAATGATTCATGGTCAACTTTTAAATACGTGAAAACAATCATTGGTCAATGAATAATATATGATATTTAAACATCCATAGTTAAACCTGAAACATATCAGCTGGACCGCAAGCACTGTGTGAGAGAGAGCGAGCGGGCCATAATCCAGCCCGCGGATTCAGTGTAAATGCGGGTAATATGTAATTTATTTCTTAGCCATGTCTTTGCATACCTACAATTATCGTTACCACCGAGCCACCACTGTTGTTCTTGAGCACTTTGTCCGAAAAATCGTTCTGTATCAGAGTGATTTAAAAATATTTGTATCCCCTAAAGCCTAACGAAACTGAAAAAGACAAAATCTTAAATTTTATAGACTGTTATAGGTAATCACCTTTTCCTTTTTTCCACCTCTGTTGGAAATTATCAGCTAGATAATATTGAATACTATTCTGAATAATTAAAGGTGAAATTATGTGCATTTAGTATTAAGTTTGTTCTTAATAAAATTTGCATAATAATATAGAAAGACTAGAGAGAGGTTCGAAACAATATAGTTTATTTTAGGAATGTTTTACTTTGAGTTGAGAAGAAGCGTAAAGATCTCAGTTACGTAGCCTTGAATTAATATTTGTATAAGCCTGAAAAGCGTCTAGAGCTCCATAGAAATTCTAAATAAATTGCTCCAATATTTTTAGGTCTAGAATGAATGGTCTAAGTTTTGCTTTTATCACCTGGCAAGTTTGGCAAATTGATTAGTAATCGCTTCTTGTTTCAAACCGTAAACCTAAAAGAACCTGAAAAATTTTTGTTATCCTTCTCATAAATATTGTTAATTAAATTCTCTCATACCTGCAGAAGTAGCCAGAATAAATCTCCCTTAAGCTACTTGTTCCTTAATGCATTAGGGAAGTGTTGGCTTACACGGAATTAACGGCATGGCCTAATTTTGTACTTTATTCTTTGTTCTTGAATCTGCTGCCTAAGTAAGTAAGGCCACTTTCACGAAAAACTTAACTCAGAGTTCGTTAGTTATGAAATTAGATTGACAATTTGTCATACAATATTGTCAATTTAACTTCGGGTTAGCAACTAACTCTCAGTTAAGTTTTTCGTGCAAGTGGGCCTAAGAGATGAATCCATACAATAAAGGAACTTTTATGCTCATATCAATCTTGCAGTTTAATATGAGTCTTTTATCGACTGAACTTTCGAATTTGGAACAAGCTTTAAATGCAATACTGACAAATAGCGTCTCATAAAAATAAAATATTATTTTATGAGCGCTTCTTGAGCTGGTTGGCCAGGTTTTATTTGTGGCTTAGGATGCCAGGGTCCCGGGGGTCGAATGCGGGCGAGGTATAGCGCGATGAAACATCGGATGAACCGGTAGATGCACCTGTAATTGGCAGCTTCCGCGTCCGCACCGCCGCACCGGCGCCCGAATCCTGTGACTTATCAGCAAATAGCTTCACTACCTTTATTAAATAAACTTCTAAAAGCCCCTGCAATTCTTTTAAAAGCACGTTCTGTAATCTCCGATCTAGTTTCTAAAAGATTGGCAGTCAGGTTTTACGCTACGTTTGTTGGTACAATGCAAGACGTGTCTAAATTGTAACTGATTGACTTGTTAGTTTTAATTGTGTTTGAAATAATATACGACAGTAGGTAACGCATGTCGTAAGAGACATCAACACAATCAAAATTACGTAAATAAATGAGGTTAGTGGATCCAACCGCATTTATATTTATGTTTGAAGTGCACCCTTATCAGTGATAATTATTGGTGAAATACGTCATTACAGTTCTGTCTACCTGTATAATTGCATTATTTATCACTTGATTAATCACTCGGGCCTTGTCAAACACAAGTAGTTATCATCAGTTCCATACATTTACTGACAACCAGTCTTGGCAAAGGGTATCGTGTTACTTAGTATTGAGTAGTGGAGGTCGAACAGGCGCTCCATTTAGAGCCCCCGCAGACCACAGACTTTTTATCGGCCGATAGTTTAGTCGGGTTGGCCTGCTAGTACGCACACCGAGCCAACTAAACAGTTCAGTCGGTGATGAGTGCGCAAACTATCCAACAGTCTGCCGACTATTCTCTATTTGCTAGTTTCTAACCAACTGGTGAAAAGAGTGGTCGCACCGCACAATGAAAATTAATAAAACATTGTATAGAATTGTTATTATTGCTCTCATACACCGGAGGAGGAAAATTAATAAGAGAGCCCGAGAGTATTGGGTGCATCCTATCTTTAGTGATAGATTATTAAATGGAAAATTTTACACTATGCATTCCAAATTACTGGATTACCCGAAAAAATTTTTCGCCTTTTATCGAATGAGCATAACTAGCTTCAACCAACTTGTCAAATTAATTGGACCAGGAATAGCGAAGGAGGATACAAATTTAAGACTATCTATACCTGTGGAGGAGAGATTGAGCGTTACGATAAGGTAAGATAAACCACAAAACATACTTTAATTTTTTTATTATAATTCAAATGCCAAGTTTACAAGTCGTATATTTGGGAATCTTCTGAAAAATTTGAATAATATGACTGGGCTGACATGTTGGAATCAGCTGGTGATGAAACATTTTGAATGGTTGTTTGTGGTAAAGTGGGGGATGGTGTAGAACCGGATGTATAAGCCTGTGATTGTTGTTGTGGCGGCAAGATGTTAGTCCCTCGTTGGTAAACAGGAAAAGAGTTCATGGGTTGTTGCAGTATGGTGTATGTTGGTTGAGAATGAGGCTGAACACGCCTACCAAGTCTTATCTGTTTAAATACGTTAAGAATACTAATCTTAGCATCGAGTTTTTCATCTGCGGTTAAATTTTTGAGTGATGGGACAAGAGACAATGCAAAGTTTACATCTTCATCCACATTAGTCTCATTTAATGCTTTTAATATTGCTTCATCCAAATCCGTATTCTTCGAAACACGAGTTTTCTTCTGGCGAGGAGGTGCGGAAGCGGATGGAGCAGTTTCTTCATCATCTTCCTCATTTTCTGTAGTATCCTGGGCCAGGTTCAGGTTACCTTCCGTTTGACGATTTTCCATGCATGGAAGTAAAAATAATAATTGTTCAAAGTATACGTATTTACGCCTCTTGACCGAAGCCTGCCCCGACTTTGTGTTCTTGCATTTAATTCTCGGCGAAAGCAAGTCCGTAAATTGGCCCATTTTTTTTGTATATCGCGGCCTGAAAAATAATAAAATATAATTAATTCATTACAGGTATCTGGCTACTGGAGCTAGTTTCAATTCATTATCTTTTGATTATCTGATGGGAGCTTCTACAATACGAGATATTACAAAAAGTACATGTGAGCAAATATGGAATATGCTTCAACCGTTATATATGCCAACCAAACAAGAAGATGACTGGATTGAAATAGCAGACGAATTCTACAGTCGCACAAATTTTCCAAACATCATTGGAGCGATCGATGGCAAACATATACGAATGATACAGCCAGAACATTCCGGTTCATCATATTTTAACTACAAAAAGTTCTTCTCCTGCGTTTTGATGGCTTGGACAGATGCCGATTATAAATTTGTGTACATTGATGTTGGTTCTTATGGAACAGCTAGTGATTCGGAAATATTTAAAACATCAGAAATGGGTAAACGGCTTTCCGAGAATCGACTAAATATTCCTTCTGGAAGGCAATTGCCTAATGATGATGTTGGAGATGTTATTCCATTCTCTGTCGTAGGCGATGAAGCGTTTGGACTTGGAAATAATATATTACGCCCTTATGCAAAAAGAAATTTAAACTACACCAAGCGAATTTTCAACTATAGACATACAAGAGCTCGACGCATGGTTGAATGTACTTTCGGGATTCTAGCTAACAAATGGCGCATTTTTCACCGTCCAATTGACGTAAATATTAATTTTTGTGTTAAAATTATTAAAGCTTGCTGTGTCCTACACAATTATGTACGAATCAAAGATGGAATACATTTTAAAGACACTCTCTACAGTTGTACCATGAATAACTTCAATACAAATGGAAATAACCGAGGAAGAAATAATATGAATAATGTGCGGCAATACATGTCGTCATACTTTATATCTCCTGCAGGCTCAATTCCGTGTCAATATAATAAAGTGTAATGTAAATAAATAAAAATGTATCGTACCTTGATTTGTTTTTTCTTGGGCACTAAGCTCATTCCAATCAGGAACAACAGCTTCACAAACTTCCTCCCACAGTTTTTTCTTCACATTTACGTCAGAGTACTCTTTTAAGTTTTTCTTATAAAGTGCAGGGCGTTTTTCGACTTCCTCGATCAAGTTTACGATCAAAGATTCCGAAATAAGCGACTGAGAATTGGGCGACGCCATTTTACAAAACACGCGCGGCCGACCATTCGCTGTCAAAGCTCGGAGCGAACTGAACTATCGGCTTAGTCGGCCGACTAAAAAATCGTCGTGTGTGCGCGTGTGGTAGGGAGCCAATACTGATTATACGGTCGGCCGATAGTTTGCCGACAGTATAGTTTGAATTGAATCGGGAAGCCCATCAAACTTGTTTATCGGCCGATACCAAATCGTCATAGTGTGCGCACTTGCTTACATCTGCGTACTGATTAAGAGCCCGACCAAACTATCGGCCGATAAAAAGTCTGTGGTCTGCGGGGGCTCTTAAAGTTCTGGTCGCTAGTATCCTATCCTATAGCATGACTATTTAACGAGCAATATTTGTATACTGTTCTGGAATGGTGACCGCAACCTGAAGACAATGCGTTCGAAGGCCTCCCACTAGGTGGACCGATGACCTGGTTAAGGTTGCGGGAATGCGCTGGATGCGAGAGGCACGGGATCGGTCAATGTGGCGACGCCTGGGGGAGACCTATGTCCAGCATATAGAGGTATATATATGATATATATATATTTATATTTATAATCACGATCTCGAAATCTGCCCTAACAATTTCGAAAAAAAATGCAATATAGGGATTTTCGGGGTCGAAAAATCGAACGGTCTTACATCTGGGAAAATTCGTTTTCTCTGGAAAGAAACGTATTCTGTATTTTCACCTGAGCAAAGCTCGGTGTTCCAGTTATATTATCTGTGGTACAGGTATCCAGCTGCATGCGGTTTGACTAGAAGCTGACCCTACCGTGGCTTAGAAAATGCTAGGTAGATGATGAAGAACCAAACCAAGGATACAATATTGATGACTGCAATGATCGAATTGCAGAATTGCCGACTATTATTTGACAGGCCTTAATGATATCAATATAGTTAAATGAAGGCTGAGTAAATAATGGAGTATATACCGATATATTTCCATTCCCATCAAACAAAGTGAGATTATCCCATGATGGATTGATGGCACCATCTGATTATCATAATGTCCCCAAAAGTTATAGGCTCCATACGAAGTGACCAAATCTCTAATTCATGTACCCCAATGTAATGGAGTAAGGCGTCACTTTTGTAACTTGTAATAGAAGTTATTAAAGCGTATACTGAGACTTTAGAAAAAGGTGTTATCCTATCAGCGATGGTTATTTTCGTTATGCCAAAATGTAAGGGATAGATCTGGTCTCAAAACAGTGAAAGAAATCATCGTGAGAAAACCGGCATATCCTAAAATCACCCGTTTAGGGCCCGCGTGGTGGATTAAGGCCCATTCTCTCTCATAGAGAGGAGGCGTTAAAAGACTGATAATGATGATGATGATGAAGGGATAGATCATGTGACATTTCGATAGCGCTTGGCAATCCCATACAGTGCCGTTACTAGCGGTGCCAGCGGTTCCCAGGCACAGGGCGCAGAAATGACCAGACCAGGACCTGGTCTGACCTTCAGGGCGGTACCACCTTGCAGTTAAAATGTTTTTATTCTCTAAGGGAACAAATCGAGCGGCGTTGGTGGAAGACCATCACCCGTTTTAACCCTATTTAACATCTAACTTAAAATAAGAAATATTCGTGAAGAGTTCCGGGAGGTAGGACTTTTTGAAGGAAATTTCTTGTTTTTGCAGCACCTTTTTTGCGATTTCAAGTAACTGCAATAGTTTCTGAGATTGTTGCAAAAAAACCAAACCCTCTTTTTTACTAAATTGTTTATAACTTTTGCAACTTTTGCGTCCGCCATTTCAATTTTATCAAAAAAATTCTCGATGTCATTCCGAATCGAATTATTATTCAGTAAACTCAAATTGATAAACACGTAACTGCGCTCGACGGTGGGACAAGAAGGGCCACGAACGCGACATAGCACGGGCGCTGTTACAGAAGTTCGCACCGGACGCATAAACGGTTAGTTACGGCACTTGACATTTTACCAATCGCTTTCGCGACACTGTCGTTGATAGAAAGTCACTTATCTAGTTCCTCAGGTATTGTTTCTTAATGCTGAAGTTGACATTGGTTGCAATCTAATCAGGCAACTTTACCTTCAAACCTTACCTTGCTGGCTATTTGTAATGTCTTTTTCTTAGCATCCTATGTTTATTTATTTATCTATTTAAACTTCATATACAATAGTGGTACATAGGCGGACTTAATGCCACAAGGAATTCTCTACAAGTCAACCTTAGGGTTAAAAAGGACGACGTTGTGAAGCGGATACAAAATAATATCTAATAATAACAACTTTTATACGAAAATGTATATACTTAAATATATATACTTAAAAACACCATATACAAATAAAATAGACTTATAAATACCAATAAAAAAAAACGAGAAGCCTATTAATAATTATTAAGACTAGACTTTGGCTCTAGATGAGAGGTATGTTCTAGTTCTAGTCATTACAGATAAGTCGGAAAACTGAATTAATTATATATATGCGACTATCAAATTGACAACTGTAGCTTGTTGTTTATTAGAGATTATTTTTCGTTGTAATGACACCTGAATCTATTGGATTTGCCAAAGTTTCCTAGAATATTAATTATTCGTATTGGGTAAGTAAGTACACGTAACTTTAATTATCTCTGTGCACTCAACAAAGGACTTCGAAGAGAGCTCTTCAAATAACACAAATTATAATACGCTTTCGACAGATAACTACGCAAGCTTTGTCTCTGAGTTTATATTCATTAGGGTATTCCATCCCCTCCGTCCATTCCAGCGTCTGTCCTCCTACATAAACTTGGTCACTCAACAGGACATTGAGAACAATGCTATAACTTCCCCTAAGTAATAAAACGCGGTAAGGGAAAAATTGGTGAAAGAACCGAAGTTACCGCCATATCTCAAAGAATTAGTTAGGCCACATTGCTTGTAGAACCGATCACAGCTGGCAGGAAAGTTCTGCATGTCGACCACAAACCGGGCAATATTACGTACTTCTAGAACACGAATAAAAGGGCGCGGGCTATTAAGGGAGATTCGATTATATACAAATATAACAGAAAATAAGGCTAAGTAGTGAATTTATAGGTTAAATAGGTTATAGGTTTATTATAGGTTTTATTTTTAATTCATCATCATCATCATCATCATCATCATCATTTCAGCCGAAAGACGTCCACTGCTGGACATAGGCCTCCCCCAGGCGTCGCCACATTGACCGATCCCGTGCGTCTCGCATCCAGCGCCTTCCCGCAACCTTAACCAGGTCATCGGTCCACCTAGTGGGAGGCCTTCCAACATATCGTCTTCCGGTTCGCGGTCGCCATTCCAGAACTTTTCGGCCCCATCGGCCATCCGTTCTGCGAGCAATGTGCCCTGCCCACTGCCACTTAAGTTTAGCAATTCTCCGGGCTATGTCGGTAACTTTATATTTGTATGGTGGTATAATAATTGCTTTATACAAATTAGCTGTCTTTGAAGTTTCCGTGCTCAATGCTTTTCAATTCACAATATTTTATCTAATCTACTAATATTATAAATGCGATAGTTTAGAAGGATGTTTATTACTCAATCACGCCAGAACAGCTGAACGGATCTGGATGAAATTAGGCACAGAAATAGATTATAGTCTGGAATAGCACAAAAGCTAACCTAAGAATCCATTCTTATGAAATGCCAGAAGCTAAAAGTGCTCGATAATATGAAACAAAAAACAGTGCAGTTCTCAATAGTCCGGTGTGACAAGCTTCAACAACACTTTTGGAAGATATAACATTCAATATTCTGCATTGCAGATGAACATCCCAAGAAATAAAAAATCAAGTAAGAATATATCAATTCATCTCGAATTGCAATCAGGAGATTGTGGAAACTTACAACATATTTCAAAACCGAGGCGGAGATACTATTTTCAAAATCAATAACTATTCATACGGGCTGCTCGGTGCCTATACAAACATTATTCGAGCGCTGAACTCTTTGATAAATAAGAATATTCTTCAAGTCGACGTCGCGATGTCTTTACGTAGGTACCGCAAGGAAATCCGTTGGAACAAATCGTAGCCCGACCGAGGTTTTATTATACAACCCTTGTAAAATGCTCGCACAAACGTACCGTTTTCTTTAAAAAACTTACGAAGGGTCTAATCGAAATTATCTTATAAGAAGCTTACGTCATTATCCTATTGAAATAAAGCTGTTAGGTTAAAGGTTGCTTGTGTAAGTAGCTAAACTTACCTATTTACCTCTAGGATTTAAGCGCATCATTATTATTTGTAGTTTACTTTTCGTTATAGAGAAGGAGTTCATAAGGATTTTAAGCAACCATATTCAGGCCGAAAAGTTTAGCTGAGAACACCGAGAATATATCTGAAAAGTTTCAGTTCTTTTGGATTGCAGACTTTCTGGGGGATCGGTCCATTCGAGGGGTTATCGATGGCTGCACGTCGGACCAATTGGATATTAATGCCGGGGTCTGTCGGGGACTCTCAGCAACATTATTCTTGTTGCACATTAACGATCTGCTAAAACCCAGCACCTTTGCGTATGCAGACGACAGCACTGTTGCTAAGAGATACTTGACCAACGCACGGGCTACCGCAGATCCGGTCTCTACTTGAGGCCATGGACTTGAAGAACTATGAACTTGCAAGCAGTCTCCGAATGGGGCCATGCCAATCTGGTCAGTTTAATGCTGCTTAATCCCAGTCGTGTCTTTTTTCCGCTAAAAAGAGCTAATTTCACCCGGCTCCAACTTTCCGTGATGTAACCGTGCCAATAAGGGACCATCTTGAGCTTCTTGGCGTTACGTTGACATCGACTATCAATTTTGGGCCAAACATTGAGGAAAAGGCTCAGCTGGCTGCGAAAAACTTGGGGATCCTTGCGAAGGTTACTTCACACCGGAACAGCTGCTCAACTTGTATTAAGCGCAAGTTCGATCATGCATGGGGTACTGTTTTCATATCTGGGACGGATCTGCCAAATACCAGCTTGATGCACTAGAGTCGATCGAAAAGCGGGCCAAGAAACTCATCGGCAATGAGGCACTGGTCAAGTCAAGCCTTGAACATCGTCGCCAAGTTGCCAGCTTGTCGGTTTTTTATCAGTTACATTTCGGGGAGTGTGCGATGGAATTGCATGATTTAATTCCGCCCAGCCCGTTCCTTCATCAGACTTCCAGACGTACGGCAATGCGTCGTCGGTACATGGTGGATATCCCACCCATACGCACAAAACGTATTGGTTCGGTAAACGGTTTTTTCTAGGTAAGCGTGCTTCACCGTCGACCACATCATCGCTTACCATCAGGTGAGATAGTGGTCAAACGCGAGCCTATAGATTATAAAAAAAAGATAGGAGCCCTTTGGTCAGGCTTCCATTTTCAGATTTCAATATGGTTGCTCAAAATCCTTATGAGCTCCTCCTCTATAACTTTATAAGGTATCTATCGGCATCTTGGCTTCATTAATTTTGATATCAATAAAATGGCACCACAAAAGAATCGTACAAAACCTTAGTAGCTATTCATACTACACCTGCATATACGCGTACTCAATAAATACGGTTTTCTAAGCTTTTTCATCCCAGAAATGAATAGCAAACATGATAGACATTTCCTGTGGTTTACTAAAGGCTATTCAGCGAGATGAGTTGAAAAATGTAAACAAGTTGTCTTTCAGAGGGTTTGGAGCGAACGAGAAGCATATGCAAGTATGTCCACTCAAACTGAACGGCGTTTGACGTTTCAAAGTAGCTAAAGCTGAGGGCCGGTTGTAAACGATTTTGAAAAAGTCTTAGTATTTTTGGAAGCATTTCCAATTTCTGTTTGAGAGTTTGATTTCGGACTGACTGCCTTGTTGTCTAAAGATTGCAATCTAGTGAGCGCCAGTCCTAGGTTTGGGCTCTGCCCACCCATTCGGGAATTTTTCGCATCATAGCTTTTCCTGCTACTTTTCTCACTTAGCCTATACCACAGGAACCATTCATCCAGGAAATAAAGCCTATGAGCCAGATATACAGTATGCCAGAATTTGATAATTTAAATTTTGAGATCAGTTTAATTCTTTCAGAGATTTCCTTTTACAAACATATAACCAACTTTACCTGTCTATCATTTTTAACCGACTTTCCAAAAAGGAGGAGGTTCTATGTTCGACTACATGCTTTTTTTTTTGTAACTGAACAGGGAAATATAAAAAAATATTTTTCTACTAAAAAACACTACCGGCTTCCAAATAAAAAAAACTACATAGTAAAAAATAACTTTCTTTTTTGAAGTCGGCATCCATAACGCTAAAAAATGGTACCTACAAAAACACCGACTTTCAAAAAGAAAGTTACTTTTCACTGTGTAGTTTTTTTTTATTTGGTAGTATTTTTGTATAAAGTTTATTATTTTACCTAGATGTAACCATATTATGTAAAAGATTGGCATATTAGACATTACCTGCGATTGAAGTCATTGCAAGCATTTGCAGTAAAATTTAAGTCATAGGTTACAATTTTGAACACTTTACTATAGTTTACAAGGAATCCTTTACTAGCAAAAAGCATCTAGAAATACCATTCCACCTCTCAAAGAATGTGAAATTTGATTGGATTGTGAGCTATGTAGAGCTGTTTATACTCAGCAATGTGTTAGCTGTGGTTGCCTGTGATTGGGTGTGCATTACAGGAAATTGATATGTTGTAAAAAAATATTTTGTGTAGGATGCTCTTTCTTGTAACACTCGCTGGTAACCCTTAAATTAAAGAATAAATTCTCAATAGGCTTTGACTGTGGACCAAACGTTTAAACTATAATCGTAGGTTATTCCGCAAAACCCATAGACAATGTTTTTTCCATACCACGCCAACATATGGCATTACGTCGAACTGAATCGCAGAAAGCCTTAGGCTTTTAATCCGTTCTGTAGGCCGTATTTGTGTCACTCAAACATTCGCCTTTTCATAGTGCCGGATTTGCGGAAACGTCACAAGCCGTTTATTTTAGGCTTTCAATGAACCGCAGTTTTCTGTTTCTGGTCCATACTTTGGTTTGGTGTTTATATAAAAGGCCTTTGGTCCATGACTGAAACAATTCATGCTTTACCACAACGTTACTCTGAGACAAGGTTTAGGAATAATATTTATTTATTTATTAATAAAAAACGTTGCCCCAGACTAGAATTTCTTCCTGTATCCTGGTTGCGTTTACAAACATTTAAACTCACGTTCACAAGACACTTAGATCCAGAACAACTATCTGTAGGCCATACAAATATTCGTTCCGTGCGGACATCGAACCCGGGACACGCAGCGCTGCAGCCGATCGCTCAACCGTGTCGTCAAAAAACATAAAAACATATATCGATCTTATGCCCTTGTGTATATAGTCAGTCTTTACAGCGGTCTAGTAACTACAGCTCAACGACATTTAAAAAATACAAAGAAAATCATTGTACTGCAGTGACTCCTGTTCTAAAGAGCGAAGAGATAAGTATTTTACAGTCAATGGCAACCCACAGTAAGACGTCATTTGAAGATCTGATTAGCCGCGAGCTCTCCCGCGTGTCGGTAACGTGGGGAGCATTTGTAACCAAACAGTTCATACATATAAAATATGCTAAGGAGGTCTACTATCGCCACGATAACGATACCCGTCGTTTTTTTTCCTTATGGGAAAATAAATTCAATGTGTAAAAGCACATGAAAAAGCTGAACTTTACGTACGTTTGACCCAAATAAAAGTTTAATTATTTACTGTGTTTAGTAACAAAATAAACTTTACATGATGACAGTATGAAGTTTCCTTAAGGTTAAGTAAACACATAACATTCGTGTCGCTTTAACAAATTTGTTTCCCCGCTACATAGCGACAGCAACTATTCGCTAGTAAACCACCCTCTTTACATCTTATAGAGACCTGTAGATTTCAAAGCGGGTTGCCCTCGGCCTGACTTTCAAAAGTTTACAACTCCTTTCACATCTCCGCTTCAATTTCGCAGCGCAATTTATATGCACTTTGTAGCGGTGGTCACAAGCACCTCACCGTGCCGTTTATTCCTGGAGAGTGCTTCTGTTAAACGCCGTTTTTTCTGCTGAAGAAGAGTCGTTGATGACGGCGTTCATAGTTAATGAGCAGCTAGTATCCGGCGGGTGTTACCGCGCAAATTGCCCGCTCTTTACAGGTTGTCGTTTGCCAACTCGACGGAGCCGGTCTAGCGTGAAAGACGTTTCCGACCGTGCGTTATTGTTTACCGCCGGAATGACTTCCTTTGCTAGCGCACCTAACGAACAGATTGCAGGTTGTTGCAACTGCACTAACATTTATCTCTTTTTGTGTGACACGTACAAAATAGCCATCAATGCGGAGCTCTCCACGTTAATAGCCCGCTTTGTGTGACCGAATAGCTTCAGGCTTTGAATACGTTACGTTTTGCCACTGTACACAATTTTAAACCGACTTTCCAAAAAGGAGGAGGAGGATGTTCGACTTTTCGTTTGTATTTTCACCGATATCTCCGTCAATATTATTGTGGACTTATTATGAAAATTTTTTTTTTTGTTTTAAAATGTATATTCCCGGATTGGTCCCATTTAAATTAAGTGAAGATCTAATGAAGAACTTCGGAAATATACAATAGAACTTTTCAATAAATGACGGCCAATCTGTCGATATTGCTGCAATCGAATGTTTCTTGTTTACACCATTTCATAACATATCATCACGCCGGTACGCTCGAACTTTCATTCCACCGGCTGTGTTCAAGTTTCATGTTATTCGTGTTATCTGTTCTGGCATCATTTTGGGCATTATTGGTACCTTACTATAGAACTTGACCATTATGCACTACAACTAAAAAGTGAACAAGCAAAATTGAACATTTTTGAAAACCCCCGACATATTTTTATTGCATGCTACATAATTTATCTACAATATACAGGATATCTTGCGAAAACACCCCGAATCAAACAGTAATACGCCCATAACTTTTGAACGACTGAACCGATTTTCATCAAACATAGCTAAGAACGTGAAAATCTCGATAAAGACACATTTAAAACAAAAAAACTAAATCGAAATCGGTTTATCCGTTTAGGAGCTATGATGCCACAGACTGATACAAAAATACAAAAAGACACAAATACACAGGTATACCTACACACATCCTACACATCAAACTTATAACACCTCTCTATTTCCGTCGGAGATTAAAAATAAAAAGTACGTGGAAAATAACTTCAATTTCTGAAGTCGGTGTGATAAAACGAAGAAACGAAAACAGAAACAACGACTTCCGAAATTGAAGTTATTTTTCACTTTGTAGAAACACTTTTTGTAGACACAGTTTTTTTCGTGATTCGATATAAGCGTATGGTCGGCAATTTATACGACACTCTAAGTTAAAATTCTTTGTAATCATTATTTTATGTTTTAATAAAATTTCGTTCATAAATCTTGTCTGTAACGACTTGGAATAACTAAAAATAAAAGTCCATTGAATTTGTGCCAATGCCAAGTCGGTTGAACTAACATGGATGAGTATCTTTCTGTAACAAGGACGTTGTTATCTATTTAAATATTTCTTTAATTAAATAATTAAGTACTAGCTTTTACCCGCGGCTTCGCTCGCAGTGAAGCCAATAAAAATAAAAATATTTTTTTAGTAAAAAATAGCCTATGTTACTTCAAATACCTCCAAGAATATATGTACAAAGTTTCATGATGATCGGTTCAGTAGTTTTTGCGTGAAAGCGTAACAAACAAACTTACATTCACATTTATAATATTAGTATGAAGTAAAGATATTGGATACCTATTAGTTAGTTATTGAAACATACAAAACAATTATACTAGGAAAGAGGCATGTATCAATATCACTAATGTCTCTTTAAACAAGCCATAATGTATGAATATTTCATGAGATTGTCGCACAAAGGGCGTGCAATGATGAATGGCCTCTACTCAATACATTATGTTATACTAGCTTCTGCCAGCGGCTTTGGCCGCAGGCATTTTTGAATGTCGAAAATTATCCCAAGGGAACATATGCCTGGGATAAAATGTATCCTATGTGCTATCCCAGACTAAAATCTATCTCTGTGCCATTTCATCTAGATTCGTCCAGACATTTGAGCGTGAAGAAGTAACGAACACACAAACTATCGCCTTTATAATATTAAAATATAATTTATATATGTATAAATAATATATGAATATAATAGTGTGATATCTGCTAAGACTATAATAGAACCGTGAAGTGCCAACCCTGTTTTAATTCATTGTCCGGCAAGTCGATTTTCTAGTAGCAATATAAAAAATATCTACATTTCTAGAATATTTCGTAGATGTTCATGAATAGTAAAATTATTATTGCAAATAAATTATTTTTAAGAACCAAAAACCGTCAAATAATAGGTTTATTATAGTTTCTTTTTTTTTTAATAGGCCCTTGTCCTATATTCATTGTTGTTAGGTTAATTCTTTAATTTCTCATATATACATTTAAATTCAATCATATCACTATAAACAATTTCAAAGCTATTTTTCAGAAATATTTATATGAAGAGGTATATTTTATCTGTCTTATGTTATTTAAAAATTGTTCACTGGATCCTGCCCTCTATATTGTCATCTTTCTCTGTGACCCTAGAACTTGCTGTAAGAGAATTCAACATTGAGTTGAGCTCGTCTTTGTACATGAACTTATTATCACACTGTATGTAATGTTGTTTTTGGTGTACAAAAAAGAATTAAGAGTTATGCCATGTAAGTTTGAATAAATGAATTATTTTTAAGCATTTAATACTAAATAGTTGGAATTAATATGCGCGCATTGCTGCACATTGTTCAATCTTCACAGTGGCAAAAGAAAAATAAATGTTATGAAAAAACAAAACTTTACACCTACTTTACTAACTATGAAAAAATAAAACGGATTGCCATAAAAAAAGTAATAACTAACTTCCATTGTTACGAACCAAAGGATTGTGAAAAAGGCTATTTTATTATTCAGTATAAAAACATTAGAATGATGACGCTGAAGTTCGTCAGCGCGCCTTGCACACGTTTCTTATTGAACAATTGTTAGTGGCTTATTTTCAAACTGTGGCGATTGTGTGGCACATACTTGAAGCATCGACATATTTCGAACGTCCAGTGATTAATGTATTTTCTATTATGGCAATTGGACGCAGTGCGCATGCGGCGGGTAGTATTATTAGAGGAACGGTAAACGAGATCACACGGCTTCCTCGCTCGCTTACTGACTCCCGAGTAAAGTATCCGCGGGACTTACAACCTATGTGCGTACGCTGAAGCTTTTGACCTGTGTTTGTTAATTAATAAAAGTATTTATTACGTGACAGTAACTGTTTATTGAATTGTGCCCAGTGACACGGGAAGATGACCGCCAATAACTGTGATAATGGTACGTCTGTATTCTTTTTTGCATTTTCTATTTTTGTTGGAATTCTTTCGTGAGAATCTTCAGCAAAAGTATTTGGCCCAAGAATTTGTTAGTGTTATTTTATTAATATGAATTCTTTAATATCCTCATTGACTAGTGTGAAGGAATTTATAAAAGCTAGCTCTATTTCCTGTTACCTAAAGTAATATGAAATAGTGAAAATTATTCCCGTTATTATACTCATAGTCACATTGAATTGTTCACCGCTACTGTCACTCAAGTTATTATATTCGCCCCATTCCGTCCAATGTTTTTGTTTTAATAGCCACCAACAATGGCCCGTAGATCTGCCTACGAACGGTACTTAATTATTATAATTGAATTCAACTCATACTGATTAAAACTGGCTGTTTTCAGAGATTGGTTGGGTTCATGGATGAAAAAAAGAATAAAACGTGTCCATTAAACATTTTCTTTTGTTTTTATGATATTTATTATTTTGCCAAATCCAAGAGTTGCAAAAGAAAACTGTGTTTGAATAGTACATAAAAAATTTTGTTTCTTTTGATAAGTCCGAGAGTTGATAAGCAGCTGATATTTCCGTACTAAAATCTCAATCAATCGCTATAGTTTGGGCTCTGAAGAAATAGTTACAAACTATTTTACATTTACTTTATAAATTATTTAGCAACTTACAAAATTACTCACAGGATACCCATAAATATTACCAATTACTTTAGGTAATATTTATTTCGCTATTTACGTAATTCTCCACCTCTCCCTAATGTCTTCAATTCTTTATTTCTGCAAATTCTTAAAAGCAATAAAGCCTCGAAAACTATGATTTCTATTTAGTCGTCTCTAAGTAAGGCATTTTAATCAGATATGACATTATTATTTTACTATCTCCCAAACGTGGCTCCGTCCGAGCGGAATAAGTACTTTCCCCATTGTCATTTTAAATCTGACGAATAAGCTATACTACTGTTATAATTACATCAAAAGTTACTTATGTAAGGAAATTGAGCACTAAAGAAGTATTGGGAAAATTAATCCTCTATAAGTATCCACCAATGACTTCTCCCGCTCTGGGTGAAGCGTGTCAGACTTCTACTGATTTAGTCAGTAGAAGTCTGACACGCTTCACCCACACAAGTTTTTTCAGTTGCTTGCGCGAGGGCCGCAGTAAATTTATCCGCAACCCATGATTAACCCGCTTAGAGGTTTAATTCAAAGAATAGGGATAAATTGTTTACCCAAATCGGTAGCCTAATTGCGTAAGTGAATTCGGCAAGGCGAAGGATTTGATCCCATCAATTGACCAATCACGTGCGAGATGAAAGACGAGTTGTGGATTTCCGTCTATGTGATTTGTCGATTGATGGGGACAAATCCTTCGCCTTGCCGAATTCACTTACGCGATCAGGCTGCGGGTCTACAGAGGGTATTACTGGCAGTTTCAATATAGCAGTCGGGTTGCAACAAAGGTTTGTCCTCAGCCTTAGATAATGATAATGGACGATAATGTGCACTTCCTGATGATAATGGACGCTCTGACCTCGAACATACAGGAAGAGTGGCAAAAACTGGAGAGTGCTCGCCTGAAATTGAGCAGATCCAAAATTATATACTTGGTCTGAGATTTCAGCGGTCTCTTGAGTTATTGCTCTAGCCGGAACGCCCGTACCGATTTGCTCCGCCATTCGGTACCTCGGGTCGCTTGTCTAAGTGATGAAGCTGGCGAGGCGATGGTACGACCCACGAATGCCCCTTAAGTTAAAAAAGAAATCCACAAACCCCTAATAAAACCTGTCGCACTGTATGGATCAGAACGTTGAATCTTGAAAAAGATGGATGAAAATAGATTGCATGTAGTTAAGATGAGAATGTTGAGATGGATGGATTGTGTGAGGAGTAATATGAAAGAAAAGAGAGTTAGTGATATCGTGATGGCTGACAAAATGAAATGGAAGAAGAAAACTTTTTACGCTGACCCCATCTATTACGCTGAGTATCTTGGGACAAGGGTAGGAAAATGAAGATGAGGGAACAACGGCTTGTATCATAATTCGTCATTTTGCCGATGGGAATTCCCTTTGGGTACAGGCCTTCTCAAATAAGAAATCAATGATTATCTTAGAATTCAGTTAGTGATGTCAACATAACTTAAACAATGCCTTTGTTAAAAGATGTTTTACCCCGTTTTAAGTGTCAATATCGATAAAACAAAAGAATTCGATAAGTGGCGAATGATAACGAGAAGACTAGTTGGAAACATCCCACTTAAAAATAAACGTGATGCGTTAAGTATGGAAACGCGTGATAAGGCTGACTAGTTGAAAATAACTACGGCATAAGTCCACCTCTGTAATTCGTGTGCGTAAATTAGGAAATCATCATCATCGTGTCGATGATTTGGTTGTGCTTCGACTAGAACTCAGCCACGTCGACAGCCCTAGCGCTGGCCTCGCACAAGTATTTCATGGTGCAGGTGTTTGTGTAAAGAGAGCAGCACTTCAGATGGGGCATCGTTTGCGGTGTGGTTCCAAAGACGCATTGTGACTGATCGGAGTACCCCCATCAGACCAGGTTGTACCTACAGCGACCCACTTGGCTTCGCAGTCTATTTACGCCTTTCCAGGTTGGCCATGGCAGTTTATGCCCAGCTGGGAGCTGGGGGGAAGTAAATAAACATTTAACTCAGATTTTCATCCATATTTAAGTAACATAATAAAACAATTACACAAAAAATACACAGTTAAAGCCTTTCCTGATGGCGCGATGCTTTTCAATTTATTTCACACCGATAAACGATTTTACTAAGCGAAACCGCAAATATGTTCACATGGATGCAATTCGACCCATACACACTTGAATTTTTCTTATAAAATACGTGTGCAATATTGCCTATCGATGCAACTTAAATTACGTCGCGCCATATTCAGAAAAGGGCCTTAAAGACTTAACAATTAAACAAAAAGTACCTACAAACATTACGTTCGTTAAGGAGGATACTGTCCACTGTTCACAATGCAGTGTGTTAGCGTATCCAGTGGCGCAGCAGTGGAGAGTCCCACCTGTCCACGATCATGCTTGGTATACTGTGGTTGCTGGATCTAACACGACTCAGCAGTGTGTCGGTGCTGAGTCATTTACCAAACATGATAGTGGACATGTGGGACTCTCCACTGCTGCGCCACTGGATACGCTTATATACTGTACTGTGAACAGTGGAAAGTATTCTCATTGACGAAAGTAATGTGTGTAGGTACTTTTTGTTTAATTGTTAAGTCCTTATAAGCTTCCTCCTTGCTCATGACGAACCTGCATGACATCCATTAAAATAACAACTCTGTCTTGGAGGTTAAAAAAACCACATGGCGAGATGGCCGTAGTTACCACTTTCCAATAGTTAGGTCGATTGAATGGCGTGTTAGCCAACCTGACACATGAAATATGTATCAACTATAAATTGACCAAAGCACCTTTGGCATCATTACTTCCTGTCACACTAGGCAAAAAATATGACAAATCACCATAAAAATACACAAGGTAACACAAGCCTTAATGAATTAATTTTATCACTGATAAAATATGATTGGCATTTGTTGCACATTATGCAAATGTAGTAAAATTATGTATAATCAAATAAAACTAAAATACTAGTTACCTATGTAGGTATTTATGACTATGCAAAGGTTATCAATTTATACTGGCATAAAATAATAATAGACAATGAAAGCTGGTTTTAAAATATGCATTTGAGATCTTTATCCGAAATAGATATCTGGGTAGTTTGTATAAAATGTAATTGAATTTAGATTTCTTGTTTATAAACCGTCTTTGCGTCATATTATCTGTTTTTCTTTAATTACAATGTCCTTCTGTGACATATTTATGTTTTTTATACGCGACACTAAATATTAAGCTGACAAATCAATTCACCAGATGTTCAGACTCGCAACACTTTTAAAGTACAATTCAAATCTACAAAATTTTCGTACCTACTAAAAAATAAATGGCACTCAATTTTAACGGAAGTACCGAAAAGATTGTTGGGTCCAAAAAGATATGATCATACTACAAACGGCGCGGTCGGGGGCCTTCAAGACGACACACTGGTCCTGTGCCAACTTTATTCTGATCCTTTGAAGATCCTATTCACCATATACACTGCAATGTGTTTTGTCATGAAACTCTCATGTATGTATTATTTATGTTCCGCGGCTTCGCGCCAGTGGTCTAGCCCACAGGAACTGCGCATTTTTCGGACTAAAAGGTAGCCTATGAAACTTGGCGTTAGTGTTGGCTTTCCACCAGTGACAATTTGTTTGTAACTGGATCTGTACTTATGTAACATCTTTATAATGTTAGTTTAGAAGGCAAACTATGTGGCCCCGTACCATGACGTTCCAAAACTATAACGGTTCGAACTGTGAAAAAGGGATAGATGTATACAAGTCATATACATCTGTCCCTTACGCACACTGGAAATAACCTTGCTCTAAGAGGTTATGGTCATCCTCCTGTTTCCCGCAACTTACGCAGATCAAGGATTGAGTTTAGAGAATCTTATATTTCTTCTGCTATTTCTGTTTTCTGTGATTTAGTTTGTGCGTTGTTTGCAGTCAGCTAGTCAAATAAATATTTTGATACAATTCGAATTAAATTAACAAAGTTCGTGATGTACCGATATCTAGTGACAATAAAACGGCAAAAATCCTTGGCTCGATTAACTACAGCTGATTACGAAGTCATCGACCGCCAGTAATATAGTTACTTGAAATTTGAGATAAGAAAAAAAGTGTTTCATCGGTGTTAGATCGATAACCATAACGTCTACGGAGTTTTGCTAGTCGATTTTATTTGTCCTTGTAAACCTACATTGTATGAAGCTGCAGTGTATGGTCTGATATCGCTCACATGTGGCTCTACAATGATCGCTATTTTTTGTTGCCTTTTTTGCCTCAAGGCATAGCACGTGTGTACCTACAACTTGCCGATAAAGCAACATTTGTGTCATCTGTCCTTAATCCGATAAGCAGACCTTATATCACAGTAGGTTCAGCTGCAAAACAGCAGACTAAAAGCTGCACACAAGCTTGCATATTATTCAGCAGCGCCAAGACGTGTCCGTTACAGGATCCAATGAGATTTTATTTTGAACATCTCCATTGTTCTTATTTCAATTGAGTGTCATAGGAGAGTGGGTTTATATTATTGAACACTGTATAGTTTCTGTAGATAGTATTTAGTAATCAATTGTCTCTCTCTTGGAATAGTTGAAGTTGTCGATAAAAAGGTAGATAAAATTAATAATACAGAAATAAATCATGTAGTTACCACATGAATAAACAAAGGTATGGTACATGAGAAAGGACAAAACAAATGAAGTAAAGTAATAGCATAAAAACAAAACACAACCAGCAACAATAGAGCAAGCAGTTAATAGTTTCGTGTTCATTATGACGGCAGGCTATTCTCTTTTATGCGCGCTCATATTAAAGTCACTCATGATACATGATACCTACTCATAATCATTAATGCCATTCCCGTTTCAGTGTCGTTCATTTAACAACCTAACAGCCTAAATAATGAAATACTCCATACAGATACGCAATTTCTTGCGACCTATAACATTAATTTTAAACTTTCCTCGTCGACACCTCGACAAAGTTAATAATACAATTTACAATGCTTTTAACTGGTCATAACATTCGTCCCGCCTAACGGCCTTTGTTCTACGAGTTTTTGGAAATAAGTAAACAAAATTCGTTTGTTTGATGCGCTCATAGGTTACGTAATCAGGGCCTATTGTAATGGATATAAATTACTTAACTTTGCAGTAATTAAATACTAGTGATTGACCCCGGTGTCGTCCTTACTTTTATTTCTTTTTAACTGAACAGCGTAGTCGTAAAAGATTTCCCTAGACAATAGGCTGTCTAAAATTAGTTTGGAGACCCAATTTTTAAAGAATGCTTAAAGTTTGACTTTAGTCCCTTTTCTCCGAGGTTTTTTATTTATACGTAGTAGAGGATGCAAAATATATTGCTTTGAAATTTTTTGAAGATTGTATATAGGCATTGGCGGCGCTTTCCTTCCACGCTAATTACTTTAATAAAAATTCTGTCACATCATCAATGTCAAATCATATAAGTTACCCTTGAGAGAATTTTAATAAACATTTAAAAATCAGTTTAAAACTTTTTTCTGAAAAATATACAGAAAAAATTAAGTACACCTTGTTGTTGTTGTTGTTTGCTCAAAACAGCACCTTTTAATTAACTTAGCATACGAATATATTAAAGTATCATTGCTCTTGCCTTAAAACTAAGAAAAAATGACTAATGCCCGTTGTTGTTTTCAATCACCGCAATTATTATTTGGGCAAAAAGGAAATACGAGTATACCTTTTTGAAAAACATGCCGCTGATCTCGAAAATCAAAACCTGTAGGTACCAGGTAAGGATTTAGAGCCAAAAAACGTCCTTAACGACCATACGCATAAACCAGTCCTTAAACCAGTAAAAAACTATAAGTTTTTAGGATTCCGTTCCCAAAGAGTGATAACGGGACTCTAAGAATGCGGCGCTTTCTGTTAAACTGTTAATCATAGACTCTTAGATAACGGGGCTTTACCTAGCCGAAGAGAATAAATGTAGCTGATATCATAGACAAATAATAAATAATATAATCCATCCACATACTCTCAGAATGGAATTGGAATTGCATGATCTAATTCCGCCCAGCCCGTTTCATCATCGAACTACCAGACGTACGGCGATGCGCCATCGTTACATGGTGGACATCCCACCCATACGCACTAAACGTTTTAAGAATACTTTTATTATACGTACAGCTAAGGAGTGGAATTCCCTGCCAGCGTCTGTGTTTCCCGATAGCTACAATCTAGGGGGCTTTAAGTCAAGAGTGAATAGGTTACTTCTAGGCAAGCGTGCTCCACCGTCGACCACATTATCGCTTACCATCAGGTGAGATAGTGGTCAAGCGCGAGCCTATAACAAATAAAAAAAAAAAAAAAAAAAGAATATTATAAGGAATTAAATTTTTCTTGTATTTGGTTCCGAAATAAATCTGACAAGCACTTGACCGGTCCACCTTAATATTTCTTCTACATTAAGTTCATAATTGGCCACTTTATAACACAGTAAAAAGAAATAATAAGTCCTAATCCTTTGTTATGGAGAACAGACGTTAGCTCATCAGTATTTAGAGGCAAATAATACCTAATTATATTAATTATCCTTTGTTATCCGGTACTTTTGACAGAACTCGATATATATTGGTAGCAAACCCTGGCTTATTGTTATTTACCTGTCTCTCACTGTCGTCATCGGTACCTTTTTTAGCGTCATTTCAACTTCTGAGGATCCAAAAAAATATAAAATTATTAACAAGGACTGATTTGCATCAGGTCAGTGTGTTGCGAGCTATTTTGTGGAATATAAATAAGTTCGGCTTCTGAGTGCATATATTAGTGGATTTGTTATTGAATTAAACACTAAAATGGTTAAATTAGATGTACAAGGAATATTTTTTCGTTCGTTCTCGGCGGGTAAGTTGCAGTGTTTTTACGTAAAAAATTAATTGAAATGTTAATTTTTTTAGCACTAGTAATCGTGTATATGTGCATAATGTAGAAGAACAAAGCTATTTTTCACCGACTTTCCTAAAAGAAGGAGGTTCTATGTTCGACATCATGTTTTTTTTTTATTTTTTTGTGTATGTTCACCGATATCTCCCTCAATTGTGGACCGATTTTGAAAATTCTTTTTTTGTTTGAAAGAGTACGTTTCGGTGCCACTTTAATTTGATGAAGATCTGATGAAGGACTTCGAAGATATACGACAGAACTCTTCAATAATTAATGTAATAAAATATTAAATACATTGTAAAGTGTAAACGAATAATTTGTGGAAGATCACAATAGAACAATAGGTACCTATCTATAATCTACAAAGAAACTAAACTGCATACACAAATAGGTCAATATTATGATGAGTAACTAACATGTAAGTGTCAGCCGGACATGCTAAAACTTGAAAAATTAACATCTTCAGTTTAAAAGTTTTGCACTATCACCAATATTGGTGATAGTGCAAAACTCATACTATGAGTGACGTCTTTTGCTTGACATTTAGTTTTTACCCCAGGAAATTTATGACCCTCAAGGATCGTCAAAGCAGCCAAAATCGTTAACAGAACCATGATCATTTTTAAAATTTACAGCTGTTCTTCTACTTTTATAAACAAAAAAATATATAAAAAATAAAAAACTTTTTTACAAAAATTACAACCGACTTTCAAACAAAAACAATACAAAGTAAAAAAATTACTTCAATTTCGGAAGTCGGTGTTTCTGTTTTTGTTTCTTCGTTTTATGACACCGACTTCCGAAATTGAAGTTATTTTTTTACTTTGTAGTGTTTTTGTTTGGAAGTCGGTTGTAAATTTTGTAAAAAAGTTTTTTATTTTTCACTTTTTAGTTGTGGTACATAATGGACCAGTTCTATAGGCTAGGTACCTACGCGTATAGTGCCCAAAGTGAAGCTAGAATAGATTAACTCAATAACATGAAACTTAAACGAAACCAGTGCAATGAGAGTATACCAGGGTGAACTGTTCACACCTGCGTACCCCTTAAGAACGTACCAGTGTGATATTATGTTATGAAATGGTGTAAACAATAAACAGACATGCGATTGGATCTATCCAGAGTGATTTGCCGTCATTTATTGAAGAGTTCTGATGTATTTCTCCGAAGTTCTTCATCAGATCTTGATGAAAATTAAATGGGACCACATGACAAGCACCCGCTTTCAAATTAAAAAAGAATCATCAAAATCGGTTCACCCAATAAAAAGTTCTGAGGTAACAAACATAAAAAAAAAATACATTCGAATTGATAACCTCCTTTTTTTGTGAAGTCGGTTAAAAATCAACCCTGGTTTTGTTAAATTGTCTTAGGTTTGCATAGATAAGGAGTTTCTAACCCTCAGAAGTTAAAAAGGAATCGAAATATATCAAAACTAAGTAATGTTTGCACGAGAAGGTACCTTCTTTGTTTTCTTAGAAAAATAAACAAATAAAAATTAACAGTAACATGAAAGCATGTCATAAGATTTTGAAAAGCACTAAACTAAAACTTTCCCTATTATTTGCTCTTTTGACACGCAAAAATATTACCGTAGTTTTAGTTTTTAATATAGGTTTTTCAATTCATACCCGTATCGAAAGATACATTTGACATTATTTCTAAACTGCACTGTAAAACGTATGTAAGACCTTGAAAAATCAATCAGTTAACTAATGATAATCCTGAAAGAAAAGTCATGAATGCAAGTTTTTTCGTCATTGTCCACCTATGTATGATCCGATAATTTGTTTTATGCCAAATCAATGATTATTAAATTATTATCGACTTCTTCATCTACGCAAAGTGATCGTGGTGACAATGAATTCTACATTTGACAATGAAAGACCACAAACTTCTAGACAGTGAAATACGGAGCTATGAAGTTTATATAATTGGGTATTCCACAAACCTCTTTTTCAAAAAAGAAAAAAAAATATATTTAATTATCTAAACTTGTCTTCCTGTATTGATATGAAACCTTTCTATTTTCAGATAAAAATGAAAATGTTAGAGCGACTCATGTAACAACTTTCGACCTTGGTTCCGCCAAAACGTGAGTAAGTACTTGTATTTGTATATAATTTTCCATTCAAATACCTTCTTTAGCACGTAGCTCGTCATTGTTATAAAACATGATATGGGACACCTGTTTAACATACTGTTAACATTTTTAGTTGTAGTAATCATCCTGAGGAGAGAAAAGAAACAAATAGATTCCTTGGAAAGTTTTGGGCGGCACTCCCGAACTTCTCCGAGTTAAAACAATACGTCGGAGTCTTTCTTTGTGGTAAGTATGAGAACGATTATGATGACAACATCCTGCCAGACAATACTCCTAAGCTATATGTATGTGAACATTTAGAACCTCCCATAAAACAGTAGCTTTCTAACATTGAGATAAATGATATAGTATGATCGTAGTAACACAATATGTAGAAACACGATGAGAATGCTAAACAAAATACTTGAATCACACAAGAGCTAATGAGAATGATGAATGAAGGTTTAATGATCGAACTTGAATGAATATTTGCACAATGAAAGTTATCTGATTCTGATCAAATATTTTCGTAGCCGTTTGTTGTGATTAGATACTCTGTAGGAAATTAAATGGTTTGCAGTCCACATAGTAAAAACAATAGTTAAAACTATCACAAATGCTGTATGCGCGTCATGGGACTGTGAACCTGTTAATACGTTTTTGAACAGACGTTTTTAATTTTCGTCTCGCACTCATATCTGCATCGCCTTTAATCATTTGTAGGGTTCCGTTCCTCAAAAGAAAAAAGGAACCCTTCTAAGATCACTTCGTTGTCTATCTGCCTGTTTGTCTGTCCGTGGGTCAAGATCTTTTCCTCTGGAACGACTGGAGGTACCTGTGAAAAATAAAACTTCTAAATCAACGCAATCAGAAGATACAGCCGTTTATGACGCATATCTGACATTCGCAAGGGTATCAAAACCTTCCCATTGACCTACAATCATGAAATTTAGCAAGAAGCAACTTACATTAAAAAATTAAAAAGATTATTAACTTATTTAGGTTTAAAGATATTTATTTCCCATAAGAACTTATAAAATATAACAGTTCACTTATAATGAGATACAGAGTTACTTATTCTAAATAATAATATAATATTTGCCTCCGGGACGTTGGCGACGTTACAGGGTACTCGTACATACATGTTTTTTTTAGTTTTTTCTTAAATATGATAATATTATCACACCTCTTTATATCATTCGGTAGATCATTGAATAGCTGTGCAGAGAGCACCACTAATACTGTTTTTTTGCCATAATTAGTCCGTGCACATGCAGTTGCTAGTTGGAATTTGTTTTTACTTCTTGTGTTGTATGCTATTGTTCTTTTATGCAGTTGTATGTTTGATTGTACGGAATTCGTGGTGTTTTTTTTGTGAGAGGTGTAATATGTGTAAAGTTGTGTGAGATTTAACAGGTTAGTTTTTTCGTATATTTTTTTTTTGTTGATATAGATAGTGGTAGTAAAATAATACTTTAATAATTTTGTTTTGTGTTCTTTGTAGTGGATTTAGATTAGATTTAGCGGCTGATCCCCACACTTCAATTAGGTATTCGAGGTTTGATTTTACTAGAGAATTATATATAATTAGGCGTACTTTTTTCGGGATACATTTGGTAACTTTTCGTAAAGCTCCCAATAGTGATATTAACTCTGTTTTGACATGATTGATGTGCAGTTTACAAGTAAGTTTGTCACCTACCCTCAGTCCGAGATGCTTTTCGTGACTAGATCGTTTGATTGTTTCTGCGTTGATCGTTAGAGGTGGGAACTCCGGTAATGGCTTATTTTTCGCAGCGAAAATCATAAATGATGTTTTTGAGGTTTTAATAGTCAATAAGTTATTTTTTAACCATTCGTTGAGCAGGTCAAGGTCCTTTTGCGCATCGGTTATAACGTCCGCGTATAACGTTAGGTGTCCTGTTAGCCCTATTTTATCAATATTATTTATATAGATTAGGAATAGCAATGAGCTAATAATTGAGCCTTGCAACATAACATACGGCTGTCCCGTACGTTACGTTTTGCATCGAGCTGATGAAGTTATATCTATCTTAACGACTTGTTTTCTATTTTGTAAATAAGAAGTGAACATATTGAGTGCGCTGCCTGAAATACCTATGTTGATTAATTTCTGTAGTAACTTTTGATGGCTTACCGTATGATACGCTTTTTTTAGTCAATGAATACCTACAACAACGTTTTTTTGATCAATATTATTTTTTATTTTCGTAATTAGATCTACTGTGGCTGTGAGAGAGCTTGATTTAGGGCGGAAACCGTATTTATTGTTGATCAATAAGGAATTTTTTCTTAGTCAGATACTCGTTTAGGCGGATGTATAGTACTCGTTCGAATATTTTCGAAATAACGGGTAAGACCGATACCGGTCGACAGTTACCAGGGTAAGTTTCACTTCCATATTTGTAAAAAAGAAAGTGTCGCGCGTTAAACACACAATTATACAGTTCGTTAATTTTCCAAAATTATATTTTTAAGGCATTTAATAGCTTTTGTGCTGATACCTTCCAAGCCAGTACTAGTGTTGGAGTCAAGATCGTCAATAATTTTTGATATTTCGTCAGTGTTATAGGGAGAAAGTTCGTCCAGAGTTATGTCATGCGTGTAATTACTGTCGTACATGAGAATATTACCTGTGTTTATGTGGTACATTTTATGTATTTCGTTAGCTAAGTCCGCGCCTGTTGATGCAAAGAATGCGTAAAGTATATTACAAATTTCATTACCGTTTCTTACATATTCTGAGTTTAAAAATAGTTTGGGAGGAGCATTGATGTCTTTGATTTTATTCGCTGCTAAGTTATTAATGATTTCCCACATTTTTAGGTTGTTTGTTGTTGTTATGAAATAAGCTGTGGTAGTAAGTTTTCTTTCTTATCTTGATTAGGTGTTTTACTCTGTCCTGTTCTTTATTTACCTTCCTCCGTAGGTTTTCGTCGTTTGGATAAGATTTTGGTTGTTGCCATAAGTGATTCCGTAAGTTGATCTATAATATTTCGGTTTATCCAGTCTTCTTGAGGTAGGTTTAGGATTTGAGTCTTATCTTCTTTATTCTTCTTATTTGTTATGAGATAAATCTTTCTAAATAGAAGTACGCATTTTCGTTATTAGTGTAGTTTGCTGTTAGGGCACTATTGTATAATCTCATAGTTAAGTGCTTTGTATTGGGTCCTTTTGGTTATCTTAGGTGTCAAGCTACATATCTCAAGGAATATCTGCTTGTGATGATAGGGATGAGTCAATTGTAGATATGCTGAACGAGTGGTTGTTTATTTTCGTGCATATGTGATCAAGTATAGTGTTTGTAGTGCTGGTTTCACGGGTAGGTACTACACAGTTTATTTATTTTATTTAATATTTCGTATCCTGTGCCTTTAATTTCATTTAAGTATCTTGTGACATGACTGTCCTTACCAAGTAGATCGATATTAAAGTCTCCGAAAACAATCGCCCTCTTTCGCCGTTCCAATTGATAGATGTATGTGTCTAAGAAGTTGTTTACATTGGATTCACCTGGTTTGTAAATCGCTCCGATGTCCAATGAGAGTTTATCTATGTGTATCCATAGGTAGTGGTTATCAAGTTCGCATATTTCTTCAGTTATTTCGTGTTTGATAGTTTCGTGTACGTAGATTGATAAGCCGCCGCCTTTGCGATCTTGCCTGTAGTTATATTGTATTGTAGTTTATAGTGCGGTAGCTGGTATAATTATGCGTCCGCTTCCAATGTAATCCACGTTTCAGTAAAAATTAGTAAGTGGATAGTCATTGGTGTTGCTTTTATTATGCATTTTTATTTATTTCAACTTTCAATTTTATCAACCCAATAAATAAGATTCTTCAAAAACACTTTTACATCGCCTAAATCACCTTTTGGGGTAAATTTAAAAAAATAATAATAACAGCTTTCAATATTCATTTAGTTTAGTATTTGTGCCAATTTTCAAGTTTGTTGACCCAAGAAATCATTTCCCATTTTCCAAACTTCAACACCCCCTAAATCATCATTTGGGGGTAGTTTCGAAAAACTAATAATGGCAACCTTTATCAGTTACTATCTGTGCTTAGTTTCAAGAAATTTGGCCACCGGAATCAGATTTTTCATACAAACTTTCAACCCCCTTTATACACCCTTAGGGGAACAATTTCCAAAAAATCCTTTGTTAGTGCTCACTCACGTCACTTGAGGAACCTTTTTGCCAAATTTCATACTCTACCTACCCTACATGCCTACCTACGTACATGCCTGGGTAGGCATGTACGTAGGGTTACCTGCCTACCTACCCACTTACCCTACCTACCTTACCTACCTGCCTGCCAATTTGTTAAACCATTTATTTAAATAAGTATACTACAATACGAATTTAACCAACTTTTGTTTCTACCGGCGATCTAATTAAATTTTAGAACACAAAAGCTGCTATCGTAACTTAACTATGATAGTGAGATTTATTCTCTCGTAGCCTTTTTACCCGACTTCTCAAAAAGGAGGACGTTCTATGTTCGACATTATGTATGTTTTGTTATGTTCACCGTTATCTCCGTCAATTGTGGGCCGATTTTGAAAATTCTTTTTTGTTTGAAAGAGTACGTTACGAAATTGGTACCATTTGGATTTGATGAAAATGTGAGGAAAAATTTTGAAGATGTACAACAGAACTCTTCAATAAATAACGGCAAGTCTCTCGGAATTGCTGTAATCGCATATCTGTTTATTGTTTATACCATTTCATAACATAACTTCACGCTAATACGCTCTTAAGGGGTACGCAGATCTCTCATTTCACCTTATGTTCATGTTTCATGATATTCGGGTAATCTATTCTGGCGTTCTAGGTACCTTACTAAACAATTTGCCTATTAAATAAAAATAAGTTTTTTACAAAAAAAAAAAAATTTTTTTTTTTTATTTAAAAATGTTATTGGTGCCTATGAAAGACCGTCTTCCAAAAATATAGTTATTTTTCACTTCGTAGTATTTTATTTGGAAATCGGTAGTATTTTTTTGTAAAAAGTGTTTTTATTTGTAGTTAATAATGAGTACTTTAATCACGTAGTTTAAAATTTTTATGTATCATCAATAGATTTCTCAGCACACTCCAAATAATGAATTTTATAGGCAAAATATTGCTACTTTGGGTTACATTATTGCAATTTTCATAAGGATTCCTTTTTTTTATAAATTACAGCCTATGTTACTCAGGAATAATGTAGCTTTCCATAGGTGAAAGATTTTTTAAAATCGGTCCAGTAGTTTCGGAGCCTATTCGGTACAAATATACAAACAAACAAAAATATCGTTCCTCTTGGTATAGATGTAGTTAAATTAATGTAAAAAACGTAATGGCGACTTTGTATGTTAATTATTTCTATTTATAGTTTTTTTTTTTTTCAAATAAAATCACACGTGTGAGACGTGGGAATTAGGGGAATTAGCAGACGGACTTACCCGCATCTATGTCTGTGAGCCCATGATATGATAATTATGACCTTGTTGCCATAAGTCTGTCCAGATGTCATTTAAATGTGTGAAAATTAAATATATAGACAAATCTATACCAGCGACATGGCCCACAAGCATGCTCGCGGATAAACCCGTAAGTGAAATACCCGCCTTACAGACAGTTGTAAAAACTGTGAGTAATAGATTCCTGCATGTCGACGATGAAGTGACAAGAACTCCTAACTGACATTTTTGCGATTTTACTTTTTTTACGTAGATAGACTTTAAATAATTGTTTGCGTGAGCAGGCAATAGCAGCTAACTTCATATCTTATTTTTTAACGAGTTATTAATAACTGACAATAACTATTAAGCAAATGTGCATCAAATTTGCTGACAATATCATCTAAGAAACTAATAACAATAACTACTAAATAACCCTAACGTAATTATTTCTGTCAAGACCTCCTATCTTCCTTCCTGCTAGATACGTCCTTACTTTTACGCAGCTACCGGCCGACTGAATAGACCTACTTGCGTCTAGGAAGGATTTAATTCATAGAAATGCATGAGTGAGAGAGATAGAAGGGATCATGCGATATTCGCTTACCTTTTTTCTTCTGTCATTTCGTTTGAATTCGGAGCAAGTTGCAACGCGAAAGTTTGCGGGAAGAGTGTTTTTGTTGTTTTTAAAGTAAATACTGGAATTTTTGTCATACCAGGTAATTATTTTTTGCCTAATATAATGCTCATACAGTTAAAACTTATACAGAAGTGTTTTCTTCTTGTCTTTTTTGCAATTGTTAAAATTAATGAATACGTTTTTCAAATACCTAAGTAGGTATTTTAAAGTTGATGAAGTCTTCTCGTTTTTTCCGAGCTATATTAATAAAATATACAGCTTTTGTTGATCATCTACTTAAATTAAGTTTTATACTACAAAAATATCATAAGATTATTATGTTATCGTAAGTTTTATTGGTGTGTTCCAAGAAGATAGAAGTTATTGTTCAAGTGTACAAATGTGATTTGTACATTTTAAGTAGATAGAAGCAATTGCTTTTGTATTAGTTTAGAACTTTTATTTCGTTCTAACAAAAAATACTGATATTTAGTCATTAATTATAATAAAAATATTTTTTATAGAGCGACATAACTACCGCAATGGCTCGTTTTCTACAGGGAGTGAGAAGCAAAAGGATTCTTAGCAAACTTCAACAAGATAATTTGGTAACAAACCTAAGACATTCTACAGCTGAGGAATATGAACAGGTATTTGGACATCAACACGAAATGGTATGATATATTAAAATCATGTGAAGTTTTGCGTATAAATTTCTTCCGCTTTGCATAAATAGGAACCTACTTTGTAAGAACACCTTAACTTTACATTTAATAATGATTTATTTATTTATTTTTAGCCCGAAAATGACATCAACACGCCTTTTTCTGGTAATTGTTGAAGTCTTGAACAAAGCGATCTCAACCCTAATGCCAACCCAATGGAAGCCATCAACTCCAACATCAATGTTTTAAGTCCACCAGAAGTCTGTAGCTATGAACCCACAGAAATCCTTGACAATAATGATTATGAATCTACTTCTTTATATTCAAGCACTCGTCGTCGTCTCGTAGCAAGGTCTTGGTCATTATCTGATTTAACACATGATACAAACAATATGATTAGTTCCCTAAAAAAGTCGCCATCGGTTCCGGTGTTGTTGGACATTACCAGTGATCTTGATTTATTGATTGCGTTTAACAGACCGGATCGGATCGAATCTACATCGGATGATGTTTACCAAATTCCTGAAGAAAAAAGTTCTACTGAAGTATTGGTGACTGAGGACCAACAAGATTATGGAGATATGGAAGAAGGTCGAAAACGTCGTCACAATGCTGATCCTAAATCTTGGAAAAGGAATAAAGCTTTTTTGAAGCGAATGAGAGGTGAAGAGTATCTAGGATATTCTAAACCAAAAGATAGGAAGTTCCAACAAGATACTGTAAGACAAGCAAGACGAATAAGACCAACTTGCGTCTCTAATTTTTGTAAGAAGAGTAAGGTAAGAGGCTGTGATAGGTTCACTGAGGATTGTCGAAAGGTTATACATAGGAATTTTTGGGAGAAAATGACCTGGGATCAACGAAGAGTTTACGTTACGGGATTGGTGGCACGATCTAGTACATCTCGGAAGACTAAATCGGCTAGTGAACCAACTAGGCGGGAGGGAACCCTATCATATTTTTTGCCGATTGAGAAAGACGTTTCAAATAAAGTACAGGTATGTAAACAAATGTTTTTAAACACCTTATCACTGGGATCGTTCACTGTTCAAGCATGGGTAAAAAAGAGTGAGTTTGGTATGACTTCAAACCATGATGCTATATACGATTCTAAAACAAAGACACCAAGACCGGAAGTAGAAACGAAACTTTCGATTTTAAACAATTTTTTTACAAGTTTGCCAAAATTGCCGTCGCATTACGCAAGAAAAGATACAGCTAAACTCTTCATAGAACCAATCTATCGTTCTCTTTCCGACTTATACAAAGCGTATCAGAAATACTGCACTGAAACTAGCCAACCTTATGTTAGTAGATTTACATTTGAAAAGAATTTTCATGACCAAAATTTGTCACTATTTACGCTTAAAAAGGACATGTGTGACACCTGTTCAAGTTACAATTCGGGTAATTTAAATGAATCAGATTACCAAATACATATCATTAAGAAAAACAGGGCTAGAAAAGAAAAAGAAGAGGACAAGAAAAAAGCAGCTGCTGGAGAATTTATACTTTTGACTATGGATTTAGAGGCTGTGAAGGTTTGTCCTTACCTTACTGCTAGTGCTTTGTATTTCAAGACAAAGTTAACGTGCCATAATTTCACTGTTTTTAATTTAATAACCAAGCACTGCAGTTGTTATTGGTTCGACGAAACTTCTGCTGATTTAACGTCTAGCACTTTTGCAACGTTTTTAATTGATTATTTAGAAAGACATTGTATTCCACATCAGTTACCAATTGTTATATACTCCGACGGGTGCACATACCAGAATCGTAATTGTGTGCTGGCAAATGCACTGCTCCTTTTGAGTAAGAAACATAACGTAATCATTACGCAAAAATTTTTAGAACCAGGTCACACTCAGATGGAGTGTGACTCGGTTCACAGTGCTATTGAACGAAAAATCAAAAATCGGGAAATACATTTGCCCAGTGATTATGTCACGATTACTAAAGAGGCACGAAGCTCTAACCCTTATGAAGCAATTCATGTAGATCATGAATTTGTCAAAGATTATGCCCGACCTGAAAATATGCTTTATAAAAGTATTCGACCAGGCCGCAAAGCTGGCGATCCACAGGTTGTAGATATCAGAGGAATAAAGTACAATACTATGACAATCGAAGTTAAACTGGGTTTTGACGAGCAGTGGATTCCTTTACCGAACAGACCTAGGTTACTAGCTTCGGAAGCAATCTATCCTCCACTACATCCTAACAAAATTCCAATTAAAGTAACGAAGTACAACCACCTGCAACAACTAAAAGCAGTATTACCTAAAGATTGCCATAATTTTTATGACACTTTGCCATTTGTTTGAACCATTTGGTTCATTTAATAAAACACAATTTTTGAGACACCATAGTTGTCCCAATATCATCTTGCTGCCCTTGTCCGATTGTACTTGCGGTCGGCATAACATGTTTACTTCTTTCATTGTATTTGTTCCAATAATATTAATTATAAACTGATTATTCTCTTTTCTTTTAATTTAGTCTCAAGAGCAATGTAGCCATTTTTATGTTCTATCATATATTTGATTGTAATAATTAATATGACAATATTATTTTCTAACAATCTGTAACATTTTTGAAGTTAATTAAAAATTATTCTATGAAAATCACGCCTTTTCTTTAAAATATTATAGAAATCCCTTACTAGAAATATCTACTATCTTTGCTATTATAATGTATATTTTCAAAGCCTAGATTGCAATATCACCTATCTACGTCTAAATCAAAAAGTTGATTGTATATACACTAGTCACTCATAGCCCCCTATACCCACTTCTTATTTAATATATATCCAATAACAGTATTTTTCATACCTTGCGTTTAAAATAAATAAAACGTTTTTTTCGTTTCCTGTAAAATCATGTTCTGGTAGATAAAGGTTCTTGTCACTTCATCGTCGATGTGCATTTTGTCCGTTTCCTTATATCCGAATACCCAAACTGATATCTTTCATCACTGTAATGAAATGGATTTTATTGATCCATATTTCATGTCAAGGAACGGGTTGTCACCTCTGAGAAGCGATTATGCCGGCTGAGCGGACAGTGGCACTCGCCTGTGATCTAATAACGTTAGGGGAGATCACCAAGTTATCGGCCAAGCGTGATGATGTTAGGAAACATGTTTCATACGGATAACCCTACAATGATATGAGAATTGAAATAAAATAAATTCATATATTTATGATTGTGTACGGTTTTACTTACACACATTCACGTGAATGTCTTGTAATGTACAGTCGTGCTGTACCATTTGACGTTTTAGCATGTCAATAGAGTCATTGAACCACCTGCTAGGTAACTACTAGAATTGGCAATTTTTTAACATAGATTATTGTAGTCCTTAAACGTCCTTATTATTTTTTTAAGAGCTATGTAATAGAGGACAAATAATAGTTCCGGACTCTACGCTTAAATGAAAAACAGCTTTTTTGATGTTAAGGAGAAGCACGTTCCAGAGTTTATAGTTATTCAACATTCTTCGTGCACTTCAACCTTTTTACCGACTTCTAAAAAGGAGGTATGTAATATTGTTGGAATTGCAAATATTTTAATCTATGTACTAAGCTTCTAAACACCTATGCCAAATTTCACAAGTGTATGTATGTATATTTGTTTGTATGTATGTTTGTCCACGCATTTCTCCGAAACTAGTCATCAGATCTTATTAAATCTTTTTTTATTGGTTTAGGCATGTCTCAACTTAGCGAATAGTGCATCATCAATTCATCAAAATCAGTCCACCAGTTTTCAAGATAAGTTTTCAGCATACAACTGAACTCCCTAGCGACAAACTACGCGAATGTGTAAATTGGGTTATTATGTGTATTTTGGTAATCCCAAAGGTAGTTTTACCTTACTATAGAACTTGCTCATTTTTAGTGATAGTGTACTAAAACTAAAAAGTGAAAACTATTTCACAAAAAAAATATACAGACTTCAAAAACAAAACACTAAAAAGTGCAAAATACCTTCGGAAGTCCGTGTCGAAAATCGAAAAAAAAAGAACTACCAAAGACACCGCCTTCCGAAACAAAAGTTATTTTGCACTTTTTAGTGTTTTGTTTTTTGTGATGAAGATTTTACTACCTAATGATAAACCATACATGAGAAAACTACCAAAGAAAAGAGCAATAACAGGTTTTCCCTGCTAAAACGCAACAACTACAGGTTCAGACTTGAAACGAGCGTCTCCTTTTCAAGAATTTAACAATCGGTGCGATCGCAAGTCACATCATGTTGAATCATACCAATTTTGAAACCGCGCTTGTCCTAAATGATGTACAAAGTGTTTTAGCCTTCAACTAGGTATGTAAATACAAAGAAGATTCTCTTTTCAATTAAAAAAAAGGAGTATAAAGAAATAATAATACAGTTAGTATCTTAATGGTAATCATTGTCGTGGCAAGGTTGCATGTGTAAAACGTGCTTTGTATCAACTGGCTAAATTGTTATTAGCTCTTTCCTTCCGTATCGATTTGAATTATTTTGTTTCAAAGTAGAGTATCTTCGTATTGCCTTACTTACTAGGTATCATTTCCGTTTCATTCATGGACATGGCTAAATATTCTGTAGCTACAAGTATTTCGTACGCATCGTTAATAATGTTTACGAATCACGAAACTAAGATTCAAGTAACTTTTCACAATATCTCAAACGTTAGATTTCTGTGCTGCATCAATTAAATACATACAAACTTGTAATAATATTTGACGAGTATATTAATTAAGTCCCCCCTGGCGGCAAGCACTCACCTGACTTTGAACATAACTACGACACTGTAACTCCAAGCTTAGCCCACAAGATAAACTCAATTCCAAGTGGCGGCAAAGTTAGCTTTGAGCCCACATACGTACACTAACATCAGTTTAACGATCGTAATAGCTACGTAGCAACCTCATGCTGCAACCTCATTATACAAAATGTTACTGTAACCGTACGCTGCAACGTTACACAGGCAAATAGCGGTAACCGCTCTGTCACGTGTGTTTGTCGAGAAAATTCTTAGAATAAATAGAGTCACTTTTTAGGAGAGTTAATGCAATGCAGATGTATGATTTTTATGTGCTAAAATTTAAGGAATAATGTTTTATAACAAAACATAACCAGCCAGCGAGTATTAAACGTTTCTTCTGAAACGCCTGCAGATTTCGGATAGCTAAACATGAGAACAAGAGAATTACTTATAAAATAGTATGATAAATAAACTTCGACAACTTTTCCCACCAATGCAATATTACTAGTTAGTTTGTAACCTTTGCCAACTTCGCGACAGCAATAATTACTATTACGATATAATTAAATGGGTGCTAAGTATTTGGTTCTCGGAAAAAAGGTCGTCCAACGAAGTACCTATTACCTTCCCTGTCGCTAAGCAACATTGCTGTGTCTCGAATTGTAGGGTATAAGGAGTTTCCGGTAAAATTAAAAGGACATAAAGGGCCTTTGTCTGAATGAAGTGTTAACCACTTCCGGGCCCGTCAACCTTTTCAACAGAGTAAAACAAAAGAAAAATTTATTAGTATCAGAACAACACTCTCGTTACACGTGATTCAGTTCTGTCAAATGAACAAGAGGTGTAAAGTCAATTGATAACACTCGAGACAATTGCATCAATTAAACTGAGATACAGTAACTTTAAACTGATCTCGGTCATGCTCACAGCCAACTATCCAGTGCCGTTTATATTGAAAATAATTAAAGTCTCGTGAGCGCAATATCATAGAGTGAAGTAGGTCCAATTTGACGATTAATAAGTTAATTGAAGCACAAGTACAAAGTCGGTTCAAAGACTTCAGAGACAATATCGAGAGCGTTCTGAGAAATTATATTTTCCAAGTTTAAGTTTAACAGAGACCTTATAAAAGGCTACTTCCTCACTTTTAATTACCTTTGAAAATAAACTTTGCAAATTGATTAAATATTCGCTGGAAATTGGCGACAGGAAATAGTTTACGATCGACTTTATTTTTATGCCGGGAAATAGGACCATTTTCTTGCGGTGCGGGTGTGGTGTTGTGAATGCTGTCCAATGGTGGTGAACTTCGTAGTAAATGATGATTGAGTTGACTGTTAAAAGGAAAAAATCAATTAAAATTATTGGTAAGGTATGAGATATAATAAGTATTTATTTATCTCTGGCAAAACAAGCCGTGGTAAATATACGTTTAAAATAACGATAAAATCTATCGACTGTTTTGTTTAACTGAACCTAATATTAATTAGTCAAGTCAATTTAAAAATAAACGTAAAAGTTAAACCGAAACAAAGTTGTTTGAAGTTGGAAATAAAATCAAACAGTTTAAGGGGCCAGCCCGAGGCGTTTCCGAGAACTGGTGCAGGATTAAAGAGTACCAGGAAGAAGATAATTATTATTTATTAATATAACTGAGAGTTGAGGTCGGCTTTTTAATTATTTTGTGAACCTACCATACAAATTTCTCTTTACCATTAACATAGGTAAAGATTTCTGAGAAAGTTGCTACTACCTTCTATAATATAAAACGAGGGGTACATCTTTTTAACCGACCTCCCAAAAAGGAGGAGGTTCTATGTTCGACATTATGTATGTTTTTTTTTATATATATATGTTCACCAATATCTCCGTCAATTGTGGACCGATTTTGAAAACTCTTGTTTTGTTTGAAAGAGTACGTTCCGAAATTGGTCCCATTTTAATTTAGTGAAAGTCTGATAAAGAGCTTCGAAGATATACAACAGAACTCTTCAATAAATAACGGCAAATCTCTCGGAATTGCTGCAATCGCATGTCTGTTTATTGTTTATACCATTTCATAACATAGCATCACGCCAGTACGCTATGTTATGAAATGGTATATGTTAAGGGGTACACGGATCTTTCATTTCACCGGTTATGTTCATGTTTCATGATATTCGGGTAATCTATTCTGGCGTTATAAGTACCTTACTAAACAATTTGCCTATTAGGTAAGTACAACTAAAAAGTGAAAATTAAAAAAACTTTTTACAAAAAAATACTACCGACTTCCAAATAAAAAACTACAAAGTGAAAAATAACTTTATTTTTGGAAGTCGGTGTCTATAACGCAATAAATTGGTACCTATGAATATAACCATAATTATGGTTTTTTTGGAAGTCGGTAGTATTTCTTTGTAAAAAGTTTTTATATAATACTACCTACCTACCCTACCTACCCTACCTACCCTACCTACCCTACCTACCCTACCTACCCTACCTACCCTACCTACCCTACCTACCCTACCTACCCTACCTACCCTACCTACCCTACCTACCCTACCTACCCTACCTACCCTACCTACCCTACCTACCCTACTAACCCTACCAACCCTACCAACCCTACTAACCATACCAACCCTACCAACCCTACCTACCCTACCTAGTCTCTCGCGATCCCCCTCGCGAAAAATTATTAAATTACTAAAATGGCTATTAAAAATTAGGGGTTGGTTTTGGAAGTCGGTGTCTATAACGCAATAAATTGGTACCTATGAATATAACCATAATTATGGTTTTTTTGGAAGTCGGTAGTATTTCTTTGTAAAAAGTTTTTATATAATACTAGCTCAAACTTTGTTTTGCCATAAAAAGACGCTGCCCTACCTACCCTACCTACCCTACCTACCCTACCTACCCTACCTACCCTACCTACCCTACCTACCCTACCTACCCTACCTACCCTACCTACCCTACCTACCCTACCTACCCTACCTACCCTACCTGCCCTACCTACCCTACCTACCCTACCTACCCTACCTACCCTACCTACCCTACCTACCCTACCTACCCTACTAACCCTACCAACCCTACCAACCCTACTAACCATACCAACCCTACCAACCCTACCTACCCTACCTAGTCTCTCGCGATCCCCCTCGCGAAAAATGATTAAATTACTAAAATGGCTATTAAAAATTAGGGGTTGGTGATAAAAGGGTGAAAATTGAGGATTGTATGTATTTTTGTATGTTGTATCATAAAAAAAGAGAAATTAAAAATTTTGTCTAAAAAATAAAAATAAAAATTTAGGGGTGGACTACCCCTAACATTTAGGGGGATGAAAAATAGATGTTGGCCGATTCTCATAGATACCGGATAAGCACAAAAAATTTCATCAAAATCGGTCAAGCCGTTTCGGAGGAGTATGGCAACGAAAACTGTGACACGAGAATTTTATATATTAGATAAGGTCCTTCGATCCGATCCGAAAAAAAACCAGTGAACTATAAAGTTGCAGATAGCTATCCAGAAATAGACAGGATATCTACACCGAATCAATTTGAATAACTGGATGTTACATTCGCTCCGGGCGCAATCACGCTGCAGCGCTGGCGTATGCAGAACGCAGACGTTGGCCGTTAATTTTGACAGTACATACGCTCCGCAAATAGGACGTGTGTGCCCCAAGCCTAATATGACACCATGTTCACATAGAAATCGATTGAAAACAATAAAAAAAGTTTTTTTATCAATTTCTCTATAGAATATTCACTTTTCCATCTCGTAGGAAATGGAAGCAAAAGTTATATTTTATAACAATTTAAATCAACAGAATTTTCAGAGAGGTAATTTTGCGAGCGCTTGGTAAAATAAGTGGTCAGAATTTCGGCATTTGGCGGAAATGAAAATATAATTCTACCTAAAAGTGACTGAAAAAGAATAACGGTAGAGAATGCGTAATTATACAGAATGAAAATGAATGTAGAATGCAACAAAATACTTGTAAAACAAACAATAATTGTTGAATCCTATAGAAGTCAATAGAACAATGTCCGTCAATCGTTTTTATATCATTTTAACAATAGTGAATACGCATGTAATTTTTTTGTTTGCTACATGAAATACTTGCTAAATGAAAGATTTTTTTTTAAATATCTCGTTCAGAGATGAAGTTATGAAGCGTCAAAGTTCAGAATTAAAAAGAGAAGTCCGACATGCCACATGACGTCAGATGGCACGACGCCCATACAAGCCATAGAAAGCTGCCTTTTCATAGAGAGGGACAGATACATATTTCTTTGAATTGTTACACCTCTTTCGTTTTCCGATCAATTTTGATTCTGTTATCACTATTTGTATTCTATTTTGGTCATTTTATCGATAATATAACAAATATTTGTTTCATGCATATTCTCTATTGTGTTAACTATACTTCAATAGTCAATTTAACTTGGAATAGGCGCATCTGTGGTCATACGTTGGGTTTAACTACCACTGCGTGTAACCAGATTGTTTAAACGTAAGCGAAGCAAACCGAATATGTAATGGTCGTAGCAGGTGGCGTTCTGTAGTTTCTGGCCACTCCTCATGGGAAAAAGGAATCTGCGTAGACTCACGTCTTTTTCCAAAAAAGTCAAATTGGTATGCGGTAGGATTGTAAGTGGCTTCAACGCGTATTATTATCTGATACTTGGGTTTTCAATTGATGCCTGCAACTGTAAAATATTCGAACTATTGCCCACGTTATAATTAAAGGGCGTATGTATCGTATCCGGTCGCCCCAGAAATAGTAGTATCACAGAATACAGCACAACAGGTAATTAGCATTTTGACGGCCTCCCCTCACTAACGATAACAGATGCTTTTGACTTTATATACCTAGATTCCGAAATATGATCTCACTAGATTCGGAACATGCACTGTTAAAATCTAATGTTGATACAGTGATAGTCAAAACACAATCGGTCGTGGATTCACTAGAACAGTAACATTATAATCCTACTATAATATTATAAATATGAAAGTCTGTATGTGTGAACGTTTGGATGTTTGTTAATTATGCAAGAATAAAAAATATATTTAACAAAACACCGAACACACAAACAAATAGATATTTAAAAAGACACAATCTTAAAATTACCTTAATAGTGTGTGCGCCAGAAGGGTCAATTTTTGCAATTTTGCCGCTGTAGAAGCTTCAGATAGCTTCTGTCTTCCAATGAACTGTAGGGCAAGGGACTGAGCAAACAATTTTACTTATAATTAATTTATTATGGTCAGGATTTGAATAAAATATGGCACACGGTAGATGATGGCCTTTTTTTATTTGTATAATTGCTCATGCACTGCCTGGAGAGATAGTGCAGTTATGTGGGTTATGTGCCGCTTATGGCGGGACCAGGGGCACGCGTTAGCACTCACCGCGACCCCGCCGCGGCTGTCCGTCACCGGACCCTCCTCTGGTGAGTACCCCACATAACCGGCGCACCAGAACACAATGTACACCGTGACGCTTGGTCACGGCTACTGAGCCCCACCGCCTCGATAATTCAGGAACCCACCAGGTGGGACGGTAAATGATGACCTACATTGGGGATATTAGAGATAATTTTTGATTTTCACGCCGGTCGCTTACCTAGTTGAGTAAAAATAACCAGCTTTGTTTTTCAAAGGTTTAGACGTCCATGCTAAAATACCACATTTCCGTTGTACAATATGAACAAAGGCCTCTCCAGGGTCCTTAGTGACTCCAATCTCTGTCGACCTGAACTTTGCAGTGCGTTGATTACGGACAAACTCTGACTTTTTAACTTACGTCCAGTAGGTAGAGCTTTCATCGTATTTGTAACTAGCTTTTGACCGCGGCTTCGCTGTTGTCTCCTTTCCCATAATAAGAGCCACCCATTTTTATCCGGGATATTTTTATAAAATAATTTAAAAGCACTTGCCACATTTACCACTTATGCAAAGCTCGACCGATTTGGTTGTTTTATTTTTGCTGTGTTCGTACTGTCAGATTTTCAATTTTGTTTTCTATATAACGTTTTTTATAAATAAAAATGCACCCGTGCGAAGCCGTGGCAGGTTACTTGTTTTTAGTGAATATGAAGTATATAAATGTAAATAAGTATAATAATAAGTGCTGCATTATCAAGGATTAATCATCATCTGAGCTTTGTTTAGGATGATTTGGTGAACAAACAGAGGGAAAACCTTAGCCCCGGTCTAGGAAAGCAAAATAAAAACATTTTACTTCACAAACAAACATGAACAAAAAACATTTACGGCTACTAATGAAAACTGATTGAACGCCAACACGATTTCATTGCCAATTGGGCTTGTTGACATATTGTCCACGCATTGTTTTAGTGTACGATTACACAAAACTAGGTAGTAATACGTCCGCATTGCTTTCACGTTGTCTTCTATTGTCAATACATGCCGCGAAAAATTGTTACTATTGTTGTTATTGTCGAATATCGATTTTTCACCATTCCCTATGACAAATAGTCAAATACTCGCCATTATTACTCGACATAAAAAAGGAAGATAATTTTTTTTTTGTTTATTCTCAAATAATATTTTAATTTTTTTATTTAGTATAGGCTCGCGCTTGACCACATTTTTATTACTATTCACTCTTGGCTTAAATACCCCTAGATTGTAGCTATCGGGCAACACAGACTCTGGGAGGGAATTCACTCCTTAGCTGTGCGCGTAATAAAAGTATTCTCAAAACGTTAAGTGCGTATGGGTGGGATGTCCACCATGTACCGAGGGCGCATCGCCGTACGTCTAGTAGTCCGATGATGCAACGGGCTAGACGGAATTAGATCATGCAATTCCATCGCATACTCCCCGAAATGTAACCGATAAAAAACCGACAAGCTGGCAACTCGGCGACGATGTTCAAGGCTTTGGAACTTTGACTTAATCAGGACCTCATTGCCGATGAGCCTCTTGGCCCGCTTTTCGATCGACTCTAGTGCATCAATCTGGTATTTGGCAGATCCATCCCAGAGATGAGAACAGTACTCCATGCATGATAGAACTTGCGCTTGATACAAGCAGAGCAGCTGTTCTGGCGTGAATTACCTTGTAACCTTTGCAAGGATCCCCAGCTTCTTGGCGGCCAGCTGAGCCTTTGCCTCGATTCATGTGCCAAAATTGAGAGTCGATGTCAACATAACGCCAAGAAGCTCAAGATGGTCAGTTATTGGCACTGTCACACCTCAGAAAGTTGGAGCCAGGTTGGGAACTGCACGGTTGACATCTGTCGGGCATGTCAATCAATCAAAATCAATCCATCACATTGTCTCTGGTTGTTCTAGTCTAGCTAACGGAGACTATCTGCATAGACACAACATTGTAGTCAGGTTTATCCATCAGCAACTTGTTCTTAAATAAAATCTTGTGAAATCGGAAGTGCCTTACTATAAGTATGTGCCCGACCCAGTTCTCGAAAATGGCAATGTCACATTGTATTGCGATCGGTCTATCAACAGTGACAGGACTTTTGTTGCCAATAAGCTTGAAATAGTGGTGATAGACCGACTAGAGCGTCGTGCAGTGATTGTTGATATAGCTGTCCCTCACGAGGAGAACCTCGTGAAGGCTGGGAGAGATAAGAAAAGTAAGTACCTTGATCTGGCTCGCGAGGTTATGTTGTTGTGGGTTGTGAATACCGCAGTAATTGTGCCAATAGTCGTGACGGCCAATAAAATAAGGATAATATTTTTGTGTTCACCAAAAATCTAAAGGTACATCTATGTATGCATTTCTAAAATATTGATCTTAAACCCGTTTAATTGTTTTACTGTAATTAAACTACTCGGCCAACAAAATATGTTACATCAAACAAATTCCAAATTAACACCAAGATATAACACTTTTTTATTGTAGTGCGCTGCAAATATTCTATTGTAACAATAACTATTTTATTCTTCCCCGAAAAATACTGATCGTGCACCAAATATTCCTGCTCGGGAGCTTAGGGCACCCCGACACGGACAGGTTAGGTTAGTGTTAGGTTACTCATCTCGTTCGTGTTAGGTTACTTTAGACCCTGCGGACGGAAATAGGAGCCCCGCGCAGCGGGGCTCCGTCGACTATGTTGCCAAAGTACTATACATTTTGCAGTGCATTATCTGAAGTAAAACTAAAAAAATAAATGCTTGTTTTTAAAATTAGGTGTATTACTATTTTTACAAATTTGCAACAGTTGTTAAATAGATGCTCGTTATGACATATTTTAATGAACATATTTTGGTGCACATTCAGTATATTTGGTGGAACACAGGCAATATTAGGTAAATGAAATGGGAATAAATTGAAGTACTTTTAAATACCATCCATAAAATAATAGCCAAGAGTCTCGACGAACATCTGAGGAGGCTCTCTCTCGTTCGGCAGCTGGATCAAGGGCTTGATCCAGAAAACGGTACTCCTGAACACAGCGCGTATAGTCAGGAGGTCCCTCTCTCAGAAGCCCTGACCACCGGTAGCTTGGACCCTGTTCGCGACACCGGTGGGATACTATTTTTGTATTTTTAGATCTATATTTATTTTATGTTTTTATATAATAATATATAAAAATGTAAAAGTATGTATCCTTACTAATTTTATAAATGTGAATGTAAGTTTGTTTGTTACGCTTTCACGCAAAAACTACTGAACCGATCATCATGAAACTTTGTGCATATATTCTTGGAGGTATTAGAAGTAACATAGGATACTTTTTATTAAAAAGTATTTTTTTAATGGCTTCACTGCGAGCGAAGCCACGGGTAAAAGCTAGTATATAATAAATAAATGGAATAATAGTAAGTGTATTTTGTTTTTAAAGAATAATAAAATTTTAATAATATTTAAGTAGGTATGTAGTTTTTCTGTTAATTAAAAGTTTATTTTTATTTAGACAACTATTCGCCGGATGTCGAATAATAGATTGAGATAGCAAAAAAAAAACGAGGAATGCCGATTACCGAATAATAGAGAGTATTCGCGGCATCTCTATTAATAGTAAATAAGTAACATGCGGTAACAGTCTCTACAAATGATAACAACACAGTTATCGACCTTCCTGATGGATGGCACGACGCGATTCAATTTATATTCCACTGATATGCAATTAACGTGAACTTATACGTTAACATATATACGTAAGTACGTTTACATGGTTTAATGCGATTAATTCGACCGATTTGGACTTGAAATTTTCTTAGAAATTACGTGTGCGCGATATCGCCCAACGACGCAATTCAAATTGCGTCGCGCCATCGGAAAGTTTCGTATTGTTGATGATAGTGAATGTGGTTACGCCCTGCATCCGATCCATGTCCGTAAAATTTCCGTTCCAAAGTAGCTGTAGTACTTCTTGTATGGAAGCTTACGCACTACATCCGAACTCTATGTGTCATAATTCAGAACATTTTGAACCCGGAAATCAAGTAACTGACACGGATCACAGACACGGACGTGTAGTGCGTAACCGCCCTAAGTCATAACACATTATTACGACCCGTGAAATAAGAAACGAAGCGTAGTTGAGCAATGGAGCTGAGCAATTAGCTTCCAGGGCTATGGGTCGCGAGATAAAGACGGACTCACAAGGATAAAAAATTGAACAACTTACAAATATCCCTGTGATATAGTCTTCAAACTACGTTATGTTGAAGTTTCAAGAATCGAACGTTTAATTTTTCTTTAAATTACTGACTAACAGTGAAAGACATTGTAAAGAGGAAACCTAAACGCAATGCAATTAAACTTTTTATTCAACTCACGTTACTGTACTTCTTTATGTACAAGCTTTTGCCTGCGTCTACTCTTTGTTTCATTATACTGGTATGAAAAGTATTATATGTGTTAGTCCAGGAAATAAACTATCTGTGTGCAAAATTTCATCTAAATCCGTTTAGCCGTTTATGTGTGACTGAAAAATAAACATACAAACTTTCAATTTAATAATATTAGTAGGATCTGTAAAACCGAGTCCGTTGATGGAACTCATTGATCAACTTATGTACCTATTTAGTTTTGATAAAGAGGCCCCATAAAAGTATTAAAATACATCTTGAATATCATCTACATATCACCCAAAACTCTGCAAAGTAATGGAAAAATCTTGAGCACCTCATTTCCTACATTGCTTTTATTATTTTTCGTCCCTATTTCATGAAATTGTCCTATTGCTGAAATATTCTTTCAGCTGAGACATAGGCGCGGGTTATCACCAAGGACATAAAACGGGGACATGGTTTTATTATACTGTTTCAGTTTCAATACCTGCTAACATAAAATTTCTAGACAATGTAAAAAAGGGTTGGGTAATTGGGATGTTTCAATCAGCCAATCAATCCAATTGCAGTGCTCTGCGACATAGTGTAGCTGTTTGGATGTTTTTAATTCAATCGTGCTGACGCAGCCGAACGAGTTTATCAGGAAACTGTTTCACAGACTCCTAGGTTAATTGATGGCCTGGAGGCACGTTTATTGGGCGAAAAATAACTTTTGAGCATTTAACTTTTTTACACCGAGTTTGTATGCGATGTTTAAAAAAAAATAAGATTTTCAAAATAACACCAAAACATGTTATTTATATATAACTAGCTTCTGCCAGCGGCTTCGGCGGCCCGCGTGAAAAAGGGCACATTTATGCCCAGGATAAAAAGTATCATTTGTGCTATTCCTGACTATAATCTATCTCTGTGCCAAATTTCATTCAGATCCGTCCAATCGTTTGAGCGTGAAGAAGTAACAAACATTTAAACCCACACACACACACAGTCACAAACTATCACCTTTATAATATTAGTGTGATTCTGGATTTCTAGGATAAAATATTATTTATTAGTTGACACGTGTGTGAACGAACTGGCAGTAGGTAATATATTTTTATAAAGACAAGAAATCCCATTACCGTAGACGATTGTACCGAAAAAGATAAGACCTCCCACGCTCTACCTACGGGTGTTATGACGTGCGAATAACTTCCATTATCTTAAGCCCGATCAGTTAATCTGATTTTTTGTCAGATCTAATTTAAACTTTTGTGATTGGGTGACAGAAATAACAACAGCGTATCAAATCAAAGAAAAAATCACAAATACTTTATCACAACTGAGATGTAAGGGGATCATGTTTAAATTATACTTTCTTCGTTCGCCAATCCATCTGTCAGAAGATTATGGCAATCCCTCAAAGCAAACATTAAAAGGCCCATTTTCAACGGAGAACGATTACTGGCTGAGATTATGAACGCAGTTGGTAACTTCAGTCCATATTTTATTTGAGAGATTAATAATATTTCTTGGTTGTTTTCATGTCGCCATAAATTACTTTTCCGACGATAAATTTTGGAGTGTACAAATGGCATCAGACAACAGCTGTTTATTATGACCCACGCCTCTAAATCGTGATAATACTGTTCCCTATTATGTAATACTGAATTTTATGGAATTACTTATTTTCTTATGAATACTATCTATTGAGTAATGTATTACGTTATAAACAGCAATCATCGCGCGATCAAACGGTGTGTGTCATAAAATTTGCCATTACCTATAGTGTGTAGGACCTGTATGGTAAGTCCTACACAATCATTTGCAAATCGCTCGCTATTTGTCAAATGCAATTATTTCTAAAAAATCCGCCAAAACACTAAAATTTATATTTTGAAGGGCAATTATTGTGCAAATATCGCTATCGTTTTATAATTGTATCTTGCAAGATACAATTATAATAAGCTTGCGGAAATGTTGTTGGTTTAAAACAGAAATTCCCTTTTAAATCCAATTTATAAGATGTATGCTATATATCATGTTCACATCCGCCCTGTCTATTTAATTAAATAACGCTACAGAGGTGTATTTGCTCTATTTTAATTACTGACTCTTCGTTTACCTTTCCGGTTAACTTTGGTTTAAGAAAAACGGATGTTGTCTTTCATTCCATTTGCTAGTTTTAATTAAGTTAACCAACCGAGCACTCTAACCTGAGATTAAAAGTAAAAAAAGCTTTATAGGACATGATTTAAACCGGATTTTTAACCGGCTGCCCAAAAAGGAGGAGCTTATCAATTCGACAGATTTTTTATGTTTGTTTCAGAACTTTTTACTAGGTTAACCGATTCTGGGGATTTTTTTTGTCATGTGGTCCCATTTGTTACATTTCATCAAGATCAGATGAAGAACTTCGGAGATATACATCAGAACTCTTTAATAAATGACACTCAAAAACATAGAGGCATAAGTATATATCTTTCTTTTCCAGTTAATGGAATATCTTTTAAATTGGTCCAATATTGGAGGAGGAAATAGGCGAGAGCCAAATCTCGAATTATGACTTTTTACTTAACTCTTAAAAAAAATGGTGAAATATTGGTCTACCTCTGCCTAATCTTTCGAAGAGTACAAGCATAATATTCTATTATGTTTATTCAAAAAATAATTTGCGACATCTTTAGTCCAATCTGTCCTAAGTTATGATTAAAGCTCAAGTTTATAGTTAATGATATTTACTTATCATCGTGCTCAAACAGTGAAGTTTGCTGAGAGAAACAAATGGTTGTAGCGTCGTTCGGAGAAGAACTAACAATCTACAAACTGTTACTTATGTTACGAGTAGATACTAACGTTCTTTAGAGCCATTTGTTGTTTACGTACGTTATTTACTTAGAGATCGCTACTAATTTTAGAAAACTACTCTACTACAGATTATTTCTGCGCAATGTTTAGCGTTTCTATTTTTTACAACTGCATGATATCTGATAATCTGAACAAAAACGTTAAAAAGAAATACGATTTTAATATGATGCTGAAACTATATTTTCGTGCAATAAATGTGATTTCATTGAAATATGGCGATTTGCAGTCAATATCATTTTCGCTAATAATAGTTACAGATAATTTAGTAGCCATTTTATCATAATTGCCACTTAGTTTGATTAACGCACATATATGCTAAAACAGCGCGAAAATACTAAGAAATTATGTATTTCAACGTTGATGGTACCCGCATCTCTTAATAGGCGTGACTTAACTTCTACAAAGGCCCGGTTTTTTTATCCGTGGTTAATCTAACCAATGGTTAAATATGCTAACCGATGGTTTAAAATACGGTATTACGCGTTTTTTCATCAATTTTATTTAAAAATATTGTTTTCAATCAATAATCTCACAAATGGTCAAATAAGTTGAAGATTATTTGACCATTTGTTTGACAAATAGTTGGTTAAATTATTTAACAATAACTGAAAAACCAACTCCTTAAAAAGCGAACTAAAAAGATGTAAACAAGAAGCAAATCATGCTTTGTAGTCGGAGGATACATATGCGCGAGCTGGCTGACCAACACCAGATGTATCCACTGACTTTTTTATTTACAACTTTTTAGTTATTTTTTTTTAAAAGGTATATTTAAAAATGTAAGTGTTATATTTTTGTAATCACCTCTTAAAACCCTTTATTTTGATACCCCACACGGATGGGTTTGGAAAAAAAATGGGCCCCTACAATATGGCGCCCAAAATCCGCCATTTCTCTATTTTCCAATTCTAATGTAGCCATAGATACTCGCAAGGTTAAGACGAATCGATTGACGTAAGAATCATCAAAATCGGCCAACGCGTTTGGTCTCTTGAACGCCACATAGGAACAAACATGTTTTCAGTATGAATTATTGTGAAGGAGTAGAGTTCTTTGTGAAGTTGATTCAAGTATTTCCTTATGTCTGCCATGGACAGGCATATCTGGTTTGAGTTTTATGGGTGCAAAAAAAAGTAAAGTATGTGATACGCGTAAGAGACTTTTAATTTTCTTTTTAACTTTGCTCCAGTTCAGAGGTTCTCGATAAAGTGACATTCTATTAATCCCTTTGTTTCGACAGTGTCCCATACACACATGACTGATCACTCGATACCAAAATTATCTCTTAACCAACCTTTTTTCGGAGCATGATTACTGAATCACTTTTCTTACTTTCCAGGATTAACATTATGGGGCATTTCATGGTTCCTATTCAAAGATGCGGTACTTCCAGACGGGTATCTTTTCAACATGTGTGGAGTGGTCATAGCCGGGTACATGCTCGGACAGACTATAGAAAGATTCACCACTATCAACCCAGTAGTTGGAATGACATTGACAGGAGCTCTCTATAGGTATTTTGGACCTCCAAACTTTTTGGAGAATTCTTCAGCGGACCTCATTGATTTCCATTTAAGGTTAGTACCTAATAGCCACTGTTATATTATAAGAAATGTAAATAACTGTCTACCTTAAAAGCGAATATTGAGTGTGTATTGAGTACCTATTAGTGCCTAATATTATTTATTTATTTACATTAGAAAGGGTTATAAATTGGTAAAATCCCGTGCGTAGTTCATTATTACCTCAATGAAAATCCCTGACTCTTTTAATATGCTATTTACTTTGGCAGGGGTAAATACATTTATTTTAAGGAATACAGCAGTAAAAAAGCCATGTAGTGTTTCCAATTGTTTTCAAATTACTTTAATCGAAGATTGACACCCGAACAAAATATCTAAACGCAAACTCCGTCACAGTGACGCGAGCAGCACCTGCACACAAAACTTTGTTAATAAATTAAATAAATTGTTAAAGCCTCCAGCTTTCTTGATGACGTAATAAATGACTCTGCTTAATTGATTCGGATCTTGCCACATCGTAATTTTGTTACGTGATTATGTTCGTATATTTATAATGAGTTACGCTTGATAGCACGGTTGATAATTTAATGGGGACTTACATTAATTTTGCTAAAAGAAGTACTATATGATACTAAGGCTAGGGAGCCATTAAGTTAATTACTGCAGGTCGACGAGCCGTAGCCCTCATTTGATTTTACGAGTGGAAAATATTATAAACGCATGAAAAATTTTGGTCCCACATTTTTAGTTTCCAAACTTTATTTTTTTATGATATTAACATTTCGAGTTAATATCGGGCATTATTCACTTATATTAAAAATAATATTTTCGCATCAAGCAGGTGCAAATGGTTTGCATTTAAATTTTTAATGTTAAAACAATGTTTAAAGTGTTTGCAAACATAGTGGATAAATAAGTTATTTAAAATCTATGAATACTTTTACCAAGCCTGGCTAGATATTCACATCATTTCAGCATTTTCAATGCAAGCTGAAAATATCAAAGAACCAAATTGATGCAAAACTTATAACTCTTCGCAGGCAATATAACTCCTGAACAAAATCAACATAGGTGGATTTATCATCACTAACACTATTATCATATATAATTTGTGTGTCGGATGTTGTACTACTAATTAAGCTTATCAAGCTCAATACTAGAATAAAATATCTACTTTTAGCATGTATTTTTTTATAGAATATCTTTTAGACCTCCCAATATACGAAACTATAATTTCATAAGATACAATTCAATGAACAACATTTATTTTATTCTTTCAGGCGAATCTACCCCGTCATTATTCTGACGAAGGGCCCGCTCACTTGGAACTGGGAATATATAAAAAATAATTCAGTAAAAGTTTTCTCATTGGCCACCCTGCCCTGGATCGTCGAGTGTTTATCTACTGCCTTCTTTGCCCACATACTACTCGAGTATCCTTGGTACTGGGGTGAGTAACGTTTGAAACTTTCCACCTCACTAATGAACTTACAAATTCGACCTTATTTACTCCAACTACTTGTTTATTGCAAAGATAAACTCCCAAATAAAACTCCTAGTTATTTTCTTGATCCTGTTTACGCTGCTTACTTTAGAAAAGCCTCAGATGAAAAACCAGTGGCACCGGTTATTGCTTCGAAACGGCTCAGTGATTTCATTCACACAAATCCCCATTCATCTGACGACAATTGAACCTTGTGAGCGTCGAGAATGTTGAATAACACAATGCTCAATATTTCAAAGGAAGCACTATGTACGTACAAATATTTGAAATCGATGAAGCCCTTATAGAGACATATTTTTCTCTGATTACAGGTCTCCATTTAGGCTCTATCTTAGCCTCGGTGTCACCAGCTGTAGTAGTACCGCTTGTGAATAACTTACATACAAGAGGCTTAGGAACAAAAAACCAAATAGCTCTTCTGGTGGCGAACGCTGGCGGGCTCGATACAGCCTTCACGGAGGGCGTGTGCGGAGTCATTAACAGTGCCATATTCTTCCCCGCACCACTGGTGTACAGAATAGTAAAGGTAAATCAGAAAACATTAAATAATATTATTTCAATAACTTTCAACAAAAACAGTCAATAAATATTTTACATCGCAATTGTGACGATTTATATTGCATCATTTATTTTTTTATCACTCAAGCTATTAATGTTAATGGCCTAACTGAAATTCAGTTCAATTCATAAAACCATTCCACAAAACTTGAATACACAAGCAGAATGTTTTATAGTACCTACGTCTATCTCTAAGCGTTTCGCTTTTATCGAAATGTATTTTTATCTTCAACAATAAATTCAAATTTCGAAATCCGGCCGTACTTATCCACACTTGAGATCGTTTCGAAGAAACACTCCAACTACGTTTTCTTTAAAATCAAACCGCTTTCTCTTAAGGTTCAATTTGGATATAGAGCCCTTAACCTTTTTGTTCGTAATTCCGCAGGGTTTGCTGGCTATATTCGTCGGTATCGCCCTCGGAGTATTCTGGGGAGTGTTATCAGACAGTCTGCCAGATCACAGTGACATATACGCGCCTACTATACGAAGCCTGCTTATTTTTGGCGGAGGTGTGTTGTTGACTTACGCCGGTGGATATATCGGATGGGGTGGCACCTGTGAGTATCTCCGTGTTTATATATTTTGTGTTGGTAAGCGTTTCGTCGACGAAAGAGTAATTTTACGTAGAGTGGCTTTCTTAAAGCCGCTATTATGTAGGAAGCAGCGCGTTCATTATAGGTACCTAGGGCTCTTACATCTTTCAAACCGATTCAATTTAGTGATAAATCAATCTCTCTATCTCTATTCCTCTATCATTGATGCTAAACTATAAAGACAAAAGATAACAACAATAGCGAAACTCAAAAGTGACATTCAGCGGAAAATTATAAGATATAGGTTATTTATGATAATACTAGCTTCGCCCGCGTGAAAAATGTATTTTTTTCCCAAGGGCACATAATAACGGGATGAAAAGTAGCTTATGTGTTATTTCAGCCTGCAATCTATGTCTGTGCCAAATTCAATCGAGATCCGTTCAGCCGTTCTGGCGTGATTGAGTAACAAATATACATCCACACATTCACACACAGATCCATCCAAACTTTCGCATTTATAATATTAGTAAAGTTATAGGTTCCATAAACTACGTAAGCCATCAAATTGCGCCTTGCCATTCCACAAATCTAATAATTGCATCGACAAAAAGGTATTGCATAGGTATTGCATGGCATAGTTTCTGCTTACTAAACATGTAGTAAAGATGTTTACAAGGCAAAAGACTTCTTTATAACACCGAGCTACTGTATTTTATTAGTTTACCTGGGTAAATATTGTAATACGAGCGTATGATAAGGAATGTAAATGTATACGTCATCATGGGGGACATAGGAAGGTAGCAGATTATGAATTAGTCTCCTCGGCTCGGTAATCAGTCAGGCTGTCAACTCGCATTCAGTTACTGGACCTTGTTTTTATTAAATTAGCGGAAGATATAATCTTGAAATGTGCGTTATTACGAGTAAAACGCATATCTGTGTTGTTCCTTATAAAAGTAAATAACCCAATTTTATAATGCTTTCAAAAAAAAATTGTGACTATTTTTTCACGAAATCTATCCATCAGCGATTCCTTCTAAACATAGAACTGCATTATCCCACTGCCACTTCTAGTCAAAAGCCTCCCAATCTACTAATAAAAGAACGCTGAAATTCCTGAAAACTTGTATCATATTCAATGGACCCTTGCGTTGAAATCATGCGCATTAACAGCGAATTACTATCTTCGACGTCAATCAGTCAAAGGCAAATGTAACTGTACCAAACATGTGAATGCTACATTCATATACAACAGACTATTTTGTACGCAATGCGATATAGTTACCGTCACACGTGTTAAGCTTAAACATACATGTAGTATTTGATGTGCCAAGCTGATGGCAAATAATAATGTGTGCTCTCGCGAGTACGACAAACATACTCAACGAAATACCGATGTTCTTCGGTACACACGACGAAATAGTTTGGTAAGCAGGAAGAAGAAACGCTTTTCTATTTTCACCCGACTGCCGAAGGATGGTAATATGTTTATCAGTCTATGTATGTAGGTATGTATCTATGTTTGTTCCTATGTGGCGTTCTAGAGACCAAAGGCGTTGGCCGATTTAGATGATTCTTACTTCAATCGATTCGTGTTAACCTTGCGAGAGTCACTGGCTACATTAAAATTGGAAAATAGAAAAATGGTGGATTTTGGGCGCCATAGTGTAGGGCCCAATTTTGCTTTTCTTTCAACCCCATCATGTGGGGTAACAAAAATAAAAACACTTATATGTGTAAATATACATAATTCCAAAAAAAAGGTACCTAAAAAGTAATGATTAAAAAAAAAATGTTGGTCAGCCTCCTCGCGAATATGTATCCTCCGACTGAACAGCATGATTTTCTTCTTGCTTACGTCTTTTTAGGTCGTTTCTTAAGCAGTCAGGTTTTTTAATATTTTACCAATTTTTTTTTTTTGGAGGGATTTTTAATTTTCCATACATTATCTAGTTAGGTTTCCAATAAACTTTTAGATTATTAGATATAAAACACATGTAAAATATGATATTGAAAATATATAATCCGGGTAAAAATCGGTCTAAAACTATATATTACACGGCTATATAAACCGTTTTTATCGTTTTCAAGTCGGTAATTATTTGTGCTTAAAAGACATTTTCAGTAGTTTTAGTTTTTGAAGCCCAAGATAAAAAAAAACGATTTTTCTAGTGATTTACGATATGCACGTACTTAACCCAGAATTGGGAATATTGACAAAAATATGTAAACTCTGTATCACATCGGCTGTAGGTACTTTTGTCTTTTTCATTATTTGATTCAATCATCTGGATTAACCTTCATTCCCATTCATACAACAAGCTTAACGGTAAATTTTATTTTAAGCATACATGTGGGGTCACAGTAACCTTGCGCCAGAACAACCTCTATTCTTCCTTCATTAACCTTTTCCTGCTTCTTCTTTAACAAGAATTTTCGTAAATGACTGTTAGTTACCTAAATACAAATTTAATACAAAAGGAGAGCATTTTTTAGTTTGTTGGGAAGCGTGACGAAATAAACTTTGGGAACCTCTGTTCCTGCTTCCCTACAACCGGCAGGTTCTTTAGGACAATAAAACAATAACACGCGGGCGAAGCTGCGGCAAAAAGGTAGTGTAGGTATAAAAATACCGGAGTACTAGACTAAAAAGATGAACAACTCGACCTCGACATATCTTTCGTCGACTTTACATTAGGTATATTTCTGCAATCCTAGTTACTTTTCCTTCTATCGAGTTTTATTCTCTTGGCTGAAAATATATTCAGTTATTTTATGATATTGCGCATAAAAATGGACAAGCGCGTGCGGGTTCCGCGTTATTGTAGGTTTCCGCATCGTTATGGAGCAAATAGTCTTTCTTATAGGTACAGGTGTTCGGAACATCAATGGGAAGAGGGAGATGAAAAAGGGGATCTGAATTTTACTTCCAAACAAAGTACTTCGTGATGTTATGATTTGCCTTAAAACTTGTATAATACCCAAAAAATATTTTAAAGTAGCTAATTTGATAAATAATAATAACAATTGTGACATTGGCCATAGCCGTAAGTGTATAACCGCCTAGTAATAATCCACTAGCAATCTGTCATTAGGAATGTTGCCGTAAATATCGCGCTAAGAGGATTGTTGATAGCGTCAGTTATCCAAATAAAAAACCTTTCAACTGCGTGTCGGATTTCGCACATTTTGGGTTCCGTACCAATGAAAAAACCGATTTATCAAAATATTGGTATTTGTTAATAAAATATACGTAATAATAAACATTCATCACCTAAGTTCATAAATCAATGGGAAGTTAAAAAATTCTTCGGAACAAAACTGTGTGAAAGATGACGGACAGACGGACAGAAAGACGGACACATGAGTGACAGCAATACATCTCCATTTGAATACGGAACCCTTACAGCGGTCACGCAATGCATCCAAATCCAAAATCAATGACTTATTTTATTACTGGGAATCGCTTTGGGTATCAAATATTTACCCACAAACATAAAATTGGATACATGGTTAATTATAACGTGGAGGTTCAATAACTCTAGTTATCTTGTTTACGCTCCTAACAATTCTGTGCCCTTTACCAAAATATCCACGAAATTTCATTTATACTAATGAGAGAACGTAAAGATAGCTTATCCCTAATTCGTATTGTTCGAATTAATTGCATTTAGGCTGTATACGTACGAATACCTAACTATAATGTTTACCTAAAAGATTATCCTGAAAGCGATTTGCTTAGAATACGCTGCGTAGGTACAGACATTTAAGAGTATATGCATACATAAACTCACGCCTTATACTTTCCATGGGGGCAGGAAAAAACTACAGAACTCCACGTCCTATGATCCTTGTACTCCTTTTGGTTCGTTTACGATCATACACACACCACCAGGCTTATTACGTAAGAAACAGCAATCAGCAATCATCGCGCGATTAATCGCGCACCAAACGTTTTGAAAATACTTTTATTATGCGTGCAGCAAAAGAGTGGAATTCCCTGCCGGGGTCTGAATTTTCTGATAGCTACAACCTGAGTGTATTTAAGTCAAGAGTGAATAGGTTTCTTCTATGCAAGCGTGCTTCAACATCGAACACATCATCACTTACCATAAGGTGAGATAGTGGTCAAACGCAAGCCAAAAGACAATTTTTTATTTGAAAAAAAAAACGCTTTATGTCACAAAAGTCGGAATTACCTACAGTGTAGGTATGATATGTCCTACATAATCATTTGCTAATCGCTCGCTGTTTGTCAAATGCACTTATTTCTAAAAAAACCGTCTAAAACTCTTAAAACGTCTGTATGTAATAGCAATTATTGCGCAAAATCGCTATCATTTTGCTTTTGCAAGAAACATAATAAGCCTGCGCTTGAGAATATTACCTACCTGGTATTTCTGGATAACATCACTAATAAGAATCTTACTAGATAAGTAAATGTTAACCTAAGTTCTCCTTAAGAAGGCCAAGACATGAGGAGGCCGAAGTGATTATCAAAACCTGCACCGTTAATCAATCTGCCTAACATTAACCCAACAATATCGGGATTAGCTTCCATCGGCTTTTCAAAGGCTGGATCGTTAGTTCCTAAATGTACAAATTCTCATGGCTATCGAAGGGCATTTAAAAAAATTGTTTTAGTACTTTTAAAACAGGATGATGCAAATTTGGACGGGAGAGCTACTATTGTTTTCTCATTAGTTGATGCTAACATTCAGGCTGACAGCGTCATACGCCTGGAAGAATTTCGTTAGCTTACTTTAGCAAATAACTAATTCTAATCAAAGAAACTTCTTACTGCTCTCAAATTTCCTAGCAATTAAAGTAATTTAATTGATGAACTACACAACTAATTGTACAAATAAACAGTGTTTCAGATTCCAACTCATTATTATGCCAATTAGTCAGCACAGACCTTAATAAGTACTTCTAAAAATAGTACCTAACAATTTTATGTAAGCATGAACAAAAATAAATTTATTTGGCACAAACTTAAATGCAAGTGACCTAGACAATCGGAACATAAAGAAAATAAATCTTTTCCGTTTATAAAAAAAAATGAATTAATCAATATGAAAGAAAGTGTGCCTTACGACTACGCCCAATGGGTCCAGTTCAGCAAAATGCCAGAGAACCGAGTAGGTACTAAGTAGGTGCCCTTTACGTACCTGGCATATTAGTGGCAGTCATGTCCTCCAACTTGAAATAATTTTAAAATATATAAATCAAGTCTAAAACATTGATTGTATTTATAAAGTAAAAATACAGGCGGTAAATAAAAAAAAATCAATTACTGACACTGTCGGGCACAGCAGAATGCAATAGCAAGCAAGCAGGATTACAATTCCACAAATTATTTACACAAGTGCAAAACTTCTCGGGGTTTTTCCATTAATAAAGAACTACCGATTTTGTAGTGATTAGATAAGGCAGTATTTCATTAAAACCTATCGGTGTTACGCTGTTTGAGGAAAACCATGCTAACAGTGGAAGTTTAAAAGCATAGGGATCGATATTGTAAAGATAAATTCAATCAAACTTGATAATTAGATATCGCTTGGTATTTTCTTTTACCTCAAAATGTATAGTTGAATGGATTCATAAATACACCTAATTCTTAATCAAAAAGGACCAGCTTTATCTTTATTAACAGAAAACGTTAAAATATTATCGTACATAATTGAATCACCATGTGTCTTTAAATAAAACTAACTACATAAATTGATTCTCAGGTGTGTTGTCATACCAAGATAATTATGTCTTAGGTACACTTATTGCCGGTGCTCGTCCTGGGTGACTTCAATGCTCACTCCAGAGCTTGGGGGAACTCCCGGGACACACCGAGGGGACGCGTGGTATAAGACTGGGTTGCGTCGCTTGACCATCGACTGTTGAATCGGGGGTCCGTGTCCACATGCGTGCGGTGGCAGAGGGAGTCAATTGTGGATCTCTCATGGGCGACTCATTCTGTTGCGCGCATGGTGTCGGAATGGAGGGTAGCGTCAGTTAATGTCTGTTGCTATGGAGACAACATCCTGGTGTTAGCCGGCGGGGATAGCTTCAATGAGACCATCCAGCTTTCCGAGCTCGAGGTAGCAAAAGTCGTGGCGTCGATCCACAAGCTGGGTTTAGAGATAGCGCCTCAGAAAACTGAGGCGCTGTGGTTCCATAAACTGCCGAGGAGCAGAGAGCCACCCAGCTCGTTAGTGACAGTTGGAGATGCGCAAGTCCAGGTGGGTCGCTACATTAAGTATCTTGGATTAACCTTGGATGGTCGGTGTGGCTTCGAAGAGCAATTTGAGCAGCTGGTCCCCCGCGTTGAAAAGGCAATGGGTGCTTTGCGCAGTCTGCTGCCCAACCTCGGGTGACCTCGGGAAGAAGTTCGCCGCCTCTACGCGGGTGTCGTGCTTTCGATGTTCCTTTATATGGCACCTGTTTGGTCAAGCTATCAGGTGTCCGACGCTGCAGGACTAAAATTAATAGTCTGCAGATGAAAATGACCATTAGTATCGCACGAGGCTACCAAACCGTATCCTTTGAGGCGGCAACTTTTCTGACACGCTTTCCTCCGCTGGATATTCAGGCAAACATGGACGCGAGGGTTTATAACCAAATCCGCGCTTTCCGCCGGAATGGTGAAAGCGTGCCAGGAGTCGCTTTAGTGAGGCTGAGGCGGCAGGAACGGCGACACGCGCTCGAGTGGTGGCGAGAGCGACTACAGCAGCAGCAGTTTTCGCGCAAGCGCGTTGTCGAAGCCTGCCGCACTTCGAAGCCTGGCTGAAAAAAGAGGAGCGTATCTCCTATAGGCTCACTCAGGTACTGATCGGACACGGTTGCTTCAATCGGTTGCGGCAACCTTGATTCTGCACAGCACACGCTCGAGGAGTACTCGTCGTGCTTCCAGGTGCGTATGGTGATCACCGGAGTGATTTAGTGAGGAAAAAATCCCACACTCCCTGGTCTTTTCCCCAAAAGTCCGCCTTTTGAAGGTTTCCCCCGTAAACAAAAAAAAGGTACACTTATTGATTTCAGTTAGCTCACATTTTAATACAATTTCTTTAATAAATGATAAATGACTTACTACTGCCATAGTTTGTGAGATTTTCAAGAAAGAGAGCTTTGTGAGTTTTTTTAAAGAAAGATGACCTATATATAAGCTTGCCACAATATTCTCAACACCTGCAATGGGGATGTTTCCTGATTATAAAAGTGATAATTCTATTTAGTCCGTCAGTGAGATAATTAAATTATATTGTACTCGTACACGTAATTTTTGCTTTATCAAATATAAATAAAAATTTACAAAGTCAAAGCGCATCAAAGTTCAGGAGTGGGGGCTTGAGACGTCACACGATATTTCAACCAACTGTACCGTTGTTATTTTTTGTTTACGTGGCACAGAACAGAAGTCTACTTCTTCCATACTTCATGATAAGCCTTTTCTGTCTCGGTATCTAGTCTCCTCCTTTCTGGTCATATCAATATAGCATAATTTCACCGGGCCAGAGAAATTGTTGCACCGTCTTTGATCCTGCAACAATATCTACCTATCAACCAGAAAAGAACAAAGACTTTTAACAAAATCTATAGTTTCATCATCCCATATCATAACACCTACTGACTTTTATTAATAATCTAATTACGGGAACACAAAGGCTAGATATAGCAGCGATCTCTCTGAGGCACACAAAGTGAATCTTTGTCGCGAACCCTTCCCCAAATTATTTTTGGGTTCGGCAGTTATGAAGCGACGCGAGGATTTGGCTCGGCGGGGTTATGAGCTCGACTCAAGTAAATGCGTATAAAAAAGGAATTTCACTCATCGTTCCTGTGCGCTGCGAAGGTTGACGTTAAGAAGTGCCTCCAGGAATTCTGACGTGAAATATTACCGAAGATATTCGTGTGAATACTCATGTCTAGAATAGATTAAAGAATTTTGAAACTTTATTGGGAATTTGGACCAAATATTTTGTTTTATTAAAACACTCAAAATACGGTGTTTATTTTCGTATTCTATATAGTATTGTACTTGATGACTGCGTCGCGGAAAAGTACAATAATTCACGTCGCGTCGCACTGATAAGTTAAGCGCATAATACCTGAATATGAATTAAATTATATCGTTTTTGTATCGTATCTAAAATAAGCATTAAATGTATTCATAATTATGTGACGTAGCAGAGTGCAAACAAATCCATTAATAAATACAAATTATCAACTTATCTTCTTTGTCTTTACCTACGTTATATTATTTTCATCCTGCTGCTAAGCCTCGCTTGATTACAACTCAACTGTCAACTTACTATCAATCATATCATTAAAATATTAATAATATCGTGACGTGAAATGCATAACAGTATATTAATAAAAAGTAATGCACTCTACTACGTCTTTTATGATTTCCTGTTATTCCCAAATTTCCTTTGATCAATGAAAGTGATCATAACTTACTAGCAATAATATTATGATCTGTTTCTCATCAATATTCTATTTAATTGCACATTGACTATAGGCCACTCCCAGAATATTTATATAGGAACTAGCTATTTGGAAAATTATCTGAAATAAAATCTTTATTATATGTTTGAATAGCGCACAAAATTGATGTTTAAATTCTTTGTAGTAAGCTGTCTAAGATAGAGGTCGTCAGGGCATATTTTTAAGGCGCCGATATCCCCTCAGTAGCTGATTTTATAATGAGAATTACGTCAAAACAGATTGTCGAATTTTTTGGAAAAAAGTTACACAAAGTTAAGCGCCTGCCTAGGCTTGAACCCACGACCTACAACTTGTAAGTCGCGGCCGATACCACTGGGCCACCACTGCTCCAAATTTTTTTCTAAAGTCACAGAAGAATAGGGAAAGTACAAAAAACTATTGAATTATGGGTCGCGCGGGTGTGAAACGAGTGCGCGTTTTGTTCCCTCTAAGTGTTGGCGACTATCGTCGTCTTAATACCACCATGCCTTTATCGAAGCCTATATAGACGTTCAATCAGTATTTTTGTGATCCGTTTTCACCATAACCATTGTTATAACTTTGTCTCTGGGTTAGCTTTTAACATGCAGTGGCTCTTCTGTAGCAGGCTAGCTTTTACCTGCTGCTTCATTCTCGCGGCCGTGGGGTCTCATCCCATACAAAGAAACTGTCCCGACGTACTGTACTATAATATTAAATGGTGACATATCTATCGCCGTGGATCGGAACCGAACGCGATCGATTTAGAAAAATAATTGGTATAATCAGATGAAAAACGCATGGTTACGTGGCACAGTATCTTTGTATGGGATGAGGCATCAGTATGCTAGTATTATATTATCTGTGTCGTGGCATATCTCACACGAACGTGCGTATTTCTGGAATAAAAAGTAGTCTATGGCACTTAGCCATATTTCAGCTTTATATCATTGAACGGATGAATTGATTGGAGAAATGGATCAGTACTTTCAGATAGTTATTATCTTTATAAGTAAAACATTTTTTTTTTATATATATATTTTCGATGTCGATAAGCGACACTATTTTAATATCAGATGTAATCCTGATTGTGCTTAAGAATAAAAAAAAAATAACAAAAAAAAGAGAGCGTTGTCTTATGGACCGGTTGGAACGGAGTTTTAATCAAGCAGTTTCTCCAGAAGTTTCTGCATAAGAAGTATTATTTATTTATACCTTCGTACTTTATATAGCGTTAAATTTATTATTTGCGAGATATTTTCCTAAATAATTAAGGTATTAATTTTAGAAGTCAAATATTTCTTTTATTATTAAAATAATTTAATTTTATAGCTACTTTTATCTTATCTTATCTTGTGGAGGGGCCGAGAAATAACTCGGACACTTCGACCTATTGGGATCTATTGTGGTCCCCTAGATACTTTACTCCTCCCCAATCTCGTTGAAAACTCTTTTCATGAGTTTTACAACGAGACTAGGTGATATGAGCCTATAGTCTTCCGGTTTTGGATATCCAACCCCTAGGAGACTCATTCGCTTACCAGCCAGTGCATCGCATGTGCACAGAAGGTGCTCCATGCGTTCCGTATGTTCCCCACACAATCTGCACATGGGTGTCGCGGCCAGACCCATCTTCATGAGCATGTCGTTGGTTCCAAAGTGCCCAGTAAAGGCCCCAAGCAGGTAGCGGATTTGCCCCCTGCTCATATTCCAAATGCATTTCCGGGCTTTGAAAGTAGAGCCTAGAAATTTCTTTGAGTGTTGTAGACCGGTACTAGACAGCCAATATGTTCGTTGTCTGTGATCTGCAAACTCCCTAAATGCGGCTTTTACGAGACACATCGAAATGCCTACACATGGTTCTGGGCCTACAAAATCATTTGCTGAGCCCTCTCTTGCCAGTTCATCTGCCACTTCGTTACCATGGATTCCTTTGTACCCAGGGACCCATATCAGTCTTACCCTGTTATGCTTCCCAAGCCTGTTTAGGGTCCGGATAGCATCCAGAACAAGTCCGGAGTCCACTTTGTAGGATGCCATGGCTTTGAGTGCAGCCTGACTGTCACTAAGAATATATATGGATTTACCTCTGGTGCCTCTATCTATATTCTCTTGAGCACAGGTTATTATGGCATATGTTTCTGCTTGGAATACAGTTGCCATCTTACCTAAGCTTTTGCTACATTTGTAACCTTTTGCGAATATTCCCGCTCCTGTACCTGATTCCATTTTGGATCCATCAGTGTACCACACCAGACTATCTTGTTCTGGTGGATCTAGACCCTTCGTCCAGTTCTCTATTGTAGGGATTTGGACCTTGAAAGACCTTTCAAACACAAACATAATTTACATTGTATCGGATATCATGCTTGTTACTCGATCCAGGCCTTCATTTACATCGAACTTTGTATGGTTAGTCTTTGGCTTAGAGGCATTCCATAGTCCAGCAACAGCAAGACGATGTAATGTCTTCCTTGCCTCGAATTCAACCATCATATGCAGCGGAGGGATATTCCCGTCTCAGATTTCCAGTTCTCTATTGTAGGGATTTGGACCTTGAAAGACCTTTCAAACACAAACATAGTTTACATTGTATCGGATATCATGCTTGTTACCCGATCCAGGCCTTCATTTACATCGAACTTTGTATGGTTAGTCTTTGGCTTAGAGGCATTCCATAGTCCAGCAACAGCAAGACGATGTAATGTCTTCCGTGCCTCGAATTCAACCATCATATGCAGCGGAGGGATATTGAGGTATCTCTCAATCGCTGCCGTAGGTGTTGTCCTGAAAGCACCCGTGATGCCGAGACACACTGTTCTTTGTAACCTGGTGAGTGGCACTTTGCACGAGGCAAGCTTTGTTCTTGGCCACCACACTATACTGCCGTATGTGATAATAGGTATTATCATTGTCCGGTACAGCCATAGTATCACTTTGGGCTTTAGCCCCCAAGTTTTACCGTAGGTGGAACGACACATGCCGAACACTCGTAAGGCCTTTGTCGTAATATTTTCCACATGAGTTTTCCACCTGAGTTCTTTGTCAAGCGTTACACCAAGATATTTAACTTCGGTGGACCAGGGCAGCTTTATTCCATTGAGAGAAGGCTCTCCTAGGTTTCCTAGTTGTCGCTTCCTCGTGAATGGAATAATGACTGCTTTGCTTGGGTTGATAGAGAGGTGGTTCTTTGTACACCATTCCTCTGTCATCCTCAATGCCTGTTGTAATAATCCAGAGACTATGTTCGGGAATTTACCATTAACCATTATAGCTATGTCATCTGCATAGCCTACTGTATAGAATGGTCCGGTATTGAGTTTGGTAAGTAGCGAGTCTACTACCAAGCACCACAATAATGGTGACAGCACTCCGCCTTGCGGACAACCTCTTGTTGTTTTAGCGCTAAGTCTGTCTCCCATCAGTTCCGATCTGACTATTCTGCTTCTCAGCATAGAGTCAATCCAGTTGCACGTGGTATCATTGATGCCATGTTCCTTAGCAGCAATGCGTTTGGACTCAAATGTAGTCTTGTCGAAGGCTCCCTCTATGTCGAGGAAAGCCCCGACACATATCTCTTGTCCCTCTAGCGCAGCCTCGGCTCGACTTGCAACATAGTGCAATGCCGTTTCTGTAGATTTGCCAGGGCTGTAGGCGCACTGTAGTTTATGTAGAGGGAATACTTTAAGTGGTCCCTCTCTTAAATACCTGTCTACCAGTTTCTCCAGAGATTTTAAGAGAAAGGATGATAGACTGATGGGCCTGTAAGCTTTAGCTTCTTCATAAGTCGGTCTGCCCACCTTCGGTATGAAGGTGACTTTGACCTCTCTCCATGCCTTGGGTACGTAACCAAAGGCTATGCAGGCTCTGTAGAGCCTACTTAAATGGGGTATCAAAACAGATGCCCCTTCTTGCAATAGTATTGGGTAGATACCATCCGGACCTGGGGATTTGAGAGGCTGAAAGCCCGCTATGGCAAGCTTCAGCTTATTTTCATCTACCACTTTCTTTGCCGTGAGCTGGTTATTTTTGGACGTGTGCCTTGTGAACTCGTGCCTTGTGAGCTCGTCCCTTGTGACTGGTTCCTCTTCATCGCTGTCGCGCAGTATACAATCCGGGAAGTGAGTCCTAAACATCACGCCCAGAGTGTCCTGTCCAGTTTCCGTTAGATATCCATTCTCATCCTTTACAGATGAGAGTGGGTTTGTCTTGGTCATGGATATTGCTTTGCACAACCTCATACCATTCGGCAGATCTTCGATGGAGGTGCAATGTTTCCGCCAATTAGTTCTTCTGGCCTTGCGTACCGCCGTGTTATACCTCGTCAGCATGCTATGATAGCCAGAAAAATCTTTCCTGGCTTTTGCATCATTGAAGGCCTGTCGTATTTCCTGACGTATTTTAGCTAGTTCAGGAGTCCACCATGGTACCTTTTTGCAAAAGGCCTTTTTCTCTGGGCAATTATCTTCCCATGCACCGATGATGCCCGCCTTGATTCTGTCCGCTTCAAATTCTATATCTAATACTGAATTAAGCTTACCTTCAGGGCTCTCTAGATTTACTTTGAGGTCCCTCATGTACGAGTCCCAATTTGTATACCTTGGGTTTCTCCTTCGTCTAGTTTTGGCTTCTCCCGCCGTACTAAACCTAAAGCATATATAATTATGGTCAGATAGAGAGATTTCGTCCGATACATGCCAATTTTCAATATGGGCGCTGGCCCTGTTTGAAGCCAGTGTCAGGTCAATAACTTCAGTTCTCGCAGAGGTCCTAAAAGTAGGTTTATTGCCTGCGTTAAGGATTTGTAAAGAAGAGCTTACCACAAAGTCCAACAAATCCTCCCCTCGTTTGTTGCTACTTTTACTTTATACTTTTTGTTGTAGGGATATTTGTAATATTAGTTTAAGAAAGATATACATACTTCTGATTTAGTAGTAACCAACAAAATTACATTTGGTTAGATCAGGATATTTACTATGGCATAACATAAAATTTTCTTGTCTCTCTTATCTTTAACTTCTGATAACTCACAACTCATTTTTTTTAATGAAAAACAAATAAAACCAACAAAAAATAAAAAAGAGGTTAAGCCAGTATACCTACATATAAATTTAAAACCCACGCACACTATTTGTCAATAAAATAAAAGGAATCATACACAAATATGTTTATAAACAAAAAAAAAATTGCAACAAAACTCAACTTGTTGACAAAAAAATGTTAGATAAAAAAATAACCCGGTTCATTAAAAAAAAAAACTAAAATGGCGGTGTTTATCATGTTCTTCACCGATGCCGTCTATAGTGTGCAAGCGAGAGAATAATTAAATAAAGATTGATAAGCACCACCGTTTTAGATTTGGTTCTTTAATGAACCGGGTAATACTGTATGTGTCTAGTCAGCTCGCGCTTGTACGTCTTCGGTTTTCTTTGTGCGCCTCCGGCTCTCACTTCGGCGTCTCTCTTTTGTGGGGATCTTCGCTTGTACTATCCTGCTTGCAGCTCGCTGTCCCTCTTACAATTTATCACGAAAAAATCACTTCAAAAGGTGTCGGTCTTTGGTGTCGATTTTTGGTGTCCTTTTTTTTCATTGTTACACTTTTTTCGGTCTAGCCCCTCAGCCTGCAATCAAATCAGATCGACAACGTGCGATAAGGAAACTCCGTTCCGAAAATAAACTGATTTTCAAAAGAATACCAAAAAAACAAACACACAGTCGAACATACATAGAACTTCCTCCTTTTTATTTCGTTGTCTTTGGTACATACCTGTTGTTTATCGACACCGAGATTTGAAATAAAAAATATTTTTAACTGACTTTAAAGAAGGATTTTCTATGTTCGACGTTCCACAAATGACGTAGAAATCTGTAAACATACACAAAGATAACAAACATACAGTCGAAAATATCCTCCTCTTTTTTTGAAAATCGATTATAACCAAATACAAAACAAACGCTTCTGTTATCTACCTATTTAGTTGACTAATTGAACTCATAAGCATGACTGCAATCTCTGTCCAGCCCACAAACATAACATTGGCATTTTACACCTACATACCAAACAAGCACACACTTGAAGCTGACAACATCATCACATTAATTAACTCCATCTTATGTTAGCCTTCGTTCCAATTAAACTCAATCAAACAATAATTTTGTTCAAGTATCTCATGATGCGAGTTAATTTTAGAAATTCCTTGCTGACCATTAGTAATGAAATATCTAATTATAGCCTATTGGTTATGTCACGCAATTTTTTGATGAAACTTGTTTTAAAAGCTGTTGTTTAATTCACAAATTTCCGAATCATCTTCTCATCAAATCTCATCTTCATGTATGTGTTGAACGCAAAGAGTAACCGGAGAGTTTCTTGCCGGTTCATCTCCATAGGAAACGACCAAATCGAATCTTACACTAGCTGCTGACGTTTCTTAAGAGCCCATGTATGTTTTATGTGAAATAGTTATTTGTTATACAAGAGTGTAAAGTTGCTTTTTAACCGCGTGCTCAATTTTTATGACCGAGCAAGCGAAGGATTCTAAAATTAGAATCCTGAGCGTTAGCGAGGGAATCAAAAGAGCACGAGGTGAAAAATATTTGCACTCGAGTGCAACACGTAACTTTTCATGCCACCTCAACGAGGAAATGACTAAATATATAAATTGATTTTATAAGATGTATAGAAATGCAACTTGGATAAGACATCAGTAAAATCCAACGTTTGATAAGATACAAAGAAATATTTAGGTCTATTTATAAGTTCAATATCCAGAAACCGGCAGAACTGACTTTGCACATAAACCACCAATTGTAATAACTGATAACATCCTTATATGCAAACAAATAATCCTTGAATCTTGTAACAGAGGAAGTAAAAAAGCAAACAACAATTAAAAGGACACTCTTAAATGCAATTTATGGACGTGGACGAGGTCTTTTTTGCTTGCAGTCCTTATCTAAAGTCATAAGATTTACTTTTTATTACTGTACAGTAGAATGTCATTCAAAAATGGAAGATGAATGAAAAAACATCATGTGCATTACATAGACATACTAGCTTTACCCTCTCTCACAGAGAAAACGCCTGTGTCCCAGCAGTGGGCACATTAAAAGGCCGATGACTAGCATTATGCCGCGGCTTCACTCCCGTGACCTTTTCTTAACTTTTGTGTGAACTCAGCAATAGTGTATTTTTCTTTTGAAATCTAAATACGTAATGCGAGTTTTTAACATACGCGATCATGTCAACGTTCTTTTATGACATTAGTTTTACAAAAAAGTGATTTCCCCTTATTGTCACAAGATAGCGCTTATTCAGTTTCATTAAAAATTGCTGAAATCGAGCTCAACTAAAAATTCGCACTAAGCACACATTTAACAGTACTTTTACAAGCAAATAAAAACAATTTGACTTATTAATTTGTTTCAATTAAAAGGAAGATTGTACAAAAACCTAACACTTCTGTATTGTTCCAGCGGGAGTAGCGATCATGGTGTGCGCAGGAGCAGCGGCGACACGGTGGGCGCGCCGTGATTGGCCGCTCGCCAACAACCCCGTTTGGGAGGTGTACAAACTGCTCTGGAGAATATTCGAGCCCATGCTATTCACCCTCAGCGGGTATTTCTTAGATGTACATATCGCTTTTACCAACCTTTTTGTGCCCATAATATCTATTTGAATAATTACTGAAAGAAAGAAAGAAAAATATTTTATTTGTGACTCGCGCAGAAAAAAAACCGGCCAAGTGGTAGTCGGACTCGCGCACGTAGGGTTATTTTGCCATTATCACAAAAAACGGCAAAAATATCACGTTTGTTGTAGGGAGCCTTAAATATTTATTTAATTCTGTTCTAAGTATTTGTTGTTATAGCGGCAACAGAAATACACCAGCTGTGAAAGTTTCAACTGGCTAGCTTCATGAGATACAGCCTGGTGACAGACAGACAGACAGACCGACGGACAGTGCAGTCTTAGTAATAGGGTCCCGTTTTTACCCTTTGGGTACGGAACCCTAAAAAGGACATAAGAAAAAAAAATAGCAGTCCTCGTGACAATCTGGTAGCATATGTCAATCCAGTATATTTTTAACTTTCTGACCATCGCTATCACTGAAACAAGGTTACTTTATTTAAAGTACCTGGGCGACCGACCTCTAATAATACAATCTAGCTAGATCGATTTATCGCCCCGTAACCCACTGCATACTAAATTTCATGAAAATCGTTGCAGCCATTTCCGAGATTCTGATTATATATATATATATATATATATATATATATATATATATACAAGAATTGCTCGTTTATAGCTATTAGATTAGATAGATAAATAGTAGGAGATCGACCTTCACAAAAAATGCTTCCATATTCGAAGCTCAAATGGAACATCATGTATAAAAAGCAGACGTTAGAACGAAGTCAACTCTCAGAGGGCCTCTTATTCTATTCTAATGGAATGAGGCACCAACCGACGATTACCCCTGCATGCACTATGCAAATGCAATCAGTGCATGAGCGAAATTAAAAGTTTAAAGTATCTCAACAATTTGACTAAATTATGGGTTCGTTTCTCAAAGGTCTGATGTCTCTGTGGGTTTATTAAAAGGCTCTAATCTTGCATTCCCTGTACCTAAAATCTCACTCGATACGTAACTTTTCTTAAGCGCGTCTAGACCAAAACATTTAACTAATAAGTTCTAAAGCGAGCATACACATGATTGATTGACATAGGTTAAAAAGAACCTGGCAACAGTTTGAGCTTAGTTTTATTGTACTGTCTGGAACAACTCGGGAACTGGTTCTTCAATTCTCGGAGGTCGAGAACGTACTTTATTTTTAGAAGCCGGTTCCTTGAATTTTGCATAGTTTTATCCTTATCCTGTTCAAAACAATAAGTTGCTTACCTAAACCTTTGGTCGAGATTATGACCAGTAACATTTTTTCGGATAAGAATTTTTGAAGATTTCTGTCTCACTTGATCTAATATTCTTTTTTTGTGTAATTTTTTCCTATCTTCCTTTTAAAATCCCATCAAGTTTTAGTTTTAATAATCTGATAGATTGCACATTTTTCTACTATTGAACTAACTAAAGTCACCTTTGAAGCTAATATCAACACCGTGTTCATAATAATCAAATAAAAAAATAATAAAAAATAGTTCATTATACGTACGTGTATTTTACCTATTTTAGTATAATAACGACTAGGTTTTATTATTAAACTATGCACCTGCCTTGTTGTCTCTTCACCACCCTTGGCTGACTGGTAGAGAATGCCTAAGGCATTAAGTTTGCCTTTGTACCTTTGTACAAAAAGTCTAAATAAATAAATAAATAATTAGTATCAGTATAAATAAGTACATTTCTCATGTATTTTGTACCTAAAAGTAATGATTCCAAATCCATTTAAATCTCTGTGTGTGACACCCCGATAATTTCTCCATTTACAACTACCTATTTAACACCCTCATTTCTTCCAGGTATCACAAATAAGTGTGAAGGAGCTGTGCCTGATCCTCGGATGCATCTCCTCCGCGCTAGTTCTGCGGCTGCTGACAGCGTTTCTCGTCGGTCTCGCTAACGACCTGTCCATCAAGGAGAGTCTTTTTATCGCCGTCACTTGGATACCTAAAGCTATTGTAGAGGTACGCCATTTGTTTCCTACTAGTATTGTTTGCGGTGAAATGCTTCAGATAAAAGATTGTTGGAGCATCATTGATTGTTGTTCGACAGCGGATCTGTTTGTTTGTAAATGTTTTGTTTTTACTTTCTTTTGTTTATTTTATCTGCGACTGTCAGTTACTTTCTCTGGCTGTTGATTGCATTTTATCTTGTCCAACTGGTAAATTATTAATATTTAAGTTCTCATCAATTAGAACTCCCTCGGTTTGAAGCTGAATCCAACTGGTAAATTGAATTGAATTGGTCGGTCAGTAATTCATTAATAATATTAAATCATTCGGTTCAAGGAGTATTATTTTTCTGTACGCTGATTTTTTTGCGTTCTTTCAAGCGAAGATTCAATTAAAAATCTTAATTGGTTAGAAAAAGTACCTAAAAGTTTTTTTGAAGAAATTGTAAATTAAAATTGTAAATGTTACTTTGGGAAAGTCAAGAAAATTTTCGGTGTAGATACTTGAATATACCAGAGGTTCTAGACGTTGTGTCATTTTAATATTAGCGATTGTCGAATTGCCAAATTGGAAAAAATATCACGTGTAATTTCGATAGCATTTGTCAATGTTTGAGACAATTTATGAGACATTTTTGACTTTTGACTGTCGATATCACCACGCTATCAATCATTAAATGTCACTTGCCTAGAGCCTTCTGTCTACTGCACAGATTTTGTTAAAATAACAATGTTAAGGTTTACTTTCGTTTTTTCGATTTCTTAAAATAAAATACCATCAATGGGCCAATTTACGAAATTTCACCAAAAAAATAAATATTTACCAATTAAATATTCATTGAATAATGCGTTACGTCAAAAAGGGTTTTCAACGTCGCTAGTTATAATTAATACTGCCACTCGATCACCATCCATCACTAGAAGAGACCTTGGAACCGCATCTAACTGTTCACTCCTTGAATCATGTGCTCTGTAACATCATATGAATACTAAATATATGTAAACATTAACAACGTTTTTACGTCATTAGCTTACTGAAAACTAAAGATAATAAACATCCATATCATTCAATACAATCATATTAATATTATTAGTTACTCTATCCATGTTTGTTTGTTACCTTTTCGCTTTTATACTTAGGTTGAATGAAACTTGGTAGAACATATCCTGGATGTCCTACATAGGATAGATTTTATCTCGGGAATATATTCCCTTTGTATAACTAATAAAATCTACGCAGGCGAAACCGCTGGCAGAAACTAGTTAAAAATTAAATCCTCTGTCATATAAAACTGCCAGTGAGTGATTGCCATCAAATGGCAAAGCTATCTTTTTCAACATTTTTGGGATAATTTTGTTTCTGTACCTACCTTTAATTTACATAAATAGATTTCAAGAAGTGAGCTATTGCTGGTTGAGGCAGGATGGACAGGTTGGGTGATCTTTGTGGGGTAAATTAGGTAACCGTAAATACAAACCAGTTTTACAATGGAATCGACTTTCGAATATGAAAAAAGGTGTCGCTGAAATGTAGGAAGCAGCTGATTTCTTTTCGAGATTCAGGATTTTAGGGTTCCACAGTCAACAAGGAACCCTTATAGTTCACGCCATGTCCGTCTGTCCGTCCGTAGCTTATCTCAGAGACTCTTAGTACTAGACAGCTACAATTTGGTATTAAACATGCAACAAAGCGGTAAAATGAAATGGATAGTATTTAAACGAGCGAAAATAAATTCAAATTAAAGGTGTAAAAAATACTGAATATGGCTTACTGAAATACAAAGTGGGCGACCAACAGAATGCGAATACAAATGTTTAAAACAGCTACTTGAAAATAAAAGTTTGTCGACGGAGCCTTATAAAGTATGTAACAATAGCAAAAACAGATCACAAAAACCTCCTAAAAGGTATTACTCAAACCGGATAAATACTTACTTATCTAGTATAATAGTCGCCCATTCAGTATATTTTTCGTCACGTTAATAATTACCCAAATAAAAGCATGTACACAATTATTTTTAGGTTAGCTCTTGTAGTACAGTATCCCATGGTGTGGGGTATCGTTGGAGAGGCCATTCTAAAATATTACGGGTCTGTAAAAACCATTTTTCAATTGCATTTGCATAAAATTAAGCTATAAATTGCAAATTTTTGTTAGAGGCTGCTCACTTGCCGGCAAAATTGTTGCTTTTGGATATGTGAAAAAATTCACAGCAGCAGTAGACATAACGAAATTAAAAGGCAAACTATGACAGCTAAGTAGGCCTTACTTACTTTTCCAACTTATAAAATATACTTGTAAAAGTAAAAAAAATTTTTACTTAGGGCAATGTTCGATGCTTTTATTGTTTATAAACTTCAGTATTTTTATGTAATTATCAATGTAGCTGTGTTGTATTTTGTCAATGTAGCTGTTTGTACGGAACCCTCGGTGCGCGAGTCCGACTCGCACTTGGATGGTCTTTTTTTCTGTACTGTGTTGTTAGCTAATGAATTTAAAATCTCCCTTTATCAAGTGTAACGTTTGTAAATAGTTTATATGGTAGGAGTGATTTTTTATAAGGTTTTCACAAGCTCACATTTTTCGTTCGTTGATTGTAAAAATCAGGTATTGACTTGATGATGACTCGGACAAAATATATTCAGACAGTGTCCGAATTGACACATTTTAATTTAATTTTTTTGAAAATTCGATCACCCTTATTATACAAGCTGTTTAGTACAGACAGATAAAAAAGATAAAAAAAAACAATATTTGGAAAAAAGCGTTACCAAAACTATTTTAGGGTGGCTTTATCTTTCGGAAATAAATGTATGGTAAAGCTATCTTCCATTACTAATGCACTAAACCAACGTTTATAACGTTTCGCCTAAAAAACTGCTCACCCCATTATATAATGGGGTGGGCAGTTTTTCACATATGTAGCGAACATAAACATTATTTGGATTATTTTGGATAGTACTTTTATTCCGCCGCGTTACTATTGTTTGTGATTTTTTTATGTTATTCGACAGCTAGCTTATTCTGAGGCTTCGTTCCGTTGACGTATCTCTCAGGAAATGAAATTTTTTTCAGGATTAAAAATACGCTATGGCCTTCAGGGATTTTATCAATGAGAGAATTTTTGTTACCGGTTCAGTGCTTTCAGAGATTACTTCTTACAAATAAACGAATGAGTTTACCTCTTCTTAATAATAGTAGTTTAAATACATCATTCCAAGTGGAGGTGCGTTGTTACTCAAAGTGTACTCGCCCAAACCACTGGCTCCTGCCCTCGATACTACTTACACAAGTTTTAAGTGATCTTTTCATTAACGAGCAGAAACTAAAGCGACACTCGACCGAGTCCAGTTTAATTCACTTTGAGTCCTCCCAGCACCAGTTTGGTAATTTCAGGCTTGTTTACATTCAGTACTTACTCCTCTTTGTACAGTAAAGTAATTAAAATGCACCACTCATTACAGCTGGCGTTAGAAATTCGTTCATTATAGTTTGCATTATACTACAAGGTGTTCGAGTATTTCTCACAATCCTATTTTTTCGGGATTTGTAATAGCGTATATAAAAAATATATAATTTACTTAATTTGATGTTAATTATTAAAAGAACAGAGCCTAATTCAAATCATTTCTATTATAGCAAATGGTTCATACTAAAGAGAGCATAAAAAAATGCAAAATTCACTAACCAACTAACCAATGAAATGCCCAACCATCTTTCTCAGACAAATAAAATATTGCCCTTCAAATATGCTCTTGAAATTAATTAATATTATAAATCCCTAACTTATCTCTATTAGAAATTGCTTTAAAATTGTTTTGAACCTTTAGTCTATTCAGAATTTCAGATATTCTACGAAATGTTGACCAGTTTTTAAACTTTCATTCAAAAGTTCCATTAGTTATCTGATAAATCCAGTCAAATAAGCTTGCTTTTAAGTTAATATCTTTCAAATACTTTGTACAAACAATTAAATAGCTTTTAATATCTGGGCGACCGAGCAGTGCTCGGTTGAAAACAGATTTTTTCGTGAAAACGAATTTTCCCAGATGTAAGACCCCCAGCTAGATAGATTTTTCACCCCCGAAAACGCCTATATTGCAAGTTTTATAGAAGTCGTTAGGTCCATTTTCGAGAACGTGATTACATCTATCTATATATATAAAAGAGAAAGTATGTATATATGTTCCATATAGACTCCGAAACGGCTGGACCGATTTCAAAAATTCTTTCGCCGTTAGGAAGCTACACTATCCCCGGGTGACATAGGCTACTTTTTATTCCTGTATTCCCACCGGAACGGGAACTACGCGGGTGAAACCGCGAGGCTGTAATATATACAAATATCATTCGTAATATAGTATAGGACTTACAACTTTTTTAAATCGTGAGGCACTTACTATTTAATCTCATAGCTTTTTCACATGATTGTAATCGACGAACATATAAACTGAAAATATGCTGGAAACACACAATTTACAAAAGACTAACCACGAAACGCTATTTCAATATACTCCCTAATCGCTCGCGCTGTCAACGGGTAACGTGAAAAAAATTAAATTCAAATGATAGAAGATTGGCAGACTGACATTTTTTTCAGTCAACGCATACTTCGAACATGCAAAGTGAGCATAAGGAGAATAACTTAACACTTACTATTACTCTAAGTCATTTCCTTACTTGAGTCAACCACCGTTTTTTTTTTCGTTATCATAGCGAATTTAGCGGAAGAAATTTTCTTCAAAAGGACTTAGAATATGGTTGCTAGTTTATAAATAACCCGAAAACACCTGTATTCCGTTTAATTAATAATAATACTTTGAGCATCTTTGTTCATTTCAGGTAATAACCTAAAAGCCCACAGACCGACCGTGGTAATGAAAATGAATGATTTACGTCAAACAATTGAGAATCGTATTTCCGCTTTCTGCTCAGGAACGATCATAAATCGGTCGATATCATTAACTCGGCTGCCGACTGCCAGCAGAGATATTCAAGTCAATGCCGACAATGCGAGTATTGTTCTAGCGAAAAAACCTTTGCATAGAGCAAAGGAGCTGAATAGATCAGCACGATTCATTGCAATTTTTTTATACAGTTAGATGAAGTAACAATTTTTTTTACGTTTGCTAGCTTTAGAACTCCGTTTTTAGGTAAAAAGTGTTTATTAAAAAACCTCGTTTACATAATTATACACAACTTATGTATTTTAAGTAGTCTGTAAACTAACTTAATGTTACGCAGATTAGTAATAGTAGGTATATTCAACTAGCTTCTGCTCGCGAAGCAAAGGAAAGCAAAGGAATCATGCATTTTTTCGGAATATACGAGTAGTATAGCTTTCTACCAGTGAAAGGATTTTCGCTAAAGGATAACTACTAAGCTTACCGTTTAATTAATTCAAAAAATCAAAAAACCTGACTGCTTGAAAAGTGAACTAAAAAAAAGTTCATTCAAAAAATCAAAAATCCCGACTGCTTGAAAAGCGAACTAAAAAGACGTAAACAAGAAGAAACTCATGACGTGCAGTCGAGGATTCGCGAGCTGGCTGACCAAAACCAGATGTATCCTCCGACTGCACTGATTTTTTCCGTGTTTACGTCTTTTTAGTTCGCTTTTCAAGTAGTCGGGTCTTTTGTTTTTTTTTTGTTTAACTTTTTTTATTTATAACTTCTTAGTTACCTTTTTTTTCGAATTAGGTACATTTAAACATACGTGTGGTATATTTATGAAAAACACCTCTTAAAACCCTTTATTTTGATACCCCACAAGATAGGTTTGGAAGAAAAAAAAATTTGGGCCCACACAATATGGCACCGAATATCCGCCATTTTTCAATTTTAATGTACACACACTCGCAAGGTTAAGTCGAATCGATTGACGTGAGAACCATCAAAATCGGCCAACGCGTTTGGTCTCTCGAACGCCACATAGGAACAAACATACATACATACATAGACTGATAAACACATAATCCTCCTTCGGCAGTCGGGAAAATAGAAATAAAAATTTTACGTTTTAATCGACTTCAAAAGTTATGAGGTTATCATTTCGACTGTATTTTTTTATTTATTTAGCAACTCTTTTTACTAGGTGAACCCTTTTTGATGATTCTTTTCTATTTGAAAGCTAGTGCTTTTTCATGTGGTCCTATTTAAATTTGGCGAAGATGTAATGAAGAACTGACGAGATATACAACAGAACTCTTCAATAAACAACGGTAAACCCCCCGGGGATTAAAAACTTTTCTACGAAAAAATACTTCCAAAAAAAGAACTAAAAAGTGAAAAAGCACTTATGTTTTGGAAGTCGGTGTTCCTGTTTTTGTGTGTTCGTTTTTTGACACCGACATCCGAAATTGAAGTTATTTTCTTTGTAGCGTTTTTTTTTTTGGAACACGATTGCGTTCTTTTTCCTAAAAATATTTTATTTTAAATTTCCACGTGTAAGTGTAAGCACAAAAGCCCTGCTAACTCAAAAGGGATTTTGGGTATATATATACCCAAAATCCCTTTTGAGTTAGCATTCAGTAAGATATTCCTACATACACATAGGTAATGTATCTAAGCCTGAAGTGCGGTATCCCGTATAACGCGATGTCAGCGTGTTCCCTTCATCGGTGAAGGCTTACATGGCAAGTTGAATGAGCCCTACACGATTAATGCGCGTGCTCGCTAAGCTATTATAAACTCTGCTTCATCTTCAATCCCTTTAGTCTAAGAAAACGATTAAACATGATATTTGTTTAACGTTTAGATACAGTTACATAGAATAGAGTCTCCACTTGAAACAGTAGCTGTGTACGTGCATTTGTTTTAACAATATTGTCTATTTATAGCTGGAAGGCGGATAAGTTTTCCTAACCGTTTACGAACACACACGAGTTTAATTTACACAAACAATCAGTCCCGGAAGAACTACCTATTTATAAACACTATTAGATAAGTAATTATAATCGTAACCATCAACTCAATACTATCATTCTACAATTTTCTATCATTTATAGTTACTGCAATAGAAATAATATTTTATAGGATCGACTATGCCAACAAAAATTCCAAGAAATAATATTTAGAAGTCTCAGCTCAAGACTTGCAAAAAAAAAACGATTCAAAATCCTGGTTAAAGGTATATGTAAATTGTTAGATCATCGGTTTTGTAGTGTTGCCAATCGGATGATTGATCGGTATTTTAGTCTAACACACATTTTAAAACTGCAATGTTTCCTACATTGTCCACATTTTTCGATCCAATGATCAAGCCATACTTCCAATTTCCTTTCTTCTTCTTCTTTTGGAGTCAGAGTTAATTAAGACGCCTCTGGGAACACCACAGGCCACTGATTTGGCTATTTCGGACTTACATTACCTATAGTTCCATCGTTATTGGTAAAACACTAACAGTATTGATATTCTTTGTATTACAGAACATTGGCTTAAAAGCCACCAGTTATTGTTCAATTTTAATAATCACCAGGTTGGTAGTTCATTCAGCAGAGTTAACGCTATACATGGTGGCTCATTGATTTTAGTAAGTAACCAGCTTAAATTTAAAGACCGTAAGGATATTGTGAGCCTATATGTTGAGCGGACAGTCGAAATAGCTTGTATAGAATTGGAGCAGTTTATTGTATTAAGTGTATACTGACCCCCTTCAGGATTGTATGACTGCTTTGAAAAGGTAATGGATGAAGTGTTACACATGATTTGTAACTCGAATAAATCCGTTATCACTTGTGGGGATTTTAATGTCAATTTATTAGAAAACTCAGGTTCTTGTAATAAAATAATAAGTCTGTTTCAGTCCTACAATCTTGTAAACCTATTTTTGGAGCCCACAAGAATAACCCCTACTAGTGCCACATGTTTAGATAATATTTATACTAATGTTATGCCAGTCCACAAAGAAATTATAAATTTACTAGATTCTGATCATTGCGGGCAGGGGATTACTATACCAAACCAAAATAACAAACTGACTAAAAAGGATATCACTGTTAACCCCATAAGAATAACATAACTGCAAGTCGCTTGGCAGCGTTTAAAGTTAAACTCATTAATAATTTACCAATTTTATCAATTCATGCCGATCCAAATCATTTATAAAATGATTTTTTTAATATGTACTGTAAACAATTTAATTCTACCTTTATTCCCAAGACTATCTCGGTTAATGGTAATGCATCATTCAGTGATTGGGCTACCATTGGTATTCATAAAAGTAGGAAACGGCTTTATGAGTTGTACAATGAAAGGACTTTTGTTAACACTGCTGAATTTAATTTATATGTAAAAAGCTAAGCTCCGCAGCATATGAAGTAGGAAAATTCGTAATTTAACTGACATAGAGACAGCAGTATATTTTAGCTATTTTCATATTGTAATGTCGTACGGTATTCTGTTGTGGGGAAATGCCGCCGACATCCAGATTATCTTTGTTTTGCAGAAAAGAGCTGTTCGATCGATTTATAAATTAAGCCCGAGACACTCTCTCAGAGAGAAATTTAAGGAGATTAATGTAATGACAGTGCCTTCTCAGTATATTTATGAAAATCTTTTATATGCCCATAAAAATATAAAATGGTTTTGAAAATACAGTGATATCCATAACATAAATAATAGAAACAAACACAAATTTGTAGTACCTGCAACAAGGCTCAAGAAAATAGGTGGCTCGTTTAGATGTCAATGTATATACTTTTATAATAAGCTTCCAAGCCACGTACAAGATCTAAGTCTTAATAAATTTAAAACATTCTATAAACGTAAGTTGTGCCAGAAAGCGTTTTATACAATAAAAGATTACGTTGAGGACAAACAGGCTTGGGATTGAGCTGCTCCAATTATTATTATTTATTTTTTTAATATATTTTGCACCGTGAATTTTGTTTTTTTTTTGTTTTCTTGCAATGACAAGAATATTTACTTTTTAAAGTATTATATTATTTTATTTTAAGTTTATTTTAATTGTTGTGAATGTGAAGACTATGTGGATTCAATTTTTGTTTGTTTTTAATTTTAATTTATCCAAGTTAGTTTTAATCATGGTCTGGCAGTTTGAGTAGTTTATGCGGTCTACCCGAATGTCCTTTCTTTGGTATTGTTCGACGAATCGTTGAGCTCCTTAAATTCTGATTTGAGCTGCACGGTTATTGACAAATGCGTGCACTGACTGGACAGGTCCACTCAATCTGGCTGGTTCTTTCCTCAAAAGACCATTTCAGACTTCAGTCTACATGGTCTTCACATGATCTAACAAAGATTTTGTCTGGACTTTAAAAGAGACTGTGACCTCTGAGTTTGTTTCGGCCTTTCTTCTCAGAGTAGTCAGATAGGAAACGCCGACTTCATCTAGTTTTAAAAATATGATCGACATGTGAAAGTGTTTGTACAAACCTACTTACAGAAATAAAATCATTTATCATTTAACCTTGCAGGGCTGTATTACTAACACCATAAATAAAAACTTATCTTGTAAGACTTTTAAAATTCAACAAAAAAATATCACCTGATCCATACATTTATGCTCGCATAATTCACCAGAATATATGGACCAGCTTTTTTTTTTATTTTAAAAATCATACAACAAAAGTTGTTGTTTATGATGTTAGTAATGGTTGTTAGTGTTTTACCCACAGATATAAATCTAACTAGATGACGCGATTGTATGTACTTCTCGTGCCAAAAAACGGAATAAAGTTACGATCAATGATCGTAATCTGAGCTTTTCATTTATCATTATCGACACCGGAAATCCACCGAAATCTAGAAAAAATGCCTTTGTATACCATATTGAGCTATAAAGAATGTATAGAAAAAGTTGGCCGAGTCATTGGAATTTTTTTCTTTCATTGGTGCATTTGTTTTTAAATTATTTGTGAAAAAGTGGCACGCTTTTTTTTTTTTTTTTTTTGTCGACGGGGAAAATCATCTTATGACAAATCCCGCTCTTGGGTGGAGCGGGAGATAGTGTCAGACTTGTACTGACTAAAAACCCCGCGCCGTTCCTTCTAGCCTTCATACCGGGGCTCTAGCTTCCTTTCGGATAACCCCGAACCCCGGTAGGCTTCGACCCAGCTGGGCCCCTCTCTTTGCTGACAACTCCTTGAGGCGCGCGGGAACAGTGCGCGCCGTCGACGCCTTGGCTCGGTCCGGGTAGTTACCGGACGATCGGACAGCGAGCTACCCATGGCTCGCTGTCCACGAGCCCGCGTCTGCGGTGGCTGGATATCGGGATTGGGATCCCGGCGGCGGCGGCGAGGGCGCCGTTGCCTGATGCGGTCGGCCTCCTCCTTTGCTAGCATTACTGCTTCGCAGAAGGAGGCGACCGCCTGCCACTCCTCCTCGCTCCGGACCATGGCCTGAACCAAGGCCCGGCGCGAGAGGTCTCCGCCGCCGATCGCCCCCACGAGGGCACGGCGGTGCTCTGCCCAAGCAGGGCACACCTCGACTGTGTGCTCCACCGTGTCCTCCGGGCGTTCCGCACAGTGGCGGCACCCGGGCGTCTCTTCCGCTTGGATCCGATGCAGGAACCTCCCGAACTTGCCATGTCCGGTGAGGACCTGCGTCATGCGGAAGGTAAGGACGCCGTGAGGTCTTTCCAGCCACGCCTCAAAGAGGGGACTTACCGCCATTATGGTGGGGTGCCCAGCACTGGGTTGCGATAGTCGCTGACGCCATTTCACCGTGAGATCCCGCCGGAGCTCTGTCCGCCATACCTCGACCTGTCGCGGTAGCGGACTTTCACCCCGGCGTTGCATCTCCACGCGCATGTCGTGCATGTGTGCAAGGACTGTTGCCTCCAGATCCCACGGTGGTAGGCCAGCCAGAAGGCTCGCCGCTTCGCGGGAGATCGTGCGGTAACCGCGCACCATCCGTATTGCCATGACCCTCTGGCAGCCGTTCAGTATCGTCGCCGGTCGCTTTTGCAGCGACGGCGCCCACACCGGCGCCCCATAGAGGGCCATGGACCGAACGATCCCCGCGTAGAGCCTCCGGCAGGAGGCGTCTGGACCCCCAAGGTTGGGCAGGAGCCGTTTGAGAGCAGCCCCAGCCCGGTTGAGTTTGGGAGCCAAACGTCGGTAATGTTCTCCGAAATTCCATCGGCTGTCGAGAACGAGTCCCAGGTACTTCATCGTCAACCCGACGCCGATGCGAACTCCTCCTACCGTAAGCTGGGAGTCTGGTGGCGGCGTATTCCGAGGGCCATGAAAGAACATGGCCTCGGATTTGTGCAGCGCCACCTCGAGTCCCAACTCCTGGATCCTACCAACGACTATCGCAACCCCGCGTGTCGCTAGAGCGACCGCCGCCTGGTGCGACTCTCCCTGCGCCAGAACCAGCGTGTCGTCTGCGTAGCAGACCACGCTGACCCCGCCAGGGAGGTCGCCGCGCAGCACGTAGTCGTAGCCGATGTTCCACAAGGGTGGCCCCAGAACCGACCCCTGCGGAACACCGCACGACATCTCTCGACGTTTCCAGTCTCCCTGGTGACCGGGGTAGACAATGTACCTGTCCGACAGGTAGGCCTCGACCACTCGACAGAGGTATTCGGGCACCCGGTGGTACCGGAGTGCCCTCCGGATCGTACTCCAGGGTAGGGAGTTGAAGGCGTTGGCGATGTCCAAGGACACCGCCACGACGCTGTCGTGAGGGCTCGCACGCGCATGATGGCGTCCACCGTAGAGCGCGCCCTGCGGAAGCCAAACTGTCCGTCCGACAAGTCCGGCCCCACCCGTGATAGGCGCGCGACGAGGCGGTTTGCAATGACTCTTTCAAAGATCTTGCCCACCTCGTCGAGCAGCACAAGGGGCCGGTACGCGGACGGAGAGTCCGCAGGGCGCCCCGGCTTCGCTATGAGGACCAGTTTCCCCATCTTCCAGCGAAGTGGGAACTGGCCCCTCTCCATACATGCGCTGAAGAGCCCTCTTAGTCGAGGCCCGAGAGCCTCCATGGCCAGGACCCAGGCTTTCCCTGGCAAGCCGTCGGGTCCTGGGGCGGTGTTCTTGGCACTCAGCCTTCGCACCGCCACTCTCACCTCTACCTCGGTCACCTCTGGAGTATTGTCGTCGTCGTCGCTGTTGTGGTCCGCGTCAGACACCGCTAGCGGAGGCGGAGCCATGGGCGGGGGGGAGTGTTCCCCTCGCGCAGGGAACAGAGTGGTTACCACACCCTCCACGAGTTGGGGCCGGAGACTCTGAGTCAGCGGCGGAGCCCAGGGGCGAAGCTTGTCCCGTACCAATTTGTACGGGCGCCCCCACGGATCCGCGTTCAGAGACCCCAGCCACACGTTGCGGGCCTCGAGTTTGGCCCGCTTTATCTCCGTTCGGAGGGTGCGTTTTGCCTCTCTGTATCCCTCATACAGCTCCGCCTCTCTGGCCTCCGCATCCGGCGGGCGGATGCGGCGTCTGCAGTGTCTGTCGTACCGGCGGCGCGCGTGATTGCACGCGTTGCGCAGTGCGCCGATCTCCGGCGACCACCAGTACACGTGGCGCTTAGCACGACCTTGATGGACTCGGGGCATTGCCGCGTCGCAAATTTGCGACATGGCCTCCCTGAACCACTCCGCCTCGACGTCGATGTCGACAGGCCTGTCCGGTGCTTGTACCCAGGCCTGTACCGTCGCGGCTTCCAGGAGGAGCTCCCGGTCCATCTGCTTAAGCGCCCACCGCGGACCACAAGGGCTCTGTCGGACCGGATGTACCGGTGGTCAGAGTACGTCTCCACCTCCTCCATAACGCGCCAGCCGACGACACGCGGCGACAGAGCGGGGCTGGCGAACGAGATGTCCACCACTGATGTACCCCGCATCCGCACCAACGTGGGGACAGAGCCCCGGTTCAGGACGGCCAGGCCTAGCTCCAAGGCCCAGTCCTCCACCATCCGACCCCGTCGGTTCGTGTACCGAGAACCCCAAGCCGTGTTCCAGGCGTTGAAGTCCCCGCAAACGACCACAGGGAGGGAACCGAACCCAGCGACAACGGGATTTAGCTCCATCAGGGAGACGTGGAGTTCGTCGAGAGATCTGTTCGGGGACAGGTAGACGCCTACCACAGCGATGTCCCCGAACCGTGCTGCCACGCAACCTCGCCCCCTCGTGACGGACTCGGGGGGCGGGGTACCGGCGGCGGCCGACGAAATTAACGTCACCGAGCCGTCCAAGTCCTGAACCCAGTCTCCACGGGGTTGGACAAAGTACGGCTCGGCGACGACGGCGATATTGATCGACCACTGCGCCATACTCTGGAGCAACAGATCCTGAGCGGCGGCGCAGTGGTTGATGTTCGCCTGGAGGAGACGTAATGGTGTCTTTATTGACATTCCATTACCGTCTCCTCCTGAGCCCTTTGTGGGGGTCCTGCCGCGGCGGTGGGAGCCGCGGCGGGAGCGGCGGTGGGAGCGGCGGCAGGAGCGGCGGCGGGAGCGGCGGCGATAGCAGCGGCAGCCAGGGTAGCGGCTGCGGTGGTGAGGACGTCAGGGTGGATGGGCCGCCTGACCTTGCCCTTGGCCTTGGTGGGAGGGTCGCAGGACCTGCCCCCAGCCCGGTGGTCGGCCGGCTTGCCGGCCGCCGCACATGCGTAGCAGTGCGGCAATGCACGGCATTCGACGGCCTTGTGACCGGGCTTTCCGCACCGGTGGCAGTGGTCACTGCGGTCTACCTCTGCGGCGCAATAGGCCCCCACGTGGTGCCCCACGTGACAGCGGTAGCACCGCAGAGGTTTGGGTGCCAGCATCTTGACCTGGGCTGAAACCCAGCCCACCAAGAGCCTTCGGCCCTCGGCCGTGATGACTTTGGCCGCCGACACGGGGCAGCTCACCGTAACGGCTCGCATGCCCGTGCTGTCAGCGCGGATGGTGCCCGCCCTGACCTGATCGGTCGTGCACCCTCCCGCCCTGACGATGGCGGCCACCACTTCCTCCACCCTGACGGAGTCGTCCAGACCCATGATGCGCATGTCTACGCTCTTGGTGGGTCTGGACACTCGGGCCTCCTCGACGTCCAGAGACGCCCTGATCCTTTCGGCCAAGGCGTCGGCGGCCTGACCGCTGTCCGCACCTGGGACCTCCAGGATCCGGGCTCCGGTTGCGGTGCGCCTCATACGGAAGCCCCCGGAGGCTCCGTATTCGTCGAGGTGGCCCACCACCGCCTGTTTCGCCTTGGCCATGACCATGTCATAGTTCACGCCCCTCTTTTCCGCAGCTGGCTGTAGTGTGATCACTACAGCTGCGGAAGTTGGGGCGCGAAGTCTGGCGGCCATGGCGCGCTTCTTCCGCTCCTGTCGCCGCTTTCGCTTCTTGGCTGCCCTAGCCGCCTTGCTCGCCTTTTGCTTGGCGCCGGCGATCGTCCACTCGGCGCCAGCCGAGGAGTCTTCGGGCGGAGGAGGAGGCGGCGGCAGGCGCGACCCAGTCGCCGCTGCGGCAGGACGCCCCACCGGTTTGGTGGCAGCCGCTACCCTGCCCTTCGGGGGAGGGGCAGGCTTCCCCTGCCGCTGCCGCTGCTCGGTAACCGGGGCCGGCCTCGCAGCCTCCAGCGCCGCGGCCCCACGCCCGCTTTGCCCCGATGGGCCTGCCCTGGGCGCAGCAGCCGTGGCCGCGGCGGCAGCGGCATATGACACCTCCCTCTTCTGGCCGGAGGCCGCGAGAGGGGGGCGCAGGACTATGCTCTCTAGGACGGAAAGCTGGCTCTGGATATGCTCCTGAAAGCGTTGCTGCTGCTGCTGCTGCTGCTCCCTGGCAGCAGCCAACTCTTGCCGCAGCAAGGTTAGAACCTCGCTTTCCGCCTGAGGCAAGGGCAGGGAACTGCCCTGCTCCTGTGTGCTACGCCCTTCCAGTACCCGATCAGGTTCAGGACGGGAGTCCTGTAGACCGGCCAAGGCCTCGAGCCGGCCAATCCTCCCTTTGAGGGTCTGCTCGTAGGGCTCAAACACGAACCCCAGAGCGCCCTCAATCGTACAAACCCATCGAACCTACCGAACCTATCGTCAGTCAAAGCTAATGTGGACGCTCAAATGACATTTTCGAATAATAGACCAGGTACACTGGGTATTGCAGTTTGCTAAAGTGAAACTGCGTGGATGTATGTGGTGGATTTCATCCTTTATTGTATCTAAGTCGACTGGTTTGTGAAAGGAAACTACAAAAGTAGAACTGTATTATTTTATGCTTACTTTATATTACATAAAGTGCATTGAAAAGTATGTTCGTAAAAGTAGCGTGGAATAATTAAACATTATTTTGTGTCGGTTTGTACAATACATTCGATGTCCATAAGAAAAACTACTATTGTGTATGTCTGTGGTAACAATATAATATCAAATCGAAGGACTTTAAACAGAGTATTTATTGTAAGAAATAAGATACGATCAGCAAACGATCATTATTGCCAGATTTATATAGACATTCTGTAGAAATGAACTTCTGTAAAATGAATATTAACGATATCAAATGGAACTCTACTGTCTAAGGTAATAATGATTTATCTACTCAACAAAAATACATAATAAGATGAAATTACTATAAATATTAATTTATTGAAAACGAAAACGTGACACAAACAATGTTTTTTCATGAAATTTTCCTATGACCCATCATATTTACAACCAAAAAATAAATTAATATTTCGTAAAATAATTCGTACCTTTTTATAATCAGTTGTTTATTTTAAATTTTATACGTGTGGCTTTGGTCTAATATAAGGCACTTTAATTCATTTGCAACTAACTAACTACTAACTTCAAATATTTTCGCTTCTGAATGTCAAGAAATTTGAATGTGAAAGTTTGGACGAATGGATGTGTGTTTGTTACGCAATCACGCCAGAACGGCTGAACGGATGTGAATAACATTTGGCACAGATATAGACTATAGTCTGGAATAGTACATAGACTACTTTTATATCCCATTAAAGTGTTCCTTTGGGATGACAATACAATTTTAACGCAGGCAAAGCCGCTGGCAGAAGCTAGTCTTAAATATAAGGTGCCTCATCTTTAGTTACCAAGTACCTATACCATCTACGTCTCTGTACCTAAGTAGCTAGTACGTAGTATGTAAATGGCACATTATACTGTCAAGTGCAAAGATGTAAGGGCTTAGGTTAGAGAGATAAGGTTATAAGTCAGTCAGTTAGTCGGTAAGTGGCTTTCACCTTAACCCATTTATTGCCGGTGGTTGGGCCCTTAAGGTACCTACATAAATTGCTTAGCTACGCACTAAATTGTACTCTATGGTTAAACGTATAACCTTGTTTTAAGATGACTTCTTGGTTTCGTATGGGTCTTGGTAAGTAATGGGCTTTTCCTTGCTCGATCCTTAGGTTTCAACGGTGAAGGAAACCTGGTCTTATACAGGGTATTGGTTAAACCACATACATAAATCTAACTAGATAACGCAAGTCCCTCCATCTGTATGAAAACCAAGCGTGCCACTTTCCCCACCAACTGTGTTCCCACGTTGTCGTCGTGGTGGGGCTTGCGTGTCTCAGTGATCTTGAGGGCTTTGCCGGTAGAGCTACTCATGCCGGAAGGCCTCAAGTGAGAGACCAGACCAAGAGGAACACACACGGCGGAGTCCAGTCGGACCGCCCGGAGGGTGCGCTGTCCAGGAGCGCTGGCACCAACAGCTGTTGGCGCCTTCTGGACAGCGATTTCGGAGAGTGGGTTCGCCTCGGGTACGTGTCTGCTTATCAGACACGACCACGATGGCGAACGTGTCCCAATACACCCCATTGCCAAAAAGACCCCACCCCATTGCCAAAAAGGTAAAAAACAATGGACGCGCATCTTAAAAAAGTATTACCCCAGGAGGGTACCGCCTGTCCCGCAGGCGGAGAATCCCTCACCAAGCAGAGCTTGGTCTGCCCCTCGTATTCTGGGGGGGGCAAAGAGCGCGCCAGGTCCGCAAAGGATCTGTTACCGTCCTTCGTGGACGCAAAGAGCCAGGGTGGCTCACTAGCCGGCAGCGCGGAGTCCCTGGGACCAGTTCCCAGCACGTCCGCGACGCCGGTGGAGGCTGGCCGTAGTTTTGGCCTCAGAGAGGTGAGTGAGGACGTGGAGTCGGACTCTGATGCCGCGTCCTCACACTACTCTCACGTTATGGAGGCGGAAGAACCCACCTCCAATAACAAAAGGAAGGCGGAGTTCTTGCGCTCCGTCTCTGACGACGAGGCGGTGCCTGCCCGGAAGGTCTCGACCTCGGGGCGGGGTACCGGCCGAAAGACGGGCAAAGGGAGAGGACTCCCCGCTGAGAGCGCCAGCGAGGGACGCCAGGCTAGAGCCATAGTGCCGGTGATCCCTAGCCAGCTGCCGGAAGGAATGGAGGAGGCCATGGCCAAATTTAAAGAGGTCGTGGCAGCCGCCATCATAAGCGTGGCCAATAAACGGGAGAGAGTGGCCAAGAAGCGCTCCATCGAGCTGGCCAATGCCACGATTGAGGGGGCTCTGGGGTTCGTGTTTGAGCCCTACGAGCAGACCCTCAAAGGGAGGATTGGCCGGCTCGAGGCCTTGGCCGGTCTACAGGACTCCCGTCCTGAACCTGATCGGGTACTGGAAGGGCGTAGCACACAGGAGCAGGGCAGTTCCCTGCCCTTGCCTCAGGCGGAAAGCGAGGTTCTAACCTTGCTGCGGCAAGAGTTGGCTGCTGCCAGGGAGCAGCAGCAGCAGCAGCAGCAACGCTTTCAGGAGCATATCCAGAGCCAGCTTTCCGTCCTAGAGAGCATAGTCCTGCGCCCCCCTCTCGCGGCCTCCGGCCAGAAGAGGGCGGTGTCATATGCCGCTGCCGCCGCGGCCACGGCTGCTGCGCCCAGGGCAGGCCCATCGGGGCAAAGCGGGCGTGGGGCCGCGGCGCTGGAGAACTGGTCCCAGGGACTCCGCGCTGCCGGCTAGTGAGCCACCCTGGCTCTTTGCGTCCACGAAGGACGGTAACAGATCCTTTGCGGACCTGGCGCGCTCTTTGCCCCCCCCAGAATACGAGGGGCAGACCAAGCTCTGCTTGGTGAGGGATTCTCCGCCTGCGGGACAGGCGGTACCCTCCTGGGGTAATACTTTTTTAAGATGCGCGTCCATTGTTTTTTACCTTTTTGGCAATGGGGTGGGGTCTTTTTGGCAATGGGGTGTATTGGGACACGTTCGCCATCGTGGTCGTGTCTGATAAGCAGACACGTACCCGAGGCGAACCCACTCTCCGAAATCGCTGTCCAGAAGGCGCCAACAGCTGTTGGTGCCAGCGCTCCTGGACAGCGCACCCTCCGGGCGGTCCGACTGGACTCCGCCGTGTGTGTTCCTCTTGGTCTGGTCTCTCACTTGAGGCCTTCCGGCATGAGTAGCTCTACCGGCAAAGCCCTCAAGATCACTGAGACACGCAAGCCCCACCACGACGACAACGTGGGAACACAGTTGGTGGGGAAAGTGGCACGCTTGGTTTTCATACAGATGGAGGGACTTGCGTTATCTAGTTAGATTTATGTATGTGGTTTAACCAATACCCTGTATAAGACCAGGTTTCCTTCACCGTTGAAACCTAAGGATCGAGCAAGGAAAAGCCCATTACTTACCAAGACCCATACGAAACCAAGAAGTCATCTTAAAACAAGGTTATACGTTTAACCATAGAGTACAATTTAGTGCGTAGCTAAGCAATTTATGTAGGTACCTTAAGGGCCCAACCACCGGCAATAAATGGGTTAAGGTGAAAGCCACTTACCGACTAACTGACTGACTTATAACCTTATCTCTCTAACCTAAGCCCTTACATCTTTGCACTTGACAGTATAATGTGCCATTTACATACTACGTACTAGCTACTTAGGTACAGAGACGTAGATGGTATAGGTACTTGGTAACTAAAGATGAGGCACCTTATATTTAAGACTAGCTTCTGCCAGCGGCTTTGCCTGCGTTAAAATTGTATTTTCATCCCAAAGGAACACTTTAATGGGATATAAAAGTAGTCTATGTACTATTTCAGACTATAGTCTATATCTGTGCCAAATGTTATTCACATCCGTTCAGCCGTTCTGGCGTGATTGCGTAACAAACACACATCCATTCGTCCAAACTTTCACATTCAAATTTCTTGACATTCAGAAGCGAAAATATTTGAAGTTAGTAGTTAGTTAGTTGCAAATGAATTAAAGTGCCTTATATTAGACCAAAGCCACACGTATAAAATTTAAAATAAACAACTGATTATAAAAAGGTACGAATTATTTTACGAAATATTAATTTATTTTTTGGTTGTAAATATGATGGGTCATAGGAAAATTTCATGAAAAAACATTGTTTGTGTCACGTTTTCGTTTTCAATAAATTAATATTTATAGTAATTTCATCTTATTATGTATTTTTGTTGAGTAGATAAATCATTATTACCTTAGACAGTAGAGTTCCATTTGATATCGTTAATATTCATTTTACAGAAGTTCATTTCTACAGAATGTCTATATAAATCTGGCAATAATGATCGTTTGCTGATCGTATCTTATTTCTTACAATAAATACTCTGTTTAAAGTCCTTCGATTTGATATTATATTGTTACCACAGACATGTACACAATAGTAGTTTTTCTTATGGACATCGAATGTATTGTACAAACCGACACAAAATAATGTTTAATTATTCCACGCTACTTTTACGAACATACTTTTCAATGCACTTTATGTAATATAAAGTAAGCATAAAATAATACAGTTCTACTTTTGTAGTTTCCTTTCACAAACCAGTCGACTTAGATACAATAAAGGATGAAATCCACCACATACATCCACGCAGTTTCACTTTAGCAAACTGCAATACCCAGTGTACCTGGTCTATTATTCGAAAATGTCATTTGAGCGTCCACATTAGCTTTGACTGACGATAGGTTCGGTAGGTTCGATGGGTTTGTAATTGATTTTACGGTACCGGGCTAAACCAGCTAAACTACACACTGCACGAAGCCGGCGGACGTCTTCGGACAAAGCATATTCTGTGGTCGAGCTGACCCGTCGGTTAATCGTCGTTTACGGTGTAATCGGCTCTGCTCCCAGGTTATCGCAAACCGTCATACGCCGTAATGGCATGTGGTCGTATAATTACTTGATAGGAACCACAGCTGAACAGCATTAATTGTTGTAGTATCGGGAACTATTGAGCCCTCGGGACTTCATTTCCGTGCATAGACAGACACACATCGGCAAAAATGTTCTTACGCTATGCAATCCTAGACCCTATTTCGACACCCTATTTTACTTTCCTCGTAAGTTCTTTAAATAGAGTCTATGTTTAAATGATCGCAAGCTTTCCGTTAATTGCAATGGACTGCTGTTAAATAAAGAATGGCATGAAATATTTGTGTCAAATAAACTTAATGTGAAGTACATGATTGTATAAACTTTTATGTAATTTAAACTTCATTATGAGAATTTAAATAAATACCTCGGACTCAGGCAAGAGAGATACAACATTAAAACAGAACATTACTAATTATATAAAAAATGTTAATTAACCCCTTAGAGAATAAGCGTCGCCCTAAGCTGTTATAATGAGAAGAAGATAATTAAAAAGTCATTAAATAAAAACATTAATTTCAGGCTGTCCTCGTGCGGGTTGCAATGGATTCCCTGTGGGCGGACGCCACCTCAAAAGACAGGCGGATAGCGTCCCAGCACTCGAATATCATCGTTATTGCAATACTTATAACGTCTACTTTGGGGTCTGCGCTGACGGCGGCGTTAGGTCCTATTCTCCTCTCGCACGACTCAAGGGTCGCCCCTGAAGGTTGGTACCTTCTCAATGGGACATTCATGGTGTCATATAAATGCGTAGATTTTCAATTAACTAAGTGCTCGTGGGAATTCCATGGTATGCTGGCAACTGATAACTATCTTCTACAATAGTATAAGTAAGTATATAACACGATTACGAAATTCTACTTGAGTGTAATCGCAGACAAAACAAGTGAGTACTAACCTACATACTACTGTTTTCCTGTTTCGTTTTTCCGCTATGGAATGATTACGATCTATTCAGATGCAATCAAAGGTAATTGCAGCCAACGACCAAATGTTTTTGTTGATATCTGATACCTTATTTTTGCTTTATCAGTGCATTGATTAGATCTACTGGCAACACCACAAACTGTGCCTACCGATAACAAAAGTTTGCGAATTCATTAATATCTTTCTAAAGATCAAGTCCCACTAGATTTTCACAGAATAATCTTGGAGTTCATAAGAAGGGAAATTGTCCTTTAACCATTTTATAACATGCAGAAAAGCGACTTCAGCTATTTAATATATAGGGTAGGCAATTAATTATTTATCTTTGTTATTATCTTAACAATAAAAACAAAATATAGATAATCGTCTGATTGACTGACTAATTAATACATGCGCGTCAAATCAGACAAATTATACTGGAAACCTAAAATTCAAAAAGATCGTATTACGATTGATGTTAATCTTTTTATTGATATACATTTATATCTCATGCTTAAATAAATTAAAAGTTTTGGATAAAGATTTTTGCTGTACTGCTTTATTTACAACAGAATGCAATTATAATGTGGGTTTATGAATAGCATACTATGCACAAAATGATTAAAATATGTACAAACGCGTATAAAAAGGAGAGAGAGGAAGAACTCATTGGGAATTAAAAAACTCGTCCGCATTGCTGTCAACTGAAACCGTACCAGAACACTGGCAGCATTACCACGTTGGGTCGCGGATAAATTTGAAAGAGAGTTACCGCGGCCCTGGCACAAGCAACTAAAGGCCTTTTCGCTTCCCCCAGAGCGGGCAAAGTCATTGCATGATTTCCCAAATAAAAAAAAAACAAAAAACTCTCTTAACCACTTTAATAAAACTCTTGTCGATTTGAAGTTCTTGCAAACCTCAACTCTACCGACTAAGAACCGAGTACATGTATATGCAGCGGTCATAACTTCATTCCCATATTGCGACCGCTACACAAACTCTAAACACAAGCCATCGAGCCCGCATATCGTGTTAAATTATAAAAGTTTCGCCATGCAAATACCGTATCATGTGATAGGATTATTCTGGAAAATACTGGGTTTCTCGTATAATATTCTGGAATAATCTGGATTTTAAGAACGCAGTTTTTATTGGTATTTTTAAAACTTTTTGCCTTACATTTGATGAATATTGACCATTTACACAAGGAAATAATATCAAAAACATTCCCCACCTTTTGGACTGGTCGGGTAAAAATAATTTTTTAACAAATATAATGTATTTGTGAAAACAGCCACATCTAGCACAAAAATATAAAACCACAATTTTTAGACGGATTGGTGACCATATGTAATATTATTAATTGTCACAGTCCGTTCACACGAACTTAATCGTCACGTTAACACTCGTGTGAACATGTCTAAACTCAATATGATTATATCATCATATAACAATAAGTCTAAGTACTTAATATTAATCTTGGTTCACGGAATCGTCTTATTGCTCTATGCATAAAGATTCCAGTAATCCGAGTTATCTATCAGATAACTTTAATTGCCCAGTCGATTAGATAAGCGTAAAAATAAGTTCGTGTAAAAGTCTAAAAATATTTTATGAGGATATTAATAGTATCGTACGTGTCGTCAATTAAGTAAGTTTGATAAACGATAAGGTGTGTTGATACGATGCCTAGCTTAGAGACAGCGTTGTGGAAAATGCTAACAACATAGATATGCACATCTAGCGCATGTAAAGATGCATAATGAATTTGGTTTACACAATTGGGATGTTTTCTGGGTAGAAAAATGATAATTCTATTTACTCCGTCAATGAGATTTATTAAATATTGGACACATGTTTTTTTGCTTTACCAAATCAATAAAAAAATACAAAGATAAAGCGCATCAAAGTTCAAGAGTGGGGGCTTGTGACGTCACTATGTCAGTATAAAGTGTACTAACCGCGTTACGTCATATTTCAACGTATTATATCGTCGTCACTTTATGTTTACGTGTCAAAAGAAAAAAATACGCGTCCAATGACAAAAACTAATTTTCAGTTAATATCGCTATTCCGATTTCTTACAGAGAAAAATGAAACAGATCTTAGATTTGAAGTTAAGGTTAGACTTGTTACCGTAGATCTATAAATGCACAAACATCGATTAACGACAAAACATAAATTGAAAAGGTATCATAATACTACTTAATTTTTCATTCCAGGGTTCAGATACCTATATTTCTAATTTTGAATCACAGTCACAAAACTTACAATCTTTAGGTCATTTACAGTTTTTCTACTTAGTTTAGATGGAGACATTTAGTTTCTCTATATAATAATCCATCCCTATAATATTCGCTTCTTTTATAATATCGGCCACTGTTTGAATAGTCTTGTTGTGATTTTTTATCTCTACACTGTGCCATTACCATGTCCGTGACCTAAGTCTTATAAAAACGTTACCATTATGTAAGTAAACCGTGTCATAAGACATCGCAACCTGCGTTGATTTTTTTTACAATTCTTGAATGTCGATAACATTTGTATTTGGAGGTGCGTCACACTATTCAACAACAATAAGTCTTGTTTATTTCCCCTAAGGATTATCGAAATATTTCAACCGTTTCTCTGTTAGCCTTTTTTTAACAGAGAAATGACTCAAACGTTTCTACACTTGTGCTAGAGCCCATGTCTGAAATAATACTCTACTGTTTTCACATGAAATTTACTAATGATTACCGTTTCTTGGCATTTTCAGATTTCTACCGCACGCAGACGTTATCAGCCCCTCCGGTGTCATCGGACCTCGTCCGGCGAAACAATGCGGCCAACTCGCTCCAGTATATAGATGCCCAATAAATTATGTATTTGTCTAAAAACCCGCCTTTATTTTGCACGACCCGTCTAAAGTATGACCTGGGTTCACCTTGCTGTTATCCTTAAATCTAGAACATAGCCTATGAATACGTAATAAGCAACGAACTTTGATGAACTAAAGATTTAATAAAAAAGGGTATTTAATGAAAAACGTTATTAAGATAGCTATCCGACTATAATCTTGAACGCAATAGGGCGTGTATTGATTAGGCTCTATTATTAAAAGCCAGCCGCTGCTTAGAGAATAGAATTAAAAAAAAAACAATAAGAGATTTATTTTGAGCCAACTAATTTCCATTTTAGATTTGCGTCATACAATTTAAGGCAAAAATAATCATATGACCGACCGAAGATTATATCATACGTACGAGTAAACGAAAGATTTGAAGGTCATCATATCATGTAAAATTTTCGGCGAGTTCCTTTACATATTCAGAAATACCAAAAATATATTGTTGCTTTTTTAGTATTCACAACTGTATTTATTATGTTTTTGGGACATCGATATCTCAGGTGTCCCAAAAATATTGCCAGAACTTTTGCAACCATAGAAAATCAGGGCGCGGTGCCAACATTTTCACCTTCAGGTACGGCTCACAGGCATATGGAGGATGTTCACTTCGTATAAACCTATCGTGGTCAAATAAGATTTTTATCTAAAACACCTTAAAACTATAAGCTCGTGGCTAAATAATAACAGCCGCACTGGTCGATCATCAAGGTTAAGCAACGCTTGACGAGGTCGGTCCGTGGATGGGTGACCATTTTCAACATACCGAGTTTCCTCCGTGCCTCGGAAAGCACGTTAAGCCGTAGGTCCCATCTGTCATTTGAAGATCTTTGACGGTCGTTACGGGTAGTCAGAAGTTTGAGATCTGACACCAGTCTTCTGGGGGTATCGTGTTATCCAGTTACTTGGTTGTGGAGGTCAGAAAGGCAGTCGCTCCACGTAAAACACTGGTACTGAGCTGAATCCGGTAAGACCGGAAGCCGACCCCAATATAGTTGGGAAAAGGCTAGGCAGATTGATTGACCTTAAAACTATACAAAATTAGGCAGTAGATTAGGCAATATTATTGCTTACCAGTAGGAGAGATATTGGTCAAACGCGAGCCTATCGATAATCCTACTTCCGACTATTCCTAGCCTAATATCCTATACAACTTATATACTAAACTAGCTTCTGCCAGAGACTTCGCCCGCGTGATAGGGAACATACTCCCGGGATAAAAAGTATCTTATGTGCTATTCCAGACTATAATCTATCTCTGTGCCAAATTTCACCCAGATCACCCGTTCAGCCGATTTAGCGTGATTGTAAATAATAATAATATTAGGAATACTAGGATGTGAAAGGCTGTATATTTAGATACACCTTAACGGCTGAACGTATTTGGATGAGAAGATACTTAACCTAATCATCTTTTTACCCGACTACCGAAGGGGGGGTCTATGTATGAATGTATGTATTTTTGTTCCTATGAGGAGTTCCAGAGACCAAACGCGTTCGCCGATTTTGATGATTCTTATGTCATTCGATTCGTCTTAACCTTGCGAGCGTCACTGTGTATATAGAAAAAGGCGGATTTTGGGCGCAAAAATTTATAACACTTATATGTTTTAAGGTACCTAATTCGAAAAAAAGATTGACTAAAAAGTTATAAATAGAAAAAGTTAATTCAAAAAATCAAAAAACCCGACTGCTTAAAAAGCAAACTAAAACTTAAACAAGATGAAAATCATGCTGTACAGTCGGAGGATGCATCTGGTTTTGGTCAGCCAGCTCGCGAATATGATTGTATCCTCCGACTGCACAGCATGATTTTCATCTTGTTTAAGTCTTTTTAGTTCGCTTTTTAAGCAGTCGGGCTTTTTAACTTTTTATCTCGATAGTATGTTTCTTCGGGATGTACACTAGTCACGCGAGCAAAGGTGCTGGCAAAAACAACAAACTTTCTAATTTATAATATTAGGGATAGTAGGATGTGAAAGTCTGTATGGAAAGATACGCCTCATCGGTTGAACATATTTGGATGAGAAGGTACTTAACCCAGGCATTTTTTTATCTCGATAGTACTGTAGAGGCTTTCCACATAGAACGAGCAACCTGTTCGGCCGCTGACACTTAATACTGGCGACTTATAAGTTTGGAAGGAAATCGAATACAGAATATTTGAAATATATCGAACGCGTGTAGTTTTTTGTTTAGCTGGGACTTCTGTAAAAGCCGCCTGAGGGCAGGCACGTTGTTGATTCAATACAAGTTAAAAGTAATTTCTGCTTATTATTTGAGCTCCCTGAGTCACCCCCTCACATACTGGTGGAGGCGCCCGGTAATGAAAATCCGGGTAAATAAATAAAAATCTAAGTATAAATACGAAAAAACATATTTTCGCGTGTGCACGGCGAGAACAGTGCGCGAAGCCCTATCAACGAGTGTACGTCGCGTCGTTACGAGGAACGAAAGTCCTGTCGGCGAGAACCCCAGCCGACGAGCAAACGCAGAGAAAATAAAGATAAGTGGTCTATTTTAATTAAAAATGGCACAGCCAGTTTTTACGGGGACCGGAACAAAGTCCAGTTTCGAGGATTTCCTCTTGCAGTTCAAGGTTATCGCCGCTATAAATAAATGGCAAGAACAGGACTTAGGGCTCATTTTGGGAGCGTACCTGGACGGCCCGGCACTCGCTTATTTTAAATTCATCTACAAATGGAGGCGATGGCGAATCCTTTCACACGCCGAGGTACGATTTTCGCCCAAGGCAGCGCTTCGAGAACAGAACTAACCGCTTTCGTATTGCCCCTATATATAGAAGCCCACTACCAACCGATCACCCAAACGAACCAGGACACAGTCAATAAAGATGGATGAGGAGTTGCGGGATGTGTCCATGAAAGAGCAATTCCCGATTGAAAACAATAAACACGGTGATCAAACTCCATTTATTAAAATTAGTATAGGTAACCGATCGTATGACGCATTAGTTGACACAGGTGCTTCCATCTCTTGCATCGCCGAAGAATTATGATGAGACGAAACATTTTGTGAAATCCATTTTGGGTTCTTTTCTAACGATTATATACGTCATGAACTAGGAAATAATCTGACACGATGTGCCATAGCCAATATAAAAAAGGCACAGGTTAAACAGAAAATGCGATATGATAGAAAAGCTAAGTTCAGAAGGTTTACGCCGAATCAGTTGGTGATGCTCTACACGCCCAGATGGACCATAAATAGGAGTTTGAAGCTATGTAGGTTATATAAAGGCCCCTACCAAATAGTTAGGCGATTATCTGATGTTAATTATGTAATTAGAAAGTTAAATAATAGGAGATTTAGGGATATTGTACATATAAATAGGCTAAAACCGTTTAATGTTACGAGTAGGCTAGTTAAAGATAATGTAGATACTGGTAGGCAAGGTTATGTAACGTCAATGTCTAAGTATGTTAAAAAATATATACAGGGTGTTTGGAAGGGAGCTGTACATACGCCTAGGGTAGAAACTAGGGATAGTCTGCTACCTACCCCCGCCCATTATATTGACCTTGGCCTCAAGGTTTTTTTTTTAATTTATTTTTATTTTTTATTTGACTTTTTTGTGATTTTTTGACTAAAACTACCTGTACCTCAAAATCTATCCATGGGACCGGTCGGCTAATGGTCTTGTTTTAATCGTTAGAGTCTTAGGGTCCTGCAAAAAATTATTTTACACCAGAAAATTGTGGAGAAGAAAAGTTATGGGGCCTGAAGTACCATAGTAAGGTAAAGAAATAATTTTAAGGGCAACTTTCTATGGGGTTTAAAAAAAACTAACAGGGTTGGAGTTCTTCTGATTTTTTTAAAACATCCTCAGTCCATGCCCTTTCTAACGATATGCTAAAAGTGTATTTATCACTTTTAGTTTTAAAGTTATTAATTAATTTCCGCAACTAGGGCACTTTTACCACCACGAGTCGACATTTGTAAGACAAATGTAATTTCCAGAATTTAAACCAGTTTGGCCTACAGTTGGCAAATTTGTTGTCTCACTCTTACACGAGAGCAACATGTAAGAGACAAAACATGTCATGTCATGTCTCTTTCGCTCTTGGGTCGACGGGGCCGGGCAGGTAACTCGTTGGGGTCTTTGTTAGTCAGTCGAGATTTACCCATCTTAGCTAACTTACGTACTTGCCGTTACGACGCTCCACTGTTTTCGTTAATTTTGTTGAGTTTGTTATTACTTCGTTTTTGTTAAGTTTTGTTATTTGTTACCTTGTTGTTGGCAAAATGGCTGGATTTACCAGTGAAGAGTACACCGACATGCTGGTGGTGTATGGAATGGCTGATTGCAATGGGCGCGAGGCACGGAGGATTTATCAAGAACGGTATCCTAACCGGCGAGTGCCTAACCACCAAACGTTTGGCTCAACTTATCGGCGTCTGCGAGAAACCGGAAATTTAAATTTCCGGGAACCAGCCGTGAACAGATTTCAACCAAATTTGGCTGCGGAAGAACGCATATTGGCTGAATTTGAGGAAGATCCGACCAGAAGCGTAAGAACCGTAGCCCGGACGCTTGGTTTAAGCGTGTGGAAAGTCTGGTCGGTTCTTCGCGAAAATGGACGTCATCCTTTCCACTACACCCCTGTTCAAGGTAATTTTTTACATAAAGTTTTTGTTTTTAGCTCTTATGTAATGAACTAGCATGTGAATTTCATAGGCAATTTTTAAATTAACATGAGCATGTGTGTGAGAGAGAGAGAAATGGAAAGACAGAGATAGCAATCAATGTTACATAGCTACTAATTCATAAGGAAACCGCTAACGTTGATATTTTTATTGTTTTAGGCTTAGAGGATAACGACTATGCAAGAAGGGTGGAGTTTTGCCGCCACTTGCTCCATACGGACGTGGAAGATATTAATTTTTTACGGAGTATTCTCTGGACTGACGAGTCCAAGTTTGACAAGGAAGGAATTGTAAATTACCACAATCTCCATCACTGGGCACCCAGAGATCAAAACCCGAGAGTCAAGAGGCACAGAGGTTTTCAACGAAGGTTCTCCGTGAACGTATGGGCAGGCGTCATCGGTAATCGGTTGATAGGGCCGCACTTTTTGCCAGACAACCTAAACGGGCAAAACTACTTAGATTTCCTCGAAAACGATTTGCCTGATTTAGCGGAAGAAGTGTTTGACGAAGATCGGCCCATAGTCTTCCAGCACGACGGCTGTCCTGCTCATTGGAGCCTAGCAGTGAGGGAGCTTCTGGACAACTGCTTTCCTAATTCTTGGATTGGTCGGGGTGGGCCAATTCCCTGGCCCCCAAGGTCGCCTGACCTTACCCCACTCGACTTCTACGTCTGGGGAAGGGCGAAAGAGTTGGTGTACGCAGAAGAAGTACCAACAAGGGAGGTTCTAATTAACAGGATCCACGCCGCATTCGATACAATGCGCGAGGAACTGCTGCTTAGAACGGTGACCGTGGAGATGAGGAAGAGGTGCCGAGCATGTTTACAGGTCAATGGTCATCAATTTGAACAAAATTTGTAATTAATTAAAATTAGTAATTAATTAAAATTTGTAATTTAATGACATTAGTCATTACCAAATTTTTTGTTTCATTTGCCATCCTTTTACGATCGAACACATTTAATTTTCATTAGTTGAAATTTTTGCTTGAAGTGCCCTAGTTGCGGAAATTAATTAATAACTTTAAAACTAAAAGTGATAATTACACTTTTAGCATATCGTTAGAAAGGGCATGGACTGAGGATGTTTTAAAAAAATCAGAAGAACTCCAACCCTGTTAGTTTTTTTTTAAACCCCATAGAAAGTTGCCCTTAAAATTATTTCTTTACCTTACTACGGTACTTCAGGCCCCATAACTTTTCTTCTCCACAATTTTCTGGTGTAAAATAATTTTTTGCAGGACCCTAAGACTCTAACGATTAAAACAAGACCATTAGCCGACCGGTCCCATGGATAGATTTTGAGCTACAGGTAGTTTTAGTCAAAAAATCATAAAAAAGTCAAATAAAAAATAATAATAAATTAAAAAAAAACCTTGAGGCCAAGGTCAATATAATGGGCGGGGGTAGGTAGCAGACTATCCCTAGTTTCTACCCTAGGCGTATGTACAGCTCCCTTCCAAACACCCTGTATATAGGATAGACAGTTTTCAGACTTGACATGTCATAGTTAGTAGGGATGGGCAAGCAGAAAATATATTTATCGATGATTTTTGCTGCAATTACTATCGATGTGATTAAAATAAATTATTTTCCAATTCCATGAGCTGATGTAAGCTGCCGGGGGAAGAAAAGGCTGGCAATGCTGACTACGCATCGAAGCAATATTTGTTTTTTTTATTCAGCTAGGCTGAGCTTAATCCAGTGCATTGATGATATAAGCATTTCAAGAGTGGGAGAGGTATTGGTCATAACTGAAACCAACTTTGCATACGGGGCATAGCCTTCGCAAAGGATGTTGAATTGGCATCATTGGTCCAGTTGATGACTGTTTATGGCATTGATCCAGTTAATAACTTATTGATAATATTAAATATGTTGAGTGTGATAAGCTCTGGATAAAGTTCAATGATAGGTTTAGAAGATTCGATGCGATCCAGCCTTTCCTTCTCTGGCCTGATAAATGCTTGAGGGTGAAATATTGTATCACGTTTGAATTTCTGTTAGGAATAAGAGGCCGCCTTGTAACTTTTTCGGAGGTTTTGTGCAAGGAGGTTCAAGCATGACGGCGTTGACTTGTTAATGCATGTGCACTTCTAGCTGAAGTTAGAGTAAATATCGGAGAATCCGGTAATTCGTTTGCCATGACTTGAGCCTTCCCCTTGCAAGGGAAGGACCTCAGATTAATTCCTCCGTTAGGTAAAGGTGTTAGGTAAGAGTGATTTTCCTTCCAAAGTTGAGAATAGCTGCGCTTCACATGATTCTGCGCATCTATTCGTAGGGGCGTAGCTCATGTAGAGGCTTTCCACATAGAACGAGCAACCTGTTCGGCCGCTGACACCTAATACTGGCGACTTATAAGTTTGGAAGGAAATCGAATACAGAATATTTGAAATATATCGAACGCGTGTAGTTTTTTGTTTAGCTGGGACTTCTGTAAAAGCCGCCTGAGGGCAGGCACGTTGTTGATTCAATACAAGTTAAAAGTAATTTCTGCTTATTATTTGAGCTCCCTGAGCTACACCCTCACAGTACGTTCCTTCGGGATGTTCACTAGTCACGCGAACAAAGATGCTGGCAAAAACTAGTCAATATAAAAAAATACTCCACACATTTGTAGTAATTGGTGATCGCAGAATTCTATCAAGGTACAATATATTAATATTAATCCACATTCACTAATATCTAAAACAATACGCATTAGAAGATTACGCAAGCATTGATTCTTTTCTGATTTAACTGAGGTACTAATAAAAAAGTATTATATATGTAGTAACATTTCATTTTCGAGAGACTTATGAGGTTAAAAGTAATTTGAAATACCTAGTAGGTCGCACTCGTCATTGATTGAACTATTAGTTCATACCTACGTACATAAAGTTGGTAATTTAGTTTCAAAGGAATTTTCCTCATTTATTACTTTTTATCTGTAATTCAAGAATATGTAGTTTCCAATTTAATATAGTATATTACTTCTGCGAATTAATGAAATAAATGAAGTCATATTTATAAAATGAAAAAAGATGCAGACTAATTCATAAACTCATATTATTTTTAAATGAAGTTATAGAAAAAATAAGAGCACTTCATAAGAATTCTCTACCCAGCAGTGAACTGAGATTTTCTGAGAACAAGAACAAAACAAAACTGAATAAGATTCCTGAACGTTCATGCTCTAGTTTAAATTCATGAATGAAACACATTTTAATTGCATATCGCTACTGTATTTGGTAAGTGATAGCAATTAAAATTAACTTCAGACTAATTGATCAAGTAATTGACGATCATGTTATAGTTTCAATCCGATTTAATGATCAATTGATTTATATTAAATAAAGCGTTATATCCGGCGTAATGATGGATCAGAATTTACCTTTAACATAACCAGAGATGCTTTCTAAAATTATTAGGTAACTTAAACAAATTGAGAAAGTGAATGTAACCATCTTAGAAACATGATTAAAATTAACTAGTTACTATCATCACTAATGCACCAATGGCAAGTACCTACAGATGTAACAGAGATTGGTTAATAAGTATGGTGTCTGTCGAATGTCACTGATTAGTTCCTAGTCAGTCATGAACTTATAACGTGGACTGCTATCTAACCTTAGCGATTCGCTCATCACAGAGTAACGGTGGCATTGGGGATATACAGACTTCTTAATAGGATGACAAGGCTAGGCAAACCTTGCATTTAATTATTAAAAAAAAATACTTGTGTTAACGGATAAAAGTAACAGTGATAGCGTGACAAGCATCTCTACGTACCCACGTTTAATCGGACAGTTTGAAATATCAGTTGCAATCTTTATTAAGTGAAAATTACGTTGCTGAATGATAATAATGGCTATTTATTGGTGGTGCGTGTGACGTGCCCGCAAGCAGCTCGATCTGCGACCCGCGACGCTCGCCTGCACGTACTCTCAGCAATAACACACCAGCCATGTTCCAGGCAACCATTGTACGTGTTTAATAAACAGATTTTATTTAAGTTTTTATTTTTTGGAAAATACAAGTGATCAACTCTTTCAATTTTCGAAAAAAAAAATGACTGAAAGTAAGTTTATTTTTATTTAAATATTTTTTATCATTTAAAACCATTTTGTCCTCATTTTCTGAATGGCATATATGAAGCTACATTAATGAACTGGAATAATACAAATTACCTACTATTTTAATACAAACAGCCTTTAAATTAACAACGTCTGAAATATTAATATAAATTTTGCGATGTCTCATTTTGTTGTCTTGAATTTTGTACAATACTGGTTATAAATGAAGACGCCACTGTAATTAATTGCCTTGTCGCCTATATAAAGTGTTCGCGAATAGAACTATGTAGCTATTTAAAACAATAATAATATTCGCGACGGCTTACATTACCAACAATTCTGAATCAATCGCTCAATGTTACTTACAATGAGATACGCTTACATATTAACAATGATACTGGTTACAAAAGCAAATTCATCTTCTCTTCTATTTACTTTCTGGTTATCTATAGCTTCCTTTAAGAAGATTGGTGACTGTTTCTTCAGTTCATTGGTTCGTCTGATTGAGAAGCCTCAAGAAATTTTCTCGTTCAACCAAAGTTCGTGACATTTTCACGCTCTGATTGTAATACAATCAGATAATGCATAACCTATATATTTTGTTCATATTTATGATCATAATCTAGTTGATTAGTTAATAGATTATTATTGCCTTTTTTAATGTTTTTTTTTCCCAAAATTTATCTGCCGAACTAAATCAACGAACTCATTTTACACGTTCATTAAACTTGTAATTTCCTGAACGAAGGTACATCAATCCTCATCAAGGCATAAATGATGTGTCTCGGGCCATTGTTTATAGCCATATCGTGTATTGTTGCCATCTTCTCATGTCCATCCTCACCATGACCCGACGTAAACTCAATCATTGGCTGGATCATTAGTGACGATTCGTCAAGCATGTCTGCTTAAAAAGAATGAAAATTACCATTAAAATAAATCATATGTATTTATTTATTTATTATAGCAAGTTTTCAGGACACACATATCAGTGCAGCCATGGCTCTTGAACTAGGAAATCCTGTTTCACAAGAGCCGATCACAATATGCAATCATAACTCCCAAATAATTTTGTTTAAGTGGATCTTTCTTCTGAACCATTATTGCATAGAAGATTAGCAATATACTTATCTTTACGGGCTGATATCATTTTGGATCAAACTCCAGTCCGTTCAACTGACGATAGGTTGGTCATTGCGATAACGATGAGCTAATTCAATCGTCATGATATTTCTTCGTCACAATTTTTTCGTATAATATCTTTATTATGACCAATAATTTTATTCTTCAGATTATCGAGTCTAGATACAACCTTAACGTACGAAATTTTGTTACCGTTATGGTTATTAAGACTATTACCATAATAGCCATAGAGGCCTACCGATTTACATAAGCTTTCCTGTAGATTTCCATAACGAAGGGTTCTGGGTTTGGACTCGCTATGGTTCCCATCCACTGTGACCAGGCTCTTTTGCTATCGCAACGAGGTTCCCATTATAGTTAATGTTTTAATATATTGAGACTATTTAAAATCAAGCTGTGCAGTCGGAGGATACATATGCACGAGCTGGCTGACACCAAAACCAGATGTATCCTCGGACTGCACAGCATGATTTTCATCTTGTTCACGTCTTTTTAGTACGCTTTTTAAGCAGTCGGGTTTTTTGTTATATTTTTTGTTTTTTTTATTCACGACTTTAGAATCTTTTTTTTTAGAATTAGGTACATTTAAACATATAAGTGTGATATATTTTTGAAATCACCTCTTAAAGCCCTTTATTTTGATACCCCACACGATGGGTTTGGAAGAAAAATAATTTGGGCCCCCACAATATGGCGCCCAAAATTCGCTATTTTTATATTTTTCCAATTTTAATGTAGCCAGTGACACTCACAGGGTTAAGACGAATAGATTGACGTAAGAATCATTAAAGGTGGCCAACGCGTTTGGTCTCTAGAACGGCACATAGGAAAAAACATACATGCATACATAATTATATAGACCGATAAACAAATTACTCTCTTCGGCAGTCGGGTAAAAAGCAATGTGTGTCGAATATTGAACGACAAATAGCCTTCATTTGTTTTGATTTTTGTCATCACCCAGAATTACGTGTTACCACCAGCATAACGTATTTCAAATACCTCGTTATACTTTGTTCAAACCACCGCTATTGGATTTGTGAAAAACCAATATACGTACGACATTTTATTTATTTTAACATGGTCAATTTGCATTTTATTCGGATGTTGTTTTATACCTCGCAGCGATAAATGTCGAATGTGCAGTATTAAGGGTGCACGATGAACATGCCCCGGGTTGAAGTGATGGCAAACTGGCGGACTGAAAGCTCGATACCGTTTGATAACGTTGTGGTCAACCACTCCGAGTTATTGCAGTGCTAGGAACTCTTGGACTGAACCTGGATATTGACTAAGAGCATCAAGCCAAAGAGCTGGCTGTTAATTTATTCAGGGCTTGGTTACCGTAGCTTTGTTGAAAACTAATTGGGAACCTGTTGCATTTATCTGTTTCTATTCCTTTCTGTGAAGAGTTTAAAGTCAATCATGGAATATTTCCGTGTTAGAAAATATTAGTAATCGTAATATGCGGAAGTTCTATTAAAACAATAGGGTGTCACAATGTTTACCTGTTTATGAAATGCGATTTTAAGTACTTATCTGAGATATCTTGTTCAGGTTAAGATAAGCAACTTCATGGAATTATTAAAATGGTCTAGGTATTTGCTATCTTCGCAAATCCGAAAAAAAAACCATTGCGCGCTCTGTTGATAAAAAATACTGACGAAAAAAAATGTAGCTAATATAAATTTGTGTTCAAACCAAAAATATTTGCATAATTGATTAAGTTTATTTTGAAAACATTATCTAACATGGATGAGGAAAATGCGAGGTGGCAAGAGGCTCGCATTCGGCAAAAGTTCAAACGCTTTCCAAAATTAATTGTTGGGTTCAGAAAGCCGTGTTCCCATTGTGTTAAAACTTAATAAAAAGAAGTCAAATGCAAGCGTGTCGGTGGTTTTTAATTTTAAAATATTTCTGAGCTCGTTCTGTTAAAATGAAAGACGCTGGATCTTTCAACAGCGTCTCAAGATAGTAATAATACAAACTCATTTCATAACTTACAAGACACGTTCGTTAAGGCCATTTTGCGAGGAATGTGGTGACGAAATGTAACCATTGCTATCAATCAATTTACAAACAAAGGTGTGTTAAATTCAAATTCTTTTTAACCAAAAGTATCCCTTTTTAGTAACTGCAGTCTGTAGATAGCCCTGCAAAATTCTGCCTTCCAAATCATCTCGTCATTTATGGACAGACGATGCCTTCAGGCAAAAAACGTTTTGCGAGCAAATCATTACATAAAGATTTGAAAAACGTGACATCAAGGAACTAACAATCGTATTATTACCTATTAAACAGTCTATTAGATATCATTAAACGCATCACGATACTAAACGGTAGTATCTGATGTTACAGTAGGCAAAGATTAATAGCAAATATTAGCACTGAGTAAGTACTTATTCATACACAGATTATATGATTAATTTTGTTAGACCAATAGTTACTGGCACTTTCACGTTCAGTTGGTTTAATGATTAAAGAACACTTGCAATTATCTACGTATTAATTATAATCTTCATTCTATTAAACTCTCAAACACCAAATATAATTACAACTACTTTTAGCTTAAAATGTTGTCGCTCGAAACTAGTTTTCCACGGCTAACGGTGCCATGAAAAACAGGATTGGGAACGTGGTATGAATTTTTACGACGAATTTCGGGAAGACTGAAATTTTCCGAATTACCGAATAACCGTAAATGCTGCTCTCGTTTTTCATAGGGTCGATGACTCGAGTTTGATTCTGGTGTGTGCTATACTACTAAACTAGGCACTTTACGTTTCTTTTTTCCTTCGTTTGCTTCGCAATTCAAAGATCAAGTAGTTCTTAATTTGATCATTGCTCAAGAAAAGTACACTCCTGTAATGCAAATATTAGAAGGGTATGATAAGCAAAGCCATTTGTAAAGAGACACTTTAAGGAAACGACAAGGTTGTGTAACATTGTTTTAAAATCACGATCATCGATCGCTGTGATCATTGTTTTTCTTTTTCCTTGTCATTGTTTTGCTCTGAGTGTAAACTCAGAAATTACTTTGTGGCTTTTGTAAATCTTTACTGTAATTTTCTCTCCTAATTTGTTTTACTTCTCTTTATATAGTGATCCATAAACACACTTTTTATTCTCTTCTGATTATTCCAAAATTCAGGAATTCCGAATTCAAACCGTTCCTGTCGTGTTATTTCACAATCACAAATAACGTTATCTCTGAGATATTGTAAAGGAACGTTAGATGGCAAAAATAGAAATTATTTACATTTTCTTGGTAGAAGATTTTCTTGTCAACTATATTTATATTACAATTTGATTTACTTTGACTAGGTAATCATAGCAACATAATGATCGTAATATTTTACTGCTCACAATTAAGTTTGAAACCAAATAAAAACATCCAGAAATAAAAAGTAAAGTAGAGGCCAGGAATTACACAACGCGGTCTAAACAAATATTTATTCAGTTCTTCAGTAGACCAATAGACATTAATCTGATTGTTTCAGCCGTAGCGAGCTTTACTTTTAATTCAGCAATGTTTGTTTCCATGATTATCATCCCTAAAAACGCTGAGATAAGCTCTTATTTACATTGACGCAAATTGTACTTGTGTTTGTCAAATATTTTTATACGGTAGCTGTTGGATAGAGTCTCATTATATGCCGTGTGGTTTTTAGATAAAGAAGTAGCTGTAAAGATTTATTTAAATACATGATTCAAAGCAATCGTTGTCGTCTGTTGATTGATGCGTATCGACAATCACAGCGCTAGGCATTACATGGAATAATGATCAACCAATACCTTACCGTCTTTATTTATTTGCTCGATAGGTATTCTACAAATACCTATCGAGCAAATAAAAATATTTTCGTTGTATTTTTATTTTATAAAAATACAACGAAAATATATAAAAGAATACAAAAGGTAGTAAGGTAAAGTAAGGCGGAAATTGATATTGAATTTGGATTTTCATATATCTGGTAAGAAAAAAATATTGCAGGGAAATTATAACTAGATTTGAGAGAATTACGCCGAACACAGGTACCAACTCTCTACCCAGTTGCAACTTGCTCGATTCTTTTCTATGCATCCAGGTGTAAACAAAATCCTTTAAGATATAAAACTAAGATCACTTAATTTACTAGATTAATTCTAACACAAAAAGAATTGAAATAAAAAATGATACGCCAACCACTCATCGACGCTCCGCGTCTGACGATAAAAACCGCTGTCAGTAGCACCGCTTCAATGCCGGATTACGAGCAGAAACATCACCGCAGTTCTCGAAACAAAACACAGGCCGTTGCAATGTATGGAATGTCGGACCCGGCTCGCTCACAAGGGCTCACACGTTCCGCCCGTACGTTAGAGCCGGAGTACGGCTTCTAATAACTGATATTTACACATAAAGAAATCAAAACTGTATTAAAAAAACAGTCTTTGAGATATCAGAGAAAGCGAAACTCCAAAGAATAATTAACAAGAAACCACAAGACATACCAGTATATTTTTTAATACTACATTTAAATGATTTGCGCTGTATATGCGGGACAGCACAAAATCCACACAAGAAATAATAACTATCAAAGCAATAAAATTTTGGCTTATACATTCTCTTAAAATTATTTCTTTCGTCTACCACAGATTTTCTGACATTTTGACATATATTTTCTAATCAGTCGAAATTTGAAAATTCGTATACTGTTATCAGCCAGCTTGTCAAATCAAATGGAGCTATGCCAATTAGTCTTGTAGCGAACCTACATATTTCTTATTATTGCATATACCTGCTACCTACATATTTTGTATCATATACAATATGTAGGCACCTTATTGAATTAACTTTTTTTAAAAGCTGCTTTTGTGTTAATGGTTAGGTCCTTATTTATCACTATATCGACTAGTAAATTAAAACATGTTTGTGTCTGTTCAAGCAAAATATTTAACTGTAGTACTCATCGTTACACAGTCATCATTTTATCATATTTTTGTCCCCAGTAGCAAAAATAAACATAAAATAATCAAATGTGATCTTAAGAATACATGAGATGATTAATTTTCAGATAAAAACACAACAACTGCCATAGATAAGGGTGTCTACATCATACACCACGAAGACTTTAAAACGTAAGTGAGTACATTTTAGTGTGCGTGCCTCATTAGATTGCATTTATTAAACAGTATGAACGAAGACGACACGTTATTAGTAACAATAACGAGCCGTCAAAGTACAGTTATGAGGGAATCTCAGTGAGTGCGCCCCGTAGTCAATTTAATTGAACAAACAATTTAATTGGTTCTATCAATAATGTTCGAATAAACGATGTTGTTTTCCGTTTATTTTCAGAACGCCCGAATTAACGTTCACTTATAGTTCAGAAAAGAATGCCATTGACGAAGTCGAAGAGGAAAATACTGCATGCATTGCAGCTACCGGGACTTTTCTTCATTATTCCATCCTAGTATTACTAGGTAAGTACTACGCTGCTTTCTCATTTATTATATTATTTAAAAAACTACCGCTAATACCCGTATAACTGGAGTTCTGTGAAGCTTTCGTGTTTGCAGCGAAGTGAAAAAATATGTGAACCCAAATCCAAATAACGTAGAAAATGTTGAACTTAATCTTAGTTTTGTGATTTTGTGTTTGTTCAAAGACTTTGCCTGAAAAGTTACTGCTTTATTTAAAAAAACGCAAATAGGTTCCAAAATGCTCTAGTTTTTCTTAACCTGAGTAAATTAATACAAACTGCATATTGTAAAAACAGGAGTTCTGTAAACTGATGCATAAATAGTTTTAAATTAATTTTATATAGCGATTTTGGTATTTTTAATAATATGGCAAGCATTTGCACTCAGAAAGTATTTTTTCTGTGAAGTGGAACTGATGAAGAAGACCAAAGGTGACCACTGGAATGCCTTAATAAATATGTCCTGGGTATAAGATATCTCGAACAGTTCAGCGACTATGATGAAGCAAATATATATAAATTAATGGTACTGATGAAAATAGTACCATCGAACAGATCTAATGATGAAGCCGGAAGGTAAACAGTGGAACTCCGTAATATAACAAGGTATCCTAGTCATTTTTGGGCTAATTGAAATCGAAATGAGATGTACTCTTGCTATAAATAATTTTCATGGTAAAATAAGGTACCAAAACTAAAAAGATTAAAATAAAAACTTTTTAACAAAAAAAAATAAACCGACTTCTAAAGAAAGCAAAACACTATAAGGTAAAATAACTTTGTTTTCCGAAGTCGGTGCCGTAAAACGAAAAAACAATACGGACAACAAGACACCCGACACCGGAAAACAAAGTTATTTTTCGCTTTGTATTGTTTTGCTTTAGAAGTCGGTTTAATTTACACTTAAGCAAATCGATGACTACAACAAGACACCGGCACCGGAAAACAAAGTTATTTTTCGCTTTGTATTGTTTTGCTTTATAAGTCGGTTTAATTTACATTTAAGCAAATCAATGACTACAACAAGACACCGACACCGGAAAACAAAGTTATTTTTCGCTTTCTATTGTTTTGCTTTAGAAGTCGGTTCAAATTACACTTAAGCAAAAAAATTGCTTCAACAAGACACCCGACACCGGAAAACAAAGTTATTTTTCGTTTTGTATTGTTTTGCTTTAGAAGTCGGTTAAATTTACACTTAAGCAAAACAATAGCTACAACAAGACACCGACACCGGAAAATAAAATTATTTTACGCTTTGTTGTGTTTTGCTTTAGAAGTTGGTTTAATTTATACTAAAACAAAACACTACAAAACGAAATTTAACTTTGTTTTCCGAAGTCGATGTCGAAAAACAATAGGTACAGCAAGACACCAACACCGGAAAACAAAGTTATTTTTTGTAAAGAAGGATTTTACTGTCAAGGTTTCCCTTACCTACGCATAAAGACCAATTTTGTTTGAACACTGTCTCATCAATCTTCTCCCAAAACGGATTGAACTTGAACCAGCGTCACTGCTCTAGATAAATAACTATTTGTTAGCTTCTCACATGAATTTTTTGTAGATATAAAGAAAATTTGCGATAACCATCTAACTAGGTACTAATCTCTTCTATAATCGGCATGTGCACAAAGTATATTTGAAGAGGTAAATGGCTTAAAGCTTCTGTAAAGATTTGTCATCTTTTCTATGCACACAATCTATCAAAGAATGACTGCGTAGCCGGATTAAGACGACAAAATCAGTATTCCATTATTTTCCTTGATCCTTTATCAATTTTAGATATCAGTCTTTAGTAGTCAACTCTATAGCCACAAATAATCGTACTTACATCTTTGTAAAAACCCAGATTGATGACAGACCATGTTGAATATTCTACAATATTTCCCTTGTTTGGAAAGCTACAGTCAATGGCATTTTCCGCTAAGCCATAACAAAGCCCCCGTAACAAGTTGAACAAAAGCTTAAAACTTTTTAATTCATGCCTATGCTTTGGCATAAATATCAGGCTGAATTGTGTATCATTTGCATGAACAGTTGAACATGCACCAATCATATAACTGGCTATGTTTTTTTTTAAACTGGCATACGTATTACTATAAAAAGTGGTGAAATGTGGGCTTACCAGCTTATTAACCCCTCTATTCCCTCCGGGAAATACATTCCCAAACTCATTCCTTTTTCTTAGAAGCATCTCTTAGGTAGAAACTACGGAACGCCCTCATCTATCTATACATATGATAAATCTGTAGAAAAGTCGTTTTGTACATCGAATATATTGCCTAAAAAAATAGCCAGGGTGTAAAAGGATAACAGTATTATTGTCTGTTTATTAAAAAAACACTTCTTAAACAATTTGATTTACATATGTACATTATTTATAAACTAAAATTAGAACTAAAATAAGAATCAAAGTATTTAAAATTACGGGGCGTCAAAAAACTCGTCCACATCGCTGTCAACAGTGTCCAGAAGGCTGGCAGCATTGCCACTTTGGATGGCAATTGTCTGATTGTGTGTTTATCTGTATATCATTTGTAAAATGTACGAAACTAATGTAGAAAACTTTTATACATACAATTTTGCGTAACTTGAAGTATTACTTAGTTTTGTTTTATCGCAATCGGTTAACTCTACAAAAGTTAGACAAGTTTAAAGCGTTCAAGAAGTTAAATATCACAATACACGCAATTCAGATACTCGGACAGATGAACTTCATATTCGATAGATGGCGTTGTGCATTTGACGACATTTTCTGAATGGCGGTGTTAAGATTCGCCACGGAAAAATTAACCTAGAAACTAGGGTTGGAAGCAAGGTAAGTAGGGTAGGTAGGCAGTTGATAGAAATAGGAGCGAAACCGCGCAGCTAGTCTTAGTAGTCTTACATATGTACCCTTTTTGCTGCGTTTACTATTACATCTACAAGTCAAACACGCACACCGATGAGTACAACGCACCTAGCCCTTCTGGAGAATATCACCAATAAGAACCGTGTATATCCTTCTAGGGCTTCTGGTAATAAAAGCGCGATGTTATATAAAAGTAAAAAGTTCATAAGATATTTTTTTTTTTGTTTTTCATATATTTAACATGTAACCTTTCATAATCCATAGGCCTAGCGACATGGGGCTTGCTATGGTGTGCATTCGGGGAGGAGTGGGGTTGGAACGGGCGGTGGTTCAAACCAGCGGTGGTGGCCGCTATAGCTTGGGGCACCGGAGAGGTGCTGCAGATGACCACGACGCTCCCGCCATTGCTGGCGGCCATCTTGACGGGCATTACGGCGCGAAATATCGGATACCTCGATATGCGTCATTACACTGAAATTGATGGGTTTATGAGGTAAGTCAAGGGATATAATATATATTTTATTCTGCCATAGATTGCCAACATGGCGGTTTAAAATAAAAATAATAATCAATGCCATGCATCACAAAACCAGACCTTGTTACTTCGACAATCCAACAGCCTCGATCAAAATCATAGCCAATAATACTGGCTGACTATGACCACAATCGAAGCGCAGATGATAATTTTATAACAGTACACGCATACACCTACAACACCGACAAGCAGCTATGAAAAAAAAATTACTAAAAGGATTCTATAAATCCCTCTGAAAAAAAACATCGCGGCAATAATTTTATCATTTGTTCCAGAAAAATATACCCAGTAATAATTCTGGGTAAGGGTTCTCTGGGCTGGAACTTGAGCTATATGAAGACCAACTGGAAGCAGGTAGCTTCGCTTGGAGTGTTGCCCTGGACTGCCGAGGTCACTACTCTTGCTGTCTGTATGAACCTGCTGCTGGGATATCCCTGGCTTTGGGGTAAGCTTGAAAAAGCCTATCTCGGTTCGGTAATAAATAATTTAGCAGGTTAATTACTTCTGTAATAATTGTTTAACTAAGTGAGTTATACATCCAAGATTTTGTGGTGAGGAAAACCAGGATCAGAGTACTGCCCTTGTCCTATGTTACTTGGGGCCGACACCACATGTTTTCTATTTCCATTCTTGTCAACCGTAAAGCTATCGTTAACTACCTTTCATACCCAACTGACCAGAATAGGACCAGAGATACACATCAATATAAAACTCATATATAAATCATTATTATCAGCCTGTTTATGTTCCCACTGCTGGGACACAGGCCTCCTCTTTGTAAGAGGGAATGGGCCGTGCCCGTTTTCCACCCCACGGGTCTAGTGCGGGTTAGTGGCCGTCAGATGTCTTCGAATTTTTGGTTATAGGACATGCCGGTATCCTCACGATGTTTTCCTTTACCGTTTTGAGAGCAGTGGTGATCAAATAATTTATACAAAGTAAAGCGCCTGCCTGGGTTCGAACCTTGTAAGTCGCAGTCATGGCCCAATGGTATATATATGTATGTGTGGTATGGTATATATATAAAGATATGTATATACATATGTAATATACAAGCGCAGTAAACTGGTGCAACTGACACTAACAAACTAAATTTATTCCGATTATTGGGATACAAGTCCTTGGGAACTTGATAAAGTCTGCAATGTAGCAGGAACTTAGATGTATTTATGTTAAATCAAACGTTGTTATTCTAACGGTATTGTTACTAGGGTTGTCAATTCAAAATTTGAAAGGTCCTAATAAAAAGCCGGATGTTGAAAAGATATTTCTGACATTTCAGTTTCAAAAATCTTTTTTTACTGTTTAGCTTTTTATACTGTTTCCAAAAATTTTAGAGAATATAGCCTATTTTATTTAATTATTTGAAATCCCTTGAATTTAAGAAATGCGAATTATTAGCAAAATTGGATAAAGTCCGCACTGGGGCGTTATAAAACCTGATGCATCTGAATAAATAGGGACAAATCATAACCCTAATCACATCTGATCCTTTTTCATAAACGACTGAGCACTCTCTTTAGTTCAGTTTACTTATAATTATATAAAATTGTGGGAATTGCAGCACAATAAAGGCTGTCATTAATTCATGTCTTCTCGTAAACGTGAACGCGAGAGTAAAATTAAAGGAAAGAGGATCTACGTGAAGCTACGTCATTCATTTGAACTGGAATTAATTACTTACATTATGTACCAACGCTTACAAAATACAAAGTGATACTCGTATATTTCTTGATAAAATAAACAGTTGAACTATCCACAGCAAATATGCCAAGTAGATAAATCGACTACCTGTTTAAAACTTAGTTGCCTATTGAAACTACCCACAAAAAGAGGAACGTCTAGACCATTACTAAGCCGGGGAGCACACGGATTTCTATTTTATTCACAGAATATCAAAGTTTCAGAAGCGCTAAGTTTTTCCAGGAATTCCAAGAAGAGCCTTTTTGTTTATCAAAAGGCAAAGCATTTGATGGACTTATCTATTAGTGACATACATATTCGATATCCAAGTTCAGAGAACTAAGTACACTCCTGTCTAGCTTTAATAATGTTCAATAGCAGATGATACACAGTAATGTCTTTTAAACTGTTCCATTTATAGAAAAACGTGTCACACAGTAGTACTGATAAATCAACGCTCTCATCGCCCGTTATTTAAACGTCCCAACCGATTTATCAGCAAGCAGCGGCAAGTGACGCGAAAAATAAATTAAAAATCAACGTAAGCCCGCAAAAACCACGAACTAACATTCGATAAAACACGAAACACCTCAAACCGTGTAATAAAATAAATTTGTCACGAACGCTGAACACAATGGAGCGCGGTGTGTGCGCGGTACAAAGCCAATTCAATAAATTCTGGTGCGGAACTCGTATTGCAAAAGATTTGAATGCATTTTCGCCGCATGACGTGAAGCGTGGAACGCACCATTGAGACGCGCTACACGCCGCACGCCCTCAACCGCCACGCCATCGCCACGCCGCCACCACGCTGCGTGCACACCTGTAATTACGAGAACACGGCCCGATTTTCCGGAAAAAGCATCAAAGCGAAAAAGTTTCCAACGGCGACTTTCTGTTTTACTTCGGCGCTCTTATTTAGCCAACTCGTATGTACCTACTGGCGCTACATCAACTTGGACAGGCATTCGCTGATAGTGTAATGATTTAATTATATTGGATTTTTATCGTACGTAATACATAAAATATGAAATGATAAACATGCCTTAAATTTGCATAAATAAATTATATTTGCTGAATAACATTAACAGTGCTCACTGAAGCCTGACATTGTAAACGTTTACGCCTCCATGCTATTATTTATCAATGTAAAGAAAAAGTGTCAAGGTGGAGTTCAATGATACCTTTACGATATTTTTTCTATTCATTGTTGTCGCTACCTTAAACTCTTTATTTTCTCATAAAAAGTCTCTCTGTAATTTTATAGGTTCTCAGAATATAAAAACGCGACTCTCTTTGTAGTGTTTTACCGTTCAATGTCATTTTTAACCGACTTCCCAAAAAGCCGGGGGTTCTATGTTTACGATATTTGTTGAATTCATTGTTGACGCTACCTTAAACTCTTTATTTTCTCATAAAAAGTCTCTCTCTAATTGTATATAGGTTCTCAAAATATAAAAACGACAACTCTCTTTGTAGTGCTTTACCGTTCAATGTCATTTTTAACCGGCTTTCCAAAAAGCCGGGGGTTCTATGTTCGACTGTATAAGTGTATATAATTTTTTTATGTATGTCCACCGAATTTCCGTCAATTGTGGACCGATTTTGAAAAATATTTTTGTCTTTGAAAGGGTATACTCCCGAGGTGCTACTATTGTCCCGAAATCAAAACATGATGATGGCATCCCATGGAAATCGAGGGCACTACTCCAAATATTATAGGCATACATAATATACATTATGCATTAAGTCCGCCTTTGTACTTGTGCATAAAGTTTTAATAAATCTATACTAATATTATAAAACTGAAGAGTTTGATTGTTTGAACGCGCTAATCTCAGGAACTACTGGTTGGAATTGCAAAATTCTTTTTGTGTCGGAAAGACCATCGAGGAAGGTCATAGGCTATATAACATCACGCTAAGACCAATAGAAGCGGAGCATAAATTAAAAATGTTGCAAAAACGGGCAAAAATATTCCTTATTGAGAGCTTCCGTTGCATGCGCTGCGTAAGCGGTTAAAGTTCAGCAACAATCATGTATTTAGTGTAGGTAGGGTTGGGTAGGTAGGGTAAATGGGTAGGTAGGTAGGTAGGTAGCCAATTGAAGAGAGCGAAGCCGCGTGGGACAGCTAGTAAATAAATAAATAAATATAGCGATTTTTGCAATCAGAAATTACATATTATTATAATAATTTGGTGGAGTGGAACTGATGAAGAAGACCACAGATGGCCACTGGAACTCCTTAATGATATGAATGTCACGGGATAAGATATCTCGAATAGTTAACCAACTATGATGGAGCAAGTACTTATAAATAAATGGCACTGATGAAAATGGTACATTCAATCTGATCTGATGATGAAGCCGCAAGGTAGGCACTGGAACTCTGAAAAAAAAAACAATATATCCATGTTTTGGCTTATTGGAATCGTCATAGGATGTATTTTTGACTATCAATGATTTTCATGATATCAAAACTAAAAACAGAAAAATAAAAAAACTTTTTCACAAAAAAATTAAACCGAGCGCAAAATAACTTTCATTCCCGAAATCGGTGTCTTTAACCTATAAATTGACAAGCAAAAATCACCTCTCAGTTTTCAGAAACGAAAAGCGGTATTAATGGACTGGAAATTAAGATATGGCTATAATTATTATTGTCAAACAAAAGTTTAGGAACATATTCGCGAGCTGGCTGACCAACTGATCCTCCGACTGCACGGCATGATTTTCTTCTTGTTTACGTCTTTTTAGTTCGCTTTTTAAGCAGTCGGGTTTTTTGTTATTTTTAAATATATTTTTTTGTTTTTTTTTTTTTAACGTCACTTATCTAAGAACACTTGGGCGATGAAGACGTATCTAACGATGTCTTAATTATAAAAATCCGTCTAGCAGTTTGCTAGATATGATAATGATGTGACAATAGATCGAAAGGGTTATACAATTAATTATGCATTCATTTTTTTTTGTTTTCATTTTATCCCACGACTGGGCGTCCCATTTCTCCTTCCAAAACTTTAGTCTTGGGCGATCTCTTGCCAAATTTGCCGTAAAAATGTCACGTGACGTTTTAATAATTAAATTATAATATACAATTTAGTAGTTGTATAACACAAACCTACACTTCCCAGGTTTTCTCCTAGGCTCGATATACGCATCAGTATCATGCCCCATCCTGATGCCGACGGTGATCCGACTGACTACCGGCAAGAACCTAGGCCAGAACTGGCCTCAGCTGATCTGTACCGCGGGCGGGACCGACACAGCGCTCAGTGTTGGCGTGTTCGGCGTACTCCACAGCTTTATCATGTATGACGGCGATGATGCGTACCGGTATGCTAGGGTAAGTTCTAAAATACGTTAACAAGGGTGTATCCTAGTATAAAATAAACAAAAGTGGTGAAAAATGTGCGTAATGTAGGTGCTCCTCTATCAAAACCTTCTGGAAATACTGCAGGTGTGATGTTGTTTAGGTTATGATTTATCAAAGTCAAATTAAAGTCAAAGCCAAATATATTTATTTCAACTAGGCCATTAAGCCGCACTTTTGAATGTCCATACTTAGTGTTTTAAAAAAATAAGTGTTTTAAAATATCTACGTAAGTACATACATTAATAAATTCATAAATGTGAGGAGGATGCACCTAAAACATAAAGCACTACATACTATACAACGTACAAAGTAGAGACGACGTATAAAGTATTAAAAGCATCAACAGGTAAATTCATTCATTTGATAAATAGGAACATGGTCCTCACATACTTACAAATATTGCAAACATATGTAAAATACCAAATTCAACAACAACGGAAAAGTGTGCGAGTCAATTCATTAAACAAAATAATATATATAATATATATTTATATCCTAGTAGAATTTACAATAATGCTAGAAAAAAAAGGTGGGCGAACAGGCGATCGACCTTAATAACTCTTTTTTCAAAGAGTTTTACTCGTACCTACCGTCTAAACTTATAAAAATTAACCTATGAAATATTTTTCCAAATTTATTTATTTATTTATATACACTTTATTATACACCATAATAAACAAGAAAAAAGAAACGAATATTAGTATTTTATTTTTTATATAATTCCAGAATCAGAACTTATCATTATTTTAAATAGAAAACACAAAAAATCATCATTAATCCAATAAGTACTCACCTGAAAATCTCTCCTCTTAAGTTTTGATAAGATGTAAGAGCTTATCCGAAAATCTCACCAAAACACCGAAGGGCGAAAACTTCTCGCAACAAGTTGAAGCATAACATCGCCTAACTTTCCGTCGTTGCAGGCGGCTTGTGCACTCCTGGTGGGCGCAGGTGTGGGCGTCATCTGGGGCAGTCTGGCCAAGTTCCTGCCTCACTCGAGAGACGTCTACCTCACTGAGTTGAGGGTGCTCTTCGTCGTGATCGGGGGGCTGTTCGCGAGCTTCGTTACCACGCAGTTTGGCTGGGGTGGTACAGGTTAGTTTATTTAAGTCAGATTTTTTATATAAGAACTAGCAACCCGCCCCGGCTTAGCCCGGGACAAATTATATAAAAACATCTTCCTCGTTTATCAATCTTTCTATTAATGAAACCCTTATCAAAATCCATTGCGTTATTTAAAAGATGTTAACCTTGATAAAGAAATTACGTCGACAGACTCGTACAGCGTCTTTGTTTTATACTACTTAGAGAACAGGTGATATTGTTTGTGAGAAATAATCCACATCTGGCAGTACTAATCCTATCGCAATCGGGTAATGAAAATGCACGGTAGTATTATCCCAGTTTTACTAAGCTACACTACCTAGCATTTTTCGGCATTTTCGGCGAAAAAAACTATGCGTTTGGTTTTCATAAGGTAGTTTGCAGAAAATTAGTTTTTTGTCCCTCAGGTAGATTCATAAAAAATATTGGACACGTATTTTTCTTTTGACACGTAAACATAAAGTGACTATGATATAATGCGTTGAAATATCGTGAAACGTCACGCCGCTAGTACACTTTATACTGCCTTAGTGCTGTCACAAGCCACTCCTGAACTTTGATGGGCTTTTACTTTGTAAATTTTTATTAATTTGGTAAAGCAAAAAATAAGTGTCAAATATTATTTGATAATATCACTGACAGACTAAATATAATTATCATTTATCTACCCGGGAAACATCCCTATTATGATTTTTACATTGCTTAAACATACATATTACTGATTGATATGCGAACGACGGTGGCAAGTGAAACAACGATTGGCTGAAGACTTTTATTGTTAGGAGTGGATGCGACCACACTCATATTTGCATATATAACACTCCTCTCTCTAGCTTGATAAATACACTCGTAAAGAATACACCTGTAAAATATGCTCATTTATCAATATTAATAGTTGACTCGCCAACGCACCAGCGCACTGGCCGACAGTCCGATAACGACTGATTGCCCATTTTTTTTTTATACGGGGCGTCTCGCAATTCAATCAAAATGATCGTCTACTGCTAAACCGGACGATCCTGTGGAGACTAAGCTAGTAGCCTCCAGCCAGGCACAAATTTCAAAACTTAAGCGACTTCGCTGAGGGCTACCCCAGTTGGGGTCGGATCTCGGCTCAGGACGTCGCTGGGGGACAACTATGGCTGGATCTTGATAAGTGATTTAACCATCCGTTCGGAAACTATCAACGTGGAGAAGAACGGACAAGGTGATCGCCCCACCACTCGGAGCAGTATATTATAACCGAGCGTCGACGTGTGCGCACGAGGCAACATTACAATACTGTTATTGGCTTGTAGCGCGATCTATTGATATCTACTTAAACTACAACACCAATATCCTATCGCAAAAATCTTTTTTTATAATCAACTCTAGGTAGGTACAGGCCGCAACATTTCCGCGGCACTCTGTTGCCTTTCTGTTTGTAGGTATCAACCTTCTTGTACATTCTTATAAGTTATCACTACTCAAGCAATATTTCTGTTGAATATTGCATAATATTGAGAGAACTACTAAAGATGCAGTGGATACATGGAAGGCACTATGCTTTAGGCAATCTTAAATTTTAAGCTTTATATATATAATTAAGGGAAATCTTAAATCCTTAAGCTTTAGACGGATTACCAATATTGCATATCATTCCCCTCTGTGCTATCGTGACGTAAATGTATATATAGTATCTATGAGGATGTACACAAAAGAAATCTACATGATAGAGGCAACCTGTTGCTATTTACAAAACAGATAAAAGCCTGGTGTTGCCAAAAAATCTAATAAAAAAAGTGACACGAACTTCCGCAGTCCGCTGGTCACTTGAGCAACAAAATAATGTTTCACGATCATAACATGACCAGGCGCACTACGTAACGAGGCTCTAAAAACTTTGCACATCGCGATCAAAGCCTAAAAAATGAAGAATGGACACTATTTAGTACCTACCCACGTTTATAATATTGTTTAAGTGTGCTTCTGGGTTTTCATTTCTATGAATTTTTGTTTTCTTAATAGAAACTTGATGAAGTAGTAAACGCCGGCCAAGTACTTTATATATGTATATTTGTATTTTTTAGAAAAAAATACGTAATAATTAACATTATCACCAAATTTCAAGTTCATAGGTCAATGTGTAGTTAAAAAATTATTCGGAAGAAAATTTGTGATAGACGATGGACAGACAGAGAGATGGACACGAGAGTGACAGCAACAGGGCTTCGTTTGGACCCTTCGGGTACAGAACCCTAAAAAGTAGCTGGCGGTGGCCGTCGACCACATCATCGCTTACCAACAGGTGAGATTGTGGTTAAGCGCGAGCCTATAATAAAAAATTAAAAAAAGATATGGGGAAAGCCCATGCGCAGTCGTGGGATATAATGGACAAAAAGCAGAAGAAGCCCACCACCTACAATTACAATTTTCTGAAAAAGCTTGGAGCCTACATTGACTCAGATACATATTAGAACGATAACTTAATCCTGAATACAAATGCAAAATATCCACTATCAATAACCTATATTGTGATTTTTAATTTCGTAGACTAAACTGACAGCTGCCAATTACCTTATTTTTGACCCGTTTACGGCGAAGCTAAAGGAAAGGTATGTTTTTGACCGGTGTGTGTGTATGTATGTATGTTCATTTGTTCCCTCATAACTACTAAACTACTTATCATAATTTGAAAAATGAGGTGTCGTTGGAAGCGTCTTGTTTATCCGCGGTTACAAGCTATACGACTTCACATTTAATTGAATATGGCGCCCTCTAGGGGGCTCTATTCAGGGCCCGTTCAGAGTATATCCGTGGTCGCATGCTACTTTGCAGAATGTATTGTAGGTGGCATACGACCATGGACCATACCATCAGGGGAGGTGCTTTTGCAGTCTCCCCAGGGATGTACCCTAACAGGCGTTGCACAGAGGGGGTTCCGGGGTGGTCTTTTGAGAGATCACGGGGCCTCTTCTACGTGCTGTTGGTGATCACCGGTGTGGTTTTAGTGAGGTAAAAATCCCACACTCCCTGGTCTTCTCCCCAAAAGTCCAGGCGCCTTTTGAAGGTTTCCCCCAGTAAACAAAAAAAAAAAGAAAGTGGCATACGACCAAGGTTACACTTTGAACACCACCATGAATATGTAAGAAATACAATAAATTATTTACTACATATAAGTTGTTTATTTAACACCCGATACATATCGTGTATACAATTTCAGATGAGAATATTTTCTTGTTTCAAAATTTTTTAGAGCGTGATTTTTCAGTAGTCGGATTTAAGTTTTTGAACTTATTTTTTTCATGTTGCAAGCGCCATACCTACATCTAGCTTAGGACATCATAAGTTATTCATCGAATCGATGTGACATGACAGAATGAAGTCTGACATAAATGAGTTGAAACTAAATAAGGGCCGCTAGTTTCTTTACAAATGTAATTAATTGCCGTGCAGTAGTTCCGAAAATCGAAGTAGATTTTCGATCTACTTCGATTTTCGACCAACTTTCGATCACTTAGGATACGACACTATTTTTATGTAACGAAAAAGAGGCAACCCCCAAATGTCAGTTTAGTCTACGAAATTAAAAACCAGATATTAAAATAACGCAAGCACTTGTTATTTGGTAAACACAACACACAAGCAGGTAATCCAAGTAATTTTAGGTTAATATCTATATACGACACTACGAAATATGGCTGATTTTGTGTCGTACCAGTGCGAAATCCCAGTTCCATAGCGCCGAAGTGAAGGCCTGAACCTGATAATGACGTATTGCATCCAGCAGCGTTAATTGAATTTGGAAATAAGAGACATTCCTCCCATTCCCCGAATACGTCAGGCTCAAGTCGCTCATATTTAATCAATATTATAAACGTTCAATTCAAGTCAAACCCATAATGTAATGTCAAGTTGCAATCCATTTTCAGAATATTTTATTCCAAAAAATTTTTTGCCCCTGGAAAATTTTTTTTTGCAAGTAGTTTTGATTTAAAATACCTGCTTGCTGACAATATTAAAACAACATACTAAATAAAAAGAAAGTTTTAAAATAAAATCTAATGGCTTTCCAAAATATTTTTTAACATAAAAGAAACCTACCTAATGATGCATTTACGTAAATTTCACCGAAAAGATTTCATCAACATTTCACGCAAATTTTTTTTTACCGAATTGTGTGTTTAATCTTGGCAAATAAGTGCAAATAGATAGGAATACAATTTGTTACTATTGTTAGACATATAATTATAAATGCACTACTACCAAAAGATAATATTTGTGGAAAATCCTTACAAGTTCACTAGGTTTTGATGTTCAATGATGCATTAACAACAGACTTCTTGTGCGGGAACTGAAGCCTGTAGCCTCAGTGTGTGTATTCTTATACATATCTTAACAACAGTCGGGCAATAGTCAGTAAGACAAATTAAATCGTTTCTTTCGAGTATTCGCTACTTGGGGTATAGGGTACAAGAGAATTTTTGTGGCAAGATAAATTGCATTATGAAAAAATAAATGAGAACGAATTGCAAAGATATAGAAATAGATGTATGGAATAGCAACTCTTTTGCAAGAATTTACGTTTCACGGAAATCCACTGCAAGAAAGAACTTTTTTTATAGGAATATCTCAGCGAAAACTGGTAAAATTGGTTTCTAAAATAGGTGTTACAAAATGTTCGAACCGTGTTTCTTTTTCAAATGCAAATGAGCTGCATTAAGGATATACGAAAACTCGACAGAGTGTTGCAGTGCTGCAGCGAGCTTTCAGCGGAGCTTTTCAATCATGCGTTACAAGGTTTTATCACCCTCCTACGGTTTCAGTGCAAACAAAATGGAGAGAAATCGTAAAATTAAGACTTGTATCATTGACCTTCCCAAAAATATCTGAAATGTTTTAGTACGTCGTAAAATAAAACCAATAAAATACTTTCTGATAGTCTAAGTTGAGTTACTGCCATATTTTCTGTGCGTCAAACAGCTGGCTTTTCCCACACAAGGTCGGTTTCTGCAACATCTTTCATTTCAGTGATTTAATATCACGAGAACACATAATATTTTAGGAAACCACGAGACTCTGGCGCGTGCATTTTTATGTAAACTTGCAACAAACCCTTGTTTACTTAAGACCAAGAGGGTAAACAGTTACGAGAATAAAAATCGTTTGCTCGACGAAAAGTCACCTGAGTGTGAGTCATCAATGTGAGTCTAATTAGTAGATGATTTTGTGATAACGTTCGTGCAAATATGAATTATCAATTTTGGTTATTTGCCTAATTTAAATGATAAATAATGCTTATATGCGGCAGATTCAGAAACATGTTAAGAAATAAAATGTAATAATTTGTCGTTGTGGGGAAAAAAAAATCTTACTATTATATATAAATTATTAATAAAAACATTTTATTTTCATGAACAAACTTTAACATAGAAGATTACTTTTTCCATCCAGCCTATAATTTCACATTTGATAGCTCTAAAACTTATCATTTAGTCATGTTCTAATGCGTTATCGATTTGATTTCTTACATCAATCGACTATATCTACGAAGAAATCTTAATCGATTTATCACATTATTATTTTTTATTTTTTCTCAATATTTTGTATTGTTTATTTTTTATTTTATTTATTCGGCTCACCAACAATTGAATACACTGATAAAAAGATATGATATACATTCCAATATACATATACACTAGTGTACTAATTACTTTCAGAACAGCACATCATGCATTACTTATTTGTTTAATAAACATATCCAGGCGTTCAAATGACTATGTTCAATGTATTAAAAATAACAGTTACATTTGTATAACTTTTATCTATCTACATGTAAATTCTATATCCAATATAACTTTTTTCAATATTCAACCTTACTTATCTTATTGATAATTATGTCTCTTGATCATAAAATGAAAATATTTGATTTTGCTGCTTTATTTAGTAACATGCTCGTACTTCGATTTATTTATGAATTTTAATTAATTGGAATATTGAGGTTAAATAGCACTTCGCTTCACTATTGTAAACGTCCATGAAGTTTTGAATTTTATTGTCTATGATCAATTGATAATAATAATAAAAATTCTTAGACGTCCAGCCTTAAATGTAAAAATTAAGCCTGGACGGAATATATAACTTATCTAGTTTGCATGGAAACAGTAAGTACGAACTAGACTTACTATTTTCATGCAACCTTAAAAAATCATTTTAAAACCCGAACCTTAAAATAACCGCCACCTTTAAATTTTCCAGGTGGAATCGCCGTCCTTGCATGCAACGCCACAGCGGCACGCCACTGGGCGAAGGATGGCTGGAAACTGAACAACAACCCTGCGTCCACGGCCTACCGCGTCATGTGGTCGGCGGTCGAGCCCGCCCTCTTCGCCTACACCGGGACCTTTTTCGTGGTACGTATATTGATTATTTACAGGAGCTAATTTAATGGACTTTGGGATATTCTTATAAATAAAGGTTCCTTTCGATTTTGCAATCTAATAAGGTTAAATAAATTATGATGACACCAAATTTTATGCAGATGCCTTAGATGATTTTTCAACATCATCTCACCACTGACCCATCCTGCTGGGTATATGCCTGCTACTTTTACCCGACTGCTAGGAAAGGGTTATGTTTTGTCACACGTATCTTGTTAACCCATTTTTAAATAAAGTTCTTTACTACCGATATTTCTACAAATAAAATATTAGTTTTTTTTTTATTCTGTCTTTATACTTTTGAATCCTACTACTATTATAAACGTAAATGCAAAAACTACTGAACGGATTTTGATGACACTTTACAGAAAAAAGCTTATACATCAGAATAACACATAGTCTATAATTAATAAAGATATTGGGAGAAGTACTAATACTACGCGAGCGAAGCCGCGGACGGCAGCTAGTTCTAAAAACTTTTCAATTTTTGCACGCACTTCAAACTGGCAGTTCATAAAAATCCTTTAATGCTTTGCTACTGTATGCATACTAGAGCTTTCACTGTTTAGAAGTGAAGTTCCATTTGCAATTTTACATATAATTGCAATCTACAAAACGAGCCACAATCGAGATTGTAAATGATTTTATAAGATTGTTTGATATTAATATAACCTGACTTCAAGTTGCGATTATTTTTTCGATAATAATTTATTAAACCATAAATCAAGCTGTTAATTGGCACAATATAAATATTATATATAGTGCATATAAATATTTCACATCACATCATCAAAAATCATAAATATTTAAAAAACAGTAATGTACATAAACTTACAATACTTTTTTATAATACACATTTACAGGAACATTATACCAGGATAAGGCCTATGTGCTATTCCAGAATACAATCTCTGTGCCAAATTTCATCCAGATCCGTTCAGCCGTTCTGGCGTGATTGAGAAACAAACATACATCCACACACACATCTATCCAAACGTTCACATTTATAATATTAGTAAGATATTAAAAAAAATTTGGGAGACTCAAGCCTGTCACAGTGGGCCGTGCTCGCCCGGCAGGGAGTGCTCTTCTCCACGAGAGCGTGCATAACCGAGTTAGTATTTTTTTCATAAATCTTGTCGCTGCGTTATACTAGTTGAGAGGGAATTCTTGAGGGCAGTTTGAAAAGACAGCGATCCGTAATTAATATATGTATCTGTTTTACTTACAAGGTTCCTACATCTATTGTACTCTTCTTGAGCATAAAAATAGTCGATAACTAGTCGCTTCGTCGCCGCCGATGGGACGGTGCTTTATGGCAGAAATAATTATGCCACACGGTATTACACCTAATCTCACTGTCATAAAGGCTAAGCTCGTTAAATTACTTTCTAAGTACAAAGTGATAAAGTGACGTATTTTATTGCAGATACAACCGGAGATATCGAAAGTGATGCTTGTTGGGTTCGGCATTTTGTTTGTGTGCCTGGCAGTCAGACTGATCGTGGCTTTCCTCGTGTGCTCCAACTTGTCAATAAGGGAGAGACTATTCGTCTGCTGTACTTGGGTACCGAAGTCCATTGTAGAGGTATGTATCTGGAAAACAATGAAATAAAACGAAAAACTTTTATGAGCAAAACCAACACATGAGGCAATATGAAGGCCCTATAATGCCCTATAATAACAGTCGATAACAGTCTGTAATTTTACTACGAGGCCACGGCCTTTCGTCATAAAAAGAAATAACGAGCATTGTCATCACGGTTGCCCAATTTATCTTGGTGCTCAGAGCTTGAGAGACTCGAATTCTAGACCGCTCTTCAATTCAGATTTCTTTCGAGATTTTCTTTTTCCTTCAGAACTTTCTTGAATATAAACTTCTCACTGAGCAAGCACACTGAAATAATTTTCACATTGGCACCTATCCAGTTCCGAAACCATAGCTGAAGCAGGTTTATAAGCCAATGGCTTTTAAAAGGCTTTTTAGTTAACGTTAAATCTGTTTAGATGTAGTTTAAATATTGTTTCGGATAATGAACAGCGAGCGGGGACTTCGCCTCCTGTTAATCCTTCCTTCCTAATGGATTTAAATGCGAGTCCTTGACCCGTCACCTAAAGTTCACACCCAGCCACCCTTTAATCATATCTTAGTGAATAATTTAAGGTACCTAAGAAGTTTGTTAAGCAGACTTGAATGATGTCTTAGTACTAAGGTTGTTTACAATACCATCAGTTTCAAGCTCATCGAGAAGTATTTTGGATAAAATGCACATAATTTAGAATATCGAAATATCCAACTTTCAGTATTCAAAGTAAATCTTCTTCTAAACCATATATCTGACAGATTTAGTTGTCACATGACAAGATCATGTGGTGATATTGTTATCAAATGACTGCAGAGTTACAGACCTCAGATTCAAACAATAACTATCTACATTGTAGAAGGTATGGGCCGCATACATTCAACCATTATCTGTGATGCGGTTAAGGATCAGTAGAATTAATATTTGTTTCGAGATATTTCCCATGTATATTTAGTTTTTGGTTGAGAGCTCGATATTTCAGCACCTTTACAAGCATCATGATCACGAGAACTAAAGTCTTTGCGGGTGGGTGTTGTTTACGAGCTGACATATCTGTCTACCTTCTTTCTCACTCGTTTTTCGCGCACGACGCCACTACCACCACAACTCATCTCACTAGTTACTCGACATTGTTCACGACAGACGATGCTCACCGTATCCAATTTTGACACATGTTCAGTAGTTTTACGAACTTTACATAGTTGAACCACTGGATTCCAGGCTCTCGACAATTGAAACCCGTCGTCCCTATTGAAATTTTTGCACTTGGTTATTTCAATTGCTTCCCGAACCATTCTAGGTATGTAATGGCGTTCAGTCGAGATAACCTGTGGGTCATGTAACTCGATCCAGTGTTCTGGTCCTGATTCGAGAAGATATTTTGCTATGGCCGATTTTTGGATATCGTTGTTTTTCACTGCCCTAATGTGTTCCTTGATTCGGCAAATGGACATGGTAAATATCCCGAAACAAATATTAATTCTAATGATTGTGACCATGTCACCTTAAAAACTTATATTGGTTAACGATCAATTGATATCACACACAGTAAGTGTGAGAAAATGGAATGGGTACTCCGCCTTCGCCATAGTCTTTAGAAGACAATATGTATCACACAAAATAAGTGTGAGAAAACGAAGTGGGTACTCCGCCTTCGCCATAGTCTTTAGAAGACATATGTATCACACAAAGTAAGTGTGAGAGAACGAAGTGGGTACTCCGCCTTCGCCACAGTCTTTAGAAGGCAGTATGTGCCAATTGTTATTATTCTGTAGAAGATTTTATAAATGATAATTTTTAATATTTCGTGTGCATTTGCTGTTATTCTTAAATATTTTAAGAAATCTGTTTCTCTTTTTTGGTGCGATTTAATTGTAGATTTTATTAAGATATTTAAATACATTTAAAATAGTTTTTTTTATTTCTCTTAAACTCTAGTATTTAATTATGTTTTATTCTGTTAATTTTTTTATTTTCTTTTATTTTTTTATTGTATCTTTAATAATATTTGTACGCCTTCACGGCAAAACATAGCGCCCATTATATTTAACCTAAGTTCTTTATGTAAATACCTATGTTTCACAAATAAATATCCTGATTCTGATTCTGAATTTCTATAGTCAAATAGGATAGTTGCCGAGGATCGAATTGAATGGCAATTGAAGATGCATATGTCCAAGAGTGGACTGCTATAGGCTTATCATGATGAAACTAGATTAGTGGTCAGTAGTTACCCTTTACACAAAAACCATTGTGACAGACTTGCTTGTTCATTCATTCCAATCTGCGAACCCTTTTTAGGGTTCCGTACCCGAAGGGTCCAAACGGAGCTCTATTGCTATACACAAACGTGTCCGTCTGCCTGTCTGTCCGTCGTCTGTAATACAATTTTGTTCCGAATATTTTTTTAAATTCCCTTCCCCTATGAATTTGAAATTTGGTGATAATGTTTATCATTATGTATATTTGACAAACAAATGCCAATATATATCAGATTTTTGCTTTTTACGGAACCCTAAATGTGCGAAGTCCGACACGCGCTTGACAGGTATTTATTTCAAACATGTTGGAGTCATCTTCTAGTCTAACTGGGTACGGCTGAGTACATAGAGCGACTGCTTCACTAACTTATATAACTGCTTCACTAACTATAACATAAACAAAATTATAATAAAACCTATTTCTCGTCTTTTCAGGCTGTATTATGTCCGGTAGCAATAACTGCGCTGATAGCTCGCGGCAACCCTGATGACGTGCGGGTGGAGTACGCAGAACATCTGATGAGGCTCATAGTGCAGGCCATACTGATCACGACACCCATCGGGTTCCTACTCACCAACCACTTAGGACCCATTCTTCTGAAGGAGAAACATAAAAAATGTTGTGAAAACGGTTGGTAGATAATTATAACAATATTCTCTAACTCAGAATTATATACAATTATGTAGGTGCATTTTAGTGTATCTTTTGTGAGTTGAATAAGAACTAAATAGATTACAATTCTCTTTGGATAATCTTTGCGAATTCCAACTGATGACTGTGTCTGAGTTTTTTTAACTTTTTTAGTTTTTTAACTCTACACAAATACTGTTGATTATTTATTTAGTTAATTTTAGAACACTAAATAACATTTAGGCCCACTTGCACCACGCATTAGAGATTAAACGAATATTGATCAATCGTTGCTTTCTGTCAATAGTTTGAAGATGACAGAGATAGAATAAATTTGAAATACCTATACTGTGATTTTTAATTTCGTAGACTAAACTGACAGCTGCCAATGTTCTTTTTTTTTAATGTTGCAAGCGCGGTGCTTAGTGTTGTACGAGTAGGTAAGGCTCAATCATAAGTGATTCATCGAATCGATGTGACATGACTTCTCAATTTATTTTTTTTAATTTGTGTAAATAAATATTGTATGTTATATAACAGTTTTCATACACATAGTACATACACATTAAATATGAAATCAACGATAAAATAAATGCGATCGATAAAATGAAGTTTGACATAAATGAGTAGAAACTAAATAAGGTCCGCTAGTTTCATATCAAATGTAATTTTTATGCCGTGAATTGGTTCCATTTTCGATCTACTTCGATTTTCGATCAAATTTCGATCACTCAGGATAGTCAGGGTACGACACTATTTTTATGTATCGATAAAGTGTGAACTCCCCAAATGTCAGTTTAATCTACAAAATTAAAAATCAGACTGTATGTTTATCGTAAATTACGATTGAGTAATTGGTATTGAGAGTGGACATAAATTTCCTAAAAAGCAGTGTATTATCAAAACTTTGTGTATCGGCCAATCACAAAAGACTCTTGACAAATGGTAAAAGTTAAGGGGGAAACGAGTTGTTAACATGTTGGTTGGCAAAGATCCAACAAATACTTTTGCATTATTGCAATCTTTAAAGCTCAAGCCATTACAGCATTTTATTTGAGATACATTGCCTTAGGATCTTTAGGTAATAATACAAAAGAACCAAAAATACAATAAGGGTAAATGAACTGCAAAAGTTTTACCCAATTTTCATTGTTCGACGTAAAAAACTTTCAGGTTAATTTGAAAGTTAAGGAAAAGTTTAAAAGTCACCTAACTAGTTCTCCTTTGTTTGTCTGTACATAGAAACCAGTATAATGTACATTATGTAGTTCTAAAATCCAGGTTTTGCGGCACCTACTCGTATATTGTGCAGACTTATATTCAGCATGGAGCCATATTACCTACATATTGATTAAAAAAAAAACTCCCCACTAATAATATTTATTATTTTGTTTCAGAATCCGAATCATGATAGAAGTTAAATCAACCAAAGGATCTCATTATTAAATAGTTTATTTATTGTTATAAGTACTTCGTACTTATTGCCATGAGGTCGGCGCGGGTAACAAGCCACCTCTCATCTCTTATAGAGAACTTATAGGTTCCAAGGGGACGTCTGTGAGATTATACAGGATAAGCGACTTTCGAGCTCGGCGCGCAACACTGAAGGCGTTATACTTCGAAATCCTGTTTTTCTTCTGGCGCTCTGTGTTAAACCAGGAATACTGACAATTTGTGTATTCTGATATAAGCTTGTAAAGTCATCTTATTCTTATTTATCATGCTGCAATGTCATATTGTATGATCATGATACATAAAATTCCGGCTTCAAATTTCAACCGCCATAATAAAGGTAAAAGATACTTAAATAAGGATAACTGGGCCCACATCGGGGTCCGTACCAAACCAGTTGAGGCTGTGTTCCGACATTGAGGTATTAATGTACTACGTGTTCCGATCGGAAATTACACGGCTAATAATTTGACACTCACAATATTATTGGCTTTCATTTCGACAGTTTGACGTGAATACCATAGACATTTCTGAAAGCTTCTGTTAAGCCACAGATTAACAATATTATCTATAGAGAATTTGAATTAGCAATCTACTTAAAAGGGCTAAGCATTCTGAGATCTTCTTGGATAAGACTGTGTATATTCAAAAATCTCATTGGTGCTAACCGGCTGACTAAATGAAAATTAATCGTATTGTGAAAAAAAGCTACTGTAGAGATTATTATAGATAAGTTAACTTAAATCTCTGATGTTGAATGTACAGTCAGGCCACAACAATCCTTTAGCACGTCAATGATCATTATCGCTTGCACAGTAGCGTGTATTCATTCATGTGTGAGTGAATTCAACGCAAACATTTATTCGTCATACGGTGTAAATACGAGAAGGTGGCTGTGAGGTCAATACTAGACAAAGATAAAGATATAGTTTTGTTTTCTTCTAATTAGTATTCGCACTTAGTCAATCCAAACCTAAAGCTAAAATTCGAACTCTCTGTCATCAGTTCATTTGGCTAAGATCAGAAACATATGACTTGGGTTCGATTCCCATCTGATTTATTGAGATCGATTTTGTATTTTCGTTATTTTTTTATTATATATTTTTTTATGTTTAAATTAATGTTATGTTATAAGTAATATATAAATTTAAATGCTTTATATATAAATATTGGTATATAATACTTTTGATCCGAAAATTACAAAAAGGAATCATATTGTAGGTTAAAATAAAATAAAATAAATAAATAGTGGGTAATTTCAAACATATATAATTAAATTAGGTAACAAGTTTGCTTCTATGAAAAATTGTTTCTATGTCTTAACTTTATTGAGATTATAGCTTAATTTTTCATTTTCTCATGGAGAAAAGAAGATTGAAGTTTAATCCCAATTTTACAAACATAACCTAACTTACGTGTATAACTATAGATATTATGACCAGTATATTTCCTGTAATAAACATCCTATTCATTAATATTTAGTTACACCTCCATTATTGTCAATGCAAGTAAGTAGACGTCGACGCATGGAGGCGACAATGTTTGCACATATATCTGTGCCACGTAAATCCTCCCATATTTGAGTGCAATGGGATTTAAGCTGCTCAGGAGTTCTCTCATCTCGTGCTTCCCATCTTTGAACCATTAAACCCCATATATTTTCAATGGGGTTAAGATCAGGGGATCGAGCTGGCCATGGAATAACTTTAATATCAGTATGCTGACTAAACCACTCTTTTACAACACTGGCACGATGTATCGGACAATTATCTTGAACAAAACTTAGTTCACCAAAGTCTTTAGTTGGATAAACATTACGCACAGTTGGTAGCATTATGTCATTTAAAACTTCGACGTAATTATAACTATTGGCACGCGTAGGTATGAATTCCAACTCGCCCGGCCCCTGAGCACTAATCCACCCCCACATATTCACACTTATTCTACCTGATTCGGTACTCAGAATAATGTTTTATTCTGACCAGCGAGTATTATTTTTTCGCCATAAATGAAGTCGTCCTGTTTGACAAGATTTGAAAGTCTTCTCATCGGAAAATATAGTAGTCTCCCAGTTGAAATCTGAATATTCTCGAGCAAAACGTAATCGCTCTTCCTTGTGATTTTGTGTCAGAAATGGTTTTTTAGCTGGTTTCCGATGATGTATACCTTCAGCATGGAGTGCACGGCGAACAGTTTCCAAAGACGTATCAAATCGATTTGCAAACAGTTTAGTTGGAATGAAACCATTTGCTTCATATTCTTCCAACATTGAACGTCGCTGAGTCGGGTTAATAAGCCGCGGTCTTCCACTTCTCACACGACTCTTCAAACTACCTTCTTCCTCGAACCTCTTTACCCAACGGCTCACACTATTTCTCTAAAAAACAAAAATATTTTATTACACACTTGCAACTAGCGATTTATGAATAGGTATCATACGCCGCAACTATCATCATACCTAAAATAATCCTTAAAAATAACTTACACTTAAACCGGTTTCGGAAGAAATTTGAGAAATATTAAGCCCATTTCTATGCAAAGCGACAATATTTGCCCTGGCATCAATAGGAATATTAGCTTGCATCTCGAATCAGACATTCAAACAACACAATAATCGCAATAATAACACAAGTACTCTTAATAAAGTTCGCCAACTAACAACATCGTAGGTAATTACTTCTTCAATCCAGTAAGTTTATTTTATTTTACACTCACCCACATTTATTTATTTTTGTTACAAGTTCAACTAATAAGAAACATTATTCTCATCGAGTAATATCAAAGATAGATATTATTTTAAAATTCTCGATAAAAACACAAAAAGATCGACTTAGCTGGGGTTCGGAAGCAGGTCTCAACGTGTGAAACAACCAATGCGTTAACCACTCAGCCAGATAGCTATATGGCAATAATACCGAAATTAAATACAACTATCTTAATACGCCGCCACGATATGACAGACTAGATAGTATTATACAAATGATCATTCTACCGTACTCTTTCTTAATAAATAATGATGAAAGAGTGCGATATACGAGACGTGTATGTGTGCAAAAGGTTTGTTATATTGAAAGGTCGTAAGTGCGACTTGCTTTGATGCAATAAATTTGTAAAACTGCTAATGGATTTATGCATGCGATAGTACTTCACTATATTTTAGTTACGTACGTACCTACGCTGAATTAAATACAGCATTTTCTCAAAGTGATTTAGTCAATGATCTTATATGATAATCTGTTAATTCCTTATAATTACTATTGATACTAAGTTTTACTTTATTTTATATTTAAGTAAGTGAGATTAAAATAATAAGAATGTAAATAAAACATTTTATGCAAACTTTGTTTTAATTTATATGTTTATGTAATATATTTTATTTAACCCTGAAACAAACTCACGCTTTCACTATTCGTTAAGTGAACACAACAGTTACAAAATTGCTATGACATATATTTATCATGTACTAGCTCTGCCCGCGGCTTCGCTCCCGACAACTGCCTACCCTACCCTACCTCACCTACAATACCTACATACCTACCCTACCTATCTACAATTCTTTTTTCTTCATTTTTCTTTCATAAGAACCTTCTCCTAACAATATCAAACACAACAAAAAAACAATTAGCGGAATCGGTCCAGCCGGATTCATTTTTATATATATAGAACGGGTGTGAACAGGGTGTGAACAGGGTGTGGGTAGTGAACAGGGCACAAGGCAAGGGCAATATTCACAGAAAAAATATTTTTCTTAAGTTTCGAAAAAGTGCAACGCCTACCTCAGAAGTTTCTTATCTAATTTCGATTGTAGATTTACGCGCTTTGCAGAAACATTTAAATTAGTTCGTAGCAGATATAGTAGGTATTATAGTATGTTTAACATCCCACAAAGTCTTGCAATATAGCAATAATAAAGTTTCTGGTCAGCGGCGTGGCGGCCCTAGGGCGGTGCGAGCCATCATGAGGAGGGCGCCGAAATCAAAAAAAATAAAAAATGTAAGTATAAAATCTAGAAAAATGTCTCTAGGTTTTTTATCACGTTAGTTGTTAATTTTTAGAGTTCCGTACCTCGAAAGGAAAAAACGGAACCCTTATAGGATCACTTTGTTGTCCGTCCGTCCGTCCGTCTGTCTGTCTGTCAAGACCCTTTTTCTCAAGAACGCGTGGAGTTATGAAGCTGAAATTTATATCAAATACTCAAGTCTACTATTTGTTAAAGCTATAAAAAAATCAAACTTCTAAGCCAACGCAATCAAAAGATACAGCCGTTTATGCCGCAAATTTCCGACACTCGCATGGGAATCAAAACCTACAGGGTACTTCCCGTGAACTCAGAATCTTGATATTTGGTACGAAGCAACGTCTTACAGCGCAAATAAAGGAATAATTGCGAAAACCGGAAAATTTTAGTTACATAATATAATAAAAATATTTTTAATAATTTTAAACTTACTACCCCTTTCCTCATGAACGCGTAGAAGTATTAAATTGAAATTCATATCAAATACTCAGGTCTATAATAACTTAAAGCAGAGGTTTGTACGGAACCCTTGGTGCGCGAGTCCGACTCGCACTTGGCCGGTATTTTCTATCTATCTATGATATCAAGTCAACAGACAAATAATAAATTCAGTAAATTGCAAGTAAATGATATGGGTATATATTTTAACAACATATACACGGGCCCTTATTGGCTACGCTGCAAACGAATATCATCATCGCCATCTTATGTAATTTTCTGTAACTAAATCATAAAAAACTGCTACAGAAAGTTTTGCGCACGCCAACGCCATCTATTGACATTTTCCGGTACTAATAAGTGGATTTTCACTTGATGTAGTTTGCGTGCCGGAAGAAACAATAGCCTCGATGAGTTGTGTGCGACTCTACCGAGATGGCGACACTGTCACACCGGCAAGTTATTTTTAGAAGATTTGATGAATTTAAATTTTCGGGTAAAAATAAAATTAAACTGGTAACTTTCGAATGTATGGAACTCTAACGACACATTAATCTATTTGTGCATGAGGTGCAGTGTAAACTCAAAGTAGTGTGTAGGTTTCTTATAACTTGAACAACACAAATAGCAGGGTAAGCAGTTCTATAGGATTCGGGAAAATACTACTTATAACCTTTTTAAGAACCACTAAATTGGAGTATGTTCGTTGGATAGTTACCTTGGAATCGTAACATTTTATTTAAATATCCACTAAATCTATAAAAATCGGAAAGCAATGTTCATATTGGTATAAACATTGTTTTCTAGGTCAGATACAATTATTGTGATGTGCATTAGTGTTAATGATGTTGTGATAGCGTCTCATCTAATTGTCATGCGAGATCCCTTCAATTAACAAACGCAGATCAAACAAGTGGCACAGGAGTACGGCGCGCGCTCGCCGCGGCCGCGCCAGTCCACGCGGACCCCGGCAGCGCACGCGACGGACACTTCATCTGCACAGCCGTAAATACTGAAACACACGTCCGCTCGTACCACGCCGCGCCACCGCCGCCGCCACCACGCTCCTGCGCCGTTTCAAGGACTCTACGTGACCACCTCGAGGTGCTAACATAAAGGCCCTTTTCCGTCACGTCTTTTGTGTCTCACCCACCTGATTTGTGTACAATTTTTTATCTAAGATCTTTCACCTTCAACACAAATATCTTATCTCAACCCAGCTTCCGATTGGATTGTATTCGACGTTAGTGAACATATCGGTCAATGTTTGAGTGAAACGTTAGAATGAACTTTGGAAAATATTGAAGATGAAGACGCGCGATCGTCGAACGAAACAAGATTTTCGGGGCAAGCAGGACAAGAAGGTGAAGCAGGAAATCTCACGCGGAGGGAAGCGGCAGACGAACAGTGCTGGTGCCGTCGAAACGGCAGCTGAGGCGCGCGAGAGGAAAAAGCGCTCCGGTGTGGAGGCTGTCAAGTTGCACCTGCAGGTGACCGGTGACGTCGGGAGAACATCAAGATCTGCTACATCGGTACGTCCATATAATTTAATATATACCTATAATAATCCCGAAGAAGTGAAGTCATAAGTAATTTAAATTCACTGTCGTGTTTGCCCATAATAATAAATATTAATGTGACATTTTATATGTATAAATTAATTCACAAGGAAGTAGGTACATGTGCTAGTTAAACGGAACGATTGCCGGCGATCCTCGTGATTCTGACGTACCTACCTATGTTCTGTTTAGAATCGTAGACAAAACAATCAAATTAGCGCTTCCATGTAATACGCTTGTTAACAAGACTTACAGCACGCTCATTGACGTACCACAAGTTATAATACAATCGAACTTGGTGAGACTAACATTGTGGAAATTAAACTAGGCTCGATCTATTATAGCGACAGATTGTAAACTTTCCAACGTCTTAGGTATTACGTGACCGCGTAATGAGAGACCTCTCATTTCTCATGAAGTGGGAAATTACCGAGGGGAGACTGAAAACCGGTCCAGTGCTTGTCGGTCTCGCGCACAAGGGGTTCCGTACCACTATCGCAAAAACGGCAAAAAAATCACGTTTGTTGTAGGGACATAAATATTTATTTTATTATATTTTTAGTATTTACTGTTATAGCGGCAACAGAAATACATCATCTGAGAAAATTTCAACTGTCTAGCTATCACAGCAGAGTCTTAGTAACCCTAAAAAGCGTGAGATTACGCAGTAGTTACACCAGTTACTGAAAAGTAATGTAATCAGACGTCAGTCTATAAAATTTGAATACATGAACTGACCCCATTGTTATCTTAATCATCATCATATCAGCCGAAAGATGTCCACTGCTGGACATAGGCCTCCCCCAAGCGACCTCACATTGATCGGTCAATATCTATATCGTTGTCTTAATACTTAAGATAAATGATAAAGTGCAATTGCTTTGACTTTGACGAGAAAACCATGTGATCTTTTTATCACATTTGAAGATCGTGACATACGGAGATTACCTGCCGATGTTGAGGCTTAGAGATCTTATCACCGGCGGGATGGCTGAATATACTCAATAATTTGTTTAACAAATCTCAGTCACCTGCTTTCTATAGTAAGATTTTATTTACAAGGATTATATTTAGAACTAGCTGACCCGGCGAACTTCGTTCCGCCTAACAGTCGATTCTCTAATTTTTTTTTTCTAAAAAAAAAGAGTTTTTTTTTAAATAAACGTAGCCTAAGTTACTCCTTATTACATCAGCTATCTGCCAATAAAAGTTCCGTCAAAATCGGTCCAGCCATTTCAGAGATTAGCCGGAACAAACAGACAGACAGACAAAAATTGTAAAAAATGTTATTTTGGTGTATGTACCGGATATATATTCATATACATGAAGTAAAAAACGGTTATTTCAATATTACAAACAGACACTCCAATTTTATTTATATGTATAGGTGTAAAAATAACCGTAGGTGTAGGTCAGTTGCAACATTAATATTTAAGCCGTTATTAAGTATTTTGCGACTGTATCCAAACAAAAAAATCAGTTAAGAGAACAATCGAAACTAATTATAATTTGTGGAAGACAATCGCTAGTAATAACAGCTGTTAAAATAATACTTGAAAATAAATCTGTAGCTACTGTACAAAATACATTGATTCTCGATAACAAACATTGAGACTCGCGATTAGGGAAAAGCAAAATATGCGGTACTTAAAATTGTTCCGTTCATTTGCACTTATGGAAAAGAGGACCGTCTTATCATAATTCAAAGTACTTAAAAGTTAATTGTCTTTATTGTTCAATTAACTCAATAATACCGAAGTTTGAATGTAATTGATAGAATTCATTGACCGTAGACCGCGTCTGCATATCCGAAGCGTAACTTTTAATATATCAAAAGTGTATTCTCAAGTATTTTTTGCAAGTACAGTGCAATAGTGGTTTCTTCAATATAAGTTTGCAATCGCAGTGCATTTTAATCATAGCATAGTGGTCAAAGAAAGTGGTGAAACCTGCCCAGCGAGCTATCCAATATGCCTGACGCTAGAAACTCGTTGGTTAACGTTAGTATTACGATTATTTATAATGTGGTATTACTTATATTTTTCCATTATTTACATTAGATAGCAATCCACGGGCATTTCTTTGTAAAAATGGCAGTTGATTTGTTTTGGGGTTTTTACGGGCCAACAAGAAACATTACATGGCTAAATACGTATAATTAGGAGTAGGTAAATAAGACGCTGTATGTTGGAGTCCAATAACAAATGCATTAATGGTAAGGTAGCTACACTCAATTAATTATACATCTGCGTTCATCACTCATCGTTCTAGTTAGTTTGTTTCTCACCCCTATGTACAAAGCACTCTGTGTTACTCCCTGACTAAGGTGCTGCTAGCCCACGGTGGGAATATATTTCATTTATTATTTATTTATTTAGTCGTTTATCTTCAAAATGGAACGCCTTGCAGCAATTACAGCTCATTGTTGTTTTGATTGGAGTATAAACGTATACCTACTGACCATATGTCTCCTTTTCCGTTGTCCGCGATGTCCACGCTAAACTTAGAAAGTATATATGAATTGAAAAAGTCACATTAGTATGGGTAGGTATAGTTGATGTTTTGTTCTGTGTTACTTTGGATAGTCGATTATCACAGATGAGTCCTACATTAATATTGTTCGTAATTTTAACTTCACCGATGTACTGTTATGCTGTCATCTTTACTTGAGACAAGAATGTAAATATGGGCGGTGTTAAAGTTTATACCATTTTTATTAACGTTATTTATGTTAACGGTTAAAATTGTGTTGGTTTTCAGATAAAATAGGTGCAGCCGTTCGCGTTCTGAAGAGATGCGCTTATTTCAATTCGGCAATTGATTCTATGTAACCTATATTTAGGTAAACATCATCGTAATAAACTCATAATCAATTAACCTATGTTAACATAAACACTAATAAAAGCATCAAATGTCTGGGACAAGTGACAGAACGCACAATCTTAACCGCCAAATCCAGAAACTAAAAAAAATCACAAGAATAATTTTGGCAACTAAGGATTTTTTTAAGTTTATCTCCGAAAGGGGTCTAAGGATAGAATAATAACAGATGAAAGTGTGTGCCGACATTTTATGGTAACACATTCTCTAAGGCTTCTGAAAAATTGCCGAAGAAACTCGCCTAGGGCACGCAACTTTTAAAGATCTTTATAAGCTTACCGTGTTCGGAAAGGTAATAAAAAAATAAAATAAATTTTACTTCAGGCAAGTAACATCCATATTGAATAGTAAACGAGAAAAGGAAAACTTAAAACCTATATTAATCAACATATTATCTGGAGACTTATATTTTAACAAGGTGGTAGTTCCAAATATATCTCAGAACGACATCCCCTAACAAAGGGGCGTCGTACCTCCGTGCTATGTTTTTCTTGTAATAAAAAAAAACATCGACACGAAAAAAGAATAAATAATAAAAAATAGTCCGACTCGCGCACCGAGGGTTGTGTACAAACCTCAGCTATTAGGTATTATAAACCTAAGTATTTGATATGAATTTCAATTTGATACCTCTACGCGTTCATGAGGCAAAGGGTAGTAAGTTTAAAATTATTAAAAATATTTTTATTATATGATGTAACTAAAAATTTACGGATTTCGCAATGTTTCCGTTATCTGTGCTATAAGACGTTGCTTCGTACCAAATTTCAAGATTTTGAGTTCACGGGAACTGGTTCCTGTAGGTTTTGATTATAGAAATCGAAAGCGAGTGTCGAAAATTTGCGGCAATTTGCGGCATAAACGGCTGTATCTTTTGATTGCGTTGGCTTAGAAGTTTGATTTTTTCACAGCTTTTAGAGACCTGAGTATTTGATATAAATTTCAGCTTGATACCTCCACGCGTTCCTTAGAAAAAGGGTCTTTACAGACAGACAGACGGACAACATGTGATCCTATAAGGGTTCCCTTTTTTCCTTTCGAGGTACGGAACCCTAAAAACAATAGTAAATTATTGGTTTATTACTATTTACAAAAAATACTTAAAAATCAAGTTCCATTTATATTAGAGAAAATGTAATTTTACGTAGAATCAATGCTAGAGCCTGAAATAATCGTGTAATATTCATGACAGCCAGAACAAGAGGTATTGCAAAAGATGATAAGAAATCATGTCATACTCAAAACACGTAGGTGTAGGTACTATTACGGTCTGAAGTGCAGTCTCACCTTCACGAAGCTATAGCATAGCTAACCAGTCGCACTTACGACCTTCTTCTACAGACAATGAACCAATGAGAACGTGACATGGCCGCAACGTCATACTATTAATTAAAATCACAAAACATATGGTGGTGGTGTTTCCAATCCACCCTCATCTGTATTATAATATAATACAATCGTTCACCTAATCTCTATAAAGGCGGAAACAGAAATTGTGATGCATGTGCAGCGCACGGCGTTCAACGCATGCTTCGCAATGTGTGGATCATATTCGTGGTGGGCATGTGCCACGACAACTCACATCAAAGGAAAGGGTCGCATTGCGAGGCGTGCGTGGCTCATGTCTCGCAATGTCTGTATCTGCCTTTACATTGTGTTTTTTTTTCATCTCATCTTTAGTGAAATCACAATAGATGAGGGTAGATTTCAAATACAATACCCACGTTTTGTCGCCAATATTGATCGCACTTACGTCCTTAAAATGCTTTTCATCAAGAATCAGAAAGAGTGCTGTTGATAATTGTTTACCTTTAAGTTTGATTAGAATGAGATTTTTAATTTCAATGTCATGCGTAGGTTTCCATCTGGCCTAGCGGTTAACACTGCTAATGATATCAACCAGTGTGATTCTGGTTCGAACCTTATATAAGATTTTTATACATTTTTAAATATTTCTTTAAAAACGTGAAAATAGAAACCAAATTATTATAATAATACTTGAATAGACTTAATTTATGAATTTTAATATTTTCTTCTTTATTTCAATATTTAAATCTTGATTATCTTTTATTAATGACATAAAGTGCTTGCGAATAATACTCGTTGTTATAGTGTATAGATAATCCTAATTAATTACTATGTTACCCAAACCTGATGATATAAACCTGTTGATTTTTCAATTTCTTACGTAGAAAGTTATCGCGGCATGTAAAATGAGAAACGTCAACGCACTTCTTAGATTGTGACGACTTTAGTAAAAAAAGATTTTCATTTAAGTATTTAGCTTTAGATAGTCTTGAATGAGTGCATTGAATTTGAAGGAAGGTAAAATTTTAACACGTATAGCGAAGTTTTAAAGACAAGCTTCGGCATAATAACAGAAAAAGAGGTTAGATTTCATTTCAAATCTATTTGAAGGTTGCATCATTTTCGCGTAACCTTTATGCATTGTTTCTTACCAATAATGTGTAGGATGCACAAAAAAATAAAACAAAACGTAGTTTGGGCTGCCGAGATTCGAACCCATGTCACCCGATTTAAATTACACAGCCTCACAGCTCAGCTACGATTAGTTCGATAACATTGACGTAGTTGAGGACTACGTTGGAAGCCATTTGCGTGCTGGGCGATTATGAACATAAAGGTGCGACTGCAATTTTGACCAACTTTACAATCGGACGCAAAAATTTATGTTTGTAACCTTAAGCGAATTTAAAAAACCGGTTTTTTCATACACTAGCAACTGCGAAAACATGGAAAAATATACGTAGGTAGAACTTCAAGACAATGAGGATCAAAATTTCTATATGAGGATCAAAATGAACATTTCTATATTAGGATCAAAATGTACATTTCTATATGAGGATCAAAATGTACATTTCTATATGAGGATCAAAATGTACATTTCTACATTAGGATCAAAATGTACCTACATTTCTATATGAGGATCAAAATGTACATTTCTATATGAGGTCAAAATGAATATTTCTTTAAGAGGATTAAAATGTACATTTCTATAATAGGATCAAAATGTACATTTCTATATTAGGATCAAAATGTACATTTCTATATGAGGGTCAAAATGAGGTAAATAGCATTTCTTAAAAAATGCGACTCTGCATAGATAATAATGTCATTATCATCAGCCTTATATTGTTCCCACTGCTGGGACGTAGGCATGCTCTCTGTGAGAGAGGTAATGAGCCTTAATCCACCAAGCGGGCCCAGTGCAGGATGGCGAATGTCACATGTCTTCGAGTTTTTGTTTTTAGGACATGCCGGTTTCCACACGATGTTTCCTCCACCGTTTTAAGAGCAGTGGTGACGAAATAATTTATCACTGCTCCTAATGTCATACACTACCTTTATCATTTTTTTTTATTGGGTTAATGAATGACATATTTTTGCCTTTGACTGTACTTATTTAACTTTATTCACAACTCGGTCTTAAAAAGATGTTTAGGTGGTTTGAAAAAGTTTACAAAGTTGCCTGCAAGGGAAGTGATCCATTTGGGCACTATTCCTTCTAAACTAGGATTTTTTTTCCACATTTTCATCCCTACGAACACCAAGGCGCGAAGCGACGCGTCTTTGAACTCACTTTTTAACATAGCATTACAGTATAGGACTTTATTAACTATACAGGAAGGTACACATTTCAGTGACAGACTTAATGAATACAACCTTCAGAAATTAGAATTCTCTCTCCTAAATGTTTAGATATCTGTCCAAGAAATATCTTCCTATAGATATGGTGCCTCGTGATCAAGTTAATATTCGCGATAAGAGTGAGGTGGAGTGGTTACACTCTTTAGCCAAAGCGCCAACCATAATCGACGGGCCACTTCAGATAACTGTGAAACGCAGTTTTTGAATGGAAAAATTGATGGAAAATCTGAAAAAGGAAAAATGATCTCTCTGTGTTCTCTTAGGTAGTATTAAGGACGTTTTCTATGTAATCCTTGTTGCTGCTGGTGAGAAATAAACTATTTTTTTACCTATATAAATTTATTCATTTATCTTCGCACTGGAATGCCTTGCAATTATACCAATGGAACACAAACTTTATTTTGTTTTTTTCGTCTTTATTTATTTAGAGGCTTTTACCTTACAAAAGTACATCAGCCTCATCATATCCTTAACTAATTTAACACGTAATTATAATATACTAAAACAAATATATTATTGCGTAAGCGAGGGAGATAGTGATGCAGTAACCATTGCATAAATCAGTTTCGCTTCTTCCGAATTAGGTATAGATAATATTCTAATGAAAGCCCCTACATCATACATACTAAGTTTTAACTCCCGTATCACTATCTCCCTCTCTCTCCTGTTCTTTTCACATTCCAGCAGCAAATGTTGGATATCTTCGACATTATTACAGACTTGGCAATTAGGAGACTCGACTTTTTTCAAGTATCCTAGGTATCCAAAGTATTCTAGGTATCCAAATTTCCTGGATGAAAAATTGCCAGAACGCAACCTATGCGCCATAACAACATACGACCTCTTTGTACAACTTTCAGCGAACCAAGGGATTCGAGGAGGCTCACTTTGCATAGTCTTATACCAGGAAAACAAACTTATAAGTCCAAGATTTCTCACGATGTTTTCGTTCACCGTTATCAGGTGAGATACTGGTGAAGCGCAAGCCTAAAGTCAATAAAATATAATAAAAAACCGTTGACAGCGGCGTCCAAGATAAACTTAGAAAATACATATGAATTGAAAAATTCACATTGATACTTGCCCAGATTTGGAACCCACGACCTCAAGCACGAGAGTTAGTAGTGTTCTCTCTGCTTTTTCGAATTATCCTTTCCTTCTGTCTGGCATTATAACTGTCAAAGACTGTTTTTTTTACAAGCTTAACTTGCAGTGTATGTATGTAAGTGTGTTCGGGTCAAATCTTGCAACTTAATTATAAAGTAGTTATCCTCAACCGATTGAGATGAAATTTTGCATACATGTTTAAAAAAAAGTTTTTTAATTGGAAAAACTTATTACATTTGTATAATTATGATTACATGCTTGTTAATCGATGTCTGTCACGCCGCAACGGCTGAACGGATTTGGACGAAATGTGGACATGGGTACTCGGGTAGACCGTGGCCTGAATTATATCATTATTTGAATAATTTTTATTCGGTTATACGATCTCGTACTTTCACGCAAGAGAAGCGTCTGGCAAAAGCAAGTGTATGGATTTAATGGTAAAAATAGATGCAGACGTGGTAAAATATTACTCAGTTAACAAAGTGGTATCAGGGCTAACTACTTCACGTCACACGTTTACTGTTAGAATTTTCTAGTTAAGGAATAGTAATGACTCTCTTGTTGATATATTGGATCTTCAGTAAGGCAAGGGACAAATTTATTTGTAAATATAGGAATGAAAATTGTATTGGAAACGCCATTTAACTCCTTATCTGCCATGCTCATAAAACTCACGTAATTGTTGAGAAATTACAAAACATGCAATTGTGGCTTTGTCTTTCCGAAGGTACGACATGCTTCTAAGAACCTCCTATTATAGACTCAGAAAGAAAATGCAGAGCAATAAACAACTAGATTGGAGTTCGTTATTTGTTGTTATTGAAAGGATCTAGAAAACCGTTAAACTACCATGATTTTAACATTTATTTGGAAATATAGGAATGAAAATTGTATTGGAAACGCCATTCAACTCCTTATCTGCTATGCTCATAAAACTCACATGTGGCGGCCTTTCCATAACAATGCAGATTTATTCGAAAAACTACTTAATTTTACAGGGTGTTTTTTATTCAATTATATCAATTAAAATTTACATAGTATATAATACTTAATTAACAATAACTACCTATATATACACTTAAATAAAGATAAAATACGACGAACACGTATAAAAGGGCAGGGGTCATAGGGCGTCAAAAAATTCGTCCACATCGCTGTCAACGTGAAAAGTGCCCAGAACGCTGGCATGTCCTCCATGGTCTCTGCCATGACCACTATATGGTGGGTATACAACCATTTAAATTCACATACAAAAACACACAGATCCCGCACAACTCTGTGTGGGAATCGAACTCAAGACACGCAGCGCAGCAGCCTATCGCTCAACCACTACGTCAACCGCTAGCGAGACTGAATATAAAAAATGCGGATACTTCATAACAAATATTTAATTGCTTTTGAGTATGAAGTGTTTGACTTTCTAACACCAAGGTTGTTCTTTAATTTGTGTCTAATTATTCTACAATGTGTTTATTTATTAATTGCATCTATTTGTATTAAGTGCTTAATCAAAATTACTTGGCACAATAATTAATAATTTCTTTCCGTAAAATGGGCATTACAGTACGAAATTGCAACACGCAGAGGAAATTTTCGTTAGGAAGCGTATTCGCCATTGCTGGCAGCATTGCCACGTTGGATGGCAATGCTGATTCTCTGGCCAAGGAAAAGCCCAGCCCTCTGGTCACGTGAAGAGTCGACTAACCGCTTGCTTACATCTCGAAATACTCGAAGAGCACTCGGATCCCATGGACCTAATGTTTCAACCCCAAACGGCTCAAATATATAACTTCCAATAAGGTTGTTGTATTTGCGCCGTTTGAGGTTTTCTGCACTAGCAGCAGCTGCCCCAGCACAGCCCGCCGGGCTAAGAAGATGGGATGGCGCAAGGGTGTCGACACATGTTGCATCCCACACCAAAGGCCTACCCACCTTCCATGGCATTATGGTCATCCCGTCTGGTCTCTTCCCATCGTCGCGCGCCAAGCCATTGGGTTCTAAAACAGCTGGCACACCGGCGGTGACAAGAGCTCGACGTATGATGTCATTAATGCTGGCGTGCCGTGCTAACCGACCAGCGCTCCTACTGCAGGATAGGCCATGGTGTCCGAGGCGGTCGACTGCTTCACCACATTGACAACGATGTGGAGCTCCGCTGGGAGCACCCAAACGCAGACATGTAGCGATCCGGAAAGTGTTGTCACTCAACATAGTTCCTATGTTGGGTGACGGTAGTGCCTGTAGCCAGAGGCCTGACTCCCATTCTCCCACAGCCAGCAGGCGGGCACGCTCAGCAGTATTGGTGGACGTATCTATAAGTTTATTCCGTACCAACCTGCAGAGCGGCTCATCCCACTGTCTCTGGGAAAACGGGGTCTTGGGCAACGCTGTATTCGGGCAAGCCACTTTCCAGGCATTCACTGCATCGGTCTAGTACGGCACTTCACAGTTAACCAGTGATGGCAACAGGATTTTTCTGGTTAACTTTTCAGTGCCGTGGACCGAAGACAGGAACGCCGGTAGGCTTAAACTAGAAATTTTGCGGAGTTTTAGTTTTTTTCTTAATTTTACATAATTTACCTGTGTACCTATATTTTTTCCATACATACATAATATGCACGCCTTTTCCCATGGAGCAGACAGAAACGAGACATGTGATAGCGAACACCATTTGCTACACTGCCTACATTTCCTTTTATTTCGTTTTCGTTCGTACCTTTATTATGCTTACCTATCATAAGTTCGAAAAATATTTGACCGAATTTCATGTCACAAACTTTTCAACTATTATCGTTTCGTTTTTTTTTACTTCATCGAAGTCACGTCTGCCACTGTTTCAGTTGACCCACTATCAATTAGATCTTTTTCGTTACTCCGACGTTTTATTTGGTTGCTTTTTTTACCGAAGTTACACTAAGCCGAAATAACATTTGTTCGAAGTATTATGTTTCCGAATATTCATTAAACCACTGCTTTAATTACCATATTTTCATTTCACCTCACTCTTAGAAAGTTTGTCCCAGTAAGAATTGCATACAAGGATGCTTGCTTCAAGCATGCAACATGCATGCAAGCAAGCATGCAGCGAGCATAGTTTCTATCACAGTTTCGGCGCTGCGGGGTTTGGGCGGCCCCACGCGAGCTTATCGTCGCAGATGGTTTTAACACTCACCACAGCAGCTTTGACTTGCTGGCCGGCTTTTCCGGCCAGCCTCGGCCGCGGCGGTAGGCCTTCAGACAACCTGCTCCTCTGGCTGCGGGCCGCCCCACCCCTTCGCGTCTACACGGGCTTTAATTACACTCTAGGTGTCGGGCAGACAAGACTGCGTAAAGTCTGTTTTACAGCGATTCGTATCTGTTACAAAATTTTGTAGTACAACATATTGACTTTTTATGACACTATTTTAATTTAATAATGAAAATGCTACCAAGTAATCGGCTTTATATTTGTGACCAACTCATATTCCTTACATTGTTGTTTCGGTGTAGTGAAAATATGGCAAATAAATCATTTGGAAAATGAAAAAAGTTCAAAAGAGGCTTCGGCCAATAGCAAAAAGTTATTTTGTAAATCGGCAAAATATAGTTCGGCAAAATAATACCTATGAAAGCAAAAAAGACGTCGGTCGGTCTGTAAAATGAAATTCGAACAAAAACATTTCGGAAAAGCGATCGGTTCCCCTTTATTTTACACGCACATTGGTTGTAATTGGCACAAACACCTGGCCTTCGAATTTTTTCGTATGCTTATACCTATATAAGCTATAATAGATATATTTTCCGTCTGCCTGTAAACAAAACCAGGTTATCGCTTTGTTATTGATGCATATAGATTGGTTAATAGAAACGCGATAGCTGGTTTGAGACGAGACGAATTGTGCGCAATAGGGTACCTGGAAATATTTTACTAACACCAGAGAAAACGAATTAGCCTTTTATTGATTAAAAGGGATATTAATCACTTGAAACAATTGTTATTCTATTGCACTCAAAGGGATAATATGAAAATTTGTTTTAAGTAATTCCGACAAAATTCCAAAATATGACACATTATCCATGTGATGGTTGCTATCGCAAACCATAGATTAGGCCACTAGAACTAGATATGGGACTACTCATTTATTAAAACCGACAGACGATAAGTGACAATCTAGGTCCTATTAAATACAACTAACAATACGACATATTTGTCAAAAATTTACAGAATTGTGACCTTTTCACGACAGAAAAGAAATAAATAAAAAAGAAAGAATGGAAGAAAGTTCAAAGCTTCCGTCGTGAAAATTTGTTTATTAACTAGTTATATGTCAAATAGCAGTCTGGTCCCTTGGATTTCTTAGCCATTCCTACGAGTGCTATACAAATATGCATATCAAGACCAATGTGTTTGTAACTGTTTATAGGTAATGGCAGTAAAGGTTTGGCCTTTCACGGCAGGAGAAAATTGAGAGGCTAATGTCGAAGTCGAAGACCAAATTCATTAATTGTTTACACCTTCTCACTGACGCAACGGCAACAACATTGGCCGGCCTATTCTGAAAGCTACTAGAACAGAAAAAAGAAAAAGTAATACTAATCCTACCTACAGTACATGGAATAGGTAGCGATAGCTTCTGCTCGTATAAACTTGATCCTTTAGTACGGAATCCATCACACTTACCTACAAATCAATCCCAATCCTGTCATTGAAAGTAAACAAACACATTTTGATACGGCAGTAAGTAAACTCACGTGATAAAAAGCCAATGTGACGGCTACTTCAATCTGTCCAGCTGGTTAAAAAATATCAGATTATCTATGAGAGATATTTTGAACAAGCACCTTTATTTGTATAAAACTATCGTTCAATCATTCGAAACAGTTACAAGTGGCACCTACTGATGTGTTCTAGAAATTAAAATAAGCAAATAGGTTGTAAAGTGAACAAAGAAATAGTAATTATGAATTAGTTCAAGTAATTTTCTTGCTGCTAATTGTTTGCGGTAACTTTAGCTTCGGTAGTGATAATTTGCGCACTTTGCGGGCGCTTGGTGGATTGTACAAATATTTTGAGTAAAGGTATGTAAATGTACTTGAGTTATTAGTATTGAATTGATCTAACGATGTTTTAAATATTATTAAAAAAAAAACTTATAAATAAGTAACAGATTCTTTTCTTATTTTCACTGTTGATTATTTATCTACTCTTACGTACCCGAATCTTAGGTACCACAAATTTAAAAAGTCAATTTTAAAATAAAAAACCCGACAGCTCTTCTTCTTGTTTAAATCTTTTTAGTTCGTTTCTTATGCAGTCGGGTTTTTAACTTTTTTATTATAAGATTATAGTTATAATTTTTTTAGAATTATTTTTAAACAATATATAAGTGGTATATTTACCACTTAAACCCCTTCATTTTGATACCCCACACGATGGGATTGCAAGAAAAAAAAATTGGGACCCATACAATAGGTATGGCGCCCAAAATCTGCCATGTTATTTCTTAAAACGTCATCTATCTAAGAACACTTGGGCGGTCAAGACGTATCTAACGATGTTATAAATAAATAAATATGACTAGTGGTTTGAAAGGTAATAAATACATACAAACAAGATACGCGCGAAAAACGTAAGCCCATAAGCCGGGTAAAAAAACACTAGTTCTAGTATTGAATTATTCTATTTATGTTTTATTACAATCTTACTAATAATAATAAACTAATTTCTTACCTAATCACTACTGATTATATACTCGGATGTAGGTACCACACAGTAAAAAGATGTTTAAAAAAATGTGATGGTGCATTCTTTACTTAATTTAGATATTTTTTTAAATTAAAAATGATATGAAAAAAGGCTACAAACTGAAATAGGCTTGTGGAGGGCTGGTGTATGTCAGTGACTACAAAAGAAATAAGTAATAAGCAACATAAATAAATAATTGAATCTGCACATCCATTTCGAATATTCATGAAATAGGTCAGTGAGTCGTTTTATGAGCGGTCGGAGATGGGATGATGGAGGATGGAGTTTGGGCGTCTTAGATTTAAAAGAAACCCTTGGCTATTGTTTCTACCTCTCGTTTCTAACTTCTCGGAAGAAATCCGCCTCCTAACATGAGTGTCACGACTTTCAGGCATTAATCTAAACAATACCTAAGGCGACATTCACTAAATGAATCTTCACGACAAAATAAATAACTTGCTAAGTAATATGATTAGGGATGAATTTGCATTACTTAGTTCAAGTCTGTCACATTACCTAGATCCTATTATAAAATTGATCTTCACTTTATTCCTTGGTTGGTGTGTAGCCTTAGGGTCGCTATGAAAGCAAAGACTTATAATTAGATAACTTATATTAAATAGACTAATCTTCCAAAATTATTGCAGTATCGGGTTAACCTTGTGCATAAAACAATTTTCTTCTGAAATGCATGGTCCTAAAACGCTTCATTTTGCCACTTTATTTTTTTTATAAAACATTTTTTTGTTCCAATACGGTAGCTCGGACGCAAACCTTTTCGGGAAAGAAATCGTTGCTCTAGCCGTAAAATATGAGATGGTGTAAAAACGCAAGCAAAAAAAACATATTGGTCAGACAGTGCCGTCAACTCTTATCTTTCTATGCGTCCAAGGTTGTTATTTCCCATTATAAGAAGAAAAGTCCAAGTCTTATCTTTTTTTAATATTTTTTTTCTTTATCTTTGCTTCTGCACTCCAACTCCAGCAATTCTGCCGCTATGACTCACTGCATATCTTCGTTATTTAAGAAACTCTTGTGTAATTTTCACGCTTCTTCACCCAGCATCTCGTGGGTTGTTTGTTGTCTGCCATTGAATTTTTTTTATTATTAAGCCTCGTTGGGAACGATTTGACTGTCAATTTACGGAAAGTGTGTACCTATTTTCGAGTAGTTACAGCGAGATAACAATACGGAAAGTAGTTAAGTAGGAGCTAAAAAATCAAACACTAATGAGTAAATGCTATATGAAATGCAATACAATTAGGTACTGCAGGTATTTTACGACAAAGACGCTGTAAAAGTGAACAAATCATATTTTTATGCGCTGATCATCATAATAATTCCACATCAATCAAAAATAGAGTTGTAAATGTTATACCATTGAAATAATGACTGTCTACAACTAAGAGCAAAATTATGAAACAAACTGAAATGGCGCAAGTAAACAATTTTTCTTTCTTTCTTTCAAATGTCCAGTGCTCAGCTGTCTTACAAAGTCGTGTAACAATCATGCCGGCGCTTCTCTACCGGTTCATACAGTTTGACCTGCCTGCATATTCATTAATTAATGATGAAAATTATCTTGCCCTAGCCTGTCGTATCTGCAGTAGCAGTTTAATACCTCTGCTTTCTCTTACACATTATGTGTGTGTCAGAGTCAATGCTGGACTAAGGCAGCTGACGCCAGAAGCGGCAAAACCAAATACCCCTCTCGCGACACACCGAAAAGCTTTAGACAATCCCAAATGCAAGAGCGAAAAAAGCGAGCTCGAAAATTCAAACTGCAAGCTCATTTAGAGAGAAGAATACCTACCTTAATTCCTACGTTGGGGCTTCCAACTCCAAACTGCTTCTTACTAACCTGAACTTTATTTGGACTTTGTTTGGGATTTTCCCCCTAGCACCAGTGGCCCGAGCTAGTTCGCCCTTCCCACCCCTGCCTGTCAAGAGAATGGGCTGCAATGGTTTTCTATCAAGCAATTGCAACAAAGTCCAATCCATTTGTCGGAGTTTCATTTCCCCCTTTACTGTTCTTTGTACCAGTTTTACTACAGCTACACAATGCATGCATAAGGGACTAGGCGTTATTCTAACTTGCACCTTCGATTGCCGCATTCGGGCCCCACTACCTCCGCTACTTTCTTCAAGTCGTTCGATCGGCAACATCCCTAATTACATCTGTTTTATTGCATTATCAATCTTTAATGTTCCCACTGCTGGGACACAGGACTCCTCTCTGTGAGTGGTTTGAAAAAATATATTTTCGTACTCGGATATGCCGGCTTCCTCACGGTGTTTTCCTTCACCGTTTTGAGAGCAGTGGTGATGAAATAATATACACTAAGTAAAGTGAACTAAGTTCGAACCAACACCTACAATAATTCATAAGTTGTTGTTATTTGCATAATAATGCCTGGTCACATGATTCTCTTTTGTCATGGGTGCAACAAAGACAGTAGTACCAGCAGCCTCCTCTTGACTGATAACGTGAGACTATGAAAATCTACCTTAAGCTTTGGGGATTACGTAGCAGACGGTACTTGATTCATGTTAGATATCGAACTTCGGAAAAAAATGTTTAGACTCTTTGTATTCGTAGTAGTTTCTCCCAAAGACTTTCTTCTTATTTGTCAAACAAACTTAGGAATAAGTTTTTTTTTTTTTTATTATTATTTCCTTTTGCAATCTGCTCCTAAAACATTCAGCAAACGGTTAAAAATGTAATATTTGGCTTGGAAGGCAAAATGTCCAGTGACATACGCCCTTATTATATTTTCTCATCCTCACCTACAGGTCAGCAGGGATCTTTCAATTTGAGAAAATAACTTGACCAAAGCTATATTAGACATGTGCATGGTCCAAGGAACATGACTGTAAGCTGTACTTTCTGTACTTCACATGCAAGACGTAAACATATTATAGGTTCCGCGTAAAGTTTTAGGAAAAATATACTTGTTCACTTTCGGATTGACTGCGATCAATTGTGTTTTTGGATTCGAAGTGGCATTTGAAGTATAGTGCTCCAAAACATTCACCTTCTCGTTATGCACATAGTTGGTATGGTTGAGATAAGTAAGCCTAATTGTTCCACTGCCAGACGAATCGCGTGATGTCTCCTCAATTTTCCTTCTTCCGCTTTACATATTATTAAACCGGCTTGCATCATGTGACCGTTTGATTGCTTCAGATATAACTTCCCAATAAACGTCGAAGCATGTATAGTTCTCGCCAAACTTCTTGGCCGCCCTGAAGTTGGCTACAATGGCTGCGCAGTATTAAATCTCATACAAAAACAGCACCGTTTCGTGCCTTGCGCATCGGAAAGCCAACTTCAGGGCGGTCCAGACGTTTGGCGTGCACTATATATTTGTGTTTATGGACGTTTCGTATCATTGAAACTATGTCGACAGTGATCACATGGCGGTGCATTGAAATCACAATATGATACCACGAAGTCAATTGAATCAGGCCTATTGTATGTGAAGGCAATAACTAATGTTCGTTTTTACTATCACTAAGCGATATCTTAATGAATGCACATATTTGTTTACTTTATATCTTAAATGAGGAATCAATTAATTGAATTTTCTGTTTTGTTGACTAACCTAACATGCGAACTCTTTTTTCGCATTAAGGTTTGAATTAAGAAAACGCAATTCTGGATTTAAACTTGACTGTGTCATCGTTAAAATTGTATTGATTTTTTTATGTATTTTTTGTAATATAAAATGAAAAAATAAGGCTCAAAGGTTTGCTGGAAGAAAACCCCATTTTGGAGTTACGCTCGCCTTTGTAGGTACATGAATATTTCACTGTGTGTAAATGTGTTGTTTTGGTGCACAAAAAAGATTAAAAGAATGCCTTAATATTATTTCATACCCTCGTTCAACTTTACCCTTACATAATAATTAGGCATTAATTTAGAAGTCGCCCTGCGTTAGTGAAAATGGACACATGTTTCCTTATTTTGGGGCAACAATATGATTGGTTTAATTCGTTTCTAGAACTAATAATGCTATGATACCTACTTGAGTCTTCTCTCTAATATAAGTTTGCCGAGCATGCAAACAAAACATTAAATAAACCCACTTATAGGTTGGAACAAGTCCTTCTAGGCAGTTCATCTTAATGAGTAGAGGTATATTTCATTACCTAATCAATGGTCTATGGTTGGACATTCATTGCGCGGCATAGACTACATAATGTCGTGAGATTATGATTTAGAGGAAACAAGTGATAAAATACAAATACTTGATGTCCTCAAGGGGAATATTAATCTAAATAGTATAATATGTAAAAAAATGTAGAAATCGTAAAAAAACAAAGTCTGCAAACAGATAATAATAGACTCTACACGTGACCAAGGTAGGACTATGTCAGAAAAATAACTCATTGGGTTTCATATGAGTTATTCCCTAACCTTGGATAAACTAAGTTATTTATTAATCCACAAATAAAAACAGACAATATTTTAGCAGACATTTGCGATGATTCCCAGCTTCTGTAACCATTTGGACAAGTAGTTATCACGTGGTACACTTATCAAGATTGTATCTTTTGTTAAGCAAAAAAAAACTAACATTTATGATCTCCTTGGCTCCACTTCACAGGTATTTCGCAAATGGCATACTTTGTTCTGGTTTATAATAGTGCAATTTACAAACAAGAAGTAGGTAAGCGTAACGAACCTACAAAATACGTGTTCTCATAAAAAATATGTGTTCAATGTCATGTTCACCGTATAGTCAAAGCAGGTAAAGATTTGCCCTGATTTTCTTATTCAACAACTCCATGGAATCTTCAATTAAAAGTTTAGGCTTAGTGAGTATCTTAAACTTAAGGGCTTACATCCGCTTTAGTGCCGTAAAACGGTAACTTTCTAATGTATACTCCTTAGTAACGGCTTGACGTTAAAGTATCAATAAATAGTATTTGGGCATAAATCATATTATCAATCACCTGTTTTATTGGAATCATATCGATATTAAAGGCGTCAGTACTCAATCGATTGGTGTTATTAAGGGCCTACATCCGCTTTAGTGCCGTAAAACGGTAACTTTCGAAAGCCTTTAGTAACGCTAGGTTAAAAGGTTTGAAAAAAAATTATATTTATCATTGTTTCATGTACATTATTTTTTAAACATGGTTTTTTTCGTATAACAAATAGTTATGCTTTAAAAAAAAATAGCAACACGATATTTTTCGCAACTTTTGGATACTCCTCCAAAACGACTTGGATGTTTTAAAAATATTGTTACACAGAAAAAGTGATGGCTAGAATTTCTCCTTTACTGACATAGCATATGTAAATCAAATAATATTTTGCAAAGAAAACTGTTCAAAAGGAGGTTGAATATTGATATTTAAGCAACGAGCGGGCACACGGCCAGCACTGCGTTTACATTGGGGCGTATACATCGCCTTAAATGTAATGCGTGAATCGTAAAGGACCAAATACTGCTTAAGCACTGATGGTAAAATTCACCAGTCTTAGTATATCAGAGGTTACTGTAGTCAAGTATCATCTCGCCCAAAGTCCCTATTAAGTAATATCTGAGTGCGAGTTTAATATTTCATGAATACTTAGTAATTTCATTTGGCTCTCACTCAGGGAATTTCATATGTTCAAACGATGAGGGCGACGCCCGTCACCCGCCTAATGTACCCTCGTAATATCACAAGACGAGATTATAAACGACTTAAATATACGAATAACCTTAAATACATCAAAAGACGTCAATATCATGTAAATAAGGTACACCGTCACATGATTGCAATTTAGAAAATCATACATCAAGTTGTTACCGTGCAATAACAACCATCATTCGATAGTTCCAGAAAACGATGCATTACACTATTAAGGGCCACGGACTACTTGAAAATTATAGTCCTACTATGTAAATATAGTCATCACATTTACCATAACAAGCTAACACAACTCCGAGCTTCATCTCTATTGTTTACATGAGTTCCGTATAAAACCATTGGCAGAGGTGGAAATGCAGCAGTATCGTCCAAGCTTCTATGTTTTCAACTCGTTTTCCGGGTGCTAATCGGCCACCATCTCGTGACTCGATAGAATTTACACTAACCTCATAATAAGTGAAACAAAGACAATCCTTATATGATCTATGAGCTGACGTCACCTTTTGATCGGTATTGTGAAGTGGTGCTTTATAAGAAGGTGTGAATGCAGGGTGGCCACGTGTTCCCTAAAAAACCGAGGTCGTGTAAGAATTGTGAACGTGAATTATTGTCGAGTGCCCTTAGTCGGGGCGAGCACGTAGCCGTAGCAGCTGACTCGCCGAGATCCCGCCGCTGTGCCGCCGCCGCCGCGGCAGTCCGCCCGTCCACACCCGCGCTGAACTCTCCTCTCGTCCTATCCCTTATCGCACAAGGTATGGCCTCGTGATTGGGGGATCACGCCTGTGATCACCTGTCGGCATCAACGCGAGATAGCATGCTATCAAACGTTCGGATCAAATGTTTATTGTGCCTATTTATTGTTGTTTGTATCTGTGATGTAATTTACGACGTCCGACGATATATAGAAAAGCGTTTCATTCATATCACTATTTTCAAGTTGAAGTACGTTGGTTGACCATGTGCCTGAACAGAGTAACTGCGTGAACGGGTGGGTGGTATGTAATTTTTTTACTGTGAACTTTCCCAGTGCCTTTTTGCCATAGTGAGCAGTGTACTTTTCATTATTTATTAACGGTGTGTTTTTCATTATTTTTTTAAATCCATAAAGTTAACAGATACAAGTCGCAAAGTACAATAAAAGCCAAAAATGCAGTGAATGAAATTTTACACTGGAATTTAAATAAAATATTTTAACTGGTTTCGGTTTTGTGGAGAGCTTATAACTAACAGAATAATGAAGTCATTAGTTTCGTTCTGTAGATACCTACATTAAATAGACAAATTTAACAACGCGTATTATTTCATCCAGTAATTCTTGACGCTTTACAGTGGTTAGTAAAAAAAATACTCAAGTATCTAATCACCTAAACATACTTCTCAATAGATTCAAGCTTCTACATAGCATTCGGCTTCTAATTATAAATTATCAATCAATTCAGCATAATTTAACTCTGATACTTAAACTAAACCTTAACACATACAAAGTTACATTATAACGATCTTGTCATGGCGCCACATAAACTATGGAACATATTTTATTGCTATTAGTTCCATCCACCAGTAACAAAACAAAGGAGCTTATTGTTACTGCTCGTTTAAAATTAGATACATTTCCATAAGTATTGTTATAAAATTACTTAGATGTTGTTATCAATTGTGGTAGGCTAAGTAAAGTCTGTAGGATATTTGAATAAATAGCACGATAAAGTTAAAAACGCTGTGGTTGCTATATACGTAGGTATTCTGAAAACCCAAAAAGATCTTGTGTTCATCAGTTAATAATGTTAACATAGAAGTGTAAGAAAAACATAGATCCGCAATATATACCTTTTTTATTTAATTTTAGGAATATCTTTTAAATTTGTTCAATATTGGAGGAGGAAATAGGCGAAAGCCAAACCTCGAATTATGATTTTTTACTAAGGAAATTCAGTAGGAGCTCTCTGCCCGCATTTCCTCTTAAGGTGTGAGTTCACCGCGTGGCCGCGACACGCGACCGAGACAGGAGACGCGCGACATTACTTGTCCTTAGGCTTTGTGTGGGAGTGAGATCGCGAGAAATAAGACCGCTAGCCGGTCTCGCTCACGGACGAGTCGCATATCCCGCTCGAAATGTCCGAAAAATTTGTCAATTATGCAATTAAATAACATTTTTATAATAATAATATAATATTTTCACATTTCCTGATATATGCCTAAAAGGCCTCTGCGAGATGACTTTGGGCCCTCGCACGCCTTTCTGTACTGTAGTACCGGGATCCCCAGGGTCCTAAGATTGTCAAAGTCATATATAATAATAATACCATATCATCGTATTCTTCTTCCTCCAATAGTAACTTGAGAACTTGGCTTTCCATTACAATATAGAATAGTAATTATCAAAAACATAGCTGACTTTAACGAGTAAAATCGACAATTGTTTGAGTGCAACACCTGTCGCGGTCTCGCCCACGAACACAAACCCCGAGACCGCGAGGCGGTCGCGCGCTTACCTCGCACCTTTAGGGACCTTCACATGGTGGCGTTCAAATGGATAAAATGCGAAGCATCCATGCTGTACTTGCAATTTCGCCTAGTAAACACCGCTTATATATACTATCTACACCGAGATATATATCGAATCGTGTCAAGCCGTCAGGATAGTAGCTTGTACAAGTCAAGGAGTAATGGTACTCATGATTATACATTTGCTGTAAAAAAATCATCTGCTATTTCATACAAAATGCGATGAAAATGTTTGAAACAGCTGAAATTTTTTTATGTTTCGGAATTGGTCTCAGAATAAAAGTTATTTGTTTTTTTTACAAATAAACCTGTACCTATATGTATCTATTATTTAAATAGTTTATGTATATATATCAAATATTAGTTTCTTGATTAACTTAAGTTCTTTACATACGTAGGTAGGCACTATTAATAAAACAATAGACTTACTATATCTACATAATAGATTGTCGGTGGATTAGAATAATCTACAACCATGGATTATCTGTACTATTGGACAATATACTTAATTGCTAGTACCTATTTATTTTGGTTGTTTTAAGGTTTTATTAGCTAAATTATCATAATATTTGATTACGATAATTATACGAAACAAAAAATAAACAAAATTAAGCGTGCAGCGTTATATGTGATAGAAATAAAACTACTTAAAAGCAAAGAATAAATAATTTAAAAACTGTTTTTTTAAAACAAGCTTTTTTCGTATTCTTCTTAGCAAAACTTTTTAATTTATATTTGATACCCATATCATGGCAGTGCACAAAAAAAACTAGTCCACCATCTTCGGCCGTCCACCATATTGGATTTAGAATAACGTCAATTATCTAACCATGCATTGTCATCCAAACTAAACGTGTATTCAAATTTTCATCTTAATCGGTGGAGAATAATTGCTTAAAAATTCAGTTGCAAGATTTGACCCGAACATACATACATACAAACATACATTGCAAGTTAATTAAAAGCTTGTAAAAAGAGGTTTAGTGATGGAGTAGGAAGGAGTTAATGTGTCTTTCTTCTTTCTCAAGTAACGAAATTAGCCCAACTTGACGCTTCCTTGAAATTTCTCTCTTAATTATTGTCGTTCAAATTATTATTGAATCGCCACCTAAAAAGTTTCACTTAAAAAACTCATACCGAAACGATCCGGTTAGACTTGTTGAATATTAGAAATTAATTGAATATTGTTTTAGTACGAATATGAAGGGTTAACGAGTATCAAACATGGCTGATCTCGTGAATGTATGTACTTAAAACAAACAGGTAGATATATAATAAAGAATCTTGAATCTTGATAAATAGTATCAAGTGCATTTGTGATAATACCGATCGATTCGATAAAGTCAAGCAAACGCCGCCTATAAAACAAAATGTTTCGATAAAATCGATTGTAAACGTCAAAATCAGCTGTTGAAGTGTTCAAGAGCTTTGACCTTCACTTTCACATGACTTGGCATAATTTCCAATCTATCATTTTAGGTATACAAGTAACAAACCATTCGAATGCATTGGTTGATAGGCAGTGCAATCCTATCAAGTACCTAGATAAGAAACCAATACAATTTTGTTCCATTTACTTTTATAGCGCCAGAATTATACAATAAAATATTTTTTTTTCCAGAAAACGAATTTACCCAGATATTAGACCTACCTAGATCGACTTTTCGGCCCCGAAAACTCCTTTATTGAAATTTTATCGAAATCGTAAGAGCCGTTTTCGAGAATGTGATTACAAATATAAATTATATAAATATTGCTCGTTTAATAGTACAGGAATAACTGAAAATCTCTCACTGTACCTATTCATCATTATGAACAAGTTTTACCATAGAAAGAAACCTGAAATAGGAAAATCAGCTGTTCCCTACAATATTAACTATTATTTTGTTAGTGATTTCACATTTGGTTCCATATTAAAAGAAAAATATCTATTTAGTCCGTCAGTTAGATAACCTAATAATATTCGACACGTAACTTTTCTTTTGCCACGTAAACAAAAAATTACGACGATACCGCATTATAAATATGGACGAACAGTACGGAAACTACCTACAAACGCTCGAAACGGCACACTCACACAAACATGCGCTTCGCATTTATACTGTGACGATACAGTGCATTGAAATATCATGTGACGTCACGGTGTGCTATAATTTATACTGGCAAAGTGACGTCACAAGCTCCCACTCCTGAACTAGGATGCGCTTTATCTTTGTATTTTTTATTTATTTCATAAAGCAAAAAATATGTGTCCAATATTATTTGATAATCTCACTGACGCAGTAAATAAAATTGTAATTTTACTACCCAGGAAACATCCCTATTGTAAGTAGAATAATGATTTCCCAAGAGATTTTTAGTTTTTTCAATTACACCTTGTATTTCACTCTCCTTTCTTCCTTGGCTTCGGTAGAAAAGCATCTCAAAGGCATATGAAACTCTCTTTACATTTATTCATAATTTTTGAAAGTGTCCTTAGAGTCTTATAATTAAGTAACAAAACCATAAGCGATTATTGCAACATGTAGGCGGATACTAAGTACTCGCTATAAATTCATTCAGAGTTACGTCACGCGGCATTAGTTATAATATTTAATAAAATTAGCCTTTGATGAGTTCTTTGGAAAATTACGCGCAAACACGTGATTTCTAAGCAAGCCATAACTTAACTGTCACAAATATGTCATTTAAGAAGAACACAGTCTCCAACGACCTTGAGGAAACAAAACGCGCACTCATTTCACACCCGCGTGACCCTAAATTAAGTAGATTTTTGTACTTTTGTTATATGACTTTAAAAAAAAAGCTTTATGTCAAACTGTAAATAATTAAATTGTCTTTGAGATGGTGAACATTTTATTAAAATACGCTCGACGTTATTGATGCGATTGTAGTTTTTTTGTCCGTGTTGGATATAACTTTACAAATTAATTACGCTACGAATTAAATACGAATAAAACTCAAAATGTTCATAAATCAAATTATTAAGAAAACGGTCTTAAGTAACGTCTATTTTTTCCAAAAAAATAACAATTAGCCGTTTAGACGTGATTCTCATTTTAAAATCAGCTAATGAGAGGTACCTGCGCCTTAAAGAAAACTTTAGAACAGCTAATCACAACAAATCGATACCATCCTGGAAAGACTGGTAGTCGTTTTGTAAGATTCTTTTAGGGAAAATACTGCACTTAACGTGTGTAGCAAAATGCTCATTACTATCTATTTTGTAGCATTCTTAACTAACAGTACAAAACCACAACCATTTGATTCTGGATGAAATCGAAGTGAATAACTACGCAGATCCAGTTCCAATAACGAGTCTTTACTCAAGTCACTAATATCCGCTGGTAAAACGTTTTGCATATAATCTTTCTACTTCGAGAAAGCTGGTGACGCTATCCATAAGCCAGCAGCGAGTGTAATCAATAGGTTCAAAAGGATTAAGTCCGTGCGTCGTCTAGCCATATGTTAGATCTAACCCAAACGGGGTTACGATTTTTAATACTGAATTGAATAGTCGGCTTTTTCACCCTTTAATTTAAAGGATTTCTAAAGGATTTTAATGAGACAATTTGGTTTACAATAGGTACCCGGCTCGTTATTGACATAAATTGATTTGTTATCAGGGATTACTCATGTTTGAAATATTCAACTACTTTGCGGAACTAATGACAATGACGTAGATATCAAATTCAAAATATTTTATTTTACATAAACACTGATGAACGATTGAAGTTGGGTGCAGGTTTCCATGGTCATGTCCTATGAAGAAGAGCGGAGACGAAACAATTTTTTTTTTTTTCATCCGCTTTAATGCCGAAAAACGGTAATTTTCTAAAGCATACCTACTCCTTAGTAATGGCAAGGTTAAAAAGTTCGAAAAAAAAAAATATTTATTATTGTTTTATGTACATTATTTCTTAAACATGTTTTTTTTCGTATAACAAATAGATTTGCTTTAAAAAAAATAGTTAGCAAAACGATATATTTCCAAAACGACTTGGATGTTTAAAAATATTTTTACACAGAAAAATTGATGGCTGTAATTTCTTCATAACTGACATAGCATATGTAAATCAAATAATGTTTTGCAAATAAATTTGTTCAAAAGGAGGTTCAATACTGACGTCTTGGCATCGAGAGGGCGCGCGGCCAGTACTGCGTTTACATTGGAGAGTATTATCACCTCAATAACAAATAATTTACTTTTACCATCTTATAGAGCCATAGGCTCAGCCAGTAGTAGTGAAAACACCAATAACTCCAAGTCAGCCACAAGAAACAGTCTTCGATATTAATATTTCTGAATGATATTACCTTGGGAGACCGACCGTCATGCAAACAAAGTTACGTTTTCGAGAATGTGATTACAAATATAAATTATATAAATATTGCTCGTTTAATAGTACAGGAATAACTGAAAATCTCTCACTGTACCTATTCATCATTATGAACAAGTTTTACCATAGAAAGAAACCTGAAATAGGAAAATCAGCTGTTCCCTACAATATTAACTATTATTTTGTTAGTGATTTCACATTTGGTTCCATATTAAAAGAAAAATATCTATTTAGTCCGTCAGTTAGATAACCTAATAATATTCGACACGTAACTTTTCTTTTGCCACGTAAACAAAAAATTACGACGATACCGCATTATAAATATGGACGAACAGTACGGAAACTACCTACAAACGCTCGAAACGGCACACTCACACAAACATGCGCTTCGCATTTATACTGTGACGATACAGTGCATTGAAATATCATGTGACGTCACGGTGTGCTATAATTTATACTGGCAAAGTGACGTCACAAGCTCCCACTCCTGAACTAGGATGCGCTTTATCTTTGTATTTTTTATTTATTTCATAAAGCAAAAAATATGTGTCCAATATTATTTGATAATCTCACTGACGCAGTAAATAAAATTGTAATTTTACTACCCAGGAAACATCCCTATTGTAAGTAGAATAATGATTTCCCAAGAGATTTTTAGTTTTTTCAATTACACCTTGTATTTCACTCTCCTTTCTTCCTTGGCTTCGGTAGAAAAGCATCTCAAAGGCATATGAAACTCTCTTTACATTTATTCATAATTGTTGAAAGTGTCCTTAGAGTCTTATAATTAAGTAACAAAACCATAAGCGACTATTGCAACATGTAGGCGGATACTAAGTACTCGCTATAAATTCATTCAGAGTTACGTCACGCGGCATTAGTTATAATATTTAATAAAATTAGCCTTTGATGAGTTCTTTGGAAAATTACGCGCAAACACGTGATTTCTAAGCAAGCCATAACTTAACTGTCACAAATATGTCATTTAAGAAGAACACAGTCGCCAACGACCTTGAGGGAACAAAACGCGCACTCATTTCACACCCGCGTGACCCTAAATTAAGTAGATTTTTGTACTTTTGTTGTATGACTTTAAAAAAAAAGCTTTGTGTTAAACTGTAAATAATTAAATTGTCTTTGAGATGGTGAACATTTCATTAAAATACGCTCGACGTTATTGATGCGATTGTAGTTTTTTTGTCCGTGTTGGATATAACTTTACAAATTAATTACGCTACGAATTAAATACGAATAAAACTCAAAATGTTCATAAATCAAATTATTAAGAAAACGGTCTTAAGTAACGTATATTTTTTCCAAAAAAATAACAATTAGCCGTTTAGACGTGATTCTCATTTTAAAATCAGCTAATGAGAGGTACCTGCGCCTTAAAGAAAACTTTAGAACAGCTAATCACAACAAATCGATACCATCCTGGAAAGACTGGTAGTCGTTTTGTAAGATTCTTTTAGGGAAAATACTGCACTTAACGTGTGTAGCAAAATGCTCATTACTATCTATTTTGTAGCATTCTTAACTAATAGTACAAAACCACAACCATTTGATTCTGGATGAAATCGAAGTGAATAACTACGCAGATCCAGTTCCAATAACGAGTCTTTACTCAAGTCACTAATATTCGCTGGTAAAACGTTTTGCATATAATCTTTCTACGTCGAGAAAGCTGGTGACGCTATCCATAAGACAGCAGCGAGTGTAATCAATAGGTTCAAAAGGATTAAGTCCGTGCGTCGTCTAGCCATATGTTAGATCTAACCCAAACGGGGTTACGATTTTTAATACTGAATTGAATAGTCGGCTTTTTCACCCTTTAATTTAAAGGATTTCTAAAGGATTTTAATGAGACAATTTGGTTTACAATAGGTACCCGGCTCGTTATTGACATAAATTGATTTGTTATCAGGGATTACTCATGTTTGAAATATTCAACTACTTCGCGGAACTAATGACAATGACGTAGATATCAAATTCAAAATATTTTATTTTACATAAACACTGATGAACGATTGAAGTTGGGTGCAGGTTTCCATGGTCATGTCCTATGAAGGAGAGCGGAGACGAAACAATTTTGTTTTTTTTTCATCCGCTTTAATGCCGAAAAACGGTAATTTTCTAAAGCATACCTACTCCTTAGTAATGGCAAGGTTAAAAAGTTCGAAAAAATATATATTTATTATTGTTTTATGTACATTATTTCTTAAACATGTTTTTTGTCTTATAACAAATAGATTTGTTTTAAAAAAAATAGTTAGCAAAACGATATATTTCCAAAACGACTTGGATGTTTAAAAATATTTTTACACAGAAAAATTGATGGCTGTAATTTCTTCATAACTGACATAGCATATGTAAATCAAATAATGTTTTGCAAATAAATTTGTTCAAAAGGAGGTTCAATACTGACGTCTTGGCATCGAGAGGGCGCGCGCCCAGTACTGCGTTTACATTGGAGAGTATATATCACCTCAATAACAAATAATTTACTTTTACCATCTTATAGAGCCATAGGCTCAGCCAGTAGTAGTGAAAACACCAATAACTCCAAGTCAGCCACAAGAAACAGTCTTCGATATTAATATTTCTGAATGATATTACCTTGGGAGACCGACCGTCATGCAAACAAAGTTACGTATCTCTAAACGGAAAAGGAATATTAATTACAAAGGAAAAGTACGAAGTTACTGTCTGTTTCTCATTATTGTCCACTGAGTCTAAACATTTATGTCCCGTCATACCACTAATCATCGTTAGAAAATCGTGGGTTGATTCAATTAAGGCCCAGCCAAATCTTCGGCTCAGTTTTTTGATCCGTAGTTAAATCAACAAATGGTTTTAAATATGCTATCCAATGGTTTCAAATTTGGGTAAAACGTGCTTTTTTCGTCAATTGTTAGCCGTGTTCAGACTATGTTTAGTAACAATACGTTCGTTTCCAAATAGGACACTTCTAGATTTCACCAATAATCGCAAATGGGTTACATGGCCCTATTTTATTGTGAACACAATTTTTTGCTTTCTTATTGTTCACTACTGTCTCAGTAGCATTGCCATCCCACGTGGCAATGCTGTCAGTCTTTTGAGCACATTTTTCTATTGACAGCGATGCTGGCGAATTATGGCCAAGGAGCTCTTCCGCCCTTCTTAAAAACATACTTATACAGATTCTTATTTATTCCACATATATATAATATACATGTTTAAATATTGAGATATAAAGCATACCATCTAATACTTGATTTTATTAAGTATATTGTAATAAGCACTGACATATTGATATAAATAAATATTATAATAGTCCTAGAAGCACTACGATAAAAAAAAACCTGTCAAAGTAGCAAAACCATTAATTGTCTGATATAGGCCCCCGTCCTCTTTTCCGTTGATGTCACAGAACCAGCCTTAAATGATTTTATCTCATAAGATGCGTACTGTTTCTAACACAAGAAACATCAGTTAGTTCTATTCAGATACATCAACCTATAGGAAGGACATAGCAGGAGTCACCTCGACCTCATTACCAATGATAATATCCAACGATAATATTCGTTTTACACATATACAAATATATGCGTAAATAAATACGTTATCGTAAATAAAATTGACACTTGTTTGTGAAATTGTATTGTTGAGATTGTCATATCCGTTGTGATCCAATTGGCATGGATAGGACGAACCGGCAGTGCTTCGAGCAAGTGGCTTGGTCGTCAGTGTCCCGCTAGTAGTGTCATCACTTACCTAAACGACAGGACGCCTCACGGCCTCATGGCAGTAGCTACGCTCGATTAATTGTTGTTTAACAGACTATGAATATCTCGAACTGAATGTAGTTCGCCCTAGTGACAGTGAATTAATCCGGAGCAAGATGGTCTGTATTACTCTTATTGTGTTCCTTTTTGTGATATTTTATACCTACATAATTGTGTCGTGGACCATACGGAGCGGGTCTTCCAATCGGGAATCGTCGCGAGTAAATAGTGAAGTATCTGTATTTTAATTGATACAATTGGTGTGTGACATGTAAACAATAACCATAGACTGCTGTTTAGTCGATTTGTTTCTTTAGACGAGGTCTACTAAGTACATATTGTAAAGCATGTGATATAAAAAACTTTTTACAAAAAAATATTACCGATTTCCAAATAAGAAAACTACAAAGTGAAAAATAACTTTATTTTTGGAAGTCGGTGTCTTTTGTAGGTACCATTTTTTGCGTTATTGACACCGACTTCCAAAAATAAAGTTATTTTTCACTTTTTAGTTTTCTTATTTGGAAGTCGGTAGTATTTTTTTTGTAAAAAAATATTTTATATTTTTCACTTTTTAGTTGTACCCGAATATCATGAAACTTGAACAAAACCGGTGTAATGAGAGATCTGCGTACCCCTTAAGAGCGTACTGGCGTGATGTTATGTTATGAAATGGTATAATCAATAAACAGACATGCGATTGCAGCAATCCCGAGAGATATGCCGTTATTTATTGAAGAGTTTTGTCGTATATCTTCGAAGCCCTTCATCAGATCTTTACCAAATTAAAATGAGACCAATTTCGAAAAATACTCTTTCAAACAAAAAACATAATTCAAATTCGGTCCACAATTGACGGAGATATCGGTGAACATACACAAAAAAAAAAAAAAAAACAAACATAAAGTCGAACATAGAACCTCCTTCTTTTTAGTAACTCGGTTAAAAAATAAAAAACAATAGAATATAACTTATTCAGTGAAAATTAAAATTGTAAAAAGTGTCGTACCAGAATCCGCCTGTTATACCGATAGTTACCGATTGTAATGCGACAGGTTGTCCGTACACTTTTTATTGTAAAATTTCATTGATTATTCTACCCAGAGTTTTTACGATTTAACAGATCAACGATATTTCGTTATTACATACATGTACCTATTAACATTAATTTACTACACATAATTATAAAACTTCCGAAAATAATTCTCTAAATGTTGGTGAATAAAGTAACTATATATTAGAATGTCACCGTAATCTGATCTAATCATTTGTAGTCATGTATTATGAAGAAAGTCTTAACTAATTAAAGACCAGACATCCGCGCTGTATTTTCCGACCCTACAAGGATCTATTTATTCTGTGTTGTACGATCATCGAGTTAGTAGTAGTCATGTTATATTGCATTTCGCGTCTCGTGTAAAAGCTTTTATCACATTTTACTTGGAACCTGATACGGGCCAGACTCCCTTGAGTACGATCCCGTTGCGACTTCTAATATAACTATGTGGGCCTATAAAAGGATATTTCTTTAGTCCTCCCTAAGGGACATCAACATGTTTTCTATCTTTTTATGTATTTGATTTTTATTGAGAAAAAACGACCATCGTCACTGATTTTGTTGTTACAAGGATAACCATATTCATTGGTGATCTAAAGAGGTTTATTCTTACTGCAATTTAATACACAAGATGATTTTTATTTCGCTGGCAATATTTCAGAGCGTGAAAGTAGTCCTCAATATGAACAACTTACACAATGGGACCAACCCTGACAACATTAGTACACTAGACTGCATTTTTAGGGTTCCGTACCCGAAGGGCCCAATCGGAGGCCTATTGCTGTCACTCACGTGTCTGTCTGTCTATCCGTCGTCTGTCGCACAATTTTGTTGCGAATAATTTTTTAACTTCCCATTGTCCTATGAACTTGAAATTGGTTGATAATGTTTATTTTTTATACTAATAATAATTGTTAATGATATTATTAATATAAATGTATTTTTTATATGTAAAGAACAAACTTAAAAACTACTGAATCGATTTCAAAAATTCTTTCACCGTTGGGAAGCTACACTATCCCCGAGTGACAAATGCTACTTTTTACCCATGTATTCCCACGGAAACGGGAACTACGCGGATGAGGCCAGGCGTTCGCTAGTTACGTTTACTTACTTAATTTTACAAAAAAATACTATTATATTGACAAACCCGATTTTTTCTTTGGTGCGGAACCCCAAATGTGCGAAGCCCGACACGCACTTTGCCTGTTTTTTTTTATATTTCAGACTTAATCCTACTTTAAAAGTGGTTATTATTCATGGGTACTTTCACGTCCAAAATGATTCCCAATGAAAGAAAAGTACGTGTTTCTGTATAATGAAATATTGGGCGAGTCAATTTTATTTGTCACTAGCTGACCCGGCGAACTTTGTTCCGCCTAACAGTCGATCGTGGTGGTGCAACATTACTTTATTTTTCTAAAATAAAAGAATTTTCTAAAATAAACGTCGCCTAAGTTACTCCTTATTACATCAGCTACCTGCCAATAAAAGTCCCATCAAAATCGGTCCAGCCATTTCAGAGATTAGCCGGAACAAACAGACAGACAGACAGACAAAAATTGAAAAAAATATTATTTTGGTGTATGTACCGTATATATTCATAAACATGTAGTAAAAAACGGTTATTTCAATATTACAAACAGACACTCCCATTTTATTTATATGTATTTTTCAAAGACAGGCTGCCATATAAATGCTTGTTAGAAGCAATTAGTTTTATTTCAAGGAAAAAAAACTAAATTTTGGAAAAATTAAAAAAATCATTTAAAAAAAAGTACTTACTATGTTATTCATAATTGTAAGTTTTAATAACCATCTTTTGAGTCATGGATACTCAAATAAAGAGAAATTCTATTCTATTCTATTCCCAAATTCAATTCGCTACCCCGAATTCTCAGAAGTACGCAATTTAATCAAGTAACAATACAATTGCTAGCTACTTTTCCCTTATACTATTTAACTGTTTTCCCCAAAGTAATACATAGGTTAATATTTGAAAGATTATTATTGTTAGCCAAGGAAAAATAACAAATAATATGACCAATGGACGTAGGAATAAGAGCGTATGTACTTATCAGGTACAAAATGTAGCAATTGTTAAGTATTTTCGTATTTATATGCATTTATTTATAAAAATCAATGTACAATGGGGAACAATTGCCATATAAATAATTTAAATAGGACACATTCAAAGATAATGAAACCTTTGTCTGTAAACTTATATAGAAAAAAATACTTATATATTAACTTATATACTGTTATTTGCATGGTTACTGAAAGTCCGATTTTGGATGTTATTTTATATGAATTGTAAGTGACAGTGCTGTTGGTGTGCTTATTATAAATAAATAGTGAAGTTTGATCGCAAGTGACAACTATAGTAAACTGGTTAGTAAAATAAGTAGTTATAAATTTTGACATTATGTTTATTTATTGATCTCAGTATTTACGCAGGCAAGGGTTAAGATTATTTTAATTCAAACATCATTATCATCAGCCTTTTAAAGTTTCCACTCCTGAGACACAGGCGTCCTCTCTGTGAGAGGGAAAGGCCCTAATCCACCATGCGGGCCCAGTGCGGGAAGTTGTTTATTGTTATTGATAGGCTCGCGCATGACCACTATCTCACCTGATGGTAAGCGGTGATGTGGTCGACGATGCAGCACGCTTACCAAGAGGAAGCCTATTCACTCTTGACTTAAAGACTCCCAGATTGTAGATGTCACATTTCTTCGAATTTCTGATTCTAGGACATACCGGTTTCCTCACTATTTTTTCCTTCACCATTTTGAGAGCAGTGGTGATGAAATAATTTACACAAAGTAAAACGCCTGCCTGCCTCTCATATTTTCAACATGGCTAGGAATAATAAAACTACATTAATTCATAATAATACCTAGAAGTAGTTTAAGGCGATATATACGCCCCAATGTAAACGCAGTACTGGCTGTGCACCCGCTCGGAACCGAAATATCAATATTGAACTTCCTTTTGAACAGTTTTGTTTGCAAAATATTATTTGATTTACATATTCTATTTCAGTTATGAAGAAATTTCAGCCATCAATTTTTCTGTGTAAAAATATTTTTTAAATCCAAGTAGTTTTAAAGGAGTACCCATAGATGCGAAAAATATCGTGTTGCTATTTTTTTTTTAAAGCAAAACTATTTGTTATACGAAAAAACCATGTTTAAAAAATAATTTACATGAAACAATTATAAATATATATTTTTTTTCAAACCTTTTAGTCTAGCCGTTACCAAGGAATATGCTTTAGAAAGATACCGTTTTACGGCACTAAAGCGGATGTAGGCCCTTAATAACACCGATCGATTGAGTACTGACGCCTTTAATACCAATATAATTTCAATAAAACAGGTGATTGATAATATAATTTATGCCCAAATACTATTTATTGATACTTTAACGTCAAACATAGTAACACGTCACCTATCGCGAGTAATTATTTGATTAAGTATTATTATATTACAGAAATACTAATAAAACTAAGGCGTTATACAAATTCCTTGTAATTTATGGGTTTAACAGATTAGCAGGTTGGCATTGCCGTTAGCAGAGACAATTACTTTTAATGAACATTTAGTTGCAACGGTACATTTCTAATGCTTATTTATTGAAAATATTTGATTTTGTCACTGTGAGGATGAGATGTTTACTAATCGTGATGTTAGAGTTATCCGCTGCCCTCAAGCCAGTACAGTGCTAATCATCTTGATGGTATGGTAAACACACTGGAAGACAGGCCTTTGTTGATGGCCTTCTGTCACATGAAAGAGATTAGTGCCATAATGTTCACATTGGCATTATCAACACAAACGGTTACTTACTCAGCAAATGAATACCTATTCATCGCTGATAGATTTTGTATTTAAAGTTATGCTGACTAATTATTATGGCGCCCCTTTCGCAATTTTACGATCATCCATTTTAGAAATGATTTTAATACTCAGGTAATTCGCTGACAACTTTAATTAGCAGTAGGCTAGATATTAATTGACCGAAAAAACAACGGAAAATCAAATCACTTAACATGAGGTTTGACAACATAATTAAGTACCCAATGTACCCCTCCAACCTTTCAAAATCCACAGAGGTAAACCGTCATACACAAATCTGTACTGGAAAAACGTAGATTTGTTGAAGGATTTTGGGGTTTCCTTGCCTTTGTCATTCTTTGTTATGATGTTTTTGTGTTCCTTAGAAAAAAAAACAATCTAGTTAAAATAGAGGATCGCCTTTATTATAAATGTATCCTCTAGTAGTCACTATGGTCTTGAAGCGATATCATAATGGTACAATTAACAAATCTGTCATACGAATTTTTGTTATGCTTCAGTAGAAGCCCACAGGAAATGCTGCGGTCATATTCTTTTAGTTGCAAATAAGGTTGTTTCGAAACAACACGATTATTGCAATTACATCAATACAAACATTTCTGGTGAACAGATTATGCTAAGATATTGTTTTTGCACAAGTAACTTATTCACACGGCGTACAAATTTTATACGACTTGCATATTGGCAATAACTCGTGTGTTATTTGAAAGAATGACCACAATATAAGTATTTACTGCTCCTTTAACGAGCCATTAGCGAAAAAAAGCGCCTTTGTTTCCATTCAGACTGATGATGTTTTGATGATGTTTGAAAACTCATAACTTGTATCTTGGCGTTATTTTCAGGGGCTGAATGCAGCATCACGTCTTAAGCATATAATTATTTTAATACAAATTTAGAGATCATCTCGAAACAAATATTTTTATCTATGAAGAACAAGCTCTCGAGACCAGATGACCTACATAGATATGAATAAAAGAACAGGAAATTTTCCAGTCATACGATCAAGACTCTATTACTAGACCTGTTACTTGTACCTATAGTAATCTCTCAACCGTGACGATGGCGTCGTTTCCTAAACCGTTTTGCAGTGTTATGAATAGCTCGAAGTGAATAGGTGCCTAGGGTGAAAAAAACTGGACCCTGGTAGATTCATTGAGATAGACAACTACGTCCGTCAATGACTAAGGAAAATATATCAAGTAACTTCTTACGATTTGTATTCAACGCAGGAAACTCATAAACGATATTCATAAAAATAAGCCTGAATACTTGACCTCGACGACCTACAGCGTCCAGAGCCAAGGGCCGGCCGGCCGCTCACGATGTCTCATGGCTAGTCAACAGAGGCCATTGTCCTTTACCTTCTAATTAAGATCTCATAACACTACGTCACTACGATGATTGGGTGAGCAATCCGTTTAATTGTTTGGAGCGATAAGCGTAAGGAGAGCGCGTGTCGTCGCATACGTCCATATCAACATGATTGGAAACTCGTGGTCGCCTTCATGTGAGTGATCATGTGACTGTGATGAGTCCACTTAAGCAAATAAACGCCGCTGCTGACACCACGACCGCTGTCGCTACCACCCGCCGACAATTAACTTAAGCCACATTCACCTAAATAATTCAATGGGACGTGTTGACGATGCTAACCTTATCTACGCCAGCCGTCACTAGTGCACGACTTTGGTAATCATTCGCGTGATTTCATTACTCAAAGAATGTGTATGGATTTGCTAATCCGTAGATATACCGAGTGGGAAACAAATCGAGGATCAGACGAAACAGGATGATAGTTGATATTTGCAGTAGGTCCTAAAGGGACGTTTTTTTTTTACTGCGAATAACTCCAACTGTCGTCCAGTTTCGTTAGATCCACGTTTTTTTTGCCCACTCTGTTATAAAAAGTACAATAATAATACTATATATTGGCGTATGTTATCATCCTTGTGACTTGAGGTAAACACAAATGTCTGTAAAACAAATACAGATGTTTTGTTTTTGCTTCAAAATTTTACACAACTAATGGTGGAATGCTACGGATTTTGTTTTCGTGGATATTTCCTTGGCAACAAATAATCATGATGATACAAAGATTTATAGAACTTACAGGCACAGATTTATCTCGAAATAGATTTAGTCTGATTATTTAATCTAACAAGTCTGGTAGATCTGATTTTTACACAAAATGTGCCACTTGTTAACTACTGATTGCCGAATAACTTTTTTTGCTGTTCACATGATTGAAACAATCTTGCGAAATGTAATGCCTGAAGGTTATGTATTTGTTTGATCTTTTTATCTTTCTTTAAGAGCAAATCAAGATTTTATCTTGATGCTAGTATCCGGGTCCAGATGTTCTATATACTTGGACTTACCTATTAATGCTTTAGTTAACACATTCTTAGAATGCTAACTAACGGAAATGCAAAGCCCTCCTCGAAGCTTTTAATTACCATTCGAATTGCCTCATCAGTGGCAAGAATTAACGTCTGTAAAGTCCTAAATACAACCGATTATGGCAACACAACTGTACACCTATGTGCTAAAATTGTGTAAATGGTGAACATAAGCACTAAACTAATCTTTACAACCTTGAAATATTTCGTAAGTTAAGGTTGTTAAGGATTAATTTCTTCTTTTCGACATTTTTTTAGACTAAAAATAGATAATTTTGTAAAGAGGAAAGATTGAATACCTGAGTAAACTTAGATCTATTAATTGCCATGGATATTAACCCCGTGAAATGCAGCATTTCCCAGCACAACGTTGGTGAAATCCGTAGATTATCATTCTAAAGCTAACACAGAATGGCTCAAATATATTTACACATTTTATATATGTATATAAAATGTGTATTTTACAAATAGACCCCGTAGATAAGTAGAGCACAAAGGCACAATTATCACCTGTTTCCGAAAATACACTTAGATACAAATATAAGGGTATAAAAAGCAGTAACGCCTCTGAATATTTAGTCCATAACGAGCCCATAGTGTTCACCTATCGCCATCCTCGCTCCGACTGACCGATTGCAGTACAATAACATTTAATAGTGCATCATTTAGCGCACAAGTGCATTATATCAACAGTGCACCGGCTGCGAAGAATAAGAACTAATTGGAGAGCATATCAGCATAAAACACTAGAATAATGTAAACAATATGCACCTCTAATATCCTCTATTTACAATAATGTAAAACATTCGTGATGAAACAAGTGATTAGCGTCATCGAGTATACTCTGTCCTCAGTGTTGAGCCACCATCACTTAGAACTTATCTGCTAAGTCGCCGGAGGCTTCTTTGCTGGAACCCTGAAGCTGAAACATTCAGTCGCGCGATTGTTCAGTCCAGTGTCAGACATTGACCGACGCGCGCGCAGCTTTTCATCCGATAATCGCGCGCTTTCTTAAGTTATCCTATCGGAACATAGATATCAACAACAACATGCATCGGACTAAACGGCGATAGTTATTGGGTGTGTGAAAATTACTATTTTACTGTTGTAATCTAATTTTGGATTACTTTATTAATAATTTTGGTGTAATTTGATTCGTTGGTAGCATAAATTTAAAAGATACTATCTTTTTAATCATGTATGAGGAGATTACGAATAGTACGTAAATATTGTGTGTTTTTCTTTCATTCATGAATAGTTTTTGGCATGCCAATAACCTACAAATTTTCACAATCTAAAGCTTTTGCTTCCAAATGCTTTTGTAAATATCATCAATCCAGCAACAACGCATAATATAAATAACAAAAGTTCTTTGCTTCTATATTTTAAATGCAACAGAACAGGATGCCCTTGTAATTCGAGGCATTTAAAAATACAGTTACACAGATGTAGTATTTTTTTAATTCACACTCACTGGAGCTATTTTTCGGGATAAAGAGTACCTATGACTTCCTAGTACTACCAGAAATAACCTTTTGCAAACAAAGAACCAATATAACCTCTTTATAATATTAGTTAAGATGGATATTTTCTTTGTCTTCCAATTGAATATTTGTTCAAGTGTGCAGAGCGATGGCAACACTGAACATAATTATCTTAAGTCTAGCAAACTAAAGGAGGGACTGAAAAATCGCGGTAAATTTAAAAAAACATCATCATAGCAACCCCAACACTAGTATGAAATATCTGGAATAACCTAATTTGTTACTTTAGAATTATTTATTTTAATTAGTCTGATAAAAATACTATAGGAACTTTAGGTATGTAATACTTTAAATATTATGTATAAATCTGAATAAAAAAACAATGGTAATCTATAATAATTTTAGGATTACCATAATCAAAGTCTGAATCTAAGACTTCCGTGTGAAAATATTCATGAGAGTCACTGTTTCCTACATTAATAAAGAAACTTTCTAAATTATTTTCTGTAATTCTATCCTTTTCTTTATATTTATTTTCAACATGTATGACATGATCAGTCATTTTCTTCCACTCCTCTGCTAGGTATTTCATCCAAGTAATGGTTCTGGGTTCGTATCCTATCTTCCTGCTCTAAATCCGTAAGTTTTTCAATTGTTTTCACTATCTCATCAACCCCTGCTACAGCCTCCAGATTTTCAGTAAAAGAAATGCAAAAAATGCAACACTTATTATGGTATGATAAATAACCATAATGCATTATTATTAAGGTGTATAACTTATTATTAAATGAATGTGAATCAAAATAGAGAAAAAGTTTTTACAAAAAGATAATTATTGATTACTAACTAAAACAAAGTAGTATCAACTTATTAGCCTCATACTGACTTATGAAATCTAACACCACATCTAAAAAATCTTGTTTTTGTTTGAATTCGGCGTCTTTCTCCTGTTGTTTATCTTGATATTTAGACATCGTGCGAAACAACATCTCCCGTAATCCACTTTTAATTGTTTTATTCACTTTTCACTTAAAAATGCTATTATCAAGACAACAACAAATCACCAACAACGCGCCATCTTGTTTTGGAAAATTGAGATTGCCATACAAAAAGTTTGCAAATAATTCGAATGTTTACTTTCGTTTGCCAGACTCTAGAACATTTATAGAATGTCTAAACGTCGGTAACTCAAATAATTAAACGATATAATTTATGTTTTTGTTTTTATGCGTATTCTAGTGCAAAAATCCTGCATGGTTGTTAATCAGATTTGCTCTTTGTGGTTTTCCTTTCTCCCGTTGTCCGTAGATATAGATGCTTCATCATCATATTTCGGGAGATAACTGTTATTTGTAACTGGGTAGTCAGACGCGTGCGTGCTCTCAATACAAAAATGGGACCTCGTAAACGGTACCTACGAGTATTTTTCTTGTTTATAATCTCGAGAAAACTTCTATTCAACTTCGTTAATGTAATTCTTAATGGCTCATTTTGATTTTTCCAGGTTCGTAAGACGAGCATCCGAATGACTGCTATAAAGGAGTATCCTTTCGACTTGAGTGATTTGCAAAATCAACCTCCGAGTGCTGTCGGCGGCGACCCACCACGGCCTGCGCAGACTACCAACCCCCCCAACCCTCCTTCGGCCATCAAACCACGCGTCTCAGTGCCCTCTCTTGACGGAAAGAGAAAAGTGTCCATAATGGCCGACGAATCGAGCAAGGATCGGGAAAATTTACCATCAGACAGGTATGTGGCTTACTAATCCAAGTTAAAACGCTCAAAAGGTAAGTTTACACTACGATTGAATACACGGTACACTCAGTGTAACCGAGTGTTACGTTGTATTTAGATTACGACATAAATTGCTGACAGATATTCATGTCTGTTCACACTCTTATGGAATTTGTGTATTCGAGTAGTGTCCGTTTATAAATGTACGGAATTTGTGTCCGAGCTTTTCATACGCAAAACTCCAGTTGGCTTTCGGTCAGCACGGATAAACGTCTTAATAAACGTTCTTAATCTGTTTCTCTTCACCAAATGATTTTTTTTTAATGCAAATGCTTGCCATGTGGATAAAAATACCAAAATGACTTGGTGACCGTGGAACCACCTCTGAAGTATGACCTAACAAACAAAAAAAAATCATCAAAATCAATTCATAATTGGCGGAGTAATCGCGTAACAACCATACAAAAACATACAGTCGAATTGAGCACCTCTTCCTTTATTGAAGTCGGTTGAATACAAGATACGAGGATGCGATCGTCAAGATCGTCTATCACTCCAGAGGCCCTGATACATAGGCGGACTTAATGCAGCAAGGCATTCTCTACCAGTCAACCTTTGGATTAAAAAGGACACAATAGTGGTAGGAGTATAAAATACGAACAATAATTAAATTCGGATATTAATAAACTTTCTAACTAATAAAATACATAAATAATTACAACATTTAGATTTTTCTGCTTATTTCTGGCGCGGTAGTTTTAACCTTTTCTGCTAAACTTTCGCGCACCGCCTGCTTTTTTACTCTATTTTTATAATCCCTGGATGATACATTCCAAAGCTTAGGTAGCCCTTTTACAAAAAGGATAAGGTTATTTCTAGTCTCCTTGCTCCACGTCAAACCCAATAATAATAATTGTGAAACGATGACGGACAAACAGATGGATAGACGGCTCACGGACACGTGAGTGAGAGCAATAGGGCTCCATTTAGACCCTTCGGATACGAAACCTTAAAAGAGATAGATTCTCTACGTAAGTGAAGCCGCGGAAGAAATTTGGCCATATAATGAGTAAAGTAGGCATTTTTTTACTAACATTCAGATACTCCGCCGTAGACCCTTAACGATCATGTTTAGCTTTCTACGCTTTTTTTACTTTCAAACGCGGTGCGGTATATTGAAAAAGTCGGACATGTTCGAAAACTCTTCAACCACACTAGACACTCGGACACAACTTGTTCACACAGCCATTGATGCGACACTAGTCACTAATAATCATGTCACAATACGTTTCGCAATTAAAGACACTCGCGTTCATACAGAGACACTCGGTTTATACACTGAGTGTACCGTGTATAATGTCGTAGTCTAAACTTACCTTAACCAATTAATACTTGCAATGCGACAATGAAATGTTTAATGTCATATTTACAATGGCTGTAATGGGCTTTTTCATGTCTCCATTCTTCTTCTCCATTCATTCTGCGTTAATCAAAACTTTGTTACCTTAGACTGTTATGCTCAAATAATATTTTTACTTAATCTTGCACTGTTCTGGAGTCGGAAGGCAGATTGGAATCTGTCCTGTAGACTAGTATTTTTAAACAAAACATATTTTTCATCCTATCTATTCGAAAAGAGGCGAAGGGTTCCTCGATAAATGCAAGCAAAACGGCGCACTTAGTGACAGTGAAAATTACTTTTGAATTTGGAATACTATTTTATTAAAAAGTTTACCTTACCAACGATGAGTTGCCAGCCTCTCGGTTTTCTATCGGTTATGTGCGATGTGTGCGATGGAACTGCACAATTTGATTCCGCCTAGCCCTTTCCATCATCGGACTACAAGACGTACGGCAATGCACCATCGGTACATGGTGGATATTCTACCCATACGCACAAAACGTTATACTTTCATTGTGCGTACAGCAAAGGAGTGCAATTCCGTTGGGGGTTAAAACAACCTTTAGAGGTCGTAGTATCAGTTTTACGTTAGTGAATGTGTGTACGTCATTGCTGAAACCGGCAGGCTTATTTACATATCTTGCAAGAGCAAAACCATAGCAATTATTGCGCAATAATTGCTCTCCAACCGCGAATCCAAATTATGTACCAGCGATAGCCACACCATAGCAATTTTTCGACAATTGCAGATATAATTGTTCCATAGAGGCATCTATGGAACAATTTGTTAACTAAAATGTTAATTTCAACGCAGGGTGATTGCGATTATGGCGAACAAATTTGGCTGTCATTTTGTGATTACTTTTTCTCTTGTTGTTTGTCGATTGCCAACCGCTCCCAAATTGCTAAGTACAGAAGTTTTGGAGTCTCTGGCGGTTTTTTTTTTAAACTATTGCCTTTGACATAAAGCAAGCGATAAGCAAATAATCAGTTATGTAATCCCGAAGTTTATGACATATAGCGATCGATCGCGCAATGATTGCTGTTTCATACGTAGTAAGCCTACTGAAACAAGATTTTCAGTGTTCCGCATTCAATTTCAGACGATATCTGAACGAAACGACACCTTCCATCTCACTCTATCTCTCTTCTCTCTCTCTCTCTCTCTTTCTTCTTTCATCTTCTTTCTTTCTTGTTCTCCTGTGCGGTTCACAAATAAATATTTTTCTTTCTCTTTCTCTCTTTATTTTAATGAATACAAATAAATAAAAAATAGATACATTTTAATACTTTATTACATTATTTATTAGGGCTGTGAATGGAACAGGAAAACTATGCGGATATATTGAGAAATAACTTTATCTAATCAGTGCTAATAAACTCTGCTACCCTGTTTATCTGTCCATGTATTGATTTCTTGTACATATAAATTACTATAAATAAAACAAAAAAATATTAGAAAAGTCGGGTTTTTGATTCATAAATTAACTTTTTTTATTTATTTACAACATTTTAGTTTTATTTTTTTTCGAATTTCTTTTAATCATATTAATGTTATTTATTTTTGTAATCTCCTCTTAAAACCCTTCATTTTGATACCCCACAGGATGGGTAGGCTAGAAATAAAATTGGAATCCACACAACACGGCGCCCAAAAGCCGCCGTTTATTATTTTTAACGTCACTTATTTAAGAATACTTGGGCGGTCAAGAAGCATCTAACGATGTCTTAATTAAATAAATCCGTCTAGCGGTTTGAAAGATATGAGGTAATAAAGAATATTACATACAAGTTACGCGCGAAAAAGATAACCCTTTCCTTGCAGCCTGGTGAAAACCGGCCAAGTGCAAGTCGGAATCGCTCAGAAAGAGTTCCGTACCATTATCGAAAAAAACGGCATAAAATCACGTTTGTGGGAAGCCCCACTTAAATATTTATTTTATTCTGTTTTTATAGTATTTGTTGTTATAGCAGTTACAGAAATACATCATCTGTGAAAATTTCAACCGTCTAGCTACGGTTCATGAGATAGCCTGGTGACAAACAGACAGACAGACGGACAGTGGAGTCTTAGTAATAGGGTCCCGTTTTTATCCTTTGGGTACGGACCCTTGCTATAAAACAACTACAAATATGTTTGTTGTTTTAACAGCACACATTTGTATTTAATGAAAATTACACTACATTCCATAGGAGACTATTTTTGCATCCTTCATTCATCATTATAAGTAACTTTCCTGATAGCTCGACGCGATTCGATTTATATTACACCGATAAGTCATTTATAAGCAGTGGTGTTCCGTACCCGAAGGGTTCAAATGAAACACTATTGCTGTCACTCACGTGACCGTCTGTATGTCAGTCTGTCCGACAGTTCGTCTGTCCGTTGTCTGTCACACGGGTTTTCCAGCCAAACAGTTCGAGCTACAGTCTTGAAATGTTCAAAGTGTAATTATCTTGTTGACCTAAAGCCATACAATTTGTCAAAAAATAGTTTTATATGTTTTTAAAGGCCTAGCCTGACAAGTGGGGTATCGTTGTAGAACTCGTTGAGCAGATAAAACTCTGTTTTCTTTTATAAAAAATATTGGAACACAAAGGAATGAGAAGCCACCAAAGTCACCATGCTCACAAAATTTTGTTCGATGTATTTTCTAAGTTCCTATTGACGTTTGAATCAAATTTTACTAACAAATACCAGTATATTGATAAATCAGATTTTTTCGTTGAATTTCCCTGATTTTTCCTATTACAACAAACTTAATTTTGCGGTCTGGTACAGAATCCTAAATGTGTGAACTCTGACACGCACTTGCCCGGTTAAACTAAGCGATTTGCAAATACGTTCACATGGACGCAATGCGATGCTATTTGACAGATTTGCATTTGAAATTTTCTCAGAAAATAAGTGCGCGATATCGCCTATCAATGCAAATTAAACTGCGTCGCGCTTCCCTGACAGTCAGAAGGTAACACTAAAGTCTCTTAAAAATTAAACAGTCAACATTACCTGTATGCATTTAAACTCTGATTAAACTTGAATAAATAACTAGAGTAAATAAATAAAAATGCCGTTTAAAAATCTAGATTCTTAATAAAATTGTCCCCTTGCGCCTCTTTATCTCAAAACAACCATTAATTTGTAGAATGTCACTTACGCCTCTTTAGCTCCAAAGTCATTTATTTGTGTACTTATCAAAACCTGAAATCCTGAAGAACGATACGGTAGCGTCACCTGTGGTTTCAGTACTGAACTAACAGAGTGACTACGCACAGTGAGCACGTTATGTATTAAGCATTCACTGCTGTACTTGGCATTGAACCAGTACAGCGCTCAGTGCGATATCTTTACCGACGAGTTTACCATAACTGATCATAGGTGGCGTTACCTATGTTAGCAAGAAGTTATGAATACGGCTTCCTTGACCCTGCTCCTTAAAAAATATTGCTGAGCTTCCTATCCGGACTTTTCCGGCCTTCATATTTGTCCGGATTCTGGCAAAAACTCATCGTTTTATTGCGATAAAAACGAATTGACAGCAGTTATTTCACTAAGCAGCACGTCAATGACGACTATTGCCATTGATATAATTAATTGAATCCACAATTTGGTTAATATCCTTATTTTCTTTTTTAAGGGTTCCGTACCCGAAAGGACACAAGGGAGGCCTATTGCTGTCTGTCCGTCTGTCATCTGTCACACAAGTTTTACTGCCAAACGGTTGGACCTACAGTTTCAATTTTTTCAGTATATGTTTCTTGTTGCTCCAAAGCTATACAAATTGTCAAAAAAAAAATACAAATTGCCAAATTCTTCGAAATCATGATCTTGGGTTAATTTGTTATTTTATTTTCCTGTAATCAAAAAAACTTTGCTCCGTACTAGGAATTTCGTCTTGTATCATGGATGTACAAAAGACACCCAGATCCTGAACAACTATCTGCAAGTCATACAAATATTTGTTCCGTGCGGGCATCGAAGCCGCGACACGCAGCGCAGCAGCCGATCGCTCGACCTCTACCCTAACCATGTCGCCAAATGTTTGCACCTTATTCATAAAATAAAATCTCAACGGTTAAGTACCTGTTAAGCAAATGATAAGCATTCTCTAACAAGTAAAATTTAAACATTTAAAATACCCCCGACACATTTTATTTCATGCTACATAATTTATTTAGTAGTACAGTAGACAAGCTTCGATCGACAATATATTGAACACATAATTATGACTCAATATTTTGCGAAAACACCCCGATTCAAACAGAATAGAATAGAATATTTATTTGCTAGAAACATGGTGTTTACAAAGGTGTTCATTTTTCATAACATTGCATAGTGCTACATATCTCACAGTTTTAACGGCATGCGAAATCAAATTCCAATTAAATGAAATTCTTACATAAATTTTCAATTACATTACATTATTTTAAAATTTAAATATTATTTCAATATACTACACACTTCCATTTTTACCATATCATTAAATAAAACAATACATTTAACATATTATCACTTAAATAGTTACGTAAGCCTGTACTTTCAGTAACAGTAAAACGCCTATAACTTTAGAACGGCTGAACCGATTTTCATCAAGCATAGATAAGAACACTCTCGATAAAATTACCTTTCAGACATAAATCGGTTCATCCGTTTAGGAACAGACAGATACACAAACACACAGGAACACACGTCAAACTTATAAAACCCCTCTTTTTCGTCGGGGTTGAAAAATAATTTGAATTTACAGAGATTTTGGACCTTATTTGTAAAATCTTTCTAACAATATGATTAGGTAAAACACTTATTAGTGAATCCTTAATTCAAACTCCCTTCATGAATTAGACTGGGTTACAAAACACTGAATATGTGTGAAAAAATAAATAAAATATTCAAACAGCCTTCTGATATATATTCTAACCTAGGTGCAATTAAAGAAACCTATCTCTTTGTTACTGGTTTGTATCATAAGAAACAGTACCTGGGCGACCAAACTCTGCTCGGATGAAAATAGAGAAGATGACATTTTCTTTATTTTCACCGAAACTTAAACCTAGCTAGATCGATTTATCGCCCCTGAAACCTCCTGCATGCTAAATTTCACGAAATTCGTTGCAGCTGTTTCCAAGATTCAGATTATATATATACAAGAATTGCTCGTTTAAAGATATTAGATACATAGAATACTTAAAAGAAAAATAGGAAAATCTATTTTTGATTTGTTACATTTTACTAACGCAAGCGTTGAAGTCTTTTACTCTTGACCTATTTAATGACATTACCTGCTTGGGCCGAACTTACGTTATCACATTTCCTAGATACACAGAGGCATCGTTAATTTATTAGGCAGGTTTATAATTTAAATGATGTATAGAAGTGTGTACCTACAGTTATCATAAATTGTTTAAACATGAGCACGGCCGCATAACAATAAATTTTACAACTCGCAGACGACATTCAATCATGAAGCATAGCTCATAACCAGCGGTCCAAGTGTTTCTAATAACTGTGTACCTTTCACTGCACTGAGCAATGCCTCGCACTCGGCATAGTATAGAGTCCTCCCAATACATACACCTATGCATAAGTAGTACAGTTTCCTACGCTCATCACGTGACGGGTGTTTGTGAAAGGCATAGACCGTGCCCAGTTACAAGAGAACCCTGCTGACTCATAACATGACCCTTTGTTGTCTGAGACTATGAGACACTGGGGGGGATAATAGAGGTCATGTCAATTGGCCGCTTCGAAGACGTATGTAGGTATCACATGACTGGCGTCCAAACAATATTGAATTGCAATAATATGATAGATAGGCGTATAGGTAGGCGTCACGTGCTTCGACTCTCAATTAAATGTAATTGTGATTACGTTTTTGTATGGTCCCGTTATCGAGTTTATTTTTAGATTAAATACAATACAATTAACAGTCATGTGAACAGCTTTTGCTCTAGATTAAATAAAAAAATTTCTGCTGACAGCTTTATGAAGTGCGTGTTTTTTTTGTTCTTAAATGTGATGCTAAAATAGCAATAATATACAGAAAAAACATCCACTTCTCTTATTGTGAGAAAGATATTTATGCATATACCCATTAATAATTTCCGGGAAGGGAAAAATCTTGGATGACTTTTATAATTATATAAATAAACAAGATCCGTCTGTAAATACATTTTTACGAGTCTACGAGATCTTCAGCGCCTGTTCACCTTGTCAGTGCAACCGGCTGAATGGCAAATGGCAACCACATTCGTTTTCCCATTTATACATAATAAGTACTGCAGGTGACGTTACATTTGCATAACACCTTTTCATAAAGGCTCACCAACGCAATCATAACGAGGCTAAATTAATCTCACTAAAAAATTATATGTAGTTATCACCTTTTCAATTAATCATAAAATTCAGTGTCAATGACGCCACGAATTTGTGCAGACGAGTGTACATTTTCATCACCTCTGAGGAAAACGGCAATGAACTAGTAATGACCTCTTTTTCATGCAAATTTTCTTTAAAACTGTATATTTCTCAAAGGATCGTTGTAAAAGTTATCGATAGCATACATTTAATCATAGTACGCAAACTTATTGTGTACAGGACATTATTACGATTGTTGCATACAATTATTCGCGTTAGTCACACTTCATTGGACATTGGTAAACTAGTTTCTATGAGTTTGACAGTTTTTTTGTTGTGGATAGAGCAATGTACCATGGGGGGCAGGGAGAGGAGTGAGGGACGAATCACGTGGTCCCCCGCCAACGAGCTTGTGGCCTCGGGGGCCTAGTAACAGATAGGGCCATGAGTCCATGACTCATGCAAATCTTATCAAAAGCTGGCCGTTTAAAACTAATGTTCCCGACTCCTAATCTTGTTCCGCCTCTGAATATCAAAATGAGTAAACTGCTGAAACGCTGACAACTTGAGTAATCAGCAACATACTCTAAGTTAGCGTAACCGTACGTACGTAGGTTGCTTTTACGATTAATCTTGAAACCTGTAACAAATTTTGACTAATTACAAATGATTACTAGAAACTATGGGTTTGTTTTAAAAATGAAAAATGATTACCCAGTAAATCAAAGTAAACTCCTCGAAAATTCTTGAACGTTTCCAAGAATTTCCAGTCCAAATTGAACCTATTTATCTTATAAATAATAATAACATTTGGATAACCAAATAATTTTATCAAATCACATCCGTTTAACGTAACTACTACAGTTTTTGTAACTTCCTGATGGAATATAGCATTTATGCAATGCCTATTTATATATTTAATTTAAATGTGTACTAATTTATCGAATTCAAAAAAAGGAGGAGGTTCTCAATTCGTCGGAAACTTTTTTTTTTTGTGTGTTCCCCGATTACTCAAAGACGCCTGGACCGATTTAGAAAATTCTTCTTTTATTTGAAAGGGTATATTTCCCAATTGGTCCCATAGTCATCAGGTCAGGATCTGATGATGGTATCTTGGAGAAATCGAGGGAACTCCTCAAATATTACAGGTATACATATAACGATTTTGGTATTTTCATCAACAATGCAATCATTTGCACTCAGAAAGTATCATTTGGTGAAGTGGTACTGGTAAAGAAGACCACAGATGGCCAATGGAACTCCTAAATGCTAAATATATCATGGGTATAAGATATCTCGAATAGTTAAACGACTATGATGATGCCAATACTCATAAATACATAGTACTAATGAAAATGGTACAGGTAGGCACTGGAACGCCGAAATAAAACAATGTACCCCGTTTGTGTTTGGGTTTATTGGCATCGTCATGAGATGTACTTTGGTTTTATATGATTTTTATGGCTATTGGAGGTACCTATAAATAAAAAACTTTAACTACAAATAATAACCTTCATTTCCGAAATCGGTGTCGAAACACAGAATACAATAGGTACCAAAGACACCGACTTCGGAAAAGAAAGTAATTTTTCGCTTTGCAGTGTTTTTTTTTGGAAGTCGGCTTGTTTTTTGTTAAAAAGTTATTTTTTATATATTTATATAATTCAGTGTAAATTATGTGTTTTGAGCATTTTTTTTGTAAATTAGTGGTTTTCTTACAACCAAAACAATTTTATTAAAAAAAAACATTGATAATAATATAAATCAAACTACCAGAAAATACATGTTTCACATTCGCTCAATATTTTCTTTATATTCCGAATACAGGACGAAAAATGGGTTGAATCCGGCACAAATCTTATAAATTTTCCAAAAAATGAAACTAAACGTCCGTCGTATTAATAACGTCCCATTAATAGCTTAATTGTTTATGCTTGTTTTAAGCCTAATATGAAATAGATATTTATTTCATCAAGTATATTCATCATATATTATTTCCCCTTCATTATCTAATTTCTTTCTCTATTTATAGCTAACAGGATAACCGCACGATTTCCTCTTCGCAACTTTAGTGGCGGTTTCCTTATGTTTAATTACATTGGTTACCATGTACTCACATTTTAATATACATATATATTCATGGTGTTTTTTTGATATCCCATAACTCTAGGATACGAATGAGATCATATCAAAGGATCAACTCAGTTGTTAAGGGTAGTCAGAAGCTTGAGATCTGACACCAGTCTTGCCAAGGGGTACCGTGTTGCCCAGTTACTGGGTTGTGGAGGTCAGATAGGCAGTCGCTCCACGTGAAACACTAGTGCTCAGCTGAATCCGGTAAGACTGGAAGCCGACCCCAATATAATTGGGAAAAGGCTAGGCAGATTGATTGATTGACTGATCATATTACGTACGTTAAGTTATAACTTAGTCATATATACAGATGGGATCAGTTTCGTCAATTTTGAACAATTCAAACAATTAACTAAAACGCTACGTTTGGAGTTATTGAAACATTGAATATAATAAGATGACACGCTTACAATATTCCGATTAAGAAGCAGACGCGTAAAACAAAAGGTTTTTACCTATGTCGTATCGGAGCTATTCGTCTCACTCACATATTCGACACGGTTTATACTTACAGAATTTTTATTGTAATTTGCTCACCTCTTTGATGTTCAAAACAAGCTCAATAAACTTAACAATAGATATTTTTTCAAACCCGGGGCATTACTCATTAACACCTATCAATGTGAACTATTGTTCTATTGCGTATAACTAAGTGATATACAAATATATATATACTGCGTTAATTAAAATAACAAAAGTGTATAAAAGTTGATGCGTATAAATAATTATTGTAATTTGCACCGGAATAAGTAGCAAGCAGCGTGTCTAGTGGCTGTGATACGGAGCCGGCGTAGGTAAGTAATAATTAGACAGTCAACGGTGCGGATTATGTGCCCGCTTTAGTTCTGAGTATTCATCACATACCTAAGTATGTGGACGCTCGTAGTTATCGTTAACAGACGACATATAAAACCACATGGAACAAATCACTGGCTGTTATTAGTCGCGCTTGCACACATTGTATCGATGCGTGCGGAAGGATCGGAGGCAGCGGGCTGTGCGGGCGGCGGGCGTCGCTGTTATACGAGCGGTGTTTGCAGTGAGTAGTATAAACACGGCCGCGACGCCTCGGGCTCATTTAGTCACTCATCAGCGAGTCTACGCCCCGTGCAATAGTTCGCAACGCATTTTTATGGCAGTGGGCCTACTATTGTACTTTAGGAAAATTTTTGCACGTCGGCCAATGACCGGTCAGCCGGCCGGCGAAACTGAACGTACCTCAGCAGTCACGTGCCCGGGGTGAGGCGCGGCGGCCGACTCGCGCGCAGCCGAACCTTCTCTTATAAGATGCACATTCGCCGCGGCATAGGTGTGGAGCGTGCTGAGCCGAGCGGCATGCCCACGCGTAAACCAGTCCTCGAATTCGCTCGCTAATCTAGTTATAGTGAATAAGACTCTCTGAGTACCATGTAGGATGTCTCACAGCAGCTTAAGTTGTCACTACGACAGCTACCTACCGTCAGATTCATCTCTCGAAACAGACGCACTCAACCGTCATTGGTAAGTTTAAAATATATCCTTATTAATTTAAATATAACGCGATATTGAATTAAACTGAAATAATTTTTATCACATAAATGTTACGAATATACTGTATTTTAATTTGGTAAATAATAGGTGTTAAATTATCGGTATTAATAAAAATAAAATATGTAAATTAAAACTTCAAAATATTCCTGTAATAACATGATCACCATTTATCAGATATTTTGTCAGAGTATTTATATTACCTACCCAGTACAAAAAAAAAACAATCCCGTTAGTAACAGCATGAAGGAAAACCCAAACATAGTCAAAATATAATAATAATAGGTACCCACTTATGTCAAACTTTAACTTCCCACCCCTTGTTTATTTAAATGACAAATGTGAAACATTCAGTGTGGCTTATCACTTCGTTCGCACGTTACGGGCTGTCGAGAACGGTGTGGTTGTCGTCACTAGCCAGTCGGTACCTACATAGAAAGGTTCTGTTCGCAGCGCGCATGCTGAAAATGAACAGCTGAACAAAGATTTACTGAAAAGTTAACCAACATGTTGACCAAGCTAGCAGTGACGACGGCGTCGCTAGCAAAGCTCCGTACACATAATTATTTTTCTTCAACATGTGCTATATAAAATCGAAGCCATGGCTAAGGTCGTCGTACACGCATATTTCTAGTTATATGACCCACATTTACTATCAACAATCCATCGTTTAAAGATTGCTTGACATCTTGGCGGACACCACGTCATGGTAACACACAGACGGCACTACCGACATGTTTTTATTCATATATAGACATCGGTGTGACTCCCTAGAGGGGTTGGTCATCATGAGACTGCTATTATCTTTTTAAAACACAATAGGTTTTTGTTTTCGGTATGCTTTATTATTAAATTCAGTCACAATATACTTGTTAAGAATAATTTACTGTCAGGTCTTTGTTAATTTGTCATACTGCATATTTACCATATCAAAACATATTTAATTGAAAAATCTGCTTGAAAAAACTTATTATTACTAACAATCATATTGAAGCAGAAGGTACTCAGTGCCATTAATGGCAGAAAATGATGGCAATTACTGAAAAAACTCCTGAAGATTTGGCCACAACCTTGCAATATAAATAAAAATGTAGATATGTATAGTTATCATTGTATAAACGGCACCATGAAGACATTTATCAATAGGGAAAAATATACATGATATTCTATAAATACTTGTTTTTCTCATTATTTATTTACATTTAGTGCTCAAAAGATTTTTTAAGTACGCCTTGGTTAATATTTACGGTACTTATCAATCATCGTTAAGGTTAATTATATTTGGATATCTGGTATAAAATGGGTATAATTTAGACGGTCACCAAAAATATTTTTAAGACTCTAAGCTTAGGCACCAAAAAAATAAACAACTCCAAAAAAAATCAATTGACTTTATTAAAAGGGCCCTAAAGTATATAATATTATGATCCAAAATAAATAAAATAACATCAGAAAAATCGCAAACCTCGCACAAATATTATTTTTGGTTCCTAAAATGGATCAACGGTCACCAAATTCTATCCAACTCAAAGATTAATATTACTACCAAAAATCTTACTCCAAAATAGTAAGTCGAAGCGAGCGAAGCGAGCTCGGGAGCTTAGGGCACCCCGACACGGACAGGTTAGGTTCGAACGAGATGACGGGAGCTGAAGTGAGCGAGCAAAGCGAGCGAACTCGGCTCCCGTCATCTCGTTCGTGTTAGGTTACTTTAGACCCTGCGGACGGAAATAGGAGCCCCGCGCAGCGGGGCTCCGTCGACTATGTTGCCAGAGTACTAATCGTACTTGAACCTTGAACCTCAATATATTTAGCGAATTCCATATAACGATAAATAAGCGACGTACGTCTGGGAACCCCAGTATATTAATTGATATTTTGGAAATATTCTAGCGATCGTTAGCGTTTTTTAGCCTAACAAAAATGACCAAATTAGAAGTCATGGTATTACATAATTGGTAACATCTAAGTAGTGACAATATATAATATTTGGTCTAAAGTGTATTTTAAAGGCGTCCATATATTTTTTTGGCAGTCAATAATACGAAAAAATGGATTTATTTCATAATATTTTAGGAAACGTTATTTGGTGACCATTTATCCATTTTGGTAACCGTTTAGAATTTTTTTGGTAGTAAAATAGGTACTTTTTTGGGCGGTGTTTAAACACAAGCCGTATAAAATTAGCGCTTATTAAAGGTAAACATTGGTAAGGTAGTTTCCAAGAATCGCCTGTTACATTTAAGTGACTAAACATTGACCCACTGCACTGCACGTAATTTGTCGTCGATAAAACCTCTACCATGAACTAACCTTGCACCATGGATTGATTAAACAATACAGTGTATAATTTCTGTTTTCCACGTTACTGTGACACGTGGCTTGTAACAGCATGGCAGGAACATTACATGTGTTTTACTGTCACACATAATATTTATATTTTGAATATAAACGTAGGTATATGTTAAGGATCGAACGATATATGCCTAGATGAGGAAACTTATCTTTCTCCTGTATTAATAATATAAAATAATAATTAAATAATATTTATGTATTGCACCTTGACGAAAACTGTTACAAAATCGAATGAAAAGTTTATAAATGATGAGACCTCTCAAAAACTAGTTAACCAAAAATAAAATAATATTTATTTATCACCGGGTTGGTTACCCTGGTGATCACCATCAAAACATGGAAGGGGACTCCGTGACTGCTTTAAATACCACCTCGGAACCCCTTCTGTGCAACGCTAGTCTCGCCACTCCCTCAAAACAAACATGTTTTAATTGTAGGTATCAACTATCTCCTCATCATGATCTACGCTAAAAAATATAACAAATTAATATAAGTGATGAAGCCAGTATATTAGCATGTATGTAATGTTATTACCTTCAGCGCATGTATTCAAATTGTAACGTAACGCAACGCCTTTGAGTCGCTGTTATGAATAGCAAGTAGTAGGTACACCGTTCTTTATAAAGACTCTGTTACAATGGAACTTCTTACTAAAACTCATATGTTTTTAGTTTGAAGAAACTTTTATAAATTATTTTTCATGAAAGTTTGGTATTTTATGAATTGTGGAAAATAAAAGAATATCATGTATTGTTAGTTTAAAATCCTAATTAAGAATCTCTTTTGCTAATCTTATTATTCAAAAGATGGACCAGTAAAATAAAAAAAACCCCGACCCTTTTTTATTTCATGCCACATAACTAGTAGACACGCGTCGATCGACAACCTATTAAACACGTAATTTATGTCACAATATCTTGCGAAAACACCCCGATTCAAACTGTAAAACGCCCATAACTTTTGAATGGCTGAACCAATTTTCACCAAACATACCTAAGAACACTCTCAATAAATTCACCTTTCAATAAAAAAACGAATTCAAAATCAGTTAATTCGTTTAGGAGCTATGATATACAGATACACAAATATATAAACACACAGGTACACACGTCAAATTTATAACACCCCTCTTTTTCCGTTGGGGGTTAAATATGAAGTTTGATGAATGTTTGAAAAAAATGAAAGGTTGAGCGTTATTCATAAAAAAAGTTTTTTCACTTTTTATGAATAACGTTCAATCTTTAATTGCACATAGTAACAAATAAAGTCCTACCAAGAGTACTACGGCTAATCTGTGTTACCAATCTTTACGTGTCGTGAAAACTGTAAAAGCAGTTGCCAAGCGCAAGCTCCTCCGCATGTAACATCAGACCGTGGGAAAATATTTATATACATGTAGGTACTTACACGGAAGTTAAGCAGAATCGAGAGTTTTATAGTTCTTCAGTGCTTATATCGGCCTTTTAAACGTTCTTTTTATAGCACAACTCGTTATACTGTGCAAAATTGCTCGAAGCAAAATTAATTTCGATTAAATGAATAGTGTTTAACTTTCGTTTTTATAACTTGATTGGCCTAGAATTTTCTAAAAATACACGATGCTAATATTTGGTAGTATTCTTAGCTTATAAAAGCGTTATGTTTGACATCAAATGTAATGAAACGATGTTTATAAATTGACGTAGATAATATTCAAACAATGTGTCAACGCGAAGCACGTGCAGCGCATAATTAGGCATATCTTAAATACATTCGAACGAAGTTCTGTGAACTGTCAGAACGAACATCACATTTTTTTTGTAAACGCACGTGATCCTGTGACAAAATTAATTATAACAAAAAGCGTACTCCATCGTCCATCACATCATCGCTTACCATTAGCTGTGATCATGGTCAAACGCAAGCCAAACAATAATAAAAAACTAGCCAAGTGCGTGTCGGAATTCGCACATTTACGGTTCCGTACCAAGAAAAAATCTGATCTACAATATATTGATATTTTTTAGGAATTTATACATAATAATAAACTGACCACCAAATTTCAAGTTCGTAGGTCAATGGGAAATTAAAAAATTCTTCGAAACAAAATTGTGTAACAGACGACGGATAGACAGACACGTGAGTGACAGCAATAGGGCTCTGTTTGGACCCTTCGGGTACGGTACTCTAAAAAGATTGGCTCAGCATGAGAACGTAGATAGATAGTTATACTTTATTGTACACCAAAATTGTAACACAATGGGTATATGGGTAAAAGGTATGGGTGCATAGGTAGTCTTATCGTTGATAGCCAGACAGATCTACCAGACAACCTTAAGAAGGACTGCAAGAATTTAAAATGAAATAAAAAAATCACAAAATTTAAACCGACTTCTGAAGAAAAACACTAAAACAGTGCAAGTCGGTTTCTTTGGTACCTCTTTTTTATAGTTTTCCAACACCGACTTCCAAAACGAAAGTTATTTTTGCACTTTTTGTATTTTCCTTTTGAAGTCGGTTTATTTTGTGTGAAAAAGGTTTAATTTACTTCTTTTTAGTTTTAATACCCATATCACTAATAAGTAAGCAATTTCTATAGTAAGGTACCTACAGGATATACAAACAAAATACCCATAATATTTTAATTTATACATTCGTGCTGTTTGTCGCTAAGGAGTTCGGTTGTGTGTTCCATATCTTGAAAAATGCTGAACCGATTTTGATGAAACTTGCACTGTTCCCTAAGTTGAGAGATACTTAATCCAATAAATAATGACCACGCTCCGATAAGTAGTTTCAGAGAAATGCGTGGACAAACATACATACATACAAACATACACTTATGAAATTTGGCACACATGTTTAGAAGCCCATGTAGAGTAACATAAGTAAATATTGTGTAATTCCAACAATATTACTTACACACGTGTCGAATTGATTATCTCCTTCTTTTTGAAGTCGGTAAAAAGGGAATAAGTCTGTCTGTTACCTTCTCACAACTTAACGGCTGAAGGAATTCGTATAAAACGTATCTCACGAGTGGATAAAGACCTGGATCCTAATCCAGGTTATTACCACCACCAGGCCAGGACCGGTATAAAAACTATTTCCTTACATAGGATACTTTTTATCCCGGTGGTGGTAGGTATGTTCCCTTGGAATAATAAAACACCCTTTTAAGCGAGGGAAGCCTCGGTTGGACTCTACTAAATATATGCATATAAAAGATATCAATTATATAGCTAATTTACCAAAGTCAATTGTTAATGTCCCATGGCAATGAGTAATCGCTCTATTATAATAAATTATTTGTCAAGGTGACACACGGCTGTATCAACAGACACGTATTAGGATAGACCCGCGACGGCCGTAACTTGTGTAAGTGTAGCGTATGTGTCACATAACTCATTGATATTCATATGGACAGAAGCTCTGCTTTTGTCAAAACAAAGTATGTGAGTCACAGACATAAATCTAACTAGATAACGCAAGTCCTTCCATCTGTATGAAAACCAAGCGTGCCACTTTTTCACAAACAATTTAAAAACAAATTGATTTACCAATGAAATAAAACTTTTCCAATGCCTCGGCCAACTTTTTTAATTTTTTTTTCAGCTCAATACGGCATAAAAAGGAATTTTTCTAGATTTCGGTGGATTCTCGGTGCCGTTAATGCTAAATGAAAAGCTCAGATTATGATCATTGATCGTAACTTTACTCCGTTTTTTGGCACGCGAAGTACATACGCGTCATCTAGTTATATTTATATCTGTGATGTGAGTGCAGACAAATCACAAAATAATTGTAACTGAAATAAATTACATGCATGTAAATAAAGTTTATTTACCTAAACTACAATATTGTTGAGCGGAAAAATAAATAAATAGGAAATAAAATATTACGGGAAATCCTAAATAGTTATCATTAGTTAAATAGTCATCCTATTACTATCCTACTAATTATTATACATGTGATTTTTTTGTTATGTTTGTGCTTTTATCACGCAAAAACAGCTACATGGATTTGGATGAAACTTTGCACACAGATAGTTCATTATCTCAGAACATAGCACCTTAAACCCACCAACATTTTGATCTCTTCGTTCTTTAATGTTTTCTAAAGATTCTAAAAACTTCCCGGAATCAAGAAAGACTTTCAATTTTATCAGTCCATAATTATGTTGAATATTTGCTGAACTTACAAACACAATCAATTGGTTTCATGATGGCAGTACTTGGTTATGTGATATAAAGAGCAGACTAGAGAAACAGCTGTCTCACTTGAATCTTTGGCAGTCGTTACTGGTCGTCAGAAACCCGAAAGTCTGTCATCCAGTGTTTCCCACCCGTATGTATCATACAATAATAGTAAAATCGAAAGTATCATTCTGTTAGACTGGAAAGCGACCCCACCCCGTCCTTCCCAACATAAATGAAAAAACAAAATACAATACACTAAAAGTGTAAAATAACTTCAATTTTGGAAGTCGGTATTCCTATTTTCGTTTCTTCGTGCTTTGAAACCGACTTTTGAAATCTAACTTATTTTTCATACTGTAGTATTTTTGGAAGTCGGTTGCAGTTTTTGCAAAAAAAGGTTTTATTTTTTACTTTTTTGTTGTGGTACATAATGGCCAAGTTCTTTAGTAAAGTCATAGGACTCAGTCAGTCATCTATTATGGCATAACTTGGGGCGTTATAGAACGCCCCAAGTTATGCCAGAGTAGATTAACCGAAAAACAATTGGATGTAACTGGTGGAATAAGAGTATACCAGGGTGAACTGTACACATCTGCGTACTCCTCTAAAGCGAACTGGCGTGATGTTATGTTATGAAATGGTGTAAACAATAAACAGACAAGCGATTGCAGCAACCCCGAGGGATTTGCCGTCATTTATTGAAGAGTTCTGTTGTATATCTCCGAAGTTCTTCAACAGATCTTTGCCAAATTTAAATGAAACCAATAAGCGAACTCATTCAAACAAAAAAGATTCTTTTAAGTCAGTAGGTACACAATTAATGCAGAAATCGGTGAACAAAATAAAAAAAAAACTCTCAACCGAAAATAGAACCTTCTCCATTTTGGAAAGTCGGTTAAAAAGGCTTGGCAAGTTGAAACAATGCTAAAAACGTGTCTGTCACGAAGTCAACGAAACTGAGCAATCCTTCTAGCAGTACTTAATCTTAAGTAGAATATTACGGTGTGAGGAAAATGTTTTACCAAAATCCTTTAAATTTTACACTAGGCGTAAAATTTCATACATCAAGTGACTACATATTTTTGACTAACCATCCGACTCCTTGATAATTCAAAATGGTTTATCGACATAAGTATATGCTTTGTGCGTCAGATATTTTGCAGTCATTTCTGCATGCTTCGTTTCACCAATTTTTCACTCATACTGTATGCATATTGTTAATATGGAACTAACGTTTACCAGTAAACAGTGAATTGCAGACAAAACCCCAACACATCATAAAAGGATGCCATTATTCTTAATAGCGCTTTGTAGCATAAGCCGTTCACTGCTAACCAACTGTCAAAATATGTAGTGACAGTTTAATTATGCATGTTTCAAACCGGTTGCTTTTGAAGCGTCTATAATGCAAGTTGAATTTGCATCAAGAACAAATAAAACGGTAGTTAACAGCTCCTTAACAAACTTAAAAACCTGCCAAGTGCGTGTCAGTCTTCGCATATTTAGGGTTTCGTACCAATTAATGAAAATTTGTAGACTGTAACTCCCACCGTTTGGCTGTACAACCTCTGTGACAGACGACGACGGACAGATAGTCAGACACGGGAGTGACACCAATAGGGCTCCGTTTGGACTTATCGGGTACGGAACCCTAAAAAGGAAGAGCTTTTGTTTTCGTTGCGTTAAACGCAACAAAAACGTGTTGTCGATTTTACGAGATTAGGTAATTTTACTCTGATATAAATAATAATAATAATATATATTTTTAATAATAATATATATGTTTTATATTTTTAAATGTTTTTTTATATATATAATAATATTTAAAAATGTGAAAGTATGTATATATAATAAATAAATGGAATAATAATAACTACTAATATAAACGCAAAAGTTTGTGAGGATGGATTGATGGATGTGTGTTACTATTTCGCGCAAAAACTACTGAACGGTTTTTGATGAAACTTTATAGTAACTCATATAGCTTATACATCAGAATAACACCTAAGCTATTAATTTATAAAATTAGAAGTACATATTAATACGACGCGAGTGCAGTCGCGGGTGGCAGCTAGTAAATAATAATGTGTTTGTGTTGTCAACAGGAATGGAAGTGTATCAGCAAAAGCGGAAGGGCCTTCGCGCCGCAAAAGCAACCTCCACAATGCCATGGCATCGGACATGGACTCCTCTTGGGGTAATTTTCCTTTCATTTGCGACGTTTACTTGAATGACATTCAGTTAATTTTAAATGCAATTATTTAAGTCCTTTATGTTGTAAGAAACGTGACAACTAGCCAAGTTGCTTTGTACGAGGCTAAAATGCAATATTGATTAAAATATATCATTCATTTATGAAAATTTTCCACTCTTGACAGCTTCTCGCACCACTTCATAATAAGAATTAGGAGTACCCAAAAAAAATCTGGTACTTAAGAGCCAACTAACGACCGGAACCAATATAACCCAGATTGACGGAAGGTTCTGAGACCTTGTTACAATTTTCCATAAACTTTACTGCATTTTATACTATGAAAGCAATTGCAAGGTCAACTGACAGACGGTAATGAGGGTTAGATGTAGAAACAGCAGGTGTCTTGTACATACCGCTGCTGGTTCCCACGACGTGATCGATCGCCACGCCAGCTGACACTCGCCTTCTGACGCTTCACTGTCCGTCCACAGATCGCCAGGCACACATCGAAGGCAGATTTAAGAAATATTCCACGACATCTTCCGTCTACTCGAAGAAGGCGCTGTCACAACAAAGTGAATACATCGAAAGGTATGCATTGTAAATCTTTTGTTATTTTGAAAGTTTTCGAAACCCCAGTAGAAAGTTGCGCTTTCAACTCAAATTCCAATCAATTGGCCATAGTCCAAAACAATCGCGAAAGGTGAATTATGCCAAACTTGTTGAAACTAAATAATTCACGTTGCTAAAAGTTGTTACAAAAATAACTTTAACCGAGAACTTCGATAGTACGTAAATATATCTGATTAAAAAGTATGTAGGCCGGTCTCAGTGGCTCATACCTATATTTCAGCCAACAGCACCAATCTTGTCATAACTTCTGCCACAATTGGCTTAGCTTTAAGTGAAATGCTAGCATATGAGTTAGGAGTAACTCCATTACTTGCCACGTATGGATCCGAGTAGGCTTCTTTATGTGTATTTTGAAAAGGTATGCGACAAAGTGTACGTGGCAATTAGTTATATCCACGTTTTCTTCAAAACCTTGACAAGTATGGTTGATGGAAGAGCAATTATAAATTTGCGCTGTTTTATTCAAAAAATTGTAGATATATTTTATTTGACTTCCTGAATTGTTGTCTCATTTCTGGGATGACAAAAGTTCACACTAGGATTCAAATTAAGAAAAGTTGTTTGTAGCATTAGATTTACTTGTTTTGTTATTCCTGTTTGCTGTGCAATGTTTATAGAAACAAGTGGTTGTTTCTCCTAAGCTATTGGATTTATTTATATGATATGCTAACTAAAATTTTCTATTCAGATCTTGGTGGTACGCGTGTTGCGCAAAGTGCCATTCAGAGGAATCCGGCATTCCCTCGTGGGAGCCACCGAACTGGCAGAAGGTCTGCCCCTACCCGCTATGTCCTTCCTACCGGCAATTCGCACAAAACGTCGCAGTATTAATTATTGGTAAGCTACATCTATTTATGTTCCACATGCATAATTTCACAACGGCGCGTCCATGGAACCATTAATTACTAGGTGCCCATGAAAGAATAGATTAGATAGTTAGTAGATGCCAATTAATTAAAACGAGTGTTATGTGTGGGTTTTTTGAAGAGTCTATCCAATTTAATACTAACTTTTGAGGACATTTATAAAAAATATTTTACAGCTTATAGCCGTGTTCAAACGCTTACGAATAAGGTTAAATCAGGAATAGGTACCACAAAAAACATGTGCGCGCGGATCTTCCTGGGATAAATCCCCTGATCTGAGTGTTACTGGGCAATACCCAGAATTTCCTGACGGTATTTCCGTCAGGAAATTGTAAACTCCGAATTTGAAGCTCCGTTTAGCATTAGACTACATGAATTACATTAGCCCACTAGCAAAATGTGGTTTAAACCCTACACTTGTGGAAGAAAGGGGCAATTCTAAAGAATACGATATGATTTTAATGTAATTCATATTGTACAGGCATATTGGTATGGGTGACGGTATGGATCGTGATGGGCGAAACGGCTGCCCCCGGCGGCCAGCTGTTCTCCTTCGCTGTTCTGACCCTCGTCGCCTACTTTGGGGGAATGCTCATGCTGAAGATCACCACCTTGCCCGCCCTCATAGGAATGCTGATAGTAGGCATCATCATGAAGAACATCGGCCTTGTCAACTTTGACGAGACTTATCAACACGTTGCATCCTATATCAGGTAGTTATTATTAATATGCATAGACTTATCTTCTACAGCATAATTTAAATACGGAAAAGTACGTCTTCATTAAATAAGTTACTGGAAACTAAACTAAGAAATTGTAATAGCTTAAATATTTACTGCTTGTACATTGTACTTAGTCCTTTTATATTTTGGTTCCTCAAAACATTTATCAATTGACTTATTCCAGATTTAAATATTTGTAATTGAACTATTCCAGAAAAATTGCTTTAACCATCATCCTCACGCGAGCTGGGTTGGATCTGGACCCGACTGCTATGAAGAAGTACTTCCTCACTGTCATCAAGCTGGCCCTCATCCCCTGGACCTTCGAGTGTGTGCTGTGCGCCGTTCTTGCTTACTTCTTCCTGGGATTGCCCTGGGATTGGGGTGAGTGGCTAACAGTTTCAAATTCCTTTTAATAAGCGAAATCCACCTTGCCATTTATCAGCCTAGGGTATTTGTGACACATTGTGACACATTGTGGTATGCAGATATTTACATATTATATCCTGCTAAATAAATGTAAAAGTAAATGAATAATATGTTTGTTACTCTTTCAAGCACACGACCGTTGGATTTGGTTAGTATTTATAGCATACAGATAAGCTAAAAAACTACTACATATGAATGTAGGTCCTGAATTCATATGTAGTAGTTTTTTTTTTAAACGCATTCTTAAATAAGTTCTTGAAATTGCATGAATTCAATTACGGGCATATAGTTAGCAAACTAATATAGCATTGAAATGATCCTTGATCTTATTACCGCTTCTTCTAGATACCTAGAGTAGATATCTGCGTACGTATAGACATATAGAGAACCTAAATATTGATGTGAACACAATAGAATTAGACGACAGACAGAGTTAAGTCGACCAACGATGCGTAAAATCTTCACAATGAATGATTTTAGGAAGATATTGACATAGGAACACAGTTTACAATGTTTAACTAATCGAAACATAGAATTTTGATAGAGATCATTTAAATAATATGTTAAAACTTAAACCAGATTTGGCTGTTCAGATAAAACTGCTATTTTTGATATTACAAAGACTAACAAATTCCGATTGAATCGCCTTTTGATGACATTGGCCGATATTTAATGATATCTGGTATAGCAGAAACTGTCGATCGACGTCGACTGGTCGATTCTACCATCGATCGATTGCATCAATCGGTAACCTACCGATTAGTTTTGGCACTTATCTACATCATGACTCCTGTTTTATTGCACCCAAAAGCTACCAAAACGCCTTGTAACAAGAAACATTTTTCAACATTCCAGCTTTCCTGCTGTCCTCAATCATCGCTGCTGTGTCCCCGGCGGTGATCGTACCCTGCCTGTTCCGACTCCGCGAGAAGGGCTACGGGGTGTCCAAAGGCATCCCGACCCTGGTGCTCGCCGTGTCAGGCGTGGACGATGCCGCCAGTGTCGCCATCTTCGGAATCGTCTCGTCCATTATGTTCTCCAGTACTACGCTTACTATGAATATTATTCAAGTACGTATTCTTTGGGAAATATTTGGATTCAACATTGGTTTTTTACCTGTCTTCATTGGCTAAGGCTGTCTATATTGCCTCACACTAAAATTGGCCTCGTTTTGTAAGTCCGGTAAAAACTTACCAGACCCGAAGCATGTAGGTTTTCAAGAAATTCTGCGAAAAGACATGTATGTAGTAATATGTTCCAATAGTTTAAGATTTTTAACAGCATTCATTAACTGTAAAACTATGTCACTTGACCAATTAATTAAAATGCGACGATTGCATAATACAGCTGATAGATTAATGAACGATTTTGAGCAACGGAACGAGTTCAATCAAGTTTAACGAGTTATCCAATCAAGACCATTTCTGACACTATAATTGACATTTAGAAAAGAAATTATAATTCAAAAGTAGTATGTATATTTACTGTTATGTGTCTGATATTGAAATTGCAAATGAGAATATCATTTAAAAATATTAAATTAAAATGATTATGTTTATGAAAATAATATAGGTATGTGGTGTTTAGCAATAATGGCAGCTCTAATTAACTTGCAATAATATTATCCCTGTTATATGTTTGATCTATGACGTATTATATGTTTTACATACCTAAGCGGAAAACGGAAGCTGTAACAACTTCCAAAATGATAAATATGTTTGTCTTAATGATTATTTAGGTTAGGTGTCCAGATACGTTCTGCAGTATTAGTCATTTTTCATATTTTAATGCAACTGTCTTCCTTATATAATTAAATAAGTAATGTTCCTTGTCAATAAATAGTAGTTATTACTAGGTAATTGCTAAAATGTTCATTTTTAAATAGAAATTGCTTGTGTTTTGCATTCTACCTCGTTTTCCGAGGTTCGAAAGCTTACACAGTTCACAGAGGCCTTCACATTTACACATAATAACACACAAGCAGGTACGTTAAAACTGCAATGTAGGAAACTATTTCCAAATGCAACTTTAGCACTTTCAACATTATTACTACACACACGACTATTACTTACTACAGATTTTGACATAACATATAACGCTTCCTTAGTAACCATAAAAGAAAACCGGGTTAACCTATAAATAATATAAATGAAGTACAGCCACATCACACATGTATGTAAATACACACAGCTAAGAAAAAATATAATAACGCTACAAATAATATCCTCAAAAAAAACAGAAGGATACTTTAATGAAAGTACTAAATTATTCTTAACTCAAAGCACTAAAGCGATTATTCTAAAGTGTGACTTAGAGGTGTTAGTCTTTGTTGATTTTACTACACAGCATAGCAGTGAGTATGTGTCGCAACAATAGACTAAGTTGCCGCTATGATTAGAGAACAAAAGGAACATCCTGTTACACCGATATACTAACTGTTTAATCTGCTAATTTACCGGTAGCTTGTTACTTAGGCAGGTTTTACACAGCTTTAAACAGTAAGGGCCTAGCTTGTATCCTCCCGTGGCAACGTTTTTTTAACCTTTCTGGATTGCACGCCTAAAGGATAACATTGGGTGATATCTCATTTTCGGTTGATTTGAACGCGTTTCGCGTAAAGGAGGCGTAAACATATTACTTTTTCTGTTGTATAAGTGCCAGCTACAGCAATCGCCTCCTTTATCTTTTTCCACGTTTCCCGATCTGATGAGATTATAGACCAATCCTTTAAAAATGAAACTAATTTACTTCGGCCAGAGAACAAGAATTGCCATTCAACGCCAGCTGCAGCGTTCTGGGCATATTTCCCATTGACATCGATGTGAAAGAATTTTTTGATTCGCAATGAGACCTTTTGCCTGACTCCTTTGTATATAGGTTTGATTTACTGTATATATTGTGTATATATTTTAAAGGAATAATCCTGTTTGCTTAGGTTAGCTAAATTATCTATCTCAACATCTCTTTCTGGATCCCGCGTTCCCATTTGCTGCTGTTTGGGACCCACTGTGTGGTTGTTTTGCCGAAAGCTCATGTTATAGTAAAAAAGTAATAGTAATATTATTTTTGATATTTTGTACACTGACAGCCCTAAATTCTTCTCCTATTATTTAGTCCATCCAAAGATTGTCTGTAAAAGATTGCCTAGTGCGATAAGACCGCCCATTGTACACTTGTAAATGTGTACGTTTGCCTGTATGTTTTTTTGTGGTGTACAATAAATTATATAATAAATAAATAAAAAAAGCTAGTTATTAGCTGTCAACTTCGCTAGCAATTATAAAGTCGACACTAACAGTACAGAGTGAGTCGACATTTTATTCATGACATCACTGTATGCAACCTTAATTAATAAAATGCATTTCTGTTAATTTCCAGGGCCCACTTAGTGTTATCGGTGGTATAGTACTGGGAGTGTTATGCGGTTACCTGGTGAAGTTCGTTCCTGAGCGCAATGACGCCTTCCTGGTGCCTCTACGAGTGCTGATGCTGTTGGCTGGTGGACTGATGATGGTGCTGGGCTCGGAGGAGATCGGATGGGGTGGTGCTGGTAAACATACGTTCCTCAAATAAAATCTATGGCATGTACCATAAGTTCGGAGTAGGAAAATACGAAAGCTCACACTAATCCAATATTTATCTACATTGAAGATGTTCTCGAAGAAAAACTTTGAGAACCACAGACGGCAACAAACAGTAAATCAACTTCGAATACCCGCCATATAAAACAAAACTCAGGATTCCTCAGAATTTACAAACACATAAGCTGACAGACGTAAAGACGAGCACGTTGGTCTTATTAACTGAGTAATTGTAAAAACTGTAGTCAACAATCACGGATGATTGTTTTCCACGGTTAGTGCTTGCCTTTCACTGAACAATGCCTTGTTATAAGTCAATGACTGTGTTGACAACCGATAAAGTCAAGGAAACAATGTGAATTGGAAAAGGGTATCATACGCATGATTTATTTTGTCCACTGTTTAATATTTACCATGTCTGTCACGTGTTTTGTGTTCGACGTGATTCGTTTGGTCATGTTTATAGTATTTTAATGCTAATAATAATAAACCTACTAAGTTCTGAAGCTACCATTTTATTGGTTTCGCTGATATTCCTATGTTTATTATGTCTTCAATCACTGAACTAGCATAAGCTTCAGTTTAAAATCTGACAGGTTTGATTGCAATTTCTCGAGTGGAAGTAACTACATCATTTTAATTCTTGCAACTTACTTCTTCAGGACCATTGGCAGTCATCGCATTCGCGTTCATCGCTTGCAAGAATTGGACAGATCTCGGCTGGGAGTTAGAGGACAACCCTGTGGCCACCGCCTTCGAAATCTTCTGGATGTTCTTCGAACCTATGTTGTTCGCAGTTACCGGTGCTCAAGTCGTTGTAAGTATACCTACACTGACCTTGCGAATACTTTTTTCACTATTCATATCTACATTAACATCATCTTCCTACCTTATTCCTATATTATTTAGGGTTGGCCCAACAAATTTTCTTCTTTGGTTCTGTCAACCGTACCACCTTCCCTGATCTGTAATTCCTCACCATCTATATTTCCTTTAGCGTCCTTTTCCACATTTATATACTTGGGAGTATTCATATTTACAACATATCTAAGTACCAATTTATTGGAGATCACAGTCAGCAGTATAGACTTAACCTATATCCGAGTAACATAAACGTTTCGCTAGAAAATATGTATATGTTCTTCAATTAGATTCAATTATGCTTCATCAGTATTTACAAACAATATGAGTACCTATTGAGGATAATCCTCACACGCTCGTGTATGGAATGTATGATTACATCACTATCATAAGAGTCAATACAATATCATTATTGTGACCTAACTATGCAGTTTATACTTATAATTTTACTAGATTTAAAAAAGAGCTCTTGATAAAATCTTGATGAAGGTTTGAACCTTGTTTCGTGCTCGTTTCGTAGACAGACCTAGTTTGTTGTACAATAGGGGATTGAATCATAAGATGGCAGCCTCATGAGTTATTTTTTGGTCACTGCAGCAATAATATTGGCCTCTTCAGTATTTTATTCTATTTCATCAAATCAGGAAGAATCGTAAGCTTCGTTTTCTCCTGAAAAATCTATAGTATAAATCTCTAAAACACTTCACTTTGCAACTAATATTGTACAAGTCTCAAGAGACCAATAAAATAAACCCAACTAACCAAATATTACTGCCCTTTTCAACAAACTTTTGTCTCCTTTATGCCATAAAAGAGGCAAGGGCTTAAGTAGTGCGAATTTGCGTAAAAGTACAAATTATTTAATTAAAAAATCTTATTCCTATTCAGATTGCTGAACTGGAGCCTCGCTTGGTATTGATTGGCGGTGGTATTCTGGTGACGTGCGTAGTGCTTCGAACCATCCTCACTAGTGCCTGTGCAGTGCGCAGCAACCTCAACATGAGGGAAAAGATCTTCGTCGGCCTTGCCTGGATGGCCAAAGCTACAGTACAGGTAACTACAAACGAAAGTACTAAAACAACAGAGTGTTTCAATAAAAAAGTAAATTACAAAATAGAGGTATCGATTTAAGACCACTGAAGTCTCTAGTAATTCTCTCCAAGAAAGGAAGCCTGTGTCCCAACAGTGAAAACATTATAGTATGGAGTCACTAGTACCAAAAGCTGTGGTTCAAGTTTACAGTGATACAAGATATTGTATCGCTGTTAACTTGAACCACAGCTTTTCAGAAGTCTTAAAATACTAAACGGCTGTTTTTCTTCCAGGCCGCTCTAGGTCCAGTGGCTTTGGATGAGGTGCGCAAGATGGCCGGCGGGGAGCCCGACCCCGTAATGATACAGTACGCGGAGACTGTGATCACAGTGTGTATCATGTCCATTGTCATCACCGCGCCTATCGGAGCCATTGTCATCACGCTCACAGGGCCAAAACTACTCTCGAGAACAACCAAGCCGCCTGTATTGGAAGGTAAGATTTTTGTGTACTTTACTGTGTTCCAAAATTGAGGAGCTCGTGGCTAAATAATAACAGCCGCACGGATCGAACTTCAAGGTTAAGCAATGCTTGACGAGGTCGGTCCGTGGATGGGTGACCATTTTCAAAATACCGAGTCTCCTCCGTGCCTCGGAAAGCACGTTAAGCCGTTGGTCCCGGCTGTCATTTGAAGATCTTTGACAGTCGTTACGGGTAGTCAGAAGCCTGAGATCTGACGCCAGTCTTGCCAAGGGGTACCGTGTTACCCAGTTACTGGGTTGTGGAGGTCAGATAGGCAGTCGCTCCATGTAAAACACTGGTACTCAGCTGAATCCGGTAAGACTGAAAGCCGACCCCAATATATTTGGGAAAAGGCTAGGCAGAAGAAGACTGTGTTCCAAAATCAAAGTCAAAATTGTTCATTTCAATCACTTTTTTCTTGTGAATTCACTTTTGAACGTCGAAAATTTAAATTTAAAAAATAATACTTAAAAACAATAAACACGATAATGAGTCGTTTGCAAAAGTACCTACCTACTTAGTTCATAATTACTGGTTACTGAGAAAAATAGTTGTGACATAGAATGCACCATTCCATTCTGGTTTAATTGCATAAAATAAATGAACAGTATTTTTTAATTTCATCAATCATTTAATACATAACATGTTTCTAGATCAAACATTAAATTATTCTATCAACGTAGAACACAGTAATAACATGATAATAAGAACCAAAGATCAAATACGTTTTTATTTATAGAATAGGTACAGAGATAAAACTTAAATACAATATTTTTACATTTTAATACAAACGATTAATAAGAGAAGTTTTGGGGTGGTACTCTTCGGGGATCATACGACCCACTGCTATTGTTTTGAGGATAGAAGAAATTATTTTGGCCCTGATTATTATAATGAGGAGGAGAGTTTGGGATACTAGGATTGTAAGAATTACTGGGAAACTTTCCATCAGGCCCTGGGAAGTAAGGCGAAGTTTGTGCTGGTCGAGCGCTAGGGTAGTTGGGATATGGATTAGGACGAGAATTATTATAAGAAGGATACTGACTTGGATTGTAATTAGGGGGTTGTTGGGCAGTCGAATTGAACGGTTGAACCGGGTGACTATTACCAGATGTTTGAGGATAGTTGTTGTAAGGCGATTGGCCAGGTCGAGGATTGTAAGGCGCCAGTGGAGCAGTGAAACTAGAACCTGAAGCGTTTGGAGGTCTAAAACTACCTGTATTGGGCTGAGAGTTAAAAGTTTGGTTTTGGAACGGATATTGTCCATTTGATGGTCTGTACGGACTTCCTGCAGACGTGCTATTGTAGGATGGGACGTTAGGACGAGGATTGTACGGATTCTGACCAGCGGAAGGGTTATAAGGGCCTTGATTGGGATTGGGGTGACCTGCATTTATATTGTAATTAGGATTACCTGGTTGCGAAGAGTTTAAACTGTTTGTGTTCCATTGTGGAGGCCGCTGTGGGAACTGACCTTGACCAGGAGGTCTAAAAGTAGGCTGCTGTCCATTTTGTCCGTAAGGATTGTAACCAGGTTGCTGTTGATTTGGGCTTTGACCGGAATGATTGTAACCATGTTGTTGACTTGGGTTTTGAATAAAAGGATTGTAACTCGGTTGGTGCTGGTTTGGGTTTTGTCCGTAAGGATTGTAACCAGGTTGCAATTGATTTGGGTTTTGACCGGAATTGTTGTATCCAGGTCGTTGATTTGGATTTTGAGTATAAGGATTATAACTGGGTTGCTGTTGGTTTTGGTTTTGACCGGAAGGATTATAGCCAGGTTGATGTTGATTCGGGTTTTGACCAGATGGATTGTAGCCAGGTTGCTGTTGATTTGGATTTTGAGTATAAGGATTATAACCAGGTTGCTGCTGGTTTGGGTTTTGAGCATAAGGATTGTAACCTGGTTGCTGTTGATATGGATTTTGACCGGGACCATTATTGTTAGGTTGTGGTTGATATGGATTATATGGAGGCCCTGAAGGTAATTGTGGGTACAGCGGTGTATATTGGTGAGTCGCTTGCCGTGTCATCCGCTGCTTGACCGTGTTGTCTGCGTCTCCGACGATAGTGTCCTCTACATCTTCATCTTCATTCTGTTTTTCCTCTATTGTTCTTAAAATTGCTCCGATGTCGTCCTCTGGTACAACTACAACATCGTTTTCACTTGCTAGCAAAGGTTCCACGAGTTGCAGAGATTCCAGGTCCAAATTACTGTGTGGAAATTTATCGGTCACTGTCACTGGATCTTCTTGGTTAATTCGCAAACCACAAATACCACTGCATAATACTGTCACTATTATAGCTGCAACGAGGCCATGCACTATCCTCAACATTTTAAAGTCTTTTGAGTACCGTCATAAGCACAATACTCACAAAATAATCGGATAAACTTCGACCTTATTTATCTTACAATTCACGGTATGCGCGATAGACTCGACTACTCTCGTCTCAACCTTGTTTGTTATTAGCAGTATATCTACATGCCTTGGAGTTTTATACTGATTTTCCTGCTATAGGTATATGAGTTTACGTTTTTTGCTCATGTGCAAAGAATGTGTTTACGTATGTACGTATGTAGCTACTTAACATGTGAATTCTTTTGTGCAGGATGGAGACGATCCCACAGACCGTCCATTCGCGACATATCGATCATCGATGAGGAAGAGGTGGCGGAGCGCGACGCAGAGGCGGAGGCCGAGGACTCGCGGCCGAGCAGCCCCAAGGCGCGCGCCGCCGCCACCAGCAGCACGCCCGCCCCCATCACCGTGCAGCCTGGACACAACAGCTCTTGACTGCACTAAACCCCAACATACTTCGATCTTTGATGCCATTCCATTTGCGACCTTGTTCGGACCGACCTACTTTAGTATTAGCTGCTCATTTATGGTCTCGTATATAAGTCTTTGATACAGGGATTTAGCAAAACGATTCTCACACGGAGCCTTTCTACAAACGATGCGTACTACGATGACGTCAGTAATTTTTTACGAATCATATTCAAACGCCTTTCTGGCATACTAAAATATAGAGTCGCTTAGTCGGGTCTCATACATTTGTTTTCAATTTACGAGATTGGTTACGAGCTCATGTAAGAATTGCTTAGAGATGCTTATCTAACCAATTACTGAGGAGTTTCGCCATGTTGTGGAGGTCGATTTTGTTCTTTTGTTGTTGCAAAAAATTGTTGAGCTGCACTTTATTCAGTGAAATCATGAAAATTTTGTTGATATATTTTAAGTATCTTACTATTTATTAATTACCTACTATTGTGAGTAAAACTAAGGACCAGTAAAATTATTTCCTAAACAATTTCCATAGTTTTGAAAAATATTGTTTCAATTTGATTTAGGTACTTAGAGGGTTTAGGTATAAGATAATGTAGTTCTATAACTTAACGTTCATGTGATAAAGGTGTATACTTAATTATTTGGTGTCTTAAAAACCTCGCTAGTGAAGTTTAATTATTACAATTTACTATGAAATATTACCACTGTAAGAACATATTTAACTTATAAGTACGTTTGTATACTATATTCCTTTAAGTTTTATTTTGCATAGTGGTCATCAGTATTGCTATTATTTATGAAAACAATTTAGTTTAGGTATCAAGACGGATATTGTTAATGTTATTCGGTACAAACAATTAACTATTTAATGTAAGGCTCGATGCAGCATATCCATTGCTCATTGTCGATATGTATTTTAGATGAATAAGTCAGTCTGTATATTATGTGTAAAAACGTTTCTTCACTTAAACATGTACGTACGGACACCACGACGTACTGATTAGTTTTGTATTGTATCATTTGTAAATAACACTCCAAGTCACATTGTCATGTAAGTAATTATAAAGCATCGTGAAGTTCAATTATTTTAAAGTGAACTGTGGGACCAATTTATTTTTAAATAATACCACGATTGCTAAATTGAAATTATAAATATATAACACAGCAGACATCGCCTATCACAAAAGTATTATTAAATAATATTATAAGGTCATCCTCATCACTGTCTGTTTTCTACACTTTATCACATTTAAAAAGAAAAGATGTTTTAAATATCATTATGAAATTATCGAAAAAAGTATAAAAGCAATAAAATATTTACAAAGATACTCGATTGTTGTATGTTTATTTTAGTTTAAGTGCCCTCAAAATTCCGAAACAAGAAGGTGAAAATAAAAAGTGCCTAAAACAAAGTTGCTGCAAATCCTGCTACTATTTTATTATAAACGTGGAAGTTTCTGGCAATGGATGAATGGTTCAATATTACTTATCACTACTCTTTCATGCAAAAACTACTGAACGGACTTTGATGAAACTGCAATCATTTAGCCTATGCCTATAGATCAGAATAAAGTTTTTCTCATTACTACCAGGCTATTACTTATGGGCGGCAGCTATAGATTCATATATTTTTAAACTGCTTCCCTGTCATATTTAGTGAGGTCTAAAAGAATCGGCTAAGGCCCAGCTTTTTTATCCGTAGTTAACCCTCGCAAATAGTCAAATAAGTTGGAGATCTAAATATTTGACCTTTTTATACTAACAATTGATGAAAAACACGTTTTTCCGAAATTTGAAACCATTGGTTAGAAACTGAACGTTAGTCATTTGCACTTTGCACAGGTACAGTCAGCAAGTAAACTAGATGAACTCGAGGACGTGGACATATATAATTGATATTTTCATAATGATTTAAAGAAAAACTGACTACAAGACGTACGATGGCGATGCGCCAGCGCTACATGGAATACTCTCATTGTGCATACAGCTAAGGAGTGAAACTCCCTGCTGAAGTCTGCCGTTACCTATAGCTATATCCTGGGGGTCTTAAGAGTGGAGTAAGAGTACTACATTCCAGTCTCTAACGTAACGGTGTCCAGAATAGACCGACCATGTTTTGGTGCCGAGTGTAACCGCGCCGACGTGGTTAAACACAATTCGCACTAACTTACGTCGACGCCCGAGTACGCAAAGCAAATGCCGTGAGTCAGAAGAAGAGAGCCCTTAACAGGGCTGCCAAGTCTTGCAAAAAGGCGATGCGAAGGGCAAGATTTGACCACATTAGCAGAATCGGGTACAAACTTGCTACATACCCAGCAGGATGCAAAGCGTTTTTGTCCCTGGCTAATTCGGTGGAATCAAACTTCTGTCGACTCTCGCTACCACCACTACTGCGACCCGACGGTTCACTAGCCCACTTCGTGACCCCGCTGTGGTCCGGATCTTCGCGTCTGAATTCTGGTGGCGCGCGCGTAACCCCCTTCTTCTCCTGATGCATGTGAAACGAGTATGTCGGCGATTCGCATCCATCAGGAGGTCCGTAGGGTGCTGCGTAACCTTGACGTAAATAAGGCTAGTGCCCCCAACAGGATACCAGCAATTGTACCTAAAACCTGTGCACAATTCAGGCAATTGTCTCTTATCTTGACACGCCTATATTGCCTTACGATAGTGAGTGGAAACTGCTCTCGAAGGCTTTCGAAAGGGTCTGGAACGAAAGCCTTTTTGATAAACTTCCTCGCTTTGGTCTGCCTAGTGGTCTGTGTGACTGGACCGCAGACTTCTTGAGAGATCGGTCCATCCGAGTGGTTATCGATGGCTGCTGGTCCGGTCAGTTAGGTATTTATACCGAATTTCCTCAGGGGACGGTGCTCTCGGCAATATTGATCTTGCTGCACATTAATGACCTGCTAAAACTCTGAACTTTAGGGTATGTAGACGACAGCACTGTTGCTGGCAGATACGTGTGCGGCGCATGGGCTACTGGGCCTTAGATCCGATCTGTCCGGGACACCATGGTTGAGCGCTTGAACTTGTTTTTGAACGCGCAGTCTTCGAATGGGGCGAAGCCAATCTGGTCAGTTTCAATGCCTGTATATATGTATTGCCGCAAAACAGCGCCCAATTCAATTCTGCCCGGCTCCATCTTTCCGTAGTGTAACCGTGCCGATAACGGGCCATCTTGAACTTCTTAGTGTTACGTTAACATTGACCCTCAATTTTGATCCATTCATTGAGGCAAAGGCTCAGCTGGCTGCAAAAAAGTTGTATTAAGCACAAGTTCGGATCTACATGGATTACTGCTCTTACCTCTAGGACGAATCTGCCAAATACCAGCTTGTTACGTTAACATCGACTCTCAATTTTGATCCATTCATTGAGGCAAAGGCTCAGCTGGCTGCAAAAAAGTTGTATTAAGCACAAGTTCGGATCTGCATGGATTACTGCTCTCACCTCTGGGACGAATCTGCCAAATACCAGCTTGATGCACTTGAGTCGATGGACAGATGGGCCAAGTGGCTTTGCCGCAACCATGCGCTGGTCGAGCCAAAACTCTTGAACATCGGCGCCGAGTTGGCAGCCTGTCGATTTTTTATCGGTTACATTTCGAAGAATGAGCAAATGGAACTGTACAATTTTACTCCGCCTAACCCCTTCCATCACCGGACTAAAAGAAGTACGGCAATGCGCCGTCGGTCCATGGTAGACTTGCCACCCATACGCAAAAAGCGTTTTGCGAAAACTTTCATTGTGCGTACAGCTAAGGAGTGGAATTCCCTGCCGGAGTTTTTGTTTCCTGGTAGCTACAAACTCAAAAAACAAAGTCTTCAAGTCAAGGTAAGGTGTAGATTACTTCAAGGCAAGCGTGCCACACTTTCGACCACATCATCGCTTACCATCAGTTGATATAATGGTCAAACACGAGTCTATCATAAAATAAGAAAAAAACATAAGCGGCCAAGTGCATGTCGGACTTCGCACATTTGGGGTTCCGTACCAAATGTACAATATATTGGTATTTTTTTTGGGTTTGTTTTTTAGGTTTGTTAGATTATTTTAATAAATATACGTAATAAACAATATCACCAAATTTTAAGTTAATGTCAATGGGAAGCTAAAAAATTCATCGGAACAAAATTTTGTGACAGACGACGGACAGACGGACATGTGAGTGACCGTTTGGACCCTTCGGATACGGAACCCTAAAAAAAATGAATAGGTTACTACTAGGCATGTGTGCTCCATCGTCAGCCACATCATCTCTTACTATAAGGTGAAATGGTAATCGAAGGCGTACCAATCAATATTTTATAAAAAAAATGAATATTTTTCTGTTAACGGCAATTACAATAAAAAGAAAATCATTCTATAGCGGATTTCCACTAAAAAAAAATATTTTTTGTTGCTGATCGTACCATTTATAGGTGAGGGTCGGGTGTGATCCTCGAGTCGAGTGCAAATATTTGTAAGGACAACAGCAGTTAATTTGACGCAGAGCTTTTGTGTGTTTGTGACCCACACATTGTCGAAGGTTTCTTTTTTATACTAGGCTCTTTTCAACCTAAGGAAGTTTAAGCTGGGTTGGCTTCAAAAAGTAATCGGGTATCGAACCCGCAGCACGCGGCAGTCAATTGCTTAACCACTGCGCCAGCCGTGCCGTCCGGTTTGAGTCTGGGTAGTGTTTTCCTTAAAGTGAAGTAAAGTAAGATCATTGGGATAACATATCCAATAGAATTATTAAGCAATTCAGGCATATTTTACTACCACCACTGACTTACCTACATTTTCCGCATTTGTTTATATTCAGATATTTTACCCGAATGTATAAAAAAGCAGTAGTTCTCCCTGTCAATAAATCAGGCAGTAAAGAGCAAGTGACAAATTAGAGACCTATTTCTTTACTGCCTTGTATGTCTTAAATATTAGAGAAAATTATCAATAAAGGATTGTTCAAATATTTGGAGGATATATCAATTTTATCCGACCGACATATTTGGATTTAGGCCTAAAGTCTCAATCGCCGTTGCCCTACAACATCTGTCTGACTATCTAGCACAGGAACTTAACAGAGGTAACCACAATGAATATACTAAAAAAGACGGAGGGATGTAATTTGCTTTCAAAAAAGTACAAAACATGCATTTACAGAATTTTTTTTTTTTGTGTTATTCGGACCACTACTCAACAACAGATTAAACATAACAACAATAATATATTCCCTAAACTATTGTAACTGTAAGAAAATTTTCAAAAAAACTACAAAGTACAAAAGTAAGTCTTTGGAAGATACAGAAAAGTTGTTATTTGTATTAAAATAGTTATTGTACGTATTTTGGTATTTTAGAATCTAAGATGTAGAAAAATTATTTACACCCTTTAAAAAATTCCTGAGATGACTACCTTATATTTACCTCTTTTCGCCTGAAACACAGGATTACCTATTTCAGGCACATAACACGTGTGAACTTGACATAGATGTAAGCAAATATTGTACTTATTGTTTTACCTTATGATTGTAAATAACTTTTTATTATTATTAATCATTAATTGCTTAGATAGGGATCGTTTTATGGCAGTCTAACTACGAAAGTACTGAGTTTTAAACCTTAGTCGTAATACTAAGTTTTATTCTGCATCAAAATACCTATTCATTCATGAATATCTTATTTCTATTGAGAGGTGGGCCCATAATTACTTATATTGCCCTTTCGTGTTTTCCAAAAGGCCAGTCAAATTAATCAAAGCTTGGATATCACAATTAAAAATGTTTTTCAAGAACAGAGATGAGAGATGGATTGTCAGTTCGATAAATAAATACAACAGAAGTGGAATGAAGAATGTTTTTATATTTCGTCTTTTCCTTATCCATTATTTAATTCTAATTAAAATACAGATTCGTGAAGGCATTATACTTACTTAAAAAGATTACTTATCTACTTATTACAATTTTACATACATTGTGCACTGTAGGGACATTATTGTAACGAATTAATTCTAATGTCAACGTGATTTGATCATCCTTAGAATATTTGGAAATAAATACATTCAAATAAAGAATTCTAGAGGGATTGTAGGACTTAATAAAGCTTATACAGGCTGATTTTTAATCTTCCAGGAAACTAGCGAAATATCTTTGATTCTTCATTGATTGATAGCACTTATGCAATTTTTTGTGATTTTTGCAGCAGTTTTTTCATCCGTATTAGTCCCAATGTAAAATTTGTTTACAGCCATGAGCACATTCAGCCCCCTAATTCAGCCTGTATTTTCGTGACTTTAAAACAAGTGCTTACAGCGTACTAAATAGAGTTTTTTTTTTAAATAAAAATGGCCTTTTATAATTCACATTGCAGTCAAGATCAGAACTCAAAAAAGGCCATCGTCTTTAGTTTGATAATATTCGTACACACCATATAAAATCTTGCTGTTTTATACATTACAGACTCTAAGGCACCAGTTCCATTCATTTCATATTTTTGAACCAACAATTAATAACCATTTATATTTTACACTATTATGTTATGTTATTTGATACAAGGAGCGCTCATTTGCAACTTTTCAGTCTAGTGATTTTCAGTCATAAGATAAGATCCCAGAAAAACATAAGTTGTGCATGTGCGTACTCATAAGAAATACTGTGCATTCTAAAATAAGTTAATAAAGGTATACTTCGCATTGATAAAATAAAGTGAAATAAAGATTATTTGCAATAATGTTACATTACATATGTATATATTCGTAAATAATTATAATAATCTTTCATATATATTTTCGTTAAGACTTTTCTCAGTATCTATCCTAGTAAAATACATAAAATTTTTACACAAAATAAATTCAAGGACATACAGACAGGTACTTTTTCAAAAGAGCTAAAATCTAAAAAATATATAAGTAAAATTTACATACAAGAAGGAATAAAAAGATAATACAATTAGTAAATTGGATACATAAATAAGCACTTATGTAACTTTATATTTTACGTAGCACAGTTTTATAGCTATTAACTACTTATAAGTCGTATGTATAAGTCGTAAATATTTAACATAATTATGTATAAATCGTAAATATTTATCTGTGACCATTACAAAAATACTTGCAGGAGGTTTTTCATGATATACTTGTCGTCACTCACTTTGCCACCTCGACTGTTATAAAAAATATGTTTAATTCAAAACACATATCTTCCTAATTTTATAAACAAAATAATTTAAGCATTGGCACTAAAACAGTGCATTTTTTGTACAGTTTGCATTGTTGTAAAATAAAATATCATTGACTAAATATTTCGGCATCTCTCGGGAGCATTTAAATGAGTGAAAACCTTTAATTGACATCGTCGACCACATCATCGCTTGCCATCAGGTGAGATAATGGTCAAGCGCGAACATATGAATAACAAAATATAAAAAAAGAATACTGTTTCATGGTTTCAGTAGTACCAATTATAATATTGTCAACGAGTCAACTCCCGCACCTAGACAAAATCTTAGTGGAATTACAATATAATTACTAAATTAATCAGTAAAACAAAGTTGTAATATGCAATAAACACTATCATTCATTCTACAACAACAGCTTCTATGAACTCATCATAGCCAAATGCTAATAGGCATTTCATTCAAAACTATATGTTAGAATCTAGCATTCATACAAAAAAAGCAAAATTGCTCAAACAAAACATCTCAAGTAAGTACTAAATATAATGAATGATGACACTATAATTCACTTATTCTATGACTAGATCAATATTAAAATATTTAATTTTGAAAAGTTATTAAAATGAAAATGATGATTTTAAATGCGAACAAGAACATGCTAATCTAAAGCGTGTTATTGTGTCGAGAGCTTGTGTGTCATTACTATGGTCATTACCCTACGCTGAGGCCGAAATCCTGTTTTTTTCTCCTGACCAGTATCATGGAATCCCGCAGCTATACAAAGTGAATTAACGCTTAGCGTCAAATTACTGTCAAATAATAACTTCTACCAAAATAAAATACGCCACTACACACAAACATACCACCGTGGCCAATTTTTTTTTTTGTGAATATCATTTTAGAAAATTTAACAACAACCTGTAGGTATAACGTATACCACAAACAATAACTTTTTCCTTTTTTTTCTTTTGGGGCACTATACCTTCGGCCTCAGCGTCGTCAATCGTAATATTTACGGTAGTGTATCGTGTCATAGTTATGGTTGCTTGACATTGTTCTGTAGGGACAGCCGGGCGTTGTTACGTTCGTCCGTGCTGAGTGCCCGCGACAGGAAGGTGGACGATGTCCGTGCTGACGAGGAAGTGCCGTTCTTCTGCGCGTCCGGCTTCTCCAGCCCTGTTGTATATTAGTACAATATTAGTCACCAGCTAGCACACGTATTGGGTGGGCCAAAATACTCTTCAAATTTTGGTAAAGAAAGACTAGATCATCAAACACTGTTACAGTACTACGTCTGTATCGACATGTTCAAACTCCAGTGCGAAAAAAATAAATATAAAGTTTATTTACAGTGGACGATGTCGCACCAGACTTATTTTGATTTTCTCGTAACAGATTTATCCACTCAATTCAATTTTTTTACTGATTTAAAGACAAATATATGTTACTGTGCCTGTTTTTCCGAAGTTTAATGACCCACCGTAATAGACATGAAGATTCATCTACATGGTGTTAATAATATGGCATTAAACCTACACAGATAATAATTCATCCTATTTGGAATATCGCTGTTTAATATAGTCGTCTTCATATTTTTAATATAGTTGCTTTCACAATGGAAATGTAAAAATAAATTTCTATAACTGTTTGCAATAATTCCTATGCACTTTTATAACACCATGTATTTGAAATGGTTCTCAAAACTAGAGATGTCCTAACGACAACATTGAGGGTGCACTTAGAAAGGACATTCATTGCACATTAACTAAGTAGGATTAAGTAGATAACGGTATCTAAATTAATTAATTAATAATTTACAACAAGTCAACAATGCATATAGATACCTAATCTAACTTGGAATGTTAGCTTTGTGTGTTAATCAAGCGAATCGTTCATCACAACGAGCTAGGCAGGCCACGTTAAGAGTGGCATTGCTAGTTAATAGGAAAGTGAAGATTACACAACAGAAAAATGACAATACAACGTTCAAAAATTAATATTTTCACTAATATATACTTGATTCAATCGGTATCCTTGAACAACCTGAAAACAATAAAATCATCTCTCACACACTGCGGAACTTTGAAACAATGAAAAAATAAAGTTATCAAATTTATCGAGTCTGAGTTCTGACTCAGGCACTTGAGACAAGCACTTCTGTGAATGTACATAGATAACAGCTGTTATAATCGTAACTTACACTGAAATAAATTATGATAAATGTATTCGGTATTCATTGTTCTTGTTATTTTGATTGATTGCGTGGGGAAACACGGTGTTTTTGTAAACTATCTTTATGTCCGACAATACAAGGAATATCTACTTTTAATTAGTTGTTCAAGACATGAAATAAACCCAAATATGGCAATTCATATTTTATTTCTATGTTTTGTTTTCTTGGATTTATATCGATCTCTACTTGTTTTCTTCCAGACGTAAACATTGCCGTCATAAAAGATTTTACGATAAAAACTACATAACAATTTAGGGCCATTGTTATGCCTACATAAAATTTCCATAAGTGCCTTACCGAGCCTCTTTCTGATGAGGTAATATAGTTTGGGTTTGATAACTAAGATAAGGAAGATGAAGACTCCTTGGAGCTCGTTGATGAGGTCGATGATGGTCCAAAGCCACCAGGGCTGTGACACGAGGGTAGACAGCAGCTCGGAGATCCAGCCAGCGCCCATGACCACCCATAACTTGCCGGTCAACACGTACCTGCGAACACATTAGATAAACTCTAGAATATTGTACACCATTACAAATAACAATTCGAAACTCTTAAAGTGCGGTAGAATCAGTGGCGTTTCCGAACTAGAAACACCGACCCCGAATATGAATCCTTAAATGACTCCCTTAAGGGCCTACATGCGCTATAGTGTCGTAAAACGATAACTTTCTAAAGCATACTCCTTAGTAACGGCTAGGATAAAAAGTATGAAAAAAAAAAAAATTGTTTCATGTACATTTTTTTTTAAACATGATTTTTTCGTATAACCAATAGTTTTGCTTTAAAAAAATAATTAGTAACACGACACGATATTTTCGCAACTTTTTGATACTCATCCAAAACGACTTGGATGTTTAAAAATATTTTTACACAGAAAAATTGATGGCTGGAATTTCTTCATAACTGACATAGCATATGTAAATCAAATAATATTTTGCAAACAAAACTGTTCAAAAGGAGGTTCAATATAGATATTTTGGCATCGAGCGGGTGCACGTCCAGTACTGCGTTTACATTGGCGCATCGCCTTAAACTAAACAGAATGTAACAATGGTACTATCGCTAATAACGATATTTTAGATAGAACCTTTGGATGGACTTGACAGAGAAGGTGAAACAACAGAGAAGGTATTATTAGAAGTAAATTTTGACGCCATTGTTGAAAATCGGATTTTAAGGTCTAAGTTGGGTTTTTAGTCTAATTTGCTACTGAATACGCGTATGCATTAGACAATCTCAGACTATAAGGTGACCTCTAAAACCCAATTACTGTGAAACTCTATTAGCTAAATGTTATGAGAATACTTAACTATCGCATATTCGCGATTTTTTTTTCTTTTTTTAAATAGTTTGATAACTGAAACGATAGGCCGGATGCGATTTTTATGTAAAACGAGGAGGATGCCTGTAGCTTTGACCGTTAAAACTTACATAACTTACGCCTTTATTCCAAGCATGAAGATTTAAGCAGAGGTATAAGTACTAGTAAACTCACATTCGTTGTATGTAATAGGGGACGAGCCTACTGCTGTCAGCCAGCCAGTAAAACTGGACTTCTGAGGCTCCAGACAAGCGACGTTCTATAAGCAATCTAACGATTGTCAAAAATTCAAGAATGTATGGGATTGACAAGCGCTATCGAAATGTCACTTGAATCTCTTATGTTTTGACATTTTGACAGTCGCTATCGCTGGCGGAATCAAACTTTATCTAGAGTCTCGGAATGCTACTGAGAAATTCCAGATGATACAGAGATAAACCCAACTAACCTTTTCCCGACTCGGAAATCAAGCCCACGACTTCATGCTCAGTAGACGTGCATGCGATCACAAGCCCAACGAGGCAGAATTTAAGTCTAGTTTGAACGTTTCCGGATGACAGCGATGTGGAGGAGTAAGTACTTCGACGCCGTACCTTTCTTTTGTAATGTAAGTAGTTAGGTAGTTAATTTCCTCGCAAAATCGGCCCACCTCGACGGAGCAGCAGCAGGGTGTACATGTAGCTCCGAGTTGCAAACCATGCCCCACTTGTCATGTCCCCCAAAAATATGCGATCGGGGTGATCTATGCGCTGCCACCGACGACGCCATGGAAGTGACTAAGTTTTGGGCCAAACAAGTTTGAAGGACTGTCGTGCCGGCGATACGAAGGAGAAGAAGGTAATTTACTTAACTAAGAGGATACTGTTAGATATGTATGGTATGTCACACAGGCTACTTATACTGTTTAATAGACATTACACGAATTATAATATTTATGTTATTAGTTTCCATTACTACTTAAAAAGTTAATACTATACTAAACTCATGCGCAGCAATGGTGGGTGTTTCAGGCAAATAATGCTTACTAAACATTACTTAACTATTTGTTATCTTATGTCAAGGAAATGGAAAATATATTACATTTAATTGTTAATTACCACATATATTACCGAGTGCTCAGTTTCAACCTGTATAGTCCCACCGCTGGGCAAATATCTACCCAGAGCCTTCCATTCTGCCCAGTGTTTTGTCTTCTCCGACCAATCTCCCGTAAAAGTTATGTTACATAAAATAAAAACACACGCCACTACTCTGTAAGCCTTCTCATTGTCTTAGGTTGAAAAGGAAAAACAAAGAAAATCTCGGTCTCAACGTCGTCTATTCTGCCGACTACACACGACACATCAATAAAATTAGCACATAGGTTCAAAACATAACTAATTCCGTTCCGTCTTGGCAACAGATCAGTCCACCTGTTTTCGGAAATCTCGTGCTGTAACCTGCTGGTAATCAAATATCTTTACAAGAACAAATTATAAAAAGTATTAAAATATTGTGAAGTTTTGCTTTCATCAAATAATTATGATAGAGTAAAATTTAAAAATTCAGCCTCTATTTCAAAGTGGTTAGCCTCAAAATGTATATGTTCTTTTACTTTGGACTATGACTTAATTTATTTTTATACTTATTTTTATTTTACAATTTAATAATAGTAATAATAATAGGCCCAGCTTTTCCATCCATGTTTTACTCAACCAATAGTTAAATATGCTAAACAACGTTTTAAAATTTCGGTAAAACGCGTTTTTTTCATCAATTGTTGGCATCGCAAATGGTCAAATAAGTTGAAGAGTTAATTTATGGACCATTTCTTACACTAACAATTGACAAATTAACGCGTTGTACCGTTTGAAACCATTCGTTAGCATATTTAACTTTTGGTCGAGTAAACCACGGATGGGCCGAAGACTGTTATTAAATTGCAAAATGGCGTCTTCAGTCGCAGTCCAAAGAATAAGCACATTTAAATTTTGAGGCTAACCACTTTGAAAAAGAGGCTGAATTTTTAAATTATACTGTTTCATAATTATTTGACGAAAGCAAAACTTCACAATATTTTAATACTTTTATAATTTGTTCTTGTAACCATTGGTTGATAGTTAACTCAACCAATGGATAAAAATAACTGGACCTGAATCTGTTATTACAAACTTACTATAAACAAGGCATATTAAGGAAGTTAAGTGTTTACACGTATTTGTGAAATGACCTCAGTCAGCCTCACACGATACATTCCCTTTTCATGATTCCTTCGGCTTATTATAAAATTTACCTGTTATTCGGAAAAAACCGGACTTATACTAGGTACAATACAAACAACACATAAAAGAAAAAACTACAAGTACCGAACTTCCGCGTCCATTGTTCACTATTGCAAGCCGAACTAATTAATTGGCTTCCTATAAGTATGTACGTCACAAAAATAATATGGCCAAATTATCTAGATAAAAATTAATGAAATTATAGCGAAGGTTATACAATACACATACAGGGTGTTTCAAATAGGACAACTAGATAAAACTGCAGCGTTATTTGTGTAAGTGAATTCGGCAAGACAAAGAGCAAAGAATATGAACAATCGACCGATCACATAGACGGAAATCCACATCGCGTTTTTCATCTCGCATGTGATTGGTCAACTGTTCATATTCCAAATTTATCAATATGTTGGTATTTTTTAGTAAATATACATAACTAGCTGTCCCACGCGGCTTCGCTCCCGTCAACTGGCTACCTACCTACCCTACCCTACCTACACTACATACATGATTGTATGCGTAACTTTAACCGCTTACGCAGTGCACGCAACGGAAGCTCTCAAAAATGAATAATTCTTGCCCGTTTTTGCAACATTTTTTATTTATGCTCCGCTTCTATTGGTCCTTGCGTGATGTTATATAGCCTATAACCTCCCTTGATGAATGGTCTATCCAACACAAAAGATTTTTTCAATTCCAACCAGCAGTTCCTGAGATTAGCGCGTTCAAACAAACAAACAAACTCTTCAGCTTTATAATATTAGTATAGATAATAACCATTTTCACCAAATTTGAAGTTAGAAAATACTTCGGAACAAAGCTGAGTTTGATGGCTTCTCATTCCTTTGTTTTCCAATATTTTTTAAAACAAAAAACTCAGTATTTATCTACTCAACCAGTTCTAAACAACGATACCTCACTCAACGGGGTAGGTCAATTTGTTCGGTACCCTAAAAATGGGACTACAAATGTGGAGCAGATATTAACTTAAATGTTGTAAAAACTTTGAATAAATTCATCATACTAGTTACTCAGGGATTTTTCCATCCTCTTCAACATCATCTTTCCACTTACTTGCACAGCAACACATATGGCAGAGTTTTCCGAAAGTCTGAAACGTCCTGTAAAGTATGGCTCAACTACTAATATTGATAGTCTGGTGATACAATCATGTAACATTTTTATCTATGCGTAATTTCGTTTTAAAATACAATGGCTAAAAGGTCAAGCCAGATAATGTTTCGCGAAATAATAAAAACTAAGTATCATTAATTACATAAAATGTACCTATCTACTTCATTATAACGCTTTTTTATAACGAGGTCCCCGTCTCCCTCTGGACTTACGTGTCAATTCATGGACACTGTTACAACAATTAATTGCTGTTAACATCGTCTAGTTTGGCTTGACCAAAACATTATGGAACAATAATGGTAAAAATCTAAAAAGCTATCAGAATAAGCTGAGAGTGCACTTACGGCGATAACTATTGTAGCTTATGCGTGTAATGATTCACCAGACTGCCCTACGATAACACATTATCTAATGTGCGCACTTCCCTAACGATGAGTCAAGGATTTTTCTCGTATCTGTGGTCAGTTTTAGAAACGGATCTAAGGGTTTTACCCACAGATATAAATCTAACTAGATGATGCGATTGTATACGTACTTCGTGTGTCAAAAAACGGAGTAAAATTACGAAAAATGATCGTAATCTGAGCTTTTTCTATAGCAAAGGAAATCCACCGAAATCTAGAAAAATGCCCTTTTCTGCCACATTGAGCTGTAAAGACTGTTTAGAAAAAGTTGGCCGAGGCATTGGAAATGTTTTCTTTCATTGATAAGTAAATTTGTTTTTCAATTGTTTGGAAAAAGTGGCACGCTTGGTTTTCATACAGATGGAGGGACTTGCGTTATCTGGTTAGATTTATGTCTGTGGTTTTACCGATAAACATGTTTTTACAGCTTTGTCCAAAATAGTGCTTTTACCAATAGCTCTTTAGGTTTCACTTCAAATGTCACTAACATGAGCATATCAAGCATAGATTTCAAGCTGTCGGCCGCGGGTTCGCCACTGTTTGAATTTCGAAGTGAGAAAATAATCGCCAAGGCTCGGACTTTGCTAAAGACCGGGAATGTGTCAATCATACTAGCAATCCTATTAAATTACACCAAGTGATTACTCAACGAGGAGGATAATTGCCCCTCGTGACGTCACACGTTCGTCTACTTCATTCATTAATAAAAGCCGCGGTCATTTGTTAAATAGAATCGCACTTAAATACCATTACATCCTTATTAAGATTCAACAATACTAATACGTCTGTCTGCACAGTTAGAGATTTTAATCTGCGGAAGTTATAATGAAGTGTTTATCTTTACTACAATAAATTCACAATGAAGTTATCTATAAAATATATATTTATAATACATAAAAACAGCTTACCGGTGGAAACCCAAACAAACATTGAAAGTAGGTATCCGCGAATACTGAAAACATCTCACGGTTTCTGTAGACGGTGACGAATAGCTTGAAAATTGTGGTTTCGATGAAAATAAACCCAGTGGGTTAATTTTTTATTACCAAGTTATCAGCTGCATTTACAAAATTAGCCGACTTCTCAATAAAAACTGAGACAAACAAATTTAAGTTGGATAAAGACGATGATTTGTATTACCAAGAATTCAATGACCGCGGCTCATATATCTATTTGAATAACCACTTCACATATCTGTCGCAACGATGCGTAAATAAACTGTGATGATAACTGTCATCAATGACATCAATTTACCACTAAAGTACTGACCGTTTTGTAACGGTAACAAATTAAACAAAGAAAAAAGTGCGATACTAAAAAAGTGGCGAATAAAGTACGATTTACACCGACCGAATCGCTAAGGAGCGCAATATGCAATGTGATAAGGGAAATTGAAACAATTGTTAAGTAGTTAGAAGTCATATTTGCATGGTATTCAAATAACAAATTAACCCGTTTTGATCTGCAGTCACGTCTCGGTAGCCGGTTAGCTACCATGCAAAAATGACATTTAACTGCTTCATGGTCGCTCCAATTTCCTTTGAGACATTGCAAATTCCAATCCAGCGTGACCCGATCGGTGGAAAAGGTACATTAAACAAATAAATAACTCGTTTATTGTTTCACAAAGAGTGTTACAGCATTTAGATGTGATCCTGCACTAGGATACCCTGTGTCGCAGGATCCAGTCTCTCTCTACAAATATGGTTTATGGTAAGTTATTAATACCAGGCATTAAAACTTACTTTGCTCTGTCGACTCGGAAACGTCGCTTGGCACGGTCGCCGACGGAGCCAGCTTGCAAGCGATGCACCTCAGACTTGACCCTCGCGCAATGGCGAGCGGTCAGCACCCACAGCACGAAATTTGTGCATGTCACCAGGCCCATGGGGATCACGAAGTAGATGTAATGCGGCCAGTCTGACCCCGTGTTCTGAACTGTAAACATAAATAGATATGACTTATCAAAATGAGGCTGAGATAATTCAAGCCAAATTTTGACTTAACCAAAAGATGCCTAAATATTACCACCACACCACCGGTCTGTCCCGGTACAAAAATTTTCGCATAAACATGTTACACACGCTCGTAATTTTAACAATGATAAATATTTAGGGTCCATGGCCCTTTCAGCCTTATCTTTTACAGAGAACCATTGTCCAAATTTTATATCGAATCTTTACATGAAGGTAAGCCTAAAACCTGAATATGAATATCATAAGTAAGAAAAAATATCCGTCCGTTACAGGTATAAAAGTTTAGGGGTCAAGTCAGACACCCGGTATTTAAGCTTCAACCAAATCAAATTGAGATTGACATGATAAAGAGCATTTTAAGTTCAGTACAAAAAATGTGTTCACAAAAGACTATGACTGCTTATTATTTATTGTAGGAGCGAAAATTACGTCATAACATACGATCAGAATGATAAGGTGCTTTTCTGAACAATAGATATGATTGTTTTTAACCGCAATGTTTTTGGGTATTTCTGTTGGGAAGTTTTTAATTAGGCACGGTCTAAAAACAAAGAACATCAAAACAAACTGATAAATTCGCATCCTATACTAATTATCTGGTATAATATACCGTCTTCTCAGTTTTCAGGAGTGTTGGGTATTTAAAACCAGAAGTTGATAAAATATCACGAGGGATTATAAATTTTCGATTAATTTGAAATACTTTATAATTTCTATGTTTGTGCCTAAAATTTGAGAATGGACACGAACTGGAGATAAATAAGTGAAAATTTCTACGACCTATCTGATTTTCTGTGACTCGGTACATTGTGAACTTATTGGTCGGTGATAGCACTTACACCGCCCACGTGTAAACACCGTTCAATCAGGGGCATGCTCACAATTTAATGAGCCGATAATATCACATAAAATCCGGTGACATACATTATGATAATCCTGCAAATTTCGATTATGAAAATTGCGTCCAGAGATTGCCTTTAACAAATATATATTATGAACTAAGAATTTACTTCTTAATAATAATAGTTTAGGTTGTCCTGCCCAATCCGCCATTGCCCAATATTGGCCAAACGTTTTACTATGTGATGACGATGATCTGTGACGTATGCCCCAGCTAAGTTTAACATAGACAATGAAACTAAACCTACGTACATGTAGACGTCTATCAATTAGACAGATATGTTGGCCAATTATTATGAGACGGGTCACACGTCGCCTAGTTGCCCCATTTTCTTAAGCGTCCAAATATTTGTACTTCATACAATCCCCCTTAGTTGTATATATGAGTATATGTATTGTGCACAAACTTTAATATCGCTGGGTATATATAAGAATGAGATTGAGAATAATTTATTGGTCCATTGTTACTAATTATATCTGAAAAAGAAAGATTTGTGATTATTTATGTACATACAAAAACACTTAACGGAGTATAGAAAGAATACTGATTGAAAAGCACAAAGCTTCAGCTTATTTAAACAGAAATATCTTCCAGATGACCGGATTATTGCTGTAGGCACCTAGATTCAATTACCATAGTAATTTTAACAGTGGCATCTTAAAGGCCCGAATTGAGTTAACTTGCATTTTTCCAAGACATGTTTTTGTTAATATGGGCATCCATAATGTTCTTTGTTGTTTCAACAAAACTAAACAAAAAGATTTCGTGATAAAGACATTAATTTACTTTATTTTTGTTTTTAATACTTCGCAGCACATTATGGATTCTAACACCACTAGACCTTTCAGTTGAACACTGAACTTGATGATGGCGATTTTATTCTCTTCTCGCAGAAAATCATGTTGTATCAATTATATAACTATATCTTACAATTATTTCTTGACAATTGGTTTACCTTTTACTGTCAATAGTATTCTCCTAGTATCTACTTAATCTCTGATCTGCATTACTTTCAATATGTTTAGCAAGTTGTAAATTACACTGTGAGTCCGTAGTCGGTTTAATTATCAGTTTCTCTTACCATTAGAATTACGACATTAATTTGATTACATGTATTACTCATGCGTATTTGCTTTTATTTATGTCATGCATAAGTACAGCATGCACTCCACCTACATGTTAACATAATAATGTTGTCATACCATGACCACGGTCAACCATTATCCTTGGCTGTATATTTACACAACTACGTTTTACAGGAATCATCGTATATGGGATGAGTTGTTGCATAGCCGTTTACCTAGTTATGACTTCGACGAAAATAATCACAAACAAGCCCGGATCGTTGTTCAGACAATGCACGAGAACTGTAATTTTCATATAGACATCAAGGTGATAAATGAATGAAAATACGTGATTCGTGAAAACTGTGTAGTTTTAAGAAAAATGACGATATAGGTTTTTTTATTATTTTTATTATTGTACGCAGAACTAGACCGGGAGTTTACTTTAAAAGCGCGGGCGTTTACTGAAACTACACATTTATCAGCAACGCTACATTCTTATGAAAGAAATGTTCATAATATTGTGTACTTATATATTTCATTATGAGTCACGTCGTACAAGCAGATTCTCCCAAAATCTAAAGCTTGATAAACGATATTAAATGTTCAAAATATTTCTTCTACACATTTGACTATAACAATTATTGACAAACAGAATAATAAATTCACATCCACATGTCTTTATTTAAGCTTTTGTAAATCTTAACCAAACGTTCAATATTGTATGTGAGATATCTACGTGCGTAGTTATTATAATATTTATACTACGATCATGTAATATTTCAATAGTTTTTTAATAAAAATCTCCGATATTTCGATCGTTTACGTACACACTAACAAATGAGAGATAAACTGGGATGCCGGGAAACAAGCGTATGTTGCCTAGAAGTGATTTTGTAACGAGTTTATATTGGAAGAAATGTGATGTGTCGATGGAAAGTACACATTTTTGGTTACATACGTAAAACCCATCCTACGTAAAAAGTAGTAGGTAGGTACGTAGGATACGTAGAAGATAATTATAATAATCTAATCACTCTCTATCACTGTAGATTCACAGACAACAAGAGAGCATCACTTGCCACCAAGACAAGCAAGTTGATGATAAGCGATTCCTGGTCTGGCCGTATTTAGACTTGCATTAAATGGCCGGCTTACAAATCATTACTTTTTCAAGATAGAAAGACAACATTTTGGTAATAAGTTATCACGCTAGTTTATCTGGCCTCGTGTTTTTTTTAACTATTCTCATTTTTATATACCAAGCCAGGATACTAATGCCTCATTTACATACGGTGGTTTTGATCGATTCGGTTATAGACCGTATTCGGTCACCGACTAGTGTAAATAGTTTTTCGGTTAGCCGTATTCGGCTCCAGCCCGAATTTGGTCACCGACTAGTGTAAAAAGGTTTTCGGTTAGCTGTATTCGGCCGCATACCGTTTTCAGTGACCGAACACGGCTGACTTGTTGAAATTAAATATATTAAAATGCCTTGTCGTAACACAATAATATGTCTGTCTATGATGATCTTTTCAACACGAGTGTACACAGCTCGGCTGAATGCGGTCGCCGAATCCGGTAAACCAAAAACTTAAACAAATACGACTGCCGTATTTGGTGATTATTAGGATTCCTTTAAATGTATGAAAGTAAGTGTAAATGGGATGATGGTACAGTTATGTAATCCTTTCTCAAAAAGAAATCATGATGGTATTATTGTCATAATACGGCACATGAAAGCTGCGTTTTATTCCTTGTATAATAAAATTAATTTTGTTTCAAATTTTATTTTCACATAATTTGTGTCAATTAAAAGTAAACAGTATCGTATGTAAAGTAACTCACGTTGCCCGAACCAGCATATTCCTTCGCCCATGTTAGCATCGAGAAGATCGGCGACGGGGTACTTGTCGAAGAGGAACATGACGAGGGTCAGCATGATGGCCGTACTCCAGGCGTACAGCGAGTACCACAGGAACCGGCGCAGCTCGGCGTCCGCCTTGCGCATGGGCTGCACGGTACGGACGCTCCTGATGGATACAAAATACAATTTAAAAAATAAAAATATACGCCTATATGTGTATAACTCAAAGGGCAAGGGAGTTCCTACACTTGATAGGTAGGTACTGTCACGGGATCCCAGCGCTAAGAAAGAAAATTTGCTTCAAATAAATATCATTAGATGGCGCGATATGCATCTATCTGTTATTGAATGTGTTAACATTTTCTGAGTAAACCCTTTTACTTGCAAGTCGCTGCTAACAGCATCTATCGTCGGGGAACGGAACCGAACGCGTTCGACATACAAAAATATTTGAAAAAAAAAGATTTATTCAATCCTACACAAGCGCTAATAGGTCGGTTATTTGCTCCGATCCCACACAGTACCCACAATTCGGCAGTTGGTCCACATTTGAGTATATACGATAAAAGTTGTATACTAGCTATTTGACAAAAACCTATTTACCTAATCATAGTTACTTTTTAAATAAGACTGGCTTTCTAAAATATCCAATTCAATAAAACCAACGACTGTCTGTAACCGTCTCGACGCGGTCTAAGTTGAGCTTTTCCAAGTACTAAATAATTATAGTTCCATTGAAACAGATTCGTGACAAAGAAACAATCATACTTATTTGCATAAGTTAATACATGTGCAAACACACTTAATTTTTTGTACCGCCTTAGAAATCCTCAAAAGTTCACATCTTATACGAAGAATTCTTAACAGACATTGTACTTTAAACAATGTCAGTAAAAAAAATCCTCTTGAATATTACGAGCATATTAAAACATTACCACAGATTTGATAGACACAGAGAGATGAGGCAGTAACTACATAGTGTCATTTATTGTGAATATAATAATGCGTCTGCCCATTACTTTTATGGCGATTACGACAAACATGGAAGTCGTAACGACCCTGACGTGAGCCAATAGCGCGTACCTATGGGGTCTTTATTGGTTTTTACTGCTCCCATTAAGTCGGCCGGGTCATGGGGATTGACTAGCTAATCACGAGGATAAAGTACTGTGACAAAATACACGATAACAAGCACCCGGCTTCAGATAAAATTAAGCCGCAGATAACTAAAGCTCCGAACATAATAAGTTCATTATAGCGTGCAAATATCCCGGCTGTGCTTCTAATCGTGTAATCATGTACCTATACTTCAGCCGAACTCTGAAATTGTAAACAGAACTGAAGCGTGTTAACATTTACCATACGTATGGTTTATGAATGTTATCTTACTCAACCATATTTATAATAAAATATGGCTAAGGGCGAGTTGAGCTTGACCGCCTATGGTTCCGTACCTTATGGAAAATTATACGCATTCCATATGATTTTAGAATTAAATATTATAATACCACGACGTACAACCAACTGCGTTTAGGTAAGGGCAAAAAATGGAACAACATAAAAAAACCGGCCAAATGCGTGTCGGACTTCGCACATTGCCGGACATCGCAACTAAATATAAATTTATAAGTCAATGGGAAGTCAAAAAATTTTTCGGATCAATATTTTGTAAAAAGAAGCTGACTTTGGTGGCCTCTCTTTCCTTGGTTTTCCAATAAATTTTTAAAACAAAAAGGTACAGTATTTATCTTCTCAACGAGCTCTACACATCGATACCCCACATCGTTGTTTAGATCTTGTTTAGTAGATAAATATTGAAACTTTTTGTTCTGTATTTGTTTTCCCTTTAGCTGTACGTGAGCCCCACTTAACAACATTTAAAAATATTTTTTGACAATTTGTATGGCTTTGGGTCAACAAGGTGCTTATATTGTGTAAATTTGAAGACTGTATTTTCAACGGTTTGGTTGTATAACCTGTGTGACAGACGACGGACAGACGTAGACGTGAGTGACAGCAATAGGGCTCCGTTTGGACCCTTCGGATACGCAACCCTAAAAATTAACGAAGTTTGGTTTATTTTTCCTCTAATTCATATCTATTGTTAAATCATGCCAGTTCAAGAACATGACGTCCCACAGTTATCCTTCGCCTAGGTTATGATACAGTACCCTAATGACCTTCTGAGTTCTTTAATAATAAACTTCTTCTTATTTTTATTTTATATTGTAACAGCACAACAATTCTTAAAGCTGTACTTCTCTGATGCACTATGTGTGGGACAGCTCCAACATCATTAGCAAGTCGCGTAGACTGTGTGTACGTGGGTCACTGTTGTGCCATCTCTCATGGGTTTCCACAACTGTGATCCACTTTTATTTGCTGCATTGTTTGTTTTGCTTAGTTAAGTGTTAGTGGTTACTAACATAGTGGTAAATACTAACCATTTTTGAGTCATGAATGCTCGAATTACAAGAAATTGTATTCTATTATTCCCGGTATTTTGTTGGAGTGGTCGTGGTGACGAGTCTTAATTAGCCCCACCCACGCAGTGCCAGCATATAAAGTGCGTTTTCCGATCCTGTCGGTTTTCATTAACGTGCCGTAATTGTCACCTGCACGCTTACTAACAATCCCCCATTAGAAACCATCAAATTAAGCTTTAACCTCACTCTGTAATAAAGACTAATTAGCTGAAATTCTCGAAAACAGTCGTAGCTTTTGCTGTCTGTCTGTCGCGAGCTGTACCTACTAATTTCATATTATTTGCTCATAATGTTGTCAAATATTTGTGTCATGGTGAAACATTTAGAAATTTCGCAGAAGTGAAAATGCGCTGAAAGTTGTTTGAAAATTATAGTTCTACTTAGACTTTTACAAATTTTATTCTGGATGCTAACTAAATTATATAAAAAAAGAAAGAAAGAAAGAAAAAACGTTTAATAGCGCCAGGCACTTAAAAAGAAAACGATTATATTATTTTACTTTATAAACAAAATTACACAATTGATCCTTTTTCCTGTGAAAATTAACCTCGTCTTAAAACTAATTCACGGTGGACTTATAGGTTCTTTAGTAATTACTGTAAGTAGCTTTAGGAGTAGTCTCTTAAATCCACAATAATTATGATAATGATAGTGGTAGTGATAATCATAATTACTAATAAATCTTTTTAAGTACATGAATTTACGACTTGTGCATTATTTTAATGCGTCTTAATAAGGTGTTTCTTAAAATAAACTCAGAAAGTGAGTACCTACGTAAATACTTTGGTAAGTTTGGAGATACTATATTACTGAAGTACCTACTCTTCAAAATTCTAAAAACTCTAATATTTCTTAGTAAAGAAATTACAGAGGAGGCGTAAGGCGTAGGGACAGTGGGCCACTGCTCACGGCCTCGCGGTGCAACGGGCCTTGCGCGTCAAAGCCGAAATAAATTAAAAGAAAGTATGGGAAATCTAAAAATGTAAACCACAAGGGATTTTTTATACTTAATTAATTAGAAAATTCTCAACTCTATCTGTTTTTCGCTAGAATATATAAATATATATATATATATATATATACTGCTCTTCGGCGCACGAAAGCATATGAATGAAAATTTCTCATCTTTGAAGTTTTTGCTCGTTCATCTAATACCTTTAAACGACCAATTCTTGTATATATATAATCTGAATCTCGGAAACGGCTACAACGATTTTCATGTAATTTAGTATGCAGGGGGTTTTGGGGATGATAAATCGATCTAGCTAGGTTTCTCTTTTAGAAAACGTCGTTTTCCCTATTTTCACCCGAGCAGAGTTCGGTCGCCCAGGTACTTTATATTTATTCTGGTAACAGTAGCTGGCTTCTATCGCGAAACTGGAATCGTTATTGAGAAAACGAGTTTTTGCCAAAAGATTTAAAAAATAAAAGGGTATCCAAAAACAAGAGGTTTGAATATGAAGGTAGCGATCAACCTATACAGTTTGCCAAAAGCCGGTATGAAACAGATTTTTTGATTTTGTGGTTAGCAATATGGAATCGAGATTCTTTTTCGAAAATTTTGGTTTTCTATAACAAAAAAGTTAAAAAATATTCCATAAGAGCAAATATTGAAAAACTGACAAGATTTATATGTAGGTAATCCTACAAGTAGGTGAGTGCAGTGACTTACATTTTACGCACTGTGTGAAGAATTACAAATTTGGTTCCAAATTTACCCAATTCCATCCAGACGTAAAACATCTGCTCCAATCCATAGAGAACGATTTGAAATATTTACCAAATATTAACCTGCAAGTACTGCTTCCACTGAAAGGAAGTTTTCAAAAAAAAAAAAGCTATACAATGGGTCGGGGAAGGCTTTCAGCTTTTGCAGTTTAATCTATTAAAGCAGATACATAGTATATAAGATAAATTGCGAACCAATCATTAGGTAAGAAGATCAGTAAAACCAAAAATTGAAAATGTATTTTTCTTTAATTTGTAGGGTTCTGCACCCGAAAGGTCCAAACAGAGCCAAATTTCACTCACTCATGTTTCCGTCTGTCTGTCGTCTGTCACACGAAGAATTTGTCAACTTCCCATTGACCTATGAATTTGAAATTTGGTGATGATATTTATTATAGCGTATGTTTTACTATCAAATACTAATATATTGATAAATTGGTACGGAAACCTAAATGAATGAAGTCCGACACGCACTTGGCCGGTTTTTCCTTTATTTTTCATTTTTGCATAATGTGCCAAAGAAGTACCCATTGAGCGTCAATTAGCAGACACAATAGAAACAATAATAGCTTACGCACACATGGTGGTGCGCGACGTTTGAGAAGTAAAAAGTTTAGTTTGTTTCTTTATGAATAAAGAATTGACAGTTTCGAATGTTATTTTATAAGCCTCTCTTCTTGAGCCATCAGAGGGCCTCGTGAAATGTACCTTGCCCACATTCAATTTAGGTCTCGCACGCACCACCACTAAAATACTATAAATGATGAAAACGTACAAACATATGTTTTGCAGAAGGATTCACTAGAACAATACAAAGTTATGGTAAAAAAACAGGAAACTACTTTTTGTCCTACTTTCAAGATTTGGTTCTGGGAATGTAATGCAACGAAACATTATAGTTCTGCAAACAACTAAAATCATTAACATTATATATTTTAATCTTAGGCCTGGATCACGACTCGGAGAATGATGAATCCGTAACCCACAGAGGCCACAGATATATATCAGAATGTGATATCACGCACCTAAGACGCGCTTGTATACTACGCCCATTCATAACTGCGCTCACTCAGGCACGTCAACTGAAACTTGTTGAGGTTGAGGAAACTCGCTACGGAATTACCAGCGGATGTAGGTAGTCTGCTTTCAACAAATATCGTTACGGTACACAAATAACGATACCGCCTAACCGAATATTGGTTTAATGCATTGTATACGTCATTGGTTTTATGTTTTTTCGAATAATTCAAAAACTTTGCTACCACACCTAGTAAAAGGGCCATTTTTCTGCCGTGCCAAATATTAATTGCAGATATGAAAGCGATATTAAGTTATCGCTGTCTAGAAGCAATTATAATATGTTTAGCAGAATAAAATATGAATTAGACTCTAGCTATTATAACTCTGCAGAACTCATAATTGGAATCCCCAAAAAAATTGTATGCTTTTACATCTGTCACTTTCGTGGTACTTGAGCTGTCAGATTGCTTACGCCGTACATTTTTTTCACAAATCCAATTAGAAAAATGGTTAAATCTATTAGAAGTGTATTGCGGGAGTTATTATATTACATGTTATGTAAATTCCAAGATGTGAAGGAACAGCACACAACACCCAGAGCAGAGAGAAATATTTGTATTACCTGTAGGTCATACAAATATTTGTTCCGTGAGGGAATCGAACCCGCGTCACGCAGCGCAGCAGTCAATAGCTCAATCACTGTGCCAACCGTGCGCCATACATCGCAACATTGACGTGAACGTTCTTACGTCATAGAGTATGTACGTCGAGCTAACGATTTTTTGTATTTTGATTTTTGCTTAATAGATTATTTAGCTAAGAACATTAATTTGAATACTGATACGCCTGTTCATGTTGTTTACGAGAAGATCGTGTCAAATTACAACTTTATGAAGCAAAACAACTTTACGGTTTTGCAGTAATCACACACTGAAAAAATGGTCACTCAGGGTGATAAAATTGAATCAAAGCCACACTGCATTTTACTAAAGTGATGATTCCTTACCAGGAATCAGAATATAAACAAATTAACTTATATCAAAAACAATAATAAAATATAAAAAACAACAAAAAAAAAACATTTTTTTTACAGTTCTACCTGCCCCAGATTTTCGGTTTCCCACATCTTTTGTATAATGCATAGTTATAATAGCCAATTTCTAACTGACTACGTATATATGATTCAGTCATTTTACGCATCCTCTTATGATAATAAATTATGTATTATCGTCACATCATGTTTATCTCGGCCCTATCACGTAAAATGCTCCATTTATCGAATAAAAATAATATATAAGCGTAACAATAATTTGCTATAATTACACATTGTTTAACTTCCATTAGATCATTGCGGTATTTGTGATATTTGTATATTTATTTTAAACGTCTTAACGCGGCCCCGGGGATTCTTGCCATGTGCAAATATCAAAGAGCCGGTGTGTAAACTCATCGATAACTAAGACAAAACAAACATTTACCCACATTGCGACAAACGACTGCGAGCAACACTTCAAGCATTTGTTGAATCAATGATGACATTAAAATACCAACAACTCATTTCTTTGTAAACGTAGACTTTACATTTTAATAGTTTGGGAACAACTGTTTGTACCTATTCATGAAAAGCGAGCCGTTAGTCACGACAGCGCCGGCGCAGCGCCTGCGTTCCTAGCCAAACCGTGGCTAGCACAGATACTCGTAGCAGCATTACGCATCCGAAAAATCCGGTTGTATAGGCTGCCAGATTGACTTGTTATCACGACCCAATATTTCATTTGCTCGTATTTTTTAGAACTACTATTTTACGAATGAATAACATCAGCATTTCAAGTATTTTGAAATATAAACATCTTCATTCATAGAACCACAAAAGTTTCAATAAAAAACTGTCAATCTCTAAAAAACGAGCTTTCTGCAAGTGAAACATAGTTTTTGCTATGAACCGACAATAGCGAATGAACTTGATTTTGAAACACTTCGGGATATAGTTCAAGACTGAATGCATCGCAGTGTCTGGCGCATTACACGGCCGAATATTTTCTTGAGCGTTATTATATAAACAAACTCTCGCGATCTGGTCCCGCGATGTGTACTCAATCTGAAATTAGGAGTGCGAAGTAAAGTTTTTGATCGCAGGAAATTATTTGTTTAGCATTTACAATTGTAATAACACTCCAGATGCGTGTGATCAAGCTAAGAATGATGATAACAGGGCCAACAGCCTGTTAAACTGGGTTGACCACGCGGTGGATATGCATAACTGTTGCGACGAGGGATTTGATGATACACATAATGTAGGCATCTTCAATTCACACGTCATTTGCATTGTAGCCAGTCTAAATGTTTGTGTTGATTCTTAACAAAACTTACCCAAATGTCCACCAGATGTCGAAGCACATGACGTTGAGCCAGGCGAACGCGGCCACGAAGCCGAAGTAGATCCCGTACCCTGCACAAACAATCAGCGATCATGTAATGGATCAACTATGACTGGCAACGTTCCTACAGAACTACTTCGGTTCTCAAATTATCTCACTTACGCACTGCTACGTTAACGTGATTAATTTCAATCACAACCAATAGCTACAAGTTGAAACTATTTAGTTGCAACGGATTTTACAGTAGACGCGGGAATTAAAAAGTGGTGACTATTGAAAATGAATCATAGGAGATCAGTTTTAGACTGTGTCGTGTAGTGCTTGGAAAAATTGGTTACCGTCTGCAACCTTCCGACGTTTGTACGTAGATGACTTGATTATCGAATAAGGCCAAGGGATTTTTCCAAAGTAAATTGGTCAACGATAGGTAACGTGCTAATGTGCATCATGCATCCATAAATAATAATACCAGGCTGTAACTGTCCCACTGCAGAGCAAAGATCTCTTCTCATACAGAGAAGGCACGGACGTATGAGATTTCCTCACCATGATTTTCCTTCACCGTCAGTGATGTCCAAGATAAATCATCCTTAGTTATGTATTATGACTTTAGGTCTTTGCACGTTTGAGCGTGATTTAAAATAGATAAATTCGACATACAGCTATTACACTTTACAAGAAATAACTCTTTAGTCAGAGCTAACAATACATAAACCCAGAGTAACTACTGGCTGATTCACCAACTCCATACTTAGGCCCAATTTAGAATTAATGTTTAGGCAATTTATTTCTTCGATGACGTAAACAAGGCTTAAATAGATTTTCTTGATTACACAGGTATATTAAAAACAAGCAAACTATAGCTCTATATTTATATTGATCAAACCTAACTCCTCCTTTATCTTAATCAAACATCATCACTTAAAATTGCAGTAAACTATTAAAGATACATTGAAGTGCGAGAACAATTAACTATAAATATGTTAACACTGTTCCGAATCGTAAAATTTTATGATCGCCTATGTTTAAAGATTAAGTTGGCAATCAAATCGTGTGATGCATCATTCAATCTGTGAGTAGCCATCCACTTTTCAACAACTTGAATAATGATTGGGAGGGTATCATGAGCTAAGCAAATAAGTTAGTGCTTGCACATGGGCCTAATTAGAAATAACAGCGTCTTGTCCTTCAAAACGAACTATTATGTCCGAGACCGACTTGCTAATTTTGACATGAAAAACTTGAAAAAACATCCTGTTGGAGATACTGGACTTGACCAAAGACTTGAGCTGTGCGTCGGGATATCCGTCGTATATTAATATGTTTTATTTATATATCAGTTTTAAACTTACGAATATTAGTGTTATGATAGTTTTATACTAAGAGATCGAATATGTTGATGAATTACCTGGGACAGATCATAGCAGTGGAGGATCAATCTAATAAAGAAGCAGACAGAAGAATAAATAAAGAGGTTACGAAAAATAAGAACATATATATATACGAAAAAAGAAAAGATGCATGTATTCTTCCATGCCTCATACATATATGGTTGTCAGACCTGGCCATGCTCACAAAATATAGAGCACAAATTAAGGTTGTGCCAAAGAAGCATGGAAAGAAGCATGCTGAACCTAAGGCTAAGGGACAAATGGAAAGCTAACCAAGGTGGCAGATGTGAGAGTAAAGACAAGAACACTAGAATATAGATGGAAAAAGTTACTGAATGGTACCTAAGAAATGGAAAGAGACAAAGAGGAAGACAGATAAAGAGATGAGAGGACAATTTGCCAAAGGAGTGGAGAAAAACAGCAAAGGTCCGAAACAAGTGGAGGGAATTAAAGGAAGCCTATGTTAAAAGACAACCTGACCTGGTAGATGATAGTAAGTTAAGATAAGATTTAATTTAGATAAGTTAGTAATGCATAGTTATCATAAACTAGATATAACATTTATATATAAAAAAGTATTGTAAACAGGGTACAGGGAATAAAGGCTATTTTTATTTTATTTTATTTATTTACAATTACACATCCTTTGACTCACCTTCTGTTTTTATACTATTTTATTGTTATTTGTTTTATTCTATTATAATTTATTTTTTTAAATATTGTATTTTCATTTTTAGATCGTGTCCGTGGCATCAACAGTGTGCCTTATCAGAATACCGTTATTTTCTTTAGGCATCGCTGCACATGCTGAGATAGGAGCCTTTTTGGTCTCGCACAGGGTTTTTATTTTTTATTATTGTTTTTTTTTGTTTGTGCTTATCTCGTGTTTCTTGTGCGGGTCACAAATAAATCTTTTTCCTTTCTTCCAAAGATTAAAGTTTTCTGGGTTGCTGATCAATATAATAAATATTCCAGAACGAAACGCAAAGTGCACACGCCAAATTTGAGTATTTATTATTTTGATTATTTTATTTACTTAGCGGTCCCCCGACGCGACTACGACGCTTATTTTTTACTTTTTAGAGTTTATGAGTCGAGCTTTTTTTTCTTTTTGAACAGCTAATTATATACCTATTAGTAAACACGTTTCGATCGACAATATATCGAAACACGTAATTGTGACACGTTATCTTGTGAAAAAATCCCAATTCAAAGAGTAAAATGCGTATAATTATAAAACGGCTAAATCAGTTCATCAAAATAGTTAAGAACACTTTCGAAAATCCTACTTTTCCACTTTCCACTTTCAAACAAAAAAATACTATACCATAATCGGTTTAACCGTTTAGGAGCTATGATGCCACAGACAGACACACAAATACACAGGCACAGATACAGCAACACACGTCAATCTTATTTAATTTCTTTTTTTTTGTCGGGGTTTAATTAATTCGATTTATAGAGACTCCCAGGAGTTTAACGTTAAAATAGTTTATAATTTATTCTTTTTTTTCATTTGTCGATGCTTGACAATTGGATGGTTTACCCCAGGGCACACTGACACCAAGACTTTTTAATTTGTTAAAGAGTTAGTTCTGTTTCAGGTATCCTATTGTTTATCATTTACTATTAAATACAGTCTGTTATTAGAAAACATTAATAATGGAATATTATGATTATTTATTATGCAGTAGCTAGGTTACGGTACACATAAATTTGTGTTTATAACATTGTTCGTATAACTGTGATAAAATTAGCATTCATTCTAAGTATCGTAACAGTAGATTTGACTCTATCTCTTTATTACAAACTGATTAGAAACGGAACTATATTTAAACAGGGTCTCAAAAAATATGACAAGCTAATTAAGCTACTTCTCAAAGTCTTTGAGAATATTAGATCTATTCTATGCAAATTAGTACAGACATATCGTACATATTAGCTAAGAATAATACATATGCTTATCATTCGTGCAGCGTGCCAATCTCAACATTTGGATACCGTGTAGTTGAGAGTAAATATACCGATTTATGAAACTTTGATGCAAAATTATCATATAGTCATTAACTACATTTAAGTGCATATTATCTGCAGTACAGTTTATTTAATAACGTACGCCTTAAAATATGATTTAGATAAGGTCGCCACTTCTATCTTCGATTTTTATTGCAGCCAGATGTTATCAAGTACTTATTATTGATAAAGTTAATTCAAAACAGGCTGAGTTCATATCTATCATTCATCGAAACATAATACCACTTATGGTTTCGTTTATTAATTTCCCGTTTGCGTATAATAATAAAATCCCACGCTATAACCAAATAAGAGTGTTCGCGCGCCATCGTGAGATGGGATTTTTCAGACAGTAAACTCTTTTCTTGCTTAGTTTAATTTAATGTGTGCTTTGGTTGCGCATACTATAAATTTTCTTTAGTATAAGATGAAAAACTGTTCCGTCATGAAACAGTTTATAGGCTTTTAACCCTTAACTGTTTTTACTGGGGACAATGTGATTTATGCTCGCATAACTGTCTTATCATGACCTCACAAAATCAATCTAATCGTTCGTTCCCTTTATTGTTCAATTTACGTGATTGTTTTACTTTCTGTTACTACAGATTTTATCAACTCTGTCTGACAATTAATTCGGTTCTCAAGTTGGTCGTTTAAAGTCGTGACAATCTTATAAGTCGGATTTGACAGGTATAAAAATATATTATTTGAGTTCTTTTTTTTTGCTTTTGCTTATGAATGATACTCGTTGTTATAGAATAGTGTATGGGTAACATGCTTACTATCTACACTAATAATACTAATATTATAAATGTGAATGTAAGTTTGTTTGTTACGGTTTCACGCAAAAACTTCTGAACCGATCATCATGAAACTTTGTACATATATTCTTAGAGGTATTAGAAGTAACATAGGATACTATTTATTTAAAAAGGGAAAAAAAAAATTTGGCTTCACTGCGCGCGAAGCCGCGGGTAAAAGCTAGTAATATTATAAATGTGAATGTAAGTTTGTTTGTTACGCTTTCACGTAAAAACTACTGAACCGATCATCATGAAACTTTGTACATATCTTCTTGGAGGTATTAAAAGTAACATAGGATACCTTTTTTTTTTAATGGCTTCTCTGCGAGAGAAGTCGCGGGTAAAAAAATAGGTAGGTAGGCTAGCAGTAAATAAATAGGATTGTGAATTTGACTTTTTTTAAACGTTCATACAAAGTTGTCGCGGCATGTAAGATGAGAAACGTCATCGGACTTCAAAGTCAGGAACAGTTCTATATTGCTATAATGCCCTAAGTGGAGCCAGAATAGATTAACCGAATAAGAGAATGAGATAAGATGTGGAATGAGAGTATACCAGGGCGAACTGTTCACATCTGCGTGCCCCTTTAGAGCGTACCAGTGTGATGTTATGTTATGAAATGGTGTAAAAAATATACAAAAATGCGATTGCAGCTATCCCGAGGGATTTGCCGTCATTTATTGAAGAGTTCTGATGAAAATCTTGATGAAATTTAGTGAAGAAAATGGGACCACATGACAAGCACCAGCTTTCAAATAGAAAAAGAATCATCACAATCGGTTCACCCATTAAAAAGAACTGAGGTAACAAACAAAAAAAAAATATTCAGGCGAATTGATAACCACCTCCTTTTTGGGAAGTCGGTTGAAAATAGCATAGCTATGGTGTTAAAAATGTAAGACTTACCAAGAAGAGTGCAAACGGTGCCATTAGCCACCCTGTCGTACTGCACGCGCGCAAGACAGACGCAGGCCAGCAGCATCATGCTGACGTGGCAGATGAGCGTGCGGCCGTGCAAGTTCCGCAGCTCCGGTAAAGACATGTAGACCACCAGTGTCAGCGCCAGGCACACGATCGAAATGCAGATCAACTGCCATGAGAAAATAAACGTTAGCTACCTTGTACATACTACTATAATGCCGTCCAAAAATGGGGCGCAACCGACCTTTTATAAATTTGAGTGATTTACATAGGTACTTACAGGGAAACAAGGTGGATGTATTACTTTTTTTATATTTCTACAAGCTTTTCTGTTCAAGTTATACTTGTGAAAATTCTAGTTTGCATAAAAAAACAAAAGTTTTGTGTTTTGGAGAGACGCCTATTTCTTGCTTATAGCGGCAGTATAGCGATAAGACTGACACTACCCCTAAACAGACAAAATCAGAAAATCAAACCAAATCAAGATATAGGTACCTTGCTTCACCAATTTATTCGATAAAAGTTGGTCTAGCAGTCAGTAGAAGGGCTCATTTGAATCCCAGAATAAGGTGATGTCAGCCCAGATTCTAACTTGGTTACTGACTGGTTGAAAACCAGTGAGATTATCAAATAATATTGGACCCGTGTTTTTAGCTTTATGAAATAAATAAATATTGACAAAGGTAAAGCGTATCAAACTTCAGGAGTGGGGGATGTGACGTCACTTTGTCAGTATAAATTGTAGCACACCGTGACGTCACACGATATTTCAACGCACTGTATCGTCGTATTTTTTTGTTTACGTGGCAAAAGAAAAATACGTGTCCAATATTTTTAGGTTATTTAACTGACGGACTAAATAGATATGTTTTGTCAACTACCTTATTATCTATTGTTCTTTTCTTAAGAAACGCTAGAACGATGTAGAAATGTCGGTGTAATACCTCTACCTACTATACAATAACATTTCCGCCTAACCTACCGCGAAATACTGATGTTTGTCATTACGGTCGGCCAGATCTCTTTATTACTTTTACCATTATTAATTAGGGTAGGGTAGGTAGGGCAGGGTAGGTAGGGTAGGGTAGGTAGGGTAGGTAGGTAGGGTAGGTAGGATAGGTAGGGTAGGTAGGGTAGGTAGGGTAGGTAGGGTAGGTAGGGTAGGTAGGGTAGGTAGGGTAGGTAGGGTAGGTAGGGTAGGTAGGGTAGGGTAGTTAGGGTAGGGTAGGTAGGCAGTTGACGGGAGCGAAGCCACGGGCACAGCTAGTTGCAAATAAATGAAAAAGAGGAAGATTTATGCGTACGAGTATGTGTGAATTTAAATTGATATATTGAAGTCCGTTGATCAACAAAGATTTTGATTTTTGAGGATTTTGATTTGTGTTGATAAAGGAATTGGGTACTTAGAAATTGCCCAGATTACGACAGTAAATTATGTAGCACATAGTTCTCTGAGGTAACCATCATCAGTATATTAGATTATAGGTGTTAACCACTTAAACAAATAGGTATCTAGGCAAAAAGTCAAGTGTGGACAAATCGACATATCTTCTAAAAATAGATCTGCTTCTTACATAAAAACACGACCTATTAATTTGAATAATATTTAATTTTATTTAGATTCCGCATCTTAATTAGACCATACCGACACCTACCGCGGTAAAGCTTGTAGTACTTTTAATTAAAGGCTATATAATTATTTATGATTTATTTGTTGGCGAAACAAAGAATTTTTACATACCCATCATTACAAAATATTGAATCCCCGAATTATTATGTATTTACAGAGTTCATTTGATTAACCTCCCCAATCTGTCAAATCCTATCATATAACAATGTGTGAACAGAGAAATTAACAGAGGGTTATGATTGCCCGCTGTGCAATGACGTCACGGCCTGAATTCTCACCTCCTTTGTTTATGTGTCTGTATGATGGTTGCCTCATGGCCCACATCCCCGATATTAACCTAAACATGGACTTGCAAACACTGAGAAAGTCAGGACGTTTACCTAAACCTGAAGATGTGAGGGAGTAGAGATCTGGTGACGTGAATAACAACGAAGACTTACTAAGAAACTGTGGATGTAGTGTAAATCTCAGCCTATTTTTTGAATGTAATGATTGCTTGTTAAGTAATTTCCTGAAAGCGTGGTACATCTTAGTCACTGATGGTTTGTTTATCAAACGAATCAATCCATCCGTGTGATCTATTGACTCGCAGACCAATCTAAACAAACTTAAAAAATGTATCGTATTCACAAAAAGAACTATTTCCGTCACATAATCTCAACAACTTCGGGCATCTATCATCAATTTTGCGTTTGAAGATATGAAATCAATTAAGTGAGTCGTAATCGTGATGAATGAGCACTTATGACTTACGATGAAGGACATTTGGAAGTTCTTCACGATTTCTGGCCCCTTGATAAAACAATTGACGGCGGTGACGAAGATATTGCCATTGGGGCAGTTGCGGCTGTCGAAGGCCTCGAAACAGTAGTCATGGCCGACGCTGACAGGTGAGATCAGCTGTCCATCGTAGGTCAACCGGTGGCGGTCTCGCTCCTCAGACTTGTTGAGAACCACACGGCCCTCGTGGCAGTGCAGATCGGTGCGGATCCCAAGGACATCTAAAAAAATAAGCAATGTTATTTTCCCTTTCCACAAATACGGTCACGCTGTAATTATTGCCTCCTTGTGAAAAACTGTCTATACGTGCTTTTTCACTGCGGCAATAGTTCACGGCTATCCCTTCTCTTCCTGTATGCCTGTCTCGCCAAATTAACTTGCTAATATTTTGATGAAAAAGTTCCCTATTCATCATAAATCAAAATATTAGCCACTATATGCGTAGGTGTGCTTTATTTACTTAGCAGGTGGAACCATTTTAATAGCAAAGCATATGATTTTTTTTGACACGTTTTTGTTAATATTAGACTTGTACTTCACACTATTGTAGTATGTTCAAACCTTTGTTTTATTCCGCTTCCATGCATCTATGAAACAACGATAATGGTGCTGACGATAATTTTAAGGCCTGGGTTTTTACGGGGAGTTCTTAGGAGTTGAATAGCAAGACCGGATGTATTACGAAATTGATTTTTATTGAGAATTCCAGCAATATTTTTACTTGGGTTATGTTTTTCTCCAAAGCAATAAAGATACGAATGATTGATGGACATCATTATCTCTGATGAGCGGCATAGAAAATGTATGAAACGGGAACAATCTTTTGATGTGTTTACTTTAGAAAACTAGTAATATTTTCGTGATCTGATAATCTGATTACAGTTACTAAGAGCGAACAATCATATAGTGAGTTGCCTGCAGGGATACAAACACTTGACTTTTTACGTATTACGTATAGACTTTTTTCGAGAATCTAATAATTTGGCCTCGAAAACCCAATCGTAAGTAGATTTAAAGTGAATGAGGGACGGTGAAGATTTTACACATATACCCAGTAACATTTTAAGAAAACTCATTTGATCTTGAAGTAAGTAGGTAGGCAAGGGCGTCGCCAGCCGATGGCCCAGGGGAGGCAAGTTGATATGGAGAATGAGAAAAGTATGAATTGTAGGTAAAGTCGAGAGCACATGAACCTATTCACTTGTAGTACGAGCCTTACATCTATAGCGATTGTAATAATAACTTTACAGAGTCTAACGTGTAGCTTTTCACGAGTTCTTGACTGTACAATAAATATAACTTAAAAAACAGAATAAAAATAATTTGGGAGTTTGAATTTGAATAAATATACAGTGTATTTTTTTGTAATTACCAGATTTTAATATTATTGTGGTCGACAAAGATTCTTTTTTTGATTAGGTTAATTAAAACATAATCTTCGGGGGTTTTTTGAAAACTTTTCGACCATTTTACTATGAAAATCTTGTAAGTTTTTATGAATAAGTTTTCTGTACACACTCATCATGGCCGGTCTGGCCATGATGAGTGTGTATTGAGGCGATTTTCATCCATAGTGCTTCTTATCCAGGTTTTTAGTCTCCTGAGGCTGCTAAACGATTGCTCTACTGTACACGTTCTGCACTGAAGAGCGAACAAAATTTTCAACGCTTTTTCCGTGTTGGGAAAGGTTTTTGCCTCTTATAAGACGTACGGGACGTTTCGACGTACGGCAATGATCGATCAAGCAAGTCAAGTCAAAGACTTAGGACTTAGGTTGCTTTACATTTGGCAACTTTTTGAGAATCTAAACTCAGGTTCTGAATGGGATTTATTCTAATATCAAGTCATTGAAAACGACCGCCACTGTTTGTAAAGCCTCAGGTGAGTTGGAACTGTCAGCTCGATGGAATAGTGAATCTTCACAGCAACCTGAAATTGTTTGTAAATGATTTCCTTTGTTGCCAACTGTTTGTGGGTAAATTATACCTAATGATACCAAATGTACTTAATTTATGTTTTACTTTAACTGCTATCGCCTATCATGTTTTACCATTACATACCTTCTAATCAATGTTTGCTATCAGTAGAGTTTCGGATTATGTACCTACATAGTGTTTACGCACCATTGATAGCGAATTTTAATGGTTAAAATTATTAATTACCTTTCTTTTTTTTTCTAATCAATTGTAGGTATTTGTATTTGGTTGTACTAAAATTAATATGTACGTTTTTGACTATTGCATAACCTATTCTAATTCATTCGTCTCTTATTACAGGGGACTAAAACATAGCTGGTGCAATGTGGGTGTAATTTAGGTCCAACTCTACCTAACTCTTTGGCGAACACCGGCGTGATGATATATTATATTTTGTCGTCCCAATTTGAGAGAAGAAGATAGCAACAAAATCTTACCTGTTATATCTTCATGTTTACGTTCCAAAGGCTCCAGGTAGTCCGATATGTTGAAGAAGACATCGTCAAAGTTTGGCGTGCACCTGCTGACGAAGCTGCCGCAACGACGAGGTTTGTAGTGGTGACCGATGGGACAGCACTTCCTCACACAGTATGCACCATATTCGGCACAATCACGTGAGCACACGCGCGCGACCAGCTCCTCACCAGAGAACTCTCGGTCCACGCACCACTCTCCCGGCGGGGCATCACCACCACCCTTTCCTTTTTTGCTTATAGTTTTCAGATTACTTCCATCTACTTCAAATGAAAAGAAAGTCTCTCTCAGTTCCACACCATACTCATCCGATTTACAATTCAATCCATTATCAACTTCATAAATATCATTATCATTCATTTTCAAGCGCTTTAATAGCCAATCTTCTGAATTGTTCTCTTCAGTATTTCTACACAAATGGAAATTACTATCGTAGCTCTGTCCCGTCGGACAGCATTTGCGATAGTGATGTACAAGTAGCTTGTCTCTTGGCGCCTTCAAAGTTTCATTTTTAATACAGCTTAATCCTACAACTTCAGGAATGTTTGGTTTCAGTGTGCCGTTGACAACTTCCAGCACGAGCCTGTCGTAACAGCCATCTAAAGCTTGTAACCGATTGTCTAATTCTGACGATGTCATCTGCACCATTTGTAATTCATCACAGCCTGCTGGTATGCCGTGTTCCACCGGTACATTTTCTCCAACAAAAAGTGGTGTAATACTTATGTTATAACTGTTTTGAGCACTTTCACGGTCTAAACACTGGTAGGATGCTTCAAAGTCTTCACCATCTGACACTTTTACTAAACTTTGACCCTTCGGGCAACACTTATGAAACACCTGGGCTCCCTGGACGATATCGGCACCGACGTAGACAATTGCACTCATAACAATTAGAACCCACATTGTTATTGAAAGACCCGGAGCTCGGGGCGCCGATACTAACATCCACATACAAATGTTCACAACAGGTGGTGAGTGTCGATCGGCGTGCTGAGCATTGTTTATTTCCGAAGCCAGACGTGCGGAACGTGTGTTGTGGCAAAGCGTCGGCGGCGCAATGATGCGGCTTCGCGGCGCGCTCGGTCTGATCTACGCCGGCCGGTGCCGGTGCCCGCTACGGTGGAGGCTGCTGCGCCCTTGAGACCCTCCGTCGGTGACGCGGCACAGAGCTTTTGCTACACTTACTGTTTTTTATTTTTTGAAATGCCTTCACGAAAGAACCTAGCACTCAAAATGTCCCGAAACGAATCACTACAGACGACTATACTCACACTAAGTTAACTTAAAATATGCAAGGTGCTTAATAGCCTACAATATTACTATAAAACGGTGGTCTGCCCTCCTTCAGAATACAAATCGACTTCGCGTGGCGAGTCACGCGTACACATTGTACAAAGACGTCGACTCAATGTTTATCTGATATCTTTCGATAAAAACATGAAACGACTGATTGTATACTTAGAATTTGAAGTGTAAACAAATATTCTATTTGTAGGTATCATTGATATTATTTGATAACTGATTTCATTTCAGCTGAAAGAAATGATGAAATTAATACAATTCATGATATGATTGTAGAGCATTTTGTTACACGAGGTACAAGTTAAAAAAAACTATAATATTTCAGAGAACGTATGAATGACTACAATAAAACAACCGCATGATACATGTTTAATACACCACAACATTAAACGCACTAGCAAAGTTAAATGAAAAAACTGGCCAAGTGCGAGTCGGACTCGCGCACTTAGGGTTCTGTATAATAAACAGCTCTACATTCAATAAAATAATTAGGTAACATTGCTGACGTTCATAAACAATTAAAGAACCGAACATTGCTCAAACGAAGAGACAAAATTAACTTTACCGTTCATAAACTGTTGTCCCCATAGATCAATATAGTCGTCGCTGTCATATTACCAACTACAATTAAGTTAATAATTTTCTTTTTGATGTAGGTACAAATTTTCAGTTTTCAGATATTTTACTACATCATAAAATTTGGCTAGCAGCAATGTCTTAGCGCGTCTTATAGTTCAGTAGTGGGTTTGTCAAGAAATCTGCTCAGAAATGTGACCGAAAATGTAATATCTGGACGGCTGTTTATTGATATGTATAACAATGATCCTATTAGTTCTCTGTATGGAACATTTATTATTTCTTGTTCTTTATAATATCCATTAAAGTTAAGGACTTAGAATCATGAAATTTGGCTAGCAACGGCAGGCCTTACATGCACCCGTGTGTCGGGCTTGGGCTCGACAACTTCTAATAATCATTTCACGGTATTTTTAAAATTAAAATAAATTAATATTAAAATATTTTATTGCAGACGCAAGGTCCATATTTATGCTAGTATTTTTATATTTGTATATTTGAGGAATCGTAAGGGAATCAAAACCTAAAGGTAGGTTTTGATTCCCTTACGATTCCTCAAACATGTGACATAAACGATATATTTTGATCGCGTTGTTTTAGACGTTTGATTTTTGCACAACTCCAAGGGATTGCAGACGTTTTTTCTAGCTTTTGGAATCGCTCATGCATACTGCGCCACCACGGGGAGATAGCGCAGTTATGTGGGACTCTAACCCACTAATACTCCACACGCGTTAGCACTCACCGCAAACCCGCCGCGGCTGTCCGACACCGGACCCTCCTCTGGGGGTACCTCCCATCACCGGCGCACCAGAACACATTGCATGCCGTGACCACCCCAGGGACCAAACTAGCACATGGGCACCAGATGACCCCGAGTATGGCACCCTTGGTCCCCCTGTGACGGGTCAGGTCAGTGGCCCTGCTACCTACCAATGTTCGTGAACGGGCGCCTTCAGTTGGGATAAGTCATAACTTAGCTGCCTCGGCCTGTTGTTGCATTTTTTTGTTGAAATTGTTTGTTACTCTAGACGCTTTTACGTGCATGTCTTTTTGCATTGTTCTCACATATACGAGTATGTATTTTTTTCAACAAGAATGATATAACCAAAATCTTTTAATTGAAACTGATGGAAAAGAGTGTCCGTGGAGTTTATTGCAAATTCTTCTCCATTGAGATCTACTGACGCTTGCGAATATGCAACTAGAGTCATATTTTTTTTTTGTTTGACAATTCATAAGTACCTCTAAGGTTTATTTGAAATAAACTATTTTGATTTTCATTTTAATTTTGAGAGCGGCGCATTGCAATACCGGCACTCCTCTCCCGCAGCGGTGGAGGCCGCGGATCCTCAGCCACAGTATCGTATGGAAGGCCCTGGAAAGCCCCATCCGAAATCCCGGCCCGCCTCAGTTGCGATGTCACCTCTGTTACCAAGCGGCACCGCAACCCCCATGTTGGCCGCCACGTCGTCGGCTTAACTAGCAAAAGCCCTGACGAAAGGGGTCCTCGGGTTCCTCTTCGCTTCACCATGGGTGACCAAGCGACGGCCACTCAGTCCGTCACGCCTCGATAATGCGGAAAACGGGGGGCAAGGGATTGCAGACTCAGGTCAACTACTATACTCACACTCAGGTATATCATATAAATTCAACTTGATACCAGAGAAAAATGTCTTGACACGCGGACAGACAGATAGACAACGAAGTGATCCTATAAGGGATATTTTTTTCCTTTTGAGGAACGGAACTCTGCAAATTAATAAAATGCATTTATTACCCTCTAAGGCCTCTAAATTCCAGATGCTGATGCTCATGCATGGACACTTGTGATCGGTTGGCTTGTTTTTTTACATTAACGTATCCAAGATCCTTGACGTTCAAAACGTTACCAAACTCTTTTAACACAAAATCAGTGGAATTAATTAGTGTTAGCATGTACATGGAACGTACTCCAGGCATGAACGGTATGTAAATGAATAAATAAATTATGTGCGGTGGTTAGCTTCCACGGACAATTTAATGGGTTTAGAGCACACAAGTATAGTCCCTACGCGCGCTATGCGTAACTAGAAGACTACGCGTAACTAGAAGACTAACGCCGGTTACGCACTATATCCGATTTATAACCGTGAAATTTCGGTTCCGAAGTAGCCGTAGTACTTCTTTCGTAGGGAAGCTTACGCACTACATCCGAACTCTATCCGTCATAATCTGTCATTTTAAACTCCGAACTCCAATCACAGATACGGTTCAAGGACACATATATATTTTTTCAAACCTTTTAACCTAGCCGTTACTACGGAGTATGCTTTAGAAAGTCACCGTTTTTCGGCACTGAAGCGTATGTAGACCCTTAACATTGGGGCGTATATATCGCCTTAAGCTCTATTTATACTATTTGTGAATACTAATAAATAATTGGGACCGCAATTTTAGAGGAGCGTGTCATCGAGAGGATGAGTAGTATTATTCTGGTCTGGCCCCAGAGGCGACTACACGTCCCCATTAAGTTGCCGTCTACTTACCAATAAATAAGGTTGTTTTACTATAAACCCCAAACCATAACTAGTGATTCTAGTGAACACTACGCTCTTCAATTTCTTGTCGCAGTACCTACTCGTATACCATATAATTGAAGCAACAAATACATTTATCAATCGTTTCAGCATTATCTTAATCCTGTTTAGACACTGCAGCTTTTATAGTAGCTTCAACTTAGGGAAGTTACGTCACAGGCTTTAAAATCGCACCATGTAAATCAGGCTTTGTTCTTTCTGAGTACGCATAAGGCTATAATAAATTAACTATGCTATGTGATGCATGTCTTAACATTGATAGTAAATTCCATGATGTGTATGGAATTAGCTCATTAAGCAAATAGGCTTGAAGGACGGTAAATGAATAAATACATTAAGTACAGTTACTATATTCCAAGTAGGTACATTTTGTCGGTCAGTTTGCAAAACATACAACAACGTTATATAATTGCATATTATTTGCGTAATAACTTTATTATGCTCTCGGTCGTAGAATAGCAATGTCGAAATAAGAAGTGTCCTTATTGGTATATTTGTACCAAATCAATTTTAAAGTAGGTTAAAATGAATTGTGTATCATTATGTCACTGATCTGGATCAAAGTTTGCAAAACTTGAATCTTTTTAGGCCTTTTCCGACATATTTTTGACCTTACTTTCGTGTCATATATCTTTAATCGTATGTATGTATTTTTTTCCTTTATTTTTCAATACATTAAATTACACTTATTGTACAGTTTATGTGACAAAGTGGAGGAAGCAAACTCGCACCGCATATAGCTAAAAATAGGTAAACATATAATTTTATATCCATTTAAAACTTTACATGTGATGTCACCAGTACCTAATATAATTTTTTAAGGTAAATTTACAATTTTTATAAGTGCTAGTGACAATATTTGACTGCACAGCTTTAGGAATTTAATTTTTTATTTTTTTATTTTCCATTATAGATCAATTATTATCGATGCTATCGGCAGATTGTGTCATTTTCATAACAGCGAGTGTTTCCAAAAGGACACGGCGTCGTCCACTTGGAAACTTATTTAATAACAAATGATTCGTTATCGACATCTTCAAGTCGATGATATAGACAGGGTGATACCGAGAAATCGTCCGTTCGTTTGATATCACTTCATGGACTAATTCACTGACTAAAATTCCTATGCCAGACTGAAAGGAAGTGGTTTCGCTTTGCTAAAAGTGCATACCCACCTAACCACTAGAACATCTGGCCTGTCTCCGCGATATTTTTTACCAGTAGACATTCCTACCATAACTTTATTTAATACTTATATTTATGCAGTTCATTGGTAACCGCAGCACTTCAGAACCTACCGACCGAAATAAGTTTATGATCGATTTGGGTAACTTTTGTTTAAAGATTTAGATAATCATCTAAATGAGGTTTATGGAAGGAAAACTTGCCCGAAAAATTGGAAAATTTGGGGAAAAGAGGAAGTGCTTTTAAAAACTGACTTTTTAAAAAGGCGGGGGGTCTGTGTTTTACTGTGTGTTTGTTTTGTTTTTCAAGTTTCATGTTATTCGGGTAGTCTATTCTGGCTTTGAGCATTACTATAAATTTGTTATGTACCACAACTGAAAAGTGACAAATAAAAACCTGTTTTACAAAAAAATACATGTTCAGTTTTAAATCTTACAAGCCAGTTTACTAGAAGTTTTAGAAACCATCTATTATTGTAAAAAGTTGAGTGAGTTGTGGATAGACTGCGTTCTGGGGGTTTACCTAAGTCGCATGGCAGTGGCTAACAGAGTAAATAGTCTAGCTCGCTAGGAATGTAGGCAAATATAGGCAGTCAACCAGCCACTTATATTGATACGTGTCAATATATAGTTATGCACATGCAAACATAGTTATATTCAAAATATTTGTGAAGGTTAGATAAGGAGGGCGATTAACATCTTTGTGCTTGAAGTGTCCATGGTAGAGGGTAGAGACAAGCAATCAAGCGGGTTCACACCGGCACCCATATTGTGTAACATACATAACCATACTATCTTTAACAACCCAAGAAAATTCCTGATCATTTTCTTTCCCTGAAATTTTTAACCGACTTCAAAAAAAGGAGGAGGTTCTCAATTCGTCTGCATCTTTTTTCTTACCCCGATTACTCAAAGACGCCTGGACCGATTTGAAAAATTCTTCTTTTGTATGGAAGGGTTATACTTCCCAGGTGGTCCCATAGTCATCAAGTCGGGATCTGATGATGGGATCCTGGAGAAATCGAGGGAACTCCTCAAATATTGTAGGCATAAATATAACGATTTTGGTATTTTCATCAACAATGAAAGAAGAACTCAGAAAGTATCATTTGGTGAAGTGGAACTGATGAAGGAGACCACAGATGGGCACTGGGACTCCTTATTGCTTAGTCACGAGTACAAGATATCTCGAACAGTTAACAGACTATGATGAAGCAAATACATACTACTAAATAAATGGTACCTACTGATGAAAATGGTACAATCGAACTGATCTGATGATGAAGCCGGAAGGTAGGCACTGGAATCTAGTCGTGTTTGGTCTTACTGGAATCGTCATGATGTACTTTGGCTTTAAATGATTTTCATGATAATTGGAGGTGCCTACCAAAACTAAAAAAGTAAAATTTATAATAAATGTAAAATTTTTTAACAAACAAAAAGATCAAACAGACTTCCAAAACAAAATACTACAAAGTGAAAAATAACTTTCTTTTCCCAAATCGGTGTCTTTGGTACCAATTTTTTTCTGTTTTTCGACACCGACTTCGGAAAAGAAAGTTATTTTTCACTTTGCAGTATTTTGTTTTGGAAGTCGGTTTGATTTTTTTGTTACAAAGTTTTTTTTATGTTTTAAAATTTGTTATAAGTGCTCATATACTGTTCGACGAGGTAAATACCGCAATGAGTATTGTTGTAATTATAATAATGAAACGCATTGCGATTGGTTGTGAGAATTGGTGTTTTATATCGCAATTACCTCGAGGATCATAAGGGTTTATAGTGGGTTCTAGCCCACCTCTAGTCCGTCCTCTAAACCGTTGTAAAAGATAGGGTAGTAATCAAATCAAATCCGACGCTGAAGTTAAAGGGGTCTTATAAATGAAAACACCAGTTTATAAAAGTAAACTCCTTTATTTAGACATTTTACATCTTACATGTCAAAAGATCATAACATAATTGTACATAATAATACCTAAAAACTAAGACGTGTAAATATTCATTACAAAAACTGACTTATACGATTGGCACATAAATTACTTAGCTAAAGAAAATATTGGTACGTAACGGATTTCAACGCAAGATAACATTGGATGAATTATAAGGAAAACGATGAATAAACTTAAATGTAGGTTAACACAACAAAAGTTATAAATAAAAATTTTAAAAATTGTACGCTCGAAGTTTTTGGCTAGCGAAAAATTTTTAAACCGTATCAGAAGACCAGTACACCTCGCAACAAATCTGAATGACATTCCAAGGAACAACGCCAGTGGCCCAGACTAGACAAGTGACACACTGTCATCGAAAGCGATTGTCAAAAAGGCAAAAGGATTGATAAGCGATATCTTAAATCACGTGATCAATCTCTTATATTTTGAAATTTCGACTATCGCTTTCGCTGACATCGAACCACGAGCCGCTTGTCTAGAGCCTCAGGATGCGCATGATCAATTTGAAAAAACACGTGATCAATCCCTTACATTATGAAAAATTACATGATCAATCCCTTACATTTTGAAAAATCACGTAATCAATCCCTTACATTTTGAAATTTCGACATTCGCCTTTGCTGACATCGAGCCACGAGCCACTTGTCTTGAGCTTCAGGATGCACATGAACGTTCGTGTTCGTTTTCCTTTATAAATTACTTCCCTTTTAAGTCAACGATGACTGTATGAGTACATTTCTGGGGTCTCAATTGTTAAAGTGATGTGCAATATTATCTTACGCCGAGTGCACGTGGCCTTATCAATGAACAAGATTCACTTGCAACACTATAGTACATAACAAGAATCCTTTACTTATATTCTTATCAGTAAATCAATTTAGTACAAACACAAAGTTCCTCGTAATTGTACTTGGAATCTTGTACGTTTATGTTAGTAAACAGACTGGCAAAGTGTTAACGCATCTATTAAAGTCAAATACAAAAAATCTCTAAAATCGAAACCGTAAAGGTAAGAGTTTTGTTCGCAATCAAAACTCCTAAATAAATAGATATTGAACATTTAGAAATATTTAAGAAATTAATCAGAAATTGTTGGATATAACATTACCGATATTTTCTTAGGGACGGATAATTTTAATTTAAGCATTGGTCACTTCGTAATATTAAGTATCTTAGAAGTACTTCCCGATAAGTTAGAAAACCGCATACTAGCACTGGCCAGGCATGACCATCATATCAAGCACCCTGTACACTGAATGAGAAATATAGCGCCCCCTAGAACTATTTTAAATTGTGATCACGGAAATCGACACGTGACATAGTAAGTGCGTTTGTCCACCGCCGCCGTCACTGGGACGTCAACGAGAACTTGATGACGGCCCAATGTAGCGACACATACACGCATACGCTTGTCCACCGCAAGCCCGTCGCCCGAGGGCCCAGTCATCCCTGCCGTCGTCAATTCGAGTAAATCGGCGTGACTGCTAGAACTCGGCCCGGGATTGTGATGTACCAACAATACAAAATACGTTTAAACTTATCCACCACACCCGTGACGTCGCACCGTGCCGTTTTTTGTTTTCAAGATATAGTGCTTTGTTTACCGATATCGTTGCGGTGGACAAATGATCGCCGTCACGTCACCATGTTCTCCGGTAGGGAAAACTCGTTCTCGTTGACGTCCCGGTGACGGCGGCGTTGGCCAAACGCTCTTTATACTAGATATACAGTTTTTATTAAAATTCGATCATTTTAATGTGGGGCACGAGTATAATTTGTTTGAAAATATTCCATGGATTCTAACTTTTACCCGCAGCTTTGCTCCCGTGGCTTATCCCATGTGAGTCTTGAATTTTGCCTTGAGAAAAATATGCCACTCAGTGATAAAGTATCTTTATATCAATTATTATTTTCGTACTCGGGTCCAAAGATTACTTCAAACAAACAACGAAAACGTGTGCCTCTTTATTATAACACTTTAGATATATGATAAATACAAAATAAAAATCGAGCTAAAATTCATATTATTTATAATAAGGCTACAATAGAAATAATTATAAATCTTACCATATTTTATTGAATAAAATTTATATATTCTTTAAGGGCAAGCAGATTTTTTTCCTTACACTACATAAATATCGTTTTTTATCAGTTCTTCGCAAAAAAATAAATGTTAAGACAAAAAAGTATATTACTATAATGAATTATATTTCATCATTACTTAAAAATAAATTTCGAGACGGGTACAATCCTTCAACAAAACAACACATTGCGATTTTTCGGATGAACAAGTGAGTGAATGTTTCAGTTGTAAAAATGTTAATTTTGTTTCCAAGCAATATGAAGGCCTTCTTGCCCGTTATACTCTTTCATTTGTCTCTGTGACCTAAATAGATACAACGATACAAGTGGGGGTCCTTTAAATAATCTATTACGAAATAATATCATATATTTTTTTATATTAAATTGTAAAAAAATAAGACTTAATTAATAATGGCTGATTTATTACTTATACAAACACAATATAATTTTTAATGTCACTGGTTTTAAAAATGTAAAATTGTTATTTAAAATACCCTAGGTATGCTAGGGATAGTCATCATATAATTTGAAGAAAAATGCAACACGTGGCTCATTAAGATTTTTATGCTTTTTCATAACTAATTTTAAGTATTAGTTTACACATTACTTTAACATGGACGTTTACTTAAATAATACACAAACTTACGCTAATTAATGAGTAAACTATAGCTTCATCTTAATTTACTTATTTTTCAATACTCAGAAATTAAATCTGGCGATCAAATATGTTTGACAGCTTTTGCAAATATATATACTCTGGTTTTTTAATTTCGTAGACTAAACTGACATTTGGGGTGTTGTCACTTTATCGTGACATAAAAATAGTGTCATATCCTGACTGCAACATTTAAAAAAAAGTCTTTGGCAGCTGTCAGTTTAGTCTACGAAATTAAAAATCACAGTATAAGTATGTCAAACTTTAAAATTTATTACATAAAAATTATCTGACCATTGAAAAAAATAGCCCTGAGAAGCGTAATGTTAAGAGACTAGTGTTTCGTTGAATACGTTTATTTAGATCAATGGCAACCGCAGCTCTTGACTACCATGTTCTTATACTTGCGCAGGATCACGTTTGAGTCATCCGTGTAGTACAGCACCGATATCGGCGACAGCTTTATCGGCGCACACGAAGGTTTTGGTACCTTAAAGTAATTTTATAGTTTAATTCAAGAAAAAGTGGCCCTAGACAAGGCAGACTCCCACAAGCAATAATGATAAATAATAGTATGACGTACGCTACCGAAATGTCACGTACTTCATCGCAAACATTTTGTTCTTTTGGCGATCATTATTCGTTATCACAGATACAAAATAATTTTGTATAGATTCCTAGAACGCATTCACTTGTTTAATTATTGTAGGTACATACACGGTTGTAGGACATGGATTAATAACTGTTCTAGTGTAATAGCCCGCATAATTAAGGGGTCGACTTCGATATGAGAGATACTAAACTGAATCTAATCCAATACTTGTGTGTGCACAATTGAAAAAGGGAATAAACTAGCCTAAGTACAAATTGTATTAAAACCATAACATTCCAAGAATTAAGCAAAAAACTGACTTTTGGACCTTTTGATCTTGAATAACTTCGACGCAGATACAAGATTTTATGAGACTTTTGACTTTTAGAACGCTAAAATAAAATTGTATACGAGTTTTCAGGTTATTATCTCTAATTCCGAGATTGATTACTAATTTGACTGGACGATTTAGCTATAATTAGATTAACAGACCAGACAGATTTTTATGGTATGCGCCATACCTGGCGCAAAAGAAAAAAAAACATTTTTCTTAGACAGGATTCTCTACTGAAGTTTGTTGAAAACGGTCTGAAGAATTTAGGACGATGGTTAGCCCTTGCCTTATTCGGAAATCAAGTACAAACGCAATTTTCAAAATTAGAGGGATTTCGAGGATACACAAAGTAAATTTGTTCAACAGCACTGACCTTGGTAGGATTAAGTAGATGCACGAGTGTTTGCACGATGGCGTGGTTGGTGGCGTTCTTGTGCGCGTTCAGAGGAAAGTTGCACTCGCCGCTGCAGTAGAACGCGCCATACCCGTCCGGCGCTATGATCCAGTCCTGGCACACCACATTAGTCATTAACACACTCTAAAATTATTGTTAAAAACATCAAAAAACATGACTGTCGTTAACAAGAAGTCGTTAGCAAGAAGAAAATTATGCTGTGCAGTCGGAGGATACATCTGGTTTTGGTCAGCCAGCTCGCGAATATGTATCCTGCGACTGCACGGCATGGTTTTCTTCTGGTTTACATCTTTTTAGTTCGCTTCTTAAGCAGTTGGGTTTCTTGATTTATGAATTTACTTTTTTTATTTGTAACTTTTTTATAAAAAAAAATGTTAAGCAAAAATAACTTTTTTTTTCGAATTAGGTACATTAAACATATAAGTGTTATATATTTTTGAAATCACCTCTTAATACCCTTTATTTTGATTTTTATGTTCCGGTTAGCTTCTTGTTTGTCATTTGTATGATTGTAAATGCATCCACGATACAGAAGAAATTCCTAGTTTGAGGCAAATATTAAAAAAAGACACAAAAAGAGAATAGAATAAAATATACTTTAAAGAACATCAAAAAAAAGTTACATATTTTAAATTTTCACTTCTACATTCAGTTTGGATCCAGTACCTACAGAGCTCAGGAGCTACGAGATACCTTTCTATATATTACCTTTAACCCCAAGAATTGCCTGTAGTGTTTTAAACAGGTATATTTACAACCTTTGCCAAGAATATTGATAGATTACGATCAATTTTAACCCGACTGCCGAAGGAGTGTAATGTGTTTATCAGTCTATTTAAGTATGTATGTTTGTTCCTATGTAGCGTTCTAGAGACCAAACGCGTTGGCCGATTTCGATGATTCTTATGTCAATCGATTCGTCTTAACCTTACGAGTCTGCGCCACTGGCTGCATTAAAATTGGATAATAGAAAAATGGCGGATTTTGGGCGCCTTATATGGGGGACTAAATTTTTTTTTCCCAACCTTTCATGTGGGTTATCAAAATAAAGGGTTTTAAGAGGTGATTTCAAAAATGTAAAACACTTGTATGTTTAAATGTACCTAATTCTAAAAAAAAATAACTAAAAAGTTGTAAATAATGAAAGTTAATACAAAAAATCTAACAACCCGACTGCTTATAAAGCGAACTAAAAAGACGTATCATACCATGAGTGTGTATTCGTTTGCGCACTAGCTTCTTACTGCTCATCACAGCGTCTATCCTTTTCGTACGTGTCTTGGGATGAGATAGCATGCATTTTAACCACGGCCACAAAATAATTCGTGCCGCCGACTAAGGCAACCTTAAGTTTAACTGCCACAAACTAACCTGCCACTCCAAATCCTTAAAACTGACATAGAGTGTCTGAATCTCACAGCTTCTCGTCGTCCAATGTGACGTATCTGAAAGGATATACAAAACGATAAGATTGGCCGTGCTTCCGGTATTACCCAATATTTATGAGTAACTATAATCATGCCATGATTACTCATGATACGATTGATAAGGGAACAAGTTTAGCATCACATTGTAGTGCAGTAGTATTAGTCATCGATGTTCTGCGTCAGTGGAGAAGGTCACGGTTTAAGCATTTATTTGACCTATCTTAAAATTTTGGAGATACAGCTATCAAAAGTATAGCTGTTCTTAAGGTTACACTATTCGATCATTCTTTCATACAAACGTAGTCTAGCGATTACTCCACTGTTTGACGACGAACGTTCAAAATAAAATATATATATATAATTTTGTCCCATCATTATCTAGTCCTGTATGGAAACAAAAAAGTAAAAATATAAAATATTTGAAAGTTATGAGATGAGCGTCGAAAGTTCCATATTTCAACACTAATTTTAACGCATCTTTGGGCGGAAATAAATACCATAAGAAGAAGAAAAATAGCAACACGGCTTCCATAGATTATTTAGTCGTTTTTTCATGATATCTAGACTCCCAAAGGTATGTTTATAAAATTTCGCGCGCTCGTTTTCATTCTAAATTATCAACCATTTTGTTATAAATTTGCAAAAGTGCTAATTCGTACGCCAACTAGGTTCTTACTGTTCATCACAGCATCTATCTCTTTCGCACGTGTTGTCGCAATTTTTTTTTTTTTTTTTTTATACTTAACACTAATCCCCGCCAACTTAATTGGCGCCTTATGTGCTTAACCTCTATCATTCCGGTCAATCTTTCATGCCTCTCGTACATCCATTCTTCATACTAACTCTTTCTTTCATACATCAACTTGCATTCTGTGGGTAGGAGACCCACTTTTATTATTCTATTCTAAGGGCATGATTTATTTACTTATAAAAATAGGTGTAAAAATACAGTATGCAATAAATAAGGTGCAATATATCACAGATGTGCGGAATGCTGGTTATCACAGTATACAGAAAAGGCAATTTATCACAGCAAGCAAGTACAATATATTTAGGGATAAAAACCCACAAGCACAGTTATTAAAAAATCACAGTAGTTTTACACATTATAAGAGCTTAGGTACTAACCTGAGGTACTGCCGGCTATACGTGCCAGTGCTGCATTCCGTGCTTACATTTAAATATTATACAAAATACTAATGAAGCACGGTGCGCTTCAGGTTTTGTTTCGACGTATAACCGCAGTGGCTACGCTAATGCAGTACTCCAGAAACTTTTCCCTGGTCTTTTTGTCCATGAGCCCATGCAGGCTCTCCCTCGTTATTTTCCTGTCCAGCTCACATTCAAGTCGGTAGCGTTCCCTGATAAATAACGGGCACTCTACAAGTATGTGCTGGACAGTCTCTGCCACGCCTGGATCGCAGACGCACGATGGGCTCTCCTTACACTTGAAGCGATTCAAGTATTCAGAGAACCCACCGTGCCCCGTCAAAACTTGCGTGAGGACGCCTTCGGGCCGCACCTGTTGTACGATACGGAAGGCAGCTATTGCAACCGGAAGGAACATCTTCGTCACGGAAGCGGTCTCGCCCGACACATATCTTCGATTCCATTCATCAAGCGATTCCAAACGGATCTGTCGCTTGATAAATGAAACCGGACACTGGTCGTAGTCCGGCCTCCTCCGCAACGACAATGCTGCCACCTTTGCCAACTCGTCCGCTCGCTCATTCCCCGGCAGGCCCGCGTGGGCCTTGATCCAGAACAAAGTCACAGCTTTGTTCTGGCCCAGGGCGTGAACCAGGTTGGCGCGCGCGCGAACTGCCAGGGGATGGAGAGAGCCGTGGTTTGCAAGCGTCTGCAATGCGGACATTGAGTCGCTGTACAAGCCATAGCTCGCCTCTTGCCGCTTGAGGATCACTTCAGTGGCCTTGCAAATGGCCAGGAGTTCCGCCTGGTAGACTGTGCAGTACGCGGCAAGGCTAAGCTTAAGGTTCCGGACTTCGCGTACATTATCCCAAATGGACAATGCGGCTCCTACCTTCCCCTCAATCTTGCTGCCGTCGGTGAATATTCGCACCGTCTGCACATTGTTACTGTCTAGTAACTCTTGGTCTGCCAGGCATATGAAGTCCAGGGGCATTTGCGTAGCCGGATGAGGAGCTTCCGCAAACCTCACCGCACTCTCGATCTCCCTGTCTCCTGACAGAAACCGGGATGACCCTCTCCTCGCTTCATACAGGGCGGCTGCCTCCTGTATGCGCAGGTCTAGAGGTAGTATCCCAGACAAGGCCAGTGCCGAGTTCAATGAGACAGTGCGGTAAGATTTGCAGAGCTTCTGAGCGATTCCTCGTTGAACAGAGCCTAACCTCTTCCGTATACCCAACTTCTTTGCAGCGGGTGCCCAGGCGGCGGCTGCGTATGTAACTATGGGCTCAATCGTTGCTGTGTAAATTGTGTGTATTACTTGTGTGTTCAATCCCCAGCTCACCTTTGCGGCTCGGGACAGCTGTTTGTAAATGTCAGCTGCCCTCTTGCAGACGTTCGCGGCATGCTCATTAAAAGTAAGCTTTTCGTCTATGGTTAGACCCAGCAATTTCGTTTTCTTGACCATACCGATGCCGACCCCAGCCATGCTCAGTATTGGAGTGTCGTACTTAAGCTTGTTGGTTATGGTCATCGCACAGGTTTTGTGCGGTGCAAACCTCAGCTTATTTCGGACGCCCCAATCATGAACATGGGCGAGGGCTGCATTGGCAGATCTCGAGACTTCAGTCGCCGTGTCCCCATCCACGACCAAGACGATGTCATCCGCGAACGCCTGCGCGAAAAGTCCACGCTGCTCTAGGTCCTGCAGTAGTGGGTCGAGAAGGAGGTTCCACAGGATTGGACCTCCGATCGACCCCTGAACGCAGCCCTTGCTAGTCTCTCGAGTGCATTCCTCACCGGCATACCGAACCCTGACCTTCCTACCATCGAGGTAGCTGTCTATTAGCCGCCTGATGTTGACCGGGCACTTTTCCTCAGCCAGTCTGACTCTAATAGCTGGCCACCAGGCGGTATCGAAGGCGCCCTCTATATCCAACGACACCAGGACAATTAGCTTCTTCAGCCTCAACTTGTCCTGTACGTGCTCCATTAGCGTAGAGAGGGCGTCCTCGGCGTTCCTCTGGGGCATGAAGCCAAACTGACGAGTACTAAGCCGCGGTACAAGCTGCCACTTTAGACGCGCTACGACCATCCTCTCCAGGACCTTCCCCAGAACGGGCAGTAGACCAATTGGTCTATACGCCTTGGGGGTGGTATAGCTGTCCTTGCCCGGCTTTCTGAGGACTACAACAGTAGCCTCCTTCCAGATGGTAGGGAAGTGTGCCAATTCGAGGCACTTGTTGTAAAGGGCAAGGAAAGCGTCCGGGTCCTGGTGGATCGCTCGACTGCAGATATCAGAAGTCAGTCCATCCCCTCCTGGTGCCTTTTTGGGATTGAAACCCGCCACGGCGGACTTCAGCTCCAGCGTCGTAAATGGGGGATCATGATGTTCATCATGGACCCACTCATTTACTCGACTGGCCGCTTCTCTGATTCGCCTGTGGTCAGCGTTGTCCTGGTCTACTCTGTCTTCAGGGTAGAACGTATCTGCTAGTAGGGCGGCCGATTCACTCGGATTGAGGAATGCACCATCGCTGCAAAGGGTCAGTTCTTCTTGTCTTTTGGCGGTCCTACCGATGATCCTGTAGATGCCCTCCCAGACTCCCTCACGATCCTGCTTCCGGCAAAACTCCTTCCAACTGGCGATTTGGGCACTCTTTGCCTGCATCTCATAATCTTCTTTTGCTTTCAGGTACTCGCCAACGACCTTCGCTCGCCGGACCGGCGCGGCATTGCGGATGCGGTTCTTCTTTGTCATAACTTCCCTCTTCTTCACGGTGAGCTCCTCGGACCACCACGGACAGGTAATTTTGGCTTTGTTATTTATTTTTGGGATAGCCATTTTGCATGCTTCTGTAATAGCCTCTATATATTTATTTACTACTTTCTCTAAATTTTCTTTACTGTTAATTTCTTCAATCCTTTCTAAATTTATATTAAGCCCAATTTTCATTTCCCCCAATTTCATTTCAAATGCTTCCCAATTAGCCTTCTTGGTATTATACTGTCTCGTTGTCCTATTTATATTTATACCCTTTTCCCTTTTTATGCTAATGTTAAAAAATATGGTATTGTGGTCCGAGGATGTTGCTCCCGTGTCGACCCGCCAGCCGTCCACCAGGTCAAAAAGGTCGAGCGAACATGCCGTGACGTCCACGTGGCTTTTGTACGCTACACCACCTCTGATGGTGTCAAAGGTGGGAGCGTCACCAGTGTTTAGCACCTGAAGCTCCATTTGTCTTGTCGCATTAGATAGCATGCATTTTAACCTCGCGCACAAAATAGTTCGTACCGTCGACTAGGGAAACCTTAACACATTATCCTAGCTGGATCCTAGGTAGTCTATACCTAATAAACTGACTTATCATGATTATATGTATATTTTTTCACACCTCCCTTTAGCAGTATACGAGCCACTCTTAAAAACATTTCAAATATTTTTTGACAATTTGTATGGCTTTGGGTCAAAAAAAATGCTTATACGGTAAATTTCCAAAAAAATCCGTGTGATAGACGACGGACGGACACATCAGTGAACAAAAAATCCGTTTGAACCCTTCGGGTACGGAACCCTAAAAAGTAGCGCTAGCGCCTTATTTACGTCCTCAACACGAATCGAATCTATCGATATTCTTAATCAAAGGATTTGGAATCGGGAGTTCAGGGAATGAGCCGAGCATTTTGTAACACCAAAATTTTGCCATTGCAATTACAATGCGTTTCGTTTTCACGCGAGCGAAACCGTAGTACTTAGCAAAAGCTAGTAGTTTATATCATTCTATGTTTTATGTCCAAACCTGTGAGTGGGTTCCTGAGATAGTTCTCGGAGTAGCCGTGAGAGCGCCAGCGCTTTGCCTCCCGCTTTCTGCGCGCACCCGCGTCGGCGCCGCCCAGCTTGGGCCCGCTCTTGAAGAACGCCACCAGGAACGGTTGCTTCCCTTCCACGACCGCCCCGCGAGGCTCCTCCAAGCCAATCTCTTCTGGTTTCACGTGACGTTCTGGAAAACAAGACAAAATTCAACTTCTAGTAATTTTATACGGAAACCTGTGATATCTACATGTAAAAGCAGAAAGAGTAAGAGCGTCCATAGACGGGCTTGCTTGGAGCAGTCAGTGCCGACAGCTTCAAGCGGTCGCTGTAAGGCATTCTGCAGTTTTTTGGTGCGGTTGTTAAAGAGGTTCGTGCATTGTGAACGTCACAATATTGACGTTCATATCGTCTTATCGAAACTGCATCTATGATCGCCCCAAGAGCAAGATAAAGGGCCAATTTCTGAACTGAGCATTCGGAGTTAAGAATGTGTCAAACCCGATTTTTTTTTATGTAATGCAGGACTGCATTCAAATGTTTGAACGTTCAGGAGCATTTACGGGTCACACTATTTTATACAATCATTCAAATTCAAAATATTGAAAATAAATAAACTGATTTTGATTAAAATTTTATACTCATACGCAGCCCAAAATATTCCCACTCCTGGATCACAAGCTTCTGGTGAGAGGGAACGGCTTAATCTAAGCGGGCCCAGTGCGGGTTGGATGATGTGACATGACTTCGAATTTTTTTGTTCTAGGATGCACTTTCCCTAGTTTGTTCGAAATTCGAAAATTGGTTTCCACTCGCATACGCAAGCAACAAAAAGGGTTACAAAAAAAAAAATAACAAAAAACCTGACTGCTTAAAAAGCGAACTAAAAAGATGTAAACAAGGAGAAAATCATGCTGTGCAGTCGGAGGATACATATGCGCGAGCTGGCTGACCAAAACCAGATGTATCCTCCGACTCCACAGGATGATTTTCTTCTTGCTAACGTCTTTTTTTTTTCTTATTTTTAAATATCTTTTTTTATTTACAACTTTTTATTTTTTTTGATACACCACACGATGAACAAAAAAATTTGGGCTCCAGCAATAAAGCGCCCAAAATCCGTCATTTTTCAATTTTCCAATTTTAATGTAGCCGGTGACACTCGCAGGGTTAAGACGAATCGATTGACGTAAGAATCATCAAAATTGGCCTACGCGTTTGGTCTCTAGAACGCCACATAGGAACAAACATACATAGACTGATAAACACATTACCCTCCTTCGACAGTCGGGTAAAAAGTTTGTTGGGAATTGGGAACTCCATCGGTTTATTAATTTCCAACAATTTGTACTTGAAAGTTTGTATCAAAGCAATACCGTTACGTATCCAAATAAGTTTTCGTTTCAGCTAGTGGCGTTCCATATAAATAGCACCATGAAAGTTAAAAAAAAAAATATGCTTATAACGTGAAAGCGGACACCATACCAGGCTGTGAGTGAGGGTGCAGCGTGATGAAGAAGCCCCTGTTGTCAGCTGGCGACGAGAGCCAAGTGCCCAGCGCACTGGTCACGTTCAGCTCCAACCAGCCCTCGGCACCGGCGCTCGTGTTCACCGCTGCCACCTTCTCCATCTGCAAACTCCTGAAAAATGAAAAAGAATTGCTTAATAATTAAGGGTATGAAGATAAAGAAGCAATACAATAAATATCTGCACTACTTTTACCTTACTTATTTTTTAAACCTTGCATATTTAATTTGACTGACAAAATCTTGACAATTTTTTAGCAATCGAGCTCTGGGTGCTCTAAAGATACAGCCTTGAGCGCAGCGCTGCGTCAGTTTTTACCAGTTTCGTACTAGTTACTCAATAGTTTAGCTCCTTAGAATCTAAGGCAGAGAATATAGCCCTACTGCATCTCTCTATTAAAAATCAAAAGAGGTTTAACACATTACAACCTTTTCAATTTATTTAAATAAATCCTGGCACATTGTGGTGAAAATAAATAAAAAATGCCATTAGATATTGTTTCCTTTTTTTTACTTTCTCTTCTGATTAATGGCTTTTGTTATTATTTTTTTCGATGAAAGTAGCCAGTCTTATTTAATTTAAGAATAAAATAAACAGTATATAAGCCGAAGCATTATAGAAACGAATCTAGAATGACGGCTTATACTTGCGTTGTAAGGTAGTAAAGTTAGCATATAAAATTTCAGGTTAACAATTTTTCAAAAAACAGGACCGGCAGCCGTATTGCGTAAGTGAATACGGCAACGCAAAGAGCTTGACCGCTATCCAATCGAACAATCAAATGCGAGATAAATGACGAGATGTCGATTTCCATTTGTGTGATTGGTCGATTGGATAGCGGTCAAACTCTTTGCGTTGCCGTATTCACTTACGCAATACGGCTGCTTGTCGGATTTATTTCAAATATTAGAGCTTCAAAAGATGACTAAAGTCATACACACATTTGTTATATACAACACTTATATACACCTACCTAAGTTACCTGTTTGGAAGATTTTCTGCATACCTATCTGCTTATATAAGATAGATCAAAACACGAGTATAAATTAAACAATCCTTAATATGATGTTGGTTAAAATAAAGAAGTAATATTACTTTTTACTAATTACAAAAATAACTATAAAAGAAGGTTGTCAAATCGACTTAAAAATCAAAAGAGATTCAACACATTACAACCTTTCAATTTATTAAAATAAAACCTGGCCCTTTGTGGTGAAAATAAATGAAAAAATGCCATTAGATATTGTTTACTTTTTTAATTTCTCTTTTGATTAATGGTTTTGTTACATTTTTCAACGTAAGTCGCCAGTCTCATTTAATTTAAGAAGAAATAGACGACTTTACTTTGGTTTTGTTAATCTTCAAAAAGATTGAAGACAGTGACTAACCTCCATTGTAAAATCCTATTGATTTGTTGTTCGTGGCTTACGATATCGATGACAGCTCATGCTAAGGATAGCTAGCCAACAAACAAGTACATTCTTAGCGAGGTAAACCCAATTCTTTTTTTAATAATAATAATAAATTAAGATACATTATTTATTCAATTAAGATTTTAAAAGTAGAAAGGACAAAATAAAGCACTACACCGAACAACTTCGCGATCGCATCTTCAGGAAAAGCGACACCGAAATTGCAGCACTTATCAGAACTATAGCTATAATTTAAATGCCATTATAATTGTCTAAAATGGGCAGATACTTAAGTATGTTAATGTAGGAATTTGGTCTTAGGTCCTACTGCATCGATATCTAGCGGTATCTTGGCAAGAACTGGACACCCTGGACAGTTCTGTTTAGTTCAGTTGGTGCAGGAAGAAATTCCTGGTGTCAGGCAACGTTTTTTTTTTAAAGAAAAAGGAAGAAGAAAGAGTTAGCTACGCCACGAACCTTGTTGGATGTCTTCATGAGGGAAGAAGAGTGACTGAGCCTGATCTAAATATCCAGTCCCTTCCGTTTCCCTTTCTAGCAAACATCAGGAAAAAAAACAAAGGTTGTCCACTAGATAAAGTATCTAGTCTAATACATAGGTTTCTCCAAGTACCGCCACATCAACAGATCCTGTGCACCTCGCATCCAGTGGATTCCCGAAACCTTAACCTTGTCATCGGTCCACTTAGTGGAAGCCCTTTCAATGCTGCATCTTCCAGTACGCAGTAGCCACTCCACAACTTTTCGGCCCCATCGACTATCCCTTCTGCGAGCCACTGTGCCACTTATGTTTGGCAATTTTTCGGGCTATAACCGGTTGGGAACCTTGATCCTCTTTCTACTTTAAATTTTTGCGACACTCTAAACTTAAATATTATAAAAGTTCTCAAAGGCCTACCCCATATTGTCGACGCTGATGACTCGGTGTGCGACGACGGTGTAGAGCGCGGTGGGGTCGTCGGTGTGCGTGGGCGCCTGGTGCAGGCGCAGCTCGGCAGATAGCAGCGAGGACGCGTCGCCCGGCGCGCCCGTCACCTCGAACCACACGTGTCGCCCGTGACCGTGCCGCAGCGCGCCCAGGTGGTGCCCTGGAATGACACAACGGAAATTTGAAATTTATTTTTTGGAAAATATTTCCTTTTAGTACGTTACACACTAGGGGGGTGAAATCTAGGTCGAAAAAATTGTAAGATTTCGACCATCACGACTTTTGCTGTATGATAACATGCGTAGCTGTACACCTATCCATTTAGTCCAGTGCAGTTAAATTCGTTATCGTTTATGTATGAAATGTCTTCGAAGGGAACTTCGTTCCAACCGGGTGTATCTACTTGGTACACCTTTCGTTCTTCACTTTCCATTGGTTGAGGGTTACGGACACCAACAAACGAATACTCTCCGACAGCGCCTCAGTCCTCCAATCCTTACAAAAAAAAATATTACATTGAAATTAATACTAGAATGTCACAACGCACTAGAACAAATTACTGTATCTAGTCGCAACACGGTGACACTGCAATGGATAAAGGGACACAGCGGATCGCTGGGTAACGACGCGGCTGACGAGCTTGCGAGACGAGGATCCAGTACGGCGGCCTATGGACCCGAACCTATTGTACCCACCCCCTTCAACCAAATACGCAGGTAGCTACAGGCAATCACCCAGACACAGGCGGAGAACTGGTGGACCTCGACACCGGGTTGCAGGCAGTCCAAAGAAGCTTTGCCATCCCTGAATAGTAGGCTTACCAGGCGTCTACTACGCATGGACAGGAAAGGCCTGCGCCTGGTGACGGGGACACTGCTCACTTAACAAACACTTCCACACAATAGGCATAACGGACAGTCCTCTGCGCACGGCGTGCACGGAGGCTGAGGAAACCGTCGCGCACGTGCTCTTTGAATGCACAGGTGTCACCCAGTTAAGAACACAAGCCTTGGGTCACCCAGATCTTACACAGATGGTCTAAGAAGACCAGGAGCCCTAATTAAATTCTGGAGGGAGGTGGCTGGTTCGAATAACCACCAAACGGCCGCCATGGCCCATGCACAGTGGTCCACCTGAGAGACTAAGTGCGGCAACCAAACCCCCTAACATAGAACATAGAGAGTGCCGCACCTAGCTTTCAAATGTCCAGAAAATCAAATTGTAATGCACTAGCATACAAAAATTATAATAAAGATAAATATAGAATATTGTAATTAGACATCGAAGGAAATATTCTAATCTTTATTTTAATAATTGTTTCATGCAGTGAAATTATAATTATAGTGCAAATCGGAGTAGTTACTAAAGAAAGGAGTAATTGTTTCCAATTCTATCCCTTGTAACTGATTTTGTGTTAGTATTTTCAACAAACAGTTGTGAACATTTTGTCCCCCTTCTATACGAACCGAATGTGAATTATAGGAAGATATTATACATTTATCTTTTATCAATACATATCATTCGTAAATATGTACCTAAGATTCCAATAATACACATTAGTCATATTTTAAGAAAAGATCGTGAACAGGTGTCCAATGATCCGGTTGTAATTTGACTCCAACTACAGGTGTATGTAATAAATATGATAGATAAAGTTTGACGATCAAGTATAGCACTATGTATAATGCATAAGTTATTATGAAATTATGGTTATTCATGAGAGTTAAACAAACATAATGAACATCGAGAAACCTTACCTACCTAATGCGTTGTAGTAGGTAAACTTTACAAAGTTTTTTGGCATGAAAAGGACATTATCAAAACCATTTCAAACGTGTCATAATGGTATCAAGTATTTCTTACTGCAAAGATAGAATCAGGGGCCGTACCATAACGCGCCAACGCCACCATGATTCCGCTGCAAAAAAGGGATAGTGCTATTTGTCCTGTATAGCTCCGTCTCATTCTCTCACAGTGCCAGGACCGGTGGATAAGAACTCGCCTCTCGTTCTTGATGTCATGAGGAAACCTGGACTTATATAGGTAACTAGCGGACGCCTCGCGGTGTCACTCACGTTGTACCCGTTTCCGTGGGAATACAGGGATAAAAAAGTAGCCTATGTGACCCGTGGATAGTGTAGCTTCCCAACGGTGAAAGAATTTTTGAAATCGATCCAGTAGTTTTAAAGATTATTCGTTAAATACAAAAATACAAATCTTTACCTCTTTATAATATTATTAATAAAGATGTAAGTTTGAAATAGCCAAGTCAGAGTCCTGTGGAGTTCTCAGTGGCGGCTTAATTAACACTGAAACCAGAGGTGGGCAAATCCTCACACGAAAAAAGGAGAAGAAATAAGTGGAACAATGACAGTTTGGAAACGTCAGGGTAAGGCCCCTGGCGTTATTCTTAAAATATTCACGCAATCTGAGAAGGACAATCAATCTTTAAACGGAGCCATATAAGTTGGCCGGGTCAGCTCGACTACCCTTCTTGGGCACGGGCTGAACGTAAGTTTGCTTCCAATCTTTCGGCACTTTTCCAGTCACTATCGTAAGGCAATATAGGCGTTTCAAGATCGAAGAAGTAGGAAGGAATTCAGGCACACAAATTTTATGTACAATTGTTAGTATATCGTCGGGGCCACTTGCTTAGCTCACGTCAAGGTTACGCAGCACAGACCTCCCTCTGATGGATGCGAATGTCCGATGTACTCGTCTCACATCCAACAGGATATGGAGAAGGCCGCGCTCCTTGAGAGTTCAGACGCGAAGATTCCGCAAAAAGGGAGCCAAACAAGTTTGCCTTGTCCTCGGCAGAGTGGGCCAGTGACCCGTCAGGTCACTGGATTTGGATCCATCCGACTTAGACAGGGACCAAAACGCTACAAGACTTGGCAGCCCTGTGGATAAATAAAAGATCTATATATATATACTAGCTGACCCCCGGTGCTTCGCTCCCGTCAATTGGCTACTTACCTACCTACACTACCTACCCTACCCTACCTACCCTACCTACCCTACCTACCCTACCTACCCTACCTACCCTACCTACCCTACCTACCCTACCTACCCTACCTACCCTACCTACCCTACCTACCCTACCTACCCTACCTACCCTACCTACCCTACCTACCCTACCTACCCTACCTACCCTACCTACCCTACCCTACCCTACATACCCTACCCTACCCTACCCTACCCTACCCTACCTACCCTCCCTACCCTACCCTACCTACCCTACCCTTTTAAACTATCCTATCTCTCAAGTTGGATCGAACTGCACATGGTGTGCGAATTTTATTATAATCGGTTAAGTGGTTTAGAAGTCCATTGAGGACAAACATTGTGACACGAGATTTATATATATTAAGATATATGGGTCTCTCTTCAGATTCACATCATTTGCCGTGCGCACTCGAGCGTCGACCCATGCCAGGCACGCCTTGTGTTTAACCACATTTCCGCAGTTACACTCGGCACCAAACTATGGTCGATCATCGCTGGACTGAGCTACGTCAGAAAATGGAATGTAGTACTCCATCCCCTGCCGCAACACATCAGTCACGGCGTCAGTGCATGAAGAGAAGCAAGTGGGTCGCCAAGGATAGCATGCGAAAAAGATCGGATCCCATCGCAATCTGCTGACCAGTACGGCCAAACACGCCGGGTGCCCCTCGGGCTGGAATCGGGTGCGGAGTAGACACATCACCAAACAGTGGTCGGAACTAGTTGTATAGTTGTAGTTGTAGTGTATAGTTGTCAACAAAAGGTCATTTGCTGTATGTGAATCAACATCCGGCACCCTCTTTGCCCCTTACACCAGCTGGGTGAGATATTTTTGTTCAAGTGTTTCATCAATTCAGCTTAGCTCAGAGACTCTTCATACTAGAAAGCTATAATTTGGCATGGATATACATGTTAATAATTGCGAAATATAATTTTTTTCGCATACTTCCTATGGACGTAAAGTGGGGAGGCTTTTTTTTCTCGTCTATCCCATGGTGGGGTATCGTTGAATAGGCTATTCATAAATATTACGGGTTTGTCAAACCATTTTTCAATTAAGCATTAAATTGCAAATTTTTGTTAGAGTCAGGTGTCCCCTCCGCCCCGCCCCCCTGCCAGCGAAATGGTTGCTTTTGGCTATGGTAAAAAATTCACGGCGGTAGAATATACAACGAAATTAAAGGGAAAACTATCACAGCTATGTAGGCTTTACAAGTTATCGAGTAATAGTCGACCAACTGATAAAATGTACTTGGAACAGTATAAATTTTGTACAAATACCATTGAAAATTACTTAAATAAGGGTATTAGCTGTATAAAATAGATAGTAAATATATGTTTATGAACCATGTAAAAATTTACAAAAATTAAATCATGACATCCTTAATAATAATGATTTCTAGATTAATAATGTTTAAGCTCGAATAACGCATTAAAGTGGACGGAGACGTTGGCAGTACCGGGCCGAACGGCGCATGCGCGCGGGTGGCTATTTTTTTGTTAGTGCAGAAAAATACTTCTGCATTCGACGTTTTGTAATCTAAATTCAAACTAGATTCGATTGCCAAGCAAATTCCGCTACCCAACCATAGATGGTAGTATTCTCAGTGATCGCAATTATTAACTTAATTGTCGTCCGTCGTATCCAAATTATTAAGTGACGGTGGTTATAAATCCTTATTACAAACGCTTGCCTCTACCAGCGGTGGTACTCAAATAGATATATTTTTTAACTTCATTTGTGTTAGATTTTATAACTCCTTCTTCATTTGCCATCGTCCTATGTCGGCCCGTTTTTAGACGCTGTGAGCAGCTGAAACTTACTTTTAATGTACATATAACAACAAAAAACCTTCTTCTTAGTCCGCATTATTATGTAACTACGGCACCTTGTTACTGGGCGTGGCCAGACACGCACTTGACCGGTTTTTTTGTAGTATATTCGATTTCGCATCCCTCGTCCAGCATGGTCAGTGCACTGGTATGGACAGAACCACTCCTGTGTTGGGCATTACAGTCCCCAAGTAACACTAATTGCCACATCAGCCATATCACTTAGGTACTGTGTGAGCGTGGTTGTCTCCAGATGACCGCAATGTCATCGGTAGACACAGGCGCAGATAATCTTATCCAGACCTGTGTCCACCAGGGCCCATAGCACTGAGTAGTTTGAGTCTTCTAGATCACGGAGACGCCGATAGCAGATGTCGTCTCTGGCGTACATGCATACACCCGCACGTGGCTTGAACTTGTGCTCCAGGGTAAACCCTGGGTAAGATAGATAGGTACTCTACGTCCTACGAACATCTGATCTGCGTCTCCGTAAGGAACAAAAGTGCTAGTTTCTCAGTCTCAAGGTAGTGATGGACTGCGACAAGGTTCGAGTGCAGACCTCGGATGTTGCTGAGGTGCACCTTTTGTGAGAGTGGGTGCTGCCGCTGTTCAGTTTTTTTCTTTTTGTTTCTTGGCATTATTGCTGTGAGTGAAGGAAGGTGAGGAGAAGGAAGTGAGATAAGGTGGCACGCTGGCAACTCCAGACCCGCGCCGACAGGACGCCATCGTTGGGGTACTAGTCTGGAGACAGCGGGCACGCCCGAGCCCCCACAGAAATATCCATCGGGCACTCTCGTCTGGTCGCCAAACAGCACGATAGCGTATCCCTGGCTTTTTCGACAGTTGGCGGGGCACCTTTCGTGTGTGGCTGGTATTCTACTTGGGCCCCCAACTATCTGCGGTTGGCCAGCGGCGCTACAGTGGAACAACTATCTCGATCCAACTCCTCTTGTGGTTACTTCGAGCATCGTACCGGAACACGGTTAAGCCGCTTGGCGATACGTCTTTGCTAGGTGGGTGTTGCAAGCCTTCGGCCGAAACCTACCACCAGTTAGTGTCACCTGATTAGCACCAACCGGGGACCACGTCTAGGGTAACAAAAGGGGTACTCTCCTACGGACGCGGGTGACTCAACCCCCAGCTTTTCTAGTTTTTTTTTAATAAGTATTAATATAAGTATGAAATATATATTAATAGTAATATACTTATATATATAAGCATTTATACTCTACTAGCTTTTACCCGCGGCTTCGCTCGCAGTGAAGGCATTTTTTTTTTTTAATAATAATTATCCTATGTTACTTCTAATACCTTCAAGAATATATGTACAAAGTTTCATGATGATCGGTTCAGTAGTTTTTGCGTGAAAGCGTAACAAACAAACTTACATTCACATTTATAATAATAGTAAGGATATCTATATCATAATTTTCTGCATGAGACGACGAAGTAACTGTCAATGTAAGAATGAATGGTGAAAAGAAAATCTGATATAACTGAGGCGAGATCCCAAGCTCGCTTCCTAAAACTGCTTTATTTCTAAAGCTTTTCTGCAGAAGTCAACAATGTAACTCCTATTCCTGTTTAAATGTTGAAAAGAGAACGTAACTTATGCGGCGTGCTAAAACTTTCGAGCTAGCTTCACTCACTCTTGCAAACTATACGAGTAGGATCTTTTTTTCCCTTGTTTGCTGCTTATTCCGCTTATTGATTAAACATAAAACATTGAAGACGAGTCTTATGTTGTGTATATGTTATAGCAAATGTTTGAAATCAGGAATTCTATACAATTCCTAAGAAATCTATAGAATTCCGAAAATCGACCGGAAAAGTATGAAATAAATTGTATTACACACATTTCCTAGGAATTCTAAAAAAATCCTATACGGCAATAAATCAGTTAAAAACAGGATATTACGGTAACTAGGCGCGCGGAGTATTGGGCATACAATCGCTCGCGTGATCGTTGATTGTGTTCTGATTGAGGAGCTCGTGGCTAAATTATAACAGCCGCATGGGTCAATCTTCAAGGCTAAGCAACGCTTGCCGAGGTTGTTCCGTGGATGAGTGACCATCTTTACATAGCGAGATTCCTTCGTGTCTCGATATGTACGCTAAGCCGCTGGTCGTTACAGATATTCAGAAGCCTGGAAATCTGACACCAGTTTTTCCAAGGCGTACCGTTTTACCCAGTTACTGGGCTGTGGAGGTCAGATAGGCAGCGACTGCCTATCTGACCTCATGTAAGATACTGAGTCTCAGCTGAATCCGGCAAGACTGGAAGCCGACCCCAATATAGTTGGGAAAGGCTAGGCAGATTGATTTAATTGGTTGTTGATTGTGTTCCGTTTATTTTTAATTGTTACTTAGTCTTTTTATAATGTGTGACTAATGATTATTTTTACAATTTCCTATTAGGATTGAAAATATTGCACTGAGAATCTTAAAAATATATTCGTTGGATTTATTTATTCATTAATTCTTTTATTAAACACTTTTCCTTGAACCATTTGGGCATTGTATATAAATCCTAGGATATGTATGCATTTCCCACATTGTTAGAATTATCATTTCACACATTTCCTAAATAATCCTGGAATTCTATACAATACCTGGTTTTCACAGATTTCCTATAACATATATAAATAATTAGGTGAGGTGAGGTTACCTCACTACGTCTTATGTACAACTAAATTATGCAAGAATGTATTTACCTATTCATACATAATAATGATAAAGTTCGCAGTTGCGCCATTCTGTCTACACACCCGCAAACCTAATAGGTAACAGAAACCAAGTTGTAAGTTTATATATATATAAACAGGGTGGAAAGTTGAAGAGGGACCCAGAAGGAAAGTACCTAATAAAATCAATGCAACCAATCTCAAAGGAAACATCCGATTTTCTTTAAAACAAACTAGCTGTGCCTGCGGCTTCGCTCCCGACAACTGCCTACCCTACCCTACCTTACCTACCCTACCTACATACCTACCCTACCTATCTACAATTCTTTTTTCTTAATTTTTCTTTCATAAGAACCTTCTCCTAACAATAACAAACACAACAAAAAAAGAATTAGCGATATCGGTCCAGCCGTTCACGCGTGATGCCGTGACCAAGGAAATATAGATAGATTAAAAACTCATTCAAACTTTTTCTAAAGTCACTAGCCTTATCCAAAAATCAACTCATCTCGGTGTAAGTTGGTTCAATCATGATTTGATCATGGGCTGTCTTAAACCTGAGCGTTTAAATAGTTTTTGTTATACCGACGCTAGACCGAGTTGCTTAGATCAGAATATCAATGCTTAGATAGATAGGTAAATCTTTATTTTGATCTACATTGATCATAATTTGACAGTAGGTACCTATTTAGGAAAGAGAAATATTATGATCTGATCTCATGGCTGTAAATCATCTTAATTTTAATCTAAACTATTACACGTAGGATAAAACCAGGATAGTTGTCCCAGTGGTATAGTTACTCCGATTGTAATAACTCTAGTTTCACGGATGAATCGCATGCCATTTTATTAATCTATCGAAAGATTCTCCACCAATCGGTGACCGTATTTATGTCTCTGTGCGATTGCTTGGGAAGGCAAAATTAAATCTAAGTTTTTCGGGATAGATGTCCTGTTTCTCGTCTGTATCTATCCTTAACGTATTTTACTTGGAATAGGCAACTATCCCCTATGTGGGATAGATGTCCCAAAATATAGAGATACGCAAGAATCACTAATACTCTGGAAATGTTAAAGATAATGTTTTTTACTTTTAATTTGTAGATAAAAAACCAAAGTACCGGCCTTTTACAAATAAAGTATTTTGGTTTTTGTACTAAGAGATATAGAGTGATTTCAAAAAGTATGGCAACTATCCGGCTGTTACCCTACAAATGAATCGAAATAATACTGTCCGAAGTATTTTTTTTAATTTTTTTTTGTATAAATTCTTTTTCTTTTCCTATTTATAAAAAACTAATGTGGAAGCTCCAGGGCCAGAGCCTTGTTGCCCTGCCATTAGTGCTACTCTGTAAGGATACACAAAAGCCTGGAGCACAACGCTGCTCCAGCGACGAAACTACATTTTGGAATTCCCTGAGCCGCGAATAGCTACACTAGCGCTCTAAGCGATTACGGCCGTGATTAAGAACTACTCAACGTCGAGAAAGTTGACAGTTCTTCAAACATTTTGGTATACCATAAGAAAACACAGCGTTGATCTCGCTCACAGCCACGATTTTATGTCAAATCCAAAAGCCACTATTTTTGCGCGTAACTTCTTGGATTTAATGATAAAATAAGTTTAACTGTTCCAATTCATAAATAATAAGTTTTTTAAATGGTTGTTCAGTTAATTCTAAAGATACATTTATTAGAAAAAGCTAAGACAAGCGATAATTTAAAAAAGGCTTGACAGGCGAGAGAATTAAGAAAGCTGAATTCAATATCGCGGGACAGAGTCTTTACCCATATTTACAGGCTTTTTGATGATATAATTAATGTTTTGGAAAACGAATTAGCTCCATACATGCAACCGCGGGTTCGTACCAGGGGTTTAACCAGGTTAAAGGTTTGTTTTCTTGGTATGTGTAGTACCTACTGTAGTAGTATCCGACCGAAGGTCGATGGTTTGATCGCACAGAAGTAGTAGGTAACCTGGGCCCTATGTACTTCGGGAAAGACTCTTCTCTTTCAAAAGGCGAATAAGGCGCACAAAAAAAGTACAAAATATTCTTTAAGTATGTATTTCCTCACATGTGTGTTGAAAAACGTTTGATACGCGTGTATATCTATCATCTATCCTGCGTAACAGGATTTCCTAGTGCAGATACCAGTCTCCCACAAAGGATTTATTGAATAACGTTGCACCATTATGTAAAGTTTATAAGAAACCTTTGTGGAAGAGAAATAAATATTTTTATTATTATTATGTCTTTTATTAATTACATTTCTTATTAATTACATTTTTAAATATTTCTATAAAATAAATTTAAAACAAAAACATTTAAAAATATAAAAAATAGAGGCCCACCGGTATCGGGAACAGGGTCCAAGCTACCGGCGGTCAGGGCTCCATAGAAAGGAACCTCCTAACAATGCGAGCCGTGTCCAGCAGTACTGCTTTCTGGATCAGGCCCTTGACCCAGCCGCCTAACGAGAGCCTCCTAAGGTGTTGGTCGAGGCTCGTGGCTATTAAGCCATTGGCCGACACGACTATCGGTACAATGATCGCTGTGTCCACATCCCACATGTCGACAACCTCGCGAGCCAAGTCAAGATACTTGATTTGCTTATCTTTCTCGGCTTTCACGAGGTTCCCGTCATGCGGGACGGTAATATCAACAATCATTGCACGCCTCTCGATTCGGTCCACCACCACAATATCAGGTTTATTGGCTACAATAGTCCTGTCAGTGATGATGGACCGATCCCAGTACAATGTGATACTGCCATTATCGAGAACTGGGTCGGGCACATCGTCGGCTTATTATTATTATTATTATTATTTACACTCAGCGACAAATTTCGCACATTTCCATCAAAATGTGCTGCACAATATCGCACATCGGCCTTTGACCTTATTAGATGATAAGGCAGTAATATAAAATCTTACTGTATATACATAAACACGTCGGGACCTATGTATCTATATGTTATGGACTAAGCGATTAATACGACATTATTCATAATGCCCGGGCAATTTGAAAAATGCCCAATATGAGTAGGCAATATGATAAAAACTAATTAAATAAATAAATTGACCGCGCTTTCTGAATAACGCCCATCACTTATTAGGCCGGGTAATAAAAAGATATATTATAAGAAGATATGTTTTTTTAATTATTTTAATGATGACATTGGTTTTAATAGGTATAGAAAAGGCGCTGCGTGGGGCTCCTATTTCTGTCTGCAGTATCTAAAGTAACCTAACATGAAGGAAATTACGGGGGCTGTCTCTTCAAACCTAACTTAACCGTGTCGGGGTGCCCTAAGTTCCCGAGATCGCTGCGCTCGCTCTTGGACTAATTCATTGACCATGATTATTGAATTGCCGAACCGTTACGTAGCAATATTCATAATGACCAGACAATGTGACAAATATAGAAGATTAAATCAGTAATCATTACATTGCCCGATTTGACTCGACTAGATTCATAATGCCCGGGCATTCTACACAGTGCACTGATTAATCACTTGGTTCATGACATACCTATATACATACTTAGATCTAGCTAAGTACCTACACAATGTGGAGATATTTACGTAGTAAATCCATATAAATATATATAACAATATTGTTTATGTACAGACCATTCATTATTTTCCTTGAATAGATAGCACCGCATTGCATTCCAGAAAGAACCGGTAGCCAGTACTTGCACGTATAATATTATGTTACAAGCTACCATAATTATGTATCTCAATGTAATCTAAACATTCATTCATCTTACTTTCTTAATCAAACTCATACTTTAAAGGAAAAAGCAGGTTTTCAGTAGATACCTATGTTAATCCAGGATTGATTGCACGTATGTTCCAAGATTGATCAGCAATAAATCAAAACCATCGCATTTATGATGAGTAACCCAGGTAAGTTAGTAGACAGTAAAGTGAAATTAAATCAAAGGATTGTATCCAAAATCAAAGTGTTCAAAGCACCTTCGTAGGCATCTATATTATAAAACTAAAGGTTTGGTATTATAAAACTAACAGCTAATGTGTTCTGAGCCGGCGCCGAACCGGCGACGACGGGCAGATCAAAACGACAATAAGTAATTATCGAATCCACAATACCAAGAATGTGGTTCCCTAAGTGGTGACTCAACATTTTTGTCTACTAATGTTTACCTGAGCCTCCCAGGTAGCTTATAACGGAATGCTCCTGGTGGCGTCTCTAAAACAAAATATGCACAAGGAACATAATAAAAGGGCCACATTCACAGCATGCGTCATAAACTTTTCACAATTTACTTTATTGTCTTGTTAAACGATTTAACGCGCTTGAGCCGCTGTTATTTTGGAATGACTTGGAGTAGTGGTATCCTCTTCCTTAATTGGAACAAAAGTATTTTAATGACATTAATGACTTAATTCGAAATTTTTATATTTTTTTTTATAATGTGGTACCTTGGTGGTATGGTCAATAGGTAAACCAATTCTTTCAGTAACTATATACTTAAGTACCTGACAATAATAATGTATCAGTTTAAGTAAGACCTACTACTACCTGTAACGTCCACTCCCAAAGCAACTAATAGAAACTAATTTAGTCAAATATGTGCAAATTAAACTCACTCTTGCTCTGAAAGGTCATGATGAGGTCGCTCTCATCGATGGCGTGTTGCTCATCTCCGCTGAGGGCCATCTCGGAACTGCGCGTGGGGCGAGCCTGCTCATGTTCTTCAGCCAGTTGTTTGTATACGTCCAACAAGAAACTAGGCGCCGAGCGGTCCAGCGGAGGCGCTCGAGCTCGACGTGGCCTCTCTCCGAGACCCAACAGCTCCAGAATCTCGTGTTCCACAACCATCCGTTCATGCCGGGTCATTGAGTGATGTATAACAGTCTGATCAACGCCATTATCGATGTATAATCCGGAGAGGGCGGCCTTAGCCGCTACGGTAAACAAAATAAAACACGCACACAGGCACGCCGTCTTCTGACCAGCCATGTTCGCTGTCGGAGCGCTCACTCGACTGGCGAGAACTGAGCGCAGAGGCGCGCGGCGGGATCAGCCGGTGAACCTGCCCACTCAAGGTGGGCCGCCGCCGCCGCCGCCGGCGCCGCGCTTGCCACATTCCTCCCCGCCTTCGCCTTACACACACCGTCCGTTTTAATAACGTAAACACTAAACATTGAGCCGGACACGTCCAGCCAGCCTGACTGCACACATTACACATATTATTATGTTCATTATGTATGTTCATTTTCCGAAGTATCAGAAGTGTGCGGTGCAAATAAGAGCACGTAACTCGGTACCTAAGGCACTTAACAATGTATAACAAGTACCTACTTTGCTATAATACCAACCTAAGTATTTGTTCGTTTGGGGTTATACATAAATAAAAAAATAGGTTCAAAAATTAAAACCAGACTACTGAAAAATCATGGTCTAAAAAGTATGAAACAAGAAAATATTCTCATCTGAAATTGTATGTACAAACTAATCCGTAGAGGATAACAGTGGTGGTGTCCTACCGTAACAAAACAATACATTCTGCAAAGTGGCATACGACCACGGTTACCCTCTACGGATTAGTTTGTACATAACATTTTCAGATGAGAATATTTACTTGTTCCATATACCTTTTAGACCGTGATTTTTCAGTAGTCGGGTTTTAGTTTTTGAACTTATTTTTATTTAAATTATTTTTAGGGTTTTTGCAGAGCCACATGACATTTTTTTCTGTTTAGGGTTTGTTGTTTTACATGTATCTAGATAAAGCATGTTACAAGAGTGGACTTTGCGACGTCGTTGTCGGGTAAAAAAAATAGTTTTCATGACTGACAGGATATACCAGTTTAATAGTTTTGAGGGACCAGATGAACATCCATACATACTTACATACATATACACATACTAAGCAGAATTATGTGTAATAATAATAATAATTTTAAAATTGTATTTAGTTTGTAATAATTTTAAAATTGTATTTAGTTATAAGTTGTTATTTTAAATCTTTTGCATGCCTACGTGGTAAAATATGGCTGTACTATTATATGTTTTTGTCATCGTTTGGAGTTACCCATATTTGCAAAATAAAGTTATCTTTATCTTTAATTCTTTAGTTAGGTAGGTACGCGTAGCATGGATATGTCACTCATACGATTCAAACTAAACGGCGACTCGCAACAGTCACTGCATAGTAAAAATTAAGTGCCAGCGGCTGTTAGGGATTAGCAGTGACTCAGGGAGTGTTCCGAGCTGCCATTAAGTTTGAATCGTATGAGTAGCAGAGCCTTCAGATTGCAAGAACAAAAATTACTGTGTCATGCACGATTCATATTAAATTACCGGACCATCGATTCAAACTTAATAATGTTTATTAAATTCGCTACACACTGCGCAGAAGCCCACCCCTCACCCCCGCTGTTAAATGAAATTGGTTCGCAAAGTCTTCCGAGCTGACATTATGTTTGAATCTAACTGAACCTACTAGTAGAACCGGCAGTACTATGCGTGGCGTACATCGCCGGCGTACTCGGACGGCAAGCGGCACGCGCGTCGCGTTATCATGAACGTGAAGATGACGGGACCCCGGCAGTATTTTCGAATATGATGTGAATAGGATTTTGAAACAATATTTCTACTATTTCATACTTTCATAGTAAAATGCTCAACTCATAAAATTTCAAAATATTCTACAAACAAAGAGATTCCGCTATTTTGATATCAAAATGGTGGGACCACTGTTCAGTTAATGAAAAACACATGGGGTGATCTTAAACTGAACAAAGCAAATTTTAGTACGACATAGTTCGACTACGATCAATCGTTATTATACTTTTAAAATTGTAATTTCAAAAGTATAATAAGTGTTTTATATTTACCTCAGAAAAGCACCTGAAGAAAAAGTGTAATTTTAAGCCAAGTATCATTTTATGGCTCTTACAATTTTGTTAGGCGTTTAGTTTGCTACAGTAGTATTATATTATCTATGCTTGGGGTGGTTTATTCTAAAGTTATTTTAGTTTATGTTTGCCTAAAAATTAAACGTGATTTGAATTAAAAACCAAAACCATGAAAAATATAATAACATATTTTAATGTTGTAAATTATATTACTTAATTTAATAATAACAATTTGTCACAAGAAAAAAACATACATAGTTAACCTTTTCCCGACAATCCGAGAAAATGCACTTTATACGAGTAATTGAATATGTTAAGTTATTGTTTATTAATATATTAAATAATAGCAGGTTAGTATTATAAAAGGATATTTCAAAAAAATACAAATATACTCAGTAGAAATAGAATTTATATTTTTTTTATATCATAAAAAATTGTACAATTATGATTGCGAATTAAATAATTTCGCCACATACACACATTACACAGTGTGGAATAATAAAAATCTGGCTTTTAGTGATTCGGCTTTTCATATAGCAATCACACTTTAGTGGAAATCTGATACAGCTAGGTTTTTATTAATGTCCTACGCCTTGTTCAGAAATTTATTACTTAATTTTAGACTTCTTGGTATTTCGTTTAGATTTATTTTTCATTATCACAGCATTAAAAAAATAGTACATTCGACAAGGAAGTGCATTGCTTGCAAATTGTGATAGGTATTATCTATTTATGTATATAAAAATGAATCCCTATTTCCCTTGGTCACGGCATCACGCGTGAACGGCTGGACCGATTTCGCTAATTATTTTTTTGTTGTGTTTGTTATTGTTAGGAGAAGGTTTTTATGAAAGAAAAATTAAAAATAAAAGAATTGTTGATAGGTAGGGTAGGTATGTAGGTAGGGTAGGTATATAGGTAGGGTAGGTATGTAGGTAGGGTAGGTTAGGTACGTAGTTCGTGGAACTCATTAAATGCTTCATTTTTTTTAATCTGAGCTTTTATAGGCACCATGAAATGATACATTTTGAAGAAATTCCCTAAACTTTTCAATATTTTCATCACTATAATCACGTTAGTAGATAAACCAATGATGGAATGTGCAGCAGCCTAATTGCGTAAGCGAATTCGGCAAGGCAAAGGGCAAAGAGTATGAACAATCACATGCAAGATGAAAGACGCGATGTGGACTTCCGTCTATGTGATTGTTCGATAGTTCATACTCTTTGCCTTTTGCCTTGCTGAATTCACTTACGCAATAAGGCTGCAGGTTCTTTTGACACGACATTTTAGCATTTACGCTATATGGTCTGATATTGCCAATTCTTCGAACTGGCATCTAGTTTCTCTAATATTATGAATGATGTTGTCAATGCAGGTCCCGCTTCACAGACGTGTTGGAGATCGCATCCACAGATTTAGACCATGGTAACCATGCAGTATATTTTGAAAAGTAATAGACCTTATACTATTTTTGCAGATATCTATATTAATATCTCCACATGCTACAATCCTACTTATTATGTTTTAAACATATTTCGTTTAACATCATATCTAAATAATTAAAAAATATTGATACTTTATCTTTACTATGATTTGGCGATCTATAGGTACGGTATATATACCCATGAAAGTTGAGTAGTCACCTAGGGCAATACGAGTCGTGTTCCAGCAAGGTATCTTGTTAATTCGTTCAGGTTCTACCTGACCGCGGGTTGTTTGTAAACATGCTGCACAACAAAAGTGATTTAAAGTATTATACTTAAGAAATAAATATTTGATATTTTTATTAATTTCATTTAAGACTAATTTTAATTTGTGTTAGTTGAGTCCTCATGCCCAAGGATTACGTACAAAAAAAGTCGTGTGGCAGGGAATGGATTTAAAAAATACAATATAGATACCAAATATTTTTACTTTATATTACAAGAGCTTACACACTAATACATTATGTAACTTATAAGGTATTTAAATCTACAAAAAAATCGTATGACCATGCAGAACAGAGGTTTTTGTTAGTGTTGAATAATTAAACATTAGTTATTACTAAGTAGAAGTACCACTGTATCAACAACGAGCTGAATTCGATAAAGTAGCCTACAATTTTACATTACGAATTCAAATGAAATGTAATATGAACCCAGGACTATGGACTGCACGTACGATGCCTTATATTATATACTAAAAAACTAAATAGGGAAAAGGGCCTGTCTACTTGAACGTACAGTTCGATTCAAACTTAATAGCTGTTAGAATCACACTGCGTGTCGCCGCGCAATAGCAAATTTAGTTGACAGGGGTTGATGAGTGGGTTACTAAACAGCGAGTAGCGCTCATCACAGCCGCCATTAAGTTCTAATCAACCTGTACACCATAGTTAAGTTTCAATATTTTAAATTAAATTTATTAGAAACAAACATATTATAACATCCATTTTACATTCTTGATACATATAATCTTTATCCACTATTTCACATACTTTTCCATGAATTTCTTGTGAAATTCTGACCTTAATGAATCATTGATGAAGTTGTTGCCTTTCTTTTCTGGCTCTGAACGAGCACAATTCTTGAAAACCACATCATCGTCCCATCTCCTTTTCACCTGTAACAATTAATTAACTTTAATTAGACATTTATTATAGAAAGCAGTGTTGGCCCAGTGGTATCGGCCGCGACTTACAATTTGTGGGTCGTGGGTTCAAACCCAGGCAGGCTACAAAACACCGTGAGGAAACCGGCATGTCCCAGAAACAAAAATTCGAAGACATGTGACATCCAACAACCCACACTTGGCCCGCGGGGTGGATTAGGCCTGTGTCCCAGCAGTGGGAAGATTTATATGCTGATATGATGATGATGATGATGAGACATTTATTGAGGTTGTTGTTGCTAGCACATATTTATTACTTTAAATTACTTGAAATTCCGGTGAAAATACTTAACTAGAAATTAAATATCACAAATTGGCCTCCAATTACAGATATTTTCCTATTGTTATTTCTCACTTTTCATTATGTTCGAAAATGTTTCATTCCTTTACTACTGTAGAAAAAAACTGCAATGAGATATATTTCAGTACCGTCAACTTTCTCTAATTCCGTATTTTAAGTAACCAAAATAGAATAGAAACGTTATTTTGAATGTTAAACAGCTCTCTTGCTCTCTCATAATTTGACTAACCTTAATTAGCACAAATTGTATTAAAGACAAATTTTTACAAGAATTAAGCATCAATACTGATTTTTGGGCCCTTTGACAGCCCTTATTTTTAACTAGGATTTTGCCGAAGATTGGCCTCTAATTGAAGTTATTTTCCTGAACACAGTTTCGCTACAAAAATCATATTAAGTATGTTTTAGTAGAATAATATTTACCTTCAAATCATTTTTTTGTCCAGCTGAAGAGTAATTCAGTAAAGGATTTCCAGATAGAATATTTTCCATACGAATTCTTTCTTCTTCTTGCTTTCTTTCAGCATCCTGAAATAAAACAAAATATGTTTATATAATGACACACTCAATGTTGTACAACCAATATTTCTAACAACATTTCAACGTCGCTTCATGTTTGGAACCATGAGTTCAAATCCAGGCAAGTCCCAATGTGACTGGACATTTTTTTTTTAATTTTTTGCCCGGCTTGATTAAGCATGGTGATTATGCTTGTGCTTTGTCTGTGTAAGAAGACAATGGATGTGGGTACCTTTCTAGCTTGCTCTATGGCTCTTTCTTTTTTAATCTTGTTTAACTCTGCTAACAGTGCTGCAGTATCATCATCAGAATCATCTGAATCTGAAGAGTCCCCCTCGAGAGGATCATCAGCATCCAAGCTTGCTGCAGGTACTTGGTCTATTTTAGGTCTTTTACTTATGGGCTCAATGAGTCTTCTGGTGCTTGAGCTTTTCCCTTCCTTCTCCCTCTCATCTAACTCCTTGCGGAAGTCCCTTGAACGTAACTCATCTGTGGTACCTTGTCCTTGTTCCCTGAAAATAGGATATGATTTACAATTACTTCAAATGTTGCAAAATCAGGACTTATGTCCTGAGTAATTGATAAAATATTTACATAAACAAGTTGTATCATAAAGAAGAAATTACAGTAGGGCCTCACTAATTTGGACAGGCAAAAGCGATTATCGAGGCGTCCGGAATGTGATATGCAATATTTTAGTAGTAAAAAACACATGTTTAACCTTAGTGACATTATTAAACCTCTCGAGAGCCTGAAACGTGGATCCACGCGATATACAATGGCTTTTTAATTGTTTCATGAATTACGGCAGTCAACCGGTTAATTATCGAAAATTACAAGAAAGACAAGAAGATAAAAATATGTACATTCTAATGAACATGTAGACATAAAATAAATCTGTGGGCTTCACATCTATATATATAAAAGAAAGTCGTGTTAGTTACACTATTTATAACTCAAGAACGGCTGAACCGAATTGGCTGAAAATTGGTGGGGAGGTAGCTTAGAACCAAGAGACGGACATAGTATACTTTTATCCTTTTTTTTCTATTTTTTTTACTTTTTTTCATATGTTCGTCATTATGGTCGGCCAGATCTCTTTATTACTTTTACCATTATTAATTAGGGTAGGGTAGGTAGGGTAGGGTAGGTAGGGTAGGGTAGGTAGGGTAGGTAGGGTAGGGTAGGTAGGGTAGGGTAGGTAGGGTAGGGTAGGGTAGGTAGGGTAGGGTAGGTAGGGTAGGGTAGGTAGGGTAGGGTAGGTAGGGTAGGGTAGGTAGGGTAGGGTAGGTAGGGTAGGGTAGGTAGGGTAGGGTAGGTAGGGTAGGGTAGGTAGGGTAGGGTAGATAGGGTAGGGCAGGTAGGGTAGTGTAGGTAGGGTAGGATAGGTAGGTAGGGTAGGGTAGGTAGGGTAGGGCAGGTAGGGTAGGGTAGGTAGGGTAGGGTAGGTAGGGTAGGGTAGGTAGGGTATGGTAGGAAGGGTAGGGTAGGAAGGGTAGGGTAGATAGGGTAGGGTAGATAGGGTAGTGTAGGTAGGGTAGGGTAGTTAGGGTAGGGTAGGTAGGGTAGGGTAGGTAGGGTAGGGTAGGTAGGGTAGGGTATGTAGGGTAGGATCGGTAGGGTTGGGAAGGTAGAGTAGTGTAGGTAGAGTAGGGTAGGTAGGGTAGGGTAGGGTAGGGTAGGGTAGGGTAGGGTAGGTTAGGTAGGGTAGGAAAGGTAGGATAAGGTAGGTAGGCAGTTGACGGGAGCGAAGCCACGGGCACAGCTAGTTATTTAATAAAACAGAAAACTCATTGTTTTTGCAAAAGTCTGTAATACACTACATATAATTTTTGGTCTTTGTAAATAGCAGAACTTTTTAAGTTATAATATTACTATTTAAGGATAGCATTAACTTCATTTCACAGAAAATCATTTGGCATACACTCATTAAAACTCATAATTTTGTCAGTCTGAATCGTCTTTTGGCATAAATTTGATATCGATAATCATTAAAAGGCAGAACCATCATATCGCAGAAAGACCCAATAGATCAATTAGATTCTAGAAGATGAAATAATATTGTCCCATAAAATTATTCCAAATTAATTTCTGCCATCTTCATAATATGCCAAGTGAAATTATGCCAATTAAAATCCTGTCATCTAAAAAGTATGCCATTGCAAATTCGGACATATAAACATTCAGCCAAACGATAATTATATTAAACTTGCTTCTGCCAGCGGCTTTGCCCGCGTGAATTTCGAAAATTATCCCGAGGGAACTAATTCTCGAGATTTTCTGACAATGTTTTTTTTTATCTTTCGTAAAAAAAAAATTATTAATAAAAAGTATCCTATGTTAGTTGTAATACCTTCAAGAATATATGCACAAAGTTTCATGATGATCGGTTCAGTAGTTTTTGCGTGAAAGCGTAACAAACAAACTTACATTCACATTTATAATATTAGTAAGGATAATTTTTATTCCTTAAAAATATTCGTCTAAAGAAGATTAAAGAAGATTATGCAAAGTGTGTTATACCATATAAATTTCTGAGCATCAAAATTCCGCCAGATAGAGGGAACCCATCATTTTTGCCCTTAATTTCAAAAGCTACGCTACCATCGCCCGTTCTTATTACTGCGATCACCGAATAAGCAGGGGTCCAGATTAACAAGGCCCTACTGTACTTTTCGAATTATATTTTGACTTAAAGCTTCTAATATAATATAGGGCTCTGTTTTCACCAGCAAACAACTCGCATGAAAGTTTAACTACATTGAAGGGCATAATAACCGGTAGAATTACCCGTACAACCCAATTACACGAGGTTAACCGCTGTGAAGGGCTACGCCCCGATAAACTGCGGCTCTACACAGAGGGTTCCAAAACAAATACTGGTACGGGTGCAGGATTTTTCTCAGAGGACCTAAACAGTCTGGTAAAGAAGCACACCAAAGATCAACACAACAAACTATGGATTGACCATAGCAAGTGCAGGCAGGCCAAGGAGGCACTGTCCTCCATCGACGGTGGTACTAAATAAGCTCTAACTAAGCATGCAGTCACGGCCATAATAACTGGACATGGGACCTTTAATATGCACCTTTTGTCATAGGAATCATGGACAGCCCACTCTGCAAAGCATGCATGTTGGAAGATGAGACAGCAGCACACCTGCTACAAAGCTGCCCAGTAATCAACTGTTATAGGACCAAATACTTTGGTGACCCTACAAGAGATAGTCAGCAGTGGAATTGCAGATACCAGCCCGTGGAAAGTAAACTAAACACTGGTTAGTTTAGTTTAGTTTTGATGGGAATTGAATGCCATAACTACCAAAACATTTTAAAAGCCATGTGGATCCATGTTTTAGGTACTCAACGGGTTAAGCAATTGATCACAAAATATGAACCTTAATAAGCCGCAGAGTAATGAAACTTGCATGCGAACTTGATACAAGAGGAACAAACAGAATAAAAGAAAGGCACCTGGCCTTGTACGTTTGTACATTGTTGTATATGGAGAAGTTAATAAGTAAATTCTAACAATACCAACAACAATAAGAATAAGACAACAGAAAAAAGTTACCAGTTACATAGTGAAGGTTTGCAAAGAAATTGTTTCAAACCTACTTTCCCGAAATAGTAATAGTGATCTACCTCAACTCCAAAAACAAAGGCTTTTTAGGACCAGTTTTTTGATACATACTTTTAATTCTCAAAATTAATAACTTGACCTACCTGTATTTCAGCTTAGTATGTCCAGGAAGATCTCGGCTGGAATACTGTCGAGATATTGCGCTCAGATCCTTTTCACCTCGGCCTGTACCTCCCCGTGCTGGGTCAAAAGTAGGTCTTGCTGCTGTAGTCATGTTTTATGGTGTAACCTGAAATCAATGTCTTGTCATGGCCCAATTTACAAACGATGGAGTGCAGTTTACTGGGCAGATTATAACATCAGTGTTTTTAAGAATCGGATACCATGCTTAGTTTTTATTAGACATTCGATTGGAAAAAAAAAAAAAAAAATCGGTTAACTTACAATCTCTTAGTAGTAAATATAACGTTAACAATAGCAAATCATAAAATTTGTTCACTGAATTTAACTTCTGACTAGGTGATTGAATGTAAATTATAAAACTAAATCTTTTAGGTATTTATCTGATTGACAATCACAACACAATTTATTGAACACAATGTCATTCAAACGCTGTTGAGTGTTGTCATAACCAATGTATAATAGTAATCTTTGGTCATAGTTCTATGGCGACCATAGACATATTAAATACTATAGACTGTAATACCTACGAAAAAAAGGTGCCTACCTAAACCAAAATGTCACTTAAAATAGCTGCCGATGCTGTGGTTGTGTGAATCAAGGAACACACACACACTTACAAATCTCAATAATACAATAAAGACGGAACCACACTTACGTGGCGTGGCGTGTCGTGGCGCCTTCCGACGCAGTTGATTGGCTACAAAACTCGTTGCGTCATGACGTAGGCTGGAACAACATACCAGCCGTTCAAGGGTCGTTTGATTGGTAGATCCCGCGCCACGCCACGCCACGACACGTAAGTGTGGTTCCCATTTAAGTAAACAAGCATATGACAGCAGGACTACCACGAACACAAGCACAAAAATCGTCACATAATATGGCGGATACGGCACTTACCTACAACTGTCACTACGTCACAACTAAATGTTGCCATTATGAGCAACAACTGAAATATTGTTGTCTCTTTTTTCAAATATGATTACTACATTCGCAACTTCATTTCATTAACGATACTCACTTTCGCATTCGCACTACACTAACAGATAACGTCTAAAGGGCTTATTACACTACACTGTATTCAGGGCCTTAAACCATAATTTAGGGTGGTGTAATAACTTTTACGGAGTTAGGGTCCCGAAAATAGTAATCGTAAAATTCAGGTACACAGGGCCCTGAATGTCGTGTAGTTTAATAAGCTAGTGTTCTAAATATACGCATAAACAATACGTCTATTAAGGCGTTAGATAGACAACACGAAAGTTTTAATGCAAAGACGCGTAAGTGCTGCGACTGGATGTTAGCTTTAAACAAAGGGCACGAAAATGCGCGACATGTATGTGTTAGTCGTGTGTTGTTTCTTTTCTGTTTTAAATTAAATCTTAGAATTCAAATATATGCAGCAAAATATGCTATAACAACTTGGTTCCGGCCAGATATTAGAAGTGGAAAGCGCAGTAATCGCGTTGACGGGATTTGTCTCATATAAATTTACCCTTTTGTCCCTAATGCTAGGAAATCTTGTTCGTATGTTGTATCACAAATCACAAAAATGGTTATAAGTCTGATTAAGGCAGCACACAGATGTTAAACTGGGCAACACCGATAAAGCTGCATTAAACTTTTTGGTAATAACGTAATAATTTAGTAGTAGTAGAATTGTGATAACGGTAGGTTAACTGTGAAAATGTTTTGAAAACCCAAGTCCCCCCTCTCGCCCCCTGCCCCCTCGACCTGTCATGCCTGTGTCTGCGCCTGCCTAGCCCACAAATATGTACATGCTACAAGCCAAACCCGATTTCAGGCCAAACTAGTTTAGCCCAGGCCAAACAGCAACAACAAAGCAAGCCGTTGGGTCTAAGATCAATGGATAACAACTAACTCAAGAATAAATAATACTCACGTGTAGTTGGTAATTCAGAAAATAACACACAGGTTGCACTTTGAACTATTCTTTTTTTTTTTTCCAGTGTTTTTTAAATAACTAAATACAATATCCACGTCGACACAACCGTCTTCCTCGCTCGTCCCGACCAGACTCCAACTCCAACTACTACTTACTAGCCGCGGTGCTGCCAACTCGTCTAAGCAAATACGCTATGTTAGCTCTTTAAAAAAGCGCTAGAAAGCGCTAAATGGTTGCTGACAAAAATATCGCTGTATTCGGAGCCAAATTCAAACGAGACGCCCAATTATTTGAGACTAGGGATGTATAAACGTAATATAAGTTTTTAAGCTGACTTGGTCACAATCAGTAGAATTAATATTTGTTGTTTGTGCTCTCAACCAAAATATAAATGGTAAATATCCCGAAACAAATATTAATTCTAATGTATAAACGTATTTTTTTTTATTGAATCAAAATATGCCATATAAAAGAGTTACATTTATAGTACTTGTTTAATAAAAATGAAATAAAGTAATAACGTGTTAATGTAATTATTTTATAAAATAAAGGAATTAAATTAATTCATCATCGTCTGATTCTACCAAAACTGTTGGTCTTGATCAGTTTTGGACTTCAATTTATATTTATCTGTGGATGAAATTTTCCTCAACATGTCGTTAGGAAGTTGATAGTTTGCGCAGTTCATATTTTTTAAAAGAAAGTCCAACGTTTCAAAAAGCGCTAGATTTAGCGCTAGGCGCTAGAACGCGCTACTGCAGCACTGAGCCGCGCGCAGAAGCCGATGACTACTACTTCTCCTGCCTACCCGCGCTCACTACCGACTATCGATCGAACGTCATACTGACATCATGACGTCATCGGCTTCGAATTCAAGTTCCTATGTAGAAGGTCTTTAATCGAAAACTAATACGCGCCCCGGCCACACGTAACTTTGCTCTAAAAGATAAGGTTTTAAATTCGGCGTGGATAGTCCAATCAAAAACTATGAGCAATAGCAAAACACTACAATTTTACGATTCCTGGCTAGAAATATACATTTTTCAAAAATTTGACGGTGAATGCAAAACTGGTAAAACCTGACGAAATCTGATAATTTTAACCGACTTCAAAAAATGAGGAGGTTCTCAATTCGTCGGAATCTTTCTTTCTTTTATCTATGTTCCCCGATTACTCAGAGACGCCTGAACCGATTTGAAAAAATCTTCTTTTGTTTGAAAGGGTATATTTCGCAGGTGGTCAGGATCTGATGATGGGATCCTAGAGAAATCGGGAACGGGAACTCCTCAAATATTATAGGCATACATATAGCGATTTTGGTATTTTCATCAAAAATGCAATCATATGCAGAAAGAATCATGGCAAAGTGGAACTGATGAAAAAGACCACAAATGGTCACTGGAACTCCTTAATTATTCTCCTTATTCGGTATGCGCATTATGCGGGATGTTTGTTACGACAAACTATTGTTTGAGAGGCTCAACAGCCTAGAGAAAATGTAAGATAAGAGGGTTTCGCACTTTTGTTTTATTTTAGTTTTACTGTCTAGATAACAAGTATTCCAAATATCCAAATTCCGATTGTGTCGTGTCCATACACAATAGGGCTTTAAATACCCTTATCAACTACTAGAACTTTGAAGTTAATGATTTCGATGGTACTATTGTCAATGAAACTTTTACCATATTGATGCCACAAAGGAGCCTAAACTCTTTTAATTATCTTAGTTATTGTTATTGTTACCTAAAGAACACTGCTAATCTTTATCCATTATTATTTAAGATAACGCAGATGTATTCTAAACAAGGAACCATTCACTAGTTTATGGTAGATATGCACCCCATTATCACAAAAAGGAATTAATGCACTTAGTACAAAGACGGTGCGACGTAAGTGTACATGTTAGTTTTTCTTCGTCTCAAAGGGTATTTTCCTGATCTATTTTTACGTTAACAATTTTTTATGACTTTTGAACCTGAATATTTTATTAAGCAGATTGCTGAGGTCTTTTGATATTTTTTCATCTATGCAAAAACCTAAATGCAAACCTTTTTTGGAGATGACAGGCATCAGCCCTAGCGGACCCCATCAGTTTTGCTGACATCTCTTTGAGGCGCGCGTGGAAAACTACGCGCCGACGATTCGGGCTCCTTATCGGACGGCGAGCTACCCGTTACTCGCCGTCCGCAAGCCCTAGACTACGGTGGCCGGGAATCGGCTTGCGACTCCCGACGCCCGGGGCGTCTCCTGCGGTAGCTAGGGGCGTGAGGGCGTCTCCTTTGCGTCCTCCTTTGCGAGCATTACTGCTTTGCAGAAGGAGGAGACAGCTTCCCATGCCCTCTCGCTCCGCACCGTGGCCTGAACCAAGACTGGACGCGAGAGGTTGCCACCGCCGATCGCCTCACGAGGATACGGCGGTGCTTCGCCCAAACGGGGCAGACCTCCGCCGTATGCTCCACCGTGTCCTCCGGGCGGTCCACACAATGGTGCATCGACCACATAGCCACTGGGGCTGGGCAGGGCTGTGTGGTCGCTGCAATGGTGACACCCGGGCGTTTCCTCCCGCCTTATTCTGAACAGGAACCACTCAAAACAGCCGTGTCCGGTAAGGATCTGCGTTAGGCGGAAGGTAAGGACGCCGTGACGCCTCTCAAGCCACTCCTCAAGGAGGGGACCTTACCGTCGCATTTGTGGCGTGCCCAACGCTGGGTTGTGACTGCCGCGCGCCCTCTCCATAACGCCGATTTGTCGCGGCAACGGGGTTTCGCTCCGGCATTTCGTCTCCTCGCGCCACTCCCATATTTGTGCGAGGACTTTTGCTTAAAGATCCCATGGCGACAATCCGGCAAGGAGACTCGTCGCCTCACCGGAGACCATGCGGTATCCCCGGACCAGCCAGATGGCCATGTTCCTTTGGGACGCGGTCAGCCGGCGGGCTGGTCGTCCGCCGGCTGCCGGCCGCCTCAGAGAACGCGCCCATATCGCTACCCCGTAAAGGGCCATGGACCACACGACCCCCAGGTAGAGCCTCCGGCAGGAGGCGTTTGGACGCCCCTTCTCGTATTTGTGAAGCTAGTTTGTCATTTGAAAAATTGAAAACACAAGATTTGGAAATAGTAGGTATTTAAATTCCACATAGATATTTACAATCCTAACACTTCTTCGTTTATTGATGGCTAAAACTGAGTTGTATTTCTGTAAATAAATCAGATGTTTGAGATAAGTTTAGGATTATGTTGCAAAATGTGAAGCTCATTTTGGTCTAAGAATGTATCTCCTATTACAAGGAACCTAATGGATACTAATTAAATAATCATTAACTTACTCGTAATCATTCACTAATTTCACACGCATTATCATAAGATAATGCATATTAACTAAACTTCTTATCTTATTATTATAAAGAGGTAAAGTTTCCGATAAATCAGATTTTTATGTTATGTTTCGGGACTATGTAGACGATGTGAAGCTCATTTTGGTCTAATCAGAATATATTATGTGCGTTTCGATGGCGCGGCCACGGCAATATTTTTAAAAAAAATATGCCAAGATTTTGTAAAAATGTATAAAAGTTGATTCCCAAAACCATAAATTTGTCAAAGTTATGGTTAAAAAATTTTAAGGGATTGAACGTGGCCGCGCCATTGAAACGCGGCGAACGACGCGGCCACGGAGATATTAGCGATGACGTGTTTTTTACTGTTTCAATGGCGCGGCCATGGGGTTTTAGTCTTACAGCTCCTAAATTATAACCCTAGGATTTTATTCTCTATTGTTACAAATTCAATCTGTTATTTACCAGAATTTCAGCTTTCTGCAACGCTTAATTAGGGTTACACGCGTAGTTTTAAAGATCTCCGTAGCCGCGCAGTTCACCGCGCTACAATTGCGCGGCCACGTTCAAACCCTTAAAAGTTTTTAACCATAACTTTTGATAAATTTATAGTTCTGGGAATCAATTTTATTTTTTTTTACAAAATCTTAGCATAGTATTTTTTTTTAATATCGCCGTGGACATGAATATATTACATGGGACCTAACAAACATTATCTTACCTACTCGTACGTAATCAGTCACTAATTATTTTTTGCATTATGTAATGATAATGCATACCTATTACCTATCTAAACTTCTAAACTAATTATTATAAATAAAGAGGTAAAGTTTGTAAGTTTGGATGTTGGAGGTAATCTTCGAAGCTACTGATCCAACTTAAAAAAATCTTTCACTGATAGAAAGCTGAACACATATTTTTAAGAAATGTAGGTAAAGAGCTTCACTTATCTTAACAATGATCCCGCATAGTACGCATACTGAATTAGATAGAAGGAGGCGTTACAGGTTTGTACTTGTACTTCAAACAAATGTGTGTGAGTTACAAACTCAGTGTAAGAAACACTGGCCAACACTAACCAACGGTAAACTCAATAGAAAATAGGGATAAACTTTCCATTTAGGGCCGCTGATTTGATAGTGCATTTTTTTTGTAGATACTTTTGGTAGTACTCATAAATAGAAAGTTATTTAAAAATTTTCCAGACTAGGAAATTTTATTCAGTTTTATGTTATTTTTTACTTAAATATACTTAATTCGTGAGGTAAAAAATTGTGAATTAGTCCAAGAGCGAGCGAAGCGAGCTCGGGAGCTTCGGGCACCCCGACACGGACAAATTAGGTTTGAAGAGATGACGGGAGCTGAAGTGAGCGAGCAAAGCGAGCGAACTCAGCTCCCGTCACCTCCTTCGTGTTAGGTTACTTTAGACCCTTCAGATAGAAATAGGAGCCCCGCGCAGCGCGGCTCAGTCTACATTGTTGTTAAATAGTAATTGTAAAAACTTTAACCATGGATATCTCCATAACCATGGGGTTCCGCGGGGTGAAGATGGTACAGTGGGTATCACCCCATTTCCCTACCCTCTGCCCGCCCCAAAAATCGATGGATATTGATGGAACTTTTTATTCTAACCTAACAATTTTAACCATGGATATCTCCATAACCATGGGGCCCGAGCGGTGTGGATGGTGTAAGGGGGTAGCCCCCCCATTCCTCCCCCCCGCGCTATAAATCAGCGGCACATAATGGAAAGTTTAACCGAAAATAGCAAAATTTACCCCATGGCATGGATTTGGCCAATGGTACTTATAAAAAAATAGAAATAATTGATTTATAACCATTGAAACAGCAAACTCAATAGGAATAAGCAAAATTAAACATGCCAGCGTGTTTCAGCTCTTCTTAAATATCATCTTTAGCTCATACACTGATGTAATAACTTTGTATTCCATACTCATTGATTTACACTGGAGGTATCATTGGAAGCGTCGACTGCTGGATAATGGGTTAAGTGAAGCCACACAAAATTAAATGTGGCGCCCTTTAAAGGACATTACTCGTAGGACTTAACCTAAGTACATGAATAAATAAAAATAAAATCTGAAGGTACGTGTTGGGTATCAGATGAAAGGGCTAAATTAATAAAATATTTTCGTGTCATACTTTTCAGAGCGCATTTTTTTTTGTAATCGTTTTAGTTTTTTTAACATTTTTTTACCTACGTAAAGTACCAACCCATTAGGCCTTAGTAATGAATGAACCAAAATGATGGTCATTATTTTCAATAAATAATTGGGTGACTCAAGCATTGTACTACATTCAGCATTATAATAATTTTGATTCCGTTTCGACAATTCTCCAAAGATCTAACAATGTCATTGCATTTCATGATACCTATATGTTTTTGTGGATTTAATTCTTTTACATACCGCGAAAGAAAAAATTAAACATATTTTGTCAGATGTTTCCCATTTGTTATTACTACCCAGGATTTGATCCGCATTAGCATTGCTTTTTAATTATTTTTTTTTAAATTCAACGGATCCTGGCTGATGTCGGTTATTCATAAAACTTACGGTCATACTCCCGAGACTCCATAGACTTGAAAGCTATGAAGTTTCTGATTGGACCATCCAAGCACACTTGAAAAACTTACCTTTTAGGGAAGAGTTACCTGTGGCTGGGGCGCATATTGTTTCCCTTAAAGGCCTTCTACACAGTTGGAACTTGTTTTCGAAGGCGGTGACGTCATGACGTCCGCGTCACTGACTTTGCGGCGAACACGGTGTAGGCGAACGCGCGGAGGTAGGCTGGGAGCGATAGTAGTCATCGGCTTCTGCGCGCGGCTAGTAGTTGGGAGTCAACCGAAAATTATTTACTATAGTCTGGTCGGAACGAGTGAGGAAGACGGTTGTGTTGACGTGGATATTGTATTTAGTTGTTGACAACTTAGTATTTACTGGAAAATAAAGAGTAGTTCAAAGTGCAACCTGTGTGTAATTTTCTAAATCAACAACATGTGAGTATTATTTATTCTTGGCTTGCTTTGTATGTACTAGCTCTATTGTCTCTTTAGTGTTTTACATCACTCGAACGTCTTTGCTTCCTATCTAGTTAGTTTATAACATTTTAAAGGTTAAACTAGTTGAGGCTCAAGTAGGTAAGACAAACTAGATTGTCCTCGCCTAAACTAGTAAATCCTGTTACGCACAAAATAGGCCGATTTTGCCTAGGACAAAACAGTTCTGCCTGAAATCGGGTTTGGCTGGAAGCATATACCTACATATTCGTGGGCTAGTAAGGTGCAGGCGCAGGCATAACAGGCCGAGGAGGGTAGGGTGCCAAGTATATTCACAGTTACCGTACGGCTGTCAGAATCCTAAATCGTGTACTTTAACCAAAACGTTTGATGCAGCTCTAGAGGCTCATTAACTGGTATTGCGTAGTTAAAATCTGTGTGCTGCCATAATCAGACTTATAACCATGCATGTGATAGGTACAATGTGCTTGTGTAACGTGTAACCGTGCGGTCCACCTCATATATCAGTCCCGAAACAACATTGTTTTTGTACAGCAAAATATGCTGTATATATTTGACTCCTAAGATTTCTATTATTAAAAGAGAAAACAAACAACACACGACTAATAATTGCATGTCGCACACTTTCGTACCCTCTTTTTGGAAGACGCTGACGTTTCCTTGCGACCGCCGCACGGTGCCCATGCTGTTTAATTTTAACAAGGAATCATATTATTATCACATTTGCTATTAATATGTCGTAAGTACGGCTAATACACGGTCGCCGCAACTTTCGTGAAAAAAAGAGATAAACATAGACAAAAGCTACCATCTTGAATGTCAGTCAGAGTGACAAATTTTGAGTCACAATGGTAGTCTTTCGGATACCAGCTGTAATTAAAGATTTTCGCTGTTTTCACGCGCTTGTTTCGTTTTTAACAGAAGGAATTTTGTTTATTAAGTAATTATCTTAATGAACCATGGCGTGTCTGGCTATTGGTTGCAATGTGCGTATTATCAGGCAGTAATCAAAGAATAACTTTCCACAGGTGAGTTATTGACTATTATATTGATATTATTGTGCAGGGAATTCATTCCATAGGCTATCTCGAATAAATTAATCTTAGTTATAAATACGTCGAGGAAGTATAATTTCATTTAAACCATTCTATTTAGTGAAGTAATAAACTTTACGCGTTCGCGCTCTTTATAATAATTAGATAAGAAGTTTAGATAATAGGCATTATCTAATGATAATGCGTATGAAATTAGTGGATAATTATGAGTAAGTAATGATTATTTAATTAGTATCCATTATGTTCCTTGTAATAGGGGATATATTTTTAGACCAAAATGAGCTTCACATTTTGCAACATAATCCTAAACATAACTCAAACATCTGATTTATTCACAAAAATACAACTCGGTTTTAGCCGTCAATAAATGTTCAAATGACAAACTAGCTTCACAAATACTAGCTTCTCACAATATGATCCATTGTATCACTGTTAGAAAATAGTTTCATTTAATTTATTTTCACGACTTCGCAGCATTAGTATCAAAATACCACTCCGATTGCCTATAGAATGATTTCTGGGATAAAAACTATCCTAATCCCACACCTGGGACTCAAACTATCTCCTTATCAAATTTCATCTACCTAAACCGATTCAGCGATTGAAGCTTGAAAAAGTTACAGACAGACAGACAGAGTTAGTTTGTAATAAATAATATACTAGCTTCTGCCCAAACTACCGTGAAAGTTATTGTGAAAGTGTTGTTTTACGCTTACGGAACATTATACCGGGTTAAAAGGTATTCCGGACTATGGACTATCTATAGTCTACTACTACTACTACTACTAGGTCTGATCTATCTCTGTGCTAAATTTCATCTAGATCCGTTCAGTCGTTCTTAAAACAAAAGTGCAAAACCCTCTTATCTTACATTTCCTCTAGGCTGTTCAGCTTCCAAACAATAGGGTGTCGCCGTGTCGGGGTCAAGTCATTAACACTTCACAAACATTCATCCATTCTTTCGCATTATAATATTAGTAGGATTATAGTATATACTCTATATAAGTATAGATAGTTGGGATGGGTGGATATTCCGGTCAAACTAGACGAAAATTTCGTGGTAGGTTTGCATAGATGAAGAAATATCAAAAGTCCCCAGCTATCTGCTAAATAAAATATTCCGGTTCAAAAGTCACAAAAATTGTTATCGTAAAAATAGATCAGGCAAAATACCATTTTAGATAAAGAAAAAATAACATGCACGCTTACGCCGTCTTTGTACTAAGTGCATTCATTCCCTTTGTTCGCATAAGGACAGATTCTCATAAAGACAGATTAGCAGAAGGACAGATTCTCATAAGGACAGTTTCGCATAAAGACAAAGTACAGTTAAGTTGAAGAGAATATATATATTTAATTTCTTTTTTACATAACAAACTATAAAAAAAATACTTTTCTTAAACCTAGTCACTATAGGTTTGGTACGGTTCAAATTTTGCACGTTTCAGTATTGCGAGGCGTTGTACCTAAGTATAGATATTTTATATTTTGTGAAATCCAAAACAATGTTCTCAATTTTACTGTCAACCAAAATATCAGATTTCCTTCTTTTTTTTCCTGCACAATTTGAATGACATGTCAGCATGTAATAAAAATAACTGATAGAACGGAATAGGACAACATCTAATTGTTCCATCGACGTACACAACATTAATTTTTTTAAGAGTTGCTATTTTGGAAAACATAAATGTTTTACTTCTTTTTGTTTTCAGATAATGATTAGGATATGCTACATATACTTTTATTATTGCATCGCCAATCAGTTGTACCGGACATAATTGTCTTAACAAAATTATATTTATGACCAGCGTGGTGAAGCACCATCCCTTAGTTCGGCCACCTGCCTTTACCTGTAATCATGAATATATCAGACTTAATGCAAGCTACGACTAATGTTTTTGTTCGAGAAATAAAAGCAAAAACATATTATATACATACACCTATAAGATTTTGCATAGGTATTTGTTTGGAAGCCCTAATAAAAAAATACAAATACTTTATGTAAAATAAATTCGTTCTCCCTTTATTTCCTTCAGTAAAAACGACATCGTTTTTGTCAGAACTAGGGCCCGCTTTATCCATTCGTAAATAACAATATATTTACTACTTTTTTTCTATAACTTTATTTGATGGGGTTATTGAATATATTTATGTGCGCATACTGCTTACCTACTTTCTAAAAAAAATAATCTCATTCACATGAAAGGGCAAGGTTGTAAGTAGCTAGGCCTGTTGCTTTGGAAAACTGTATGAAATATATGCGTGGCGGTGAGAGTGTTAAGAGCCTAAAATAGTGTGCAGAACTGTACCTTTTCTGTCTTTATGCGAAACTGACTTTATGAGAATCTGTCATTCTGCTAATCTGTCTTTAGGAGAATCTGTCCTTATGCGAACAAAGGATTCATTCCTTGTTGTCATAATTGGGTGCATACCTTAAACTGGTGAATGGTTCCTTTCTTATCATACATCTGCGTTATCTTAAATAATGGTTGAAGATTAGCAGTGTTCTTTAGGTAACAATGAATAAGAAAATTAAAAGAGTTTAGGGTCCTTTGTAGCATCAGAAGGTAAAAGTTATATTGACAATTGTAACTTCGAAATCATTAACTTTAAAGTTCTGGTAGTGGGTAAGGGTATTCAAAGCCCTATTGTGTATAGACACGACACTAAAACTAAAATGAAACAAAAGTGCGAAATCCTCTTATCTTATATTTTCTCTAGGCTATTGAGCCTCTCAAACAATAGGGTATACCTACGTTCCCGCCTTTGTTCCCTACTATGGGAATTAAGTTGTTGTAAAATATATGTGTAATTTATTAGTTTAGTTCTCAATAAAGTATATTTTATTCTATTGCCGTGTCGGTGTCAAGTCATAAACACTACCCATATCTAACAACGATCCTGCATAGTTCACATACCGATAACACATAATTCTAGGAAGTGCAGGTAAAGTAATTCATTCATCATCATTTAAAGTGTCAACTAATTAAGTGTTAACTAAAAATATTCTACTAAAACTATGAAGTTTCTGATTGGACCATCCACGCCCACTTGAAAAGCTTTCATTTTAGGGAACAGTTACCTGTGGCTGGGGCGCGTATTAAGTTGCCCTCAAAGGCCTTCCACACAGTCGTAACTTGATTTCGAAGCCGATGACGTCATGACGTCCGCGTCACTCTGACGTTCACGGCGAACACGGTGTAGGCGAACGCGCGGGGGTAGTAGTCATCGGTTTCTGCGCGCGGCTAGTGCTTGGGAGTCCACCGAATATTATTTATTATAGTCTGGTCGGGACGAGTGAGGAAGACGGTTGTGTTGACGTGGATATTGTATTTAGTTGTTGACAACTGAGTATTTACTGGAAAATAAAGAGTATTCTAGATTCTTGAGTAATTTTCTACCCACTGTCCTTCGACACAACGTATTGCTTTGTATATACCTACTAGCTCTATTGTCTCTTCAGTCTTTTACTACACTCGAACGTCTTTGCTTCCTATCTAGTTAGTTTATTTCACTATACATGCCAAATTAATTGAGCCTAAAGTAGGTAAGCCAAACTAGATTATCCTGGGCTAAACTAGTAAATCCTGTCACGCATAAGATAGGGCGATTTTTCCTAGTACAAACTAGTTTTGCTGGTAGCATATAACTACATATTCGTGGGCTAGACAGGTACAGATACAGGCCGAGAGGAGCGGGGTGTCAAGCATATTCACAGTTAGCCTACGGCTGTCAGAATCATAAATCGGGTGCTTTGACCAAAACGTTTGATGCAGCTTTAGAGGCTCATTAATCGGTATTGCGTAGTTAAGATCTGTGTGCTGCCATAATCAGACTTATAACCATGCTTGTGATACAATGTGCTTGTGTAACCGTGTGGTCCACCTCATATAACAGTCCCGAAACAACAATGTTACAGCAAAATACGATGTATATATTTTACTCCTAAGATGTAGTGTAAAAAAGTAGTCTGTGAAGTATGCAAGTATGGCAAACACAGAACAGAGTACTTTTTTTAATATAGATGGCAACACCGGCAACACTGGTGCCAAATTAGATTCCAAACTCTATAATTTTTCAAAAAATAAGTTCTATCTGTAGTATCTGCATTATTTGTGCACTTAACGATTTCTTATTGAACACAAGGTAAATGCGTACATACGCAATATTACTAATATAACAATATTAAATACAACCTTATGTGAGACAAACAAACCGTATCGCTTTATAATAGACGCCATTTTGTGCTCGTGTGTAATTTACTATTTCAACACCACACCATTCCAATAATTTATGTAACAAGAAACCAGGACTATCACATCATACAAAGAACTGAGTGGTGTCAGTGAATTTTGCTTATCATAATAAGGGTTAAAAACGTACCCTTCGACTACTCCTTTAACCTAGTTTGAATAAGTCCTAAGCTCAATATAACAATCTTCATTCGGCTTTTTGTTTTAGAATGGCTGAAGATTTAGACGTAGAAGCTATGTTGGAGGCACCATATAATAAATCGGTAAGTACCTTTAGATCTTATCCAAGTCTTATACAGTTGAACAGCTCATGCCAATTCCCATGTACTATTTCAAAATATCTGTATACCTACCAATATTTTACCTTCTTATGTTCCTAAAATTAAGTACAATGTGGTAAATTCATGTACAACAACTAGCGCAAAAGACTTAACGTTTTGTTGCCTCCCAGAAGTCTTCCAAATTCAATTTTCACCTTGTTCAAGTGTACCTTTTAGTCATTCATTTTAATAAAATTTGTGAAGATGACACTTAATCAAATTCATTTAATTTTAATGTGTAAAGAATACTTATTGTACCATTAATATTCATGTTTATTATGTACAAACTTTTGCATTTTAAAATTGATTAACAAGTACTAGGGTATAACTGTTTAAAGATGTTATAAACTTACTTTTTTTTGGGACATTTTAAACTTTAAGTTCACTACTTTAGAGTTAATTTCATCTTTGAACAGCAACTGGTAAGAAATATTAAACAAATTTACATTTGAGTATCATTTCTTGTATTTATAGAACTTTGTGGTAATAGTCGAGCATACTTCACCGACCTGAACAGACAGAGAGGTATCCACTACTATACTTACCTAATTTTTTATTATTTGAAAATTCAACACAACCTAACATTGTTATTATAATCACTTAAAAGTTCCAAAGTCAAAAATAAAATTTTCATAGAGCATAATTTTAAAAAAAGGACCATGAGCTGATGGGTCGTAAATCTTTTGCAGAAGTATCCCTGTGTGATGTTAGCGCTGTTTGCATCCTTTGTCAGTGGTTTTACGAACGGTAAGTGTAGACCAGGGCATCGAGACTACCATGACATGGATGAACATTGGCTGGTTATTAAACCAGCTACCACCAGTAGCCTAGGCAAAGTAAAAACCATCAGCATTTGTGTTGTTTCATCAGTGACATTTTAAACAAAATGTCATTGTTGAAATGCTGCAAATGTTCTCCATGTTGTTGTTATGAAATAACTAATGCAATTTTTATTTATTCACTCGGCGTGTGTTGCTGTGGCGCTGCTTCTACCTTGTGCTTTGTGTGACAGGATAACACTTCCTCTTCAAAGCATCGATCGGACAAGTATTCTGATAAGCACAAAGATAGAGAACGCGATGGGAGCCGAAGGTAAGAATTCACGACTTAGTAATTTACCCCTGATCAATTAGTTTCATGGCATTTTAACCTAAGTCCTATCATCCTATGCAACAAGTTTTTTTTTTTTGTTTGCCATTCCAATTAGTGCTGGGTTGCTCAATTTATGTATGTATGTTAGGGACCAAGTGATTAATACGGCATTATTGATAATGCCCGTGCAATATGAAAAATGCCTAATATAAGTAGGTAATACGATAAAAAACCATTGAAATAATTGACCGGGTTTTCTGAATAACGTCACAGTATATAAATATAGACGAACAGTACGGAAACTACCTACAAACGCAAGGTAGCTTCCATACTGTTTGCATATTTATACTGTGACTAGCTGTTCCCCGCGGCTTCGCTCCCGTGGACCACCCCACGGGACCCGATTTCGGGATTAAAAAATAGCCTATGTCACTCAGGAATTTAGTAGCTTTCTATTGGTAAAAGATTTTTTTAAATCGGTCATGTAGTTTCGGAGCCTATTCGGTACAAACAAACAAAAAATTCTTTCCTCTTTATAATATACAAGTAAAGATAGTATAGATAATGTCCATCATTTATTGGGTCGGGTAACAAAAATATGTGTTTTTTTAAATTATTTTAATGTTGCGATTGGTTTTCATATAGAATAGGACTTACCTACGATTACTATTTAAGCAACACAGTCGACTGTTGTCTGCAGGGTCTAAAGTAACCTAACATGAAGGAGATGATCTTCGCTCGCTTTGCTCGCTCACTTCAGCTCCCGTCATATCCTTCGAACCTTACCCCTCCGTGTCAGGGTGCCCTAAGCTCCCGAGCTCGCTTTGCTCGCTCTTGGACTAATTCATTTACCATAATTATTTCATTGCCCAACTGATACACAGCAATATTAATAATTCCAGACAATAAATATAGAAGTTTGAATCAGTATTTCTTATATTGCCCGATTTCACTTGACTAGATTCATAATGCCCGGGCGTTATACATAGTGCCCTGATTAATAACTTGGTCCATGACAAATATTCTACAGATATCTGTAGTGTCTCTGTCTGTGTTTATTACAGATGTCTGTAGAAAGAACACACCTTCTAAGTGGATCCTTCTTTTTTCTAGACGTAGCCGTTCGAGGGACAGAAGAAGATCGAAAGAAAGAGATACACTTCGTCCAAGAGAAAGAGATGACAGAAAAGATAAAGATCGTGAAAGAGACAAAGACCGCAAAGATCGTGATCGTGACCGCGATCGTGGTGAACGCGATCGTGGTGAACGGGACCGTGGCGACCGCGGAGACCGTGACCGCGAGCGAGACCGTGGGGAGCGCGAGCGAGATCGCGACAAGGATATTAACAAAGATAGGGATCGAACTCATAATAGGGATAAGGACCGCGATAAGGACAAGGAACGAGAACGCGACAAAGATAAAAGGCGGAGTAGAGACAAGGAACGTAGTCGAGAACGTGACCGAAACAGCCGTGATCGTACCTCCAACAGCAAAAGGGAAAAGACTGTTGAGAGAGACCCCGCCAAAGAATATCGTTCGAAATCTAGAGGACTTGAGCCAAAATTAGATGATTTGCCTCCTGAAGAAAGAGATCTGCGTACTGTATTCTGTATGCAATTATCTCAAAGAATTAGAGCAAAAGATCTTGAAGAATTTTTCTCATCTGTTGGCAAAGTAAGAGATGTAAGACTTATCACTTGCAACAAAACCAGGAGATTTAAAGGCATAGCTTACATTGAATTTAAAGATGCGGAATCTGTACCCTTGGTAAGTTAGCAGTTCGTTTTTTTTAATCACCTATACAACCTCACTCATGAATGTGTTTATAAATTTTAATATGTAAAACCAATTTAGCAAATGTCAGTTGCTTTTTACCTTCTACGGTTTTGTTTTACAATCAAGAAATAGTCTGTTTATGTTTGCACTTATAAACAATACTTGGCCATCATATATAACAAAAATATTACAGGTTTTTTAAAATAAGTATGAACCTATAAAATATCCTAACAAAATGAAAAAAATTGATAACTTACTAAATTGACAAATATTATTTTGACATTGAAAGAAAAAAAGGTAAACCAACAACAAATAGCTACATAAGTAAAGTTAATAATATTGCCTAAAGTAGTTTTTTTTGTATGGTTATTAGGCTCAACACACAAATTGTGGTATATATGAATGAAATGTATGTTGGTTTATTTCTTATAATCCCTAGGTTACAGTTGTAATATTAGCAAAACTTTAGGTAGTCGGAATACTGTGAAAAATAACAATTAAATTAAGACTCACAATAAGTTATAATCTCAAAAACACTCTTAAAGACGAATTTTTTGCCTTATCACATTTTACTATTATGTTATTAGTGTTATATTTTATATAATCTTAGGTCTTTTTATTATAATAAAATTATTACTTTTTTGTGTATACATTTTGTTTAATAGTGGATTCAAAAAAAATTGTCTACTATAATGTACCATTGGGTGTTTTTGATAACAGTTTTAAAAATTTTATATTATTATTTTTTGCAATGAGGGAATCGAACATATTTGAAAAATTGGTTTATCTATTTATTATTATAAACTAACTTTGAAAGATTTATAGCAGCAAAAAAAAAACGATAACTTTTTAATTTTAACTGGATTTACAGGCTTTAGGTTTGACCGGACAAAAATTGCTTGGAGTCCCTATTATAGTACAACATACACAAGCAGAAAAGAACAGGGTAGGCAACACATTGCCGAACTTAGCACCAAAGACCAGTAACGGACCGACAAGACTATATGTTGGTTCATTGCATTTTAACATTACAGAAGACATGCTACGCGGTATATTTGAACCTTTTGGAAAAATTGATCATATTCAGCTTATGACCGACCCTGAGACAGGAAAAAGCAAAGGATATGGCTTTCTCACAGTAAGTTTAGTGTTATATTACTTATTGTTACAATCATCACTGGCAGTGACATCACAGTATTACCGCATGTTATCATTCAATGGTCAAATTATAATACCTAAATAATTTCAGTTCCACCATGCGGCTGATGCGAAGAAGGCAATGGAACAATTAAATGGATTTGAATTAGCTGGACGACCCATGAAAGTTGGCAATGTGACAGAGAGGACTGATGGTGGGTCTAGCAATCGATTTGACGCAGATGAGTTGGACCGTGCTGGTATTGATCTAGGTGCTACAGGACGCTTACAATTAATGTTTAAACTTGCAGAAGGCACTGGTTTACAGGTAAACTTTTAAAATTATTATGTTCAGTTTTCTCTATCTAACGTTTAGGTATTATAATTTTCAAAATAAATATTCCTGTTTAATCATTATAGTATATTATATTTACAACTAATGGATTCACTGCAATAAAATATTGTAGTTTTCCTTCCCATATCATATTTTTGTAGAATCTGCAGCATTAAAACATGTATGGTTTTTCATGAGGTACTAAAAAAATTGATCATGATAGAGATATTTAGATCGCATCTATAAGGCCCATTGCCGACCAGAAACTACTTCCGTGAGGTAATGGGTTTCATTTCTTGTTTTTAAAATAATCTCTAAAAACGTAGGCTACAACCGCTTCTGCCGTGCTGAAATGCAACTACTTGATCCATTAAAGTATTTTATCAATTACACATTGATAGTAACAATTTGACATTGACAACACCTTAATGCAAGCATTAAAGACAGTTTTTTTATTGTTTTGTAGGTACAGTTAAAAAGGTTCATGTATGGTTCCAAGCCATTTAGTTTTCTTCAAAATCAAGCTAATTTGTTCCTTTAACCACTTAGCTCTACTTATTATGCAAATTGAAAATGTATAAAAATTCAATACAAGACCATCAAAACTTCTTATGAAATAGCTTAAAGTTATTTCCTTATATTTCATAGTTGGTTGGCTCTCAAGGTAAAAGTTGTTCATATTCATGAGTACTTTCACCTATTGAAAGATAGCCAAAGAATAATAAGTATCTTTGTAGTTTCGGTTTTCGCCCTGAAATCCTGTCCTAAATTCTCCATGTGTCATAATTTTATTTCTCTGTCTTGGCATATTACAAACATTATGTTTTACAGCAGCATGCAGATTTCAGAAAAAGGACAGATCAGTGCGAAGCCTTTAACACTTTTCTCGGCATTGCTCAGTAATGTACAGTTTAAACTTGCACCACATTACTAGACAATAATATTGATATTGTAGGGTTCTTTTCAAACTATAGTGTATTCCATTAGCAATTTCTCGATTGTGAAACTCAAGTTGTCAAAAAATAATGTAAAGGATGTTTACTAAATATCAGTACTTCTGTTCTAAAAAAATACCTTTATACTATAGTGTGAAAATGTGAATTGAGCCCATTTATACTCGTTTCTATTATTTAATGTTTCAGCTGTAAGCTTGCATGTGTTTACTCATTTTAATCAGATGGTTGAATGTAATAGTTATGGTTCATGACCTGAACTTCTTACTTATTTATTTATTTTCCAAAAATGAAGAAAACCATAGCATGTAAATTAATCATAAGATTGGCTTGATTTCAGATTCCACCGGCTGCAGCATCAGTATTGATGGGTGCTGGTTCGGCATTAGTCACTCCACAACCACAAGTAGCACCGCCTATTGCGACACAATGTTTTATGCTCAATAATATGTTTGATCCATCCTCGTAAGTGTTTTTATATTTATTTGTTTATGTGAAATTAGTGCCAGAATGTAGTGTCAAACCAACTATCTTAGACGCAGTAGGGTAGCAAATATGCAATTTAGATTTTGAGTGATGTTTTATTGATTTCAATAATTCCACTTCGTTAAATACAACATTATTTTGATGCAATCTAATAAGGAAATAGCAAATTAAAAAAAAAACATAAGAAAATGTGGATTTACCTGGCTACGCCAGCGCTTCCGCCTTAAGGTGACGCTAGCCGACGGCACAAACTCGTGTGTGTCTTGTTACGGTGGGAGAAGCGCATTTATTTGTACTGAACTTTGTAATGGAAACTTACTGATAGGCCGATCCAAAGTTAATGACGACTGTGGAATTCGCTTTTCGATGCACTAATCTGACCCTCTAAATTTGCTACTGCATCGAGTCGCGGAGTGTTCCGAGCCGCCATTAGATTTGACTGCATCTGTATAGTTCTTCTATCTTTGGAAGACGGTTGAATCATAACAAAATGACTCTTATTTCGATATCATAAAAGTCACGTAACCTGCCTTCGTGAGATAAGACAACTATACCAGCATCAATAAAGACTAGATAGACTTCACTAAGAAGACAATTATTATGCTTAACTTTGGACGTATGACGCCAAACAATGGAGTAATCACCGCAACTTTGTGAGAATTATCGACTAGCGCTCCCTTAAGTAGGTATACATATGAAAAAGTGTTTTATTGGCAATGGAATGTGATTGGATTCTTATAAGCAATTTTACAAAAAACTTTTGACCTTTTCTACAAGATGTTATTAAAATAATTAAAAAAAAACTGTAGACACTATCAACAAATTATGCAAATTATTTTATTTGTGTTTATGGATAGGTACATTTTACAGTAAAAACTAATATTCTAATAACGAGGGAGACGTGTAGACAAGTACCTTATCTCTAGAGGTACTGTAGTTTTCACAAAAATTATTTCACTGAAACAAAGCTACAGTAGGTATCTATGAAACCCATAGGTCTCTGAAGTAGCTACTTTTTAACATGAAAAATGCGCGACAACCGACGGCGGAAAAAGCTAGTTATAATTTACTAGCTTTTCCCCGCGGCTTCACTCCCGTTGCGCACCCGACAGGTTCTGTTTTTGGCATAAAAAATTGTCTATGTTATTTAGGCAGAATGTAGATTTCTACTGGTGAAAGAATTTTCAATATCTGTTAACTAGTTTTCGTTTGTAATTAATAAATATATTATACTAGCTTCTGCCCGCGGCTTCGCCCGCGTAAAGTGTTTTATATGGGAATACAAATACCCCCTACAACCTCACAAACCTGACCTTTTTATTATATTACTGGAATAGAATAGAATATACTTGTACACCATAAAAGTTATACACATATACAAGAAAATCTTATTTAAACGGGTAGAAAGACGGTATTATCGCTAACAACGATATCTACCAGACAACCTTTTAGTATAGATTAGTGCAGATTATAACAAAATTTTGTAGAGATGACTTTATAGTTATTTCAATCACCTACAATTTGTAACACACATTCATCTAGTCTAGTCAAATTAGTATTTTGGTTATTAAATAACGGTTTATTGTTTTCAGGGAAACAAATCCTAGCTGGGATATTGAAATCAGAGATGATGTCATTAGTGAATGCAATAAACATGGTGGAGTATTGCACGTGTATGTAGATAAAGCATCTCCGCAAGGAAATGTTTACTGCAAATGTCCAACGATAGCGACGGCGGTGGCGTCAGTGAACACGCTGCACGGGCGCTGGTTCGCTGGCCGCGTCATCACAGCGGCATACGTGCCCCTCGTCAACTACCACTCTCTATTTCCCGACGCTATGACAGCGCTCACTCTGTTGTTGCCGTCCCGACAACGATAAACCTCAGCAATAAGCATTTATTTCAAAAATTTTGCTCTTGATTGTATACTGATTATTATAATATCTGGTAATGACCTAATTCTGGATAATAAAGTTAATATGTAAACTATTTCTGACTTTTTTGTTTTATAGTCTTACGGTGCTCCCACACCGCTGTTAAAAATGTTTGCAAACATTTTCTAACACCAATACATACTAACAAATGGTAGGAATTGTTTAATGTTTTGAGTGTTCCTACACCGATGTTTATTAATATTACACGTTATATTATTACATTATTATACACAATGTTTACTAACATTACATAACATGAAAAAAAATCTGCAATGTGGGCACCTACCAACCCACCTTACCATTGTGATCAAATGTTTGTTTAGAAAATGTTTCCTAATGTTTGGAAACATTTTTAACAGCGGTGTGGGACCACCATTACTATAGGATCGATCTTTTATGATTTTGTCATAATAATGATTACAGCTGTTTTGCATTGTCACATAATTATCTTTGACGTCTACAAAGATAAATATTTTTACTTTTATGTAGGTTATCAATACATAATTCTGTAATTCTTACTATTAAAGTTCACATTCACTTGATTGAGTGACGCTGGATGCTATAGTTCAAAAAGAGTATTCGCAAAAAAACAGCTCTAGCACAATTTTTTTTATTGTATATTATTTTATTCACTTCTTTTAATCTAAACTGCTCTAATCCAATCGATTTCCAATGTTGCTGGACCTCTCTGCTTCACTGGTTGATAAACTCCACCATACATTTGAAATCCAAGACTTGTAATCTGAGACAAATCTAAAGTCTCGTTATTGGTTACTCTTTTACCTCTGTAGTAAGCTTTAAATTCAGAAAATTTGAGGTTACGTATGGCGAAGTCGTCCTTTGGTGCCTGAAAATATAAAAAAAAATAATTAATTCAAATACTCTAATAAGCAAGTACTAGCTACCTGTCTTCAATCAAATATTGCAGACTTTTAGAAGAATAACGTTTTTGAGTTTGTCATACCAGCCTTCTAGAATTTACTGTGGAGCCCCTGGTTTTTCTGTATGTGTTTCAGAAAACCAGGGCCTTTATTGACAAAATTGACTATCAATAAGTTGTGGCCTAAACGCGTAATAATCGCCACCCTACAAAACTGACGCACTGCTGAGAATCGAATGGCAAGGAGATGATAATCAAAATGAACAACCTGAATTAAGGATCGATTATTGGCGACGCTTGGGGGAAAACTATTTCAAGCAGTGGACGTCTTTCGGCTAAAATGGTGAAGAAACTTAAACTCGTAAAATTTGGAAAAGTCGTGAATTTATCTCGAAAAGAATATATAACACCTTTATAATGTTTTATGTTAATATGTGATTCATTCGATAGGGGTAATCAGAAGGATAATCCCATACAAATATCTGAACTGATCATATTCAATAATAAACGCGCCCCTAGACTGTATGTAATTACAGTAATTTTATGATTTTCTCCATTTTAATAAAAACACTAACAGAGTTTACATCCGTAAGATTATGAAGTAAGTATCTTAAAAGTACGACAGTTCTTCTATCGCATTAGTTCTATGCCCGGTTTAAGGATGCACATTTTCAAAAATAATTGAGTGAAGTTTTAATTTCCTATAAAAATACTAGAATGTTTCATTTAAGTGGGGCCTTCTCGAACTTTCCATCCTGTAAAACACTTTTTAGAAATTTAGAACAATTTTTAGAATTGCTGACAGGCATGAATGTGCAACTGTAAATCTGCCCAATCGTTATCACTGCTAAGTGCAATGTGAGCATTCTACGTATATAGAAACAAAATTATAATGTATATTAATTACCTGAAAATATTGTTCGAATGAATAGTTGGGTTCTTCATTTAAACCTTTGTGCCGTAAAGTAACTTTGAAACCATTAAACTGCCCTTGGCCTCTACACTTGATTTGTAGCTTTGTGTGACCCGTAAGGTTGTATGTCTGAATAGCTCGTATTCCAGCAAATCCGGCACCGTTTAGTTGAGGATTCAAAAGTGCAAAAAATATAGCCCGTCTAAAGCCAATATTTTTATGAATGACAAAAATGGCCTTGGACATGCCGACATCCCGTACGGTATCAGATTGCTCTTGCCAAACATCTACGTCATCACTCTTTGTGAAATCAAACAGATACAGCCCGTCATCTAGTTGGCTAGTGCTGTAAAAGAAATATTATTATTAGGTAGGTACGGTAGTTGTACACATAAATGTAGGTACCCACAGTAGTCCGGGGGGGGGGGCGGGCGCTGAATGGAATGGAAGTGAGTACCTATGCAAAATGTGAGGACGATGATCTATAAATTAATTTGTCGAGTTTTGTAAACTTAAGTACCTAATGATCAGCTGATTTTTGTTTTCTTATTTCACAGTTGATCCCATACTAAAAAGTTATTCATGAGATCTCATCTCCCATTTCCTAAAAGATTGGCAACTTGATAGATCACTAGAACTTGATTGGTCACTAGATAGATCTATCTCATAGATAAGCTAACTATAACAGCAATCATAGAAAAAAATGTCTAGCCTCATGCATGAGTCATGAACTCATGAGCCTGGAAAGGAGCATGCGCTATCAAGATCAACAACAATGTGCCTATCTACTAGTAATAACACAGCGGCACCTCTACTTATGACCGGACTCTAAGACTTAAATCAACACACAACTGGATATTTAAAAAACGAATCAATTACATATCTAATTATCTACAAAGTATGTTAATATCTAATACTGTATTACTTAACTTTCAGTATCGGAGATATCGTCAACGTCGTTATTTTCACTTAAACCGCACGTGTTACTTTCGATAGCAGCCATTTTGATAAAGTCAGGAATGAGAATGAAGTCAGAGGTTAGCGTAACAAGTGACGGCTATAATAAATTGTACCAAATTAATTCTAAATGATAGCAAATCAGGACACATAAAAAGGATAAAAACTGATCAGACGAGTAACATCGGCAAAAAAAAATAAATGCACACGGCTTTTACTTCATATATTCTGATTATCTAAATAAATATATATAAAAAAGTGCGATAACAAATCGAAAATATTTGCTTTTTAGGAAGTTTGACTATTTTAGATTTTCGCGCCCAATATTGTCGGTCTTTGTGCGCTATCGATGTCGAAAGAGAGGTAAGAGGGCGAGGGGTACCTAGTGTTTCTTGCGTCTTTCGTTGTGTACGACAGTATATGTTTGCATATTACAGAGGAATAAAGCGTTTCATTATTTTTCGCTGTATCAAAACGAAAAATTGTAAACGAGACGCTGACTCGTTTTGCTATATCTGCGGCGAATTTATTAAAGTGAGAGAGAAAAAGTATGATCTAAGTATTTTATTTAGCCATGTCGTTTGGACATGGCTAAATAAAGTATGGACGACTGCCCTAGCAATGTATAAACCTTTTAACTAGTAATATATAATGCTGAATAGCTGAATATTAGTACTTCGTATGAAAAAAGGTTACAGGAACATTTTATATCGTCACAATCCTGAAAATAAAATCGTAGAAACTCCTACATTAATAGGTATGCAAACTTGTAAAATAATAAGATTTTGCTATGATACTTTAGTAAGGCGTTTAAAGGAGCTCGTGGCTAAATAATAACAGCTGCACAGGTCAATCTTCAAGGTTAAGCAACGCTTGTCAAGGTCATTCCGTGGATCCATCGTGTAGCATCTTTACATAGCGAGTTTCCTTCGTGCCATGGAAAGCTAGTTAAGCCGTTGGTCCCGGCTGTCATTTGAAGATCTGTCATTTGTGGCTACACCTCATGATAAATCAATACGCAATTGAAACTTAGAAAATACTAGTTGGCACTGTATTAATACATAATACCTGGCGAAAGAATATTCGTTCAAAGCGAGTTCCACGACACCCCCAACATGTTTTTTTTTATAATTTGGTTCTAATCGAATGAAGTGTATTCGTCTCCTGTGTCCTGTGCGCATGCGGATGTAGGCCCGTAACACACGGCAACGCGCACCGCTGCGGTCGGGCGGTGTACGTGTGTTAGGCATCAACGGATTTATTGGAGGCCAATGCGACATGAGATCCGCTTCACCGCCTACCGCGGCAGTGCGCGGTGCCGTGCTTTAAACGCCTAAGCAACTCTCGCCGAGGTCGGTTCGTGGAAGGGTGAACATTTTTACATAGCGAGTTTCTTCCGTGCCTCGAAAAGCACGTTATTTATACCGTTGGTCCCGGCTGTCATTTGAAGATCTTTGACAGTCATTACGGGTAGTCAGAAAGCTGAGATCTGACACCAGTCTAGCCATGAGATATCGTGTTACCCAGTTACTGGGTTGTGGAGGTGAGATAGACAGTCAATTCATGTAAAACAATAGTACTCAGCTGAATCCGGTTAGAATGTATGCTGACCCCAATATAGTTGGGAAAGGCTAGGCAGATGAATAAATTAATGATGATTAAAAAAAAACATTTGTCCGGCTAATCTCTGAAACGGCTGGACCGATTTGGACGAGACTATCACTAACATATAGGTAGCTGATGTTTTATGGACTGACTAAGACTACTTATATTAGAAAAAGGATTAGGGTTCCGCTTAAAAAAAACCCCATAGATTTGAGTTTTACGAGTTAGACGCGGGCAACAGCTAGTATAGTTCTCGCCAAACTTCTTGGCCGTCCTGAATTTGGCTACAATGGCTGCGCATTAGTAAATCTCATCATTTATCTCAGTAAATCTCAACTATATAATTAGCTATAGTTCTCGCTAAACTTCTGAGCGCTGAAGTTGGCTTTCCGATGCGCAAGGGACGAAACTACGGTACCTAATGAAAATATCATTACCGTGACGAAACGGTGCTGTTTTTGTTTTGTATGAGATTTACTATTGCGCAGCCATTGTAGCCAACTTCAGGGCGGCCAAGAAGTTTGGCGAGAACTATACTAGTGATTAAAAAAAAACCGGCAAAGTGCGAGTCGGACTCGCACACGAAGGGTTTCGTACCATTATCGCAAAAACGGCAAAAAAATCACGTTTGTTGTATGAGAGTCCCACTTAAATATTTATTTTAGGCTTGTGTTTAAACACCGCCCAAAAAAGTACCTATTTTACTACCAAAAAAATTCTAAACGGTTACCAAAATGGATAAATGGTCACCAAATAACGTTTCCTAAAATATTATGAAATAAATCCATTTTTTCGTATTATTGACTGCCAAAAAAATATATGGACGCCTTTAAAGTCGACGGAGCCCCGCTGCGCGGGGCTCCTATTTCCGTCCGCAGGGTCTAAAGTAACCTAACACGAACGAGATGACGGGAGCCGAGTTCGCTCGCTTTGCTCGCTCACTTCGGCTCCCGTCATCTCGTTCGAACCTAACCTGTCCGTGTCGGGGTGCCCTAAGCTCCTGAGCTCGCTTCGCTCGCTCTTGGACTAATTCGTTAAAAACACGAATACACCCGGTATATTAATCTTTGAGTTGGATAGAATTTGGTGACCGTTGATCCATTTTGGGAACCAATTATTTTATTTGGTGCCTAAGCTTAGAGTCTTAAAAATATTTTTGATGACCGTCTAAATTATACCCTTTATTTTATTCTATTTGTAGTATTTGTTGATATAGCGGCGACAGAAATACATCATCTGAAAAAGGTTGAACTGCCTACCTATCACGGTTCATGAGATACAGCCTGGTGACAGACGAACAGACAGACGGACCGCGGAGTCTTAGTAATAGGGTCCATTTTAACCCTTTGGGTACGGAACCCTAAAAATCACACCGCGGTTTTTGAAGACGGTAGACAGGCCTTGTAAGTTCACCTGTAGGTACGGTCAGCAACGAAAGCAAATTAAATAATTCATTCTTATTAAATTGGCACTGCATTCCAGCATGAGGTGGCTTAACGAGTGTGTTTTCTCTATGTAGACCTGTGTGAGTATGCAGGGGGCAGACATGAGGTTTTAGTCTTACAGCTCCTAAAATATAAACCTAGGCTTTTTTTGTGTATTTTTACAAATTTTGTCAAATTCAAATCTAGGTTTTACAAAAAAAAAACAGACCTCTACGATGCTTTTTCAGCGAGATTCGGCGAAAACGTGTTTTTCACCGTCATAATGGCACAGCCATGTTGTTTTAGTCTTACAGCTCCTAAAATACAAACCTAGGACATTGAGATATTAATGTATGACCTAGGATTTTTTTCTATATTTTTACAAATTCAATTCGTTAATTAGGTACCTAAATTTCAGGTCTCTGCAACGCTTAGTTTTAAAGATCTCCGTGGCCGCGCGGTTCTCCGCGTTTCAATGGCGCGGCAACGTTCAAACCCTTAAAATGTTAACCATAACTTCGACAAAATTATGGTTTTAGGAATTAATTTTTACAAAATATTGGCATAGATTTTTTCTAAATGACGCCATGGCCGCGCCATCGAAACTCCCATCACTCTGCCTGCTCTATTTGTAAAGGAAAAACAACGTTACGATTTTTAGCATTTCCACAGTTAATGTTCAGATGTAACATTAGATGCGGGATATTTACCATGATAACTGTCTCTACATAAACACCCCCCCGCAAAAACTTCAGTTCATCCGTGATCATGTTGCTTGCAACAGCACCGAAATATTGGAAACTCGTAACAAACAGTAAACATGGTAAATATCCCGCTTCTAATGTTAATGCTATGCTATATATGTTTAAAAACTTATATAGCATAGCGTTTCTAAGCAATTTCAACAGAAAAGCCAAAACGCATTGTTACTGTTCCGGCATAGCCAAACATTACTTTCCTCTTGACTTAGTTACTTTCCTAAGCTGAATAAATCCACTACTACTTCTTAGAATGTTGTTTGTACTTATAATAATATATATATTTATACTAACTACTAACCTGTTATCACATACACCACAAATGAGGACAAAACAAAGGCATAAATAACCACTTAGCACTTTATGACTTAACATTTTTGTACTTAAATAAATGATTATTATGTTATGTAAGCGTACAAATAATTTTAGGCACTTCAACTACGCTGCTGTACCAAATACTTACTAATAACTAGCTACTCGTATGAATTATCTGGTAAAACATTTATTTGAATAAACAAAATGAATTTATGTAGTTGTAATGAACATTTGACACTGTTATCTTATAATATGTTATTGACGTCTTGAGCCTTGCTTGACTTGGGTTTTACACCAATAAGTGACCGTTACGTATACAGAATATATATCCATTACAAAAGTAGTAGTACTTATCGCTATATTTGTATCTTGTCCCGCTGCCTCTCGTGTGTATGTAGATATGTTAACCACACATGGGTATAATTATAGCTTAGGTACCAATCGTAAAAGAAGCACCCACCTTTTATTATCCTATGTTGTTGAGGTTCAGACCATGTTGATGATGGTTATCGCACATTCCGCATGGGCTATCAGTAGCGAGTTATCGATGAGGGCTTGGAACAAAAAACTTTCAAGAAAATTCTAAAATCATTATTATTTGGGCACACGGTTGGCGCAGTGATTGAGCGATTGACTGCTGCGCTGCGTGTCGCGGGTTCGAGTCCCGCACGGAACAAATATTTGTATGACCTACAGATAGTTGTTCCGGCTCTGGGTGTTGTGCATGTGAGTTTATGTTTGTAAACGCACCCACGATACAGGAAGAAATTCCTAGTGTGGGGTAATTAAACAAATCTTGTTTTGTAAAGACCAAAGCTTTTGGTGTTGGAACCCTCAAGTGCGAAACACCACTACACACATTAGCACTTGGTCTGATTTTGTTTAAGTTTTGCTATAGATCCTTTTTTGAGACGATAGTCACAAAACATGTGCAATATTTTATTTTTCTCTTCGTATTGTATTTTAGACCATAATAAATAAGCAAATAAATGAAGATTTGAGAATACTTTATTTAAACATTTATTTCCCACCACCAGTAGTTACATTGCGCTTAATAAACCCAATATTTCTTAAGTGACGCACAATAAAAGGTGTAGCAGTCAGTGTTATTGCTATCCTGAAAGGCGCAAAAAATTTGTGTACAGTATATGCTACAACAAAGGTGCCTGCGTTTGATGATGCTGCCTTCAAAATAGTGCCTTCACTTATGTTGAAATATTTTAAGACTGCCACTAAATCCACGCCACTGAAAACGAAAGATGAATAATTTATTATTAACCCTTTCCTTGTGTGTAAAAACCCATCCAAATTGTAATTATTTAATTTTAATCATAAAATATTATACAAAATTACTTAATTTATAATAATATCTTTAAATGAGTTGTGAATTATGAGTTTGTTATAGCAGTACAACATACCTAGATATTAGAAGATAGCAGGACCCCAATGATATCAGTGAAATACCAATATGAAATACAATCACTGTTGAACCATATTCTTTGATAGCCCTTTTCAACTTTTCTTTAGCACTCAGTGGAGGTTTTGTATCTGTACTCATAAATCGTGTGCCAACAGCTATGCTTTGGAAAAAGGTAAACAGAATATTAACAACTAATCAAATGTAATACTTTATAATAAAGAAAGAGTCAGGGTTAAAATTGTTATGTTTGTAAAAAGGTAATCTCTGGATCTGAGTACTAAAAATCTTTTACTAATAAAAAGCGATACTGTTGCTGAGATTCATAGCATGTTTAATGTTAAAACAAGAAATTTCACACAAACAAAGTAGCATGCAGAAGCTTGTCATTAATAAGCCAAAAAGTAAAATAACTTTTTAGTTATTTGCTTAAATGTTTGGCTTACCAGCTCAAAGTGCTTTCAGCTCTGAGTTAGATATTTAGATCTAATAAAATTAGCAACTATTGAATCAATGTCACTGTGTTTAGTATTTTTGAAACTGAATTTCAATAATCAGCTGACAGAAATAGTTGCAACTGGTAAGCTGCCACATAGTTTTGGCAATGCTAGATATAAAACATAGCAACTAATATTCATCATACTTAAATGGGCTTTAAATACAGAACCAATATGTCAAAGAAATTAAGCTATTTAATTATTCAATTAAGTCATAGCTGTTTAACAAAATCAGTTTTTTGATTGTTTTCCTCAAAATTATTTTTCTATTAGATAAGCAATGTATTGTGTTAATAGGATGAAAACTTATATTACATTCAAATAATTAATTAATTAAGGATACACACAAATTATTGTTTGCACATAGGTTTAGCTAGGATGTTAAGCAGAATGAGAGGAAAAAGTTATATCTTGGGTCGAAATATAAGACAAACTGTGGTGTCACTGGCATGTTTAATTCTTATCAATCTAATTAGAGGGTATGAGGTGCTGGCTTGAATGCCTGTGACATGCATCATAACAGACATTACCAATTACACTATATGCACTCAATCACATGCTCAAACCAACTGACATCTATAATCCATACTTATTAGTCAGTGAAATGATAAATGTTCTCGCTAAACTTCTTGGCTGCCCTGAAATTGGATTTCCAATGCGCAAGGCACGTATTGGTGCTGTTTTGGGTGAGATTTACTACTGCGCAGCCATTGTAGCCAACTTCACGGCAGCCAAGAAGTTTAGCGAGAGCTATTAACCTAGTTAGCTAAGCATGGTAGAATTGAATTCTACTATGTGCATTAATGTAATTGTGCCAGTTTTGTTAGTAGACAAACAAGGGTTTATTATGGTTTGAGTGTTAGGATTAACTGTATCTATTTACATACCGTCTTTTGATACTCTTGCACGATACTCATTTCTGAGTGTCAAATAATGAGCACTGTGGAGATGGTCAGACAAGTACTTGTGTCCTTGACCCCACTGTGATCCAGGCATGTTGAGATGGGTATTGTTACCACTGAATGGGCTGGGAACATTGCTTTGCATGGAAGAAGACAAACTGACAGCTCCACGACAATCATATTTATTAACATGAGGATCTGACTGTACAGTTATGTCAATTTTGCCCAGGTCAATTTGTTTTTTGTAACAAGAACTGATAACAGGGCCAGATATATCTCTTTCTCTCAGTGGAGAAAATATTCCCATTTCTGAAGCATTTATGTCTACTACATTCGTCGGCAATTTTAAAGATGCGGCCGGGGGGAATCTTAGTCCGGTTGTGACGTGTATACGGTTAATTTCCTGTTTTAATCCACCTAGAATGGTTGAACAAAGGTGAATAAGTTGGTTCTTGTGTTTTGCCCTTATTACAAAATAAACAATCCCCAAGGTCATGTTCAACAATACTTACCAAACAATGGATTTGCCAATGGTTTACCGTTGAAATAACTGTTCGTTCTAGTATAAATTTTCATCATTTTGAAAGATTATTGATAATTTGAGCACTGATACGCTTCTCAAAATCTGTATGGAAATTCCCCGTTTATTTATACCGTAACTGTACACGTATGTAGCGAAACCGACTATTGGACGACTAACATGACAGTCAATGACACTTTGACAAATCGCAGGAAACAATAACTCAAAAACTGACATTTATCTAAAAGGATTGCGTTCAATTCGTTGGTTTCGTTCGTCATAAAATATAATAATTGCAATAAAACGACCGAACGGATTGATCTTCACGGTTAGTACGGGCAGCGCTTGCCGACGTCAGTCTGTGGATGGGAGACCATCCATTATAATCCGAGACCGAGACTCCTCCGTGCCTCGGCAAACACGTTAAGTTATTGGCCCCGGCTGTCATTTGTAGAATCGGACTCCTGTTTTTCATTGTGTTACCCAGTTTACTGGGGGTTGTGGAGGTCAAATAAGATGTCGCTCCATGTGAAATACTGGTATTCAGCTGCTTTCGGTCAAACTGGAAGTTGATGCCAACAGAAAATTTTCGGCAGATTGATCTGTCTCGATCGCTGTAGGTAGACTCTGGCTATTACAACTCTGCAGAACTCTTAATTGGTATCCCCCAACAGTTTTGTATGTGGTACGCTTAAGCTTTTACAATACAAAATACGTTCGAAGTATAAGGAACATCGAAGTATAGAACTTACCTGTCATAAGTTGATAATTATTATTATGTATCTATAGGACACCTCAATCCGACCCCACCCAATTCTTAATCAAATTAAAAAGTGTTTTGTACCAGTTATTTCAAAAATACAACACGAAAACAAACGTGGTACTAGCAGGTGACTTTAACATTAACAAGAGGCAATATTACAAATCAGTTAGTTACAAGATCTTGCTTACAATTATAATTTTAAAATGCAGATTAATGAACCAGCTCGAAAGTCTTGTCGTATTGACCGTATTCTTAGTAAAATTCCTGATGCTTTTGGTAAATTCGTATTGGTACTCTATCCGACCACGGCACAGCACAAATGTTGAGTTTGCCCGTGAGAAAACCACCACACAAACTCAAGCTAAGTACTATGCCTACAAAAGAGAAACAACTAACACTAAACAACTATTCAGAAGTATAAATAATGTTAACAAAAATTGTCTTAATCCGAAATTTACGCAGAGAAGGACATATAAAGCATTTGGTTCTTTTCATTATGCCTGTTGTTTAATTTATGCTTCCCAAAAATAAAGGTAAAGGTAAACACCAAAAATAAAATAAAACAGGATTGGATAAGTAAAGGCTTAGAACATGACAGTCTAAATATTGACCTTAATCCTATTTATAACTCACCAAAGCCTAATGTTTCCCTGAAATATCTCATCGCAAGTCTTCACCAAGCTATAGTAAACAATACTAAAGTGGTAACCCTATCAAGACGAAAGAAAATAATAAAGCCGTGGATTACACAGGGCCTTCTACGCTGCATGAAAAACAGAGATAAACTACACCTAAAAGCTAAACTCACTCCTGATATCCAAACCCTAAAAACTAGGTATCTTAAAGAACGCTTTGAGTATCTTGTTCCGAGAGGAAAGCCTTGCCGCTCCTCATCATCTCTTCTCCTTCGTTTTCCTCCCCACTCATCAAGTCGTTACGGTGGATCATTTACTGTTCGTGCTGTCCGCCACTGCAATAATCTTCCTCATTCCATTAGGGATAGCCCTTCACTGGAGATATTCAGGAGAAAAATTAAGGAACATTTCCTATCAACATGACATATAAATATATATGTATTTTAGATATATGTATGTATGTTTATACATTATGTGCTGTACACGTATTTGTGTAGTGTATTTAGTTAGTAAGAATTCAAATGTTTTTTTTTTGTACTTAATTGTTGTGCGCTTTTGCTAACTGTCCTAATTTTATAAATATCTCTTTAGCACTGAGGTTTGCTGTCAGAGAACCCAATTTTGGGTTAAGCTCGCCTTTGTACATAAGTTTTCCTTTTGTATTTGTAACGTTTATTTTGTGTACAATAAAGAATATGAATAGGTAGTTTTTAGGGTTTGGTTATCAGGTGGAGTTATTAACAGCGTGTACACGCGCTACAAAAACTTCTGCAATAACCTACTAAAAAAAGTCAAAAAAGCCTACGAGAAGGATAAGATACAAGCTGCGCAGGGGGACAACAGGAGGCTATGGAAAGTGATAAAAGAAATTACAAACACTTCTAAAAATACAAACCACCCCAATGAACTGCTGTCTGAATCAACTTCCCCTCAATCATCACAAAAAAAATAATAGATACTTTGTAAATGAGGGTAAGTCACTAGCTGATAAGATCAAAAAAAGAAGGCGCGCAAATTTTTTACTACTACTGGATGCAGCACTCACTATCTCGCACAACTGAATTCTTTCGTTTTGGAGGGTACCACCGAGGAAGAGGTGGAAAGTCTCATCGCCAACCTAAAAACAAATTGTGCTACCAAATAAGCAGCTCTTTCTTAAGGACATTTAAAAGGTTTCCAGTTCCTCCGCTGACCTTCATTTTTAACTCTTGCCTTCATCATGGTGTTTTCCCTCACAGCCTGAAGAAGTCTGTTGTGTGCCCCTTAGATAAGAGCGGTGACAGGAGTCGTATCATTAACTACAGGCCGATTTTTCCTCTCAGCACTTTCTACATTTCTGGAAATAATAATAAATACGCGACTAGTGCGATATCTAGAAGCAATAGAAATATATACTGAACTATATATAAAAGAATTATACTGTTTATTCGCCACGGTGCCAAATCGACTACAGGTACACCGAAGAGTTGAAGTGTTTGTACAAAAACGCCACCATGTCAGTTTGAGTTCAGGATCTGACCTCGGAACCTATCCTTTTGCAGCGAGGTGTACGGTAGGGAGATGTCATGTCCGAAACGGTTACCGCTGCACTGGAGGATGTCTTCAAGATTCTGGATTGGAGAGGTCTAGTCATCAACGTCAATGGCGAGTACATCACTCACCTTCGGTTTCCCGACGATATAGTGGTCATGGCTGAGACCATGGAGGACCTTATTACAATGTTCAATGACCTCTTCTATGGTATAAGGGGCAAGCTTATGAATGGATTTCTAGCTATTTAAGTAACAGGAAGCAGTGTACAGAGATATCCAAAGTAAATAAGAAAAATTATAAAATGTACTCCTAAGAGAAATTTATATCGAATACAATATTAAATATGTGTGGTGTGCCTCAGGGTAATATTCTCGGTCCTTTATTATTCTTGCTTTACATTAATGATCTTCCGGAGGCCACTTCGCAGAAATGCATCCTTTTCGCAGATGACACTACAGTAATTATAAAATGTCAGAAAAAAAGGACTACAAATCTGTTACCAAAAAGCGTATTAGAAATAATAAGCTGGATGAAAGAAAATGGCTTGAATATAAATATTACCTAACAAGACAAAATTCATAGAAATTAACTCCTATAACACAAAACAATAATCCTTAGATCCAAATGTATGAAGGCGAAAAAGTAAAACAAGTAGAGGAATTTAATTTTTTAGGACTAAACGTAGATAAAAATCTAAATTGGAAAATCCATGTCGAACATATTTGTCAAAATCTTAATAGATTTGTGTTTGCTTTGAAAAAGCTGATACAAAACGTGTCTGCAGAAGCTGATCTTTCGGCTTACCATGGTATTTAAGACAGAATACAATTACTTTAAGATTTTCCCTTCTGAACAATGTATTTCTAGCAAATAAATTTGATTTGATTTGATCAGTAGGGCTTCCGAAAGAGTGGGTCGGAGATGTTGAATGCCAATTTTGCACCCACTCCTATCTGGGTCACTTGAAGTTGTGGACGTCTATGTCTACCTGGGACAAACAATTGGGTAGGGCCAACTTCGAGATAGAGGTCATCAGTAAATCTGACTCCACAGTGTCTCAAGACGAAAGTCGATGACCAGCATGTGTTGCCAGTGATGGCTCTGAGACGTGGTCGCTTACAATGGGCCTCATCAGAAAGCTTAAAGTCTAGAGAGAGGCCTATGCTCGGCGTTTCCTTGCGTGATCGAGTCAGAAATGTAGAGATCCGCAAGAGAATCAGGGTTACCGACAAAGCCCGAAAATTTTCAGAACGGATGCCCGATGGGGCAGAAAAGTTCTGGAGTGGCGGCCGCGAATCGGAAGACTTTGCGTTGGAAGGCCTCCCACCAGGTGGACCGATGACCTAGGTGAAGGTGGCGGGTATCCGCTGGATGAGGGAGGCACGGGACCGGTCAATGTGGCGTCAGTTGGGGGAGGCCTATGTCCAGCAGTGAAAGATATTTCGGCTGATATGATATGATGATGATGAAGTTTGAACAATACTAGACAACACCCCCGACAATCGACAGTGCACAAAAGTAACGCGAGAGAGATAAAAAGGGGGAGGGCGGTGAATTTCGGCCTTGGTTGGCAAAAACCCACACTACGCCACTGTGCACAATATTAATTACAAAATAAATGATTAGACCAACAATAGAATAATTATTTTTATTAAATTCAAATATACAATAAAATATAACGGTTCTACTTAAACTGTAAATCAGAAACTAAGGCCACGTGATCTGAAGGAAAAACTACACTCGGCAACGCTGTGTGTAATTTTAATTCTTCAACAGATGGAAGAGGAACCACCTGGAAAAATAATAACATTATGTTTAGCATAGATGCTACATAGATCATCTAATTTTAATTTTGCGGTAATCCGCTGCTTGTTAGGAGCATAACTATTTCTTTTGACGCATTTCATAATAATGCCACCAGATTATTACAGACACGGGTGTTTCTCCCCACAGTTTAGGTACGTTCGGCCGGCGCTCCTATTGAAAATTCATTCGCTTGTGAAATTTGACTCTAGAAGTGAAGAGACACTGGTGTATCCGGAAAGTGGTGACGATTTTGAGTTCTGCTGCCACTGCAATGCTAGGAACACCCTAAAGAACCGCCGCGTGTGGGTGGAAGACCAAACCGCCCTCAGGAACATTCAAAGCCTATATGTATAATTAACATTTGATTACACCAAAATGTCAATTATGACAGTTACAAGCTACGAACAATTTCCAACCATGACTTCTAAACGATTATAGACTCCTATAAAAGATACTGTTGTGTTTAAAGCAAACAACAATAATGGCAACAGCAAAGCCGGAATGAGGTAGGTACTAACTTATCGTTTAAGTACCTACTCAACTGTAGATTTCAGATAAGGGCTCCCGGTTCTAATTGTGAAATGTGTGTGGCCGTTTCTTGTTCGTGGACCTACCTATCTTGTTTAAGAAATCACTAAACTGTAATGGGTAGGTTATCCTAAAACGTACCTAATGTCACAGGTAATATTTAGTTTCATGGTTTAGAAAAACTACTTACGTTTTAGGAAGGTAGGTACTTTACTTACTACTACCACAGATAATTTAGTACTAGCATACAGATGCCTCATCCCATACAAAGAAACCGTGCCGACGTAACTAGCGTTTTTATTCTGATTAAACCGATTATTTTTTGGCCATCAATCGCTTTCCATTCTACGGCGATAGATAAATGGTGTTAGCAGCGACTTGCAAGTAAAAGGGTTTACTCGGTTCGTGAATATTTTTTTCTTTAGATACAGTTAAGGTTTGTTTTATAGTATTTTTTTGCACGTTTTTACAGTTTCTTTGCACCAAAATGTGTTACAATGCAAATTTAATCACTCGAGTGGAATGCCTCAGAATTTTAAATCCGCGCCATCTATTGGCATCAATTTTAAATGATCCGTTCAAATAATCTTTGAAATGTGAATTAAGAGCCCAATATTCCATAATTTTGAACCTAGGAGAGTTGATTAAAAAGAACATACAATTTTTGTGTTCAATTCCAGAAAATGTTAACTTTACACACATTCAATAACAGATATCGGTGCATATCGCGACATCTAGTGAGATTTATTTGAACCAAATTTGCTTTGTTAGCGTTGAGACCCCGTGCTACTACTTAGATATGCCTATCTGTTTAGTTTAGAATAGGTAAGCAAACAGCCATTGTAAAATAATAAATAAATTTCTAATCGATTGCTACGTATCTATAGGTATACGTATAGGTATACATTGTATACGTTGATAACAATTTGTAGTATACCTTTCTGCGCTTCAAAATGGAGATTATTACAAACTACAAAGACTTTCCGCACCAGACAGCGACAGAACTACGCGTTAAAAGAGGGCGGCAACGTTTAGATGAATATCGCGTTAGGCATTGACCGCTTATGCGGGCTGAATTACACTTTGTTGCTTAGCAGCAATAGTCGCTACTTCTATAAATTGTTGCGCGAAGTGACCCTTCTCTGTTATGCTGTGCCGTAAGTTTGTAATTAATCTTGCGAGATTATAAATTATCGATATACCTATTGTAAGCTTCTTATTTTCTCTTCTTATTCGTTGTCTTCATTTCTGAAGGCAAAGCCGATTTGACGGAGTCACTGACGAGCTATTTCCACGTCACTCTGTCTTCTGCTCTTCCCAGGGCAGTGGTCACCGTGAGTCCTGTAATCGCTCTTATCTGGTTCAGACCAGATAAGAGCCCAGCCCTCTTTTCCACCTCAAACACCTTTTCGAGTTTTTTTTGGGTTTTTCCGAGCGATATGACCAAAGCAACTCAGGACTCTCTGGTAGCTTATCGTGGCGAGTCTAGATTTGATGTTCAGCTGGTCGAGAACAGACTTATTAGTGGGCCTTATTGTCCATGTTATGCGAAATATTCTTCGCCAGCACCACATCTCAAAGGCCTAACTCTTTTTCGATCCACAGTGCGAATTTTCCAGGATTCGGAGCCGTACAGATACATCGAGAATACCAAGGTTCTCTCAAGTTGTGCTCCTAGAGATCTTTCTGTCTTGCCATATTCTCCACACCTTGCTCATGGCAGCTTTGGACATCTGTGTACGCCTCCTAATTTCCCCATCGCATCCTCCCCGATCGCTGATCATGGAGCCCAGGTACACAAACTCAGACACGAATTCCACCAAGCTCTCCCGTGCGTACTACGGTTAGTTCAGCTCGGTCGATGATCATAACTTTGGTTTTTGACCTGGTGATCGACAGTCCCACCGTCTCGCTCTCACACTCAACCCTCCCAAAGAGCTCAGCAAGTTCGTGCTCTGATGACGCAAACAATGTGGTGTCATCTGCATATCGGCGATTTCTGATCTTATTGTAACCTACCGCGATGCCGGCCTCCCACTCTTCTAAGGCCCTTCTCATAAGGTATTCGCCATATACGTTAAAAAGAAGTCGGGACAAAATAAATCTTTGGCGTACTCCTTTTTCTGGCTTAAAAGATCCTGACACCACATTGTTGATATTGTGAACAGATCATTTCAAATACAATAAGTAAATCCCATACAAATTCTATAGTTTTAAAATATACCCGTGCAAACTATTGAGAAGAAGGGGTTCACGCGATTTATTATAAACGTCGTGTTTGCAATAATCTGGTTACATTAACGTTTTGATGAGTGTCATTCAAATAGCTATCAAATTGCTGAAGTCATAGGTCTATAAAGCATGCTTGGCTTTTATGTAAGCTATGTTCACTAAGTAATTCATACGAATATATACCTTACGTATATAAAAATAGGGTTTAATTGAATTAGCTTTTAGTGAGTAGGGATGCTCCGACTAGTCGGTAAACCCGACTATCCGGCATTTGCGACTGGAGGAATCGTTTGTGGTCGAACATTTGATCACAGAACCTAACTGAGATAATCAGGATTGGATGTCGATATTTGATATGGTTGTTCATATTCGTAGTATTTGCTGTTTTTCCTTGCCCACCACGAGAAATTATCATTGGGAACTGATTACACTTGACTTTACGGGCAGCATTGTCGAATTGGTCAAAAAAATTCATACATGAGACTTTCTTTTTGACATGATTAAATTTTAATTGAGCTCTTTTACTTTAATGAACAATAACAGTATTCTTTATTTTTTACACAAAACACCGCTATGACCTGTGCAAAAGTCAAAATCAAGAAACAATATGAAGTTAATAAAACATGGTCCAACACGCTCGCATTTCGTTTCACATCGCGTTGCGACTTGCGCGCGAATTAGCTGTAAACGAAGCGTCACGGCAAGTGCCGAATGCCCCCAAAACCGTCATCGGCTTGGCCGGCTAGTCGGCCTCTTTACAACCAACTGATCGGCTAGTCCGCCAAAATCATAGTCAGCACATCTCATCTCAGGTTTGTATTTTTTTTTAATAAATCTACAATTGGGGCAAATAATAACGAACAAAGGCAGTCCTTTCCAAATACAAGATTGATTAAATGAAGGTCAGTCACTTACCTGTTCTACTTGTAAGTTAGTCTTATCATAAAAGATGTAATCCAGACAATCTGCAAACTCGGCAGTGTAATTTGTAAAAGGAGGCGTTCCACATGCACTTGCTAAAGGAATGTTTTGCTCCAAACTTAAATCATACACAGCTTCATCCTTATCTGAAATAAGAAAAATTTCGGTTAGTACCATGGTCACGAAACACATGTCACAATCACAAGTGCAAGGAAAAGCTTGTTTACACCTAAGCCGGCGGCCTTATTTTGAGACGATTTGCCTGCGGCTTGCGCCCGCACGTATTACCTGGCGGCACGCCTCTCCTCTCATTCAGTTGTCTATTCACTAATTCTGAACGCTACATGCCGCGAATGTCGTGTCGTCGGCAAAATTATGCGACTCGCAACTTCTAAAGCCTCCGGGTCCACCCGCTGGGTTCGCGTCGGCGGGCGCTTGCAAAATTTAGCTTTATACTATATCATGTATAGTGCCAAGCACATGCTAAGTAACTTTTTTTAATAAATCTGTATATTACTTTACTTACTAGATTTCCAGTCTGGCAAAGTACTTGGTGATTCACCAGTTGTGTACAACTGATATATGCCACATGATGGGACACTATTGAAGTCACCACTAAGTATGACACTTATTCTTTTATGTGGATACTGAAATGGAAATAATTTATAACATGAATATGTATATCATTCAGGAAATGGTATGCAACAAACATGTGACACTAAAGGTTACATTTTATTGGTACTGTAAGAACACCAAGAGCATTAGATAATAAAAATAATCTATCATAAAATCATAAGGCACCCATGATTTCCAAGTTCTTGAGGCAGTCTTAATATTAATATTTGGAATCTAAAGAGAGTCATATATAAAGAGGCATAATACTTTCAGCTAAAAGCCAATGAAGACATAACTAGGCTAGGGTTATCATAATGTTCAAAAATATTTAGATAAATGAAGCTACATCTTTCCTACCTTAGATCTCATATTCTTCTGAATATCCATTAACCAGTATATGACTATACCTCCTTGTAACAATCTTATATGGTCAGCATCAGGGTGGAAATATAAATGAGTGTTGCCAACTATGAGAATCTCATCAGGATTGTCAATTGACTGTAGGAATGTAGCGCTTGATATTGTAGATCTATCTAACAATCGTTCTGTTAGAGGTTTATTATTTTTAATCTTATCCCAAATTGAATTCAGACAATCTTTAGTTTGAACAGCTTCAGCCAATACAATACTTTCATCTCCTAAGCATCTGAAAAAGCGTAAAATTGATTTTTTATAAACCTGTAAGTTTGGTCACAGATAATATAATACTAGCTTAGTTTGGTGATGCATGCAAGCTACAGGGAGTTAGTGTATGTTTAGCATATTATTATTAATATCATACCTACTTACTCAAATCTATCTTTTCTGTAAAAACAGGCCAATCCTTCTGCAACTTGTTTTCCCTTCCTATAAAATAAACCATCTAAACCTTCACAGCGCATAATAGGTGTCAAACAGTTGTGAAATATTTTACAATCCACTTCTTGAAGGCATAAGAGATCACCGTTATATCCTGAAATATATAGAAGTATGAAAAGTTAGACAAATCCTTCAGCACATAAGGTCTATGGCAGTAGAATGGATTGCATTTTTAAAAATGGTTCTTCTTTTTAATTATATATTATTATTCTTGTTTAATAGGATGTGTTTTGTAATAACATCAATATACATTACATAAACTTACCAAGTAATTCTTTCACAATGAGTTGTTTTCTATAATCAATGTGTAATGCATATGGGGGACAGTATGGATGCAGAACTGTTCTTGTGTAATCAGAGTCACAGTACAAATCTGCCAAAATGTTATATGATACACATCTGAAGCTGCAAACAAACAATAATATTTTTTAAAGTGTATGAATACATAATAAGAAAAAGAAATCAGCTGGTTAAATAGAATTGTATATGAAAATATGGAGCCTTTGTTATGCAATTTTGTTACCTTTTATGTTTCAATTTCTGTTGTGTAAACAAATGTCTAGTTTCAAATGGACAGTTCCCAGGTCCTGCTTCAATTGGATTCTTGGATATAGTTTCTACAGCAGGGCCAACCAACGTTTCATTACCTAAAATGTTGAAGTTATTATATTGAAAATAATTAACTTATATTTAATCATATATCTGTATACAATGCAAATACGAAATTTCAATACTTGCCTGGTATGCACTCAAACTTTAATTTCATTCCTACATCTTGAGTATTGGGAGTGTAAATGAATTTGTTACCAGTAAGTTCCCATTGAATATGTTGCTCACTTACTGAATTTCCCTTTTCATTTAATGGTAATCCTTTATACCAATTAAAAGTACACTTGTCCTGGTTAGCATACTGGGTTTCGAAATTTTGTGGTTGAACTGGGAAACCAGCTAAAATGCTTTGTGGTAAGTTCATACTGATTACCCATGGAGAATTAAAAACTACTTCATAGAAACTATCTGACATTTTTAATTTTAATGGGCCTTTCAAAGCAAAAAGATCATTACATGTACTATTTTCATTGATCAACATATTGTTTGAGTCATAAATTTCTATGTGAAGCTCTCCATTATCTTGACTAGTTTTTTTCTTTTTATTTCCTTTGTCTATAACTTTTTGAATGTTGGTTTTCATGCGAGTTAGCAAAACCTGCAAACTTTCTGATGGTTTTCGGCTAAAATTAAATTGCCTTGCGGAGCCTTTAACATCAAATAAAAAAGTAATATCAACTTTATCTTCCTGCTGTATGTATCTAAAATAGCACTTATTACTATTCATTGTTTTCGAAAGCGAAATAAACGTAGAGTAAAATTTGTTTCTTAAGTTATGAAATCGAAATAGCATAATATATTAGCCTATAATTAATACTATAACCTCAAAAAAATAATCAAATCAAACAAAGTACTGTCAAGTACTCAACTCAAGTGTCAGACCAGTGTTGCCAATGTCCACCATCTGGATTAACCAAAAACCTGACTGAAAAAAAAAGCAATATTTCCCACGTCTTATAATTAATTAATTATAAGTAATGTTCATATAAATCAAGCTTGTTTATTACAAAAATCATCAGTTATAATTATAAATACTCAAAAGACGTTTAGATAATTTTAGTTATTTGCATTTAAAAGTTTTAAAATGTGACAAATGTTGTTATGATGTCAGACGGAGAAGTTTAAGTGTAATGGTTGGATTGTTTACCCAAGGTTTTTAAATTACGAGCTAAATTTATTGGGATGTTTATTTTCAAGTAGTAGAGCATCACGTCGTAAACTTGGGAGCGTCTCCGGAAAACAGCAGATACCTGTACCCACATTTTGATGATCCCGATTTCAATTACAATCACACCAATTTATCGGCTTCGCATCGCTGCAACTTCACGTTTCGCAACGTTCCCGGCCGCGGCATCGCGCAGCTTTGCGGCAGACCAGCGGCATCAATGCGACCTGCATCGGCTGCGCCTCGCGGTAGGCCCGCGGCATCAATGCGACCTGCATCGGCTGCGCCTCGTGGCAGGCCCGCGGCATCGGCATGACGTGAACCGGCTGCGCCGCGCGGCACCGTGCGCATGCAGGCGTTGTATTCATTTCAAGGTCAGATCTAGACATTTAGTGCTCAGCTTTTGAATTTCGGCGAACAGCAGTCTTTCAACCAACTACCTGTTCTTAATTTATCACATCAAAGTGAGCGAAAGTGAGACCGAACATTTTCTTGAGGCCTCAGCAGGCAAGATTGTAGTTAACCGTGTTACGATACGAACACCACCCTTCTCGAAGAATCACCCGGCGTTGTGGTTCGCTAGTCTGGAGGCCCAATTTAGTATACACAGTATAACACAGCAGTTGACTAAATTTAATTTTGCAATCGCGCATCTTGACACTGAGTATAAAGAGGACTCCGACTGGCGAAATAGAGGACACCGGAACATGAGTCGTATAACAAATTACGTGACACAATCATTTCGCGATTTTCTGTATCGCGTGAAGAAAAAATTAGGTGCCTTTTGGAGAAGGAACAAATTGGCGATAGGAAGCCATCCTCATTCTACAGGCATCTTAAATCATGGGCAGGGCCAGTTTTTCCAGAGAGTGCGTTAAAAACAATATGGATGAGCCGCTTGCCTTTATACCTGGAAACCGTGCTTACCGCTCAGAGGCTTATTGCATTGTCAGATCTAAGTTACTTAGCGGACCGGTTGATGGAAATTATCAGTCAACCGAATCAATTTTCATCCAACGCGATCGTTTGTTATTCTTCTTCTTCGAAAGTTTCAGCGGTACCATCCCAGAGTGACCCCCAATTATCCGAGATTAATGAAAAAATAGAAGATTTAACTCGCATTGTAGCGTCTTTAACAACGCGTAATAACAATGAAAGAAGTCGATCTCGGGCGCGCAATGATAATCGACGTCGCGGTCGATACAGGTCGCGCGATCTTTCTCTCTGTTTTTATCATGACCGATTCGGTACAAAAGCACGCAAATGCGTTGCTCTCTGTAGTTGAACCGGTCCTCCTTTAAGTGGCAACAATAGCAGTAATAACGCCTCGGGAAACTAAAAAAGCGATCGTTAATGGCGACGTCCGACCGCTCCACTAATAGTCGTCGTCTTTTTGTTAGAGATAGATACTCCAATAGGAGATACCTGTACCCACTTAAGAGGAGGGATAAGACTTTAACCATCAACATAAATGGTCGCGAATCAACAGTTAGCATAGACAGAATTAAGCCAGCTTACTTAGAATCATTCAATTTAGTAGATAATAATTTAGTTCTTTTGCCAAATATACCAAAACCTGGCAATCTATTGATTTCTTCCGATGTTCCTGGTCCAGTTGAATTGACTGCTGATAGACTGCCACGTACACCCTTGCCTGCACCGGTGGTATCTAGAGCCGGAAGAAGAGTTAGATTTAGGGATGTTTTAGACCTGTGACATAGTATTTTGTTTTTTTTTTGTCTTCGTAGGGGTGTGATGTGGCAGCGTACAATCCGTCTAGTTGGTTAGGTAACAAGCTCCGTTTTTATAGAAAATTTTAGTTTTGCTTTTAAATATTTTGAAATGTGATAAATGACATATGAATGATGTCAGACTGAGAAGTGTATGTGTAATGGCTGGATCGTTTACCCAAGGTTATTAAATTACGTGCTAAATTTATTGGGATGTTTCTTTTCAAGTAGTAGAGTATCACGACGTAAACTTGGGAGCATCTCCGGAAAACAGGAGATACCTGTACCCTTAATTTAATCCACTTTTTGCAGCTCTCATCACGCCAAATTTCTTTGGTTAACATATCATTTGAAAGATCAAATTGTATGTTCCCTCGTTTCTTCATAATGCCTTCTCTAGTAGTAATAAGCATTACTAGTGTCAGTGTGTAGGCGATTACGATGCTCAGTTTTCAAATTCTTCATGAATGTTGCCATAAAATAAATTCTAAAACCTTCCTGTCGAATAGTTATGCTCGAGTTAAATATACATAATTTATAAATACTTGTAGTACTACTTTTATTACTTCTAAGTTCAGTTCTTCAGTTTCAGTTTAAATTTCCCCGCATTTTCCCCACATAAGCGCTCTCCCCACAAATTACCCAATCGGAATGAAACTCCCCGCAGTTTGGGGATAAGTCCCATAAAGCAGACAGACGTCTTTTTTTTTTCTTTGCCCTACTCTGGCAGGCTGAGGTCTTGGACCATACCGCCTCGTCTTCAGTGCATAATATCCTTCTTGACTAAAAGTAAAGCCAAAGCCTCGTCTTCAGTTTACGGAATTAAGTAAAACTAGCACAAACGTTAAGAGTTTTTTCCGACCCAAACGCGTTGTTAGAAAAGAACCGAACGTCATGTATTATTCGCGAAAAGATTATTCATTTTATTTTTACAGTCTCTTTGAACAAAAATTTTGTTTCGTTTGTTTTAGTTATTAAAATAAACATTGTTTTGCATTACAAATCATTATTTTTTGGAGGTGTTGGCAACAAATATCTCAAGTCAGCATAAAAAGCAAGCTTTGCTTCAATTTTGCACTACAGTTTAGGGTTTGGTTTGTCTTTGTTTAAAATAAAAAAAATAATCAATGAAAATGCGCGCGTAATAAATATACATGTATATTTATTTCGCGAGAAACTGTACAGTGAATACTCACTGTGCGGTTTCTCGTATGTAGCTAGTTTGCCGCTTAAGACGGAAACACACTTACGTGGCGTGGCGTGTCGTGGCGCATTCCGATGCAGTTGATTGGCTACAAAACCCGTTGCGTTATGACGTAGGTTGGAACAGAGTCGTTTGATTGGTGGATCCCGCACCACGCCACGTCACGACACGTAAGTGTGGCTCCGACTTTATAGACACAGTTTAATTTACCGTATTCTACCTCGGTCAGTCTCATTCGCAGTTACGCAGAAGAGTATTTACCCTTTGACTAAGAGGAATAGAGGTAGAGAGCGCGAGTGAGTGAGCCACTGCTACCAGCCTGTTGTATGTTTTTAGACAAACTCCTAGGCTCTTCTAGCCCGTCACCTGGTTTTGTTGTATTTTAAAAGAAAACATAACTTACACGAGGCAGCAACTTTCTGTCTCAAAACATTTTTATTGATTACAATTTTCATGGACTGGGCAGGCACAGGCAAAGGCAGAACAGGGCCGGGGAGCATAGATAGCTATAGATTAAGACCACACTTATTACAATTATTATATTACGTAACAAGATTAATTATAATTTGTTGTGTTAAATGCGTAAATAAGGCATATTTATTTTTATAATGCTACTATACTTTGTTTTAGCGATTATTTGATAAAAGAGAAACCAAATATTAGGCTAAACACGCATTGCGATTTTTATTTGCGCGAATAAAATTCGTGCGATTTTTTGTAGTATTATTTCCACGCGTTTTTCCGCAATGCGTGCAGCTTCATACAATTCAATTGGTCACCGAATGGTTGGAAAAAATACGCGTGAATAAAAATCACAGTGCGTGCTAAGCCTTAATCTGGCAAGAAATGGCAACATTGTTTGTCAACGTGTCAATGCGATTTGTACGCGTTGCATGTTAGTTGCCAACACTGTTCACACTCAGTGCTCTACTTTGTACTTGCGAGAGTTAAATAGCAAGCGTGACAGACATCGTTACATATTGTGTGTTTCTTTATTAAAACAGACAAGTTTTGAACATGGTGTGTATAATTTATAGTTGTAGATATTATCGGTGTACGAGGAGACGTGTTCATGGACTTAATCCTTGCTATTTTGTTTTCAGCCTCCTTCCCCGAGCTCGACGAATGTAGGATCTGGTGGTCGCTCACCAAGCAAAGCAACTACAGCACCAAGATCATCCAGCGGTAGCACAGTTCGCCAACGCAAAACCACAACCACTACCACAGCTGCCAGAAATCGCAGCACAGGCGCCGGATCTGGTGGAATGTGGCGATTCTACACTGATGATTCTCCTGGCGTTAAAGTGTAAGTTACTGTTTGGTAAAACAAAATAAAAATTCATATCTTTGTGTGTCCAAACAAAATCGGAGGATGCTTACCATGTTCTCATGCTAAATTGGATGCATTTTACTAAAAAAGCTAACACAAGCACAAAACTTATTCGTTTATCATAATATTAACGGTTACTCCTGCTCTCTACTACAAATAAAGTAAAAAAAAAAAAAAAAAATTGCTCTACTACCAGTTACTAACTATTGCTTTTTTATTTGCAGGGGTCCAGTTCCAGTTTTAGTAATGTCTCTGCTCTTTATTGCGTCAGTGTTTATGCTTCACATTTGGGGTAAATACACAAGGGCGTAATTTTCCATACACTTATTAAATATAATTTGTCTGTTCTGAGTAAGAGTGAAAGTACTAAATGATTGTTATGGAGTTGGGTGTTAAGATATGATTCTAATAAATTATGTAATTTAATCTTATTTACACTTACAAGTCAATTTTATTTTTTATTACCCTGGTATTCCTTAATTAATTATTAACTTAACTGATAAAAAGAGGCCGAATTTTGTGACATTTTTCAGATATATAGGGTAATCTCTGGAACCACTATACCTATTTGAAAGGTAGATTGTTCAAGCTATAAATTATTATGACCAAGCCAGCGGCCACAAGACGCCTAATAATTTATAATTGGTTGATGGCCATAAAAAAAAAAACCAAAAGCAACCAATTAGCTGGCAGGGGGAAGGACACTTAACTTTAACAAGAATTAGCAATTTCAAGCTTAATTTTACGCAAACGGATACTTCAATCGAAAAATGGTTTTCACAGACTCGTAATATTTTTGAATAGTCTCTCCAACGATACACCACCATGGGACAGACGAGGAAAAAAATGTGTACAGAAGGTACCATATAATTTTTTTTGTTTATGATTTTATTTTACCACTGTCGGAGTGATTAATATGTATATCCATGCCATATTATAACTTTCTAGTACAAAAGAGTCTGAGCTAAGGTGCGGCCGCACGGACGACAGACGGACATGGCGAAACTATAAGGGTTCGTTGTTGACTACGGAACGACGATGTTCTGTTCTGTATTGTTATGCAGAAGACTTATTACAGCAATAGACTGCTTGGAGTCAAGCGGCTCTTTTACGATGATAGAGGTAACTGCATCGACACAACGTAGACAGCTTTAGGGCACAGAATAAATAATTAATAATAGTACAGGGGTAAACAGACAGTAGTCTGTGTACAAGTTAGGATAGATGGACCTCTTTTTCCGCACCTATATTCCCATTTGGTCCGTTGTGCGTGCAGGCCTTCGTGAGAGGGAATGGCCCGTAATCCACCACGCAGGCCTTGTGCGGGTTGGTAATATTTATTTCTTCCAATTCTGTTTAAAATAATCAATCTGTAATGCTCATTTGCACGTACACAAGTAGTAGTAGCACTGACGCCAGGTCCAGTGCGGGTGGATGTCACATGTCTTCGTATGTTTGGTTCTAAGACATAATACGATGTTTTCCTTGCCGTTTTGAGAGCAGTGATGATAAAATAATTCACACAATGTAAAGCACCTGCCTGGGTTCGAACCCATGAACTACAACTTAAGTCGCCGCCGTCACTACTGGGCCATCAATGCTCTCTAGTAGTCTGTAGGTATACATAAAGCGATGTAACATTCTCCTTATTCCTCATTTGCCAGATTCCTTCAGATTGTATTCTGGATTCCTGTGCTGTAAGGCTGATATATTTAGTTCCCATGTGTGATAGTTTTCGTTTTAAAAACGCGACACCCACTAATTGTTATATATAAGTGGGCTCTCGAGAAAAGGAACCTTTAAACTCATTTTTAATTAAACAAAGGTACCTAACATTTTTGTTTGCATAATAATGTAAAACGGCATTCAAACATTTTAAAGTCACTTTCCTGAACTAGGAATCGAACCAAGTCAAATGTGAAAACACATCCTGGATGTTTAAAATATCATGAAAACCTAGATTTCATGATCTTTCTCCAAAAACGATTGTTTGTCAGGGGTCATCCCTCATGAAATTAATTGTTTGAAAGAGATTTTATCGGATCCAATTAAAATGCAAAATGTTCTTTTTTGGGGTTTAAGTTCGTTCGATTCCCGGGTCAGGCAAGCACATATAATCAGCCTATAATGTTGAAACTGCTGGGACACAGGCCGCCTCTTTGTCACCCTGCATTTGGATTACTTAGCTTAGCCGCCCTGCAGCCGAATTGAGCAAGTGAATTCGGCAAGGCGAATGGTTTGACCGCTATCAAATAAACCAATTACATGCGAGATGAATGACGCGATGTGGATTTCCGTCTGTGTGATTAGTCAATTGATCGGAGCGGTCAAACCCTTTCCGTTGCCGTATTCACTTACGCAATAAGGCTGCCGAAGTTGGCTTTCCGATGCGCACAAGGCACGGCTCTCAGCTGTTTTTGTATGAAATTTTAGCCAACTTCCAGGGCGGCCAAGAAATTTGGCGAGAATTATATCTCGGATTTTTTAGTTCTAGGATATGGCAGTTTGCTCACGATGATTTCATTCTTCTTCGAGTGCAATGGCCAACTGGTGATGAGATAAATCGGGAAACGACATAAAATAAATGATTGTTTACTTACCTACAATTTGAAGGAAATTACTAATCCATTGCTTCATAATAATATATTTGAAAAATTCGTTTGCTCTTCAACGTAAATAACGTAATTGATGATGTTGGATAGCCAAAATGATAAACATTGCCACTGATTGTGCAATTATCCCATTGCAATTGGTCGTTAAGTAGGTAGAGACCGTAGAGATATCAAACTAATAGACTAATTAAGCCTGTACCTAGTAAAGTTCAAACTCAGGAACAGCAGGATCACGTCTCCCGCACTGACTTTCGGCTGGGAACTTTACCGTCGCGGTACGGAGGAGTTTCGGTTATTAATGGAGGGTTACCCATCGACGTACCGATATCAGCAAGCGTTGCAAAAAATATCTATGTTGGTGGAGCATAAGTAGAAAAATATCCTATGGCGTCGTACTAGTTATTAGGATAAAAAAAATCCTTTGTCCTAATTCAGTAGCCTTATGGCGTAAAGAATTCGGCAAGGCAAAAGGCAGAGTATGAACAATCGACCAATCACATGGCGAGATGAAAGACACGATGTGGATTTCCGTCTATGTGATTGGTCGATTGTCCATACTCTTTGCCTTTCCGAATTCATTACGCAATAGGGCTGCAGGCAGTGTTGCCAAATATAGATAGTCAAATATTACATGAGACATCTCAAAAAGTTGCATTTTCATGAGAAAAGTTACATTACCTGATTTTATTTGACAAAACTTCCATAGATGCGTTCGATTTCACGATTATTTTTTGTTTGCTGGAGAATATTTCGATATTTTTATTAAGTCCTAAAAATTATATTTTGAGTCTTGTTACATGAGTAGGTCAAAAGTTACGTTCTGGCAACGCTGCGCTGGCTGCAGGAGGTTATGGTTTACACATAGTGCGCCAAACTTCGACCAAACCTGTACCCCAATTGCGTTACTTCAAAGAATTGCCAACGCGTTCTTTGCTTGCATTCATTGCATCATAAATTATGTTCAAAAATCCGTCCACTCAACATCGTAATGAATGCTGTTGAGATTCAAAACGAAAGAGAACGCGCGTGCTAGGGTGCTGTTCAGCTGTTGAGGCATGATTGATCAAACATTTAAGCAATAGAATTTCACTCTTATAATATTTAGTAAGATTAGAAAAATAGGTAATTATGGGATGAAGCTTGTAGCCAAATGAGTCATACGACTGCAAACCAAATTTCTATTTGTACGACGAAATACAATGAACACATCAATAAAAAGCAAAGATAAAAAATACAATGATTTTATTTTGATTATTATTATTCTATTCTTAAAAATAATTACAAAAAATAATCTTAAACTTAAGACACAATAATTATAAATGAGGAAAAACTATTTACAATATCAGCCTTATTTTGAATTTTCAATAATATTGCATAGTAATCTCAATGCTTAATAAAAATAAAAAATTACGTAATTGTCTAAAGTCACCGCCAGATAACAAAGAAGTAAAAGTCACACTGTCTACCAATGTATTTCAATATTTCAAAAGTTTCAAAACGATACGAAAAAGAATGTAAAGGCAGTGTCGCTAACACGATCAAAACAAACGTATCGCGGTAAGGGGCGTCCTTAACCCTTTCACTTGGCATTCAGTATTATCTCAAAAACGCGAGCCCGATTTACATGAAATAAACGGATAAAATGGTTCTACGCCTTTAAACGTAAGGTAGGTTTATTATTTTCATAACTGGCGGCGACCTTAATTGTTGCAGATGCCTATTGGACGGAGGGAAACAAAAAATTATATAGCTGCAAATAAGAAAATTTTCAAATTAATTTGCAGTTTACACATATGCTTCAACTCTTCGACCCTTAATTTTATCGAAAAATTGGCGCCAGGAAACTAGTGTTTTTCCTGACCAAATCCAAAAACTGGAAGTAATTCCAACTATCATAGTCATTAAGTACTTGATCATAAACATTTCAAACTTAGGTCTGTCTGTTTCTCTACGTGTGAAAGGGCATGGAATAGAATACAAGGGAATAGAACACATATCTCGATGCCAAGTTACCATCCAATCATCAAAATTTGCTTGCTCATAGAAAAGACATGCAATCACTATTAATGCTGGCACTGTGTATAAAACACCAAAAACACCAATACGAATCATTAATTTCTCTAGTTTGTCTGTTTTTGTTCCATCATGTTTCATAACAGTTCTGATACGGAATAACGAAACAAAGCCAGCAAGTAAGAAAATAGTTCCAAGAACTAGATAGACACAAAGTGGTGCTAAAACAAATCCTCGTAGTGCTTCAGCATCCCAAAGTCCGACATAGCAAACACCAGAGAGAACATCACCTGAAAGAAAATCATATATAAATTTTTCACTAAAATAACAACTGTTAAATAGGAATATGGTCATATCTACAACTCTCTACTAGTTTCCATTCTTCTTTTTTTTTCTTTACAAAACTAAGCAATTTTCTAGTTGGTTTTGAAAAATTTATTTATGTAAGTACAGCGGGGGGCAAGTATTTCAGGCAGTCTTGGACATGATCATGTAGAAGTTTCAATAGGTACCAAATCAAGGAGTGGTCTCTTCTACTTCAAATATTACAACAAATTATACACAAAAACCATCCTTGTTTCTTTTTTAGAATTTATTTTATGATATGTAGTGAAACCATTACCCTGCAAAAGGACAGGAATAGGGGTTATTTTTTTTTATGAAACAGCTAATTAATATTAAATTTGTTGTTCTGATTCTGCATGAGTTGATCCTCACCTAAAGAACATCTTTTATAACAGTATAATAGGCTAATTTAGTTTAAGAGACTTACCATCAACTTTTCCCATGGCTAATATTGATATAGTTTTGATAGCAGGCACAGCCCATGCAGCTAAATGAAAGTACTGAGAATTTGCTTCAATAGCTTCATGTCCCCATTTGAGACCAGCAGCCAAAAACCATGTCAGTGTTAAAATAACCCACCAAATACTTGACGCCATACTGAAGAAATAAACCACCATGAAAAGTATTGTGCATGGTTCATGTTTAGTTCCCTGTGTAATTACTGATATGTTCGGCAATTTTGCACCACTTATTGTTGTTGGGAAGGGGCCTTGGCAGCTTACACTGTCACCTGCACTCCAGCCCATGACATATGCTGCTGCTACCATGAGGTAACATACTGATAGGAATATAATAGGTCTTTCTGGATATCTGAACCTGTCTGTATCTATGAGAAATGTCAAAACTGTGAACAGGCAACTAACAGTACACATTGTTGCCCAGATACCAATCCATAATCGAGCAAAGTTTTTCTCATCATTGCTGAAAAACATTCCAGTGCAAGGAGCCCCACAGTCATATTCAACTTTATCTCCAACTTTAAGTGAATACTCCAAGTCTAAGTTCTTAGGAACTTTAAATTGCACAGGACACACAAATCCATAGTCTTTAGCTCCGTGAAGTTTGGTTGGATCTCTTTCATTGTTATTCTTAAAGTTTACTTTAGGAAGTCTTGTTTCAGTATGTTTTCGAGATTCATGAGTTACATTGTTATCACCAACACATATTACGTTTTCATCAGTAGCCACAGGAAACTTCGTGCACTCCAAATGTTCAGGCCAATGAAATCCAAAGGTTATCATAATCTCGTCACAATTTTGTTTTGCCGATTCACATAAATGTCGACAAGGAGGAATAGGCGTATCTAATATTGTGCATACAGGTGCGTATACTGAACATAAAAAGAATTTCAGATCTGGTGAACAGTTGACTTTTATCAAAGGTGTAAACTGGTGAACTTCGGGGCCAGCATCTTCTTGTTTGGCGTGATTAAGTATGTTAGGAAATATCGTTTGATTATATCTAATTTGTTGACAAAACTGAATAGTTATTGGCTCACAACGACCATGGTGAGGCAATGTATCGCCGGGATAAACAGTAACACGTGAAGTTTCCGACGTCCCAACAAAATATATCACTAAAATAGTTAACGCAACCTCCGCTTTTTCCATTATTATGGCTACCACTTGTAAAACAATTATAAAAACCAAAATAATAACTTAAAACTGTAAGTACATCCCATCACAGATTATGAGTAATTAAGACTTTGTCTCCGCATTTTCGCAAAATGTGCGAATATTAATACAAATTATCAAATAAAATTGTTATCACAACAAAATGCATTGTCGCAAGTGTCGCAACCACAAATAAAACTAACCATAGCCAATCAGAGAATATACAAAGACAAATAATGTTTCTTTTTGTTCTTGCCATGGCGTATTTTAAAGTAGGATTCAATATATGCGGTGTATTTGTCACAATTAATTAACCATTATTCGATTGACTGTCATATTGAAAACGATATTTCTTGGCGTCTAATTGTGTATAATACGTTGGTAGCAAGTTGTGTAAAATAACGAATTAACAGACACGTCTTTCTGTCTGACGTCGTAATCGCATGGTGAGCTAGCACCTCTAGTATTTACTAGGTATTGTACTGATTTTTTTTACAAAATTTGACGTGTTTGGTAGAAATGACTACCAATGGAAAATGTCTGGTAGTCTTGATTTCTAATTTCTAATGTTGTTCTGTAAAGCATCCTTAAAAGTCAGCTCGAATACATCATTAAAATTGCTGAAAATTGGCCGTAGACTATCGGCAAATAAGCTTACGTTCAAAGTACATATTATACTACAATTTTTGTCCATGATCCAATCTGTGTTAGGTGTGTGATAAATTATTGTTATTTTCTTCTTTTCGGTGTTAATGTAAAATTATTAAATCCATGGCTTTCGGTTAAAACTCTATGGTTTCGGTTTGTTTTGATTTTTTGACAGTTTGACTTGACACCAGTGTTTTTAGGGTTCCGTACCCAAAGGAAAAAACGGGACCCTATTACTAAGACGCCACGATCCGTCTGTCTGTCTATCTGGCTGTCTGTTCGTCTGTCACCAGGCTGTATCTCATGAACCGTGACAGCCAGACAGTTGAAATTTTCACTGATAATGTATTGCTGTTGCCGCTATAACAACAAATGCTAAAAACAGAATAAAATAAATATTTAAGTAGGGCTCCCATACAGCAGACGTGATTTTTTTGCCGTTTTTGCGATAATGGTACGGAACCCTTCGTGCGCGAGTCTGATTCGCACTTGGCCAGTGTTTTGATTTGACAGTGACACTTCGAATTTTCTAAACGCTTTGAAACCGCAACAAACGCCTAAATTTAATGAAAATATTTCTTTGGTTTGTAAAATGGATTTAGGCAGTGAAAATTTAGATTTTATGAAACTAATTAATGTCAAGGGTAATATTGAAAATATCACCCCTCACAAAATAGCAGTAGTAGCTTTTATTAGGGAATATGGATTGTTGAAAATTGAAGGCAAGTGTTTGTATTATTATATTTTACTTTAATATTATTTATTAGTTTCCATTACATTAATAATATCCACCAGGACAATTGCAATATTGTGAAAGTATTGTGAACGTAAAATTTTTAAGTTTTGTATTTTTGTAATGTTTCAGCAAACAGGATGATAGATTGCACTGTAGCACCAAAATACAGAAAGGACTTCTGTATGCTTGCACTTAAACTAATTCAGGTTTGCAATAATATTAAATTAAGTGCATTATTTGCATTAATGCTAAAGAAAAGTTAAACCCTGTAGGACATAAAATAGTTACCAATAAAAAAATAGTATCCAATTTTGGGTTAAGCTCGCCTTTGTACATAAGTTTTCGTTTTATATTTGTATTGTTTATTTTGTGTACAATAAAGAATATATGAATAGTTACCTATTTATCACCGTTATAATAAGCTGCAAAACTTTTATGTTATAGTGCCCAGATATGGAGTTTAAAGAGTTGGAGACCCTACTCACTGACGGGCGTTACAATCTATTGAGTGTCCACCTACAAAACTTTTGTGTCCGTCTTCAGAACATTTATGTGAATGGAGTTAGTGCTCTGATGGATTGTGTTACTTCAACTATCGACAAGCTGATGATTGAATCTAATCCTTGTATTATGGCTAGGTACAGTGTATTAGGTAAAATCATTGTTTTTGTACTTATGCCTGCATGAGGTGAAATTGTGGTATTATTAGTTCATGTTGCAATGTTAATTTCAGGACTATACTTAAGAAGAATATTACTACATTTAGATAGATTAACTTTTGTACAAGTTGTATCATTGTACAAGTCATTTTGTCTATATTATCAGAGAGGCAGGCCTGGCTTGATGATGAGGTCATTAAGCAAAGAGGTAACATACTTATAAAATAATCCTTTATTTTACTAAAAATTAACCTCTATAATCAAGTTCTTTTATTTCAAACTTTGTTTCTTAAGAAATTAAATAACATGGAGCAGCAAGCCACATCATTATCACCAGTACCTGAGGAATCTAGACCATTGGAGTTATCAATGAGAATGAATTTAATTGACAGAGATAAGTAAGTGTAGTTCATAAACTGTGTTATATCATTTCTATTTAGAATTTTTACTTTCTAAAACAACTTTTAATCAAATATAAAACAATAATTGAAATATCATATTTATGGTTTCAGCAGTTTTGAAGAATGCCAATGGTCCAAAAAACAAGCAGAACTATTTACAGCACAACAAGCAAATTTGTTACAAATCAATGAAAAAAAAGCAATGCCACCCAGACAGTTACAGAAGACAATTATACAAATAATTAATGATATACCTGAATACCCTGATATTGTAAGTACCTATGGCTTTACCATTAAACTAATAGAGTGCCAACGAATGTAAGTAGGAGTAATGAAATTACCTCAAATAATGTTTCAAGACACCGTCATTCGTGCTGCTGACCTGCTTGCACCAAAATCTCGAAAAGCTAACTATTTTAGATTTTGGTCCATCAAAATAATTAACTGTCATGCCCTTGATGCTTCAATCTTTAGTAAATTGAATGTATGCTTTCAAGATTTTGTTATTCAAACATCCTAATTAGGTTTATGTACCTATTTTTTCAGCATTTCCTCAGCTTCCTTAACTGCATACGCACAAAGGAGTTCAGTGGTGCACAGGACTCTTTGTATAATTACTTTGATCGTACCATATTCAACTCATCAGGAAGCAATACAGGCAATGATAAGAACAAGAATTTCCGTTATGCAGCTCTAAACCGGGCGGCAATGCATACTCATTTTGGACACAGGTTAGAAACCTTGCATATTGCAACTAGATCAAAGTCAAAGTTTTATTTGCACATTAATATGGTTAGAAAAGTTCTTACAATGTAGTATAATGGTAGCTTAACATATTTAATCATAGTATAATGATGACATGCAATTTTTTGGTAAGTAGATTGGTATTTTTGGATCAACAAATATTATCTCTTGAATTGAGAATCTTTAGGAAAATCTACATTAGATTTTTAGGGTTCCGTACCCGAAGGGTCCAAACGGAGCCCTATTGCTATCACTCACGTGACTGTCTGTTCGTTGTCTGTCACACAATTTTGTTCCAAAGAATTTTTTAACTTCCCATTAACCTATGAATTTGAAATTTGGTGATAATGTTTATTATTACGTATATTTTACAAAAAAATACCAATTTATTGAAAAATCAGATTTTTCTTTATTGTGGAACCCTAAATGTGCTAAGTCCGACACGCACTTGGCCAGTTTTTTAGTTCTGTTTTGGATTCTATTCTGTGAAATGTATCGATCCGTCTCCCTTCAGGTCGGTGGCGATGGAGGCGGTACGCGAAGCTCTGGCGCGCGCGCAGGAGGCGGCGGACTACGCGTGCCTGGTGGGCGCCGCTACGTGGGGTGCGCTGGCGGGAGGGCGCGCGCGCCGTGCCGCACTGCTCACACGCGCTCCTCGAGACCCGGCGCCCGGAGCCCCGTCCGCGCCGCCCGCCGCACCGCCGCAGGCCGCGCCCTCGCATCCGCGCCACACGGCTGCGGCGGCGCAGCTGCTCGCTCAACACGCCGCTGTCAATGGCGCAAAGCCTGCGTATATATTTCAGGTAAGATACATCATAGGTTGGCTGGCTTATTCATAATGCCTGGGCATTATTAATCAAGTCAGTTAAACTTCCATATTTATCACATTGTCAGGTCATTATGAATATTGCTACGTAACGGTTGGGCAATACGATAATTATGGTCAATGAATTAGTCGTTATAGTAGTAATAGCTTAGGGCGCCACACCAACACGGATAGTTTAGTTTCGAAGGGGATGACGGCTCAGCTCCCATTATCTTATTACGTTAGGTTACCTATTTTAGATAGATCCTGCAGACAAAAATAGGTGCCGTCGACTTTGTTGCTTAAATAATAATAGTACTTGCCTACCATACTGATTCTATATTAAAATCAATGTCAAAATTAAAATAATTTAATAAAACACATCTTTTTATTATCCTGCCCAATAAGTGATGGGCATTATTCAGAAAGCCCGGTCAATTTAATTATTTCAATAGTTTTAATCAAATTGCCTTGTCATATTGGGTAATTTTCATTGGGCATTATGATTATTGCCGTCACTTGATCCATTTATAAAAAGGATTTATTTATTTATTTAAACTTTATGCACCAAGGTACAAGTTAAGAAAGTCATCGTTACGTATGAATCCGTCGCTTTTTAAAGTCATTTGAATTTGGTCGGATAATCAGCCTTTGTTTACATGTTTAGTTTTTTGTTTAAATCTACTTAATGCGAAACATTCCAAGCTGAATATTTTCACTATATATTTTTGACTTAACGCACTTATTTGTGGTTTACACCTACCTATTTTGGATTGAGTCGGTTTCTTGTATTTTGCCGTCAAAGTTATGACACCCTCGTTTTGACTTTTAGCAATATTATTCGATAACGCAAGCATGTATGCCTTTGAAACTTTTTGCAAATCTACTCGTGTTTTGTGTAACGGACTCCTCTGATAGAGCTCATTCGCCTCTGCGAATGAGCTCTATCAGAGGTGTACGTCATGTAGAGACTAGAGCTCACGGACCTCATGTCTCTACATGAGGTCCGTGAGCTCCGGCGCGCCCATGGGCCCTTATATCACGTGGCCTTCGCCAAATGACAAGAAATGAGTACCTGCCATTTCCGCACAAGAATTGACATAGCCATGATTATATTGTTGCTGGCCATTTTAAAACACTTTTAAACAATTACTATAAAAAATACCAATTATTAATTTAATAGATGAATTAAGAGCCAATTTTTTTATAAAAACCTGTCTGTCAGCACCAGAAAAATTGTCTTCTGTCTTCTTAACAAACGAAATATGAAAATTTGAATAATTATAACCTTGCTTTGACAAATTAAAAAAGGCTAAAGCAAAGCGTCTTGTAGCGATCACGCTACAGTAGGTAGGGTAATTAGGTAGGTAGGGTAGGGTGGAAGGCTAGGGTAGGGTAGGCATTTGACGGGAGCGAAGCCGCGGGTTTCAGCTAGTTCACACGGGATCTCATTGCTAAGAAGGAAAATTTGGTTCAAATAAATCTTACTAGATGGCGCGATATGCGAACGAAAAAAATCGTACTAATAACTATTAGTATATGTATAACTAATAGTGTATTGTTGTGTAATTTTATTTTTAGGAGAGTTGATTAAACAAGAACGTTTAATCAACTCTCCTAAAAATAAAATTATGGAATATTGGGCTCTTAATTCACATTTCAAATATTATTTGAACGGATTATTTAAAATTGATGCCAATAGATGGCGCATTTTTTAATTTCTGAGGCATTCTACTCGATTCTTAAAATTTGCATTGTAACACATTTTGGTGCAAAAAAACTGTAAAAACGTGCAAAAAAATACTATAATAATAATAATTCCAGGAGGTTCCTCTCCCTGGAGCCCTGACCGCCGGTAGCTTGGACCCTGTTCCCGGTACCGGTGGGCCTCTATTTTTTATATTTTTAAATGTTTTTGTTTTTAATTTATTTTATAAAAATATTTAAAAATGTAATTTATAAGAAATGTAATTAATAAAGGACATAATAATAAAAACTATGAAACAAACCTTCACTGTATTTAAAGAAAAAAAATTCACGAATCTAGTAAATCCTTTCACTTGCAAGTCGCTGCTAACACCATCTATCTATCACCGTGAAACAGAACCGAACGCGTTCGATGTACGTTAATCTAGACGAAAAAAGGCTAGTTACGTCGGCACGGTTTATTTATATGGGATGAGGCATCTGTATGCTAGGTGCTATAATTCATACTAATATTATAAATGCGGCAGTAACTTTGTTTTTTGTTACTTTTTGACACCTATTTGGATGAAATTTTGGTGTGGAGATAGTTAGAAGCCGTAGATCCTGGGAAGGACATAGGATAGTGTTTTTCCCGGTTGTGTGTCACTATCGAATGGTATAATAATACAGCATGTGTGTTTAGGGTTCCGTACCCAAAGGGTAAAAACGGGACCCTATTACTGAGACTCCGCGGTCCGTCTGTCTGTCTGTCTTTCCGTCCGTCTGTCAACAGGCTGTATCTCATGAACCGTGATAGCTAGACAGTTAAAATTTTCACCTATGATGTATTTCTGTTGCCGCTATAACAACAAATACTGAAAACAGAATAAAATAAATATTTAAGTGGGGCTCCCATACAACAAATGTGTTTTTTTACCGTAATGGTACGGAACCCTTCGTGCGCGAGTCCGATTTGCACTTGGCCGATTTTTTTTAAAATGAAAGGGTTCAATTATTGGCTAGAAAAAATGATTTCTCAAAAATACAATGATGCAGTTTTAGCTTTCGTCAGAATCGGCCTCGTGACTTCTTTGAGTGGTTTATATTCTTGCAAAACTGCAATAATATGCATTATTGTAATATTTGCAGGTTATCATGAGAGGCGACTCCATCAACTATCTGCACTCGATGACCGACCTCACGATGGCGGGGCTCGCGAACACGGCCGCGTTATGGGCGCTTTACGGGAAGACCGAGATGGCGTCCGTGGCCTGCCAACTTCTACTTGGTCTTAACACCAGTATGTGAACATCTTATTTTATTTTGAAATTATTTTGCTATTGGTATTGGGAATATCAATTGTAGACGCATCTATAACGCCATATGTTACTACAATAAACACGTTACCCTCCTTCGGCAGTCGGGTAAAAAGACCTGACGTCACATCCTACATCGCGCAATCAAAGCGGCCACCTGCGCGATTTGAACATATACCTGATAGCATCGGGCAGTTGCCCACTACCACTAGGCACAATACCCGTCTGGTCGAAGTTTCCTCCGTTGCAGAACTTTACACCCATTCTCTGCATATCTCTATACAACCTTGCAGAGCCGATCACCAGATGACTAAAGAAATTGTTAGAGGTTTGATTCATCAGAATTGGTTTTGGTTGATTTGTTGCAACTAAGCTGTGTTCGACGCAGAAAGATAAGGACTGAATATATGAGTGTTGTTTGGTTGGGTGGGGTGCTGTAACATGATTATGAATATTATGGGCGTACCCAGGATGGGGCAGCAGGTGCGCCCGTCCCAGCCTCGACCCTGACTTGAAGCAAATAGTTAGGTATAATCAGTAACAAAATTAATTACTAAAACGAAATTTTCGAGCTGAACAAAAGAAAAGATTTATTAAAAACGTGTACTGTCGTTCGCCCTTGTATCCTCATATCCTGCATTCACGTTTTATTGCATAAATCGTATAAAAGATCAGCAGAAAAACAAAACCTTCAAATGTCCGAAATGATGTCCGAGTTAGATTTATGATTTGATATTCTCTTAACCTTTTTTTTACGTATCGGGATGTGGAGAAAACCAAAAGGAGCCAGGTTTTGCCGCCCCGGGGCCCTGTCAGGCCCCCCACCCCTGAGCAAGTTCCTACGGCCATGATGAATAATATGTTCGGCAGAGTGCAACGTGGGCAGCGGCGCGGTGTGGCACGGCGGCGCAGCTCTGGCGCTGGGAGCCGCGGGCGCGGCGGCTTGCTGTGCGTGGCGCGGCGCGGGCGCGGCGGCGCATGCGCTCAGCTCGCAGCGCGCGGGCGTCCGCGCGTCTCGCTACCACGCTGAGCGGGCGCTCAACGCCGGTTTGTACTAGCTTAATAATAGGGAATGTACATGTCGTTTTTTTACTTGCTAAATGAAATACTTATTAACTACTAGCACTCGCGCCTTCGTTCGCGTGATCCGTATTTTATCCTACAGATGACTTTTTAGTTTCACCACCTTAAAGGTTGAATTGCCAAAACTCTTCAAAAATCTTTAATACAATAATAAAATTAAATCATCTTTTAGGAGTAATTTTGAAAAATGAAACCTTTTCTATTTACTTAAGTTAGTATTAATGCAAAGTTTCAAATATATAAGCTAAACAAATTTCCACATTTTCACCTCCTTATGGGTGGAATTTCCAAAAGCCAATAAATACATGAATTCTTTTTATCAACTGAAAGCGTAACTCTAAAATTTATTGTTTCCAATTATAAAACTGTAAAACTTTAAACCCCCTTTTTACTCCCTTACAAATAGAATTACCTTCCACACCGAAGAAATTTCACATAAAGTATCAACCCCTATTGTACGGTTAGCAACCGCACATTGTACTTTGGCCTAGTTTGAATACTGCAAAATTTGTTAATTTATAAAATGTAGTATCGGCACTTACGCAAGAACGTCAGTCTTCGGTTTGCATCGAGCTCGCGCAACATTCAACATTTTTATAACATTTTTCTATTATTTTATTATTACCTTATTTTAGTGCAATTTAGTATTAAATACCTTTTTTAACATTAACATTTATTTTATTAAACATTCAACATTAAGTGTAAAGGCTCCTGCCCTTACATTTTGGTCCTTCGAGCCGGATTTTGAGTAGAATCAGTGCCGTGGTACGTTTCACTCGCGGGAACATTTGAACATTAAACTTGAACATTAAACAGAACATTTAACAAAACATTAAAAACAGTGTGAACAGTGATATTGAGTGAGAGCAACACAGATCGGGGTGAAGTATAAGCAGCAAGCGTAAGCAGCGAATCCGGTGAGCACGTTCCATATTATTTACTTTTCTGGATTTTTGGATTTATTTGTGAGCGCTAACCACCGTTAGGCAACAATGTCGTCTTACGATGCTTTACTCAACTCGCAATCAACAAATCTTGATGCTATCAAACGAATTAATGAAAACTTTAAGAAAGATAGTTCTACACGTAAAACCACTCTTGAATATCATGATAACAGACTTCAAACGCTGGAGGAGTATTGGAGTGAGTTTAAGAAGAACGACATCCAATTAGCCTTGTTTGAAGGTAAGAAGTCTGGATCTTATTACGAGAATCGCATTTACGAACGTCTGGAACAAATATACGAAGAAACGAAGTGTATTATAATGAAGTCGAAACAAAACTTATTGGCTAAAATCGAAGACGAACAATTTGCTTCGTTTAGTCAGTTACAAAAACAAGAAGAAAGGTCATGTGCCCAAGAGAATGTTCCAGAACAACAGGAGAGCGATGAGAACGAGTTAGTCGTGGACCAACGGACTAAAGATATTATGAATGAGCAGCGGTCAAACATCAAGGCATTTGAGAGAACAGTACGGAACATGGACATTGAACATTTAAAAGAAAAGTGGCAACTAGAAGACTCATTAAAAAACAAAAACAACATTGGCATTAACAAAAAATCGTCAAAACGACAAATATTAAGCGACATATCAACAATTTTTGATCCTTTGGGGTTGCTATCCCCAATAACAATCAAGGCAAAAATTTTATTCCAACAAATCTGGAAGTACAAAATCGAATGGGATGATACTGTTCCGGATGAAATAGAAAAGGAATGGAGAACACTAAAAACTGAGTTAACAAACATGCAACCTTTCAAAATTAACCGATGGCTAGGATTAGAAGCAAACAAGGATTGGGAATTACACGCATTCTGTGACGCATCGGAAAAAGCGTTCTCGTGCGTAGTGTACAGCAAGGTTACAGAGGGAAAACAGCAACCAATTGCATTGGTTGCGGCAAAAACAAAGGTCGCTCCAATCCAAAAACAACAAACACTTCCCAGACTTGAGCTATGCGGTGCTCAGCTGTTAGCTCAACTGGTCAAGAAAATAAAACATTGCCTCGGTAAACCTAACATTAAAGTAACAGCATGGACGGACTCAATGATCGTGCTTGGCTGGCTGAAGGGCGATGTCTCGCGATGGAAGGCCTATGTCGGACACAGAGTTCAGGAGATAACATCAGTAGTGCCCGCAGGGAGTTGGAAGCACGTAAGATCGGAGCAAAACCCGGCTGACTGCGCGTCACGTGGACTACTACCTTCTCAGTTACACAAGTTTCCTCTGTGGTTTTATGGACCCGAATGGCTAAACAGTGAAGACATCCCTGAAACATATGACACGTTTAAGACACCAGAAATAGAAGTTAAAAGGGTGCATGCAGTTACGTCAAGAACTACTGAAAACATGAACGTTGTAACAGAACTCCTAATCAAGAACAGCTGTATTATGACTATAATACGCATCGTAGCTTGGGTGTCGCGTTTCATAACAAACACGTCACAAAACAATCGTCACAGGGAAGACGCAGCTATGAATCATACAAACATGAATGACCCGCCCGCGTCAAAACAATGTAAGCTAACACTCGCTGATATTCGATGCGCCACTAACATAATTATAAAACATGTACAGAATGAACATTACGGACAAGAAATCCAAGATTTAAAAACAAAAGGAAGGGTAAGCAATAATAGAGGACTTCAGAAACTTTGCCCTTACCTAGATGAAAATAACATTTTACGCGTCGGAGGGAGATTACAGAATTCAAACTTACCTGAAGAAACAAAACACCCTGTTATCATCCCAAAAAACAGCAAGCTGGCACATCTTCTGATTGCCCGTGCGCATGTTATAACACTACACGGTGGAGCGAGACTAACTATGGCTACATTGAGACAAAAATATTGGATAACAGGAGGAAATAACACGGTGAAAAAATGCCTGCAAGACTGTGTAAAATGTTGTCGCTTCAAACCATCGAAGCAATACCAATTAATGGCTGACCTACCCAGTGAGAGGATAACGCAATCACCACCATTCTATCACACAGGGGTCGACTTCACAGGTTTTGTTAGTGTTAAACTAAACAAGGGTCGAGGCGTCAGAACGAGTAAAGGTTATGTCGTTGTATTCGTATGCATGGCAACAAAGGCAGTGCATTTGGAACTTGCATCAGATCTAACGTCACAAACATTTATACTAGCCCTCAACCGCATGATTGGGCGACGAGGCTGTCCGAAACATATTTACTCCGACAACGGAACTAACTTTGTTGGAGCCGAAAGGGAGTTAGCCAAACAACTACACATCTCACAAACATTTAACAACGACATTTTATCGAAAAGGAACACCGAGATGGGGATAGAGTGGCATTTCAACGCCCCAAGCTGGCCTACTGCGGGCGGACTTTGGGAGGCTGCAGTTAAGTCTATGAAATATCACTTAAAGCGTGTCCTAGGAGAGCAAAAGTTGACATACGAAGAGTTTTTAACACTGCTTACTCAAATCGAAGCCTGTATGAACTCTAGACCACTTTGCCCTTTAACGGAGGACGTGGACGATATTGATTATCTTACTCCAGCACATTTTTTAATTGGCCGACCAATAACATTCTTACCTGCGGAAAATTTCGAAAAGCAAAACATCAACATTCGACATAGGTGGCAGTTATTAAACAAAATGAAACAAGGGTTTTGGACCAGGTGGTCGTCAGAATACCTGCAACAACTTCAAGTTCGTAGTAAATGGCTGAACAAAACAAATAATTTATCAATAGGGGATATTGTCTTGATCAAAGAAGACAACCTCCCTCCTGCGAAATGGGCACTTGGGCGAATACAGGAAGTTCACCCGGGAAGAGACAATCTAGTCAGAGTAGTGACAATGAAAACTAAAACAGGGCTGCTAACAAGACCAATAACAAAATTAGTCAAACTCCCAATACCTGAATCGCACATACAAATACCTGACACTACCACCAATGACAAAACCTGCACAGAAAACCAAAAATCTACAAAAAATAACTCCAACAGGAAACAACGATTTAAATCAAGGAATATAAGTTCCAGCCTGCTATGTATACTCGTAACATTACTAACACTATTTAAGCCCACATATCAAAGCAACGACGCCATAAATATCACACCGTTTGAACCAAATAGAGCAGTGTACTTTGACAAAATCGGCAATTTGCAAAGCGTACACGATGACTGGAAGATTGTTACCTACTATAATATGACATCTTACTGGCAAGGCATGGAAAACATACATAGAGTTGTAAAACACCTGGGAGAAAGGTGTGAGCAATTTGCATACCAAACGATGTGCAAAACCATTATGACTGAATTCGATCAGGAACTCAACGAACTAGATCATAACAATTACATGTTGGCAACACATCATGGTCAGACAAAGGGACGCGTTACCCGAGGTCTAGTCAATGGAATAGGCTACCTTGCAAACAGCCTATTCGGCGTGCTAGATGAAAGGTTCGCGATACAATATAAAAAGGACATAGAAACATTACAAAATAACAGAGACCATTTATTGAACCTGATCAAAGGTCAAACATCAATCATTGAGGCACATAATAACATTTTAAAGAGAAATGAAGAGACGATGAACACTCAATTCAATCTCTTAAACCAACATCTTAACGCTACCGAGAACTATTTACAGAAATTGGGTAATGTTGTTGAGCAAGAGGAAGCTTTGAACTACTTCAACACAATGGCTCTGACTAGTTCAACAATTCTGTCTAAACTGCGCCACATCCAACACACGCTTTTAGACACAGCTATTAACATTCACCATGGTCATGTAGATACCAGACTTTTACCGCAGAACCAGCTCTTTCAGGAGCTCAACATTATCTCTGGACAATTGCCACAACAATTATCGTTACCTGTTGACAACATACAAAACCAATTAGCTGACATATACAAACTACTAGAGGTGAAATCCAGACTATTCGATAAATATTTTATCATCGAAATTACATTACCATTGTGGCGTTTTATGTCGCAACACCGTTTTTATATTTTGGGTGGCAACACTAATGTTTCCGGCGCAAGACGAGAGTCTGCCGCCATATAAAAAGAGAGACTGCTCCTACCATTAGAGCCCACACGATCTCTGTGTATCATTTACGTTAACTGCTGTTCATTGTGAATATTAACCATTTATCGCATATCCACGAGTTTCATTTACGTGTGTACCTCCAAATTGGTGACCCCGACGTGATCGTGACGTAAATAAGTATAGCGAGGTAACTACATTAGTGAACGTGGAACCAGATTTCAGCAGTGAGCCTCGCTGAGATTTTCAGCCTACCTAATCCGACGACGCCGCAACCGCAACGTTCCCAGGCTGGTTTTACTACTAACCGCCGGGAAATTCACCAAACGAGAAGTTGCCGAGTAGATACCTACCGACCTAACGAGCAGCACATGGCACGTTATGCGCGCCTTTCCGTAAATCAGAAGGCATACCAACGGATTGCAGCGAGTTTGTGTTTATTTGTGCATCATTTACAAGCAGTTTCCATCATCCCACGCATCATTTTTGTGTTTCGTGAGTTTTTTAATGCTCCGAGGCCATCAACCCGGAAACGGAACTCAATCAAGACTTGCGAAGTAGCGACGAGTTTTGCGACGCCATACGCTACCTATCGGGGAGTAGCGGTACTTCCCTGTTAGTGATCGAATGAATGATTGAACGATTGAACTGACATCGAACCGATACGTCACTGTCATCGCAACGCGGGATCTTAAAGACTTGAAATCCGATTAACTTTCCGAAACAATCAGTGCTTGCATGTGCATCTTACTAAAGAACTAACTTTTGGTGTACTTGGTGGCTTCGATTGTAAATAACATAATCTTAATCAAATCTAGGTCATTATTATCTTTATTTGTTAAACTTGTTCATGTTTGTTTACATATTTTTGGTGCTGGTTTTTCGTTTGTGGTTTAAAAGTTAGCACTGGCTTAGGCTTGTATTGAGTTGCTAAGGGTATGTACTAGGTATTGTACTTTATTTCAACAAACTGTTGCTGGGACTCCTTATTTGTTTGTGAATTATATTTTATGCTTGTAATAGTTTTAAGCAACCTGACTGAGTGGTAACTGTTACTTAAACATATACTTCGTTTTAAAATATATACATTTTTATACACACTTTTGCCATGGAGAGCCAACAAATCGAAGAGAGACTCAATCAAATTCTGGCTAATAATGAAAGATTGATGCAACAAAATGCCGACTTGCAGACACAATTAAATGCTCATAGTGTACAAAATCCAGCAGCATATGCAGTCCGTCCTAAACTGCCTCCTTTTTGGCACGAGCATCCTGCTGGATGGTTTGCTCACTTAGAATCACAGTTTGTTTTATGCAATATTTCGGTGGATGAAACAAAATACAATTATGTAATCTCACAATTTGATTCCAGGATCTCTCATGAAGTTGAGGATCTTGTCACTAACCCTCCTCCAAAAGGTGGCCGGTATGAATGGATTAAGGAAGAAGTTATTAAGCGTTTTTCCACTTCTGAGTCACAAAAGGTCAGACAACTATTGTCAGGTGAGGAGCTTGGTGACCGAAAACCTACCCAGTTTCTCCGTCATCTGAAGTCTCTAGCTGGTAAGTCTTTCAAAGATAATACTATAATCAGAGAACTATGGCTACAACGTCTGCCTAAACACATACAGGCAATTTTGACCGCCCAAGGTGATCTCACCTTGGACAAGGTTGCCGAACTTGCTGACAAAATTTTAGAGGTCAACTCTGTCTCTGTCCACGCCATTTCTCCCATTCCAGCTAGTGCCCCTGACCTTGTTGCCCTTACTGTACAAGTTCAAGAACTTACACGTCAGGTGGCCAGTTTAACCACAAGGCAGTCCAACTCTAGACAACAGTCTAGTTCTAGGTCTCAACAACCTAGATCCAGATCTGCATCCCAGGTGGCCCGACAGCCTTTCTGCTGGTACCACCATAAATTTGGTGCCAAGGCAAGTAAATGTACCAAACCGTGCTCTTGGTCGGGAAACCAACAGAACAATCCGTAGCAGCGGCGACCGATTGTTTCAATAGTAGCCGCTTATTTGTTGTAGACAAAGACACCAAGTTCCGATTTTTGATGGACACTGGATCTGACATTTGTTGTTTTCCTAAAAAAATGTTAGGAAGCAAAATAGCAGATTCAAATTACAATTTATGTGCAGCAAATGGCAGTTCCATAAAAACTTATGGCTGTCATACCTTCACACTCAATCTTGGTCTCCGTCGCTCCTTCAAATGGAACTTTGTCATAGCTGATGTTGATACTGCTATCATTGGTGCTGATTTCATGGCTTTCTACAACCTACTTCCCGACTGCAGAAACAAATTAATACGCTGCGGAGTTACTGGTCTCACCGCTCCAGCCTCCGTAGCCAAATTTAACCAGCTCAGCATAAAAACTGTAAAAATTGAAGAATCAGAATTTCACAAAATTTTATCTGAATTTCCAGCGATCACGAGGCCCCCTGGCATCCATCGCGAGATGAAACACAACACGGTGCATTACATCAAGACGACGGACGGCCCAACTGTGGTGTCTCGGCCGCGCCGCCTCGCTCCGGATAAACTCCGCGCAGCACAGAAGGAGTTTGCGGATATGGTGCAAACTGGCACCGCTCGCCCTTCCAAGAGTCCGTGGTCCTCGCCACTGCATCTAGCCCCGAAGAAAGACTCTTCATGGCGCCCTTGCGGTGACTACAGAGCACTGAATGCTCGGACTATACCGGATAGGTATCCCGTACGCCATATAGGGGATTTTGGTCATGCACTCGCTGGCTCCACCATCTTTAGCACTATTGATTTAGTTAAGGCATATCAACAAATCCCAGTGGAGCCAGCTGATGTTTGCAAAACTGCCATTACAACACCATTTGGTTTGTATGAATTTCCCTATATGACGTTTGGTCTTAGAAATGCTGGGCAAACATTCCAGCGTTTCATTGATGAAATTGTCTGGGGTTTGGATTTTTGTTTCCCATATGTCGATGACATTTTAATATTCAGCAGGGACCCCACGGAGCATTGTAACCACTTACGCACGCTCTTTGAACGATTGGCTAACTACGGTGTAGTAGTTAATCCAACAAAGTGTGTGCTAGGTACATCTGAGGTTATTTTCCTTGGATATAAAGTCTCCAGCGAAGGCATTAGCCCACCGGAAGCAAAAGTCCAAGCTTTGAAAGATTTCCCCCTTCCTAAAACTGCCCAAGGTCTCCGCAGGTTTTTGGGCATGATAAATTACTACAGACAATTTCTGCCCAATGCCGCTGAGAATCAAGCCCCGCTCATTGATTTCCTTACAGCTACGAAGCTTAAGGGAGCCAAACCTATGCCCTGGACTCTTGAACTGGAGCACGCCTTCACCGCTTGCAAGGACAGCCTCTCTCAGGTCACCAGGTTAGCACATCCTGTACCTAACGCCCCATTGGCGTTGTACACAGATGCTTCTGGCACACAGGTGGGCGCGTGCTTACAGCAGCAAAATGAACAAGGCTGGCAACCACTTGCTTTCTTCAGCAAGAAGCTTACGGCGAGTCAGTCAGTGTGGCCAGCATATTATAGGGAACTGTTGGCAGTATATTCGGCGGTGCAACATTTCCGGCATATATTAGAGGCGCAACACGCCACAATATATACGGATCATAAACCTCTGTTGTATGCATTCAAGCAACGCAGAGAAAAGCTGCCACCCAGCCAACTTAACCAACTCACCTTTATCTCCCAATTTACTACCGACATTCGGCATGTAAAGGGAGACGACAACGTCGTCGCCGACACGATGTCGCGCATCGAAGCCGTCTCGCTCGAGTGCGATTATGCCGCGTTGGCTCGAGCACAAGACGCCGACAATGAGTTAAAAACCTTAACTGACTCGTCTCTCAATATGCAACTCACCTTAATTCCAGGCACGGACATCACTGTCCAGTGTGACGTCTCAACAGGCAAACCGCGCCCCTACTTGCCAGCAGAGCTGCGTCGCGCCGTGTTCTCGCGTCTGCACGCACTCAGCCACCCCGGTGCTCGCGCCAGCGCGCGCCTCGTGGCACAGCGTTACGTGTGGCCCGGAGTGGCGCGCGACTGTCGCGCTTGGGCAAAGGAATGCGTCCACTGTCAGCGCGCCAAGGTGACGCGCCATGTGTCCGCGCCACTCGGAAATTTTGCCACTCCATCATCTAGGTTTCGCCATGTCCACTTGGATATAATCGGCCCTCTGCCAACATCGAGAGGCTACTCATATTGCCTGACAGCGATCGACCGTTTCTCTCGTTGGCCTGAGGCTTGGCCGATGGTTTCGATAACCGCCGAGGAGGTAGCTGATCGGTTCGTTGAGGGTTGGATTGCACGCTTCGGCGTTCCTACCACAGTCACGACTGACCAAGGCCGTCAATTCGAGTCGGACCTTTTCAAACGGCTCATGAACGTTGGTGCGACCGAGCGAAGGCGAACCACTAGCTACCATCCTCAAGCTAACGGCATGATCGAGCGTTTTCATCGACAACTGAAAGCTGCTCTCATGTGCCACAACGACACCTGGCACCGAGCCTTACCGATCGTGCTCCTCGGCATTCGATCCGCTTTGAAAGAGGATCTCGAGTGTTCGGCTGCCGATCTTGTTTACGGGGAGCCGCTTCGCCTACCAGGAGAGTTCCTGATAGCCGAAACCCCCCATCACACTGACAATGTCAACGATTTCGTGACTGTTCTACGCACGAAAATGGCTAATTTGCGTCCAATTCAAGCGTCGAGACACATGCGACCGACGTCGTTCATTTTCAAGGACCTTCAGGATGCCACCCATGTTTTCCTGCGAGACGATACTGTTCGCCGTGCGCTGCAGCCGCCCTACACTGGACCCTATAAGGTAATGTCACGGACCGACAAGTTAATCGACATTGACATTGCAGGTAAACGCGTGACTGTCAGTATCGACCGCGTGAAGCCTGCATACATCGCAGCTGACTTAGCGAGCGACCTCTCCCGGGTAACCGCTCCTCAACAGATCGCAGCGCCTGCGCCTGCCGTGCAAGTGCCTTCCGCGCCCTCTGCGTCAGCACAGCCGACTGCGCCCCCTATTATACAACAACCACTTACCACCCGGTCAGGTCGCACTGTTAGATTTAAGGATAGGTTAGATCTTTAGCTTAAGTTTATTTTTTTTTTATGTACTTTTTTTGCTGCCTACTTTGTGTTATCTAACTCGTGTGTATTTGTATATTTTTCTTTTTGAATTGTAAATAACTTGTTATTTTCTCCGTAGGGGGGTGGTTGTGGCGTTTTATGTCGCAACACCGTTTTTATATTTTGGGTGGCAACACTAATGTTTCCGGCGCAAGACGAGAGTCTGCCGCCATATAAAAAGAGAGACTGCTCCTACCATTAGAGCCCACACGATCTCTGTGTATCATTTACGTTAACTGCTGTTCATTGTGAATATTAACCATTTATCGCATATCCACGAGTTTCATTTACGTGTGTACCTCCAAACCATTAACAGGCGACACACCATTCACAATCTATAAAACAGTTCCTATTCCGATGATAAAAAACAACAAACATTCACTCACAATGAAAACAAATTCAGAATATGTTGCAGTGAATATAAGAAAAGAAACATATATGCAGCTCACAGACAGTGACCTGGAACATTGTATAAAAATTGAACCAAGTACGTATGTATGTTCACTAAACAAACCAACACGTAACATGAGAAATCATCAAATTCCATGCGAAATCGGCGCAATAACAAACATTACATTATCAAAATGTATCTATACATCCGAATCCTGCAACAACAAATGGACACCATTACGAAATCCCAACACCTGGCTCTATGTCTGCTGCACGGATTGCCAACTGCAAATAATCTGTGAAGGTCGTATGACCACCAAGGCAATACATTTAACGGGCATTTTGGAAGCCAAGGAAGGGTGTATAATTAGAAACAACGAAGAAACATATCACACACAAGTTAACTACGCAAACAAAATCTATGTCAACCCGGAAATACCACTAATTGATCTGGAAGACATCAACAATTTAACATCTGTCCAGCCACTTGATTTATCAACTAGACAACAGAACACACAATTTGTAAGAAACGATTATGAAACACTTCATAATTCGTTGAAAGAATTAGAAGATCAAACAAAACAGGCTGAAATGTCGCAACACGATGTGCATCAATACATCGTATCATACTCTACGATGGGACTTCTGATCTTGGCAATAGTCGTCGCGGGAGGAGCCTACGTGTACTGCAAACGCTGCGGCAAGGTCGCCGTCAGCGCCGCCGGCGCGTCCGCCAGATTACCGCCACGGAAGCCACCAAGAGCTGAAGCATCCACTGAAAACATAGAACTTAGCTACGCGAGACCTCATTCTTTTAACATTTAACTTTAATAATTTTTTATTCACATTGTTTTAATTTAATAATTTTTTATTTGCATTAGGAAAATATTCTGTAATAGTTTATCTTAATTATTACCTTTTGCCTTTTGCGTTTGCCCCGCCAAGATGTACGGTTAGCAACCGCACATTGTACTTTGGCCTAGTTTGAATACTGCAAAATTTGTTAATTTATAAAATGTAGTATCGGCACTTACGCAAGAACGTCAGTCTTCGGTTTGCATCGAGCTCGCGCAACATTCAACATTTTTATAACATTTTTCTATTATTTTATTATTACCTTATTTTAGTGCAATTTAGTATTAAATACCTTTTTTAACATTAACATTTATTTTATTAAACATTCAACATTAAGTGTAAAGGCTCCTGCCCTTACACCTATTTTATCCTTTTAGGGGTAGAATTGCCAAAATCCAATAAATTTATGAATTCTTTTTATCAACCAAGAACTTTAATTTAAATTTCATGGGTCCAATTTACAAACTGTAAAATTTTTAATACAAACTTTCAACCCTTTTTTTTACCCCTTCAGGGGTAGAATTGCCAAAAACCAATGTATACATAAATTCTTTTTATCAACCAACAGCGTAAATCTAAAATTTCACGTGTTACACTTACAAACTGTAGGAATTCCATACAAACTTTCAACCCTCCTTTTACTCCTTAGGGGTGGACTTTCCAAAAATCCTTTCTAAGTGCGCACTAACGTCACTTGAGGAACCTCCCTGCCAAATTTCATCTTTGTACGTCAAGTGGTTTTCGATATTTCGTGATAGGTGATTGAGTGACCTTTCGCTTTTTAACCGACTTTAAAAAAGGAGGAGGTTCTCAATCCGTCGGAAACTTAAATCAAACTGTAAAAATTTCATACAAACTTTCAACCCTTTTTTTACCATTTTAGGGGTAGAATTGCCAAAAACCAATATATACATAAATTCTTTTTAGCAACCAACACCGTAAATCTAAAATTTCACGTGTCACACTTACAAACTGTAGGAATTCCATACAAACTTTCAACCCTCCTTTTACCCCCTTAGGGGTGGAATTTCCAAAAATCCTTTCATAGTGCGCACTTACGTCACTTGAGGAACCTCCCTGCCAAATTTCATCTTTGTACGTCAAGCGGTTTTCGATATTTCGTTATAGGTGAGTGAGTGACCTTTCGCTTTTTAACCGACTTCAAAAAAAGGAGGAGGTTCTCAATTCGGCGGTAACTTTTTTTTATGTCTTTTCCTCTATTACTCAAAGACGCCTAGACCGATTTGGAAAAATCTTCTTTTGATTGAAAGGATATACTTCCTAGTTGGTCCCATGAGTCCCATAGTCATGATCTGATGATGGAATCTTGGCGAAATCGAGGCAACTCCTCAAATATTATAGGCATACATACAGCGATTTTGGTATTTTCATCAACAATGCAATCATTTGCACTCAGAAAGTATCATTTGATGAAATAGAACTGCAGCCGTATTGCGTAATCGACCAATCACATGCGAGATGAATGACGCGATGTGGATTTCCGTTTTGTGTGATTGGCGGATTTGGTCGGTTGGATAGAGTTTGAACTCTTTGCGTACTTACGCAATACGGCAGCTGGTGAAGAAGACCACAGATGGCCAATGGAACTCCTTAATATAGTCCGAATAGATAAAGAACTATGAAGAAGCAAATACTTATAAATAAATAGTACTGATGAAAATGGTACCATCGAACTGATCTGATGATGAAGCCGGTAGATAGGCACTGGAACTCCGAAATAAATGACTTTGGCTATATATGATTTTTATGACAATTGGAGGTACCTATCAAAACTAAAAAGACAGAAATAATATTTTTTTAACAAAAAAACAAACCGACTTCCAAAAAAAAAATACTGCAAAGTGGAAAATTACTTTCTTTGCCGAAGTCGGTGTCGAAACACGTAAAAAAATAGGTAGCAAAGACACCAACTTCGGAAAAGAAAGTTATTTTTCACTTGCTGTGTTTTTTTTTGGAAGTTTTTTTTTTTTTGCTAAAAAGTTTTATGTATATAGATTGTAAACATATTAATAAGCTTTTTTTAATATTCATCAGCGACGACGTTATAAAGCCTCAAAGTTGAGAATTAGAAAGAGAAGTTCGAAGTGCCATCTGACGATACCATAGAAATGCCATAGAAAACGCCGTTTTCGTAGAGGGAGGGACAGATATATATCTTACAATTTTCAATTCTCGTTCGTTTTTCATTTAATTTTGATTCTGTTTTCACTATTAGTATTCTATTTATGTATTTTTTGGATAAACTGGTTTTTTTTTTTCATGTTTATTTCCTAATTGACTCGATTGTAAAATGATGCTTTTTCAAGGTCGCACATAATGTCGTCCTAGTAGAAAACGATCGTCGCGAGATTAAGTATGACAAAACATAACGCGTAGTCACGCCGACAGAGGGCGCTTTCTGGATTTACATACAAATGAACGCGACGCGTATTCGTGCGATGATCGCTTTTTATTAGGACAGAACCTAAGGGTATTTATGGGATAGCGATAGACAGACACTTTTAAACTGTTAGTAAAAGATCTCTCCGATGTAGTCGGAGTTCGGTAATAATAACTTTTTAAAGAAATCTTCTTGTCAGTCATTGTTTGGGGTCTAAAAAGTTTGCATAAGCGAAATAAATAGAGGAACTATATGTCTGTTTTGCTCTAGTTTACTATTACTTCTGGATCGATTTCAAATAATAAAATAGTTTCGTCAGAAGAGGTGTCTAAAAAAGCAAAAAAAAAAAGAGTGAAGACCAACCTATTCAATTAATAATAATCTATACTAATATTATAAATAGGTAAAGTTTGTGAGGTTGTAGGGGTTAATCTCTGGATCTTCTGAACCGATTTAGATTAAATTTGGCATGCAAATAGTTTTAGACCCTGGGGAGAACATAGGATAGTTTTTATTTCCTTGGGATTTAAAAAACAATTTTTACGCGGGCGAAACCACGTGCAGAAGCTAGTACGTTATAAACATGTTTCACCATTATCATATAAGAAATGTCTTTTCTATTACTAACTATATCTACGTCATTTATATTATATAACACCGTTTTTAGGTAAATGGGAGGAAGCAGATCAGAGTATCAGACAGTTGGCGTCCTCAGACAGATGGGAGAGTCAACTACTAAAAGCCGAAATGTATTACCTGAAGGGCGACGCTACTGAAGCGCTGGAGTCCCTTTATGACATCTTGGACTACTGCAAGACCGAGGATGACAGCCTACACTTTATATCTCTGAGAGTGAAAGCCATGATATCGATATCACAAGTCCAGCACTCATTTAGTAATATTCAATCTACAAATATAATGTTGCTGAATGAAGCCTTGTGGTTAGCAAAGGGATACCATTTGCATCATTTAGCTGCCACTGCTGAAATGCATTTAGCTAACGTTCAACTGAGCATGGGATGTGCGAAGAACGCCTTATCTCTTGCCAGGAAAGCATTACCTACTATAATGTCAGATGGCAGCGCGTACGACATGGCACGAGGTAAAGTTTATCTGTACCTATCTACAAACAATGTTTATTTTAGTGTGTAGGTTAATTTTCTTAGGATTCCATTTAATTTCAGCTGTGTTGCTGTACACCAAGTGCCGGATCGCGACTGCGGCACCGTGTGGGGAAGCTCGTTTGCAAGTACTGCAGTCGTGTTGTGAAGGGTTGGAATTTGTCAAAAAGAACTTCGCCAAAGTTGGGGCTCATGTTCGGTTATTACAAACTTGGTATTTACAAGTAAGCAAATATTTTGTCTTAAATTATAGCTCTACTAATCGAGCGTGTGCCCGTAATTACTAAAACAATAAAAAAAATCATTGGATCTCGCGTGGATCCACGTTTTAAATACTCGAAACGTTAATCTAAATATTTAAAAAAGCAAAGGTTGTTATGTCTATAGAAAAAAAAAATTGTTTTTTGTTTTAAGATTTTGGAAGTTTGCATTTTGAATCGCTTGCGACGACATTGGATGTGCGGTTGTCGGCGCTAATGTTACTGGATCGCATTTAAGAAGGTTGTTATTATAAAAAGTTTGATTAAATTTTTACTGATGTTTTCAGGCCCAATTATACCACGACATCGGTAATAACGCTTCGAGGAACCAATGCGCTTGGATGTACAGACAGTTGGAATTACAACATTCCGTTGAACCATCAAATATGCTGCTTGTAATGTATTAAAATTTTGTTTAACAATGTTGGTGTTTATTTTATCCACTAGAATCGAAAAATCGTTTTGGGTAAATATTTGGTCCAATGAAATCATACATACATACAGTAGCCGGCACGTAAATTGGCAAGAGCCGATAGCAGAAGTCGTTTTTTAGGTATCTTTGGTCATAAACCGGGACGCAGGGAACGAGGTAGCAGCGTTCCGAGCGCGCCATTCGTTGGCTTGGCAGTCGACCCACGGATCCACTGACAAACCGCGTCTAAACTTGCACTAAAATTCTACCCTTTGTTTTTGTTGAATTTTTACATTTAATTTTAATGCCACGGATAAATACTGGGAAAACGTTAATTTTAATTTAAAGCCATGGGTTTCATATTCTTTATTGTACACAAAACAAATACAGTAGGTAGGTTTTAAGAAATTGACTCACACATTGTTGTTGAATTAGTTATTTTACCTATGTTTGCAATATTTGTAAGTGTGTGAGAACCATGTTCCTATTTATCAACAACAACAATACATTTTTATTTAGCAAAAAATTAAGTACGTAGTTTCATGTTACATTACTATAATATTATGGCATATTTCTGCTCAATCTTGTGAATATTGGCCCCGAAGTTAGGAAAATCCTGTGTTACAGGGGCCAACCATTCGACTGTTACGGTTATTTTAATAACTTTGTCAGCAAAAACGTGTAACAGTAGCAATAATATGTGGGTAAGCGCGTGAGTTAAGGAACCCCAATCCCCCAATATTAGCTTCATCAGCCAATAATTATATTATATTAGAATAACAGCTATATGTCAGCATATAATATCTAGGACATGCGTCATTAGCAGAGATGATTGGTTAGCAATAAGATTAGTATATAAGATCAACATTTTGTAGAATTAAGTAATTACTGTCTTGCTGTAACTGGGATCAAATAAAGTTTATTTTTAAACTCTTCCGTTGTCGCTTACTTAATTGGCGCAGCCGGTAGGATCTCTGTAGTCAGTCTGTCACGTATCCACATCTACGGGAAGCAGCCGACGTCCGTTTCAACGGTTCAGCAGAGATCACCGAACAAACAAATACATTAAGAAGCCACATCAAGCCAGGAGAGGACCAGGAGCCAAGCAGTAATTCAGGGATCATGAAGATAGCTGCGGAATTGTGAGTAAATCTTTTCACCTTCCTCTCAGCTCTTCCATTTGCATCCCAACCTTGTATTAATCTATGTTGTGTGTATTATTAGGGATTGGACAACGCCGTAATAATATTTTATAGATTGTTAGTTGTAGTAAATAGTTAGGGATAATTTATTAATTTTTGTGCTTACTTTTTGTGAAGCTTCGTTATTTCACTTCATAATGGAAGGTATAAACCGTGTTCCGCAAGAGATGGTAAACATAATTCCAGTATTTAATGGCGATGTTAGAGCGTTACCCTTATTTATTAAAAAATGTGAATACATTTTAACAACATTCCAAGGGAGCGTTGTACAAAACAATTATTTATTTCATGTAGTAACAAGTAGATTAACAGGCGAAGCAGCTAGTTTGGTAGGCGAAAGGGACTCTATAAATACGTGGGATGAGCTAAAAATGCTGTTAAATCAACACTTTGGCGACCCACGTACTGAAGATTGTCTAGCAATGGAGTTAGAATCCTGTAAAATTAACAAAGGTGAAAGTTACTTAGATTTGTGTCATAGGATACAGCATATGAGAAGCATTTTATTTTCCAAAATATCAGAGACTATTGCTGATGACTCTTTACGGAAGGCTAAGCAGATAATCTACAGTAATAGGGCGATGAATGTTTTTCTATTCAATTTACCGCCATTCCTAGTTAGGTTAGTTCGTTTACGCGACGTTTCGACATTGGAAGACGCGTTGAAAATTGTTTTAGAAGAACAGAACTTTCAATCAGTCTATAATTCTAAAACAAACGATCACCGCAATTATAATAGATCTAATAAAAATATTTTTTCCGATTTCAATAGTGCGAAGTATAATTCGCAGAGCCTATCCAGTGCAGTTGCACCGAATAACGCCACGAGTAGTTCAATTACGATGAACAATTCGCAGCAGTTTAGGAATTATAGGCAACATTATAATCAAAATAATTTCAATCGGACAAATAATAATGATCATAACAATAGGACAAGTAGGTCACAGTTTCCGATGGCGCAACAAAGCCAACAGTCCACGGCATATGCACCGCGAACGTCACCTTTTGCAGCGCAAGCACCTCCGCCGGGTTCAAAGTCGAACACTGACGTTACTATGCACATTACAAGTTCACGCCGTGTTAATTACACTAATAATCATAGCTATAACGAACCAAGTTTTGACAACTCAAATAATGAGTTCCAGGAAATTCCTGAAGATCCCAGACAGGGAAATTTTTGTATAACCGCCTCTACCCTAGAGAGCGAATAAAAATTAATTGCAATAAACGTCTTAACTTACCACACATAGTTGTACCAGAATTAAATGCAGTGTTTATGATAGATACAGGCAGTGTTAGGTCTTTCATAAGCCCACACATTGCAAACAAGTACTTTAGGGATCGGTTGCAATATGAACCCTTCGAAGTTGTTAGTACTCACGCATCGAGTGTTCATAGCGAAACGGCATTTATTCCTTTACCAGCTACGTTTTGCAGTAAGGAATTTCATAAATTTTATGTTTACAGTGTTGACGATAGGTATGATGGGTTAATAGGTAGTAACCTACTTAAACAGTTACAGGCAAAAATAAACATGGAAAGTCAAGTTTTGCATTTAAAAAATGCGAATATTCCAATAATATACGCACCACCTATGAGAGAGGTATATCAATTGCCATCTCGTAGTGAATTAAGAGTTAGATTGCCAGTCAACTTACTAGACGGGGAAGCTATACTACAATTTAAACAATTTTCGGAAGGGATTCGAATGCCCACCGCATTAGTTAAGTGTATTAAAGGTTACGCATCAACCGTTATTCAGAATTATACGGATGAAACCAGAACCTTAGTGGTAACAGGACCTTTTACGGTCGAACCTTACAGGCAGAACCCATCTGTTCACATTAATTTTACAGAAAATAACATAGAAATAGATAGGATGCTAACAGATAATTTAAAAAAATTACAGTTAGACCACATGAATTCTGAGGAACGTAAAACCATCGAAGGGCTATGTAATGAGTATAAGGACATATTTTATTGCCCAACATAAATGATTTATTTGATATGCTAGGCAATAGTACCTATTTTACTACCTTAGATTTAGCTAGTGGATACCATCAAATCGAGGTCCAGAAAGAAGATAGGGCGAAAACAGCTTTCAGTACACCTTCAGGACATTATGAATTTAACAGGATGCCGTTTGGGTTAAAAACAGCACCTGCAACATTTCAGAGGGCTATGGATAACGTTCTAAGAGGTCTCCAGGGCTTACATTGCCTGGTATACCTTGATGACGTCATATTTTTTTTCTAAATCGCTGACTCAGCATGTAGAGAAACTTAGAGCAGTTTTTGATCGTTTTCGGGCGACAAATTTAAAAATACAACTCGACAAATCACATTTTCTTAGAAAGGAAGTTCCTTACTTAGGGCACACTATTACAAGTGAAGGATTGAAGCCAAATAATGATAAAATTGATGCAATCTTAAGATATCCTATTCCAGAAACAGTTACACAAATAAAAAGCTTTTTAGGACTCATTGGTTATTATAGGAAATTCATCAAAGATTTTGCAAAAATAACTAGACCTTTAACAGCTTGTTTAAAGAAAGGTCGTAAAATAATTATTAATGAGGAGTATAGGGAATGTTTTGAAACATGTAAAAAACTTTTAACAAACGCACCTTTATTACAGTATCCCGATTTTAGTAAAAGTTTTATTTTAACTACCGACGCATCGAATTTTGCAATTGGGGCTGTATTGTCACAAGGATCAATAGGCTCAGACAAGCCAGTACATATGCTAGCAGGACTCTGAGTGACACAGAAGTAAAATACAGTACTATTGAGAAGGAGCTTTTAGCCATAATATGGGCAGTTAAGCATTTTAGGCCTTATCTATATGGCAATAAATTTACTATCTTTACAGACCATAGACCATTAGCATGGCTATATTCATTAAAAGAACCCAACAGTAAGCTCACGCGTTGGCGTTTACGCTTAGAGGAATATGACTACGAGGTTAAGTACAAGAAAGGGCCTCAAAATACAAATGCAGATGCCTTATCTAGGATTAAAATTAATGCAATTAACGACGATTTAGATTCGATATTTGTTAACGTAGGTGATAGGAAAGAGCGAATACAAAAAATTATAGATGAAGAGCTGCAATTTGACGAAACGCCCATAGAAACGATAGAACTTTCGGATTCTGATGATGGCGTCACAGCTAATTCAGTTTCAAATAGGGAACATGAAGGTATTCCTATTTTAAATGAAGCTGTAGATACTAAAGCTAGACAAATTTTAGTTCACTCATGGTTTAAAGATAAATTGACAGTAAAGGATATTTCTAATAATAAACAGAAAATTTTTGAAGTTCACTTACCAACAAATAATGACAAATTAGTTAAAGACTTTCTAAAAGAATATATAGATCCTAAACATAAATATCATATTTATTTTGAACATCCATCGTTTAGAAAATCTTTTTCAAACATGGTTATTAACTTGTTTAAAAAGGGTTCAGTTAAGTTAACAGAATGTACAGAAAGAGTGATCATTTTGACAGAGTCAGAAGAGGATCAGAAAGAAGTTATTATGAAATACCACGACGGGAAAACCTGTCATAGAGGCATTAGGGAAACTTTAGCTAAACTTAAGAGATATTATTGGTGGCCAAACATGAAAGAAATAGTTACAACAGTTATTAACAGCTGCGAAATGTGTAGAAAAATGAAGTACGATAGAAAGCCCATTAAACCTCAAATTCAGTTAACCCAAACTCAGAATAGTCCATTCCAAGAAGCTTTTATGGATCTATTATACATTGAAGGAAAATATTATTTAACTATTGTAGATGCTTTTAGTAAATTAGCACAGGCAATAGAGGTACCTAATAGGAGTAAACCAGAGATAGTTAGAGCATTAATTAAATATTTTAGTATTTATGGATTGCCCAGTAGAATAAGTTGTGATTCAGGGACAGAATTTAATAACATGTTAATTAAGGAAATGTTAAGTCTATACAAAATAGAATTGCACATAGGGACTCCAAACAATCCCAGTTCTATGGCAATAGTCGAGAGATTCCATTCTACTATCATCGAAATTTACCGATTAGCAAAATATGAAAAAAACGATTTAGATGCAGCTACCGTTATGACGTATGCTATTATGGCATATAATAACACCATACACTCAGCGACAGATTTTACGCCTTTTGAACTAGTCTTTGGGCATACCGATGCCGGAAATGTATTTAATGTCGATAGGGAGAAAAATTTAACTCAGAAATTATTATTAGATCATAGGAAACGTCTCAAAGTACTATACGAATTTGTAACAGATAAATTAAACACAGATAAACTTAAGGTAAGAGATAAGAAAGGAGGTGAAGAAACACCAGTCCTTAAGACAGGAGATACTATTTACATGAAGAATACTAGGACTAGGAAAGCTAAGGAAAAACCTCGCTATGAAAAAGCTGAAATCACTGGTGAAACCGAACGTAATATAGTGCCTGTAGAATTAAATAAAAGACCAACTAGAGTGGCGATAAAAAATGTAAAACGTCCTCCACAGGTCATGCCTAGTACTTCTGGTACTAGTGATGTCAGGATTCACGCTGGAACTCCAGAACTTCACTCGGAATCCGGGGATAGCGTCGTTGAAGATGGGAGTAGCGGTGAAGAAGAATAATTATTGGACTATATTTAAGATTTTAGATTTAGAATCCTTAAGCTTACAAATAGATAATAATATTCGCGATTTTAGCAATATGAAATCGAAAATTATAGAAAGCAAATTAAGTAATGAAACTTTAGGTATAGAAAACCAAATCGAGTATTTAATAAGACTTACTAAAGATAAATTATATCAAATTTTACCCCTTAATCATAGAAACAAACGAGCTTTGTTCAACCCTCTGGGCTCATTTGTAAAAGCTATATCTGGTAATTTAGATGAAGACGATGCAATTAAATATGATAAGGAAATCATTTTACTCCAGAATAGAGAACATGCAGTCGAACGTAAAGTGTCATCAATGCAAAAAGCTTTCGATAAATTAGTTAATGACTCAGAAATCATAAATTCAAATATTAAAAGATTAGGCTCACACACTAATGGCATAGAAAAACTAGCTGAAAATGAATTCAAATTTAACAAGTTACTACGAATAATAGATACTATGTACCAAATTTTAAGCAACTTTCGAACTTGTTATGAGAACATACAAGAAATAGAGTCCGCAATCGCCTTTAGCAAACTAAATGTTTTGCACCAGTCTATTATAAATAGCACAGAACTGTACAGCAGTTTAGAAACAATTAGTAAACATGTTAGGACAATATATCCAGTTAGTAAAAGTAATTTAATAAAACTAGAACGTAATATCATAGTCAAATCATATTTAAATAACAATAGATTAGTATTTGTGTTAGAAGTCCCTCTAATAGACAACGAAACATATAATTATTATAAGGTTATTCCTATTCCTATTTTCCATTCTCCAGACACTTTTACCATTATTCCCAAATACCCTTACCTAATGGTGAATCGATTGAAATACATGCCCGTGGTAAACTCATGTACTGAAATTGAAAATGACAGATTTCTTTGTGATGAAAGTAATTTAGCTCAGAATCCAGTCGAGACCTGTATAGAACAAATTATGTTGATGAAGAATAACTACAATAGCTGCGTAAAGAATCGTATCAAGATAGAAAAGCCTAAGGTGCAGAAGATAACGGATAGCCAATGGTTGGTCTACACAGAGGACAACCTGATCATTACCGAAAACTGCAATGAGGAAATCCGCAAATACAACATCTTTGGGACCTATATCGTGACACTGAGTCAACAATGCGAGGCGCAAATAGGAGGAGTAATTGTTGGTGCCGCCACAAACACTACAATTTCCAGTTTCAAGCTCCCATTGGTCGAGATGCCAGAGCTTCAACAAGACATACAGACAAGGACGGAGAAGGTCGACCTAAGAAACGTGGACTTTAGTGACGTGAAAGAATTGTTACAAAGTGCCAAATTTAGTGAAAGTGACGATACAACCCAAATAGTGACAATAGAAATTAGCGTATGGACCATTTTAGAGTATATCATTATCATAATAATTATTGTCGTCATCTCATACAAATTAAATGTTTTTCGTTTTTGCCGAAATTCTCCGAAGTCATCTGCGACGCCTTCGGATAATTTCTCTCTTGGGGAGGGAGGAGTTAAGGAACCCCAATCCCCCAATATTAGCTTCATCAGCCAATAATTATATTATATTAGAATAACAGCTATATGTCAGCATATAATATCTAGGACATGCGTCATTAGCAGAGATGATTGGTTAGCAATAAGATTAGTATATAAGATCAACATTTTGTAGAATTAAGTAATTACTGTCTTGCTGTAACTGGGATCAAATAAAGTTTATTTTTAAACTCTTCCGTTGTCGCTTACTTAATTCGTGCGCAAAGTGTGTGCTTGTGATGTTGTGTAGTGGAGGGATGAATGTCAGTGTGTGGGTGTGTGTAGGGGTGTGTCTTTGTGTGTTATGTGAGAGCGTGGATGTCGTGTGTTTGTTAGGAGTGTGTGGGTCATTTGCGGTGTCTTTAGTTGTGTAAGTGTACGTATACGTGATAGTAATAATTATTAATTGGCATAGCAGTTTAATCAGTCCTTCTCTTTCATCATAATCTAGGGTAAGGAGGTATTCTTTAGTTATTTTTTTTACTTTTGTGTTTGTTTAGTGTATGTATATTAAATTGTTGATGTATTTTGTTATAAATAAGGATACTTAGGTAGTGGCGTCTAGCAAATGTAGTTTTTGTATGAGTTGTGGGACAGACCAGTTTGGGTCTTCTTCTTACTGTCGGGCTGTTATTTTCACTGTACGGAAGAGTTGCGTGTTTACGCATGATTGCGCGGAGTATATACAGTTGTCGGAACGCGAATGTACTGAAATCTGTGTATAGTTGTCGCGTTGGGAATCTAAAAGGTCTTCTTAAAATCATTTTAACAACCGCTCTCTGAGCTCGTTCTACTTGAATCATATCGGTCTTTGCAGCATCTCCCCAAGCAGTGATGCAATAGCTCAATACTGATTCGCCTAGTGCTGAGTAAACTATTTTAAGAATTTCGCTGCTTGCGGAAACCTTATAGAAACTACCTTTAGTAGAAAAGAAAAATAAGTTTACGAATTCGAGTGGATACTGTTTATATGTGTGTTTTCTAGGATAGGCAGGAATCTAGTTGAACACCGAGAAATCGGACAACTCGTGCTCTAGTTACAGCGGGGTATGTACATTGGTGGAAAAGGTTGGAGCATTTGTGAGCTTTGATATGTAATGAACCATCTTGAGTGAGGGCAGAACGTCTTAGGCCAACAGTGATAAAGTTGGTTTTTGGAATGTTTATTGTGAGACTGTTTTGTTCTAGCCACAACATCACTTCGGCGAGTCCCTTTTCGGCAGTCTTTTTAGCTGAGGTCCAATCATGGCCACAGGATAGAAGTGCCGTTTCATCCGCGTATGCTATTATTTTTGTGCAGGGGAGGGAAAGCTGACAGAGTTCATTAACGTAGATTTGGAAAAGTAGAGGACTGAGCAAACTTCCTTGTTGGACGCCGACAACTACAGGATTTGCTTCGCTAACATACTCTCCTATCTTAACGAGCTGCATCCTATCAGTAAGAAAACTTTTAAATGGGGTGTAAGCGATGCCACGGACGCCGATGGTTTCTAGTTTAGAGAGAAGTATAGGAACAGGCACAGTATCGAACGCCTTCGACAGGTCTAAGAAGATACCTAGACACTTGAACTTATGGTCGAATTTTATGGACTTAATTGTTATTAGATTTATAATTTTCGAGATTTAGCAAGACTGCAGATTGGTCCGTGATCGACGTTTTTAATATTAAAGTAGTCGCTTTGTTGTTGGTTTTTAATAGGATAATGATCTATACAGTTGTGCAGGCAAATAGGAAGAAGGTAGGCTGCGAGAAATCCATGAGATGCCGTCATGTTAAAATACATGATAAGAGCGTGGGTCATTGATGTTTACATCTCCAATAATTGTGATGTGGTTGTGATTTTTATGGTTGAGGATAACATTGTTTAGGCTGTCTAAGAATGGGTCAATATTTCTCTGAGATGGTGGTCTATATAAGGCAATGATAGTTAAGTTGTTATCTAGGGAGCAGATTAAGCAGCTAGCTTCAGTGAAAATTGGCTCGGTTACAGTGTGGCGCAGATTGTTCCTAATAAATAATACAAGGCCATCGTTTTGATTAATTACATTTCGGGTTTGGTGGGATGGATATCCATCCAAAATAGGGATATTTCCTGCTTTTTTAAGCCAGCATTCAGATAGCATAATGACCTCGCATGTCATTTTCATTGTGACTAGAAGATATCTAAGTTCATCAAAGTTATTAGTGATTCTTCTGATATTTAGGTGTAAAATATTTGGTGCATTTGAGGGCTGTATATAATCTTTACACTGGTCCGGTTGACATGTGTACGACGTAGATATTTCAATATCATCTAGGTCGTTAGATATGTTATTTATGGCAGCCATTTATTAGACATAAAGCAACGAAATGTGTATACGGGTTCGTTCGTCCTTTACAATACGATAGTGACGACGACGGCATGACATTATTATTAACGACAACTACAACATTTTTTTGTATAAAAAAATCCTAAGTTTCTTACTCTTCAACTGTAGGTATATATTTAAGATATTTATTACACCTAATAAACTTTACGAATGCCTCTCCTTTCTTAAACTTTACTCTAAACAGACATGATTTAAAGTACAATATGGCAATAACCATAGAATCATTATTCCATGGTTATTGCCATAATTTACTTGTCATTACATGCAATAAAACTGACCATTTTTTGTTGCATTATGTGCACTATGCGTGAACTTATCCCCGCTGCGCTAAAACGTTGCCAATGTTAATGCCGCGGACTGTATATAAGCTCGCGCCTTTTTTCCATGGGGGTTCTCCATGTTCGCGCGGGCCGACGCTTCTGCCTGGCCCCATATCGCTAACATAGCGCCATGGCACCCGCGCCCGCCGGCCAAAAAGCGCCTCCCACGGGATCTCCTCACTACTGACTGTGCAGCCCCATCCACCTTCCGGACTTGATGCCTGAGTAAGCAGCAACAGTCTACACGCTACTTACTCAAACAAAAACACTGCCCACCCCTCACTACATCCACGGCGTGAAGTTTGTTCTAAGTTAATATAGACACACTTCACGTCGTAAACATCCAGTCATTACTCCACACTCGCGAGTACACACGCACCGAATAGCGCTACGAGTACCTCGCTCGCTATTGGAGCAAAACATGAGCGGCGTAACTCAGTTCAGTACATTGCCGCTCCCACATAGATTTACGGCGCCAACGTCGCCTACGCATTTATACTCATCGATAATGCGATACGATGCGACTTCCAAGGAGTTCGTTCCATGGGGGTCCGCAGAAACTACAGAACGCCACTGGCTACGAAATTAGAAATCATGTAAACATAATAAAAAAACAATGAAGTACACGCTAAATTCTATTTTAAAATATTTTTACAAATTAATGTATGGCATAGCCACTTATCGTTTTTATTAATTTTAATACAACTTGTCATTTAATAGTGCTTTTTCAACTATTTCGGACATTGTTACTTTTATGTCTCGGCATAAAACTTCGGCAACTAAAACCTTTGTTTCTGGTTGCACCTCAGAGGGTACATAGGCTCCTTCGCCTAGTATACTAGTATCATTCCAGCAGTGACCGAGAGACGCCTGAGACTCGCATATTCTCCCAAGTTGTAATAACAGGGAAGTTATATCTTCTAAAAGAGAAGGAAACGCCGTACAGATTCTCACTAGAGATTTCAGTACTGGCTGAAAAAGTTCCAAGCGCAAGTCACTTGGTAGAACCGATAAAAGTGTCGACAAAGTGTTAACACATAATCTGGCAATAGACATAGCTTTTGGCAAGGCGTACTGTATGGATAAGTGCGACACGAGATCTACAGCAAATATTTGCTTTTCGAGTGACGCTTGGCTTAGAAGTTCTGGTATGAAGTCCAAACAAATGTGCATTGAAGGTATTCCTTGAACTGTGACTGGCAGCAACTCCCTGGGATACCCTTGAAAATGTACCAGTTTAGCCAATGATGGTTCAGAGATAAATACTTGATGTAAGAAGGAACAAATTATGCTTCTAACTTCACGAAGAGACCACATCAGTTCGGGTTTAGCCTCATCTTCTGATGTCTCCAAACAAGCTTCCAGTAATATTTGCAGGGCGGCACTCTCCTGCGCCGCTACTAAAGCATTCTTTAATTCTTCCCTCTCTGCGTCTGATGTCAGTTGCCCGCTTTTTTCGAGTAGGGGTTTATCTAATAAATGTCTACTTAGTTGGCTTCTTGAAGCAGCCAAACTAGCTTCTAGAATTCTTAGAATTATTTTCAAAATAGGGCCACATCTAAATACTCGAATATCGCAGCGCAAAACTTGTAGTGGATCTACTAAAACATTCTCTTGGGTGATGGTAACGTTCTTGACGCCACCATTGATGTCCAATAAAGCATTGATTGTCATAATCCACAGACATCGTGGCAACACAGTATTGAAACGTAACCATACCTCGTGGTATAACTCTTGTATATGTCTTGGCACTTGATCTCCAAGTACGCTTTTGAAATATTTAACAAATGTTTCTGCATAAGGCCATATATCTGTAGGATTTTTATTAAGCATAGCTTTCAAAATTTTTCCCGTCTTGTAAGGGTTTTCTTCAATGGTTCGGAAAGCATCATTGATAGCCATTTCTGAAAGACTTATATCGATCTGGTGACGATTCAAATCGCCGAAGACTTGATCGTCCATCCAATCATCAACTAAAGATAGTTGAGGGAAGTGAGTGGCCAACAGACGAAGGAGGGGGCTGAATAGACCACCGTAACTCATCTGGTCTTTCTGAGCTTGATGTAGTAAATATTTAATTGGTAATTCAGACAGAAAAGCTGCAGAGTAACTCTTTACTTTACGTCCATTAGCCATAAGTGTGGCTGTATTGGACAATCTTACGTCCTCATACAGTAGAAGGTAGTAAATTAATAGCAATTGAGATGCTAAAGTTGGCTTTTCTATATTAATGTCAATTGACATTTCCCCATTATCGACTTCCATTGGCGCGAATGGTTTGCTTTTCACATCGAAATTAGCACCAAATATCGAATTTCTGAATACTTTTCTAATTTCTTCTTCCATAATTGGCTTGTTTACATATTCGTTAGTACCTTTGTTGTTAACGACGAGGATCGAGTTAACATACACTTCAACCAAAGCTGGCATAACCGGATGCAGGGGCGCTGTACAGTTACATATCTGTCGATATATCCAATTTTTTATGGGGACTTTATGTTTAGAAAATGCCCGAGATTTTAATAATTGGTGAATACAGTGAACGGGCAAATATCCTGGTATGTTGCTGTTGAGATTCGCTGTTACAGGCACTTTGACGGCATGGGCTGTTACAACCTTGAATATAAAAAATAAGTCAATTAATTTCACCAAATATTTGTTATTACATGAAAGTGATTAAACCAATATTATTACGTACCTGTTCTGTAAATATTTCTTGTGTGAAAGCTTGTTTTATCCTCGCGAGCCCGTTGGGTCGCACGGGTACGCGCATGCCCAGGGTCGCACAAACGAGTTCCCCGACGGCAGTCAGCTGTCCGGAGTGGAAATGTATTGCTATCAGCAGTAACATTTCGCCAAAAGATGCTGTGACCCCGGAATTGCTGTAAAAAAATAACGCAGTTGATGCAATATTCAAAGCATTCATTGTAATTTGTAGGCATGTTTCCTACATAGAATCAACCCAGCATATTGTCTTTTATTACCTCTCAAAGTAAGCTTCTTCTTTGACCAACCACTGCACCCATTCTATGGCTTTCTTTTCATGGTCCGGAGCAGCTGCAAGGAAGTAAAATATTGCTTAAATTTATTTAAAAGTGTAAAGTGGAAATCTACTGTAAATTTTATCTTGCTATGCTAAAAGCCGCATTTTCACGGTATGGAGAACTGAGAATTTGCAATGGAGTTGATACTTTAGTTAAATATCGTCAAAGAAATTCAAGTTTGTAATGATAAAATTTCATATTTCCAAGATTATCATTTAATATTTTTTAAATTATGTCTTGAAAAATAAAAATGTACCAATTTTTTTTGGTTTTAAATGAAGTTAGGTATAAAGAAAAAAAAAAATTTCCATTCTAAACGGACGTAAACGCCGGTGATTGGATGAATGAATGATGATGATATGATGGCGATAGATATAATATATTCGATTTTTCTTGGTATAACTCATAAAACGTTTTTGCATTATTTTTAACTTAATACGCACCCATGAGTGATGGACAGGCAAGAATCATACAAAGACTCAAGGAAACGAATCTGACTCCAGCTGGTGTAGGTGGTGGCTTTTGGGTTACAAGCCTCAAAAGACCAGCAACTTCGTCGTCTTGAAACTTTATTCCTGCAATGCCTCTCAGAGCACAGTACAGCCTCAACAACGCAGATGCTTCAACACCGGCAGTAGCTTCTTTCAGCCTGTTTAGTAACTCTTGGCGAAGTTTTGTTAAGGCTGCATGACCATCGCCTTTGCCTCGCTTGTGGGAGTTCCGCAAGAATGTCGCGAACCATGCTCTGGTTGCCTGGTCAGAGCCAAGTAGCAATCCAGATATGAATGAAACCTGAACAGAAAATTGTATGCTGTTGCTTTCTATTTTCGAATTACATAAATGATAGTTAAAGTAGAACTTCTAAGATGTAGGATTCCTCCAGTAGAAACACCTGATTTTAGGTATGGTACGAGGGTGGATTGAAAAGTTCGCGGCCTCAGCAAGAAAACAATATAAAATATAAGCAAAAGTAATTTTATTTTTCCACGTAATCTCCACTTAACTCTATGCACTTCTTCCATCTGGTTTCCAACGCCTGTATGCCGGTCATAAAAAAAGTTTCTTCAAGGCCTTCAAAAAAGTCACCCACCGCAGCTTCGACCTCCTCATTTGATGAAATTTTTTGACCTCCAAGGTGTTTTTTAAGTTTGGGAATAAATGAAAGTCTGAAGTTGCCAAATCAGGGGAAAAGGCGGGATGGGGCAGTAATTCAAAGCCACAATCACGAATTCGAGCCATAGATTCAACAGACGTGTGAACGCGTGCATTATCCTGATGGAACAATACTTTCTTGCTGAGTAATCCTGGCCTTTTCTCAATGTTTGTTTCACGCAAGCGACGTAAAAGGGTGCAGTAATAAGCCACCATGATGACACCCCCAAAAAACTGACGCCATCACCTTGCCAGCTGACAAAATTGTTTTGGCTTTTTTTGGAGTCGGTTCCTCAGGTTTTATCCACTGCTTGGATTGCTGTTTTGACTCTGGGGTGTAGTGGTGTACCCAAGTTTCATCCATTGTTACAAATCTGGCCAAAAAATCTTGTGGATCACCCTCAAACATTTCCAAACAGTCGCGAGAAATCGTGAGGCGTATTCGTTTTTGTTCGACTGAAAGCAATCTGGGTACCCACCGCGCAGAAACCTTAGAAAATCCAAGTTCATTGACTATGATGTTTTGTGTTCGTTCATACGAGATGCCTTCAACTTCAACTCTTATTAAATGGCATTTGTGGAAGGGACACCACAATTTTGCCAATAACACGTGTGAACTGTTAATAGACCATCAAACGCTGGAGAGTATTTAGCGAGATTTAACAGTGAAATAAAAATATTTATCAAAATAAAAGTTTAGCATTTCTTCGCAGACGTAATCCGACAGTAGGACCACAATAGTGTTTGCAATCTCCCTTATGGTCAATCTCCGATCTGTCAATATCAGATCACAGATTTTCCCGATGTTTTCTTCAGTCGTAGACGTCATAGGCCGGCCAGAGCGAGGGTCATCTTCAATACTCTCTCGTCCGCGTTTAAATTCAGCAACCCACTTTTTCACAGTCGTATACAACGGAGCAGATTCCTCCGATGTTGTTGCCATATATTTGTGAATCTCTTTTGGAGTTAGTTTTTTTTTAAACAGGTTTTTGATGACCGCACGTTGCTCAATTTTCTCCATTCTTTAAAAACGCTGCACAAAGGCTCACAAAATTCAGTCTAATTTAAATACAGTTAATCAAGTAGTCTATGCAGTTAATGCTATTGCGATAGAATTTTACAATTTGACAACCAGAGAGTAAACTAATCGAATGAGGTCAGTTACATTATAATAAGTATTTATGTGTTAGGCCGCGAACTTTTCAATCCACCCTCGTATGTTAGTCAAAACTTTTGACTGCTTTTAGCCAAAACCCCTTAGTAGGTAAGTTAGAACACTTTCTTTATTTTGCTTATATCCTATGGCATACCGCTATCAGCATAGTGTAGCTTTCTATTAGAGAAAGAATTTTATAAATCATATTGTACCTACTTCTAGAGAGTACATAATAAACAATTTTTCCTATTAATACCGTCGACACGTAGTGGGACTCAGACACCCGCAAATGGGCCTCGTATCGTCGCGGAAGGAGGCCTAGAATACGCTGGCGTGAGGAATTGGAGGTGTTTGCTGGAGATTGCCCATAGAAGGCGAAACAACAGAAAGAGTGGAAGGTGAAGACATTTGCCGAGCAAATAGGTTAAAAAAATACAAGTTCTGTGCCCAAAACCCAGCAGTTTATGTGTTGTTTGTCAGTAAACTTAAAGAGTTTTATTAACCGATTCGTTGCGACTCCCGTTTTCGAAAACTTTTAGCTGTGGCAGCGAAAAAATATTTCGTGGCACGCCGATTGTGAAAAGCCTTTTTAAGCTTTGAATACTTTTTTAGACCTGATTAAGTAAAACTAACATCAATATCAGTTGTTTAAACGGAAGGATACGCTGTTTTAAGTGGCTAACTACATGTATTTTCATGTGTTTTCCTTGAAATGTAGGGTTAGTGATTTTTTATGCTGATGTTACAAACCTTTTGTTCTATTTTTCCATTTAATTATTTAAGGTACCACCAACTAAATAACCCTGAGAAGCCTTGGTATTTATGAAATTAAGTTTTCGCCGAATAACGTTTGTAAATATCAAAATTACGAACTTTTCTATGCTTGTACGTATGATATGCGTTTTAACAAAAAAACTTTTTGTACTCGTAAAGTTCTCGCCAATCTTCTTGGCCGCCCTGAAGTTGGCTACAATGGCTGCGCAATCTCATACAAAAAAACACCGTTGCATGCCTTGCGCATCGGAAAGCTAACTTCAGGGCGGCCCAGAAGTTTGGCGAGCACTATACTTGGTTTTTATGCGATATTATTGCAAGGCCGTTTGTTCACGATGCGACACAAGACACCGGAAAATGTGGTCACGATTCAGAGCTCCATAAATTTGTATGGACCGTTTGTTCATTGCACGACAGCGCACCACAAGCGACACGATTTACATACGGTTTTTCGGCTATGACGTCGATACCGCTATTTTGTCGCTACATTTTTGCGGTGACGATTTAGCGGCTGAAGAAAACCGGTATGAGTTTATTGACGATACGAAACACCGCACCGCACGGCTCAAGCGCTTATAAAACAATACAAGTGCACTGCAGTGTCGTTGCAGAATCGTGTTTAGTGAACAAACGAACGGATGGACCGTATGCAGTGTGTCGCGTGTTAAAAATCGAGACCGCAAATTGTGTCGTGCGGTGCATCGTGAACAAACGACCTAAGCAAGAGACGTTCTAGTAACTTGTTTACAGCCTCAGTTTGTGTGCAATCGCGATGAGTGCTGTCATTTGTTACTTATTTTCCACAACAAGATTTGTTACCCACATAGTAAAAAGTGCTTTTAACTTGTGGGTGGCATTTTTAAAAAAGTACTGGTACAATTTCAAAAATTCTTTCACTTTTAGGAAGCTACACCATCTCCGGGTGTAGCTTCTTTTGCTCTGGAAAAAAGCTATTTGAGCAAATTAAAAAACATAACCCTCCTTTTTGCTTCGCCGTAGTCGAGTAAAAATATCACGACTTGCATGACATTGTCATACGCCACACAGAAAAAAAATCAACCATCCGCAATGAATTGGTTAAGTACTAAAAAAATACTCTTGTAGAATATTGCATTAAAGCTGCTAACAAGTATCTCACCAAGTCATCCTGGTGATGTGTCAAAGTGAGGGTGATGACCAATGAAGGTAATCTGGAAGCTGAAGCAGCTTTAGCTCTTACAGCAGCTGCTAAATGGGGGCAGGCTGCACACAGTGTGCTCAGAGTCTTAGCTCTAATGCCACCTTCCTCACTTCTATCAGCATTCATTACAAGGCATTCAGCCACTGAAACATATTTAAACAAATTAAAGTTATTGTCATTACACAAAAAAGGGCCTTAATTCTTCTATACATAGATATTGGTTTTGTATGATGGCAATTTTGATTTCTATAAGTTTTTATGAAAGATTAATACTAGCTGCAAAGTATGAGAACAAATGCAGTAATACTACAATGTTGTATGTCCTGCAGTAATCATGTATCGCTACAAGCATAGGTGCATCTACAGCACACCCGCTTATGTTTAAGTCCCATGTAATACGAGGTGAGCTATCAACTGGCCACAAGTCCTGACTATGGACTGTTACATAGGGCCAATTTCACCAATGGAATGAATCGCGATTAGTTCAACTAAACTCAGTTTTTACAAATACAGCGTTCTGATTGGTTGTGATCGCTGAGGAACTACCAATCTGAAAGCTGTATTTGCATAAACTGAGTTTAGTTGAACTAATCCGATTAGTTTTATTGGTGAAATCAGCCCTTAGAAATTATAATAGTTACTAGCAATATACAAATAATCTTTATTGACATTGGACAATTGGTTACAACAATTTTTATGTAGCCTCTGACTCCCAAACTATAAATATAATGACATAGGGTCATCTATGGTGGTTCAACAAATTTTTCAGTTCCAATTTTAAAGCATAATGTACCTTTAATTACTTTTAAATTACTATAAAACCTACCTTCTTGTAATGTATCAGGAAAATTAGCTACTACCCATGATATCAGTATAGGCCCTTTATTGACATACAGCAATACTTCAACAATGTCAACAACATTGAGTAGGTTTGGTAGCTCTGCGATGCTGATGTTGATGACATCGACAATCTCCTCCAGGTACACATCATTATCAAACAGTTCTGATGGCTTCACACTACACTCGATGTTGGTGTGCCTGTTTTGATTATACTCAACCAGTTGCGCTTGCATTAGCAACAATTCTGATACAACCAGTCGAACTTTCCGGCATGAGTCAGACTGCTCAAAATCATTACTTATACCATTGGTTATACTTTGTATAAGAATGGTTTCTGTGCACTGCAAACCACTTTTAACTCTGAAATAGAGAAACAGTCATTGTAAAATTGGAGTAATAGGCTGAGAAAGATAAATGCATCAATACCTTACCTCATTTGCTGTTCTTTCTTGACATCTACTTCTAATGCATGAAATTCAATTGACAAGAGGGAAACAATAAAATTAACCAAGTCTAAAGCGGAGAGCAAAGTAAGCACATCTTTCTTAGCTTCACCACAAGTTCTGGTTGTGTCTAGTGGAGCAATAAGTGCCATACGAACTAGACATGGTATGATAGGCCTTAGTTCATCTGGTGTGAATTTCTTAATGGCTTCAATGTCTAAATCTTTGATCGCTTTGAAAACTTTGGGTTGAACAGGATTCAAATACGTTATATCCATTTTTGATACTGGGATTTGAACGTTTTTAGTTTCAAAGCGCCAACTGCCGCGTATCCATTGGAATTCTGAACGAATCCGGTGAACCCAGTTACAATTATACAACACACAAATCTACTGAGCATCCAATGCAAAGAGTAAAATAATAATATGGGAGATCCACTGCACAACTGAAAGAAAATCAAAGCTAATTCAACAATGCCGGCGATGATGACGAATTCAGTTTAATGAAATTAATATTATGACAAACAAGACATAGAAAACTCTATCTTCAGACATGACCATAGGATATAAATACCCTAGCTAGAGGGGACATGACAGTGAATTGAAGCATAAGAAATTTGACACTGACAGATAGGTTAAAAAAACCGGTCAAGTGCCAGACTTAAAGACAAAACCACACTTCGTGGCGTGGCGTGTCGTAATGCCTTCCGACGCAGTTGATTGGCTACAAAACTAGCTGCGTTATGACGTAGGCTAGAACAGAGTCGTTTGATTGGTGGATCCTGCGTGTTGTGATTCCTGACCCGACCACGACATGGAACGGAGATTTTACTATGGCACAAAATGGTTGTTTTAATTGTGTTTTATTGTGCCACTTATCCCAGGAATTTGTGCCTTGTACTTTTTGATTAATAAGAGTATGCTTGTGGTCGGGCTGGGGATCACGGTTCCTGACCCGACCACAACCACATCTCATGAAATAAACAATAGTTGGAAGTTACTGATTATGCCAAAAATATGTGTCAAATTGCACAACAATCATGATTTTGATTAACATAACTTTAAAATATTTGAAAAACCAGAGCAATAAATAACAATGGCACTGGGAACACATTTTTATCTCCTTGAAACTGAAAATGTTGTTTAAAAGAAGACTTGCAAAAACTGATGCTATAGTGCAATTAGTACAATCATAAATGTTTACATTGTTTTCCGTTTTCTTTGCACTGAAATAGTCATGAATTTCTCTGCAAAGAATTTATTTTTTATTTATTTATTACCAACAAAATTTTGGCGGTTGTTGAATACATTCCTGGGCACTTTCGTGTACATTGCAAAAAAGACCAGAAATGGGTGTTATTTGATGACATGTTAAAAAAAACTCAGGAATCATTATGTAAATGAACAAATTACTGCAAACATTTTAATACTTTACAATAATAGTTACCATGTTATTTATTGCTCTGGTTTTTCAAATACTTCAATGTTATGATCAAAATTATGATTGTTGTGCTTATTTTAATCAAAATCGTGATTATTGTGCTTATGTCAATCAAAACCGTTGATTGTTGTGCTTATTTTCACAAAATAAGTATTTTTTTTATTTTATTTTATGTAAAAATTCAATAAACAAAAGCAGACAAAATAAACTCCATTTTTATTTCTTACTCTGTAACCTTAAATGACCAGTTTTGTTACGACAACAGTTCAGTTAAATCATAACTAACAGTTTTCAAATGTTTAATTGCAGACTAAATTATACATAGAGTGTGACTACTTGATTTAATGCGTTGTGTGTGCCATAGGCACAATTTGACTCATATTTTTGGCATAATCAGTAACTTCCAACTATTGTTTATTTCATGAGATGTGGTTGTGGTCGGGTCAGGAACCGTGATCCCCAGCCCGACCACAAGCATACTCTTATTAATCAAAAAGTACAAGGCACAAATGCCTGGGATAAGTGGCACAATAAAACACAATTAAAACAACCATTTTGTGCCACAGTAAAATCTCCGTTCCATGTCGTGGTCGGGTCAGGAATCACAACACGATCCTGCGCCACGCCACGCCACGACACGTAAGTGTGGTTCCGACATAACTTGCACACATAGAATTCCAGTAAACACCTACATTGTCCAAAATCAATAGCTAACATTACTAACGTTCATAAATAAACAATGAAATCACCGATCATTGCTCAAAGGAAGGGCAAAAAATAACTTTGCCGTTCGAAAACTTTTCGTCGACTACATCATCGCTTACCCTCAGGTGAGATATCAAGCGCGAGCCTATTCTAAATAAAAAGCCGTGCGGTGCGGAGTGTCGTGTCGTCAACAAGCTCATACTTGTTTCTTACAGCAGCTTAATAGTCTCTGCAAAAAAGTTGCGACGACATAGCCAAAAAAATGTTTGTAAATCGTGTTGGGTGTAGTGTGGTGTCGTGCAATGAACAGCCGGTTTATAGTTCCATACAAACCTGAATCGTGAGTAATCGTGACTACATTTTGTCGTGTGTCATGTCGCGTCGTCAACAAACAGCTAAAGGTGTGAAATTGGCCGCTGTAACACAGCATCGGGGCCAATATTCACAAGATTGAGCAGAAATATGTCATACTATTAATGTTCCATGAAAATATGTATTTCTTCTGTTTGCTAAATAAAATTATTGTTTCAAATGACTTTGACAATCTCGGGACCCTGGGGTCCCGGTCCTTTGTAAGGCGTGCGAAGGGCCGAACCCAACTCGCAGACTCGCATGTATCAGGCAATGTGACACAAACCGACGATTATCCTTGTATGCACTACGCAAGTGCACCCAAGGGCAATCCCCGGTATTTTTACCCGGCCAATAAAGGCAAACCAGAGATGAGGAACAAGACTTCTCCCTGGATATCAGGTCCGTGGGGTCGACACTTCCACCAGTTCGCCACAAAGCTACCCTGCCGATTGTATCTCTCTTAGTCTGGCCTCTCACCCTAGGCATGTTGCAGCAAAGTAGAATCTGTCGGCACAAATCTAGGGATCATTGAAGCGCGCAAGGTCGTGGAGGGGCCACGACGTCAACGTAGAGAAACTTAGGGGAGAAAAAAAATATTGTAATTATTATTAATCACCACACCTTTGTATGGTTTTGTGAACATAAAAGGGCGACCAAAAAAAAAACTGCTAATGTCAGGTTAGCTGACATTTATGTCAATCTCTATCTTAGTAGCACTTTATTTACCTCTTATTACAGTAATCCGACCAAATATGAATGAACGGTACTTGTATGAGTATTAATGTGTATTTTTGTGTTTGAATTGAATTTTTAACATGACATTTCACTTTAATATTATTATATTTGCGTCAATGTTTACCACCGTTTTAAGCCGGCCAAATTTAATTTTGTTTGCGGTAAATCATTTAATTTGAAGTATTTTTGGAGTTCAAAATGGAAAAGAAACCGCGTTTTCGTGCCCCTAATTTTACATCTAGTGATTATGTACTTCTATGTGATATAGTTTCAAAATATAGACATGTAATAGAAAATAAAAAAAATGATGGTGCCAACCTGCATCAAAAACAAAAAGCTTGGCTTGAAGTAATGAAGGAATACAATTCGAGGACCTCTGGTTTTACTCGTACTGTAGAAAGCTTACAACAAACATATAAAAATTTAAAAAAGAGAGTAAAGAAAAAAGCATCTTACTCAAAAATGGACATACCAGGTATGTTAAAATTCGAGTTCAGATTCATTTCCATTTGCATGTTATTTCTAGTATTCGGTAGGGTATTGGAACAAGCGTGCCAAGTAATTTTTGAAGCATTAGCAAAAGAGAAGCTAATAATAATAAGTAATATAAGTTCCATTGTTGAATTAGGTAATTTACCCATGTTTGCAATATTTGTAAGAATGTGAGAACCATGTTCCCATTTATCAAATGAATCAATTTACCTGTTAGTGTTTGTAATACTTTATATGAATTCACATAATATTAATTAATGTATGTATGTAAAATGTTTTTTTTTTTAAAAGAGTAAGTGTTGAGTTTCTTGTCTGTTTTTCTCCATAACAAGCTACTTTACAGATTGTACGGTAGAATCAATAATTATTACATTTAAATTTTTGATGTTCAAAAGTGCAGCTTATTGGCTTAAGGTTACACTAGTCGATCATACTACTGTACAAACGTAGTCTAGTGATTACTCCACTACAATGTAGGTTCAAAATAAACGATTATATCAATCTAGCCCTGTATGGAAACAAAAAATAAAATATGAGATAGTGATCATTGAGCCAATAGTGTATAAAAAATGAAAAATTTGAAAGTTATGAGCATCGAAAGTTCCATATTTCTACACTAATTTTAACGCATCTTTGGGCGGAAATTAATACCATAAGAAAAAGGAAAATTGCAAAACAGTCAGCATTTATTAGTAGTTCAACAATGCAAATAACTTTGTTTTGAAAATATACATTTAGTTGTTTTGTCATGATATATAGACTCCTAAAGGTCTGTTTATAAAATTTCGCGCGCTCGTTTTCGTCCTAAATCATCATCCATTTCGATACAAGCTTGCAAAAGTGCTAATTAGTACGCGAACTAACTTCTTACTGCTCATCACACCATCTATCTCTTTCGCACGTGTTGTCGGATGAGATAGCATGCATTTTAAACCCGCGCACTAAATAGTTCGTGCCGTCGACTAGGGCAACCTTAATTAAAATAAATAAATTTTACTTTACCTTTTTGACTTGAATACTAAAGACTTAAAAAAAATAAGTACGTATTTGTACAGGTGACTACATGTCACTGAAGATTTTTACCATTTCCATAACATTAATATTAATGAAAGGTTTTTTTGCCAGGTGGAGGACCACCATTAAACAACGACAGTGATCCAGTATTGGAAAAGTTTGAGGTTTTAGTTGAGCCCGTTATTGATGGGGTGTGTACACTTTATGATGGAGACAGCAGCAGTATTATGGCATCCCAAAATATACCACCAATTGAAGCTGAAAAAATGGAACTAGGTTATTGTTTTATATACATATACAGTGTCAGCATCATCAGCTACAGCAGTGGACTGCTGGACACAGCTCTCTCCAATTGCACTGCATTCAGCTCGATTCTTGGTTTTAACTTGTCTGTATTTTCTACCATTTATTTAACCATTATCACTTTAGTGACCAACCTGACATAGAATGAATCATTCTAAAACTTAAGTGGTAGGTGGCAGGGCTTGCTTGCAGTACGGATGGTTGATGGGGCCGAAAAGTTCTGGAGTGGGAATTGCATACCAGAAGACACTGCATTGGAAGGCCCATCGAATCCCCCATTGATCAGCCGTTCTGGGAGCAATGTGCCCATCGCTTTAGTGACCAACCTGACATAGCCTGAACCATTATCAAACTTAAGTGGCAGTGGGCAGGGCACATTGCTCGTTGAACGGAGAGAGTTAGATAGATGGTGTTAGCAGCAACTTGTAAGTAAAAGGGTCTTACTCAATTCAGGAATTTTTCATCTCTTTAAATACAGTGAAGGTTTGTTTTACAGTGTTTTTTTGCACGTTTGTACAGTTTCTTTGCATCAAAATTTTCTTTACTCGATTGTTTAAATTTGCATTGTGTTACAATTCAAATTTAAACAATCGAGTAGAATGCCACAGAAATTTAAAACCGCGCCATCAATTTTAAATGATCCGTTCAAATAATCTTTGAAATGTGAATTAAGAGCCCAATATTCCATAATTTTGTGCTTATGAGAGTTGATTAAACAAGAACATACAATTTTTATGTTCAATGCCAGAAAATGATAACTTTACACACATCCAATAGCAGATCAGTGCATATCGCGCCATCTAGTGCGATTTATTGGAATTAAATTTTCTTAGCACTGAGACCCCATGGCCATACTAACAAATTTCAAATAAGAAGTAAATAAGTACTGATGTCCGTGACGGTTCACACGGTGAGTTCATAGCTGTCAAATCTAGCGATATAAGTAGGGTGAGCAAATAGATTTATTTCAACCCTTTTGGTAGTTTGTTGCTCAATCAAGCTAAAATGGCTGAACGGATCAGGATGCAATTTGCCATAGACATAGATTATAGTCTGGAATAGCACATAGGCATCTTTTCATCCCGGTATAATGTTCCCTTGGGATAAGAAAATACTTTTAACGCGGGTGAAGCCGCTGGCCTAAGCTAGTATATTCAATGTAAGTACCTTTCAAAGTAAAAGAATACACTTAAAAAAATATCCTATGCATTTTTTTTCAGTTGTGTCTTTATATGACTGTCAAATGATCAAATCCCAAAGACAGGGCAAGTCTCTGTATATATCGAAAAGTTCTGATAATGCTTTTTGATTGTTTCAAATAAATATAACTAGATGGCGCGGTATGCATATTGAATTGCGTGTAAAATTTTATTTTTATCGAATTAAAAAAAAAGGAGGTAATCAATTCGATACGTATGAATGTAATATTGTTGAAACTGCACAGTATTCACACATGTTACTCTTTGTGGAACAAATATCTTAAGTTTACGTATGTTTATTTGTATGTATGCATTTTAGTCCACGAATTTCTCCGAAACTACTTATCGGATCGTGATCATTCATTTTGTGTTGGATTGAGTATCTCTCACATAGTGCAAGTTTCATCAAAATCGATCCAGCAGTTTTCAAGATATGTAGCATACAACCGAACTCCTTAGCGACAAACAGCACAAATGAGTAAATTCCACGACAAGTGCGCTATAACACCTGTAAAACTTCACTTGGACTATCTAATAGAAGTATGGGGCACAGCGGCCAAAACCAAGATTGAAACGTTGCAAATAGCACAAAATAAGTTAATAAAGACACCTTTCCATTATGATTACATATACAATAACACAAAACATATACAATGAAACTAAGTTAATGAATATATCTCAGATATACTTATATAATACTTGCATCATACTATGAAAAAAACTTAATAAAAACATTCACACACAAAAAATACATTTTACAAAAAAACGATTTCTAAAGCAAAACACTACAAATCGAAAAATAACTTTTTCGAAGTCGGTGTCTTTGATTCCTCCTGTTTTTCGTTTTTTTAGACACCGACTTCGGAAAAAAAATAATTTTCGATTTGTAGTGTTTTGCTTTAGAAGACGGTTTTTTTTTTGTTATAATGTTTTTTATTATTCACGTTTTAGTGGTACATAATTGACAAATTTTATAGTAAGGTACCTAGAATGCCCACAGTGATGTCAGAATAGATTAACCAAATGAAAACTCCTAAAAAAGCCAAACACAAGCTAAAATTACATCGTTCGCGTAAACAAAAATATTCATAAAATGAAAACTACTGGGCCAAATTATGTTAAATTTTTATGGGACCAAATGGGCAACTATTCCGCATCAAATTTAAAAATAAAACACTTAAATCGCAACATAAATCTCAGCGTAATCGGTTTACATATATGTAAAAAAAATACCAATCGAATTGAGATCCTCCTCCTTTTTGAAGTCGGTTAAAGAAACATCAAATACATATCCCCACTGGTAGGGATCTGACTGTGGGGATTTCTGGAATAAACCATAATTTCGCTCAGAAATGTAAATGACATACAATTATACTTACCACGCACCAACTATTACAAAAAAAAAAGTGATGTACGAAGGTGCTGCATTGTATAATAAACTACCAAACAAAATTAAAAATGCTCAATCCATGTCAATATTTAAGAAACACTTAAAATTACATTCCTTAAAAAAGCGATCGCACCTTTAAACCACTTCTAGCTGCGCGCACTCTGTGTATGTCTACGTTCTGGCTGTTATTTTTTTTTATTACTCTTCACTTTTAGAATATTTTTGTACCTATATCGTAATTTCTTTTTGCCAAAACTTTATTTATTTAAATTAGATAATCATTTCATGTAGGTAAGTGAAATAATTTCATATGGGAAATAAAGACATTTCTAACCACAAACTGAGTTATGGGTATTTTGTTAATCCTTTCGGTGCCTTGCTAATAGAACTTGCTGATTTTTAGTGATGGTATACTAAAACTGTAAAGGGAGAAATAAAAACTTTTTCGCAAAAAAATAAACCGACTTCCGAAACGAAAGTTATTTTGCATTTTTAAGTGTTTTGCTTTTGAAGTCGGTTTATTTTTTTGTGAAAACGGTTTGAATAGAATTGATCATAATATTTGAATGTTCTTGTCTAATCAATTCTCCTAAGCACAAAATTATGGAATAATAGCTGTCTCCCGCGGCTTTGCCCGCGTGTACTTAAATCATTAACAAATAATATAAATAAATTGCATATTGTTAGTCCTAGATATTTACCACATTTGTGTCAAGCCCCTGAAATACTTATTTTCTTTATGATTCTGCTCTCTTTACTTAGTTTGAGAGTCATGCCCCCGGCTTCTCAACACTCGATTATAGGGCTGTTAAAGTAATCGACAAATAATCGCCGGTTATCTACTGTGATTGACTGTTGAAAATTCATTCAACCAATCACAGCAGATAAAGCGAGCTTGACAATTAGTCACATTAATTCTGAGATAATTTAGCGTTGCGAAACCCGGCCTTTACCACTAATTACCACTTATGATGTCAGTCATGGATTTTTTACTTCATTTTTTTTCGAGGGTTTTGCTCATTTAGTGAACATGCCATCCTCATAGGAAACCAATGTTACATGCAAAACTAACTCAACCCTCAATTAACTAGCTTATAAACAACCTATTATACATAGTTATAGATCCCACACGTTATTTTAATTAGGTAATTAAAGTAAAGGGCGACCTTGCAATTTTTGTCCTGTGTATCTTCTGTAGTGAAATAATAAATCAGTTTTAATAATTATGTAATATATTATTATTTAATTTTAAAACAGGTAAACAGAGACTAGAATCTGAAGCACCTGCTCAAAAAACGATTTTAGAAAAAAATAAAAACCTGGCAACTGCAAAAATGGAGTTGGTTGATTTGCAAACTCAATTATTGAGAACTCAATTGGACAATGAAAAAGAAAAATTGGAACATAACCGAACGCTGAGGGCAATGGAGATGGAAGAGATAAAAAGAAAATATGAACATAATGAAAAAATTAGAATATTAGAATTGGAGGCATTCAATGTAAATAAATAAAAAGATTAATGTATCTCTCTAGCTTTATTTTTTAGCTGGTGCTACATAATATTAAACATATTAATAACTAACTAACGTAACATAAGGTGTACAATAAAGTATATAAAAAATAAATAAGTAAATCAGAACAAAAGATGTAAAAATTATTTCTCATTTCAATATGAATCAATTTTTTGGGCGCACGATTGGCGCAGTGGTTGAGCGATTGACTGCTGCGCTGCGTGTCGCGGGTTCGATTCCCGCACGGAACAAATATTTGTATGACCTACAGATAGTTGTTCCGGCTCTGGGTGTTTGTGTATGTGAGTTTATATGTTTGTAAACGCACCCACGATACAGGAAGAAATTATGTGCATCTGGACTGAGGGCCCATTTTTCAAATCCTTGCATAACGAAATAAGACTTAAAGGGAAATTAGTTAAAAATAGTAAAAACTTAAAGCAATGGGCCTAAAATTTCTTAAACGTGAATTAAAACTGTTATGATTAAATTACTTGGGCCCTCAATCCAGACGCTTGCATAAACTGGCATACCCTAAATCTCAGAAAGTACTATCTCTGGGTTAATCATTTTAACTTAGGAATTTAGTTAAGAATTTCTTAAATATTTTAAGTAATTCCCAAATCTGTAGAATATGACATTACAGATTTATGGCGATATATGTATGGCCCTCAATCCTTTATACCGAGGAATCTGCAAAACATGAATTTATCTGAAGAAATATATGAATAGGACTGTAATATACTTTGCTTAGATACCTCTGTGAATTAGTTAAAAAGAAATAATGACACAAAAGCGAATTGTTAAAAAGTAAATGAGAATTGAATTTCACTTAAACGTCTGAACTGAGAGCCCAATATTTTCGGCTTTATTGACTAGGCTCAACCTCATAGATTAAGTCAAATTACACTAAGTTTTTTTACTATTTTTTAACTAAAATGTCACATATCGTCCGTTCTTCTAAATGCAATACATTAAGAGAAAATTGATTTTTATTCTTTTATAGGAGAAAGTTTTGTAGGGTACACATGATTTTGTTACTTTTTTGGACTGATCATTACCTATATATCCTCATATAAGCTATTTTTTAAGCGACTAAAGTAAATATTTATGGTTTGAACTGTCGGAAGCGACTGTGTTTTTTGTGGTGCAATATTTTGAAGGGAACACATTGCAATTGTCAGGCAAAGCTATTATTGCATGGGTCCTTTTCGGGCGAGGATAAAACAAATGAACGTCATTCTTGGTAATGTACCGTAACAAAGTAACTAATCGCATTATGTAATGGAGAATAATGTAAAAGTTTATTTTTTTTATTACACTAGGCACGTATTTTGATGTACACGCACAATCTGTAACTATAACGATGGTAATACTCTTCCAAGCCAAGTTTTATCATCAATTTGCCACTGATCAATGAAAAATAACTTTCCTTTTCGAAGTCGGTGTCCATAACGAAAAAATAGGTACTTACCAAAGACACCGACTTCGAAAAAGAAAGTTATTTTTCACTTTGTAGTGTTTTATTTGGAAGTCGATAGTATTTTTTTGTAAAAAAGTTTTTTTTAGTTGTACCTACCTAATAGGCAAGTTATTTAGTAAGTTACCTTAACGCCAGAATAGATTAGCCGAATATCATGAAACTTGAACGTAAAGGGTGAAATGAGAGAATTACGTACCCCTCAAGAGCGTACTGGCGTGATGTTATGTTATAAAATGGTATAAACAATAAACAGACATGCGATTGCAGCAATCCCGAGAGATTTCCCGTTAGCTATTGAAGAGTTCTGTTGTATATCTTGGAAGTTCTTCATTAAATCTTCACCAAATTAAAATGGCACCAATTTCGAAACATAGTCATCCATATAAAAAAAAAAATTTCAAAATCAGTCCACAATTGACGGAGATAGCGGTGAATATACATAAAAAAAAAACATACATGAAGTCGAACATAGAACTTCCTCCTTTTTGGTAAGTCGGGTAAAAAGATAGCTTGATCTTTGCGACAGCTGTCAGTATCAATTCAGTAACAATAGCGCTTGAAACAGGCTAACAATAACGTATACGTCAGTTTGACATACGTCGCAGACATCAAGCTATCTTTAATGAAGTATAAGTTACTTTTAGGAGTCTAATATAGTCCCAATTGCCAAGAAATTGGAGTTTACGCGCAGCCGTTAACTCCAATTTCTTGTCTCTTCTGTTAATATGCACTTACTACCGCTAGATGCTACTCACATGGCTCCTCACTCTTCTCCTTCTCTATAAGATCTCATTCTAATTTCCGACCCTAACTAAGTAGGCACACATGGACAGCTACCTTCTCCTTTTTCCTACCATGACCTCATTTATCTTTCCTACATTATTCGACCTCCTAAACGCAAGGCCAAATTTCTTTCTCTTCGTTCTTTTAAAAACATTGATTTGGAGCGTTTGAGAGCTGATGCGGATGATATTGACTGGTCTCCTGTATACGCCTGGGAGTATATGGACACTATGGTGTAAATATTCAGCAAGACAATGTTGGATTTATATGAGGCACACGCGCCCTTAAAAAAGGTGAGGGTCAAACACCTTCCTGCACCATGGCTATATCCAGCAATAAAAAACCAGATGGCTAAGCGAACAAAGCCAAGTGCCTGTACAGGAAGTGACTGACTAGGGAAAACTGGGACCTTTATAAAAGGATGCGAAATCGCTGCAGTCATCTGTGTAGGAATGCGAAAAGGCACCACATTCCAACTCAATTAACAACTTCAACCCAACACAAGTATGGCAATTTTTAAAGACTGTTAGTATTGGTTAAGCCTCTAGCAAGAGTTCTTCTGATAAGAATGAGCCTTAATGCACACTTTTCTAAGGCCCCATTACCCTCGATGACCATGTTAAATCTTCCACTCTCAACGATCTCTTTAATCTTCCTTCGCCAGCAAATACTTCTTTCTCTTGCCACCAAATTACTGAACTAGACATTAAGAAATGTATCCTTTCCATATATATAACATAATAGTAACAAATAGTTTGTAATTAAATTGATATTACGTTAACAGACTATTTTTAGATTACATAATATAAGTGAAGTAAATAGTTTTCATAAATTTATATCGATTGTTTTATTCATCGAAATGAATTTGATTGATTTGCGTATTGCAACGTCTGTGGTGCTGCATATACTGTCCATAGAAACGATGACATATGATATGATTTTCCGTCCCAAAAAGTAACAAAATCAAATCTACCCTACATAATTTTCTCCTACAAAAAATTAAAAATCAATTTTCTCTTAAAGTATTAGAATTAGAAGAACGGACGATAAGTTACATTTTAGTTAAAAAATAGTAAAAAAACTTAGTTTAATTTGACTTAATCTATGAGGTTGAGCCTAGTCAATAAAGCCGAAAATATTGGGCTCTCAGTTCAGACGTTATAGTAAAATTCGATACCCATTTACTTTTTAACAATTCACTTTTGTGTCATTATTTCTTTTTAACTAATTCACAGAGGTGTCGAAGCAAAGTATATTACAGTCCTATTCATGTATTTCTTCAGATAAATTCATTTTTTGCAGATTCCTCGGTAAAGACATTAAAGGATTGAGGGCCCTTGGTATATCGCCATAAATCTGTAATGTCATATTCTACAGATTTGGGAATTTCTAAAAATATTTAAGAAATTCTTAACTAAATTCCTAAGTTAAAATGATTAACCCAGAGATAGTACTTTCTGAGATTTAGGGTATGCCAGTTTATGCAAGCGTCTGGATTGAGGGCCCAAGTAATTTAATCATAACAGTTTTAATTCACGTTTAAGAAATTTTAGGCCCATTGCTTTAAGTTTTTACTATTTTTAACTAATTTCCCTTTAAGTCTTATTTCGTTACGCAAGGATTTGAAAAATGGGCCCTCAGTCCAGATGCACATGAAGAAATTCCCAGTGTGGGGCAAAGTTTAAAAAAAAATATAAAAAATCTAGTCACAGTTCAAAAGTATCAAGGCTATTAATATACTGTACTATTCTTTCGTTCGCAATCACCGGCTCTAAAGTTTGGCTCCTATTCAAGTTAGGCATGATATGTTATCAGTGTAAACTGTGAATTGAAAAAATGGTGCTCATTACAGAAGGTTTGTATTTTTTATTGGTAGATATATAAACAAAAATATCGGTCAAGTGCGAGCCGAACTCGTGCGCCGAGGGTTCCGTACCTACCCATTATACCGCCGTAATAAAATTGATATAATTTTTATTAGTGTCTAAATTATAAGTATGTGCGTGCGTGCTGTAATGGTTGAGTTGCTAACGTGTGGTGGTATACAAATCCACGATAAAAAGATAAGGGCAAATTTAAATTGCTGATGATTTATGATTATCTGCCCGTGGGTGTCGTAAGAGGCGACTAACAAGGGAAACACCCCTACGACGGGTAGACACCATGTATAAAGATATCTCTAGACTAGAGCCATGCATGGCTTCAAAACTCTGACTTCAAAGCGAAACTGGCAAACTTTTTTTTGTTCGAATTTCATTTTACCGAAATCTATTGACCGACGTCTTTTATGCTATATGCATCATTTGACATATTTTTAGATCATGTGTCTTAGGTATTATTTTACCGAACTATAATCCGCCGATTTACAAAATGACTTTTTGCTTTTGGCGGAAACCTCTTTTGAACTTTTTCATTTGCCATATTTGCACCACACCGAAACAACATTCTGCGGCATATTAATAACTGTCATGCATTAGACATTTTTATTAATGAATTATTTCAACGAATTTGTCCAAGATCGAGCGAAGCGAGCTTGGGAATTTAGCCGTTCGAAGGGGATATGGGAGATGGTCATCTCCTTCATGTTAGGTTACTTTATACTCTGTGGACAGAAATAGGAGATAAGGCATATTCATTGTTTTACACCCGGATTCCCAGCTCTCGATTATCGCGCTGTTTACGTAATCTACGAATAATCGCCGGTTAAATCTACTTTCAGTTTCTCAACACCAAGTGTGACAAGCGGTTGACAGTTTGTCACATTTGAGAAAAATCTCGATTTAACCACATGTTACAGCAGTTTTGGGCTTCTGAGAACCTTTTTCAATGTTAATCTCTTGTCAACGAGCCTAATTTATAATTGTTGCAAATTTGTCGATTATTCGCAGTTTGAAATTAATATTATGATTTTAAATGCTTATATTACTATAAAAAAATAATAGGGGTCGGTGAAATCTTTAGTATCGGTTCAGTTATGAAAAATGTGTTAATTAGGTCATGAAAAGTTTTTTTAAATTAATTACATTATAAAAACTTGTAACAATTATCAAAAATATTTTTTTTTGTATGTAAATAAAAATAAATTAAACCGGCCAAGTGCGAGTTGGACTCGCGCACAAAGGGTTCCGCACCATTATCGCAAAAAACGGCAAAAAAATCACGTTTGTTGTAAGGGAGGCTTGGATTTATATCAAATTTGGATTAATATCAAAAATAGCTTTTTTAAGCAAACAGAGTTAACAAAATAAATTCTATCCAGAAACTAATGCATCAGCTTTGCCAGTAAGACATTATCTTTCTGTATGTGTGAGTAAGTTTTGCGTGTGTGGGTAAGTGTTGTGTGTGCGAGTGTGTGTTGCATGTGTGAGTGTATGTTGCCGGTGCGAGTGTGTGTTGCGTGTTAGTACATCTACTTGTGCCAATCTAAAATAAGGAAGTGTCGGGTTAAGTCAATAGTACGGACGTCAAAACAAATCACGAGCACGCCACCTGTCGGCAAATCAAGAACAACTACGCTGTGGCGCGCTTTCTCTAACGACCTGTGTGGTGGGGACACAGAATATAAGGGTTGAGTACTGACCGCCCTAGAGCGAAGACGTTGTAGAATCGGTATCGATCAGTAATATTAGTGAGCAAGATTGTAACTGTGAACTATTTAAATAAACCCAGTGTATCGAATAATTTATGTTATTTCATTTGCACGACTGTACCCACCGACCTGCCCATACACGATGTCTTAACCTAAGGGAATACATCCTGACTTCCCGATGGTTTGCATCTATCGGCCAGCCTTGATGCGACATCAGAATTGGGATTCGGTCGTGCTAATGAGATCGCACGTAAAAACAATGCTAGTGAAAATGGCGGTTACATTCTTGCAAAAAAATGCGGTGTCAGTTGAGAAAAAAAAACAGTAGTGGTTCGTTTCTGCGACTACCCTCAGTCTAGAATAAAAAAATAAAAAAACAGTAGAGCGGAGCAGCAAGGAAGCTAGCAACGACCAAGGAGCTGGACAGGTCAAGGAGGAGCGTGTGGACGTGTGGAAAGATCCATACACATGGATCTTTAAGCCAATCTGGTGAGTCGTTTTCATTTTGTTATTGACTATGGCCAAGAGTGTTCATTATTCAAAATTCTGGTTTTGTGGCGGTCAATGGATCGTCGGGGTGGCCCGTGTTAGGTTATAATTTCATGTTAGTTATCGATGGTCAAGTTGGGTGTTGTTGAAGGGTTATTATTCTACTATCACTGGCGGTAGCCCTTGACTGGCCTTGGCTGACTATCATTGTTTGGAAGTTAGAATACCTACCTGGGCACTTGGGACATTGTAATGTGTGGTTCATGTTTTGGACAGGGTCTCTGCATTCACATTCAGTGTTCATAATAACCCATTTTGCCGTGCCGGTTTAGGTTACTACACCGGTTAATTTCCATCAAAGCTGTGTATGGTTAAGATGACCGTGTAAACAAGTACTCTCGTAGTGTTTTTCATGTTTCAGACACCATATTGTGTCGCAGTGGAGCCTCTGCTGCTGCTAGCAGTTCAGATGCTGTATGCGAAGGCTGACCTGTCAACATCTGAGAGGTTAGGAGGAACGGCAGACTAGCAGTTTGAGGTTGGGAGCGCGCAAGTTTGAAATGGAATACCCGGTGAGTCGCTTCCATGTTATTTCGATAGTGAGGTGGAAAGTTCTCTACTGAAGAGATGCTATTTCGAGTTTTAAGTGTTCATGTTTGATTATGAATTGGTAGTGGTTATATCTAGCACTATCACTAGGTAATTAAGACACACTTGTAAAAAGCAAGTAGTTAGGTAATGAGTTTCCTATTGGCATTATAGTTTCAAGATTTGGTTCAATACGAACTTTAGGATGAGATATCCCATAAGAAGGAGATTTTCAGTAACAAAGCCAGTTAGTAATGACGTAGGGCCATCGCAATTGTATCGAGTTAGTAACGGTACTGGTCATTTACGTGTATTCAGAACAAATCTTATGTTGCGTCACGATTTATGACCACCGTCTTCAGATCTGAATTCACTTGCTTACTTTCAAAGTAACATTAGGATAGCAGTAGATCTCGCGATCGTTTTCCTTACATAAAAACTGAGGTAGTGAGCGATAGTAAATGGTTACTGCTGATATTTAATTTTAAAGATTTTGATCCGAATTAATTCGTGAAGCTCCTTAATATTATCAGGGTTAGTTGTTTCCCTTTTGTTAGCAGTCGGTATGTAAATCTTTGAGTAAAAAGTGCGAATCTTTTGGGAAGGATCCTCGATCACCAAGTTCCTTGAGAATTAGACATCATAGTTGATGACAGTGGTAGTGAAACCAAATCTGATTAACATGTCTACTCATGCGACAAATTCTGGACCGCCCCTCATGAGTAACATGTGGCGATGGGTCTACGAAGAGGTGTCGTTGAGTATGCATTGCCTTTGAATTATGGTAAAGATTATCGGAAATGTTAAAATTACTTTATTTAGTTGTTGATCGTCGGATCTTTTTCTAATCAATAGTGTTGTGTCGGAAACTCTAGTGTGAAAACTAAATGGGCACTTTATTAAGTCCGCGATAGGTTATTATGACAGGACAGTGATAGTTATACAATGAAAGCTTTAAATAGGAACGCTTAGGACCTACAAGTATGCACGCGGTAGGTTAGGGAAGATGCCAACGGGTCATGTACCAGTCGATGTTGATGTTAAAGGAATTTTGATGATGATGAGCAAGCTTAAAGTGTCTAGTAATTCAGTCTATCGAATGTATTATGATTGACCGTACCAGTGGATTCTGGTGGAGGTCGGGGTCTAGAGACCGTTGTGAGAGCAATACCATTGCTGGTCGGCTAGAGGGCCGTGGCGTTGAAGATTTTACTCGAGGGTTTCTTTAAGCTTGACAGTTTTTGCAGCAGCAGAATTTTTAAAGTTGGTTTGGATCGATTTGTGGTACATGGCCCAGGGTAATGATTCAGTTAAAGAGTAGAGTTCTAAAATTTCCCTATTTTCACGAACCCAATGATCTATTTTGGTCAGGAGTAGCCGAGCGTTGTGTGGCAGCTGTTGACCTGTGTGGCAACTGTGAGCCTGTGTGTCCACTGAAGGCCTGTATGGCACCTGTAAGTCTGTGTGACACTATGTCTGGTGTGAATGTTTATGTTAGAGACCTTGCAGAAGGTTCATTTTGAGTTATGACGTTGAAAGAAGGTAAACTCACATAGTCACGCCAGAGGTGAGGTCACCATGTTAATGTTGATGACGTTCGAATCGTCAAGCCCTCATTACGAAAATTTAAATAATTTTGGTATTCTAATTTTGATTAACAGAATTTATAAAATTGATAATAAAAATTTAAGGGTAGTAAAATTTAAGTAAGTACCTAAAGGGCAAGAAGGTTATTTGGAAGTTTGCGAAAATGATGGTGATGATGATGATGAATGGACCGTGACGACAGATGATGAGTTCGGTATGTCTTTTGTACCTGTAATTAATAATACGCCCTCGGAGTCAGAGGAAACATTTTCCATAAGCTCTCGCACCTTAAGTGTGGATAATTCCGAAGCTATAATAGAATCTTTGGAATGATCAATTAGTATGTGGTCTTTTCTACTTTTGTGGAAGATGATCATTTTTGTAAATGGGATGTCAAGATCACTCCTGCTGTTGTGGGTGTTGATCTGTGATGCGCTGTAGGAGTCTCACCTGCTTTAGTGGGTGACGATTCAGACCAGCTTGATTGTAACTGCGCTGTAGGAGTCTCACCTGCTTTAGTGGGTGACGATTCAGACCAGCTTGACTGTAACTGCGCTGTAGGAGTCTCACCTGCTTTAGTGGGTGACGATTCAGACCAGCTTGACTGTGACTGCGCTGTAGGAGTCTCACCTGCTTTAGTGGGTGACGATTCAGACCAGCTTGACTGTAACTGCGCTGTAGGAGTCTCACCTGCTTTAGTGGGTGACGATTCAGACCAGCTTGACTGTAACTGCGCTGTAGGAGTCTCACCTGCTTTAGTGGGTGACGATTCAGACCAGCTTGACTGTGACTGCGCTGTAGGAGTCTTACCTGCTTTAGTGGGTGACGATTCAGACCAGCTTGACTGTAACTGCGCTGTAGGAGTCTCACCTGCTTTAGTGGGTGACGATTCAGACCAGCTTGACTGTGACTGCGCTGTAGGAGTCTCACCTGCTTTAGTGGGTGACGATTCAGACCAGCTTGATTGTAACTGTAGGGGTTTTCTGTTGTAAAGAAATACCTAGACCAGTGATCCTTCCGAGGTGCTGCAGGAATCTCACCTGCATTAGTGGGTGACGATTTAGACCAGCTTGATTGTAACTGTAGGGGTTTTCTGTTGTAAAGAAATACCTAGACCAGTGATCCTTTCGATATGTAACTATGCAAAATGTTTCCTCACTCACCTAGAGTATGAGTCAGGATTGGGCGAGCGAATACTGTGTGGAGATTTTGTGTGTTTCAGAAAACTTCCCTTGTATGATGGCAGACTGGTAGAACGGAGTGGACTAAGAACGTGTAGCGCAACACGACATGAGATGGCATGGAGCAAGGACAAGAAAATAATGCCTGCGGGTGATAGATTTGGGGAGTCTGTCACCTGAGAGAGGCCCGAGAAGGCGACGTGCTGTGTTCCACGCTCGCCTCTCAATAGGAATTACGGCCTAGAGAACACCATGTGGTTTTAGTCAGTAAGAGTCTGACAGACCCCTCAGCTTTCCCCAAGGGCTGAGGACATCCATTGAGGATTTCCACATGATTCGATACACTGTTAAAACCTGACAATGAGGAACAGACGAGGACGCCTGTATCGCAGGATGGCCATGTCGGGTTAAGTCAATAGTACGGACGTCAAAACAAATCACGAGCACGCCACCTGTCGGCAAATCAAGAACAACTACGCTGTGGCGCGCTTTCTCTAACGACCTGTGTGGTGGGGACACAGAATATAAGGGTTGAGTACTGACCGCCCTAGAGCGAAGACGTTGTAGAATCGGTATCGATCAGTAATATTAGTGAGCAAGATTGTAACTGTGAACTATTTAAATAAACCCAGTGTATCGAATAATTTATGTTATTTCATTTGCACGACTGTACCCACCGACCTGCCCATACACGATGTCTTAACCTAAGGGAATACATCCTGACTTCCCGATGGTTTGCATCTATCGGCCAGCCTTGATGCGACAGAAGTATAATGATGTGTTGATAACTTTTCCTTTATGTTTGTCATTAAAAAAGATATAGGTAGTACATAAACAATAAGAAAATCATGGTACTCGTATGCAGTCGGAGGATGCATAAGGTTTCGGTCAGCCAGCTCGCGAATATGTATCCTCCGACTGCATAGCATGATTTTGTTCTTGTTTAAGTACCTACAAAGATGTATTTTTAGTTCACTTCTTAAGCATTCGGGTTTTTGATTTTTTTAATAGTAATTATGCCGCTTGTACCGCCGGAACACGCTATAGCTTGGCAAATTCGTACATGACACTCCATGGTCTGCGGGGCAGTGTGGGCGATAAAACGTGCGCGCCAGGCTTATTACGTAAGAAACACAGGGCAGCGCCGACCCCTGGCAGCGCATGTGTGCGAAACCTATGAAGCGCCTCTTTTTTTGTCGTCGTGTTTCGACATTAATCTTTTGTTTTATTTTTCTAATTTTAACGGATATAGGTAATACATTCTCCTGTTTATATAGAAAGTAAAAGTGCTAAATCGTACGCGAACTAGCTACTTACTGCTCATCACAGCAGCGTTCGCACGTGTTGTCGGATGAGATATCACGCATTTTAACCCCGCGCACAAAATAGTTCGTGCCGTCGACTAGGGCAACCTTGAACTTAAAATGTTGACGTCCGGTGGATGCGAAACGCACAGGACCGATTAGTGTGGCGACGCTTGGGGAAGGCCTATGTCCAGCAGTGGACGTCTTTCGGCTTAATTCATGATGATGACTTTAAACAGAAGCTATTTTATGACTGTCCAATGTTTTATAATGTGTTTACTATTTAGTTCCAATATTCCGATAAATTTATGTTTGCAGATGCAAAGAATTTATGTAACAGTAAATAAGACAGTGATAATTGAATAGTTTTCATTTTATTTATATAATTACATTTTATTCCCTCTATGAGAGAAGGCCTGTGTCCCAGCAGTGAGAACATTAAAAGGCTGACTTTCCACAGAGAGACTTCCAATTATAATACGAATATACTAGCATTTCGCCCGCGACTTCGTTCGCGTGATCCGTATTGTATTTTTATCCTACAAATGACTTAAAGGTTGAATTTACAAAAATCCCTTCTTAGTGCTCCCCTACATCATAAAAAGAAGCCCTGTACAGTATAAATCGTATTTTAGGAGTAGTTTTGAAAAACTAATAATGAAAACCTTTACTATTTACTTAGGTTAGTATTTATGCCAAGCTTCAATACATAAGCCCAACAAATTGCCAGATTTTTACCTCCTTAGGGGTAGAATTTTCAAAAACCAATAAATCCATGAATATTTTTTATCAACGAAAAGCGTAAATCTTTAATTTCACGTGTCATACTTAAAAACGTAGAAATTTCACACAAACTTTCAACCCCCTGTTTACCTCCTTAGGGGTGGAATTTGCAAAAACCCATAAATACTTTTTATCAATCAAAAGCGTAAATCTAAAATTTCACGTGTCCAACTTACAAACTGTAGAAATTTCATACAAACTTTCAACACCCCTTTTACCCCCTTAGGGATGCAATTTCCAAAAATCATTTCTTAGTGCGCACTTACGACACTTGAGGAACCTCCCTGCCAAATTTCGTCTTTATAACGTCAAGTGGTTTTCGATATTTCGTGATGAGTGAGTGAGTGACCTTTCGCTTTTATAGTACCTATGTAGATTTTTGCACTGTCCTGGAATATAAAAGTTTGGAAGCACTTGGGTTTTGATATACAGTAACCCTGTGGAGGAGTCACGTGGTGCCGTTATTAGGGTTCCGAAGTCAACAAAGAACCCTGATAGTTTCGCTATGTCCGTCTGTCCGTCCTCAGCTTAGCTTGGAGACTTGAAGTAATAAAAAGCTATAATTTGGCATGGATATACAGATTAATAATTTCGATGAAGTAGTAAAATCAACACATGAAAAAAAATTTTTTTCGTATGTCTACCTCCTATAGACGTAAAGTGGGGATGTTTTTTTATCGTCAGTCTCATGGTGGGGGTATCGATATATAGTACCTACATTCAAAAATATTACGGATCTGATAAAACCATTTTTCGATTCAGAGATCCGTTTGCGTAAATTTAAGCTTTAAATTGCAAATTTTTGTTAGATTCAAGTGTCCCTCCCCTGCCAACGAAATGTTTGCTTTTGGCTATGTGAAAAAAATCACGGCTATCACAGCTAAGTAGGCTTTTTCAAGTTCAAGTTTACGAGTAATAGTCGACCCACTTATAAAATGTACTTGGAACAGTAAAAATTACTTAAATAACATTGGTAGTTGTGTAAAACAGATACTAAATATATGCTTATAACAGATGTAGAAATATACAAAAATAAAATAATAACTTGTTGTTGTTCTCGAAATTGACCATGTCACGTTGTACTGGGATCGGTCTATCATCACTGATAGGACTGGGGGGCGACCATAAGCTCTTAGAGTAAGGTTATTTTGATATCGCGTAAGTGACAGATGTATACAAGTCATATAAATCTGTCCCTTACACACACTCAAAATAACCTTACTCTAAGAGCTTATGGTCACCCGTCTGTTGTTGCCAATAAGCCGTATATAGTGGTGATAGACCGATTAGCGCGCCGCACAATGATAATCGATGTCACCATCCCACATGACGAGAACCTCGTGAAAGCTGAGAAAGATGACGAGAAGTTATCGACATATAGGATGTGGACTCGGCGATCATTGTGCCGATTGTCGTTACAGCCAACGGCCTGATGGCCAGTAGCCTCGATGACCATCTGTCGAGGCTGTCATTGCGCGTTTGGATCAAGGCCCTGATACAGAAGACAGTACTTCTCGATACGGCTCGCATTGTGAGGATGTTCCTGTATTTGGAGCTCTAACCACCGGTACCTTGGACCCTGTTCCCGATACCAGTGGGACTCTATTTTTTTTTTGTTTTTTTTTGTTTCGTATTTTTTACTATCATTTTAAAATGTTTTAAATAAGAATGGAAATAAATAAAAGAAATAATAATGATTTCAACCTTTTTTTTTTAAACGTTTCCCCACACTAGGAATTTCTTCCTGTATCCTGGGTGCGCTTACAAACATATAAACTCACATACACAACACCCAGAGCCGGAATAACTATCTGTAGGTCATACAAATATTTGTTCCGTGCGGGAATCGAACCCGCGACACCCGGCGCAGCAGCCAATCGCTTAACCACTGCGCCAACCGTGCGCCCAATTAATAATGTTTAAGCTCGAATAACGCATTGGAGTGGGCGCAGTCGCTGGTAGTACAGGCCCGTACGGCGCTTGCGCGCGGGGTAGTCTATTTTGTGTTAGTGCAGAAGTATTTTCGACGATTTGTAATCTAAAGTCAAACTAGATTCAATGGCAAGCAAATTCCGCTACCCGGCCATAGATTGGGGTATTCTCAGTGGTCGCAATTATAAACTTAATTGCGTTTGCCGTAAAGTTGATATTCGTGTCATAGGTCGATATTTACTACTACTTAACCAAGGTCACATGTATAATACATTGCATTTTTAATTACATTATCGATAGATACCCGATTTCTTAATTCGAAAAAATAAGACTTGGAATTTTTGATTTATTATTTGAAGAATTATATTTTTTTATAAATAAAATCAATTTGAAATTATGTACTAATTTAAATATGCTCATTGAGGCGGGCGGGCCTCTTTATAATAATTTCTTCTAGAAATATTAAATAACTTATTTTCTTTTGTCGATATCCATCTGTAAAGTCAATATCTACTAATTGAGTAGCGATGACCTGGTGAAGATTGAAGGGGTTCCGCTGGTTGGTGACGCACGGGACCGATCAATGTGGCGACGTTTGGGGGGAGGCCTATATCCAGTGGTGGACGTCTTCCGGCTGATATGATGATGATGATGATTATGAGTAGCGTAGAACTCTCGAGAACGAAATAGTGGATACATTCAAAATTTTTAAAATTTTTAATGAGAAGGAAACAAGGAGCGTGCCTGCGAGGATCCAGAAACGTACCATACCAATACCCGTGGCTCTAACGTTCGGTCGTATCGGCGTTCCTTTAGCAATTGACATCCTTCATTTATATTATTAATTGCTTACTTACGTTTGTTGTTTGTTCCTAACATTGAATAATTTGATTTTACTTTTTGATAGTTCAGTAGGTTGTTTGAAAATACTCATACTAAAATATTTGTTTTCGGTTTGTAAATATTTCGAGATTTTAACGAAGACTATCTCCGTATTGGCAATACTACTGAATACAAATGATTAAGTGACGCTGGTTATAAATCTTTATTACAAACACTTGCCTCTACCTGCGGTTTCTCTCAAATATATAAAATGTTTTATCTTCACTCACAAAGTAATGTTCTAAATATGAATTCAAAAAATCATGTATAAACACGTACTTTATATTCGTGGATAGAGAAAATTAAAAAAAAAACCATTACAGTGCAACATTTTCCTTCTATTTTTAAACAACTGCATCATAAAATAACTATTTAATTTTTATGGCACACTATTACTTTTTAATTTACTGGCGCGTATGGGCTCATTGACTTAATGTGGAAAAGTAGTGCATTGTCTATGGATGCGCGCGCTGCGCTGTCATGCCCAATGAGAATCTAAATTGCCCGCCACACCTACCACATATTTTTCCGTTTCCACTTTTGTTTTATTTCAACTGTATGAGTGAAGATAAAGTAGTGTATGCAACGGCATATAATTAGGTATTAAAACACTCGCGTGATATCATTATCACATTCGGCTTCGCCTCATGTGATAAACCCACGCTCGTGTTTTAATAACCCCTATTATATGACCATTGCATAAACTACTATTATCTTCACTCACAAAGTAATGTTCCAAATATGAATTAAAAAAATATTGTATAAACACGTACTTTATATTCGTGGAAAGGTAAAATTTAAAAAAAAAACCCATTACAGTGCAACATTCAACTTCGATCATTAAACAACTTTTTAATTTCTATAGCACACTTTTACTTTTTAATTTATTGGTGCTTATCATTGACTTAATGTAGAAAAGTAGTGTTATTGTCTATGGAGATGCGAGCTGCGCAGTTATGCGCAAATTGCAATGGGAATCTACATTGCCCGCCATACATAATATAGTTTTTCCGTTTCCACTTTTATTTTATTTCAACTGTATGAGTGAAAATAAAATAGTGTATGCAACGGCATAATTAAAACACTGGCGTGTTATTATTATAAACCCATGCTCTTGTTTTAATAACCCCTATTATATGACCATTGCATGAACTTATATTCTAACTTCACGTGTTGAGTTGGATTTTATAACTCCTTCTTCAGATACCATCGTCCTATTTGAGTCCGTTTTTAGACGTTGTGAGCCGCTGAAACCGTTTTAATGTTCATGTTACAACAAAAACCCTCTTCTTAGTCCGCATTTTTATGCAAATATGGAGCCCTATTACTGCGCGTGGCCCGACACGCATTTGGCCGGTTTTTCTGTATAATAGAGTTTAAAAACAAATGGACAGGGCGCAAAAAAAACACGGTCTTAAGTATAGTAAATATTTTATATGCTGATAAATTAAAACTCCGTTTACCTAAAATTGCTCCAGTGGTAGACTCTCGTGCCAAACTTCCGTGTCTTGTGGCCTACCCCACTGATGAGCGATCAAATGATTACTCAACTTCTTCCGCGACTAAACAAGCGCTCATGAAAGCTATAAATCCTAGTGATGGCTTTCCTGTCTGGCGTCGTTTTCAAAAAGTTGGTGGTGGTAGGTATTATGAATAGTCATTTCAGCAATGAAATCTGCAACAGCGCAGTGTCGTTCATAATCCGTAGACCAAACTTTGCCATACGATAGAGTCGAAGACGCGTTAACATCAGCGCCAACGATAACTTTGCAGCCCGCGAGCGACTGCAAGACATGACGGAGTTTATGTATATGAGGAGCAACAGGGTCTGAATATTGAAAGTTGCAGCTCACAACGTAAACTTTAAAAGAAGACGATGAGACGATGTTGAGGATAAGTTGTTCGAGCCTAAGTGTATTAGTGGTATACTCGTAAGACCTACAACGATGGTTATACGTTTTCTTAGAATGTTTACACGCCACGCACGACGGTGTATAATTTAAATTGTCCTTGTGCGGGCAGTCTTTGGTTTCACGTGCCTCAGAGCAATTAGTGCAGGTAGGTGATTTATTAGTGCAGTGTTTCTTAACATGACCGAAGGTTGACAATGGACACAACGAACCACGTCGACATCATCAATCTTTTCTCGGAAGTTCTACTGAGGTCATCGAGCATTGTACTGAGGGCCTCCATGGTCTCTGCCATAACCACTATATCGTCGGCAAACCAGTGTGGCAGTGTGTGATGTATTCGCCATTGACGTTTATGCCTCTCCAGTCCAAAGTTGAAGACATCCTCCAGAACAGCGGCGTACAGTTTCGGAGATATGACGTCTCCCTGTCTCACACCTCGCTGCAGAAGGACGGGTACCGAGGCCTGGTCCTGAAGTCGAACTGACATGGTGGCTTTTTTGTACAAACACTTCATCACTTCGATGTACCGGAAGTCAATTTGGCACCGTTGGATACACTGCAGTACAGCCCAAGTCTCGATCGAATCGAAGGCTTTCTCGTAGTCCACAAACGCTAAACAGAGAGGCAGCTCTTCGGTTTTCTATATATATATGTATGTTTGTGGTCTATGGTGCTGAAGCCTTTACGGCATCCGGCTTGTTCGGGTGGCTGCAAATCGTCAAACATACGTGCGAGACGATTCGTGATGACTCTTGAAAACAGCTTGTAGACATGGCTAAGAAGTGAGATGGGCCTATAGTTCTTCAGTACGGTTTTGTCACCCTTCTTGTAGAAGAGTACCACCACATCCCTGCACCATGCCTGTGGCGTTTTCCCCTCAAGTATGACGGAATCAAACAATTTCTGAAGGGCCTTAAGTAGTGGTTTTCCACCCGCCTTCAGGAGTTCGGCCGTAATTCCGTCATCACCCGGTGCCTTGTTATTCTTAAGCTGTTTCAGAGCCATCATCAAGGCTGATGTCCGGAATGTCTTCGGTATAGTGTCGGGTCAATCTAGCTCTAGGGTCATTCGCTAGATTCGCGACGGGCTTACTGGTTGACGTGTGTCGGTGTTCAGTTTCGTGAGCTGGCTCTGCCCAATAGACAGATCTTTTGCAAAGACTTTGGAGCCCTTATTCCGCCTTTAATACTGTCGGTATTAAAGCGGCGGAGGTCGCTTTTCAAATACTTTGATTTCTTCGCACCCCTTGCCACGCCATCGCCTCGACCGCTACCGTAGCCGAGGGTAGACGGGCTGCCGGGCACTCGGGGCCGTTTTTTGTATGTGCTATTCATTTTGGTTTAGGGAGGTTTGCCATAATCGCCACGCTTGACTGGTGGGTTGGCGATCGCAGTTTGTTGTTAAAGTGCAGAGAGAACGCTGCTGCCCATCCTCTGGGGTGTCCTTTAGTCGCCCCTAACGACACCTAAGGGAAGATATGAAATATAATATAACCGTAATGGGGATTTAATATAAACGTAATATAACCGTAGCTTCGGACACAGTAATAAAATATGAACAGAAATGCAGAATACACGTAGTTAATACATAAGTTTACACTACAGGGTGATCGGCAGATTCATTGTTAATAAATGACAATTATCAATGCCATAATTTGGCAACATGATAAAATCACTTAATAGTTAGATTAACAATATTAATAGGTTAACAAGTTATTTATTGTAGGTCGTTATTGCATTTGGGATTGTTAATTTTTGTATTTTTGCGATGGGATCCAAGGTCTCCTTACAAAGAAATAATCTATTACCAAATCTACCAAACATATTACTTTTAAAGGAACCGTAAAATAAAAAAAGTTTTCAAACACAGATCTGTTTCGTAGACGGTGCTACGCAGAGCCTACGGCGTAGGGGCTCTCTAGATAACTCGCATTGGAACAAAGGGTCCTTTCTAGCCTCTAAAATATTTCATTTTTTAAAGTAGGTTGTTACTTATTTTATTCATGTGAAACATAAAATATTATTTACAAAGTTAGAACAAACTGTGTTAAAATAAAATGTGCTTTGTAGCAAGCAAATTTGAATGTATTTTCGTTATTTATGATTCTCAATTTGATACTTGGTTCCTATGTCAAAAGTTCATGATATATAGCTTCTGTAAAATTAGCTGCCTCCTGGTTGAGTGATAATGATATCGCGTTTCTATAATAATGTACGAAACGTAGAACTAATATAACAGCAAGAAGCAATGGATTTTGGGCAGAATTTAGATCTTCATCTTTGAATAGTTCCGCTATCTTCGCTTAAGTACCTACCTGCCCTGAAATGGTGAAAGATATTGCGGCTATTATTCTGCCTACTGAATTTTAATAAATTCTTTTTATTTTAGTTTCCGACGAAAGAGAGATTAGTCGCAGAAAGCAACACACCGGACAGAGAGGAACTGCGGGACAATATAGATAAAACGAAAATCTTTCAGATTATTTAACCAGAATATTCAACCTGGATGCGGGACGCACGAGACCGGTCAATGTGGCGACGCTTGAGAGAGGCCTATGTCCAGCAGTGTGAATGTCTTTCGGCTGATATGTCGATGATGATGATTCAATGCATTTATCAGTTTTTAAACAAATGGCAAACTCACCAGTAAGTTAGCCTTACAGTTTCATGAAATACTTGGCGTTCCTTGCATGAGCTGTTAACATAGTATGATCTTAGCATATAACATCGATTGAAATCTTATCGTCAGGTCAGGTCACGTAATGTTACGAATGTTTAAGTTAAAGTACCTATTAAAAGGTAAGAGCCGTCTAGGTAGTGTTTAATAATAATAATATCGTTTATTTATAACATAAGGCACATTTTACTATAAAATATCTTAAAAATACAAAATAAGACTGTTGCTTATTTGCCTGAACTAGGTTGGACCTGTGTTTCGGGATATAAAGTGCTTAAAAACTTATGATTATAATAAATTAACAATATATAAGTATGGGTGTAACTTGTATATGAATACTTAAATTTAAAGACAGCAAAATTATTATTTTGGTACAACCAGGAGATCTTCTGTCTCTCCGTAAGAGATGCTAAGTAGATGTTCAAGCTAAAATAATTTAATTTATAGACAGTTAATTTTCTATTTAATCTTTTGTACAGAAATGGACCTAAGAATGTGAAGAACCTATTTACAAAGACATATTTTGAGGATGCATTAGAATCTAAATGTTTAACTATCTTCTAAACAAATATTATAAAGAGGTAAAACTGTTTGTAAGAGGTAATCTCTGGAGATTTACGATTACAAAAACACTTATTGATAGAGAGCAACACTATCACTGAGTGTTACAAGCTACATTGTTTACTGAAAAAATATACTGCTCCTGCACGTTACGCCGCGCGAGGGAGGCCGCAGAAAAATATAGTGCTCCTGCACGTAACGCCGCGCGAGGGAGGCCGCGGGAAAATATTCTGCTCCTGTACGATACGCCGCGGGAGAGAGGCCGCAGAAAAATACACTGCTCCTGCACGTTACGCCGCGCGAGGGAGGCCGCGGGAAAATATTCTGCTCCTGTACGATACGCCGCGGGAGAGAGGCCGCAGAAAAATATACTGCTCCTGCACGTTACGCCGCGCCAGGGAGTCCGAGGGAAAATATACTGCTCCTGTACGATACGCCGCCGCGAGTGAGGCCGCGGGAAAATAAACTGCTCCGAGAGGCCGCAGAGAAATATTAGTAGGATTATAGTATATTTTTTGTTCGTGTTTTCCCGATTTCACTCAGGATTTTAGAGGGACGAATGGGAATATGTTCCACTACATTAGTGCTAAACGTCCCACTATATTGTGCATTGAAGTAAAAATCGTTGTTTCGCAGTTTACTTTTCAAAATATTTACTTAATTGGATTTAATCATTATTTTACAAAATAATTTGTTTTGTAAGTTTTTTATAAATATTAAACATAATTCCTAAATTAATTATTGTTTCATTTAAAATGAGTATTTACCGTACAGGTAAATATTACACATGGCTCCGGCCGTCCGGCAGGATGTGCCGGCGATGCCGCTACAGTGCTGAGAACATTGTGTGCGTTTTGATGGCACGGCCAGGGTTTGAACGTGGCCGCGCCATTGAAACGCTGAGAACCGCGCGGCCACGGAGATCTTTAAAACTAAGCGTTGCAGAGACCTGAAATTTTGGTAAATAACAGATTGGAGTTGTATTTTTTTTTTTTAATGGGTATATAAAAAATTCCTAGTTTTATATTTTAGGAGCTGTAAGACTAAAACCCCAAGACCGCATTATTAAAACGGTGAAAATCACGTGTTCGCCAATATCTCGCTGAAAAAGCATCGCAGACGTCTGAAGCTTTTTGCAAAACATCGATTTCAATTTGTCCGAATTTGTAAAAATACATAAAAAAAGCCCTAGGTTTTATAATACAGGAGCTGTAAGACTAAAACCCCATGGACATTCCATTGAAATGGTGCAAAATATGCTATCGCCGATATCTCGCTGAAAAAGCATCGCAGAGATCTGTAGGTTTTTGTAAAACCTAGATTTGAATTTGTCAAAATACACAAAAAAACCTGGGTAATTATATCTCAGGAGCGACGGTATCGCGTAGAAGTAAATCGTGATTATCTATAGAAGAAAGTAAGTATTAGCGAGATCTTTTTTTGTAAACTAAATCTAATAATATGTAGACTACCGACAAAAGCTTTTTTTTTCACAGTATTCGATCTTCAATACGTTTTGAATGTTTCGATAGGGTGACCATGACTTATTGTTTTCAGAAAACTTTCCACCTACTGCAATTATAAGAAATTTTATCATAAGGATTCTAAATTAAATTAAAATGCAACGATAAGATTCAAAAACTTATGTTTATTTCTTTAAAGATCACATAAATCACAGATGATTTAGTTACCCATCCATTGCTTGATAGCTGAAAATATAGCAGATAACTTTGCACAACATTCGTAATTCCTGTAGATAAGCATTATTGCCTGTTATCGGTAGTTCTAGGTTAGTTTCTAGTTTATTTCCGTGAACCCTGTTGGTTGACCTGGCATTCTGTCCCTCTAGAATCCTCCTAGAATCCTTAAATAATACCGACCAGGTTAGTGGTGACAAAACATTGAACCTACAGTTACACGGATGAATGAATGGATTTTGTTTTTTTCTCCACTGAACAACCAGTCTGAAATTACATTTGGTGGGTCCAATAGTAATAAAAAAAATCCCGATTGTCCCACCAACATGTTCAGTGGGATGATAACGAATTCCCGATCGTCCCACTAGAGGGACGACGGCAGTGGGACGATCGGGATTACACGTTTTTTTGTGACCTAGGTACTGTAGACTATCAGTCTAGGAAGTAGGTACCTACGGTTAGGTTGAGCAGCATTTAAAGAACTTCTTATTACCACCGAAAACCTATTAACAGTACTGAATTTTCTGTAAAGCCGATTTATGTACGCTGATATACTCGTAGTTATCAGTAGTGATTGATTGCTTCAACCATGAAGCTATGTGATCCATCTCGGCTTTGGATCAAGATAAAACTGAGTGTATCCTGAAAGACGAGTCAATCAATCCGTCTAGGCTTTTCCCAAACGTGGACGGCTAATCGCTTCTTTATACGGAGCGGCTGTAGAACCCTTAGCTTCTTAATTAACAGATTTTAATATTGAATAAAAAGAATTTCGTGTTTTAGAAATTAAGGATTAAGGAAATCATATGGTATAAGAATTGTACTCAAGCAAGCAGTCAGATCAAAGGGAGGTAAATGGGACTCGTTGACCTTGGATAAAACCTTAACAAGTGTGAAATCGGAGGTATTATCCTCTATATTGTTTCGGATTTGAAATCAATACCTCCTGGTGAGGTATTGCAGCCATTCAGGCTCTTCGAATAGAGCTCTTTATCTAAATGGGAATGGGTCACAGTCAGTTGCTAATAAAGCACTATTGACGCTTTTATCGTAAGTAGCTGATCAGGAAGGAGGCCAGATACTATCTACAAAGTTTCTTAACATCATTTCAGTAGATTGCTAAATAAAAACCATAAGACGGATAACGTTTACAATGATGTAAACCTTCCTAAATTCGAGTTAACTTCACTACTGAATATTAAACAAAAATAAAATAGTCACTGAAATGTTAGCAAAATACAGCGAGTGGAATCAATGTGTAGTGGAATGGGCTGAAGCGGATGGGTTGGTCGGGGTGGCTGGGGTGGCCCTGGTGTTTGCGCACTGAGCGCTCGGCGGCGCGGGCTCGGGGCTCTGGCGGGCGCGGCGCGGCGCGCGGCAGTCGCACGCCAGCACGTGCGCGCACCGCCCTCGCGCCGCCCGACATCGGCGCCCGGCGCGCCGCCCGACCCGCGCCCTGTGAACCCGACGCGCTCAATATTCCGGCACCATTACAATTATTCTTCCTGTAATAAACCACCTAAAACGAACGGTCCTCTGTTTACATTGTTGCTGAATCAAGTCCGATCTTGTAGTATAAGGGCCATCCTCTCGCGATTTAAATATTTATGGGTCAATAGTAAGAGTTTTACTGAGATTGCTTACATCATCGCAACCATAATTTAGGCGGGAAATAGAATTACGTATATACTACTAACCAAGTAATATGTTATGTTATAATAACGTCAGTAACAAAAGGAAATGATAAAATGTTGTTTTTCATGACTGTGGTTTATAACGTGTATCTGCTTCACGTTTTATATTCTAAGCCCTAAAGAGAGTAAACGGCACTTGCTCGCCTTCGTACTCATATAGCGTTATATTCTCCTGGTTATATGTTGTTGTACTTCAAATATTAATCACGAGCGGCTCTTCTAACCCTTTGTTGACAATATCCATGGCGCCCGACAAGAGTGTCTTCATTAAATATGTGTGCTAGATAAATTAATAATGCCTACTTTGACTAGGAATAATTTTGTTTGATTAGCCATGAATGATTCTTTTTAAAAAGAGGAGTTTTCGTATTTATATACGAATGAATCGCCGTTAATGCAAAGTACATACATTTTTTTGTTATTTGAATCTTTGTAAATTGCATTGGTATATACATAAGAGTAAATATCGTTCACTTCGAATTAATTAAATTGATAGATTTGTAGATTGGATAATAGGTACTTGCAATAGGTATTAGGACCTACTTACAGTTCCTATTTAGACTAAATTCGTCAGGTTAATTTGGTTTTATTCTCAACCGTTTGAACCCTATTTCTAGAACCCTTGCTACTATTTGGCTGTTGTTTCATTATTAGCAAAGTCTATTTGCTCTAATTTGAACTGACCGTGTAATTCGATTAAATTATGAAGATATTATTTCTTAGTAAAATACTGGCCAAACATTTTATTTGAAATGGTGCAGTTTTTAATAATACACAGATAAAACGGATAAAATAATATTGCCTTTAAAAAAGTCTACTTTTAGATTACTTAGTTATTTGGCTAAATGTAGTCTAGCAGTAGGTTATGAACTTAGCTAATACAAATATATGTACTTTTTGCTGCTGAAAACAGGCATCGAAAAGAAAGCTAAAACAAATAGCCTGCTGTTAGTGAAATTAGATTTTTGCCAATCAATCACGCCTTAATTAACTATTAAATGTATTTGGATGAAGTGTGGTAAACGGTTAATCCAAGAAAATGGATAAGGAAATCGGATTGAACAGTTTTTCCCGGTAGTACGTTCGTTCTTATCGTTTTTCGCTATGCTAGTGTTTTGCACCTAATTTAGTATCTAATACACACTAAAACTATCCTAATAAACTCTAAAAATCATTCTGCACAGCTAGTAAATCTAAATAATTATAGAGAGATGTTATCTTCATCTCTCCATGTGAATGTCTCAACCACGTTTACTGAAGAGCTCTGACATTCGCACATATCTACAAGTGGAACGGGAAACTACTAAACTGTCATTTAGCACATTTTATTGAGTCGTTATGACAGTGATGACCTAATTCAGAGCCAATATCATAGATATTATTTAGCACATGCATAAGAACATCTAATACGAATTAACTAATAATTTGGAGGAGTAGGAACCTAATTTATCTCGACAGTTTCAGTCATGTTGAACATTACTTAAACATTATTACATTACTTATTTGAACATTGGTTAAAACAATTTTTTTTTTTTGAATTAGAAACTTCACTAATATAACGCGTGACTAACGAACGCATAAGCGGTGGCAATCAACAGAATAAGTGAAACAAATAACTTGTGACTTAAGTTTCACGGTCACTTGACAAACGTCCATCGTAACAATTGTCAATATTGAAATGAGTATGAACTAAACTATGGGTACGTTCTGTGTCTTCAAACGGCCCAGTTAATGAATGGATGTTGGAACAATGTTTCAGCGTGTAATTTATTCATTACACAGGCGTCCTCGATCAAGCCGTCTTGCAACGGAAAGTCTCCGACTGATGAGCTCTCTGACGTTCACATGCGATGAGACACCACACGTTGTCAAGTTCACGCTTCTTTATATTGTTTACAATATTTAACCTTATCGTATAAACGATGGTTCGATGGCTACTACATACTTGTAATTAAAACGTCTATCAAGAAGACTACAATCGATATTATGTAGGTATTGTTAATTAAATGCTAGTAGATATATCGGTTATATAGGTACTGTATTCATAATTAAGATATTGATGTATGTTTTTTTTTTGCTGAATTTTGTGAATTAGTACCTACTTACCTTAATCCTTCATTCACGTGGCAATTTTGAAGTGTATCTAGGTACCTAAGAGAACTGACGGCCTGGTCAAAATGTACTTTTACCGAGATAAAAAGTCTATGTTCTATTCCAGACTATAATCTATCTATGTGCCAATCTCATCCAGATCCGTTCAGCCGTTCTGGCGTGATTAAGTCCATCCATCCAAGTCACAGTCCAAAATCAAATGTAGCTCAGCAATAAATAACGATTTGACACATAAATAATATATTGATTTCAAAACATTAAAACACTATTTTGTCATTTCCTTTGAAAGGGTCAGGAGATCGATAAACCATAACTTAGATACCTTCTATTTGTTTTCTAATCCAAATCAAACGCACGGCCTACTTTCTCAATAAATTCTTCAGTTTTAAATTATCTACTTTATGAAAAACAGAGTGACGATGACAATAATGGAGAACACGTTTAGCAATAAATGCCTCGAACTGATGATATTGTCCTTATGTAAAAACTAAAAGCAATGGAGAAACAAATGCAGGCAAGAACGTTGAACAAATCAGCATGTTGGAAATGTTTAGTGCCGCCATGGGGCTTCTCAGATCGAGAAGAAGAAAAGTTGTACTCGGCGTATACGGCGCGGCAGCGGCAGCGCGCCGTACCGCGGCTGCTGGCCACGGGCGCGCTCATGCAGGCGTTCGCGGTGCTGGTGCCCGGCGAGCGCGACCTGGCGTTCGCGTACTGCAGCGTGGCGCTGGCGCTGCTGGCCGACCTGCTGCTGGCGTGCGTGTACGTGTGCGTGCGGCCTGCGCGCGCCGCTCTCAACCACGTCGCGTGGCTGGTGCTGTGGACGCAACTGTTAGTGAGTGCGTCCCGACGTCTCGGGGATTCCTACAACGAGTTACTAGGATGGGCCGTAGTGCTTCAATATTTTACAGTCGCCACCCTTCCATTACATCATGTGCTGCTCATATTGTACAGCACACTTTCACTTTGCGGATATCTCCTGGTGCAGTACTATAACGCTTCTACATCTGAAAGCAGGCTGGCAGAGGACTTTGACCTCCAGGTATTTTATTATTTCTACTACTAGGTACAAATATATTAATACCTTTATTTTCCGTGTCTCTTAATCATCAAATGTTCGACAGCAACTGACGAATGGTTCATTACTGCTTGGCGCTAGCTTACTGGGAGGACTTGCATATGCCTTTAGTGAACAGCAACAACGTAGTTCATTCCAAGAAACCAAGAGAAGCTTGCGAGATAAACTTACGATTGAACAACAAAGCAAAGAACAGGTGAATGTTTTTACTAACTTCCGCGTTAGGCATTTGCAATTTTGTTTTTTTTTTATGTAGTCTCGCGCTTGACCACCATCTCACCTGTTGTCAAGCGATGATGTGGTCGACGGTAAGACACGCTTGCCTAGAAATAACCTATTCACTCTTGATTTAAGGACTCCTAGATTGTAGCTGTCGGGAAACACAGACTCCTGCAAGGAATTCCACTCCTTAGCTATATTTTTCATTGGGTACCTACTTAACTCGTTCTAAACCTTATTAATAAAGTCGGAAAGCGACATGGTTAGGTGTTAAGAAGTTTCATGAAAGAATTATTCCGACAGCTGTCGCGGTCGGCATTATTATTGTATATCAATAGAAACATTTGCGTTGGAAGGCATCCCACCAGGTGGACCGATGACATGGTGAAGGTTGCGGGGATCCGCTGGATGTGGGACAAACAAAACCGGTCTATGTGGCGACGCTTGGGGAAGGCCTATTTCCAGTAGTGGAGGTCTTTCGGCTGATATGATGATGATGAATATAATTAAACCTGAAAGAAATTAAATCTTAAAGATTTCGGTGCAAAACAGAGATGCTCCATATCACTCGAACTAAAATATTAGGTACTTATATACTTATTGATTTTGAAAGGACTCGTTTTGTTCAGTCTATTTCGGTGGTCCTTGATATCAGTTTGTCCGCACCAACGTTTTTCTCGGAGATCGTGTGTGGTCGTAACTTGGAAGTAGTTGGGCTTGGTTATATTAGCGAGCGCTGGTCCAACGGAAGTAGTTTATGGATCGAGCTCAATCAACTAATTTGCAATCTGACAGCCCTACGTAAGAACTAGGTTACCTGTCTGTCGAAATGTCAATACTAATGCAATACAAAAGTAGTTATCGAGATATGTAAAGCTCGAACAAAACTCCAACAAAACAAAACTCAAAACTTCGATTGTTATTCTCGATTGAAGTCTTTATTCCATTTCATTTAAAGATAAACCCAAGAATTTGTTTTTATCCGACTGGGCGAAGCAAAGTAGGGTGTTTATCAGTCTAGGTTTGTATTTTTGTTCCTATATGGCGTTCTAGAGACCAAACGCGAAGGCCGATTTCGTCGATTCTTACGTCAATCGATTCCTTGCGATTGTCACTGAATACGATCAAATTTAAAAAAGAAAAGCCGATCTAGTGCGAGTCTGACTCGCGCACAGAGGGTTCCGTATAAACGGCTACATTCACCAAAATAAATAGGTACTTAGCTGTGATAGTTTTCCTTTTAATTTCGTTATATACCTACACTACTGCCGAGAATTTTTCACACATATCCCAAAGCAACCATTTAGCTAGCACGGTTTAGGAACACTTGACGACTGGGTGATTCAGGGACTTTTGACTCTAACAAAATTTTGCCATTTAAAGCTTAATTTTACGCAAACGGATCCCTGAATCGAAATTTCACCGACCCGTAATATTTTTGAATGGCCTATCCAACGATTCCCCATAACAAAAAAAACATCCCTACTTTACGTGTAGGTCAGGAGGAAATATAAAAAAAATGTTTTTCATGGTTTTTACCACTTAGTCGGCGTGATTAATATGTATATTCATGCCAAATTATAGATTTCTACTATTAAGAGTCTCTGAACTAAGCTGCTGGCGGACCGAAAGACGGACATGCCGAAACTATAAGAGTTCCTTGTTGAGTAGGTACTGAACCCTAAAAATTTTGGTCGCTATATTGTGAGGGTCTCAATCCATTTTTCGAACATGAAAGGTTGGGGTTGCTTCCCACAAAATGAAGGGTTTTATTGTTAATTATAAAAAAATATATATATAATAGATAAGTATAAAGTTTAAGTCTTATTCGAAAATCAAAATGGAAAAATCTATTTAACAAAAATTTAAACCGATTTCCAAAACAAAATATTACAAAGCGAAAAATTACTTTGGTAGGTACCTTTATATTACCATAAAAATACGCATTATTAAAGATAACTTAAAAACGACTCATCAGATCTTGACTAGATTTAAATGGGACCACATGAGGAGCACCAGCTTTAAAATAGAAGAATCATCAAAATTGGCGGATCAATCGCGCAACAAACATAAAAAAACATACAGTTGAATTCTCAACCCCCTAATTTTTGAAAGTAATAAATTCAAAGTTACAAATAAACAAAATTAATGCATAACCCGGCTGCTTAAGAAGCGAACTAAAAAGACAGCAGTCGGTTTTTTTTTTCTTTTTCTTTTTCTGAACACGCTTGAATCACAATTCCACTGAACATTTGAAAGATTTCCGTAGCAGGCGTAACTTATTTATTTAAAACTTCATCATGCACAAAGAAAGGTACAACGGCGGGCTTAATGCCTTAGGCATTCTCTACCAGTCGACCAAGGGTGGTGAAGTGATAACATGGCAGGTGCATTGTTTAAACCGTGGAAATCAAAACAATAAAACAAAACGTAATAAGTTGCTTAAAATAAACATACACACACATTTTATATATTACATACCTATATAAATATATATATTTATAAAGTAATGAAAAGTAGTCATCGATCCGATTCGAGGGTAAGATTGTGTTCAATAGACAAACCTTTGTCTGCAATCAAATCGTTTGCTCCCCGTGATCCATGAAATTGCGGCAAACGTCAACGAGCTGGCTTCATGCGCAGCGATGTGTGCCGATGACATATCTCACACCTATGCGTAGTTTCATCATCCATGAGCACATGAAATATAGGGAACAAACCGATCATTCAACTGAAATACGTTGCAGTTGAGGAAACGGCTGTGTATCTAATTGAAGCTGGTGTAGGCTGTACCGCCGAAGTACATTTCTGTATAAAATATTTCATAGGTGTAACAAGCTCGCTGAACAACATTCCAAAAGATACCCTAAAAACATTGTTTTTGTAGCCAGACTTCTTTAAGAAGTCGTACCTAATGGGTAAACTAGGTACCCTAGGTTTTTAAATAGTTAGGAAGAATGAAATTAAATAAGAGATGAAAACCTGCTAATACTTATTATCATAATTTTTTTTTTAGATTATACTACAAATAATATAACTTTCATTATAATACGATTTCTAGGAGCGGCTACTTCTATCGGTGCTACCAGAACACGTAGCTGTTCAGATGCGGAAAGAACTGGGACTGATTGACACACAGTTCAAAAAAATTTACATGTCGCGCCATGAAAATGTCAGGTATCTGCAGTATAAAAAATCATATTTAAATGTTGCAGAATTGTATCTATGATTAACATATTATTTGTTCATCATCAGTATTCTGTATGCCGACATCGTAGGCTTCACGGCTATTTCCTCAACTTATTCAGCGCAAGATCTCGTCGCAATATTGAATGAGCTGTTTGCTCGTTTTGATCGACTTGCTGAGGTAAAGAAAATTTAATTTATTTTATTTCGTCTCCAAGTCTCGTCCGTCGTAAATTATTACGCCAGTCTCGCCTTCCGTAAATTGTTATTTTATTTTGTAGAAATATCAACAACTTCGCATCAAAATTCTCGGCGACTGTTATTATTGTATCAGCGGTGCGCCTGTTGAGCGTCCAGACCATGCCGTGCTCTGTGTGCATATGGGACTATCAATGGTTAAAGCTATCAAGTAAGATTATGGATACTTATCGAATCAATAAGACTATCATTTGTTTTATAGGTTGTACTCGGAGATTAACCATAAATGTAATTGTTCAGGTACGTTCAGCAGACGACTAACTCGCCGGTGGACATGCGCGTGGGCATCCACACGGGCGCAGTGCTGGCGGGGGTGCTGGGCCAGAGACAGTGGCAGTTCGACGTCTACTCGCGAGACGTCGAGCTTGCTAATAAGATGGAGAGCAGTGGGATGGCAGGGTTAGTACTATATTTTCCAAAAAGGTTTACTGCTGAAATTTAGCGACGTTTATATTTGTTGAGCGTATTGATATCCAATTATTTCCAAGAACTATTGTTATGTCCGTCCGTAAGTGAAATAGAGTTTATCATCCCCACTCAATTAACACTTTCTAACGTACTAAAAATACACAAAAGATGTGATAAAGATAAAACCATCTGTGGTATATATTCGTCTATTCTTAGTTGTAAAAGATTTATTTATTCAACGACTTTAGTAGGTAGCTGTTTCTATTTACGTAGGTATACGTAGTAACATTCTATTAATAAGAGTTTTGTTTACAGACGCGTGCATGTTTCTGAAGTAACTCTGAGTTTTCTGAACAACGAGTTTGAGGTGGAGCCCGCTTACGGGGAACGTCGCGAAGAAATGCTGCGGCAAGCTGGCATCAAGACGTACTTTATTGTGAAAGTTCTCAAACCAGTAAGTTCTTTGATTGTCTTTAACGGAAATGTACATTGCTTATCTAGTTTTATGGTACCTAAGCATATTTTAACAAGCTGTCTGCAGAGATGCGGTCTGGGGATATCAGCACACCTTACCGTGTGTATTTTCATGTCACATTTCCATACACATTTCAGTGACTTGTAGTGTAGATCGACGCGTTTACTTCAGGAGGAAAATTCCTACGTTCGTATAAAGGCTGAAACACATGATGAAAATACTAGAATAATTATATTACGAGTATCTCAGTCATAGGTAATCTAAACACACGACAATAATCCCGAGAGATTTCCCGTTATTTAATAAAGAGTTCTGTTGTATACCTCCAAAGTTTTTCATCAAATCTTTACCTAATTTATATGGGATCACGAGAAACAAAAAGTCGTTAAATTACTCTTTCAAACAAAAAAAAAATATATTCAAAATCGGTTCACAATTGACGGAGAAATCAGTGAACACACATTAAAAAAACACACAGACAAAAATAGAACATCCTTCTTTTTGGAAAGTTGCTTAGAAAAACTAATTTCAAGCGAATGAGAAATGATCTGTCTAGATTGAAAATATTTTCAGCCTATGAGTCTTCTGACGACCCTCTATATTGGATGGTGGGATGGCAATTAAACGATTATCACTAAGTCGATCTTATTCGTCGTTCTATGAATATCGGATTAAGGAACGTTCAGTCGAGATAAACTCTTTACGGTTTACGTCCGTCGGTCTAATTTAGGTCGAAAAAATGTACTATCGGTCTAGCTCTCGTCGGGATTTGTCTGTTTTCTGTGAATTATTTTGTAGAACCATTGGTGTGTGTATATAACGCTAATAAGTTAAATACGATAATATTTTATTTTCATATAAAGTATCAGTCTTCACCACGTATGTGTCGGTCTTAATGAGAAAACAACATTTACGCTAAACGTTGACGTGCGTATTTCTGAGAACCACTCGTAAGCACTTCAGCACTTTGTAGTTTCTGTTGCCAACGAAATTACGATTGATTTTTTAACATAACGAAAACGGGTGGGAGATTTTCAAATAAATAGATCGTAAAGTTATGAATACTAAAAGTTGGTATATTGGCTTTATTTAAAAGCTGTTTATAGTCTCATTTGAGTTGCGATTCGATGAATTTTCAGTGCTAGTAAAGTAAACACATTTGGTATAGTGTGACCCTTGAAGAACGTCTCATATAACCCTTAGAAATCGCGAGACCTTATCATAAAAAAAGTCTGTAAATATGACTGCTCTGTTTGGCATCTCGATGAACTAATGAGAGTGATCAAAGTCGATGAGTAGCGTCTGTCAATACTCGCGTCTAATCAAGATACTCATAACAAATTAGTATTTGTATTTCGAGGGAATTCAAATTGGAATTAATAGTAAAAGTATTGATTGTACCTTCGTTAGCCCAGACAATAATAGATAGCGTGGAAAGAGTTTTAAAAATTCGAATTTTCGATTCAATAATTTTCTATACCGCATTTCCACTGAAAATGCATTAAAACTTATTTCATGTCAGTGCACAAACCTCATTGTTAACCGACTGCCAAAAATTTTTTATCAATTCGACTGTATTTTTTTATGTGTGTTACCTCAGAACTTTTTAATAGGTGAACCGATTTTGATGATTATTTTTTAAAGCTGGTTTTTATCATCTGGTCCTATTTGATCAAAATCAGATGAAGAACTTCGGAGATATATATCAGAACTCTTCAATAAATGATAACTAATCACTCGGGATAGCTGCAATCGCATGTCTGTTTATTGTTTACACCATTTCATTACATAACATCACACTGGTACGCTCTAAAGGGGTAGGCAGGTGTGAACAGTTCACCCTGGAATATTCTCATTCTAAAAATTTTTTTTTTCATGCGGTCATCGTGCTGGCCAGTGCAATTATTCTAAAAAGTGAAAAATAAAAAACAATTTTCAAACTAATACAACCGACTTCCAAATAAAATCAGTACAAAGTGAAAAATAACTTCAATTTCGGCAATCGGTGTCAAAAAACAAATAAACGAAAACAGGAACACCGGCTTTATTTTCCACTTTTTAGAATAATTGCACTGGCCAGCACGATGAGGGCATGAAAAAAAAATATCACATCTGTTCAAAAAGAGCTTGTTTATTCTTCGCAAATAGGCACCAAAATAGCTCATTAATCCCTTGGGCCTAAAAGTGATTTGAATTTGGAATTTGGATATTATTAGTAAATGTTCCAATCCGTAAAGAGATGAATCACAAACTATGTGGTCCAAAATAGGATTGATTACGACGAATGTATGAGATGAATGGCTAATGAGCGATTGTAATTCTATTTCGGACCGGATGGGAATATTGAATTGGACAAGTGACTGGCTGGAAAACAGCACCTGAGCCAAATTAAAAATAAATCTACAAATGTAACGGATGGTACTAATAAAATTGTTACGATGCACTTCCATAACTTTATTGTTCAAATATAAATATTAGTCTCTAATTATTTCTATGTTATATCTAATGGTATGTCCTAATTGTATGTAAATAAATAAACGTAACATTCTTGTTCATAAGTTGCACATACTTGTTTTCTCATAGACGGTGATAAATCTAGGATTCTACTCTAGAATCCTACGCTTCTTTTTAAAGTTATACCTCCACCGATGCCCATGCATATTTTTGACTTGTTTTCTATAGAGTTCTCTCTGATCCTTCTGCCAAGGTACTGGATTTCCACCCACCGCGCCGTGGCGGTCAGATCAGCGCCCGAATCAGCCAAAATTGTGTCCGAAGTCCTCCTAAAACAATGCTACCGAGCATCGTTCTGGTTCCTGTAGTCCAAGGAACGTGGCAATTATACGTGGCAAACCACCAATCTTAGTACTGCCCATAGGCTGTCTAACACATTTTGCTTTGATATATCGCCAAAGAAACGAGAGATTGGTGTATCATCAGGGAGCAAGACTTGATATTTATCTATAATTTTGACATATTCGTCACGAATTACGAAGTTCCTATCAATATTGGTATTCATGTTTGAAAAGTTAACCAACAGCAATTATTCTGAATGCTTCTCAATGTTTTTAGTTGTAAGATACGTGAGTTCGTTAGTCCGACACGCCCCACTAATGTCAAGAATGAGGACGACCTGTAACGCATAAGAAGAAAATTAGTATTATAGCAGTACTAAGACAGTAAATATATACTTTCACATAAAAGTACCTACTTTGATCAAAGATATTATATTAATAAAGCGAAATAGTTTTGTAACAAGAAATTCGGAGTCCGGCGCTTTGTTGAGAAACTGCTCAATGTTAGTTGTGGTGAAAATCTTAGATTTTTTTGACTTTTTTTTAAAAACGCCAATAGTTTTGAATATTTTTCTATATGTACCTAAAGCATTTTTTGTTTTGATCGTAGCTTTTAGCATCTAATAAATGCTCCAAAGTTTGCTGGATTTCCTTGTTTTAGATAGTTCAATGAATTATATTAGCATTATAGTCCCCGAAAACGTTTTTGCGCCTGTAGAATGTCTCCATGCATTGAACAAATTTTACGCTTTTATGTATTTTGCGCGCGATTTTTCCGGAAGAAAACTCAATAAGGTATTATGTACCGCTTGGACTCTAATGTTAAAATCTCTTGCCACGCTAGCGGATAAAATGCACTTTTGCACTCAGATTTCGAATGACAAACAGAATCTTCCCGAGGATGTGGGGTGAAAAGACATTTGCTGCCAAAAAATCCTAGTTAAGTACTTTCAACGGGGTCCAATGATAATCTAGTAAACAGATATGTTATGAGCGCGTGCATTGTTAAGACTCCAATACGTCCTAATTGGGACGTATATTCTTTAGTCTATGTGTCGCATGGCGAAGAGCGATAAGCTTTGTTGAAACAAAAACAAAATTAAAAAAATGCTATCGTGTGTATTTAGAATACATAAAACAAAAGGGATCTCATACCACATAAAAGTACGCAATACACCTCAATTTACAAATTTATTTAGTTTTTTTCCTAATATCTATTATTTATTCGTGCTAATATTCTGATATTTGGAGGTTAGAAAAAGAAAGAGATGGTAAATACATTGGTGGCCAGTATAATGTTTGTTTATCACACGCAAGTGAAAAACAGTAGCTGTCTCTTTTTTCTTGTTGGTTTTATCAAGTCATCCCTTTCGACTTGTAGTGAAATGTCAAATGAATAAATGTATATGTGTGCTGTCGCTGCTGCGCGGAACACTTTTTTCGGTTGTTTTGTGAATGTAGAACGTATCTGTTTACTAGAATATCATTGACGGGGTCCAATTTTTTTATTTCTTCCCCACCCATCCTGTGGGGTATCAAAATGAAGGTTTGGATTACAAAAATATATAACTCTTGTATTTTTGAAAGTAATTCAAAGAATTTTTTAAGTTAACTTTTTTTATTATTTGTTTAAATATGTACCGTAAGGTCGGGGTTGTAAAGTGTGATGCTCAGAGGTGTCATGATGAAGACAAAGCGGTAGATGACCTAACTTTATGACTATCTGCAGTCAAATGGTCAGAGCTGTAATGTTGGAGTAGAAGCTGTTATAGTCCGTTAGATTTGCTAAAGATATATTTAAGAAAGCTAATTTCTAAAAAAATGCGTTGTTTTTTTTATATTTGTTTATTTTTTAAGTTTTTCAGTAGAATAATAAACAAATATTCTAGATAGTACGACTAATCATAACAAGAATAATCAATCAAAACAGGTTTCTTTGTCTCTTCATTGAAACCATGACATTTTACTACATTAAAAAACCGTGGACAAATAAACCCGCTTCAAAGTGCAACTTTGGCCCAAACCTAGGAAAATAAAAAACTCAGTTAGTGGTTGTTGTATTAAGTTGTACATACTTACATGAGTTGATTATATTAACAACTTAACACCCATTACTATAAAAAAGACATGGTGCCACTTAAATTGGAGTACTCAAAGAACACGAGAAGTAAAAGTGTCATAATTTTGGGATAAAGTACTCCGACCTTGACCTTACGGTATTGTGATTGTTAATTATATGGAGTCAGTTGTAAGTAATCATTTTCTCTGGTCAAGCTTCTTACCTATTGTAGTTTTAGCTAAGTATAGTGTTAGTAATTACTTCCATTGGTAAAGTATATAATATACCTAAAAATTAGAATCTTTGAACATTTTTATTTGTTCTACGATAGTGCCAACTGTTAGATACTCGTCGATAATGTTAGGTCATACGGAAAATCGATTTTAATAACTAAGCCGGTATCTAATTGATTGTACATACATTAAACCGATATAGAGTGGAGTACTAGATAGAGCACCACAAATATATAAAACATTGGGTTCCCTACACGAATGGCATAACCGCCTAAGCCATTTGATATATATAAATAAAGGATACGATCACACGATTTATGCAAACTAACTCTTGTTTGCATAAATCGACATAGTGTAGGATATGGGTTGTTTTTTCAAAGAATAGGGTAATGTAATCTTAATTAAATCAATACCAATTAAAAACTTGGGGATATATTTATCGACAAGAACTTTTCTTGGACTGCCTAACTGCAGAAAGTTAGCCGCAAGTTGTTTGCATCTGCTGCAACTTTAAGGAGACTGCGTAGTTTTCTTCCGACTGCCACCAAGATTGCGCTTGCACAATCTCTTCGTCTTCCCATCCTTGATTATGCTGATGCCAGCTACCTTGACCCTACTCAAGAACAAGTCTATAAACTTGAGCGACTTCACAAAGTTTGTATAAGGCTCATATTTGGTTTGCGCAAACATGACCATGTTGCCGAATTCCGTGTAAAGCTGAAGTGGTTGCCAATTCGCCTTCGCCGGAATGCTCGTATTCTTTCTCTTTTGTACAATTTCGTCTTTACTCTTTGCACCTCTCTTTACCTCAAGGATCGTTTTCAGTTTATCTGCGATTCCCACACGAAATCTGTTAGGTCATCAGAAAACTTGCGACTTAAAATGCCTATGCATTCCACTACATTATTGGATAAATAATTTACTGTCCAGGCTGCTCGTCTGTGGAATGCATTGCCTGCCTCAATAAAACTTGCTCAGTCGTTGCCTGTCTTTAAAACACTTATAACATCACTTATTTCTGTGAGTCTGTTCTTGTTTTAGCTGTTTGTTTTCTTGTATATTTTGATGTATGTATGTATTTATATATTTTAGTTGTTTGTTTTAGTACCTAGTTATACTTAGTAAAACTAATTGTTTGATTTGAAATTTGCACCCAGTGCAACCCTATATCGTAACAATTGTATTTCTTTCCATTCAAGGTTGCCTGGAAGAGATCGCAGAACGCGATAAGACCACCTGTTCTATGTTTGTTTTAGGTTTAAGGTGTCTTTTTGTATTGTTTTATTTGTATGATAAAGTATTTATTAATAAATGCCAAGTTCCTTCAAACCTAGGTTTGGTTGGTAGGTACCTAGTATTTTATATTATTCTCGAAGGGCTAAGGAATCTTGCAATAGCCTCCAACTCTGACTCCGACTTAACTTTTCCGAGCTTTTGTTCTTCGATTTCTACTAAGGAACCCCATAACCATAACCGTTTATCGAATAGGATTTATTCCACTTCCTTTTAACAAGGAAATTCTGAAGTTGTTTTTAAAAAAATCATTTTGGCGGCCATTTTATTAAAAGCTGGTTATTATATCTATGTATAGACGACCTCAGCAACCCAATAATTTGTAAGAAGGTGTTTTACATATTCGGTGCTCAGCCTGTAAATCGAAAATGTAATGTCCCGTGTTAAATATTAGTTAAATTAATTACAATATGTTAGATGTATTATTACAAAACCCAGTGAAGTTTCATCATATATTAAAAAAGGTTTCTTTCTTTTGCTAGCATTATTACCTTTCTGGCCTATTATTAAAAGCAATAACTTTCAAATGACTATTCTCCACATAATTTTTATTTAATTACGTTGGATAAGATATATGTTTATCATACAAACTGTACTAAAGTACAGTTTGTATGATAAACATATATCTATCCTACTTTTTGTTACTGTTAATAGTTTGATAAATTGATATACTTACGAAGATATTGTCATCTAAAGTTTAGATTTAAATTCTAAATTCTAAACTAATAAAAACTATATTCTTAACGAATATTATGAGGAAGTAATAGTATATTTTGTTACAAGTGGGTAATCTTTGTCATGGCAGCCGAGACAGAATAGGCGCCCGTGAGACGAAGGCGAGGCCGTTATGTAGCCGAGAAACTGCAATGACAAATACCCACGTACTAGCTATATCAAACGACGTTTCTTAACACACTTAATCGAAAATTTTAATAATAGTTCATAAACATAACATTTAGTAAACAAATAATTGTGTGACGATCCTAATCTGAATACAAATATTCAATCAAATAAATTCAATTATTTTGTCTCTGACTGCTGTAGTTAGTAAAAGATCGGCAAAACCCATCTTTCTCTCACTCTCTTGGTCAGTCCCACATGTCTGAGGATCGTGGTTAGCATCAGGGTTGTATTTGAAACGGATGATCTGCCTCCACTGGTTTCTGTCCAGCGCGTCCCTTATGACCTTGTAGAATTTGGAGGACGACGAATCTTTCACTTGATCGGTCTATCTTGTTGGTGAACGACCGCGGTCTTGTCGGTGTTCCCAACCACAATCAGCTTTTCAAAATTCTCGTCGACTCTGCGAATTGTGTGACCGAAATACGCAAGAATACATTGTTGGCATATAGTGTTCAAGCGAATATTTATTTGGCGCTGGGTCTGGATCGATGCATTGGTGCGTTTCGCAGTCCAAGGTATTCTTAGAATTCGTCTCCAACACCACATCTTACATGCATCAACCCTTTGTCTCTATCGGGCTAGGATTTTCCATGTTTCTACTCCATACAGGATGATAGGGCTCGTATCAATCTCATCATGGTTTTGATACCAATTTCTCTTTTCTTCCAGATATTGTATAGACGGATCATAGCATCTTTTGCCGTCCCGATTCGCCTCTTGATTTGAGTACCCAGGTACTCGAAGCGCTCGACGATATTTATGCCAGGGTTGTTGTAGGTGAATTTGTTAGCTTTCCGGCTAAATCCACTATCTTCAGATAGTGGATTGAGCCGGAAAGCTAAAACGCTTAAGCTTTTCGCTCTGTTCACTGCGAGACCGATGTTGCCACTCTCTAATTCGTGTCTTTGAAACAGCTCACTCATATCTTCCATGGATGTTGCTAGAAGAATCGTGTCGTCGTCATATCGAAGGTACGATAACCTACTTTCGTCTATAGGGAAACCCTCCTTACAATGTTCGATGGTCTACCCTGCAACCCTGTCTCACTCCTTTTTTTGTTTGAAATATGTTGGAGCATTCAGAATCTATCCTGATGAAAGAACGGTTGCCTGTGTCCTGTGTGTGCAAAATCCATAGTGGATCTATAACTAGTTCTTATTTCGATTGTTTTTTTTTACCTATTTTAAAGTCGATGTTAAATTTTAATAGGTATATTGTTTTATTGCTAGTTTGAAATTTCTCCTACTCTCTAGTACCAATTGCCACTATGTTCATTTATTGTCTTATTTTTGTACCCACATTCAATGAAAAATTACGATTGTTGATGATGATGATTGTTGTCAAAAAAATTAATATATGGTTTATTTTATTTGTTACTAAAAAAGGTTAACAATATCGATTTCTGTACAGGGCCTAATATTTTTTCTTATAAAATCCGTTTTCCACCTGCCTTATAAACAGTTCTATGGTAGGTACATGCATATACCATGCAGTGCTTAAAAACATCTTTAAATTCCCTAAGTGTAAGGGAAACTCTTGGATGAAATTTATGAATCATCATTGTATTTTTCGAGTGTGTTGAGAAACGTCGTTTGATATAGATACGTGGGTATTTGTCAATGCAGTTTCTCGGCTATATAACGGTCTCGCCTTCGTCTCGGGCACCTATTCTTCCTCGGCTGCGATGACAAAGTTTATCCACTTTGTATGAGGAATAATACTACTGATTCATACATAGTAGAAGCCTCTTTCCAAGGGCTTCCCTAAACATGCACTTGTATTTCAAAGATTACCAATTGTATAAATTTAGGAGCTAGGGTATTTTTTATAATATTTTGTAAAGGTCTTTCTTGTTCGCATTCATTATCAATAAAAAAAAAAATAAAGCATTGTCTGCGATCGATTAAAGTACCGTACCTATATCTAATCGTCACCGAAATGTGACTCCCCCGAGTTTCCCAGCTCAAAATTATCTCAGAAATAATGTAACAAATTGTCAAGCACGCGTTATCTACTGTGATTGGTTGAATGAATTTTCAACAGCTAATCACAGCAAGCGTGCTTGATCATTTGTCACAATAATTTTGAGCTGGGAAACTCGGAGTAAACCTTGGGTCAAATTTCGTAACAGATTTTCAGGCACTCCAAAAATAGAAGGGTGACAATGACCACAAAGTAGTTTAAATATTTTCACGGACCATCAGCATTCCAAAACAATACAAATAGGTCGCTCAATCCGGGCTCATCCTCAATTTTAGTTAAAGAAGATAACATATACCTAAAACGTTTCAGAGTGTGTTTATTTAAGTTGTCATCTTCACGAGATTCATCTTGATTGTATCGTGCAGTTTCAAGGCGAGGAGAGGAGTGCAGCGGAGGGCGAGGCCGCGGAGGGAGGCGACTCGGCTGACACTCTCTCCGATCTGCGAGACGACGATGAGGACTCGGTGAGTGCACTACTGCGCTTGCCTCACCCCCCCAGCCCCCTCACCCTCACCGCTCTCGCGCCACCAGCCTAAATAAATAGGACACTAGGGCACTAGGCGGCCTGAGCTAGATAGTTCCTAGTTTAGCTAACATAGCAGGTTAAATAATCTCACTCGCATCGATTGATCGTTATGTTCGAACATATTTTGATTATTAATTATTAAGTACGCCGATCGTCAGCTCTCATATTGATTTTTCGCTTGTCAATTACATAGACATGCTTCGTACATTATTCGTAGGTTCTGTCGCCACAAGACGAGAGCAAGGACAACGAAGAACAGAAAATACTTAGCATGTTGCAAGAAGAGCTGGTGAATAGAGACGACGTCAAGTAAGTTCACAGGAATTGCTCAATGTTATTCTTATGTTGTATTTGTTACGTGGACATTCTGTGTTTTCTTTTGTTTTACTTCTGGTCGGAAAATAAACTAAAAAAGCAGCCACACGCTGCTCCATTGTAAATCCTAATACAATACTTACCTACATTGTAAAACATTACAGAAATATAAGTCTTGTTTTTGAAGGTTGCCCTTGTCTATGCCACCAATGCTAAACAAAACCAAATTAAATGTGCAGTAAATATGTAGTGTTCAATATTGTGTGTATTTTAATTATTTTCAGTTGATTTTTCATTTCTGATTCGTTTATACTTATTGGTAAACCCTGAAATTATTCTTCAAACAAACGACGAAGCGATATTTCTTTTTTGGTTTTATCTTAAGCAGTATCAGTCAGTAATGTGTACGTTTTGAATTGATTTACGTCTTCTTTGTGAAATAGCGTATCAAAATGTTTGTTTCTTTTTACACATACGCTGGAATGTGAAGGGCAAAAACATCTCGAATAGGTATCTAAGATTTAATAGGATCGTTCAACTATGTTCACCACTAGCACGTCCGTTTTCTCTTTGCTCATTGAACTGAATGATTGTAAATTGTTTTTTGCACTCTTATTTCTGCACTTTTATCATAAAACTCAGATGAATCATTTAATTCATCTTTTTAAAATGTTGAGGAAAACTGAAGGTACATGTTGTGTCGGGACTTGGGATACAGTTCCCAATCTGAATTTTGGTTTGGAAAAAAATTTTTAATCGTCCTACGTTCTAAACACATTGTTGATGATGATTATACAAGAAACAAGAAACAGGCACTTTGCGACTATTTATATGTCAATAAAGAGAAAATATATAATTACAAACTTCATATAATAACTTCGATAAGGATAAAAATATATATGTACAACTATCCAGGAATGGCCCAAGTGCACCTACACATTCCCTTTTTTCTAACGTTTTAGAATTGTAAGCGAGTGAAGATCGATCTACTCGGACACAGCGTAGTATCGCAAATAGTTACAATATGCTATTTTAGGCGCTAGTAATGGATCCGTGTCAATAAACACATTTACCATTCCAGTCCTTGGTATATACAGCAAATAGTTTTCATTAAAATTAGGTGAAGTTTTATGGGCTTATTAAACTGGTGCTTGTTTATTTAAAAGATTTTCCATCTTCCAGAAATTTTTAAATGCTTGAATTTTTTATATGCAGAAACAGAGAACCAGCAGTAGCTGTGACTATGTTATTTTAACCCGAATTCTTTTGTAAATAAATTTTGATTGTATTTTACCATAAAATACTACTAGGGAACTAGCAGACGGGACAACGTTATGCCTGACGTTCAAAGCGTCGGGTGCCGAGGAGGACTACGCGCGGCGCAGCGACTCTTTGTTCTTGGCCGTGGTGGCGACGCCACTGATGCTGATGCCCGCTGTGTTTGCGCTGGCCTGGTTCGCCGTGCCAACCACGTGGTCACTGCATGCCGTCTACCTCGCGGTCGTGCTGGAGACCGGCCTATTCAATGTGGTTTACTACACGTGCTACCGATATTCACAGTATAAGGTTAGCTTATTGTAAATTACTGTACAATAATCTGTAGATGACCTATGCAGGTTTCCGGCGTGGTAGGTTATACGTCGTCGTCGTCTACTTCATTATCAATTATATTCAGTTGGTGGTACGTAATTCTACGACAAGACTAAAGGACGCGAGGATAACCTCATGGATATACAAATTTCGAAGAGGTCGTCCTCGTACCGTTATGATGAGGTATATTTACATACTTTCAATAAGCTTTTCAAAAGAAAACACTGATAAATATGTAATATTGGTATATTAGGTGGGTATTGTTCTTAATCCAGTAGTTAATTATTTGACCATATTTAGGGTTCTGTACCTCGAAAGGAAAAATGGAACCCTTAAAGGATCACTTTGTTGTCCGTCCGTCCGTCTGTCTGTCAAGACCCTTTTTCTCAGGAACGCGTGGAGATATCAAGCTGAAATTTATATCAAATAGGTACTCAGGTCTACTGTCCCTTTAATCTGTGAAAAAGACAACTTCTAAGCCAACGCAATCGACACTCGCAAGGAAATCAAAACCTATAGGGTACTTCCCGTGAACTCATAATCTTGTAATTTGGTACGAAACAACGTCTTATAGCACAGATAAAGGAATAATTGCGAAAACCATAAATTTTTAGTGACATCATATAATAAAAATATTTTTAATAACTTTAAACTTACTACCCCTTTCCTCATGAACGCGTAGAAGTATTAAATTGAAATTCATATCAAATACTCAGGTCTATAATACCTTTAAGATGAAATTTGTACGGAACCCTCGGTGCGCGAGTCCGACTCACAGTTTTTTTAGACTAAAAAGTAATTAATAAAAGCGTTTCACCGAAATTTGAAGTTAACATTTTTAACCATTGGTTGAGCTAGTGACTGATAAAAAAAACTGGGCCTTGGATGAGGTATGATTGTCAGTCCAGTGAAAAAAGTATTCATTCAATTTAGTAACATTATTCTCTGTTAAACTATTTTTTGTGGTTGTCTGTTGTACTATCCTACTGATAGTTAATTATTGGCCTTATTTTAACTATTTGTTAATCTTTCAGAAAAAAACCGTCAATCCTTACTGGAAGATGACATGCGGAACGTTCAACACCGCGATGTTCGTGGCCGCGAACATTGCGCCACTGGTAAGTGCCCGCGGACGCGGTAAAACCGCGTCTATCCAAGCTATCTTCACTATTATATCGCCGCAACTCTCACTATCATACTTGTTATTTCTATTTCCGCTGCGAAGAGATTCTGCCACGATTACTATCACTATCGCTACAACTGTCACTATCACCGCATACGTCAGAAATCATTGAACTTATACACATGTTAATTTTTTATAACATATTATACATGCTTTCTTATGATTTCAATTAGATACAGGCCTACATTAGAGAAACTTTGTCGGAGACCCAATCAATCCTTTTATAGTTTTATATGATTTAACGAAGGACGTGTGTGTTTGTGCAGATAGTTTGCGGTAATTTCGAGACGATGCTTCTGGAGGACGGGCTGCGAGACGACGCGCCGGCACACAGCGGCGCGCGCCGCTGCATACATCCTTCTTACTACTATCACGTGAAGTACCTTTTCTACTTTCACATTTAGATACCGATGGCATACTAACAATGAATACAACGATTTGACACATCATCTATAAGTTATGCAGCTGCAAAAAAATATCAGAAACATGCTAAAATAAGCACTATTCTTGACTAGACTCTTCTTATATAATTAATTGCATATGCTGTCGCAACGATTTGGCTAAAGTTTTTAGGCATCCGAGTTAACACTAACATTTAAAAATCCACAAACAAAATGCATTTTGCATGGCATAATAATACTTCACTATGATGTAAAGGCTAATTTTAGTATGCAGTTGATGTGGAGTTAGTTCTAGCAATGCTTTAATTATAAACGCTGCAGACGCATAGGTATTATATAAAACTATGCACACACCTACCAAAAATATTATATGTTTTCAGTGTGGTATGTTGAGGTTGTATAACTTAGTTGACCTTTCAAACGTCCTAGCTTTCTCACATAGTCGTAAACAGTATCTAACTGTTACTTACACCTACCAACGTTCTTTGGGTGAAGATAAACGAATACAACAAAACAACTGCGTCAAACTTGTTACAGGTTTCTCATCGTTGTCGCTTTACAAACATCATAGTAACCTATTTCCCCCGTTCGACTTTTTTAATCTCGCATCGTGGGAAGCCAAACAGTTGATGTGTACAACGCAAGTTTTTCGTCGGCAGTTCAACATGATAAATCACATAACTCATTATAAATGCAATGGAACAACAACTAGAAAGCACAATTTGAGAAAGATCTATCATTAAAACCACGTCGAAACATTCTTGGAAGTATCAAGTAGTTCTCAGCAGTATAGTTTCATAAAATAATACCTGCCTATAGCTACGACGTGCTATTATTAACTACTTTCTTGATAATTTAATTCATTAACGGTATGTACATATGCCCGAAGAAAAACCGTGCCTAATTTTTCCTAATTAGCATAATTTTCCTCACAAACAAATGCCATCTCGACTTGATTACCCACTTGTAATATGGTCGCGGTCAGTGAAGTAACACTTAATAAAATAAATGTCTTTGTGCTGGCTGTCATCAAATTTTCAGATGTTGTGAGTAGGTAAACAAAAATTATTTCGGAATTTAAAAGTTTTTTTGTGGTTTTAACAGAATTTTAGCACCAATCGACCCTTAAAAAAATTGCTTTATCCAGATTACGATCCCAGAGCCCCCAGACGTAACGTGATTGTGAATGTGTCGAATCGAGACTCCTTTGAGTGTTTTTCATTATTCCTCATAATTTCGGACTTGGCTTTCCCACATGAAAAATCCGTACATGTCTTATTTGCTCTAATCATAAATTACTGTATGTGCGCCGCAATTTTGAAGAAAATCAAAATGGTGATGGGTGACTACACTGACTACGTCAACTACTTTCAAAGCCAAAGGGTTCCTTAATCAACAAATTAGTAACAGGAGTGGTACGTGTTGGCAGGTGGGCGCGTACGTGGCTTGCGGCGCGCTGTGGGTGTCGCCGATGGGCGTTTGCGCGCGCGCCGTGTTGCTGGCGTTGCTGGCGGTTGCGCACGCGCTGCCCGCCGCGCTGCACCCTGCGCTGCTGCTGTCGCGGCCCAGCCTAGACCGCGATCCCTATCGCGTGCGCTATAACGCCACCACCGACTACGACGAAGATCTACTGGCCCTACTGTGAGATTTTTCTTCTTAACAATAGAACACATTTATTCAACACAGACACAACACAATAGCAACAATCAAAAAGTATAGATAGTTTTTGATTGCTGCTGTTGTGTAAAAGAGAAGAATGGTATAAAAAAGTACCTACAACCAAAAATTGCTTTGACCGTGTCCATACCGAAAGAGTTACCAAGTCTCAACTCTCATCGGGTCGATGTCTTAATTTTGTTGGTCCCACTTATACACTTCCTCGGAATCGTTGGTAGCAGAGCGCAGATCTCGGTTCGGCTGTAGATTTTGCGCCACTGAGAGCAGAAAGTAGGTGGGACATGGTCTGCGATGCAGTTCAACATCAGCAACCATCAGCCATTGCATCGAGATATCATATTCGATTATCGACTTTCAGTATCTTTTTTTATTCAGCTTAGACAAAAAGGTGGATACTTCGAAAATTCGAGTGATTTTTTAATACGAGTTTCGACGCAATGCGGCAGAAACAGCTCGCAATATCAATGTTGCGTCTGGAGAGGGAACTGCTAATGAACGCACCGTGCGATTTTGTAATGGAAACTTTGATTTGAAGAACGAACCACGTGGAAGACCGCCCAAACAGGTGAATAACAATGAATTGAAAGAGATGGTGGAAGCCGATCCGAGCCGAACTACCCAGGAATTAACGTTATCTTACCAACAATATTGACTCATTTGCGTCAAATCAATAAAATAAAAATATATGAAAAAGGGGTGCCTCATGATTTGACTGATCTGCAGAAAGGAACGCGTGTTGAAACTTGTGTTGCCGTGTTAAATCGATACAGAAATGAAGGAATATTGGATTGAATTGTGACATATGATAAAAAGTGGATTCTTTACAATAACCGTAAACGAAAAATGCAATGGCTGACCCCAGGTCAAACGCCGCAATAGTGTCCTATAAAAAGGTAATGGTAACTTTCTGGTGGTCTCAGCATGGTGTTATTCACTATAGCTTTCTCCGATCTGGTCAAGCAATAACGGCAGATATCTCCTGTGCCGAACTCCGAACAATGATAGCATAACTAGCAGTGAAACAGTCCCGACTCATGAATCGATCTTCACCATTATTGCTCAATGATAACGCGAGACCTTATACAGCACGAGAAACCGTTTTAACTCTACAGGAACTGCAATTAGAAACCATTCGTCTCCCTCTGTAATCGCCAGATCTTTCTCCAACGGACTACCTTTTTTTTCGTGATTTGTACAATTTTCTATCAATTTTTCAGTACAAATCGGCAATTTCATATAACCCCTAATACTTTAGCCTTTCAACAGTACATTTTAAAGTGGCAAAAATGTGAATGATTTTCTTTAATTTCAGGGCCCGCATTCATGGTGGACGCAACATAATAATGCTGTTCTTTATTGTGCTGGCGCTCATAATTTTCAACAGATACGTGCGTATAATCTATCTATCTTCTACTATATATATAAAAGCGAAAGGTCACTCACACACCTATCACGAAATATCGAAAACCGCTTGATGTATAAGATGAAATTTGCCAGGGATTTAGTTTATATTGTTAGTGCATCTAGTTAGCAGACGTCCGATAAAAACGGATTTTGCGACAGGGCTGGATTTATGGGGTCTAAGGGCTCTCGAAAATTTGTATGAAAGTCCTTCATTTTTTGAGCTACTAACTTAAAAATTGCCAGGGAAGTAGTTTATTATAGTTAGTAGACGAACGGATCCGAGATCGGATCAGAACGGATTTTGCGGCAGGGCCGGATTTAGGGGTTCTAAGGGCTGTGCAAGTTTGTATGATAGTCATTAATTTTTGGAGCTAAAAACTTAAAATTTTGCAGGGAGATAGTTTATAGTTAGTAGACGACCGATAAAAACGGATTATGCGACAGCGCCGGCTTTACGGGTTCTAAGTGCTCTCGCAAGTTTGTATGAAAGTCCTTCATTATAAATGCTACAAACTTGAAATTTGGCATGGAAGTAGTTAATAGTTAGTAGATGTCAGTTAAGAACGGATTTTGCGACAGGGTCGGATTAAGGAGGTCAATGGGTTCTCGCAAGTTTGTATGAAAGTCCTTCATTTTTTGTGCTACAAACTTTAAATTTGGCAAGAAGGTATATTAATAGTTAGTAGACATTCGCTGAAATTTAGCAAGTCTAGAGTTTATGAGTAGGAGACATAAGCTAAGAAAGAATTTTGTGATAGCTTGGACTAAGGGCTCTCGGAAGTTTATATGAAATCCTTGGCTTTTTGTACATAAAAATTGGTAAAGAAATAAAATATAGTTAAGACATGTCAGGTAGGAACAGATTTTACGACAGGGCTGGTTTAAGGGACTATAATCGCTTTCGCAACCCTCACCCCGAGTTTCCCACCAAAAAATTATCGCAGAATTAATGTGACAAATTGTCAAGCACGCGTTATCAGCTGTGATTGGTTGAATGAATTTTCAACAGCCAATCTCAGCAGATAACGCGTGCTTGACAATTTGTCACATTAATTCTGCGATAATTTTGAGCTGAGAAACTCGGGGTAAGTGTTCAATAAACATTTATTGATGACTTATATTATAATACAACAAACAGAAAATACAACAAAATTAATGAAATACATGTGTGTGTAGTCTCGTTGTTTTTGTTTTGTTCTCTGTGATTTACAAAAACGGCTGCACCCAAATAGTAGCTTAGTGTGAGTGTGATACGCATTTTCTGTTGACTGAAATATAAAAACAGTTTGCGCTAAACATTATTAAACTTTATATCTTCATAACCACGGTGACGAAGTCGCGGGCAACAGCTAGTGACCATTATTTTTACAATCAATTATGTTAAGTATTTTAGAAAAAAAAGGTGAGTCCAGGGATATCGTGCCAGATACTTACAGAGCAAATAAGCACGTCGAGAGTTCTTGGACTCATCTGGTATCAGTTTCTCATTATCCTTATGTATCCAGCATTATGAGAGTTCAGTGTGGTAGTAGTTTAGTGTGGCAAAGTATACTTATTATGTTGGTCCATGTCGTAGCCAGTGGGCTTAGTGTGAGTTTTTACTCACGCTCATCCGCGTTAACGTAAACATCAATTTGTATTGAAACTGGATAGGCGCCGTCTGGTGACAGTAAGGTGAAACCCCTTTTTTTGTATAGAAATTGACTTATGAGATCGACTTATTCTGAGTTTTTTAACGTACTCACTCGTAATAACGTAAACGATCTCATATGTCAAAATGTATACAAAAAAAGGGTTTCTCCTTACCGTCCCCAGACGGCGCTTATCCAATTTCAATAAAAATTGACGTTTTCGTTAAAGCTATTGAGCGTGAGTGAAAACTCGCACTAAGGCCTCTGATCGTTGAATTGGGCATTTCATGAAGTGACTGGCCTTTTCATGACATATCACGCTGTTAGTTGGCAATATCATTGAATGACGTAATTGCATGAAAGGGCTGGCTACATCATGAAATGGCTAAATCCACGATATCCGCACTCAGATGGAGTCACTGTCGCGGGCGCGGCACTCGCGCGGGGAGCGCATGCGCGCACAGGCGGAGCAGGCGGGCGACCTGCGGCGCCGCAACCAGGCGCTCATTCACAACGTGCTGCCACCGCACGTTGCGCGCCACTTCATGGGCGCGCGCCACCACCACCGCGATCTCTACAGCCAAAGCTATGCCGAGGTCGGCGTGCTGTTCGCCTCCATGCCCAACTTTTCAGGTAGAACTGACCTTTATTTTCCTACTTGGCGTAAAACTCTGGTCAAGTACCAGAAACCAAAACCAATCGGAGATTTTCTGTCTAGAATTCTAGACCGATAGGTTCAAAAGAATAGAATATAAAACATTTATTCGACACACACAATACAACACAAAGTAACAGAGGAGAACAGTAAAATTTTCAATTAAAAGTTACTCTGAGCGAGCCCTTACTGAAACCGTAAGGGTTACCAACTCAAAATTTGCTGGGCGTCAAACAAACAGCTATGATTTTCAGTTAAAATAAAATACTATAATTAAATAACTGGAATGAATTAAGAAAACTTGATATTATGATCTGTTATTGACTACATGTACCGTAGTGATCGAGCAAATAATTATGATGAATGCTGATGATCTATGCGTTCTCAATGTGTAAATCCATTTCGCAGAATAATTTGTTACCAAATATTATGTTTCTTCGTAATTGTGTTGAAAAATGAAGTTTGATACATGTGAGCATTAATTGCACTTTCGGCCTCATTATGCCGACGCCTTCGGCTCGAGTATCAATACTGCCACCGCTGCAATGACATACTTTTCCCACTTGCACAGTTGCATCAAAATATAGGCAGTGGTATCTACGGTTACACGCTGATATCTATTATTATTCTAACTTGATTGTTTGTCTGATGCACGTGACAGCGCTTGCTTAAAAATAAATATAGTAAAATATGTTTTAAAATATTGTTACTACCTTAACAGTTATGTTAATTGATCAGTCTTAAAGGTCATGTATCGAATACACGCATCTTCAAACACATTACTATGAAAATGTAGCTTTCGTTGTTCGCCTTGAACGTTTTTGTCTCTAGCGACATATTAATTAACCCGTTTCATAATTTATATTATTTTGATTGTTTTATGCTAATGGATGTTCAATATTACATCTAGCATTTGGTAAGATGCTAAAGTATTAATGAATGTTGATTTAATCAAAATGTTTAAATGAAAAGATTTAATCATAAAATGGTAAACATAATTATGATTTGTTACAGAGTTCTACTCGGAAGAAACCGTCAATAACCAAGGCCTAGAATGTTTGCGGTTTCTCAACGAAGTTATATCAGACTTCGATTTGGTAGGTAATTGTTAGCTTTACATTTTACCTAACATACATAAAAGTTACGTATGTCGCGTCTAATGATATTAAAAGGTCCAACACAACACTTTTTTTTAATTTTCTGTGGTCATAATATTATGTATACCTATTATTTATAACTTATAAAACGTTGCCTCACATGTAGCTGTTACGACGTTATTGGCAATTAGGATCTCTGACCTGGCGTCAGAGATCATTTATAAACGAAGAATTCATATTGTCCTCTATAGCCTGGAGGGACGTGCTTAATCTGTGAAGACTATTAATTTCTCTATTATTTTTAAAGACATGGACAAGTAAACTTTTCAAAACGAATACCTACATGTTTTGAAAAGTTCCACTAACTATGATTATGATTATAAGTAATGGATAAGATGTAATAACAGTCTTCTATTAGTTGTTCCGGGTGCAATATGAAGGAGGTCATGAAGGAAACTGCTTTCTACTGTATACAAGTTGTAAAAGGCGATTGAAGGGCATAAATAGGTACAAAAAAACTAGTCAGCAATAAATAGGTAGGACCACATACTTGGATTTAATTTACATGCTGATCACCATCACGATGTATCATAAACTTTCGTACAACAAATTCAATGCAATGATTGAGAATTTCTATCTTCTCCTTAGTGTATCAATAGCAATTACAATATTTATATGTTAAGTTTGGCCCAATATTCAACTACGGCAACACCATCCGCTAACGCAACCATAAGGTCCCACATTTACAGGTTACAGGACATGCGGTCTAGGACGCAAGGTGGGCCATGGCCTGTGGAGGGACGCCGCACAAGCATTGTACAACGGTACCTGCCTAACAGAACTAATGACTACAAATTCCTTTTCACTCTTGTGACAAAAGGCAGAAACCCTTGCAACTACTACAGGGTGCACATTTGCTTTCCTGTAACAAACCCTTCGCGCTTTGTTATGGTTTTAGTTACGGCGGCGGCGCGGCGTAATCATTTTAAAACAAATTGATTAACAGATTTTTTCCCAAACAGCTCGTACTAATTTTTTTGCCCACTTGCCTTAGTTTTTGATACTTGATACATTTATGATTTAATCGGTCTGTTAGTCAAAAATAAAATGTTGCAAAAACAGTTTGCACTGATTATATTATTTTGTAAAAAGTAACCTTTATTACAGTTGCTGGAAGATTCCAAGTTCAGTAAGGACATTATCAAGATAAAAACCATCAGCTCCACATACATGGCTGCGTCAGGCCTAAATCCTACACGACAAATGCAGGTACGTTATTTAGTATGTTTAAGATTGTTATACATAAATGATGTTAGCAAAATGTCAATTCAAACGTCTAACTAGCGTCACTCGACTGTTAATTATTAAATTGTGAATATGCAATAACATATTGCAACAAGTTTTTACAAGCGTCAACTGATTGACCTTCTCGTTGTAAGCCTTCCTTCCTTCCGTGAGTTATATGTTCAATCGATTAACATATCTACCTATATGTCATGTCCGTGATAATGATTCAGTTTTGTACTGCCTTGACAGTTGTGCAAACTATCTTCGACCTGCACTTGGCTGTTATTGCCTAAGTCTACGAGGCTTAATGCCACACTGTCAAGAGCGAACAGAGGGTATGCACTCTGCTTGATCTCTTGCCCTTGAGTGATGTCGAATTCGCTTAAAGTTTTATCAGTGTTCATTTGAAAAAGTCACGAAGATTAAAGACGGAAATTGTACAGATTAAAACACTACTTCAATTTATCTATTTCATATGACTGTATAGCAAAATGACAGTTGTGTCAATCAAGTAGATAGCAAGCAGATAACATTCGAGTTTCAAATTTCACTTTACCCATACTCCGTTGTGATTGGCGCAGCCGTCAGACGGGGTGCTGGTGCGGTGGGCGCACCTGGCGTGCCTGGTGGAGTTCGCGCTGGAGCTGCAGCGTGTGCTGGCCGCCATCAACGAGCAGTCTTTCAACCACTTCGTGCTGCGCATGGGCGTCAACCACGGGCCCATCACCGCTGGTGTCATCGGCGCGCGCAAGCCGCACTACGACATATGGGGCAACACTGTCAATGTTGCCTCGCGTATGGAAAGCACTGGCAAAGCTGGATGTATTCAGGTATACTAAGAATAAAGAACCAATATCAATTAATATTAAGGTATTCAATGGATACCGACGACGTTTCGAAATTCACATTCTAAGTACTAAAGTAAAAATTAGTTCTCGATTGTCTTGAATGCTGCTGAAATGAAGTGACTTTCTCCAAATTATCCACGATCACTTCTTCAGAAGACTTCTTAACATGTAAATAACTCTGTCTGCCGCAGGTTACGGAGGAGACTTGCGAGATTCTACAAAGTTTCGGTTACTACTTCGAGCAGCGCGGTCTGGTCGCGGTCAAGGGCAAGGGCCAGCTCATGACCTACTACCTGCAGGGCAAGCGAGGCACGCCCGCCGGGCCCGCCGACAAACACACCGTCAGTAACACCTAATGTGTACCTACAACACATTTTATCTAATAACCTACCAAATACTTATGCTAATAACATGATGTAGTGGCTAATACGAATGAGTTGCACTTGAACTAAATAAGTGACCTCCGATGATTTTCATTTTAATATTTATAACCGTATAGTTTAGCTATAATAATTATAATTTTATTAATATTGTTTAAAAATTGCCTTAAGTCGCTGAGGAATTTGTGTGTGCATGCACAAACATCTGTTAACATAACGGTCAGTCAATTATATTAACGTAACCGGCGGAAATTATGACACTGTTATACGAGTTATGCCTTCATGATGGATTGTTGGAGGCATGGTGTTGCCACATGGGGGGGAAGGGTGTGGGGGGGGGCACTGCAGTGCGCGGCGCGGTGGACAGTCTACCCGGACAGGGCGATGTGCTATTCGTCGCACTGGACTGGCAGGCTGCCCATCTCGTACGTGACATCATCTGTACCGAACATCAGTTGCTGAACCGAAGAGCTAGTTCTAATGAAGCTTGTACACGTGCCCGGTGCCTGACTGCTGCGCAAAAGCTATTGAATATAATGAAAAGAGTCCTATTCTACTAATTCTATAAATGTTAAAGTCTGTATGTAAAGATGTTTATTAATCAATCACGCCATAACGGCTGACCGCATGTCATTTGAAACACGTGAAGGACACGGTCAGATTTAGGATATGAGATAATTTTTATCTCAGGGGACCCACTCCCTAAGCACGAAATCCGTAGTTACGGCCTTCGTTACGGGCCTTTCCTACTCCGTATCACGGACGGATGATTCGTTCGCGGTCCGAACTAAGAATGAATGACAACACAATTTGACAGCTGTCCCTACTCCCGGTGTGGTTGAACTTGACACTTGTTTTAACGGATCTACGAATACGGATAAATTTAGGACGCACCCGTTACTTTGTTGATGGAGTTAGGGAATAGGCTCCCAGTATTGGGTATGTTTCCGTGCAAAACATGTCTAATGTTATTTCAAATGGAGTTTAGCTTTGTATTGCTGTGCATTTATCGAAAACTCAGTTCTGTGTAATGGGTAAAAGGTCATATTCTGGGAAGTAAAATGACGTACAGCAAATTAAATCAGTGTTAATTCTTTACAAACTGATTCATTTTCTCAAGTATTCATCATATTCACACGCACAATCACAATGTCAAATTATGTCATGCGAACCTAACCTAACGTTTTATTGTACTGAGGCGGGTTCGGGGTCTAGCACTAGAACTGGATGTAAAGTAAAGATATCGAAAGTTCAACGGAGAGTGATTTCCTGGAAGAAACATTGATGAGGCAATTACTATTTATATTTTTGGGAATACCCCGCCACATTATTCCTGGAGACAGTCAAAAACAGTCCTGGTTCTCGCCAGTGAAATTAATCAGAAGAGAACAGTGGAAGAGTAAGAAATAATAGATTATACACCAACGGGATAAAGCAGTGTCTTACGTCACGGGCGGCATATTGAACCCTGAGCGTAACGAGGGAGTTACGAGGGTCCTGAGTGAAGCGAGGGTTTCCAGCTGCCCAAGACGAAGACAGGTTTTATCCCATAGGAGCATACTCTACATTTCACACCTTCTGCGAGACAATAAAAAGCCAGGGCTCCGTAAATTAAGTATTTATTTTGTAATTGATATATTATTATTTATTGATATTGTATGTTCTCTCTGTCACGTAAATCTAGATGTAGGTAATATTGCTATGTTGATAGCAAATTATATAAATTAAGTGACAGTAAATCTATTACATTTTATATTAATTGACGAGCCTGTGTTGCCTAGTTCAACTAGCAACATAAATTTAAACTAATCCATAAGACAATAGAAGTTACCCCTACAAATAATCAGTTATTATTAGTAAACAAGCTCTCCCGGCGAACTTCGTACCACTTCAAACAAATTTATGAGCAAATGGTGTAATTATCCCGACTTTGCTTTGAATTTCAGAACAATCGACAAAGCCATCTACTGTCATTACCGGTACCAGTATACAACGCTATGTTCATTTTTGTCCGTATTTTTTTTTATGTCAGGTATCAGAGATGTTACTGTGTGTTCGTAAAACGTATAGGAAAATGTTTTTTTTTTCACAATTTTGTTTTTCGTTTATTTTTCCGAAATTTTAATAGTTATTCTGTTATTCGGGGCGGCGATAAATGCAACAAATCAAAGATCATGAAAATCTATCCAGTTGTTTTCGAGTTATAAATGGTGTAACTAACACGACTTTGTTTTTTATATAAAAACATAGTAAAAAGGTTGCCAGAATATATTCTGGCAACCCATTTACACCCGGTTTCCCAGCTCTCAATTATCGGGCTGTTTACGTAATCGACGAATAATCGCCTGTTAATTTTACTTTCCGTTTCTCAACCCCATGTGTGACAAGCGGTTGACAATTTGTCACATTTGAGAAAAATCTTTTGGGTTCCTGAGAACCTTTTACAATGTTAATCTCTTGTCAACGAGCCTAATTTATAATTTTTGGATATTGGTCGATTATTCGCAGATTAAAGTTAATATTATAATTTTGAATGGTTATATTACGATAAACAAATAAAAGGAGTCGGCGAAATCTTTAATATCGGTTCAGTTTTCAAAAATATGTTAGTTAGATCAATTATAGATGACTACCAAGATTAAAAAAAATGTAGGTTATTACAAACTTTTTAAATTAATTACATTATAAAATCCCAAGATTGACCTTGGTAATTGTTGCTTACCCTGGCGAAATCACCCATCTAAAACCAAACGAACCCAAAAAAGTGGTCAGCCCATCCAAAGACTGACCTTGGTAAGTGTTGCTTGCCCTGGCGGGGACAGCCAACCAAAAACAAACGAACCAAAAATAAGTTGTCGTCTATTCAAAGACTAACCTTGGTAAGTGTTGCTTAACTTGTGCTGAGTCTCCTATCCAAAAACAAGCAAGCCAATAAAAAACCCATCCATAATCAAGCGATCCAAAATAAATCCTACGTGGTCACCCATCCCAAGACAGACCTTGGTAAGTATTGCTTACCCTCGCGGGGTCAGCCATCCAAAAACAAACAAAACAAAAAAAAATTGGTCCCCCATCCAAAGACTAACCTTAGTAACTGTTGCTTAACCTGTATTGGGTCACTTAACCAAAAACAAGCAAATAAAAAGAGTGTGGTTACCTATCCAAAAACCGTCCTTGGTAAGGATTGCTTAACTTAAAACTAAAAGATAAAAACTATTTATAATTTTTATTACGTTATAGTAGTGAATGAATATCAACTAAGGTAGCCAACCGAAATAAATTGATGCCGATTATACAATGTAACAAGCGATTATGTAATTTGTCGATGATACAGTTTTAAGAAACCCAAAACAAACCGTTGACAATTGACGGTTGGATATATTGTGACAAACTGTCAGCTTATTCGAAATGTAACAAACGGCTGGGAAACTGGTCCATACCCTGAGTTTCCCAGCTCAAAATTATCGCAGAATTAATGTGACAAATTGTCAAGCACGCGTTATCTGCTGTGATTGGCTGTTGAAAATTCATTCAATCAATGACAGCATATCTGCTGTCAAGGTGGAATGTTTGTTAAAATGACGCAACAATTGGTTGAGCATTAACAATTCGAAGACTTTACTGAGAACCGGCAGAATTGACGCTGGCCTATAATTATTGGCTTCTTTGCTATCCCCAAATTTAAACAATGGAACTACGTTACTGTGTGACGCACAGCAGATACGGAAAAAAACTCCTTGATCGACCTAGCGTTAAATATGAAAGCTAAATAGGGTGCAATAGTTTCAATGATTGATTTACAGACTTTTACGGATAGTCTCGAAAGATCTTTTGATTTAATTTTAAGATCTTTAGAAGCTTTTAAAATAGCTTGGGGGTTTTTATTTTGAAACTTTAACGCACGCATTTACATGCTTTCTAAGTAAGGCAGCAGAGAGCGCGGGTGAGGAGTTTAAAGCTGCTGTAGTTTTAAGAGGAATATTAACAAAAAAGTTTACAAACTCCTGAGTGTATGAGCATGAGCAGTCGCTAAATTAAATTCTACCTGTTTCATTATTTATTATTTTCCAGGTATATCAGGGTTCCGTATTCATCGAGGAACCCTTACAGTTTCGCCATCTCCGTTTGTAAGTCCGTCCGTCCGCAGCTTAGCTTAGACACTCTTAGTAATAGCTAGAAGCTATAATTTGGCATGGATATACATATTAATAAAAAAAAATGTATATTGATGTGTGGGGACAATAGTTTCCGAACGGCAAAGTTAATTTTGTTCCTTCGTTAGAGCAATGTTCGGCGCTTTTATTGTTTATGAACCTTAGCAATGTTACGGATTTAATTTGGCGAATGTAGCTGTTTATACGAAACCCCCTGTGTGCGAGCCAGACTCGCACTTGGGCGGTTTAATATGTCTGCTGATTTTATTTTATTGCTTTTAAACAGCTCTTTAGCAATTAGCCAATTGAAAATAAAATAGCCAATAGCAAATAGCTCTTTAGCAAATAGCCAATTTTCAAGCACACGTTATCACGCGTGCTTGAAAATTTGTCACATTAATTCTGCGATAATTTTTAACTGGGAAACTCGGAGTTAGACTGTCAGTTGAACACACCATTGAATAGTTGTCCCGTATTGAGCTTGATTGAGCATGTTGTAGTATACCTGTACAGACATCCAAGTTACCAGAATCTATCTGTATTTGACTCTGTTATGGAAGATATGTTAAAAAACTTAGCACTAGTAGTACATGAATCGTAATTTGTGGCGATTTTAACATTCACACATTAAAAGATAACTCTCAGTATCAGGTTATTGGGTCTTTTTAAATCATTTAATCTGGAAAATGTTTTTATGGAGCCAACCACAGTGATAGCTTCTTCTGCGACTTGTGTAGATAATGTTTTTTGTAATTGTGATTACTTAGATAAAGAAATTGTAAATAAGTTAGCATCAGGGGGTGACCATAAGCTCTTAGAGTAAGGTTATTTTGAGATCGCGTAAGTGACAGATGTATACAAGTCATATACATCTGTCCCTTACACACACTCAAAATAACCACAATAACGTTTATAATATATATAATACAATAACGTTTAGCACCTTTACAAAAAATGCAAATAAAATGTAGATCAATTACATATAAAACTTAAAAAAAAAATGTAATACCTTGAATAGTAAATTACGTGTTCAAAACTTTAATATTATTGATGACCCAAATGAGTTCTATGCCAATTTTTTTAAAGTTCTAACACGCTATTTAATAACACCTTTTCACTGAAAGCGAAAAGTATTTACACCAAGTTCGTGTTTAACGATTGGGTGTCTCCAGGCATTCTTAAAAGCAGGAAAAAGCTATGTGAACTTTATGGCCTAAAGCAACATATTATGAATAATAAAAGCTTTGATAAATATGTTGCGAAATATTCAAATACCTTTAAAATTGCATGCAAATTGCTAAAGAGCTGTTTAAAAGCAATAAAATAAAATCAGCAGACATATTAAACCGCCCAAGTGCGAGTCTGGCTCGCACACAGGGGGTTTCGTATAAACAGCTACATTCGCCAAATTAAATTCGTAACATTGCTAAGGTTCATAAACAATAAAAGCGCCGAACATTGCTCTAACGAAGGAACAAAATTAACTTTGCCGTTCGGAAACTATTGTCCCCACACATCAATATACATTTTTTTTTATTAATATGTATATCCATGCCAAATTATAGCTTCTAGCTATTACTAAGAGTGTCTAAGCTAAGCTGCGGACGGACGGACTTACAAACGGAGATGGCGAAACTGTAAGGGTTCCTCGATGAATACGGAACCCTGATATACCTGGAAAATAATAAATAATGAAACAGGTAGAATTTAATTTAGCGACTGCTCATGCTCATACACTCAGGAGTTTGTAAACTTTTTTGTTAATATTCCTCTTAAAACTACAGCAGCTTTAAACTCCTCACCCGCGCTCTCTGCTGCCTTACTTAGAAAGCATGTAAATGCGTGCGTTAAAGTTTCAAAATAAAAACCCCCAAGCTATTTTAAAAGCTTCTAAAGATCTTAAAATTAAATCAAAAGATCTTTGGAGACTATCCGTAAAAGTATGTAAATCAATCATTGAAACTATTGCACCCTATTTAGCTTTCATATTTAATGCTAGGTCGATCAAGGAGTTTTTTTCCGTATCTGCTGTGCGTCACACAGTAACGTAGTTCCATTGTTTAAATCTGGGGATAGCAAAGAAGCCAATAATTATAGGCCAGCGTCAATTCTGCCGGTTCTCAGTAAAGTCTTCGAATTGTTAATGCTCAACCAATTGTTGCGTCATTTTAACAAACATTCCACCTTTCATGATCAACAGTACGGTTTCACCAAAGGGCGTTGCACAACTGACGCTGGCTTCGCCTTAATAAAGAAAATCTTTAACGCCTAGAAAGAAGCACAACACACCATTGGAATCTTCTGCGACCTTTCGAAGGCGTTCGATTGTGTTAACCATGAGACACTATTGTTGAAGCTCGAGCACTATAGAATTAGACATACTGCCCTTGAGTTACTTAGATCTTTTTTGAAAGCCAGACAAGTTAAAGTTCAGGTAAACGGTGTAAACTTACTAGGGTCTGTAATGACAATCAGCGTTCCTCAAGTCTCAATATTGGGTCCATTCCTCTTTCTAGTTTATTTTAATGATTTGCCCCAATTACTACAAAATTAACCGACGATGGTGTTGTTTGCTGATGACACATCTTTGATATTTAAAATAGATGGGCGGGCACAAAACCTTGACGATGTGAATAATTATATTCATAGGGTCCAAAATTGGTTCACGGCAAACAATTTGTTACTGAATGAAAAAAACAATGTAATAGATTCACATTGCCGAATGTTAGAAGTAGCGAATGCGACATCATATTGAATGGAGAAAAGCTGGTCTTTATAAATCAAACAGTATTCCTAGGAATCACTCTTGATGACAAATTACAATGGGGTCCTCCCATAATACCTATTGCGGGCTAAGCTCAGTTGCTTATGCTGTTAGAAAGATAAGACAGTTAACGGATGTAGAAACCGCGCGTTAGGTCTATTTTAGTTACTTTCACAGCATTATGTCATACGGTATTTTTCTCGGTCGGTCGGACGGCTGATATTGAATCCATATTTATATTGCAAAAGAGAGCTGTCAGAGCTATATATAAGTTAAGTCACCGAGAATCTCTTAGGGTACTAATTTAAACAGATTAATATTATGACAGATTCTTGCCAATTTATTTATGAGAATATTATATATGTAATAAAAAATATACATCTCTTTAGTAGATAAAGTTAGTGATAGACACAATTGTAATACCAGGAATAAAGATAAGTTAGATCAAACATCTTATAGATTAGCTAAAGCATAGATTAGCATCTTATAGATTCAATAAAAAATACCTTGTGATATATTAAAAGTAAATGAATGAAAATTAAAAACTTTTATTAAAAGCACACTTTGTAAACAAGTATATTACAAATTAGATGATTATATTCAAGAATATGTTGGTCCTGCTCCATAGAGGAATTTCTTTAGTGTAGACAAAATTAAACTGGTTAATTTATATTATATTCATATTTTTTTCTTCTCTTTTTAACCGACTTCGCAAAAAGAAGGAGGTTTTCAATTCGACTGTATTTTTTTTTTTTTTTATGTTTGTTACCTCAGAACTTTTTATTGGGCGAACCGATTTTGATGATTCTTTTTTAATTTGAAAGCGGGTGCTTGTCATGTGGTCCCATTTAATTTTCATCAAGATCTGATGAAGAACTTCGGAGAAATACATCAGAACTCTTCAATAAATGACGGCAAATCACTCTGGATAGATCCAATCGCATGTCTGTTTATTGTTTACACCATTTCATAACATAACATCACACTGGTACGTTCTTAAGGGGTACGCAGGTGTGAACACTTCACCCTGGTATACTCTCATTACACTGGTTTCGTTTAAGTTTCATGTTATTGGGTTAATCTATTCTAGCTTCACTTTGGGCACTATACGCGTAGGTAACTAGCCTATAGAACTGGTCCATTATGTACCACAACTAAAAAGTGAAAAATAAAAAACTTTTTTACAAAAATTACAACCGACTTCCAAACAAAAACACTACAAAGTGAAAAATAACTTCAATTTCGGAAGTCGGTGTCAAAAAATTAAGAAACGTAAACAGGAACACCGACTTCCGAAATTGAAGTTATTTTTCACTTTGTAGTGTTTTTGTTTGGAAGTCGGTTGTAATTTTTGTAAAAAAGTTTTTTATTGTTTAAGAAATTAACTCACACACTGTTCCGTTGTTGTTGAATTAGGTAATTTACCTATGTTTGCAATATTTTTAAGTATGTAAGAACCATGTTCCTATACAACAAATCAACGAATTTAACTGTTAGTGCTTGTAATACTTTATACCTTTATGTAGTATAATAATGTTAGTCTGGGTACATCGTCCTCACGTTTAAGAATTAATGTATATATTTCAATGTTGTGAATTTTTTTTTTAAAAGAGGTAGTTTCTTGTCCGTTCTTCGGACAGTAGAATCATTTATTATTAATTTTAAATTTTTGACGTTCAAAATTGCCGCTTTCCCTTTTCCGAAACTCGGGGAATAACCCCGAGTTTCCCACCTTAAAATAAGGCCTAATTGACATAAAGAATTTTAACTTTCACTTCGAATTAATATCAATCAAATGTTAATATTGATGTTGGATACATTCGTTCAGTTATGGAAGGATAGAGTAACATTTTTGTTCGGTTTTATGGTAGTTGTGGTGGAGTTTATTTCAGAACTCAAAGATGTAGAAACTTGTGTTTGGGCGTCATTTTGGATCGTGAACGTTGGTGACAAGTTTCCTGACGCGAAAGATGTAGAAATTTGGGTCAGGGTGTCATTTTGGATCGTATATCGATCGTATCACTCGACATTTTTTGTCAACACGAATATTGCAATGAAATTCACTGAAAATCACAACAACAAAGACCGTCTTTTGTTTCACATTCTTTGAAATCGCGCTGTTTTTCTTTATTTTTGTGTTCTGCTTATGGTGGCCAGTTCGATTGTCCAACACACCTCTTTACAATGCCAAAGGGTAGTTTTTTTTACTTTTTTCAACGAGTTTCCACACGAATTAGACGTTCCGAATTCAAATCACTTTACCCCCTTGGGAGTTTCAAACAACTTTAGTCTTTACCTCCGAGGTAATGCTTATTTTACATTGAGATTGCATGATACGTAATTGGACATTGTCGAGCCGGTGTAGTGAAAAATAAAAATAATTCACGTTACAGATGGATCCACCAGTGCCGGAGGCCGACGCCGGCGATGCACTGCTAGCTAACGGAGGAGCCGCTGACGACCACGCCGAGCCGCATCTGCTGCCCGCCTGAACACCGCCCTGCCCTCGCATTCCATGTTACGCGAATAATCATAAACTCCTTTCATAGTTCAAGAGTTTAGCAACAATGACATAACTCTTAAAAATATTTACCTTGTATGTTAAATGGAACTGCTGTAAATAGAATATTTGCATTGCGATAAAATTAGGGTTTAGCTTTGCAAATCAGTTTTTTTATTATTATTGATAGGCTCGCGCTTGACCACTATCTCACCTGAAGGTAAGGGATGATGTAGTCGACGATGTAGCACGCTTACCTAGAAGAAACCTATTCACTCTTGACTTAAAGACAGTTTGAAAACTTTTTGCCATTAAGTACATAAGTTTTTGGTAGCTCTGCTGATGCTGTAACCACTATCTCAGCTAAAAATATTTGGTGGGGTGGTCGAAGGTGGTGCAAACTTGACTAAAAGTAAAGCAACATAATCACGAGTCCTGAAGACCACATAAAAACTCCGGCAAGGGACATTACTCCTTAACTTTGTCTACTGTTATTTATTGAGTTGTGTTGTTGTTGTCAACAGATGTAGTAGTGTACGTAATTAATGCATGTGCGTACGTTCATTCATAGCAAGCGGGTTTGAATAAAATACAAATAGGTCATTAAATAGATGCATGTAACCACCGTTTTAATAATTCTGCTGTTTCGTATCGGTCAAACAGTAGAAATAGTTTACGGAGGTACTGGTACCGGTTCTATTGTGCACAAGTTAATCTTAATTTAGGCTCTTTCCATCTTTTCTCTCCAAAATAACAAGAAAAGGACGGTAATTTACGCTCTCAATTGTATTTTTAGTGAGCCTAAGGGTACCAGCACCGACAGAGAAGCGAGTTGCTCGAGTAGTTTTAATTTATTTATGTTAATGTTAATTAACATTTTTTTGTTAATTTCAATGTATGTAGGTAGTTGAAAACAGCGTTAAATTATGATTCAATATAATTTAGGCATCATTATATATTTTCGCGTTCCTCACAGATACACAGATTTGCGGCTCGCGGTCTCGTAAACAGTTGACATCTTTAACTTGTTCTTTCTTGCTACTTCTTTGTTTGTCACCGTCCTTTTCTCGAGCTGTCTGCTAAGAGTGAAGTCTTTGTCTTTTTGTTATATTGTGAGCATGCGAATCGGTGCCACTGTCGTCTTTTTTGAAGTGTCCTTCGTGTCTTTGGTGTGCTGATATAAAGGCAAAAAAATGCTGGTATGTAACATACTGTGTGATTTACTAGTTTCTGCGTATTTAAGATAGATTTCACAAGGCTCAGAAAATAGAGTGCTATCGGTGAAATTGGTTATCGGATAAGTGTTCACTGCGGGAAGATAAATCGCCATGAAATAATAGTAAAAGGACTGGGGAGTAACAAACGATGATGAAATAAAAAGGAGAACTAGCCCTATAATCAAGTTTGGCTGGTTAATAAATTAATACAAAATCTCTACGCCAAATATTTTCTACACACAGTAAAATTCTTTTGTAAAAAAATAAAATAAAAATGAAATAAGTGCTTCAATGTTGCTATCGCGGCATTTTAATTGCTAGTTGCTTATTATCTTTTGGTTAATAATAATGAGAAAGTGTGTGCTGTCTAATGGTTGTTATGTAAGTATTAATATTAATACTGCGTAGGTCTGTAATGTTTGTTTCTAATCGCATGAATCGATACCTACAACAGTGACTAATTCATTCCCAACTGGAAAATATCATCAATTATTTCGTCTTTAAAAGTTCAGTCTGCATCAGTCTTTCATGAATTTAAATACCCAGCTAAGCTCTTTCGGATGTTTATAACAAAAACACCCAACATTGTCATACTGTTAGAAGATCTATGAAAGCAATAAATAAATGACTTTTAAGTATTATTAACAATGTAATTAAAGTTATATGATGTGATCACGATGCGTCATATATATTTTCAACAGACTTCTCTTGTGCAGTATTTAAGGGCTAAATTATAATACATTTGAGAATTAGGTCAACCTAATGTCTTAAGTCATCAATACGTAATAAGAAGCGTAGCAATAATAAATTATATTTTAAATTATAATTCAGGGTAATTATCATTATCACTTCGCCACCAACATAAAATCTAGAAGTCTACCAAAAATAAAAAATAAATTATTTATTATTAATTAATTGGGCATTTTTGCGACGGTGTAATACGCGACCGCTAATACCCAATAAACAAATTTTCACTGTAATCTCATCATTCTTGCGCTATAACTAAGATATTACCATCGTGCGCTAAGATACTGATTCTAATACCGCTGCACGTATAGGTAAATTAACACACTGTTACTCGTATGGAACCACCCAAATAATTTATTGCAATATGTAAAATATTGCGATTTCTAAATAAATAAACAAGTTCGTAGTATATATTTAATTTAAATATTTAATTAAATTAAATATGGTCGTCACACGATGCATTACTTTGTTTAATGCTTTTACTCATATCTAATTAAGACATATTATACTGTTTTTAAGTATCGAAACTATATCAAAAATGTGTGTACAATATTTTTCCTTAATAATAAAGTAATCATGGCTTTCGGTCGGTAGATCCAGCAGAGTTAGGGATATAGCTGCATTTACTAATGGCAAAATATATTTAAAAAACACTGTACCAATTTTTCTTGTATTAAAATACTTATATTTTATTATTATTATGATACCGTGTACAATTTCAGACTGAACTAATAAAAAACTAGGTATATCCTGAGCTTAATTAACGATTTTTTAAATCCAAAGTTCGCCCGCTATGCCTCCACGATAAGGCTGTGTGTACAAATATACTATAGTCTTTGTTTGTGAAAAGCTTAAAGCTCAACATAATATCACACGAAATTTTAATAACCTTTACACATCATCTACGTTTCGGATAGATAACTCAAACTGTAGTAGTTGCATTATGAACACTGCTGGTATATTAATTAAATTTTTTAAAATCAATATGTTTTATGATGAACACATTTTTATAATTTTTGAATAAGCATCGTGAATCAAAATACCTACAACGATTCACAATGATATCTGCACGAGTAAATACGAGTTTCATAGTTATATAATAACATTTTCGCAGGAAATCTTATATAGTTGATGTTGCCTCATCTTTGAATCTTCGTGTATTTAAGTAGCTATATTGTGATATTGATTGTTAGGTACTTAGAGCGTTAGTATCAGTGTCGCTTGAATCTCGTGCAGACGAACGCGTCTGTGGCATTGTGTAACCAAATAAATGTAGACATATTAGTTATAATAGAATTATATATAATGTATCAATGTATCACTAAAACTGTGCTTTCATAATTCGCCTAGAATATCTTCTTAGCCTAAGTATTGATTGTGTACTTTTGTATTAGATTATGAAGTATCTACTAGGATGTAATAAATAATAGTTGTCGTCTTTGGAGTAGGTCCTTACACAGATCTATCATAGATACATATATATTATTTAAAATACAATGTAGGTAGGTATCTCAGTGGTGATATTATTACTGTAATTCGTATTTAGGTGTATGTAGAAAGATGATTTTATTTTCTTTCTCTCTAGTGATATAACCTACTTCCTGTGATTTGTGACTATTAATAATTTTATACATGTTCTAGCTCAAACTAAATCTGGAGGTTGAACTTTTCTTGGCTATAATTTTATTAAATAAAGCAATATCTACAATTCGTTTGTTTACTATGTGGTAATAATAAACCTTGTGATATAAATCCCCCCTGCTTTTCAAGTTCTCGTTCGCAAAAACAATGCCACCGCCAACAACATAATACGACAGAACTTGTATTTACATTTAATTCATGATCAGGTGCTCGGTGAACCCACTTATATCTGCGAAACCGCTTTGCTTTAGAAACGCAATATAAGGGAGAGCCATGCCAATTAAACAATGAACACCGCATCTTGAAATTGATATTACACATAATGATCCATGACTAAATCGAATTATACCTAGTCAATAACATAAACAATAAAATGAAATGGCTTTACGGACTGTTTCACAGGTCATTTACGTTTTTACATATCGTATTAATCGCAATTATCGTAACGGAAGTTTATTCCGATATTTTCCTGTTTCAAAATGAATTTTAAGCAAACAAATTAACGTTTTGACGTCCAAAAAATAATATTTCTCGATTAAAAACAAATCCAAAACAGGCTCGATTTCAAAATCATTTTCGATTTTATATCTGTATATCTATATAGGCGAAAGGTCACTCATTCACTCATCACGAAATATCGAAAACTGCTTGACGTATAAAGATGAAATTTGGCGGATAGGTTACTCAAGTGACGTAAGTGAGCACTGATTTTTGAAAATTCCATTACTAAGGGTAAAGGGGTAAAAGGGATTGACAGTTTGTATGAAATTTCTACAGTTTGTAAATTGGACACGTGAAATTTTACATTTACGCTCTTGGTTGATAAAAGAATTCATTTATTTATTGGATTTGGTCATTCCACCCCTAAGGAGGTAAAAAGAGGTTTGAAAGTTTGTTTGAAATTTCTACGCTTTTAAGTGTGATTCGTGAAATTAAAGATTTACGCTCTTAGTTCATAAAAAGAATTCAAATATTTATTGGTTTTTAGAAATTCTACCCCTAAGGAGGTGAAAAGGTGGTAATTTGTTGGGCTTATATATTTGAAACTTGGCATAAATACTAACCTAAGTAAATAGTACAGGTAGTCATTATTAGTTTTCCAAACTACTCCTAAAAGACGATTTAGGGGGTGTTAAAGATTTTTGAAGAATTTTACTGTACAGGGCTTCTTTTTATGATGTAGGGGAGCACCAAGAAGGTATTTCAAACTTTCACACCCCATAACGCATGCTTGACAATTTGTCATATTAATTCTGCGATAATTTTGAGCTGGGAAACTGAGGGTTAAACATCACTTTCAAAATTAAAAATTAAAATTCTGTGTCTTAAACTTAAAAGTTAGATGTATTCAATTGCCAACTCTTTATAGAAGTACTATATTGAGTAGGCCCAATATTTTTGCCATATACATAGAGTTTGTGTGTTTCTCAAGCCGCGCCGAAAAAAACAGTTGATCAATTCTTCATTTATAAACAAACTAGCTTCTGCCAGCGGCTTCGCCCGTATGTAAGTCGGAAATTATCCCGAGGGAACATATTCCCGGGATAACAGTATCCTATGTTCTATTCCTGACTATAATCTATCTTTGTGCCAAACATCCGTCTGGATTTTCGACCGTTTAGCCGTTCTGGCGTGATTGAGTAACAAACATACATACATATATCCAAACATTCGCATTTATATCTAAACAGTTTTACCTCTTTATAATATTAATTTAAATTTTATAGACTCTATAATAACAGTTTGGTTAACATCATTCTATTAATAGGTATAAAATAGGTTGTTTGGATGTACAAATTGCAATCAGCAATTATATTGTACAAAATATAACTTAACAATAACTTAACATCACGCCTGAGTCCCTGAAAAGTTAAGCAGAGGTGCACCTTATACTTAGTAGGTGCAACTAACATACTCTAGAACATTACGCACAAAGCGTTTTGGTAATACCTTCATTGTGCATACAGCTAACGAGTGGTATTCCCTGCAGGAGTCCTTGTTTCCTGAAAGCTACAACCTTAGGGTCTTAAAGTGAGTAAGCAGGTTACTTCTAGGTATGCTTGCTTCACCGTCGAACACACCATCGCTTACCATCAGGCGAGATAGTGGGCAAACGCGAGCCTACCGTTAGATAATAAAAAAAACTTATTGATTAATTTATTTTTAGTTAATTGTTTGCCAGTTAAACTTAACTGGTGAACCACCATAAACTTCCTATGCAACGTCAATGAGGAACCAAGGCATGCGTTCGCTGTGGCCGAAATCTGCTAGATAACATCATAACCATTTAAAAAAAATCATTTAAACGAGGAAAGAAACTAGGCAAAGTGCATAAGCTAACAACTGTCAATAAGTTCAAAATTAATGAGATTCCACAGGTTAATGAGGCTCACTTGCACCAAGAACTTAACTCAAAATTAGTTGCTAACACGAGGTTAAATAACAATTGTCATACAGAATTGGCCGGCTACTAACTCGTAGTTACTAAGATAACCCAGGCGAATAAACACCGAAATGAACTCAGGATATTAAAATATGTTTTTTTTCCTGTATAGTTTATTTATAACCTACCTAACTGTTAATGAATAGGTACCTAAACACATAACAGGAAAAAAAAACATCAATTTATTTTAATTTTAGGTAATGTGACACACACACACACTGGCACTTTGTTTTTATGTCTAATTGACTCAATGCACCGATAATGGACGCGTATGAAAGGTGAACAATTAACAATGGGCAATAATTTTACCTTCAGTTTAGTTTTCATACTACATTCATCTATAACGTTCTTCACAATGAGGCTGAAACTATCTGTTGTGCTGTTGTTGACCAGTTATTTTTTTCTAATGTGGTTAATTAGAAAAAAAACTGCTGGGACACAGGCTTCCTCTCTGTGAGAGGGAATGGGCCTAAATCCACCACGCCGGCCCTGTGCTGATTAGTTGATGTCATATGTTTTCAAATATTTACTCGTATGTACATTTAATTATTATATAATTTTTTTTTTACTGTCTTGCGCTTGACCACTATCTCACCTGATGGTAAGCGACGATGTGGTCGACGATGAAGCACGCTTGCTTAGAAGAAACCTATTCCCTCTTGACTTGAAGACTCCCAGGTTGTAGCTATCAGGAAATACAGACTCCGGCAGGAAATTCTACTCCTTTGCTGTACGCATAATAAAAGTATTCCCAAAACGTTTGGTGCATATGGGTGGGATGTCCATCATGTACCGATGACGCATCGCCGTACGTCTTGTAGTCCGATGATGGAGCGAGCTAGGAGGAATTAGTTCATGCAATTCCAACGTACATTCGCCGATATGAAACCGATAAAAAACTGACAGGCTGGCAACTCGCCGCCGATGTTCGGGGTTTTGGAGCCTAGACTCGACCAGTACTTCATTGCTGATGAACCTCTTGGCACGTCTATCGATCGACTCAAGTGCATCCAGCTGGTACTTGGCAGACCCGTCCCAGAATTGAGAGCAGTACTCCATGCATGATCGAACTTGCGCTTGATACAAGATGAGCAATTGTTCTTGCGTGAAGTACCGTCTCACCGTTTTAGCAGATCAAGTATGTGCAGCAAGAACAATGTTACTGAGAGTACCAACCCCTGAGGGAGCTCGGCATTAATACCCAGTTGGTCAGACGAGCGGCCATCAATAACCACTCGAATGGACCGGTCCCTCAGGAAGTCAGCTATCCAAACACACAGACCACTGGGCAGACCGAATGAAGGAAGCTTACCAATAAGGCGTTCATGCCAGACCCTGTCAAAAGCCATCGAGATGTCGGGAGACGGCAAGCGCTTCCCTGTGCTTCTTGATGGCCTCACTCCAGATGTGAATGGCTAGTTGACCGATTTCGGCGGAAGCCATATTGGCGGTCACTGAGGATGTCGTTAGCTTCTAGGTATGCCTGGAGCTTGGAGTTGAGCACTCGTTCCATACTCTTGCAGAGGATGGACGTTATTGATATGGGTCTGTAGTTGGCCGGGTCAGCCCGACTGCCCTTCTTGGGCTGAATGTTAGCTTGCTTCCAAGCATTCGGCACTTTTCCCGTCTCATACAAAAGGCGAAACAGGCGTGTCAGGATCGGAGACAGTTCAGGCGCACAGGTTCTGAGAACAATTGCCGGTATCCCGTCAGGGCCACTAGCTTTGTTCACGTCAAGGTTGCACAGCACCCCACGAACGTCCTTTTGATGAATGCGAATGTCCGACATACTCGTCTCGCATCCATCAGAAGGAGGGTCCGCGCGTCACCAGAATCCAGACGTGAAGATTCCGCAACAAGAAAGGCAAACAAGTTTGCTTTCTCCTCAGCGGGGTGGGCCAGTGATCCGTCGGGCTTCAGCAGTGGTGATAGTGAGGGACAGCAAAAGTTCGATTCAACCGACTTAGGCAGGGACCAAAACACTTTACTACCCGCTGGGTAAGAAGCAAGTTTGGTCCCAATACAGATTATGTGGTCAAACCGAGATCTTCGCATCATTTTCTTGCAGGACTGGGCATCCCTATTGTAGGCTCTCCTCCGCTGACCCACGTCGCTTGATTTGCACGTCCGAGCGTCGACCCATGCCAGGTACGCCTCATTTTTAACCGTGTTGGCGCGCTTGCACTCGGCGCCAAACCATGGCCGGTCAACGCCAGACATTTCTACGTCAGAGAACGGCATGTGGTACTCCATTCCCTGACGCAACACATCCGACACGGCATCCGCGCACGACGAAGGATCAGCCGAAGGGAAGCAAGTAGGCTGCCAAGGATAAGATGCGAAAAAAGAACGCATCCCATCCCAATCTGCTGATTTGTACCGCCAAACCCGCCGAATGCCTCTTGGGCTGGTATCGGAAGGGGAGTGGACGGATACAGACTTCATCAGACAATGGTCGGAACTACCCAAAGGTGAAGATACCGAAACCGAGTAGTGGTCTGGATCTGTTGTCAGCAATCCAGAATCATGGTCCAAGCAATTGGTTGTCTCCTGATCGTCGCTGTGCGAGCGGTAGACACAGGCGTAGACAATTTTATCAAGGCCCGTGTCCACCATAGCCCACAGCACAGAGAACCTAGAGTCCTCAAGGTTTCGGTGACGCCGATAACAGATGTCGTCTCGGGCGTACATGCATACAGCCGCGACAATGAGCACCGTATTAAAGACCGTTCAGTAGTTTTTGAGTATATCACGTACAAACGCGGTGGGGATTTCTTTTTTAATATGTAGTGATAAGCAGAACTTCCTGTAAGATGAATAGCACTTTGATTACGTATAACTAAATAATATTGTAATGGTAGGTTAAGCTAAAGCTTCTAGAGTGTCTGCTGAGATCGCCAATGTATTCTGCTTCAGTCGTTGATAGTGTTTTTGTTTAGTTTATTGCCTTTTAGAATTCCATGATATGACACCACCTTGGTACATCAAAACATATCTTGGATATGACCTTATTTCTTGAGTGCATGGTGCCCAATCAGAAATCAGAATCAAATCTGTCAAAAATTGTCATGTGTTGTAAATAAGGTTTTACACCTGTACGGATTCCCTCAGGGGTTTAATAATTTATAGATTTGGTTGGTTAGCGATTTATAACACAAGCAGTAGTGGAAACTGCCTCTGCGCAAAATTTCTTAGGTAGATTGGCACGTTACACCAGAGTTCGATTCATGCGTTTGCTCATACTTTTTGCTCTGGTGAATATGGTACAGAAAATTGTCGTTTGATACCGAATTTTACACAATTTATCAAATGCTTCATTGGCATATTTTTTGCCGCTGTCGGTTCGTAATATTTTTATTTTGGCCTAACTGGTTCTCAATTAGTTTCTAATATTCATTAAAACACTCAAGAACTTGAGACTTTGAATGCGTGAAATGAACAATTACCTCCCTCGAATAATCGTCAATAAATATGACATACAACCTGGCAGCACCAAGTGACTTTTCTTCCATTGGACCACATATATCTGAATGTATTATCTCTTGAAGACCGAAATCCCTTGTGCCAACATTTTTAAACGATTGCCTAGTTTGCTTTCTTTGTAGACGAGTGTTGTATGTCACATTCCTCCCTTGATCGATTCTCAAATCAAATTCTTCAGTTGACTCATTGAGTTTTTGTAATTTCTGGTAATTGAGATGGCCCTTTCTTTGATGCCATAGGTGAACTGAGGCTAAGAGTGCAAATGTGTTCTTATTTATCACATATAAATTGTTTTGTTTATATCCTGTCATAACTAGCATTGATTTTTGGTATATTCTGCAATAATTCTCATCAGTTTTTACTTCGCGATTATTCTTGGTGATTAGATGTATTGATAGCAAATTTACAACTAAATCTCGAGATAAGATCCTCGTGTTCAAGATACGTCTTCACAGCAAAACTCCACATGTTATAATTGTCGCGGCATTTTAATTTATCAATATTAATTAGGTCTGCATTTAAAGATGTAATTAGTTATTCTTATTAGAAGTAGTTTGCTGAAAAAGAGACCTGAAACTCGGGTAATAAGTGACTGAGACGGATCGAGGTCATCGACCTCAAGTTACTTTACGCGATAAAACTAAAAACTTTGCCTGATCGGACCTAATCGGGCGTTCAGAACTCCAGGGCAGCCTGGAGATTAGTCGATTTTTCATAGTCTTTGCCGAAAGACTATGAAAAACAGACCAAGAGGCAAAAGCCTTGCCGAATTTATTACGCAATAAGGCTGCTGGGTCCATAACCTTATGAAAACTAATGTTAGAATAATGATTTCCAGGCTAATCTAGGGGAAATATAAAGGAAAGGACGAAGCGTGCATACAATGACAACATATATTACACAGAGTAATTTTTAACCGACTTACCTAAAAGGAGGTTCTATGTTCAACTTCATGTTTGTTTTTTTTTTGTGTTTTTCACCGAGATCTCCGTCAGCTGTGGACCGATTTTGAAAATTATTTTTATGTTTGAAAGAGTATGTTTCGAAATTGGTCCTATTTTAATTTCGTGAAAATCTGATGATGAACTTCGAAGATAAACGACAGAACTTTTTTTGAATGTCTTTTGGATGTTATGTTCAAGTTTCATGATATTCGGGTTTTCTTTTCTGGCGTTAAGGTAAATTACTAAACAACTTTCCTATTAGGTAGGTACTATCACAATCTAAAGTGCAGTCCTATCTTCGTGAAACTATAGCATAGCCAATGAGTCCCACTTACGTCTTTCTTCTATAGACACATCACGCTCATACACACATCTGTATATCGAACTCTTTCATAATAAACCAATGAGAACGCGACATGGCCGTTACGTCATATTATTTATTAAAATCACAAAACATGATTGTGGGTGGTGGTGTTTCAAATCCATCCTCATTAGTAGATTTTATAATATAAAACTAACGTTTACCTGAACTTTATAACATGTGGGTAGATTTCAAACACAATACCCGCACGTTTTGTCGCCATCATCGATCGCACTTACTCCCGTATATTGTTATTTATCAAGAATCCTAGAGAGCGAGATAAATAATCATTTAACATTTAGTTAGTTTGATTAGAATGAGGTATTTAATTTCATGATCAAACATAAGTGTCTATCTGGCTTAGCGGTTAACACTGCTAGATAAACCACTATAAGACTAGGTGGAATCCCGTTACGCATAATAATAATATTATTTTATTTTTCTTCATTTATTTTATACATTTTAAAATATTATTTTTAACTTAAAAAATAATCAAATTATTATTATTATAATTTAATACACTTAATTTATGATTATGAATATCTATTTCTTAAATTGAAAGCATAAATATTAATAAATATTTGTATCTTTTTTAATGTAATATCATAAATGATAAAAAAATATTAAATACCGTAGCATAATAATTTTATTATCCTTTTAATAATATTATGTTCGTCACTGCATTAATTACTTTATAATTATTATGACCTAATATATTCAGTTGTTAGTAGTTGATTGGATCTTGAGCATTGCATTTGAATGAGGGTAGAACCTTTTATTTTATTCGGTATAATCACCGAAGTTGATATGGTAACAATATGATTTGCTTGAAGAAACACTTAATACGACGTTGTTGGTTAGTGAACTTTAATCAGCGCGTTCGAGGTATTATAATAGGGATCCCTTCTTTTCGCATAATGTTCTTTGTCCTAATATACTTCGGCATAACGATATTGGCACAATTTGTTTTCGCATAATAATACTTCGGCATAATTTTTTTAGGCATACATTTTATGTTGGCATAATCATCTTAAAGACTAATTTGTTTTGGCATAAATTTGATTCGCATAACGTTAGTAGGCCTAATGACTATTAGCATAACGTTAGTAGGCCTAATGACTATTAGCATAATTTGCAAATTGTGATGAAATTGGAAAGGATCTAGGCCACTTGTTAACAAATAAATATCCAGGACACTCAATAATGAACTATTGTATGCCTGGTTGTTCTTTATTTGACATAATGAAAAAAGTCATAAATGCAATTTTAACCAGGAAACTACATTGTTAATGTTTATTGGTAATAGGGGTAACGTGAACAAAGGAGAATTACTCCAACATTATAGATCATTGTGCAACCTTAGTTTAAAAAAAAATGTGATGTTCACATTCCCTTACAGCCAAAGTTTGCCACAGGAAGAAAACAATCTTAGATATGAATTGAATAGGACATTACATAATTTAACATATAGTAATAATTTATTCCATTTAATTGACACTAACAATTATGTTGGTAACCACTTTTGTTTGACAAAAGATAGATTTTTCATTGATAGGTACTTTCTTTCAAAGTACTGTAAACGACAGATAGCTGTGTCGCTATCATATTATTTTTCTATTACAGCCAAGAATTTGGCTAAACAACTTGCTTCTATTGAGCAATGCCAAGACATGTTATTTAATTCAGCCAATGATTTGGTATCAGAAATTGATATTGATAATAATTTAAATTAGAAATTAAGACAATAGAGACAACCTCTCGCAAAAGTTTACAAATTGAAAATTGCAAAATAAAATCACATAAAAGTTTAAAATCAGTAAATAGTATTAACCTGGTGCATCAAAATATTCAAGGATTTATGAACAAAGATTTAGAAGTAGAATTATTTATGAACTTTAACAGTATTGATATTCTTTGTTTAACAGAACATTGGCTTAAAAGCCACCAGTTATTGTTCAATTTTAAAAATCACCAGGTTGGTAGTACATTCAGCAGAGTTAATGCTATACATGGTGGCTCATTGATTTTAGTAAGTAACCAGCTTAAATTTAAAGACCGTAAGGATATTGTGAGCCTATCTGTTGAGCGGACAGTCGAAATAGCTTGTATAGAATTGGAGCAGTTTATTGTATTAAGTGTATACAGACCCCCTTCAGGATTGTATGACTGCTTTGAAAAGGTAATGGATGAAGTGTTACACAAGATTTGTAACTCGAATAAATCCATTATCACTTGTGGTGATTTTAATGTCAATTTATTAGAGGACTCAGGTTCTTGTAGTAAAATATTAAGTCTGTTTCAGTCCTACAATCTTGTAAACCTATTTTTGGAGCCCACAAGAATAACCCCTACCAGTGCCACATGTTTAGATAATATTTATACTAATGTTATACCAGTCCACAAAGAAATTATAAATTTACTAGATTCTGATCACTGCGGGCAGAGGATTACTATACCTAACCAAAACAACAACGTGGCCAAAAAGGATATCACTGTTAACCCCAAAACTGCAAGTCGCTTGGCAGCGTTTAAAGTTAAACTCATTAAAAAATTACCAATTTTGTCAACTCATGCTGATCCAAATCTACTGATCCAAATCTACAAAGATGATTTTTTTAATATGTACTGTAAACAATTTAATTCTACCTTTATTCCCAAGACTATCTCGGTTAAAGATAATGCATCATTCAGTGATTGGGCCACCATTGGTATTCATAAAAGTAGGAAACGGCTTTATGAGTTGTACAATGAAAGGACTTATGTCAACACTGCTGAATTTAATTTATATGTTAGAAATTATTCAAAATTATTTAAAAAAGTTTGTTGTTTGGCCAAGTCGCGTTATTTGAGTTCAAAGATTAAAAACAGTAGTAACGTTATTAAAACGACTCGGAATATTATTAATAGTGAAACGGGAAGATCTGGTAACCGAAATATTGACTACAGCCTGTCTATTAATGATAAAATCATAAAATCAGACTCACAAGTCGCAGTGGCCTTTGAAAATTTCTTTTCAGATATTCCCATTTCAACTACTAAATCCCTAAACTCATCACCTTCTGTTGCTGAGTCTTTGCTAAAAGAAAATGTTTATGTTTGCGATTCGGAATTTCTTTTTGAACATATTACTTGTAGAGACATAATTAAAACCTTTCACACTTTAAATGTTAAAAAGACTGCAGATCTGTGGGGTCATTCTGTAGAAGTTGCTAAATCTATTATTGATATTGTCGCACCTAGTTTAGCTATTATCTTTAATAATTGTATCGACTGTGGGGAGTTTCCTGACCTTATGAAAAATAGTAAAATAATACCATTGTTTAAATCAGGTAGTACATCAGACCCTACAAATTATAGACCTATTTCAGTACTACCTACGTTTAGTAAAATATTTGAGAAATTAATTTTAGAGCAATTGCAAAGATTTTTTAATAAACATAAATTATTACATAGCAAACAGTTCGGTTTTACAAGGGGTCGTTCAACTACTGATGCCGGTGTTGAGCTTTTAGGACATATATATAATGCATGGGAAGATAAGTGCGATGCCTTGGGAATCTTTTGTGATTTGTCCAAGGCATTTGATTGTGTTCTTCATGAAACGCTAATCAGGAAACTCCGCCACTACGGAATCCGGAACAGCGCTCTGGATCTTCTTACTTCATACTTAAGTAATAGGATTCAGAGCGTTGACGTTAATGGAAAAAGATCTCCCGGATCTATAGTAACGATGGGCGTCCCGCAGGGCTCGATTCTTGGTCCTTTCTTGTTTCTTATTTATATTAATGACTTGCCATACCTCATAAAGGATAACCATGATATAGTGTTGTTTGCGGATGATACTTCACTTTTGTTTAAACTTAAACGTCAGCAGCTGGTTACTGACGATGTAAATAGCGCGATCTCAAAAGTAGTTCACTGGTTCAATGTTAATAATTTACTACTTAATGGAAAAAAAACCGAATGCATTAAGTTTACCGTACCTCACGTTAGGCAGGTGAAAACTGATGTGTTGGTAAAGGGCGAAGAATTGAATCCTGAAAATAGCACAGTATTCTTAGGCTTAACTTTGGATGCTAAGCTTCAGTGGGGCCCACATATAGATAAATTGTCAAAAAAGCTAAGCTCCGCAGCATAAGCTGTTAGGAAAATTCGTAATTTAACTGACATAGAGACAGCCCGTTTAGTATATTTTAGCTATTTTCATAGTGTAATGTCGTACGGTATTCTGTTGTGGGGAAATGCCGCCGACATCCAGACTATCTTTGTTATGCAGAAAAGAGCTGTTCGATCAATTTATAAATTAAGCCCGAGACACTCTCTCAGAGAGAAATTTAAGGAGATTAATGTAATGACTGTGCCTTCTCAGTATATTTATGAAAATCTTTTATATGCCCATAAAAATATAAAATTGTTTAAAAAATACAGTGATATCCATAACATTAATACTAGGAACAAACACAAATTTGTAGTACCTGCAACAAGGCTCACGAAAATAGGTGGCTCGTTTAGATGTCAATGTGTGCGCTTTTATAATAAGCTTCCAAGCCACGTACAAGATCTAAGTCTTAATAAATTCAAAACATTAAACATTAAACGTAAGTTGTGCCAGAAAGCGTTTTATACAATTAAAGATTACGTTGAGGACAAACAGGCTTGGGATTGAGCTGCTCCAATTAATTTTGTTTTTTTTTATATTTTGCACCATGAATTTTCTTTTTTTTTCTTTTTTGTTTTCTTGCAATGACAAGAATATTTACTTTTTAAAGTATTATATTATTTTATTTTAAGTTCTTTTTTTTTTTAATTGTTGTGAATGTGAAGACTATGTGGATCATACTTTTTGTTTGTTTTTAATTTTAATTTATCTAAGTTAGTTTTAATCATGGTCTGGCAGTTTGAGTAGTTTGTGCGGCCTACCCGAATGTCCTTTCTTTGGTATTGTTCGTCGAATCGTTGAGCTCCTTAATTTCTGAGTTGAGCTGCACGGTTATTGACAAATGCGTGCACTGACTGGACAGGTCCACTCAATCTGGCTGGTTCTTTCCTCAAAAGACCATTTCAGACTTCAGTCTACATGGTCTTCACATGATCTAACCAAGATTTTGTCTGGACTTTAAAAGAGACTGTGACCTCTGAGTTTGTTTCGGCCTTTCTTCTCAGAGTAGTCAGATAGGAAACGCCGACTTCATCTAGTTTTAAAAATATGATCGACATGTAAAAGTGTTTGTACAAACCTACTTACAGAAATAAATCATTTATCATTTATAATATTTAGGCATACAATTAATATAAATAACAAATACAATTTTCATGCAAATGATTTATTGTACATAACATTATGTAACTTAAACGATTTTTATTTAAGTTATATAATGTTATGATATTTATAACTTTTATCTGAAGAATATATTAGATGTTTTGACAGTTTTTGTATAAAAAAATATGTCAATCAGTTAACTTCTATTATGCGAAATAAATATGGCGGTTATTCCTCAGATAGAAGTTAACTGATTGAAACAGTGGTCCTTAATTATGTATAATTATTTATTTTAGGTGTATATTTTTAGCAATTGCTTGTAAATATGCTAGTTTAGAAGTATACTCATCTTTTTTACTAATAATTTTTTCAATTCTTTTGGTTTTGTCCGTGTATTTTTTTTTTTTTTTTGTATAAGTGATGTTCCGACATCCAGTTTATCTATTTCAATGGTTTGATGTTTTATTTCTTGAACGACCTTTTTTGCCAAAAAATAAAATCCAGGATGGTGTTTTCCCACAAAATGTGCAAATCTATTGTGCCATGCCTCTGCATGATTTTGTGTCCTAGGTCTATTTTCCTTTTCTAGTAGATACGTACTCCAGACTTTGGGTGGAAATGGTGGTGGTGAACTTGTAGTGCCCCATACATAATTCTGATCAAACCAATTTGCTATAGTTTCTGTAACAATTAAATAATATTGTTGGGTAAAAATTTAATATGATGTGCAACAAAAGTTAGTGACAGAACCGAATTGCTGCAAAACCGACTCTACGTAGTCTTGTTTGTCCTACCCCTAGAGTGTAATTTAAAATCGCGTAGGCGCGTAGGAGCGAGGCGGCCCACGGGCTGAGGAGCAGGCGGCTGCGAGCGAGGCGCCGCGGCTGATGCTGGCCGGCAAAGCCGGCCAACAAGCCGATGCTTGATTGCATGCTGCATGCTTGCTTGTTTGCTGCATGCTTGCTTGCATGCTGTATGCTTGCTTGCATGCTATATGTGTAAATAAATTTATGCTTTAGGATATTATGCTTAAAAAAGTTATGCTTTAGAACTTTATGCTTAATAAATTTATGCTTTAGAATATTATGCTTAGTCATTATTATGGTTACAGAAATTATGCTTAAAAAAATTATGCGTAAGCTGTTATGCGTAATTATATTATGCGAAAATGTAATTATGCCAAACAAAATTATGCTTAGATATAATTATTAGGTCTTAAAATTTTATGCAAATGGATAGGGAACCATTATAATAGCGGTATTTATTTGAATATCATAATGCAAGCAAATAAAAGTTTAGTTACTAGAGCACAAATTGTTGCCTTGCAGAAGAATAGGCTAAATAAAATCACAAATTTCTGATGAAACCGGATTAAGTGTAAGTTATATTATATAAATAATGAGATGATTTTTGAAGTATGGTGCATAATATTTTTGTGTCAATTAAGCAAATAAATCGCTTTTTTGAAATGTTTAATAAGTGTTTTTTTTTAAGAGGAGATCTTTGGATAACGAGGTTTGAGGAAGAAGGAAGTCTTAAGAGTCGTGCATGAACTGCCAGACCACCGCTTATAAGCCAGTCTCAATGAAGTTTTATGGTGAATGAATATGAAAACAATGGTTTTATAGCAACTAGGCGTTTTGCTAGTGAATTCGATATCTACGTCATTGCACACTGTTCGCCGCGCAATCCATGCCGAAGGAAAGAAGCTACTTCATTTAGTTTTTTTTTTTTTAAACAAATGATTAATCATATAATAATATGGTTTAATAATTTGTTTTTTGTTTTGTTTGTTTTACAATGAAGAGACACTGCATTGAATTTCTTTATTTTATTCTATCGTGCGTACAAACTAAAATCACTGTTTGAAATTTTTTAACTTGGACCACCGCCTTATCTCAATAATGTGTTGAATTGTTTTCTTATCTAATCGACAACGAATCATTTATTTTTCTTTTACCCTCATATTGTGGTATTGTAAGTAACAATTTGTCTTCATGTGAATAAAGATATTTAAACCGTTCTATGAAATAATTTATTATGTATATTTTTTTTTTGTATTCCAATATTATACATTAATACTATTAAATCGATTGTTTTAACTATTAACGGTGTTTTATGTAAACATCATTGTATCATATTATTTAAATCAGTATTTGGTTGGGTTTGTAACGAGGAAGTCCTGGCAAAAGTAAATATTTAGCATTGTATTGTTGAGGCTAAGCTTCAATCCTCTTTTCTTAGTGAAAACGAATAATTAATCTATAGCCTTAAAGATAATAGTTGTCATATTATTATTTAAAAATTAAAACTGATCCATATTTTTTTATCTGCCTACTATTTAAATTAGTATTAATAATATTTATTAAATCAATAAATTACTTTATTTTCAACATGTTTTCTTTTTTAATGGTTGGGTATGAACAATATTAAAAAAGGATGCATAAAAATCCTTTGTTTTTATTTTATACCTATTCTAAGATATACCTTTATACCTTTCGCGTAACTTACTAGCCATTATTTTTTACCATGAGTCTAGGTAGTATTTTTTTGTAAAAAAGATTTTTATTAGTGTTCCATACCCAAAGGGTAAAAACGGGTCCCTATTACTAACTCTAACACTGTCTGTTACCAGGATGTATCTCATGAACCGAGATAGCCAAACAGTTGAAATTTTCGCAAATGATGTATTTCTGTTGCCGTTATAACAACAAATACTATAAACAGTACGTTCGTAACAGTTCGTGCACGAGTCCGACTCGTACTTGGCCGGTTTTTTTATATATAAGTAGAAATATAAGAAGAAGATATAAGCTATGGGTTATATATATCCCTTTTTTCACTTGTTTAAAACTAAAGACAAGGATGCGTTCTGTATAATAAATAAATAAAGTGGTATCGTTCACATTTCAGCACAATGTTTTGTGGAAATTAAAGTTACCTTTTTATAGGTTTGTTATATACTTCGATTTTGAAAATATTCTGATATTATCTAATTATTTCTATAGAAATTAAAGGCAGATTACCTAAAGGTATTGAATTAGGAACCTACCTAAGCTATGTCGTGTTGCTACATTATTACATTGTAATTTAATAATGTAGGTTTACTTGTGAATGTCATCCTTAGAGACCTACTAAAAATTAAAAAAAAAAACAATTTTTGAAGGAAATGATAATATCTTTTACTTATAGATTAGGAATATCTATAAGTAAAAGATATTAAGTAATATGAAGTTATTATTTAGACTGATACCTACTACTAGGTAACGTGGTAGTAATAAACAATCGTTAGTAATTACGACAAAATCCATAATTACGGGTTACGACATAGAAACTAGAAAGTGACTAACTTTGCGGACAATCTTTCACGAGTTCATTTTTAGGCAATGAGAATTGCAAAAAAGGGATTTTTTGCATTCAGAGTTTCCTGCAAGAATTTCAATGTGTATGCATGCGTGATGCAGCTTCTGCTTTGCGAGGAAGCTGTTTTATACAAACAAAACAAGAGACTTGTGAAATAGGCCATAAAAAACAACCCTCGCATGGATGCTTTTCTCGAATCACTCATTTTGTATCCAAGACCTCCGCTAAATGCCTTTTAATAGGTTTGGGTATCGCACGTATCCTCGCAGATGTTTGGTGGAAACGCATCCGTGGGTGTGTTGCCACCGAAGATATGCTAATCTCCGTATTTACGCACAGCATCTTCCGCTACGCATACACTTACCAATCTGCTTTCTCGTAGACACTGCTTTGGCGGAAAGAGTCATACGGTTCCAGAACTCCGTGTCGCTTCCTCGTACTACTTGCACGTATATCTCTGGTGGAAACACAGCCTTCATGTTCCGCTGCCGGGCTGCACACATTTAGTACACTGTAGGTAGAAACTAGTATTCTACAAAGAAGTTATAGAGTCAACAACTTTATTATAAATGTTGTATTGTGACTTTCATAATATTGTCCAATGAGCATCAAGTCAAATCATTAAAAAAATACCAAATCTTAAAAACATTTAGCATTTGGTGTAGTTGGTATTCATAACTTGGAGATTGATGCACCTGTTGACTCTTACTGGCAGGCTATTAGTTTTACCTTTACCTGCTTACACAGCAAAGCACCTAAAAGTAAATATAATTAATGACTTTTTACATTTGAGTAACACTAAGGCCAATGCTACTATCCTCCTGCATTTATTCTAGGAAGGGCGTAATGGCGGAATACTAGGGTATCAACTGAGAGAATGAAAATTCACCCCGCTGGCCGGAGCGTGGTCACTGCCACCAGACCAGGCCTATAGGGTAGTTGACAAGAAATATCGATTTAGTCGGTCAGTTAGATAACCTAAAAATATTGGGCACGTATTTTTTCTTTTGCCACGTAAACTAAAAATGACGGCCATACGTGAGTTGAAATATCGTGTGACGTCACGGTGTGCTACACTTTATAATGACAAAGTAACGTCACAAGCCCCCACTCTTGAACTTTGATGCGCTTTAGCTTTGTAAATTTTTATTTATTAGATAAAGCAAAAAATACGGGTCCAATATTATTTGATAATCTCACTGACGGATTAAATAGAATCATATTTTTTTCAAACCAGGAAACATCCCTTTTGCTGTCTTATTGCACTTTATTTGATTTGTTTACCCAATCTAAAATTTTTCAGACTATTATTACCACTGAATATGGATTTAATTTCACATTAAACTCTTAAAGTTAAATTACTCAAATATTCAAATTTAGTTTCTTAAGTTCATATCTATATCATATTGGCTTAGTAACGCTATATCGCAGCTAGTATCTACGTACTGAATTTGATTAGTCCGTTAAAGATTGGTTTAGTTAAATAATATATTGTCTCTTCCATTTTTATTTAGAACTGATATGAGCTTAGCAGAGTATCGAACCCACGCTTCTTCGGTTGTTGCAATTGTGTGTTTCAATCAACATAATAATTGCACTCTCAATGGAGATCATCGTGAGAGCTGGCGCGCCTACGAACTCAATCAAATGTACTGTTTGCGCAATGAGGTACTACGAGAATCCTATCTTCGCAAAATGATTGTTTATAATTACTAATCAGATTACAACAACGTCGTTTCGTTTTCATGCTTGTCGTCTGTTTGTCAGATTATTTTTTCTGAAGTATACAATAGATTTTGAGTTTTTTTACCATCATTTACCCGATCCATATCGCAAGATATAAATTCAGATTAGTTTTTTGTACTGACTTCTTTCTTATTTAGTATTACCTAAATAGCACAGGAATCTCAAAACATACAAGACAGACACCACAGCAGTAGACAGCACCGTGTGAAGTAGGCCTCGTTGTTTGTTTTTTTTTAACATTATATATCAATAGATACCCATCACGTTTGCGCAGTGTATTTATTAAAAATAATATATGCACTAGTAACAATAACTATATAAAGGCGGACTTAAGGGCCTACATCCGCTTTAGTGCCGTAAAACGGTAACTTTCTAAATCATACTCCTTAGTAACGCCTCGGTTAAAAGGTTTGAAAAAATATATATTTATTATTGCATCATGAACATTATTTAAAAACATATTTTTTTCGTTTAACAAATAGTGTTGCTTTAAAAAAATAATTAGCAACACGATATTTTTCGCAACTTTTGGATACTCGTCCAAAACGACTACCATGTTTAAGAATATTTTTAAACAGAAAAATTGATGGCTGGCTTTTCTTCATAACTGAAATAGCATATGTAAATCAAATAATATTTTGCAAACAAAACTGTTCAAAAGGTTCAATATTGATATTTTGGCTCCGAGCGGGCGCACTGCCAGTACTGCGTTAACATTGGGGCGTATATATCGTCTTAATGCCGTAGGCATTTTCTACCAGTCTTCCTTGGGGGGAAAAAAAAAATATAGGTATAATATGAAAGAAAAGTTCTTGAAAATTTAATTATAAATAAAAGGTACAAGAAGCATATATAGGTAGGTACGTTCATAATTTTCTTTCGATGTCTTTGATACCGTAACTATTGTTTTTCTTTATTCGACACCAACTTCGGAAAAGAAAGTTATTTTTCGCTTTGTGGTGTTTTTTTTTGGAAGTGGGTAATTTTTATTTTTTCTCTTTTTAGTTTTGGTAACTCAAATTACCATGGAAATCATTTATAGCCAAAGTATATCTCATGGCAATTCCAATAAGCCCAAACACGACTAGGATACAATAGTTCATTTCGGAATTCCAGCCTACCTTCCGGCATCATCGTCAGATCAGTTCGATGGTACCATTTTCATCATTACCATTTATTTATAAGTATATGCTTCATTATAGTCGGTTAACTACTCGAGATATCTTATAACCGTGACATACTTATCATAAAGAATTTCCAGTGGCCATCTGTGGTCTTCTTCATCAGTTCCACTTCTCAAAATTATCCATTCTGAGTGTAAATGATTGCATTGTTGATGAAAATACCGAAATAGCTATATGTATGCCTAAAATATTTGAGGAGTTTCTCCAATTTCCAAGGGATCCCATGATCAGATTCTAACTTGGTGACAAACCTCGGGAGTATACCTTTTCAAAAACAAAAAGTATTTTCAAAATCGGTCCACAATTGGCGGAGTAATCGCGTGTCAAATATACAAAAAAAAACAGTCGAATTAAGAACCTCCTCCTTTAAGTCGGTTGAAAAGTATGAAATCGAGACAGAAACTCGTAATCCTATGAATTTTCGTTTTCGAATCAGTCGTTCCAGAGATTACCTTTTTACAACAAGACAAACAGACGTACAAACAAACAAACAATTTTACCTCATTATAGTAATTTTGATTTAGGTGAAAAGTCTGAGAAGGAGGAGAAGACAAAACAGTGTTTTCAAAGCCCTCAACACTCTGTGCTGACAAATAAGTTATTCCTTTTGGGTTCCGCTAGCTACATAATTTAATTTGACCCTGTTAAGTTTTCAAATAATAGCACATACTTACTAGTCTATTGTCATTACAATAGAGTTACTTAAAACGAAAGTAAGAAAATATTGGTTGTTGTAGGACTACCTGCTAACTGAAAATAACATGAATGAACACGACACAATATTCAAGTTATTCATATCGTAAGAGTACTAGCATAAATGATTTATGGCATGTTTCTTTGTCAATTGCCCATAAAAATCGCAACAGCCTATGAAAAAACCCGTTTAAATGCCTGAATTATCTAAGCAAAACAATCGCTTAAAAAATTCATTAGAAGTAATAAAATAATGCATCAACATAATACCTTTTATACAGCTGTAGTTACTTTAGTGATGCGTAAAGCCTTGATTCGTCTTCATTTAATTGTATAACTCTTACATAATGTGTGTTGTGTTTTATTGTATGTCTTCTGGCGCAACTAGGGACATCAAAAAATATGACTGAATGCGAAAGCGTAACACGCAGCACGGGCCCGTACATGCAGATGCGCTGCAGTCCTGATGATGCAGGTGATTCACAGCTGATGAGTGCGAAGGGTGTCGGCAGAGGTGCGAGCGCAGTAGGCGAGCGGGGCGGGCGGGGCGCAGATTGAGGCCACTATTTAACCGCTCGACGGCCGCGCAACGACCTGTTGTGATCCCGTCATGGCGCGCTACGCCCGTGTCGCTACTCTGGCCGCGTGTCTCTTGTTCGCCTGCGGTGAGTCCTAACCTTTATCTTACGATCCATACACCGTCCATCTCGCGACGTCACGGGTGGCTCGACGTCACATCCGCACATCTTCAGCCAATAATTTAGTGATTGCGTCAGTACAGTGTCGCACTTAGTGAACAGTGAAGTTGCCCATTCTCGACAATCGCGAGATAGACTGTGTCTCCGCAAAGTTTACCAATGAATGCAGCCGACCGCGATCGCATTGCATCGAACGACCAAAGGACATCAACGCACAGTGACTCGAACCCTTCAAGGATAGTCACTAACGGCATGTCACTAACGTGTATCATGTATCTCTTTATACATTGGCGTCGGTGTTGTGAAAACAAAACAGAATTTAGCTAATTTCGGTAAAGTAAACGTTTAATGTTGCGAAAACATACTTAGTTTTATATGAACTTTCTGTAACAGTCGTTGAGCATTCGGTACGCCGAGTGCCACTTCGATGTTTGTGAACAAGGTACGAGCCGCAGTCTAGACCACTGACGAGATGAGGACAAGGATTTCTGTTCGATTACTTCATCTGAATAGGCTGTCATTAGGACGCGTTTAGTTGAATTATTGGTTAGCACCTGCTGCGGCTGCGCTGCGGTTGCGGAGAACTTTCACATTCGTTCCGTGTTGCGCTACGCCTGGCGGTGACGTCACACTCTGCATAGTGTCGAGGGCAGCGAGACTGCTGCGACGTTACATGAGCCGGCCCTATTGATTTCTCGTAATTTACATTTAGGCCGACGACTTATGAACATGCCAGGCAGGTAATATAAAGATCAGATATCATCGTGAGCGGTGCTCTAGCTCGTGCATTCGGCGCCGTTCGTTTCAAGACGAAAACCTGCACAATGTCCTTCCTCATAATGTTATCTTAGTGGAAAATTTCATTACGTTCCCTAGCCTTGTAAAGGCGTGTTTAAGTTTAACCTTGCAAACAAAGGAACGATTTACGAAAACAATATGAAGGTACTAGGTAACACTTTTGTTAGTACCAAGCAATTCGTTGATTCGTTACAACTTATATTTAGAGGGTACCGTCCAAAAAATAATGAAGTCGATATCCTTTCCCTATGTTATTCGTTGTGGGAGGCAGGTTAGAGTTCTCGTAAAGTAAAGATCAAATCTAGATACTAAGACAGTAATTAAAGTGTGTAAACTTTACCACGCTTTAATTCGATCCGCGATCTTAAAATATATTGTTATAATACACGCTCATAACATTATAGCCACATATCATTATTGATTTAATAATGGTGCTACTTTTATATTGAGTTAGAATACAACTCTTTTGTCTTGCAAATGTTTTTTTATGTTTCATCAAATGTCAAATTGTAAGCTCAAAAATGCTATCACAATTGGTTTCATTTGACATTTAAAAAATCATCAAGTGAAACAAATTCGTTTTACAACAATGAATAACATTATGTTATTAGGCATCTTATTGTACTCCAAAGCAAAGGTTGACGTGATCGTTTCGGTACACATTTATAAAAACTACTATACGGAAAAACTTGTTAGCTGATCATATTTCCGTTCACACATACGTGACATATTTCGGTAATAGTGCTCAGGTGCGATGCCTAAATGTCACAGAGTCACACAGTTCACGCGTACGCGTCTACGGCTCAAGGGCGTCACCAATAATAGCTTCCTTTCAATTATTATAGAAATAAACAATAAATTATCTCAATTAACCTTGAATTTTCGTATATTTACATTTTCTTAATTATGTATGATAGATCATCTTAATGTGCAGACAGTGTGCTATATTTGTTCGCGTTAATTTGATAAATGTATTACGCGCTTCGAAAATCGACTTTATAATTGACTGGAAAATTAATTAGAATCGGGACGTGAGCGATTGTACTTTAAGTACTAACAAGCTACTGATTTTTCAATTGAATAACTTTGACTTTTATAAATAACTGCTACGTTCATATTGTTTCTTATTGTTAAACTGGTTTACTACTTCGTGTAGACAATTTAATGGACGGACAGTATTTATGAGCAACTTGATTAAAATCTTAAGTTTCATTTCAAGCGGATGTTATCAACAACAATAACGCATCACATACCTTCGATCTTTTTAAATTTTAATGAAGCAGTAATTTATGTTAGAATTGAAATTTTCTATTGTATTAATTAAAACATTAGATAATGATATGATCATAGCTGAATCAAACATTATAAAAATTGTAAGTCTCGCTATTGATACTTCTTATCAGCTACCTACTTTTGGTTGGTTTCCAGATCTTTAGGTCTCTAGGTCAACTCCGTTGCGCCATAACCACCACGTGAGAGACATAGACAGGCTCCGAGCGACTCGATACTGTGGCGAAATAACATCGCATAATACTTATGAGTGTGCGCCAATTAATTTAACTTTTGAATGAACTACTTAGCTTACGTCTAATTTTGTAAACGTTCACGTTCACGGTTTGCGCTGGTTGAGCAAAATTCACACAAATTTCCTAAAACAGAAATTGCACAAATAATTGAAATAGGGTCACCAGCTCGTGAACAATAAAGAAAGACTTTTTAGTTTGTTTCGTTCATCGTGAATCCTTTAAGTCCGCTGCCCATCCGTCAGCTAGCGGTGACTGTAGATAGGTATGCAATCCACTCAACCAGTTATATAAAATTTGTTTAAGTGAATGTTGAAGTTGCTTAATATATTTGCCTATCACATAACACAAGTTTCATTCGTTGAGCTTAATCATTTCACATTATGTGCAGACATGCATGTGCTAAGTGATTGAATTTAAATATTCAGCTTGCCAGCTGAACAACGAAATGTAGTACCTATGTTGTAACTGGATTTCATCACATTTATGGAGAAATGTACAATACGGCAATCACGGCCTCGGTCAAGTTTAAGCCAAGTATTAATGTAGTTCACGTTGCGAACACTAATGTATTTGTAGCACGTAGCTGCGTAGGTACGAGCAGGTCCCAGTAGCTTCGAGTACGTTTGAATACGTTTTTTGTGGCTGGAGTTTTCCACTTTATAAAGGACTCTTATCTGAAGACAAAGAGGACTCTAACGTCTCCTTATATAATCTCGTGTTGATTACATCGAGGAGACAAAGTGAAACGTGAATATTGATCGCTCGCTAGCAGAGGTCGTCGCGACACATCGAGTCGCCGCCGCAAGGTGAGCGCTGTTTACTTCCGCGTCCGGAACCGCCAGTCTCCCGTTATCACAACTTCACTTCGCTTGAAGGGAGTGCCGCAGAAGGAAAGTCGAGCGCTGGTGCTAAATATTCATAAGGTCGGCCGTTGGTTGGTATTCCAACAACGCGCCCGGTCGACGCCCGAGCCGCTCGCATACTTACTGTTCCCACATTCATGCTGTATTATTCATACTAATAGTCAACTTTGGGCGACAGTATTGCTCCTGAGTCACAAGTTTTAAGAAAGTATTGTTTTCATTTCAAGAAACATGTCGACACAACAATTTGTTTATTTGATAAAGTATTGCTGCAATCAATTATTGCATTTGTGACCGGTGACAGGTCTTAAATTTTCTAAAATACTTGAATTAACATCTACTTCAATTAACACAATATAGGTTTTACTTTCCTGAAACTTTGCATATGCAAAAAATTTCATACAAAGATTATGTTTCTGAAAATAATATTTGGATAAGCAAACTTGAAAGCGGCAATATTTATTACAAGTGAATAAATAGATAAAATCTAAATATTCTAATTCCACACAAAGAAAGCGTATTATGTAATGACAAGAAGATTTTTTGACAAGCTTATTGTTTTCAAAGCAAAAGACATCAACGCGCTCGCTTTGCTACGACTAAAAAGGTGCTAACAAGAGCCAGAGAAACTTATTTCAACGCTATTGTATTGACATTTCTATATTGTAGGGGTTAATTTATCTATTCAAAGTATCGATATCTCATAATCATACACATGGTAGATCCGGGTCAAAGAGAACTAGTTCGTTTTTATAACTCCAACCAGACTCGAACGAACTAAATAATCATTTTAGACGGGTATCACGTTTCCATATTTTTGCCACGATTTAAACTAAAATTAGATTATATAACTGGTTTAGATAAGATGATATTTTTTTAAATATTTAGATTGTAGGTATAAGCCGGGCGCCATTTATCAAGATAATGGTGTTGACTGACGACTAAATTAATATAAGCAAAAGTTAAGACCTTGAATATTACGAAATCGTAACTAATTTATGTCAATTACAACGAAAACATTTTTTATGCCCTTTTCTGAATAGCCTTTTCAAATAATCAATACCAATGAACAATCGGATAAAAAGTACAATTAGTCCAGTATTTTGTGTTACATTAACGCGGCAATTGTTGTGCAAAGCTGTTACTATACCAAACAATGAAAATAATATAATTATGTATGTGTATACACGCTAGCTTGTCGTGTATTAATCGAACTATCGATTGCATTAGCAACGCGCAACATCTAACCCACATAGCTCGCTGTATGAACAATCATGCACCGCGAACACATGCCTCCGCTTCTCGTCTCTTTAAATGTTTGTTGAAGCAGTTAAGGTTTGATTTGAGCTACTAATTTTCCGATGAAACCCCATTTTATACAGTGTTTTGGATATTATGATAGTATTTCCGCAGCTCTGGCAGTCCGATACTAGCAAGATGTTGGATAACGTTGCGAGAGCTTCCGAGTGTTACGTGCTCCGCTCACACGGGCTCGCACGGTGCGCGCCTCGCGCTCCTTCAGCCGCTTGCAATACTCATATTTCTTATTGCCTTCGCAAACATTACCCAAGCAAAGTGCACAATTGACAAAAAACGTCGACGTCAATGTATGAGAACCTTTGCAGACACAATTAACTGTCGAACATCGTGGATGTTATTAACTATTTCAGCAAAATTTGCAATTTTAATATCACGCGGTGCATTACGGTTTTACAAGTGTTATTATAATAATCGTAGTTTGTTAGGTAGGTTTATGTTTGTAGGTTTATAGGCTGTCGTTAAGTTTCCTGGAACACGATGATGATTCAAGGAAATCTACTATTCCGTAACCTTTCTGAATTATAATAATTTCGTCAGCCTAATCGGCACACAAATCAAATGCCATGCATAATGTACAATTTTGTATAGACAGAAGACATAGAAAGAGTCGTCCTTGTCGCTTGCCCAAGCGCTGACATTTCGAAGCGAGTCAAATGTCACGAGCGCTCACCCCACCTTTGACATTTAGATACTAGTATGTTTCCATTTCAAGTGACATTTGGGTTCTAATTCCGTAAAAACGGTAAATAGTGAATAGTAGGTAAAAAGGTCAACCACGTGTAGTTATTACATAAATTTATTGATTTCGTTGAATGATATTAAAAATAATAAAATTGTTCCGGGTTTTAGTTGGGGACCAAGTTTCTTCAGTTGCTCAGATCGGTTTAATGATCAACATGAAATGTTCAACAATAACTCAATGAATGTGTTGTTTGTTTAGCGAATGCCGATATTCACAGTCGATGGCGGCGGCAGGCTGACGATGCGGCGAAGAAAGACGACAGCTTGGAGGTAGAGCTGTGCAAGGACAAGGACGCCGGCGAGTGGTTCCGCCTGGTGTCGGGCGAGGGCGACAACTGTCGCGACGTCATCCAGTGCACCGCCTCGGTGAGTACACGCTACACATGCCAACTGCATTCTCCACTCAGTAATATGTCCTTATAAAACGTACTGCCGACGACGCCTGGAATGTGGACAATCTACCTTAAAACTGGCTCACATTGAAAACACCAAATGGTTATTATGAAAATATCATTCTGCCATTTTGAATACTTAATTATTTAATAGTTAGTCGGTTTAGAATTGTAATACGAGTGCAAATAAGGCAGTATAATTAAATATATGCGAAGCGCTATAATAAGAGTTAGAAATTTGTCCTCAATATAAACAACAGAGCATTGCGTATCAGTGGGTAGGTACTGGTGTTGCGTTCTTACAACATTCAAGGTAGAACAAGCAGCGCGCCGCCGGCCGCGCCGGCCGGCTTATAATGTACGCCTGTAATCATGGCAATTGCTGTAATTGTTCAGGCTAATACAATACCTCGGATGTCTCTGTCAAATCAACACGCAATCTCTCCAAATTTCAGTCAGGGACAACTGCACTTACTATGACTATTTAACAAATTTTTGCTCATACTCGTACAATTAAAATATTCTAGTATTGTGTTGTAAATCAAATAATTTTTAATTATCTGCTGACTGAGGTAATTTTGAGGTTACAACATGATTTGTAATTTGCATTTGAACTGACTCAAGCTGTTGCAACACCTGAGAGGGTCTAGTTCTATGTAGGTTCTAGATAATGACAACGAAACGAATTAGTTAATGTTATTAATTGATCATTTCTATCTATCTAACAGGGTATCCAAGCCATTCGTTGTCCAGCTGGTTTATACTTCGATATCGAGAAACAGACCTGTGACTGGAAAGACGCTGTCAAAAACTGCAAATTGAAAAATAAGGAGCGTAAAATAAAGCCTTTGTTGTACACTGAAGAGCCCTTGTGTCAAGATGGTTTCCTCGCGTGCGGTGACTCCAACTGCATCGAGCGTGGACTCTTCTGTAACGGCGAAAAGGACTGCGCAGATGGATCCGACGAAAACTCATGCGGTAAGTACCCACGGATTTCACCAACTGACTTATGACTATAATGTAGCCACTTGGTCAATACATTGGACCTAATCTAAAATTAAAACACGCAAATGAACTTGAACGGGCAAACTTACAAACAAGAACTAGCTCGTGAGGCGTGACGAACGACCTGCCTGAAATGCCAATCACTTGGCCTAAAAAAACATCTCAATGTTATGTCGTAACACAAATGGGATGTTTATCTAATCAATTAAGATAACGACTGGCTTTATTTAAATTAGGCATACCTACACATATGGAATGTGTGAATTTATCTAGAAAGCTCCACAGTAAATAGATATGGGCTCACACAACAAGCTAGTCGGTATGCATCGCCTCACTCAAATACGATTCATACAAAACAATTCTCTGCTGCGCTGTATGACTTGAAATCACTTTGAATTGTAATTATGTACAAGACAAGGATACTAAACTCCATTCACCGAACCGCGAAGACCCTGGTCGGTTAGTGCGACATAATACTTCTAGCTCACGTCTCCGAAGTAAATGTATGTGCATATCAACGTAAACGACTGCCGAGTCTCCGAACAGACTAGCTTGCCTATTAAAGTAATTAATTAAATTGTCAACAAAAAATTAATGTTTCTTATACATGTAAAATATTCTAAAGTACGAGATTAAAATAAATCAATACATCAAGTACGTAATGTAAAAGCTATTTATATGTACAAATAACATAGTATTACTGAATCAAAAGTGAAATCCAACGTGTGTCAGCTGTGTAGAGTGATTTGAGCAAGCGAAAGTACCCATACTGGTTCCGACTCTCGCGCGCCCGAGATACATACGCCTCTGTAGCTACACATAACGCGTAGTTAATATCTCTCAATGACAAACTATCACAATCTGAACGCCAAAGCTTCTTATCACGTTTGTAGCAACAATAGTTGTATTGCATAGACTCACAGAGCACTGTGACCAAAAATACATTAATTTCTTTAGACGCCTGCATTACAAAATCTTATTGCAGATCCAACGGTTGCGTAGTTGTAGTGTTTTTTCTCACGATAAGTTTTAATGCAAAGTTCATAATATAGGTAGGTATTGGAGTATTTAATCGTGTGAATTTTACATTGTCTTTTATAAATATGGTTTTCTGATTGTCTTAGACATCGACAACGACCCTAACAGGGCTCCGCCATGTGACGCGTCGCAATGCGTGCTGCCCGACTGCTTCTGCTCCGAGGACGGCACGGTGATCCCCGGCGACCTGCCCGCCAGAGACGTGCCCCAGATGATCACCATCACCTTCGATGATGCTATCAACAACAACAACATCGAACTATACAAAGAGATCTTCAACGGAAAACGTAAAAACCCCAACGGTTGCGACATTAGAGCCACATACTTTATTTCGCACAAGTACACCAACTACTCAGCCGTTCAGGAAGTCCACAGAAAGGGACACGAAATCGCTGTACATTCAATCACGTAAGTTCAAATTGAATAGACACAATATTTCCAAATATTTATTCAAAAGTTTATTTGACATAAGTTTACTGATTGTTATTTTCGATTGTTTAGGCACAACGATGACGAACGCTTCTGGAGCAACGCTACTGTTGACGACTGGGGCAAGGAGATGGCTGGCATGCGTGTCATCATCGAGAAGTTCTCTAACATAACTGACAACAGCGTTGTGGGTGTGCGCGCTCCTTACCTCCGAGTCGGTGGTAACAACCAATTCACCATGATGGAAGAACAAGCTTTCTTGTATGACAGCACCATTACTGCTCCCCTCTCCAACCCTCCTCTATGGCCCTACACAATGTACTTCAGAATGCCTCACCGCTGCCACGGAAACCTGCAGAGCTGCCCCACTAGGAGCCACGCTGTGTGGGAGATGGTGATGAACGAACTTGACCGTCGTGAGGACCCCACCAACGACGAATACTTGCCAGGATGTGCCATGGTTGACTCTTGTTCCAACATTTTGACCGGAGATCAGTTCTACAACTTCCTCAACCATAACTTTGACCGTCACTACGAACAAAACCGCGCTCCATTGGGTCTGTACTTCCACGCCGCTTGGCTCAAGAACAACCCCGAATTCTTAGAGGCTTTCCTGTACTGGATTGACGAAATTCTCTCAAGCCACAATGATGTATACTTTGTAACGATGACGCAAGTTATCCAATGGATCCAAAACCCACGTACTGTTACCGAAGCCAAGAACTTCGAGCCCTGGAGGGAAAAGTGTGCCGTTGAAGGATACCAAGCTTGTTGGGTACCCCACTCTTGCAAGCTCACCTCCAAGGAGGTTCCCGGCGAGACCATCAACCTGCAAACCTGCGTGAGATGCCCTGTCAACTACCCATGGCTGAACGACCCGACGGGCGATGGCCATTACTAATAGAGCCATGATCTCACGTCTCTCGTGCTCTAAGTAGTTCATAAAAAATCTAATGAGTCATTTGCATGGATAACATAGGCGCAGTCAAAACATTCAATTAGTGAACTTTCATTATCTAAGTAAACCAAACTTTTATCAACTGCGGTTATGTTTTCCAGTAATTCTCAAATGTACCGGGTCATAATCCCGTCCGTAGCCTAAGTACCTACCTTACTTTATGTAATATAGACTCACATAAATATTTAATAGGTCTGTTTAATAGTTTATGTGATTTTTCTAATGTAAGTCTGTTTTATAAATTTATAAAAAAATAAAAAATCTAAAAATTAATAGTGGTTTATTTTCTTCCCAACAAATATTTCATCAAAAATGCAAATTAATTCATTGAACTGACCTACAATTGTATAGTTGCAATAAGAAAAAAAAGTTAAATTTCAGAACATTTAACGCTGTCTGATCAGTAATCACATCAGTCACTGGAATAAGTACTTAAAGATGTTAATCTTTTTATTATTAGGCCGCGTCCACACCAATCGTATAGTTATCCGCCAACTGGGAAAAACAACCGACAATCAGTCGGCGGCCGACGATGATTTTCATAAATTTAAAAAAAAGGCAGGGACTAGATTTGGCTAGATCCATTTTATCAGCGATAACTTTTGTCGAAAACTCGCGTATTGGACGACTGACGAAATGTCATGATAAGTGAATCCCAAACAGTTTGAACTTTGAACTTTTTACAGTCGTTATCGCTGATTTAGTATTAAATTAGCACTGTTTCTGATAAATTAGGCAGTGGACTAAAACATTTTATGTAAACGCGGTCTTAGCATTGCATGCATGCCAAGATATTTCGTTACTTGATAGTGGCAAGGAAGTTGGCCAAAGAACGTGTTTAAGATATAGGTATTCAAATTTAAGAAGTTCAATTTGGTAAGATGAATATTTAAATCTGATGGCGACGCCTGTTTGAACAAAGAGCAAACACTTCTGGACGGTCAGTGACATGCCGCGTCTGTGTGGCCGTGTGCGTGTCGCCGCCGCCGCTTCCCGGCGACACTTGTGTGCTGGTGTGCCATCGACAACATGGCAGCTGATCGAGATTAGGCAGCTCGCCAGCAGTCCGCACATAATATACCTAGAATAGATTATAAAATAAAAGTAATATGTTATTTAACACCTTGATAAAAATAACCTAAGTTAATTAGAGCAAAAATATTGTATGTCGCGTATTACTCAGGTACTTTACTTCAACAATCAAATAAATCAAACAAGAAAAGATTCTGTTCTCTTGCATACTTATGTCTATGTATTCTAATTGATATTACGTGTGTGCAGTCTACACGTACATTTGTTCCGAGCGCTAGGTTTTGTAATATCACACGTCGATAATTTGGTTCGTAGATTATGTATGTTACTGGATGCGGTTAACATTTAGAATCATCTAGACTTGGAAGAGATATCTGCAGCTTGCATACATCGAAGCGTCGTACACTCGTACCCTTGAGCTCTCTCGCCACTGACGACGACGCGGCGACGGCACCGCAGCGCGGACCCAGGCGCTACGCGCTACGCTTGCTACGAGCGCGGCGGCCGCGGCGCATCTGCCTACGACGATGCGCGGCGCCTCTTTTGAAATGGTGATGCGTCAAATGCTTACCTTTATATTTCGTTAGAAATTTTATAGACCGACAGATCGTCTTTATTACACATAAATTACAAGAATGTATGCAGTATATAATGTGTAGGTACATACAGACCTCTTACATTAAAAAAAACTTAATACAAACTAATTTTTAATCACTTAATCAGCACTAGATATTTATTTGCATGTGTAAACCAACATAGGTCAATAGTGAATTTATTTATATAATTACATTTAAAAATAATATAAGTTGCTAAACCAAAAGTCAAGCGCAGCTTAAAGCATACGCATACATTTGTGATACATAAAATATCTTATGATATAAAAGGTTTGTATGCAGGTATAAGTAGCTGGATCCCTAAAAGCATACATTTCGTGGGGTCATTTGAGTTGAACGTCTAAAATTAAACAAGTGCCTACCTGTAACCTGAGTGCAAAAGTCATTAGCCTCTCGTGGAAAGTTTTTATGTCTACTTCGGTATCCCAACAACATTTCAAACATGGCAGTCCGTAAAAAATGCAAATCCGATTTAAAGGGGTATTGACCAATTGATTTACACCCGTTAGGTGCATCGCAGACGCCCACCAACGAGAAGCAAACATGGTATAAAAACAAGTTCTACCTACCTATACATATTTTTTCCACATAGCCTTCAGTTAATCAGTCATACTATTCTTCGAATGTCAGTTCTAGAGATCGACTAATATAATAACGAACCTCGTCTCTTTGCGATGAATATCATGCAAAAAAGCTTGCTAGATTACACTGTGCAGTCTCTCGCTATGATTCTATGTTTTGGCAAAGCAACGTTGAGATAGTGTTACCACATCTGCGCGTCAAAATGTCATCAGTTTGAATGAGTTTGACACATGAGCGTGGTATGCGTGCGTGACAGGCGCGAGGGAACAATGGGTGGCGGCGTGGTGGCGAGGCGGCGAGGCTGCGAGGCGGGCGCCACCAACACGTTAATCTCCCCTGACATCTGTAGGCGGCGACTTGCATTGCACATCATCACCTCCAACCATGTAGGTACATATCCTCAACTCCATTACCAACTTTCCATTTTGTTTTGCAACACGCAACGTTTATCGAAGTAGAGAATAAGGACAATGAAAACAATTGTATTGTTAGCAGCATCTAAATAAATAGAGAGTCGAGGCTCGCGGCGCGGGCGCGGGTGGTATTAGGCATGGTGGCGCGGAGAGCGATGTGGCGATGCAGCCGGGGACAGTGAAAGCAGTGAAAGTGTTCGCCAGCACCGACGCACTAGCACTTATAGCATTTGTTGTTAACGCCTTTTATGAAATGACATTTATTTTGAAATCTACATATATTATAAAAAATCCCTGCCCACCGTGTCAAATGGGCTAGAAATCTCAAAATGTATGTGATCCCAAAGCTTCGCCTTTGCTAGTTTTAATGCTACACTACTTTATAAATATGTAGGTACCTTTCATCTACAAATTTTAAAGATTCTGAATGTTGGTAATCCTTCCTAATTCAAATCAATGGTCACACGTTTTTTATTTAGGTCCTGTTGTACAAAAACCAAAAAAATAAATAAAAGCGCGAGCTTATCAATAATAAAACTAATGATGCATAAACTAATGATGCATAAATTTGGATGAAGAATAATGCATACGAAAAAAAAAAAAAAAGTGTAAAGGCAAACAAACCTTAATTTAAAAAAAAATTGAAACCTATTTGTTCTAAAACTCATTTTGTACCCCAAGAAGTACAAAATGTGAATCAGCTGACCCGTGCTCACATCGCTGGGCGCCAAACATTTTTTTTTTAGCGTATAATCCAAAATCCTATGTCACTCAGGAATAATGTAGCTTTATATGGGCGAATGAATTCTTCGTACAAACAAACCCACAAATTTTATCACTTTTTACTTTTAGGCACCTGGGCGACCGAGCTCTGCTCGTGTGAAAATAGAGAAAACATATTTTTTTCGAGAAAACTAATTCTAAGTTCCTAGTTAAGATCTAGTTAAGATCGATTTTTCGCCCCGGAAAACCCCTATAATGCAAATTTTATTAAAGTGGTACAGAAAAGTCGAAAAACTAATAGCGTCATTCATATTAGAGATTCAAAGACTTGTTTGAGATTAAAAAACAAAAATAAGGAAATATTTATTTCCTGCAGTTTTAAGTTCAGTAGAACTGAACTGTCTACATCGAGTTCTAAACTGATATTTAAGAAAACCCACATTAATATGTATTTGACACAATACCACAACAAGTAGCAGCAATATTCTGATCCGGATAGCCCAGTGGCCAGTGGCAGGTTTATCGAATTTGAATACCTGTTTTAACTAAAACTCATTATATAATTATTGGTAATCCTGAATGCAATCAAAGAAGAATCTTGCCAGAAAAAAACAACTAAAAGCGTAACTCGTAAACAATATCCTGATACATTGTGCAAAGACCTTGACCGCAAAAACCGATTGATTGTACCTACCTACAGCACAAATGATAAGTCACTACTTCTTGGAATATTATTTACTTAAGAGGTTTCGAAGTTTTAAGAACAATCCAGAAGACTTATGATACATGTGTAGATCGCAGTGTCACTTAACTAAGTGACACTGGGTGCACAGTGATGTGAACTGTTCATTATCTGTAGGTAAACTTACCTACAGATAATGAACAGTTCACATCACTGCCTAACTTACATTTTTGGGATCGCTGGCGGGCTTCGTATGAAGTCATGCCTTTTTCCGCCGTTTCTTGGTGAGCTTACAACAACAAGGAAAAATATATGTTTTACTAACTATATGACTTCGAATTTTTTTTTCGTAAGCCGTTCTGCGAAGTAACTAAAGCAGAACCAGAACAGAATAAATTATTTTGTGATAAGTGCTTTACGTATTTAGTAATTATTGGCAAAATGGATAAATTCAGGAAGCTTTTCAGAATATGTACTTAATTGTAATTGACTGCGTGGCAGTTGTCTGATCGCCGCACGAGTGATGAGGTGGATACTTCATTTTGGAGCTTTTTGGAGAATACCTTATAAAAATGCTGAAGAGCTCATAGTTTCTACGCACATAGGTACAAAGCCTAGTAGAAGGGTGTAGCCTGTAGCCTTCACAATAATAAATATGACGCGCATATTTATTTAAGTCTATAAATACCCCGGCTAGCTATGTTGTGGTGTTGGCACAAGCACGCTATAGCCATACATACCGATACGTATAATATCTATGCATTGTCGCAAGTGAAAGGAAATATCTTGTAGAATCCTTGACTCGTGCGCGCCTACTTGCGAGTGCGACGCATTGGCTATGACTTTGCGCCGAGACGTGCTCTCCTCTCCTCCGTGCATCTTAGGAAAGTTCATGTCCCATATTAAAACGAGCCGAGTAATTGTGACAGTAACATTATTCATTCAACTTTAGGCAATATACCTAACTTAGAAATCATTGAATTAAATAAGTATTTCAGTAGAATATTACCAGATTACACTATAATGTTCCGATTATGGCATGTTCTGAATGTTATTAATAGATAATAATATATTTTGAATAGTAATGAACTTAATGAATATCAATAAAATGTATTATTTCGCAATATTATTTAAGAATTGAAAATTTATTCTTCGCCGACGTCGCATAAATATGCAAAGACTAAAATCGTATTCCATCTGAGTGCTTGATTTGAAATCATACTTAGCAACTCAAGATCTATTTTAGGTGTACTGAAAATGTAAATGAATAATTAGGCATTTTCCTCAAATTAGTTGTATTTCATAGTCTGCCTACATTTCGTTAAAAAACATTAACAGTCATACCATCATTCTCCTAATATTATAAATGCGGCAGATGGGATAGATGGATGTTTGTAACTCTATCACGGCAGAACGAATTTGAATAAAATTTGGCACAGAAATAGATTTATGTCTGTAATGGCATGTATGGAACTTTTTATCCCGATAAACTAGCTATAATGATCCCTTGGGATGATAAAACACTAAGCTAGTCTTCAAATAAAATTAAATCGCAAATCAAACAGAGCTGTGAAAGCAAAATCAGATGTCAAACGAATATATATATCTAAGTTGTTATATGTAGGTATATACACGATACTTAGGCCACATCTAAGACTGAAAGTAGGTCTAGCTGTGACATCCAGGTCAAACATACACGTAACAACCGCATATCGATAAGCAATTATTATTGGCAGTTTAAATGTTAAATCTTCAGAATCTTATGCAACGAACAACATATCTCACGAAAGTGCAAATGACTATGTATTTGCATCGGAAAAGGAAATTTATTTTATGTCGCAGTCATCACATTAAAAATTGACTAAATTAGTTCGTAAGTACCATGTAATTATTCTCAATTCTTTATTGCGTACCATAATGTATATAGTTGACAGGGCAATATTATATTAGCCACAATTATGGACCCTGTCGGGCACAGCATAGATCACTGAGGAAGAACACTGAGTATTTAATGTGATAATTTTTATTATTGGTTAAGTATAAATAAGTTATTATTGTAATTATGTTTAACCTATTTTTATCATACCAACACACAATTTTTCGCTCCCGTTGATGAGTTAAGAACAAACTTGCAGCTGCATTTTCAATCGTTACCTCTACGACGAATTCAAAGAATAATTAAAACACTACCTACTTATTAATAATAACATAAAATTCATTGCTGTCTGCTTCCGCCGTGTTTCCAACGTGGCTAGGTAGGTAGATGAGTCTCTCTTTGGAGGGGTTTCCATCTAACTATGGGGTTGAAAAACAGACTGATGCCTTATTACAAACCATGTAAAATCCTACGTTAACTTCAAGTAACAGTAATAGACATTAAAATATCAATTACGGCTTTACGGCACTTTTAACAAAACCAATAGATTCTGGCCTCTTATTCTTTTAAATCTGTGTACTCCCCTACGCTAGCTCAAGGTCAAAGAGTTAAAATACCATCGACGACGTACAGTCGACTGTGCCAACAGTCAGAACATCATAAGCAGAAAAGGTCTTTCAGCAACTGACACTAAATCGGTCCGACAAACTCTGAATGGTTGAGTTAATCAACACGAAAGAAGGAAAAGCAACTGACATCCATTGTAATACGAAGTGCAGAATTTGTGGAGTCAGGAGGTTAATAAATGTCAAAATTTCTAAATTTTGCCGTAGTTGGTAAACTTGGATATATTAAGAAAAAAGTTCAATTGATGATGATGTCCCAGTAATTTGTTTTGTTTTATACTTCTGTCAGATTAAATTCAGCGTTAGGGACGCTGAATTTAATCTGACAGAAGTATAAAACTTAAACCGCAGCTGAGCCATTCACTGGCGCATCGCGTTGACCCGCAGAGAGGAGTCGTGCGGAGGTTGGTGGAGCGCCGAGCGCGGTACGGGCGGCGCGCGGCGAGGGCGCGGGGCGCGCTGACCCCGCGGCCGCAGGCAGCCGTCACCATGCCGTATATCTCGTGAGCTTCGTTCCTCGAACATTACATAACTATGGTACCCGGATGTTGCCGCAAGGCCAACTATACATCAACTAGCATTTAGTTCCAGTCATCTTAAAATAGTTTCATAAATTAATCGAGTCTGTATAACGGGTCTAACTTTATGCCAATCGGAAAATGCTTACAGCACGAGCTAAAGGACTATCAAGTGCTGTAAACATATCCAGGCGCCTACAACAAACCCATTAAGTTTTGGTGTTAACTGTTCCGGGTAGTACCTAGGCATATAATTTATGTAATATCTGCCTATACTTATGATTAATTTATTACTGACGGATTATGCACATTTTTAAATTCGGTAGTTACGACGGTGTGTAGCTTGTGACGCAAGCTTTTAAGTTCCAGATTGTTCCGATATCCTTGTAAACACGACAAGCTATGCACATGAAACGCATTCTAAAAACGTGAATCATGCAATTCTTACTACTTACAATACTTAATTACGTTGTAAGTTCCGTGTATTCAGTTCGCGGTACAATATATGATGTTTGTAGTTGTACCTAATGTAAGTCTGATGTTGATTTTCAAGAACTCCACGGCTGGAGTTTCTAAAATAGGCCAATTGCGTATTGGACAACATTCAGTTAAGGGTTTTGTAGTCGTGATAATATGTATCGATTTTATTGATAGCAAAAAAAGCTTGTAGTTTTCATAGAAAGTATTTCTGAAACTTTAAAGAGCAGAATACGGAGACTCCAGAAATACGAAGTTGTAACTTTAGAAGTGCCTTTCTCAACAACTAACTACAGACTTAAATAAAAAACCGTCCCAGTGCAACTCGCGCACGAAGGGTTCCGTATCACTATCGCAAAAAAACACGTTTTTTTATGGGAGTCCCATTTAAATATTTATTTTATACTGTTTTGGTTGTTATAGCGGCAACAGAAATACATCATCTGTGAAAATTTCAACTGCCTAGCTATCACGGTTCATGAGATACAGCCTGGTGACAGACAGACAGACGGACAATGGAGTCTTAGTAATAGGGTCCCATTTTTACTCTTTGGGTACGGAACCCTAAAAAGCGCATATAAACATCATATATAATATTTTTTATTCTGGGACTCACACTCATCCATTGATCTTTTTTATTCCTCATTTTCGTGTCTTATGTGGGCTTACCACTTACCCAGAAATAATACTCATTAATAAAAAAAACCGGCCTTGTGCAAAAAGTGCATGTCGGCCTTCGCACTATTAGGGTTCCCTACTAAACCGCAAAAACAAGGTTTTAATAGGAAATTTCAAGGAAATATCAGATTTATCAATATATTGGTATTTGTTAGTAAAATATACGGAATAATAAACATTATCACCAAATTTGAATTTCATAGGTCAATGGGAAGTTATAAAATTCTTCGGAACAAAATTTTGTTAAAAAGTTGATTTTGTTGGCTTCTCATTCCTTTGCTTTCCAGTATTTGTAAAAAAAATACAGCATTTATCTACTCAACAAACTTCTAAACAACGATAGATACTCCACTCGATAGGGTAGTTCAATTTGTTTTTCGCACCCCCTTTTTAGCTTATAAAAACCTTTAAAAATATTTTTTTTAAATTCGTATGGCTTTGAGTCAACAAGAAAAAAATATATACTGTGAAAATTTGAAGACTGTAGCTCAAACCGTTTGGCAGTAAAACTTGTGTAACAGACGACAGACAGACAGGCACGTAAGTGACAGCAATAGTGCTCCGTTTGGATCCTTCAGATACGTAACTCTAAAAAGACGATGCTACTGCAACCTAGACTACCAATTCTGCTGCATGATGGAAAAATAAAATAACAACTATTTCAGCTTACATTGCTATTGCAAAGTTAGATTCAAGTATTCTAATTTCAAATTTAATGTTATAGACACTGCAATTTCTTAGACAACAGTTAAAAAATATAGTAACGTGAAGATATCGAAGTACTCCGTACTCGTACGAAGTAGGTACCTACTTAGTTATCTAAAAAACTTATCATCAACAAAAAACTAGCACTACACTAGTAGTCTACCTTCAATATAACCACAAATAGAACGTCTTCTTAGATATCACATATATTTATATATCTTCTATAACTGTATATACCCAGTGCCTGTCTTATACCACTACAAAAAAAAGTAATACCTAAGTACCTATGCTTGTTGAACATTGAACTGCCATTCATCATTCGGTAACAAACGAATGTTATACTTAAAATTCAATTTTCTAAATAATGTCAGGTAATGCGTTGCCCTTGACTTTTGACAGATATAATATCTTCTTATTATGTAGGTACATATTTATTAAAATAAGCGTGACCTCTGAATATATTGACATTTTCAGATAGACTTTTACATATTTTGTAGACATTTTGAAAGAGATACAGTTATGCATATTTAATGTGACTGACACCTGTTAAGATGATTACACAATAGGATACTAAATAAAATATAATCATTTGAAAACAATCGTACCTACTTTCTTTAATAAAATAACTTGATTCGAGCAAAGATTACATCTATATTTAACGCGTCCTAATAACATCAAGCTCTCAAGCTGATTTGCATATATATAACCTATATATCGGGATCTTCTTTTCACCTTTATTTGACATTGACATAAATTTAAATAAAACAGGTTCCATCGATAATCGAAAGTGAGCCTCACTCAACAGGTATGCAAAAAAGGAACTTAATACTACACAACCGATTATAATTTGTATAAAATGAAAACGATTTATCTCTGAAGGTCTAGTCTAACCTATTAACATATATATGTATGTAAAACCTAAATACTACGGTTGGTAAAAAATATATAATATATTAGATATATTTCTATATACTAAATTTTAAATGTTAATGTATTTTTTTTATTATATTCTTTAATTTAGTAGACTACCGCGCTGCGCCGCCGGTTCAGTGATCGTCGGCGCGACTTGTGATCGTGAGGGCCTGGGTTAGATACCCAGGTTAGGCGAAGTGTTATTGGCGTTTTCCTCTAGGAATTTCACAGCAGCAGTTTTGAGTCTGAATTTGTGAGTGGTTGACGATAAGATTGAATTTTCTCGAAATACTAGCGTGCTTTACATAATATTATTTATTTTGTGACATTTCTTATTGAAAAGTTTATCCATCTGTTGTAATTGGTCTTAATACCTGAAATAAACCCAATATTAGTTACCTGATTTCCAAGCAGACAAGCTCATAATTATGTTAGACAGATAAATATATCTTTAGGATTTCAGTTGTTTCGACAAATAATGACTTTAATAAGGTTTTGTGGTTAAATGTTTTGATTTTGATGACTGCTTCATAGGTTATAGGATGCATGAGGACAATTGGGCCAGGATCGTCACTCAGGCGATGATTGGAGAGCTCGTTTTCACCGAGGCCGGAATAAAAACGCTTGAGAAAACATTTTGACTCTTTCCTGTCGATGGGTTGGTAAGAGTTTTCTTCAAGCGATGCAACATTACCGTTATTTATTAGAATCAATCTCTTTAGGGATGCTACGAATGAGAGGTTAGGTAATATCATATTGGTCAACTCACGCTTAGCTAGTAGCGATGGCCTGGTAATTATGGACACACCATTGTTACAATAGAAGCTGACTTTAAGAAAGTTGGGGTTATCTGGCTAACTTGCATGTTGCATTATTGCATTACGCGGACGTGCTAGTAACCCAAATTTTAATCACAATTTTGTGTCAACGCATAAACCCACAGCTATACCTACAGAAACATGAACATCGTCGCCAAGTCAGTGTTGCCAGCCTCTTTTTTTGGGTTGGAAGTCATCCAATGACTCCTCCCGCTCTGGGAGAGGCGGGAGGGAGAAACAGACTTTTACTCACTAAAATCCACCCGTGTTCCTTCAGTTGCTTGAGCCAGGGCCGCGGTAAGTGTTGCCAGCCTGTCGGTTTTATCGGTTGCATTTCGGGGAGTGTGCGATGGAACTGCACAATTTGATTCCGCCTAGCCCGTTCCATCATCGGACTATAAGACGAACGGCGATGCGTCATCGGTATATTGTGGATATACAACCCATACGCACAAAGCGTTTTGGGAATACTTTTATTGTGCGTACAGCTAAGGAGTGGAATTCCATGCCGGAGTCTGTATTTCCTGATAGCTACAACCGGAGAGTATTTAAATCAAGAGTGAATAGGTTACATCTAGGCAAGCGTGCATCGTCGACCACATCATCGCTTACCATCAAGTGAGATAGTGGTCAAACAGGAGCCTATAAATAATAAAAAAATACTATTAATATATAACTAATATACTACATAACTTATGACCGGTTGATAAATAATTTTACACACTTCCTGCTCGACAATGTCCAATTACATATCATGCAATCTCAACGTAAAGAATTACCTCCCGAGGGAGTAAAGTGATTTGAATTTGAAACGTCAAATTCGTGTAGAAACTCGTGGAAAAATCTAGGCATCCCATACACCTACAATATTATTGCACAATAAAATGTAGGATCCCTTTTCCTTTAGCTTTCCTTTCAGTACAACCCCTAGACGTACAATTTTATTGTTCAATCGTCAATATTGTGCAATAATAAAAAACACAAAAAAAATTATGTAGGTGCATGGGACGCCTAAGTAAGTAAATGCCCGCCCCTAAGGCATTGTAAATATGGTTTTTCGAAAATTGAACTAGCCACCATAAACAGAACTCAGAAAAACGAAAAAAGGCGCGATTTCAAAGAATGTGAAACAAAAGACGGTGTTTTGTGCTGCGATTTTATGTAAATTTTATTGCAACATTCGTGTAAGCAGAAAAATTTTAATGATAGTGATTCTTTAGAGATTATTAATAAATCTACTACAGGCAAAATCAAGACACAGATACGAAAAAGCTAAAAAAAAATTGTTGAATGGAGAACAACAAAAGTAGGAGTCAAGACCGTCCTTTTAGTTTATTTCCAACATTTAACAGAAACTCGAAAGTCAAGCAGCCTATAGTACATTCATTCAATGCTCAAATCTACAATAAGCATCAAATATAATATTAAAACCACGTATCACGTATAATCGACGTAAGACACTGCTTTATCCCCTTGGTGCATAATCTATATTGATGAAAAACCTTAAATTGTACCGAGATTACTTACATGTTTAATATTTAAAAGACTATTTGAGCAGGCTTTTTGCAGCGACGATGAATATTTTTAAGCCCAGGAATTCTAAGAAACGTATAAATGGTAAGTAAAGTAACATATCCACATGTTTGCTTACTCTGTAGGTACCTACCTAGAATCTTGACTCGTAAAACAAGTTGGTGATGTTGTTAGGGGCCCCGTTATACCCACGCGCTACTGCCATCTATGATAACCAACATTTATAATTAGTAATTAATAGTACCTATAATTGACAGATTATAATGGTACCAATTTTATATTTAGATTACTACACAGGATCAATAACTATTACTGGGTAAGCTAGAATATCAAATGTTATGCTAATGGCAGATTGTAGTGCTGGTATATTCCTGTGATGTTTTAAATAAATTTGACACAAAAAAATATGTTTATAACACCAACATAGTACCGTATTTACAGTTATCTCTCATCTTTATGAGTTCTAATAGATTTCTTTTAATTGATTAAGCTTTCTGAAGTTAACAGCACTCTCAGTTGTGTCATCGATTTTATCTATCATTTTAACCCACACGCTGGATTGGTTTTCATTTCCGAGTAAGCGGGAATAATGGACATCACAACACACACAATTACCAATTTCAGGATGTCTACGTATATGTTATAACAACAAAATAGGTGAATAGATAAATAACAGCTGCGCTTTTGTAATACAGCTGTTGGAAAAATTTCCTTTTCGTATCTACTTGTAAATGGCATAGGCGAAGAACTTTCACTATTTTATGTTTCAAAGAATATATTTACCTACACTGACATATCACAAATTAAATTTAAGTATGCCGATTTAGACGATTTCCTCTAGAATTCGGCAAAGGAAGGTATTATTCAATCAACATCATCTTCCGCTTGCCTAATTGCGTTCGCCGTGGCTAAAACTTCCTGTCTAGAGATTGTATGCAAGATTAATTAATTATCCGACATTTAGATGAATTTACGCCAATCAAATAAAATATACATTTATAGTTTATTTAAAATTCTGGAATACATTGTAGTGGTGAAAATGTGGCTCTGAACAGATTGAATGCGGAAAGCGGAGGAACGGATCTACGCAGCTTAGGAGACAACTAAATCAAATCACTGATTTCTGATTGAATTGGCAAAATATACCTAAGTACATCTAGTAATCTTATGTAAATTCGCTAACAGACAACGCAAATGAGTATAGCTTATAAGCTGTTACTCTACTTTGTAAAGAATTTCTTATCACTAAAGAAGGATTTTTTTTAAATTCATCCCCTAAAGTTTGTATGGGAAAATATGTAAAACTATTTATGTTATCATTTTCGGAAATTAATTCCCAAAAGGCTCCTGAAAAGTTTCCAGTGGGGAATCCCATATTAAGAATATTAGAATATTTTATAATTTTTCTGTAAGTGAATTTGAACTGCATATTAGCATAGCAACACATGAAAAGTTTCTTTTTTCTAGAACACGAAGAACTGTTAAATAAGGCTTCAATACAGAGATCATTTAAGGTATTTTATCGTTCACTATCTTTACCTAAATATCTATATCTACTACGAATAAAAACAATGCAAAGTGAGCTATATAAGCTGCATTCATCAATATGCAAAAGAAAGTTTTTGAAGGTGATTTACTGAAATCATTAGCAATAGCATTATCATTTTCGTTGTTTCTAGTGGGCATCGGGTGCATATTAAAAGCTGTGGTCTAAGTACAATAGCTTATAACGCCCAGAGGTGTAGTACCTATAGGACGGTTGATGTGTCTGAGCTTGCTGGGTGTCGAGTTTGCGCTACCAGGTTATATAAATACAAATAGGTGAAGAGGGGCAACGGAGACCTCTTGCACTTTCGTGACGGCGAACGTCGCAGCTACCAGTCCTCGCCGAGCATCATGGCTCGACACGCGTGTCTGTGTCTTGGTGTGTTGTTGCTCAGCTGTCTCGGTAAGTAATATTTTTTTTTATTAACAAAATAGGGAACTATAAATCGACTGGATAAATATATGTATAACATTAAATATTTAATTATCCTTTACCTAATTTGTTGGGTACATTAACTATGTATGTAGGTGTCTATTACATTTTTATTTTACAATAAGAAGGTATCTTATATATTTTTTGCCGGTAAATAGTAAACGTTTGACCTTTATTAAGACTTTATGTATTATAACTCGCATTTTTAGTAAATCGATCAATTAAAATTGGTAGGTACTTTTATTTTTCTCGTTTTATATTATTTTAAATGCATGTGTAGATTATTATATCATGAATATTTTACAATTTTATTCATTTTAAAAAGTTTATAAATTTTTATGTTATTACGGTTTATATTTTTTTTTTCCGTACAATAGTTATGAAAAAGAGTTAGATTATGAATTTTATATTTTATGAAATATATTATACAGTCATTAACTACGTTTACATTAGTTAAAGTTCGCTTTAGAGCAACAAAGAAAGAACGCCGGCAACCGACGTGGCTCGTTTACTTCGCTTGACCTCGATTTCTTTTCAACGTTCCAACTTTCAATGCCGACATGGAATAGAGTTGGAATTGACTCAAATGATACCAAACTTAGAATACCCTCAAAAAATCTAAACAAATTAATTAAAAACCGCAAATATAGCAAAGTTCACCACAGCTATAATTCACAGGCATTGTTACTAATCACTTGTCTTGATTGAAGCTTTCATCATTCGTGTTGCATACATGTGAACAACATGGCGCATTCAAAGTGAATATAAAAACTATATATGCCTAGTTACTGCAATTAATGAGCACGGCATATATCTATATAGCTACATGTACAGCACTGCAATGAAACTGCAGGTACTACATTCCTTTGCCCGCTGTGTTGTAATAGCGGCTTACGTTAAGTGGTGTTACCTAATGAGCACGTTAAGACTGTTGTGTTGGCACTCTGTTTCTGGCTCTAAATATTAGATAGGTTCTCTGTTATATAAGTCCAAGTCGTTTATCCCGTAACGAATAGTCTCTAATGAGTTTTTTTGCTGCAGTGAATGGCGAATTATTGCGGGTTAAGCGCCAGGAGGATGATGGAGGAGAAGACGTCAACGCAGAGCAGTTGTGCGATGGTCGCCCGGCTGACGAATATTTCCGTCTGTCCACCGAAGGAGACTGCCGCGATGTAGTCAGGTAGGTTTTGCAAAACTACGGCTAAGCATACTTCATTTGTTGTAACAACTAAATACACCCACGTTGTGAATGTTGTGATAAAGTAGTTTCAAAATATGACTGTGTTGCAATATTATTCTGTCGTCATAACTTTGTCATGTTTCTATCAAAGTCTAGAGAAAACTGGTAAGTAACCGAACCAGTTCCATGAATCAGTCAGTCGTATGAAAGCTTGCAAGGTTGGCTTTATGAGGTGACAAACACTAGTACTTATTATAACGCAAATCTACAACAGAAAGTTAGCACAAAGGCCGCTGCAGCAACGTAGGTACCTATTGATAGATAAACTTCACTAAATATAGATATTTACTTGTAGGTAGTTACTTAACTTTTAAAGTTGTGAATGTGGCCAAGGACCGTTGTTTGTCGCTTGATTTATTTATGGACGCTGTTTAGTATGCAGTGAGGCAATGGCTTGATATTCCAGTCTGTGTACAGAACGGTCACCCTCGTGCCGTGAATATTAGAATTTATATTGAACTTGTACAGTAAGCCTCACGTCAGTGCTAACAAAAAAAGTATATAAAAGCTGGCCTCTTATTCTATTGAAACTCCGTACTAAGTTAGGCCAGTTGAAGGTCAAAGTGTTTCTACGGACGTGCGGTTGACTGTACTATGTCAAAGCAGTGTAATACCACTTTTTTTTATAACTGATGACTCAGCTTCATCAGTACCACAGATAATAAATACTGGTAGTACTTAACTACATATTATTATCTATTTTAAAGAGAAGCTTAATATCTCGAAAGTTAGGTACGCACATTATCTAATATTGTACCTCTTACCTATTATGATACTACCTAAGGCTTATGATAGTAGTTACCTACCATAGAACAAGTAAGTTCTTTATGTCTGGCATATCTCTATCTTGTGTGTGCACTCACTCGTATTCGTGATTATTCGTATGATTAAATACAGACCTGTTTTAATAATGTTCGTAATAAATATGAATCGAATATGAGTAAGCGCACAAACGCTTTGTGTACTTTTTAACCGGCTTCCTAAAAAGGAGGAGGTTCTCAATTCGATTGGTATTTTGTTTTTTATGTATGTACACCGATTAATCAAAGACGCCTGGACCGATTTGGAAAATACGTCTTTTGTTTGTTTCCCATAGTCATCAGGTCAGTATGTGATGATGGGATCTTGGAGAAATCGAGGGTACTCCTCAAATATTATAGGCATTTTGGCATTTTCATTAATAATGCAATAATTTGCACTCATAAAGTATCATTTGTGAAGTGGAACTGGTGAAGAAGACCACAGATGGCCAATGGAATTCCTTAATGCTTAGTATGTCACGGGTCTACGATATCTCGAATAGTTAAACAAGTATGATGAAGCAAATACTTATGATTAAATAGTACTGATGAAAATGGTACCATCGAACTGATCTGATGATGAAGCCGGCAGGTAGCCTCTGGAACTCCGAAATAAAACAATGTATCCTTGTCGTGTTTGACTTATTGGAATCGTCATGAGATGTACTTTGACTATATATGATTTTTATGGCAATTGAAGGTACCTATCAAAACTAAAAAGTGATTAATAAAAAAAACTTTTTAACAAAATAAAACCGACTTCCAAAATAACACTTTTTTACGTCTAAAGCTACGTCCACATTTGAGACATATTAATGAACGGTACGAGTATATAAGTCGTAATACAGAGATACCTAATTTGGAAGACTTGTTCCTACTAATACCTACGACTTCCGCCATTGAACGTAGCTAGACTAGGTAGCATTACTGTCAGGAGCCGGTTTGGTAAAATGGTTCGATAGAGCTAATGTGGACGATGCTTTACAGATCTTTATTAATATGTACTTCTTGATTTCATTTAGCTCCAGGACTGTGTTGTACTGTTATTTATGTTGGTTTTCCCACATAATGGGTGTGTCTGGAGATACTCTCCAGACCCACCCATTAGTAGGAGAGTATGCTAAGAGTCTCGCTATGTACAGGTGCGACAAGGGCGGTGAGAACGGCGTGACTCGGCTCGCCTCAGTGCGCTGCCCCAGCAGTCTCGCCTTCGATATCGACCGTCAAACTTGTGATTGGAAAACAAATGTTAAGAATTGCGATAAAGTAGAAAGTAAGTTCCGCAAAAAGGCGGAAGTGGACGTGCGGAGGGCTAAGCTTCCGTTATGGACCTGGTCCAGTGTCGCAAGCCGGTGTACCTGCTAGCCTTCCGAATGCCCACTTCCTGCTATTATGCATTTAATTAAATGTCACATTTCTTGTCAACGCAGGTGCACTAGGTCAGGTCTTAAACAAATCACTTGCCCGTCTGGACTGGCTTTCGATCTTGATAAACAAACCTGCGACTGGAAGGGTAAAGTGGCCAACTGTGACAAACTTGAGAGTAAGTGCCGAAATGAAGCTATTGGCGCGTAGCGAGCAACTAGGCTTGGGTGAAGGGGCCGCGTCGCACTGTAGTTAAGGTGTATTGCATGAGGCCCCGGACAGAGGGAGCGGCCGCCGTGGACCGACCCAATTGTTACACATTAACATTATTTCTACAACAAAAGTACACCAAACACAGACTATTAACATTTGTACACACGTCTTTGTAATTATGGACATGTAACACGTTGCACAAACACCTATACCCACGCACTACATTCAGCAATTAATGAAAATGAAATATGTTATGCACATAGTTTTTCATCTATTTGTATTAATCAAATAAACTTCTACTATCAAATTTATAAAACAATAAATTTCACAAATCTCTAAAGCGCTGGGATCACAAATTATAAAATCTATTTAAACAACTGACCTCAAAATATCGTAAAGGGTGACAAAAATTAACCCCAATTAAATTCTGTCAAACTGAACATTCTATATATTCAAATGTTTAGTTTTTGGAAGAAAACCAAATAAGTTTATTGTTAGACACTCTACATTTTTTCTATTGAGCATTCCTTCATTCAAAACTTGCTAACTTATGGCTTAAGCTTCATTACCATGGCAATAACTAACGACAATATACAAAATATCTTTTTTCGTGGAGGGACCCTAATTACTAACCATTATATAGTGTTCACAACATTAACATAGTGACATATGTATTATACACCGAATCTGCTTTAACTGAATTAATTTGCTATATATAATTAAGGTATTTCTAAAAGTTACTTATCATTCGAATTATATTATTTCACTGCAAAAGCTAGAATAGCATGTAAATATATTTTGTAATAGATTATATAATTGATTATTCGAATTCTGTACTAAATACACTATTCATAAATTTAAAGCTCAAACATAAATTCTGCGTCAGTTATAATATATTTTAATGCTAGTCTATTCCAATAATTTTAATTAAATAATCGTTGGCTGAAAGGCAAATTCATCACTCAAATCCGATGATTTCTTTCATCGGAATAATTCTTCTTATTCCATCTTATCATCTTAGACTCTTAATACGATACCAATATTTCTTATCGTTTACAGTTTAATCATCTAATAAATCTGTTTCTGTTCCATAACCAATTAAATATCATATAATTGACAATAAATACCTACTTATTTATCAGCTATCCTATTCCCTACTTTTTTGTCTTCTGTTAACTTGATCATTGTTTCATGCTTGATTTTCTTCTATTTTCTTATTGACCCTTAAACACTGTTACAATGAAAACACAAACGAAGCAATTATGTAAGTGGCACCTGCGTATGTGTGTAAGCGATACACCGAAACCCTCAAAAGTAAAAAATGCGATTTCGTTAGATTTATTATATCCTGTATTTCAGAACCCAGAAAAATTCTGCCTATCCTGAAAACGGATGAGCCCATCTGCCCTGAAGGAAAATTAGCTTGCGGAAGTGGTGACTGTATAGAAAAGGAATTGTTCTGTAATGGAAAACCTGACTGCAAGGATGAATCTGACGAAAATGCTTGCAGTGAGTACGGTTAAGAAAAAGAAACAAATCATTAAAAATGTTATTTTCGAACAATTGTGCAAGTTAACTTTATTTTTACAGCTGTCGACGTGGATCCCAACAGAGCCCCTGACTGCGACCCCAACCAGTGTGCGCTTCCCGACTGTTTCTGCTCAGCAGACGGAACTCGTATCCCCGGAGGTATTGAGGTTAACCAAGTGCCTCAGATGATTACAATTACTTTCAACGGTGCCGTTAACGTTGACAACATTGACTTATACGAACAAATATTTAACGGAAATCGTCACAATCCTAATGGATGTCAGATTCGCGGTACATTCTTCGTATCACACAAATATACTAACTACGCTGCCGTTCAGGAATTACACCGTAAAGGTCACGAAATCTCTGTATTTTCTATTACCCACAAGGATGATCCAAATTACTGGAGCAGCGGAAGTTACGACGACTGGCTAGCTGAAATGGCTGGAGGACGTTTGATCGTAGAACGATTTGCTAACATAACTGACTCGTCAATCATTGGCGTCCGTGCACCTTATCTGCGTGTTGGTGGAAACAAGCAATTCGAAATGATGGCCGACCAGTACTTTGTTTACGATGCATCGATTACCGCTCCCCTTGGTCGTGTTCCTATCTGGCCATACACCCTATACTTCCGTATGCCCCACAAATGCAACGGTAACGCTCACAACTGCCCTTCAAGGAGCCACCCTGTTTGGGAAATGGTTATGAACGAACTGGACAGAAGAGACGACCCGACTTTCGATGAATCTCTTCCTGGTTGTCATGTGGTCGACTCTTGCTCTAACATCCAAACCGGAGACCAGTTTGCGCGTCTTCTGCGTCACAACTTCAACCGTCACTACAGTACCAACCGTGCTCCCCTAGGTTTCCACTTCCACGCTTCATGGTTGAAATCCAAGAAAGAATTCAAAGATGAACTCATTAAATTCATAGAAGAGATGTCGGAAAAGAACGACGTTTACTTCACTTCTCTCATTCAAGTAATCCAGTGGATGCAGAACCCCACAGAGTTGGCATCACTCAGAGATTTCCAAGAGTGGAAACAAGACAAATGTGACGTGAAAGGTCAACCTTTCTGCTCTTTACCAAATGCATGCCCCCTTACAACTCGGGAGTTACCAGGGGAGACTCTCCGTCTTTTCACTTGCATGGAATGCCCTAACAACTATCCATGGATTCTAGACCCCACGGGTGAAGGCTTCAATGTTAAGAAGTGATCTCTTTAAGATAAACTAAAAGACTGTACACATGTAAATAATACTCAATAATGTTAATAATAATTACAGTAATTATTATGCTTGTGGCAGGGCGTCATCTTGCAGTGAAAATTGTTTTATTAGATACATTAAATAAAAGTGAAAAAGTGACTACCGCTCAAGTAATACCAACTGCCGTTACTGGTTTTTTAGCAAATATAGGTGAAAACTGATGTTACATAGTAATTTAGTTTATTACCTACATATGGACAATAAATTTTAATTTTAATAATTTTATTTTATTTGGTCGTCCAACCCTTTCCTGTTCCCATCGGTAAACCTGAACTAAATAAGCAACATCACTTGCACAAAACCTACCAGAAACTGAGGTATCATCTTTGGCACACCTTTGCTCACTATGAAGTATTTTTCCGGTCTGCCGCAAAAATACTTCACAGTAAGTAAGGAAAGAAAATATAGAAATCTAATTTTAAACAAACAAACAATTATTTCTTTATTTTTCGTATGAGGTTAAGGCTACCTCAGGTGTCAGAGTTATTTAAGCCGCGTCTGGGAACAGGCCTCCGACTTGGCTACTTCAGACCTACATTAACTATATAAGTCCAGGTTTCCAAACGATGTTTTTCTTCACCGTTGCCTGTGATGTCCAAGATAAACTTAGACAGTACATATAAATTTGGATAAAAAAGCTTTTTTCAAGAAAAGTCTTCCAAATAAAAACACTACAAAGTGCATTTGGTAGGTAACATTTTTTTTCGATATGGACACCGACTTCCAAAAAGAAAGTTAATTTTAACTTTGTAGGTAGGGTTTTTATTTGGAGGTCGGTTGTTTTATTTTTCACTTTTTCGGGTTCCGTACCCAAAGAGTAAAAGCGGGACCCTATTACTAACACTCCGCGGTCCGTCTGTCTGTCTGTATGTCTGTTGGTCCGTCTGTCACCAAGCTGTATCTCATGAACCGTGATAGCTAGACAGTTGAAATTTACACAGATGATGTATTTCTGTTGCCGCTATAATAACAAATACTAAAAACAGCATAAAATAAATATTTTTTATATCATTTAAGTAGGGCTCCCGTACAATAAACGTTATTTTTTTGCAGTTTCTTGCGATAATGGTACGGAACCCTTCGTGCGCGAGTCCGACTCGCACTTGGCCGGTTTTTTAGTTGTACCTAATAGGCAAGTTCATGCAACTTGAACATAACCGGTGAAATCAGAATGTACCAAGGTGAACTGTACTCGTACACATCTGTGTACCCCTTTAGAGCGTACTGCCGTGATGTTATGTTATGAAATGGTATAAACAATAAACAGACCGATGTATGTGCCGGACGGACGGGATCGCTGAGGCTCTGTATACGGGAGGGTGTAAGTCTCCAGCCCTAGCGCGTCGACGCCCTGTACCTATAGTTCAGTTTCAAGAGCCCTGGAGTTGATTGATGGCTGCGCTGTGTTGATGTGTGAAGGCTTCTTATGTAGTAAATAAAAAACTCAATTCTTCATGACTATTTGAAGCGGTTCTGCAGGTCTCCAATGTGCAGCAGGAGGTGTGGTACGATTAGGTCGATGCGCCTGCGCGCTCTCGTACCCCGAAACTTTATTTAGGAACGCAAAATCACTTGCAAATTAGTTTTATATTTTCATTGAGATAATATGTACTACGTAGTACATTAATACCTCAATGTATATTTTAGGTATTTTTCATTATGTCTATAACCCACAGATCAACAAAACCCCCCTTGTTTCTGAAGGAACCATCACATATTATATAATAAGCGTGTGTGCCTTGAAGCCCTCTATCCAGCGAACCCACACTCCGGGTCCGTAACTATATACCCTGAAGATATTCTCCAGGAAGAATGAGGGATGAAGGGAAATTTTGTTGATTTTTCAACTGATAAGCTATTTTCTTCTAAAACTATACATTTTACACGCTTTCTATTACATGGATCTTGTAGCCCTTCTACAAGGCTACAGAAGTACATTACATCTTTCAGGCGCGTAACTGCCTGAAAGCGTCAGTTCGACAAAAAAGTGCAAATTTACAACATTAAAAGTTAATTTATACTTAAACTATCTGAGGGATGTCCATCCACTAAAGACGACCCGGTAGCTATCCAGGGGAAGCACTTTAGTATATACAACTATAACCCTCAAGCGCGTACCCACCCTGGAAGGGTCAATGTCATGAAAATTTGTGTGATCCCGCAATCTTGCAAGTTGACTGTCTCCCAAACCATCAAAGGTATCCTCACTCTAGGAATATAGTTGGGAAGACTGGCAAACGGACTAGCGAGTGGTAACTTTAAGAGGTACATCTGTAAGCTTTCAGGTTCTTAGGGCACCTGAAAGGGGCTAATTTTGCAAGATTGCGCGATCTCGCCATCTTATAAGTTGGTTAAACCATTCAGGCGATGTTCATCATCCATGTATGGTTCTGATTACGTGCTAGCAGGCTTCCGAGAGGTAATGCTTCAGAAAGCATATCAGTAATTTTTCAGGAAAAAAAGAACACCAAGCACCAAGTGTCTCTGAAAGCGGTCAGTCCGCTAACACGTATATAGAAACCTTTGTACTTGTTCGTACAAACACATTATCTCAACTAAGTGGTGTTTATATACTAGAATTACATGACTTTAATCTAAATACAGTGCCTAGGTACAAGTCTATTAATATCTGGAAGCGCTATGGCAAGAATTAAATAATTACTTCCGAAGTTATTCATGAGATCTTCACCAAATGAAAACGGGACCAATTTGGGAACATACTCTAACAAACAGAAAAAAATTAAGAATCGGTCCACAATTGACGTAGAAATAGGTGAAAAAAAAACTTACCTACATAAAGCCGAACATAATACCTCCTCCTTTTTGGAAAGTCGGTTAAAAAGCCACATTAGTACTTGCCCGGATTTGAACCTACGATCTCAAGTACGAGAAGCGAGGTCTTAGCCACTGGGCCACCAGGACATGTCAATCAATTAAATAACAATAAACAATTAAGGTAGTTCTCATATCGCACATCTAGATCTAAACAGCGATTAACTCAAAAAATCACTTTTGTCAAAATAGTTGAAATACTGATTACCGTCTGCCTGTGTACTGCAGGAGTTTTCTGTATTGATCTATGCTTTTTAAATGGAGTTAGATGAATGGTAAAGAATATTCTGTCTGGATCGTATTTTCAACCCCAAAAAATTGGAAATTTAATTTTTGTAATTATTACCGTATTGCTTAACAAATGTTCGCCCTAGCCACCCCGGAATATCCATCGGGCCCTCCCCATCTGGTCGCCAACCAGCACGATGGTGTAGGCAGGGATTTGTCGACAGTTGGCGGGGCAGCCGTTCGTGTGTGGCTGGCACACTACTTGGGACCCCAACTACCTGCAGTCGGCCAGCGGCGCACCGTGGCTCGGATCCCGCTACCCTCCGCGACTATTCCCCCGATACGTCCATAACATCGCGCGTCAGGCTGGTCAGTCTACAGTAGAAAAGCTGTCTCTACCCAGCTCCTCTAGTGGCTACACCGAGCATCGTACCACCAAGCGGCTTAGTCGTATTCCACGACTAAGCCGCTTGGCGGTACGTCTTTGTCCGGTGGGTGGTAGCTAGCCTTCGGCCGAAGCCTACCACTTTTGGTGTCACCTAATTTGCACCACCCGGGGATAGGGTGGTGCAAAATAAATAATCAAAGGGTACACTCCTACGGATGTGGGTGAGTCGCCCACAAAATGATGTATGTTTGTTACTCAATCACGCCAGGACGGCTGAACGGATCTAGATGAAATTTGGCAAACAGATAGATTATGGTCTGAAATAGCACACGCTACTTTTTATCCCTATATAATTGCATGAAGGGGCGCTAAAGATGCCCTAGATTTATTCTTCCATAAGGCGAATACAGTGACCACTCCAGGCGCCAAACCAGAGAGAGGGGCGCCGAACCGAGCGCCTCTAGGCTCAAAAAAGTCCGTTTTTTTTTCAATTTTCTTCACGTCTTGGGGGTACTGTGACAAAGGCGCCCCGCGATACTCTTCTTATTCGTGTTCTTCATAGCTGAAGGATTAAATAACGAGCTGATTACCGACCACTCTGTCTTCGACTTCTCCCACAGGTCTTGTGGGGCCACCAAACATTAGAGAATTTTTTATTTTATTAAATCCAAAACAAGGCCATTTTGTTTAGTAAATAAGTCGCAGGTTGACAAACGTTACCTATTGAAACAGAAATAATCTAAAAGAATGCCTACTAAGATTTTCTCTTTTACAATTATATTACACAGAAACTGCTGAAATCTTTTAAATCAATATTAATTGTGAGTTCGTTGGAAAAATATCATTAGTATATAGAAATCATCGCATTGCCTAAATAAATAAATAGACTTAACCTTAACCTTGAATCTTATTATCGCGAATGAATATTATATAAATCCAACTCTAGATCAATTTATCCCAACTGTTTTCACGCCCTCTTAGAATCACGCATTACACCGTCATGCAAATGTGGCATTTATTTTTTTAATAGTTGATAGGCTCACGCTTGACCACTATCTCAGCTGATGGTAAGCGATGATGTGGCCGACGGTGAAGCACGCTTGCCTGAAAGTAACCTGTTGACTGTTAAAGAGAAATAGGTTGAAGCTATCGAGGAACATGCGTATGGGTGAGATTTCCATCATGTACCGATAGCGCATCGCTGTACGTCTTTTAGTCCGATGATGGAACGGGCTAGGTGGAATTAGATCATGTAATTCCATCGCACACTCTCCGATATACAACCGATAAAAGCCGACAAGCTGGCAACTCGGCGACGTTTTTCAAGGCTCTTGAGTTTTGACTCGACCAGTGCCTCATTGCCGATGAGCTTCTTGGCCCTTTTTTCGATTGACTCAAATGCATCAAGCTGATATTTGGCAGATCCGTCCCAGAGATGAGAACCAAACATTCATGATCGAACTTGCGCTTGATACAACTTTAGTAGCTGTGCTGGAGAGAAGTACCGTCTCACCTTTGCAAGGATTTTGAGGAAATTGAGGTCGTTGTCAACGTAACGCCAAGAAGCTCAAGATTGTCAGTTATCGGCACGGCTACACCTCGGAAGGAAGGAGCCGAGTGGAATTGACTTTGTTTTGCGGAGAAAAGACACGCCTGGCTTTTAGCAGCTTTGAACCTGACCAGATTCCAATCGCCCCATTCGGAGACTGTCCTTAAAGACAGGATCAAGCGCTCCACCATAGCCTCACGGAGAGACCGGATCTGACCCGTGCGTAGGACAAGAACCTCTCAGCAACAGTGCTGTCGTCTGCATACCCAAAAGTTAAGCAAATCGTTTATATGCAGCAAAAATAATGTTGCTGAGAGTACCGATCCCTGAGGGGCTCCGGCATTAATATTTAATGGGTCCGACGATCAGCCATCGATAATCACTCGAATGGACCGATCTCTCAGGAAGTGTTTCTAAAAAAAAAAAAAAACTGGGTGCACACTAGGAATTTCTTCCTGTATTGTGGGTGCGTTTACAAACATATAAACTCACATACACAACACCCAGAACCGTAACAACTAATTATAGGTCATGCAAATATTTGTTCCGTGCGGGAATCGAACCCGCGACACGCAGCGCAGCATCAATCGCTCAAACACTGCGCTAACCGTGCGAAAAAAGTCTGCAATCCAACCACACAGACGTCTGGGCAGAAAGAATGACGGAAGCTTATCAATAAGGCTTTCGAAAGTCTTCGAGATGGCGACGGAGACTGCAAGCGCTTCCCTGTGCCTCTCGATGGCCTCACTCCAGATGTGAATATCCGTTACGTGAATATACGTTGGAAGATCCCCAGTAGGCCGATTTCGTCGGAAGCCGTATTGGCGGTCACTTAAGATGTCGTTCGCTTATGGGTATGTATGTCAGGAGCTTTAATAGTAAGCACGCGTTCAGGTGGACGTTACAGAGATGAATTTGTAATTGGGTGGGTCAGCTCGACTGCTCTTCTTGAGCACGGGCTGCACGTTAGCTTGCTTCCAAGTAATTCCAAGCATTCGGCACTTTTTCAGTCTCCTGTGAAAGGAGAAATAGACGTGACGAAGATCGGAAACAATTCAGAGACGCACAAATTCTAAGGATAAGTGCTGGTATCCCGTCGGGACCACTAGCCTCCTTCACGTCGAGATTGCGCAGCACGTCCTTTTGATGGATGCGAATATCCGACATACATCCACCAGGAGAAAGAGGGGGCCACGCGTAATATTCTAATATATAATATTCTTACCTTATCCTATTGCTATAAGATAAAGTAGATCTATCTATTGACTAAAGGAAGGAAACTAGTTGTAACTAATAGCGCCACCTCATATCGAATTTATGGACGACTTACAGCTAAAAACAAACAGAATAAAAAATATAATTATATGTCGGGTTAAGTCAATAGTACGGACGTCAAGACAAATACCACATGATTCGATACACTGTTAAAACCTGACAATGAGTAACACGACTAAAGGAAATACGATTGTGTCTTAATCTAAAGGAAATACATCCTGGCTGCCCGATGGTTGTCATCTATCGGCCACCCTTAATGCAACTCAATCAGCCTACATTTAAAATAAGATTTACGCAAAAGTAAAGTTCCATCCTCAGGTACTGCGGGATACAAAAGAGCTATAATTGAGTGGCTAAAATCATTAACATATGCGGAATCTGAGGAAATCTGAGCCAGAATAAGCTAACTGAATTATTAAAAAGTTATCAATACATCAATACACTTCCATATTTTAGAATTGCACATGTAAATGTACACACACGCAACCGCAACATACACTCACACATGCAACACACACTCGCAACATACATTCGCACACACAACACTTACTTACACACGCAACACATACACGCACACGCAAAACTTACTCACACACGCAACACTACACACATAATGTATCTGGCAGCATGTCTCGCTCAATGGCAGAGGCACTAGGCGTATGGAACCTGTCCTGCTGGTACCGCTGCGGAGCTTCTCCAGGCCTTGCGTTCTGTGGCCGGTAGTGCACGTAAGACGTGCCAGTTGCTGTAAAGCAGCCTCATATCACTGGGGTGGGATTCTAGATTGTTGTCAAGGAACTCATTAACGTAATTCAAGGTAATGTATTTCTCAATGAGTAGCGTTTCTATTACCGACCTTCAATTAGGTATATAATGCACTTTGCAACCCTCTTGTCTAATTAACTAAATACATTATTATTGTTCTACTTACGTAGTCCTTATGATTAAACACACAGGTGTTGCTGACCAATTTGTTGCACCACTTCTTCTGGTCAGCTAAAAAACTAGGAAGTGGTGAAGGGTATTTTTGGGGCTTTCTTTAGGTTAATTAGAGAAATGATATAAAAAAAAAAGATTGTGTTTCGAATTTTTATAGTTACTTATACAATAGAGGCAGCCCCGGTAAGTAATTAAGAATACTTGTGTTGGGGCTGATTTGCTCCTACTCTCGTAAACATAACAGCAATTTCGAATTAAAACATTAGAATAAAAGAATAGTAGATTGTTTACCTAGGGAGCAAACAACTATTATAAGGCGAGAGTGTTTCTTTGAATCCTGAATGCAGCAAAGGATTCAAAGTACGTCACTCGAGCTTAAAACAGTGTTGCTCCCAAGGTGAACACTCTACTTTTTATCACCCTCTATGAGAAAATAAGTAAGTGCAACTTATGAACAAGAACGTTATGTTTATTTATTTACATAAAATTAAGAACTATAAGACATTAAACAAAATAATTAGAGGCTAAGGTTTATATTTGAGCAACTATAGAAGTGCATCGTAACAATTTTATTAGTAGGTACCATCCGTAACAGTTGTAGATTTATTTACAGCTTGGGAATTAGAAATAGTCTCAGAAAACGGTGTCTCAGGACGTTGTTTTTGAGAAACTTAAATATAATACTTTAAATTGAGAAGACGCACTCATTTTTTATAATTCTAAAATCGGAATTTGAAACAACTACGAACGAAGGCAGAATGCATTTAATTTCGCACGTTGTTTATTTTTCATCATCTTTTTATTTTTATTTGGCGCGCTCGCAATTTTTAGCCAGTTACTTATTCAATTCATTGTTTCCGCATGGTTTGTGATTCATCTCTTTGCTGATTGGAACATTTACTAACAATATCCACATTCCAAATTCAAATCACTTTTGGTCCCTAAGGGATTAATGATTTTGGTCCCTGTTTACGGGGACAAAACTAGCTCTTTTTGAATAGATGTGATAAAAACAAACTTAAGAAAGCAATAATAAAAAAATAATCAAACAGAGTTAACAAAATAAATTCTAACCAGAAATTAATACTATAACTTTGCCAGTAGGACATTATGTGTGTGTGAGGAAGTGTTGCGTGTGTGAGTAAGTGTTGCGCGTGCGTGTATATGTTGCGTGTGTAAGTATGTGTTGCGTGTGTAAGTAAGTGTTGCGTGTGCGAGTGTGTGTTGCGTGTGTGAGTGTATGTTACGGTTGCGTGTGTGGACATTTACTTGTGCCAATCTAAATTAAGGAAGTGCATTAATGTGTTGATAACTTTTTAATAATTCATTTAGCTGATTCTGACCAAGTTTGCCTCAGTTTCCGCATATGTTAATGATTCTAGCCACTCAGTTATAGCTCTATTGCATTCCCGCAGTACCTCAAGGTGGAATTTTACTTTTGCATTAATCTTATTATAAACTAGCTGTTGCCCGCGACTTCGTCCGCGTGGTTGAAGATATAAAGTTTAATGAAGTTTAACGCAAACTATTTTTATGTTATATTTCAGTCACCAGAAAAAGCCTATCACACTAAGCAACATTTTTTAAGGCACTAAATAGAAAAAAAAATAAAGAGGTTTTTATTGTTGTAAAACCTCTTTATACACCACATTTTAAAAATCTTTGATATAGTTATTATTGTGGTGCAGCAGTTTTTATAAATCACAGCGAACAAAAAAAAACAAAAAAAATACACACACATGTGTCATTAATTTTGTTGTATATTCTGTTTGTTGTACTACATTGTAAGTCATCAATAAATGTTTGTTGTACACGTAGGGTTGAGAAAGCGATTATATTACCTGACATGTCTTAAATATTACAGACCACCGCTCTGGAATTTTCACTGGTGTTAAACCTGAATTGATCGCCGATTTACAAAACTGTTGCACCAAAATAATAACAACGAAAATACGACAACATCGAAAGAGACCACCGCTATGGAATTTTCGATGTGTTTAAATCTCATATTTTTTTTATTTTGTTGTTCTCCTAGGAGAAAATACAAAAAAATATTTCAGCAATAATTTGATGAAACTACTTACCTACGAAAATGTTATTGTCAAAAAAAATATAAATACCTATCTTTGCTTGAATTAATTTTATTGTATTTTCTGTTTGTTGTATTAGAAGTCATCAATAAATGTTTGTTGAACACATAGGGTTGCGAAAGCAATTATAGTACCTCAAACCGGCCCTGTCGTAAAATCTGTTCCTACCCGACATGTCTTAACTATATTCTATCTCTTTACCAATTTTCAGGTACAAAAAACCAAGGATTTCATATAAACTTGCGAGAGCCCTTAGTACAGGCTATCACAAAATTCTTTCTTAGCTTATGTCTCCTACTCATAAAGTCTAGGCTTGCTAAATTTGAGGACGCTAGTACAAAAAAAAAACTGAACTTACCCTGACACAAAATCCGTTCTTAGCGAATGTCTACTAACTATTAAATACCTTCTAGCCAAATTCAAAGTTTGTAGCACAAAAAAGAAGGAGTTTCGTAAATACTTGCGAGAGCCCTTAGACCTCCTTAATCCGGGACTCTCGCAAAATCCGTTCATAGCGGACGTCTGCGAACCATTAAATACCTCCCTGCCAAATTTCAAGTTTGTATCGCAAAAAATGAAGGAGTTTCATACAAACTTGCGAGAGCCCATACACCTCCTTAATTCGGCCCTGTCCCAAAATCCGTTCTTATCTGACATCTACTAACTATTAACTACTTCTATGCCAAATTTCAAGTTTGTAGCACATAAAATGAAGGACTTTCATACAAACTTGCGAGAGTCCTTAAACCTCCTTAATCCGGCCCTGTCCCAAAATCCGTTTTTAGCAAACGTCTACTAACTATAAACTACTTCCCTGCCAAATTAAAGTTTGTAGCTCAAAAAATTAATACAAACTTTTTATGAAATTTTAAGTTTGTAAATTAATAGTTGTTGAAAAGAATTCATGTATTTATTAGTTTTTGGAAATTCTGCACCTAAGGGGATAAAATAAGGGTTGAAACTTTACATGAAATTTCTTCGGTTTGGAAGGTCTGAAATTGTAGGTTTACGGTCTTGATGTATAAAAAGACAATGAGTTTAATTATTTCCGGAAAAGCCACCTCTAAGGTTACCCCCTAAGAGGTGGCACCACCTCTAAGGATGTAAAAGGGGATTGAAAGTTTGTATGTAATTTCTACAGTTTGTACGTTGGTCACGTCAAATTTTAAATTTACGCGATTGCATTTTTAATTACGTTATCGATATCGATAATTACCAGATTACTTAATTCGAAAAAATAAAAGTCTTGATATATATTGTTTTTAATTTAAAAGGATAGGTATTTTTTTTTTTTATAAATGAAATCAATTTGAAATTATGTATTGATTTAATTATACTCATTGAATCAGACAGGCTTCTTTATAATATAATAGTATAGAAATATTAAATGACTTATTTTCTATTGTCGATATCCATCTATAAAGTCAATATCCGACTCGACTACATCACTAATTGAGTAGCAAAGAACTTTCGAGAACGAAATAGTCCGAATGCCGAAAGAGAAAGAAACAAGGAGCGTGCTTGCGAGGATCCAGGATTTCCAGGAAAGAACCATAGCATCATACCATTGCCCGTGGCTCTAACGCGCAGTCGTATCGGTTCCTTTCGCAATTGACGTCCTTCATACAGATTATTGATTGCAGCTTATTTACGAGTAGATGATCATAATAATAGAGCTTTTTTTAAATTTATTTATCGATAGGCTCGCGTTTGACCAATATCTCGACTGATGGTAAGCGATGATGTGGTCGACGGTGAAGCACGCTTGCCTAGAAGTAACCTATTCACTCTTGACTTAAAGAACCCAAGGTTGTAGCTATTAGGAAACAAAGACTCCGGCAGGGAATTCCACTCCTTAGCTGTGCGCACAATGAAAGTATTCGCAAAACACTTTGTACGTATGGGTGGGATGTCCACCATTTACCGGTGGCGCATTGCCGTACGTCTTGTTGTACGATGATGGAAAGGGCTGGGCGGAATCAAATTGTGCAGTTCCATCGCACTCTCTCCAAAATGTAACCGATAACAAACCGACAAACTGGTCACTCGGCGTCAATGTTCAAGGCTCTGGAGCTTTGATGCTACCAGTGCATCGTTGTCGATAAGCCTCTTGGCCAGTTTGTCAATCGACACAAGTGCATCAAGTTGATATTTGGGAGATCCATCCCAGAGGTGAGAGCAGTTCTCCATGCATGTCCGAATTTGCGCTTTATACAATTTGAGCAGCTGTTTAGGCGTGAAGTATCGCCTCACCTTTGCAAAAATCCCCAACTTTTTTGCAGCCAACTGAGCCTTTGCCTCAATGAATGGACCAAAATTGAGGGTCGATGTTAACATAACACCAAGAAGGTCGAGATGGTCCGTTATCGGCACGGTTAAACCACGTAAAGATGGAGCCGGGTGAAATAGGCTCTTTTTTGCGGGAAATAGACACGCCTGGGTCTTAGCAGCATTGAAACTGACTAAATTGGCATCGCCCCTTTCGGAGACTGCCTCCAAAGACGGGTTCAAGCGCTCAACCATGGCCTCCCGGAGAGACCGGATCTCAGGCCCAGTAGCCCGTGCGCCGGACACGTATCTCTCAGCAACCGTGCTGTCGTCTGCGTACCCAAAGGTTCCGAGTTTTAGCAGGTCATTAATGTTCAACAAAAACAGTGTAGCCGAGAGCACTGACCCCTGAGGGGGTCTCCAGCATTAATACGTAACTGACCGGACGAGCAGTCCCGTGCCCCTCGATGGCCTCACTCTAGACGTAATAGGCATACACTAGAAGATCCCCAGTTGACTGATTTCGGCGGAAGCCGTATTGGCGGTCACTGAGGATGTCGTTGTCTTCTACGTATGCCAGGGGCTTATTGTGCAGCACATGTTCCACACTCTTACAGAGGATGGACGTTACCGAGATGGGTATGTAGTCGGCCGGGTCAGCTCTACTACGCTTCTTGGGCACGGGCTGAACGTTAGCTTGCTTCCAAGCCTTCGGCACCTTTCCAGACACTATCGAAAGGCGATAGGCGTGTCAGGATCGGAGACAATTCAGGCGCACAAGTTTATAGTACAATTGCCGGTTTTCCGTACCCTACAAACCTCCCTCTGATGGATGCGAATGTCCGACATACTCGTCCCACAACCAACAGGAGAGGGAGGGGGCCGCGCGCCATCAGAGTTCGAAGTCTTTTCGGGAAGATTCCGCAAAAAGAGATGCAAACAAGTTTGCTTTGTCCGGTTTTGTCGGTGGAATGGGCCAGTAACCCGTCGGTTCTCAGCAGTGAGGGGCGACAGAAGTTTGATTTAACCGACTTAGCCAGGGACCAAAACGCTTTGCTACCCGCAGGGTATAAAGCGAGTTTATTTCCGATTCTGCTAATATGGTCAAACCATGCCCTTCGCATCGCCTTTTTGCAGGACTTGGCAGCCCTGTTGAAGGCTCTCTTCTTCTGAGTTACGTCATTTGCGTTGTGCACTCGAGCGTCAACCCATGCCAGGTTAGCCTTGTGTTTAACTGCATTTGCGCTGTTGCACTCGGCACCAAATCATGGTCGGTCAAAGCTAGACAGCACTACGTCAGAGAATGGAATTTTGATATCATAACTTTATTATTGCTAATGGTTGGATTGAATTGAAACTGTATCTGCATCATGTTATGCCTTTTATTCCTAATATGTTAGATTGATTTAAGGCTTGGTCTGTGTTCTTTGCCTTGTCCTTGTTGTTTTGATTCTATGTATAATATTGTGAAAAATACTATGAAAGAACTTCCGTGGAGTTTGTTGCCCTTCTTCTCCAAGAATCTTATCTTTCTGTGCTTTTATTCATAAAACCCTTCCCTTAGTGCTTATACACCACATACATTGGAACTCTGATACACAGTAAGTAACCAACAACCATCTTGACATTCAAAGCTAATACTTTTATACAGAGTTCCATTCATGATTCTAACACAAAGTTTGTTTATTGTTACTGACTTTTTCCGCCCTCCACGTCCACTAACTGATCACGATTCCGTCGTGATGGCAATGAGGAAGTTGAGATTGAAGCCTTTAACACCCAAATATCGATATACGAGAGTCTCACAGATCATCTCAAATTAGTTTAGTTAGTTTAGTTTCGACGGGCTGTTTCCGCAACTCCACGACTAAGCGCGTATTTTGCGTACAAAATAAAATTAACATCTCAAAATATGTTCCATAACGTACTCCTGCAGGTTCCAGTACAATAAAACGCGATATTTACTTAAATTAATAATAATTAAACAATTTATTTCAATTAACTTTACAAACTTCTACAATACATATTGGTGAACTGCCTTTTTAACCGACTTCGCAAAAAAGATAAAGAAGTATAAGTTATTTTTTTATGTTTGTTACTTCAGAACTTCTTGTCATGTGGTCCCATTTAAAATTTATCAAGATCTGATGAAGAACTTCGGAGATATACATCAGAACTCTTCAATAAATGACAGCAAATCACTCGGGATAGCTACAATCGCATGTCTGTTTATTGTTTACAGCTTTTCATAACATTACATCACACTGGTACACTCTAAAGTAGTACGCGGGTGTGAACAGTTCACCCTGGTATACTCTCACTCCACAGTTTTGTTTAAGTTTCATGTTATTGGGTTAATCTATTCTGGCTTCACCTTCACTTTGGGCATTCGACAACACACCGACTTCCGAAATTGAAGTTACTTTTCACTTTGTAGTGTTTTTGTTTGGAAGTCGGTTGTAGTTTTTGTAAAAATGTTTTTTTATCGCATATGAGGTTTTAACCGAGATTTCGGGTGCAACAGGATATTTTCTCCGTTTTTTGTTGAGACTAGAATCATAGGGGAGGGTTTTGTGTAATTTTAAAACAGCATGGAGTAGATATATATAATTTTCTGACTGAGAAGGCTACTTAGTGAGTAAAGGTTTTCATTACGGTTTAAAATACATCACTTTCAAGAGAGACCTTTCCGTTGTTTCCAGTTCTAGGAATTTGATTTTAGTGGGCCCGCCCCAAACAGCAGCCGTATTGCATAAGTGCGCAAAGAGTTTAAACTCTATCCAACCGACCAAATCGACCAATCACATGCGAGATGAATGACGCGATGTGGATTTCCGTTTTGTGTGATTGGCCGATTTGGTCGACTGGATAGAGTAGTAAACTCTTTGCGCACTTACGCAATACGTCTGCAGGTATACAATACTCTAGAACTGACTGGGCCAGTGAAACGTATTTGAGGTAACATGTGTTAGTGTCTTGAAAAACCAAATGAGTTTTCTAGTCCTAGACAAGACCATATCCGCGTGTAAATGCCAAGATAAACGTTGGTCTATCATAATACCTAGATGTTGCCCTCGCAGTAGGTTTCGGTCGTAAGGTTTAGTTAGATTTTTCGCATGAGTCAACACAGTATCTCTTGAAAACAAATGTAGAAATACATTCATTTAGATTTTCGTAAATAGAAAATTTAACCTATCCGAGATGAGGTGCAATTTTTGAGCTCGCTTTGCTCGCTCATATTTGCGTGAGTATCTTTTTTTATACGACGACTCGGCTTCTTTGATCATCGCATCTTATTGGCCAGGCCCCCTCCTGGAAAATAACCTTAGATACGCCAAACCCTTACTTGATAACCCAAAAGGTCGGTGGCGTCGCCATAAGAACGGCCAAAGGTAGTGTGTAAGCTCCGGCTCTATTTTCGAACAGACCAGCCTTGTTCTCCAAGCACAAAACGCCTTTTATATGCAGACGACTTTGCATTTGCCCAGACACATAGTTTTGGAGAGGGCGAATAAAACCTGACGGACGCTCCATTTTTTTTTTGTTAACTGGGAAGCCTTCAAAAGGCGCCTGAAATTTTGGGGAAAAGACCAGGGGTGTGGGATTTTTACTTCACTAAAACCACCCGGTGATCACCATCAGCACGTAGAAAGGGTCCCATGATCTCTGAAAAGACCACCCCGGAACTCCCTCTGTGCAACGCCTGTTAGGGCACTTCCCTGGGGGGACTAAAAAAGCGGTTCTTCTGAGCCTTGCTGTGCCACAGTCTTTCCTGGTGAACTGAGTCCCCAATCTGACCACCCATGACTCCGGAAGCCCGCCTGCTTATAATGCAGTAATTATTGGCATTTTAAGCGTCGAGGCGGTTGCGTCCAAGAAGCCTTTTTCTTCAAGCGGGATTGGCCATCTCACGATCCCACTCGGCAGCCTCCTTCTGCACCTTCACGGTCTCACAGAAGGAGGCCATTCCCCTCCAATTTTCTGCCAGCATGGCCCTCACAACTGCTGGCAAAGACAGGTTTCGCCCGAACGTCGCAATGCCCTAAGGCCAAACCCATCCAAGACACTGTCCTGTGTTTTCTATCTTCGCAGCCGTCAGTCAAATAGAAAAATTAAGGGTTCTAACCCTCAATATCTCGTGGCAAGATGTTGACATAGAACTCTGCCCTCAACCACGCTACCTGGGCATCATCCTAGATAGGTCCCTAACTTATAAGTTTCACTGCTTAAAAACGAAACAAAAGATCGGGCCAGAAACAACACTCTTCGCCGCCTTACATCCACTAGCTGTGGAGCTTCAACACAGGTTCTACGTATAACTTGCTTATGTCTTTCCTTTTCTGCGGGGGAGTTTGCATGCCCAGTGTAGCATCGTTCCACCCACGCTAAAGAAGTCGATGTAACGCTGAACGATACCTAACTGTCGCCTCGTAACGGGATGCTGAAAACCTATCGCTCTAGCGATGCGATATCCAGCGCCACCGGCCGATAGACCCGAAACAAGCAACCGTACTCAGAAGGGAAAACAGGAACAAGAGAACCGTCACCCCCTATATACACCAGCTCCCACCTGCGCACTTAAGAGTCGTAAAAGTTTTCTAAGATTTACGACTTCCTCGGAATACAGCTCGTCAGACCAGAGGTGTGAACTGTGGAGGAACAGACATCCCACTCCTTCACACTTCCTTACTCCAGCAGAACATCTGCCATCTCGACAAGAACTGCAGTGGCCAATCTAGATATCTCTGAACCGATTGCGGGCCAGGTTTGTCGCTGCAGAGACGATCTGGTAAAATGGGGTATCCTTGAGCCATCCTAAACATGGTGCCAGTGTGGAGCACCTTCACAAAATATGCATCACCGCTTTTCCTGCCCGGGAATCCACAATCACCTGCACCTGCCACGACTTGAACGAGGCCATACTTTTGCTCTAACAGATAACTTAAAGATAGAAATACTTGTGTCTATGCCACATCTTTTGTACAAAGTGTGGACTGTGTGACCGAGTATGAGATACTTCTTAAAAGACATAGTACATGGGCGACCGAGCTCGGCTCGGGTGAAAATAGAGAAAACGACGTTTTCTAAAAATGAAACCTGGATAGATCGATGTATCGCCCCGAAAGGCTCTGCATACTAAATTTCATGAAAATTGTTGGAGCCGATTCCGAGATTCAGATTATATATGTACATAATATATAAAAGAATTGCTCGTTTAAAGGTATTTGATATCAGTACTAGATCTGTGCCACTGTCATTAATATCGATATTGTATCGAGTATATGTTTTGCCCCCGATCTACAAATTTGTTAATTTAATAGTCTGTAAGAATCGTCCCTGACCGGGATATTTTGCTTGTGATTGGCCAACCAATTACAATTCTATATTACAATGATTTTGAGAAATTTTTACCATCTTAGCGGCGTGTAATTTCGTAGTTATTTCAGATTTTACTCTCTACACTCTCTCTGCTTCTGATAAATACTTTCACTGCCCCGACACTAATGTTGTAGCATGGCAACATTATTTTGCTAAGAACTGTCAAAATAATGAGTCCATCTAAGTAAAAAGGACAACGCGTGCTGATTGGCCAGTGAGCACACCAGAGCACACCAGAGCACACAATATTGTGCTTGTGATTGGCCAACCAATTACAATTCTATTTTACAATTATTTTGAGAAATTTTGACCAATTAATTAGCGCGGCGTGTAATTTCGTAGTTATTTCAGATTTTACTGTCAAATTGACAAGTGCCTCGAAGACAAAACTTCAAAGTTATAGTCGGACTGTTGGATTTGGATTGGAAACGATTTAAATCGGGTTGACACTGGATATTGTTTGTTTATCATTTTGACTGTCATTGGGATTGATGGACGGATTCAAGAAGATTATCTTATCACCGTAGATACCTAATTTGTCTACACTTAACACTTGTTAAATATTAAAGGAGAAAACAAACGAATGGTCGAATTATAACAACCAAAACTAATTGAAACAACTGAATGTCAACATGTCATCTCAATTAATTGATAAATTTAAACAGTTAGATGCATATGCGAAGACACTAGAGGACTTTAGAATAAAAACCACCACCGGCGCAGCAAGTAAAACTTTAATTTACTCTTTACTTTCCTCTTTTATAACGTAACTAGCGACCCGCCCCAGCTTCTCCCGTGACAAATTATAAACAAAAACCTTCCTCGTTTATCACTCTTTCTATTGGTGAAAACCACGTGAAAATCCGTTAAGTAGTTTTTGAGTTTGTCGCGTACAAACGCGGCGGGGGCTTGTTTTATAATATGTAGCGATTCATTGTACCATACTTCACGTCTGCCTTGTAAACACCTTTTGTTAGCCGCCTTTTATTCATCCTCTGAACATGGCCAAATCAGCTAAGAAGTATGTAAGGAAAAAAGGCGTGAGTTTAAGTATGTACCATAATCAAATTTCATCTTTATATTGCAGTTACTGTAACCGGTGGGCTGATTATGGTGTTATTATTTCTCTCGGAACTATATACTTATATGTCTCCTAATATTTCGGAGGAATTGTTTGTAGACACTTCAAGAGGACATAAACTACGAATTAATTTAGATATAATTGTGCCAACAATCTCATGTAACTGTAAGTATTTAACTATATTGTATCTATTCAGTACTACTTCTTGCTCATTTTTAAGATTTTGAACCAAACCCAATTGAAAATCCTATTTACATATAACATTACATTACATTAGATAGACATCTAAAAAATCAGTCTCCTCCCCTGACAGCATCCTTGCACAAACATTAAAGGTGCAATTTCATATCAATCTCATCCAAGTTAAGTACTGTTAGGGAAATAAACTGTTAATCACCTTGTGGATGATGGATAACAATTGCGTGTCCTGAAAAACAGGTTTGATTTGACAGGCTGTGTGACAGATATACCCTAAAATAGCGAAGTTATAAATATTGACTATAAATAATTTTCCTGACCATACATACTTCTATATACAATATCAGTTTATACTCATACAACAACATATTATTGGAATTTCAAAGCAAATCTTATCCTCAAGGGTTCACTTCCTCAATGGGTTCTTATCTTGAATGGCTTCAAAGGCATATTACTTTATAAGTACTTATGTCAATAGTAAAAGAATTGAAAACTATTGTAGACCACAAGAACATGAAATAAAAAAAAATATGACTTATATTGGCGGACTGCATTTCAACTACACTTCAGTTTATATGCAGTTTATTGACAAACATAACACATCTGAACAACTGCATCGAAAATGCTAACTGACTGCGTAGTCCACTCAAATGTAGTCCATCTATCTAAAGCCTAAGTGGGTAATTATATTTATTTAATATTTTGTTTTCGATTGTAGACTTAGTACTTGATGCTATGGACTCATCAGGAGAGCAGCATTTACAAATGGAACAAAATATCCACAAAAGGAGACTAGATCTGAATGGAAATCCTATAGAAGAACCAAAAAAGCAAGAAATTGCAACTTCTACCACTGTAAGATTATTGAATTTATTTAATATCCAATAATAGCTGCCTGCATAAATTAATTCAAGACATTTTTACTAAGTAGTCACTCAATGAAAGAATATGTATACACAGAGAAGCTGTCAGCTGTCTCTCGCAGTCAGTCATTGATAGACATACTTTTCGCGTTTATACCAGAAATCTATAGATAGTTTTTGTAATTTTTAAACAAAATAATACAAGGTGCTACACTGTGTTGAACAATGAAATTTACAATTGACTTTATATATTTCTTAAATTTGTCTCAAGGTTTAACTGTATCAAGTTAGGGCAAGTCCATTTTAGTTGAGAAAAGGCTCTGCAGATTTATAATTTTTAATTGTGACAAACTCTTAAATTCTCTCTATTATACTGAGCTAATTTATTTTAGGTAAAACAAAATACTTCTGAAGTCGCAATTTTAACGTGTGGAAGTTGCTATGGTGCAGCTCTTAACGAATCTCAGTAAGTTATTAAGTAATCAATCATTCAAGGATGAGTTTGCTTATTCCTAGTATTAAATACTACCTAGCACACAAAATGCAGATAAACCTGGAAAAATGCATTTTGACTGAAAGTTTATTTTTCCATGGTTATACAAGACCTGTGTTTTTCTATCCATCTGTCCTTTATGAAGAACACCACCAATATGGTCTATGTAGTATGTTGTCCTAGGGCATCCCCTCCTGGCTCCCTTGTAAATACCTTTTGGAAGAAGTCGCCTTTCATTCATCCTCTCTATATCATCTAACCTTTTACTCTTACCTTTACCTTTTTCTTTTCAATTTTATCTATAAAAACAAGACATAGAAACGCGGTGTCATATCGCATTTTCGAATAGTACATTTAGATGCAAGTAGGCATAGTTTGTTGCTGCTACAACATACTTTGCCCATTTGCATCTAGTGGAATCTAGTGTGTTGAGCTGAAAGTCAGGACGTTATAAATCCAAGAGTCTGCAATGACGAATTCTCACGTAGATCAAACGACACGTTTTTCAACACTAATTCATAAAAATCAATAAACTTCATAATCATTATATGACAAATTATTGTGAGAAATTAATTTTTTACACGCCGCGCTCTGATTTCGTGGGGGGTACCCGCCGCCATATCAGCACGAGTACGAAATACACTTCATATTGTAGCTATAATAAGCAGAGCAGTAATATAGGAGCCAGTTTTCAAATGTGTTGAAAAAGATCCCTATCCCTTGCTCTCCATTCAGCATGCGTGAGGAGACTTCCTTACAGTTGTTCAATTTCATAATTGTGCATATATCATTGCAATTTAAAACTTGTGTCAAAGAGTAAATTCACACTGTCATGATGAGATTTGTGGTTTTCTAAGGCTAAACCAATTTCTGCCCTAGATGTTGCAATACATGTGATGAGGTAAAAGAAGCATACCGATTAAGAAGATGGGCCTTACCTGATTTATCTACAATAGAACAATGTAAAAATGACGACTCTATTGAAAAAACTAATTTGGCTCTCAAAGAAGGCTGCCAAATCTATGGGTACATGGAAGTCAACAGAGTAAGTATTATCAATTAAAAATATATTTCAGTTGATTTGTAAACATATACTAAAATGATCTTGTGGTTGGTGTGATGTGAGGAATTTTTTTGTAGTAGCCCATAACTCACTTAGACCGAAAATTCTACTCAGAGTTAGATGTTAAGTGATGCTACACAGGCTTAAATTCATAAAACATAGTTTTCTTCCTTTGGCCTGATAACTGGACCACTTCTCATTGCCCTGAGTCTATTCAGGCAGCAGGCTCAGGACCAAGACTGAGACTTAAAACATAACTGGTCATATGCCTTACACTTCAGGGCATAAAGGTGTCTTGTTGGTATTGATCTTTCCTTCAATTGATGTAACTTTTTAGATTGTTCAAATATAAAATTCATGTTTTTGTCATATTCTAGGTTGGAGGAAGCTTTCATATAGCTCCAGGAAAAAGTTTTACAATAAATCATGTACATGTCCATGATGTACAGCCATATTCATCATCAGTATTTAATACAACCCATTATATTAAACATTTATCTTTTGGGAAGGATATTGAAGGCACTAACACTGCACCTTTAGATGGAATTAATGGTGTGGCCAAGGAAGGTAAGGGATTGTCATAAATTCTTAGATTTTTTTAGTTTAATTCTTTAAACATTAATTACTAAATGAAGTACATATAAGTGGATATGCTCACAGTACTATCCATCAAAACAAACACCTCACCATTGCTCAAATCTTATGACCAAGAAGGGTTGCAACATGTACACACAATCATCTACGGAACAAGTGCATTTATTAATTCAGCGAGCATAAGACCTGGAGATAGATAGTTACAATGATATTCTGGATGTTTAGTTACCAAGACTCTCCAAGACTGTGGAAACCAGTAAAATCTAATTACTAGAAGTATTCTTATAGGAACTTGACTCAAGGGCTACAGTCAAAGAAGAAAAATAATATAGTAACTTCAATAACAATATTTAATAACAAACTGTTAGTGAATCATAATAATATTATCTCTAGGTACCTATTTAAAAAGAATAGACAGGTGCACACTAAGCACTATTTTAAATTACTGTATGTACAAAATTAATATTTGACCACCTTAACATTAACAACGGATCCCGGTACCAATGGCCATAAAGGTTCCGAAGGTTCCCCCACCTTGAAGCATGACTTTTCCAACGGAATGTACTAATTCTCTTCCTCTTGCTCCATATCTGCAATGTACGATAAATTAAGTAAAGCAAACTTGACCAAAAAAAGGGAAACAATGTGAAATGACAGTTCTAACTAACCTCAAAGCTGTAAAACCTCCGAATAGGCCGCCGCTCGCCATTCCGACACAAAATCCAATCATGAAGCCCATTTTCATTTTGTCAAAACAAGATGGTCCTTGACTCTGATAGACTCCGCCTGGCATATCATGGATCTTTGATCAGTCTTTTTTATATGTCAGAAGGGATAAAAATGTAACTATAGTAATTCAATTCCTCAAAAGCTCTCTGCTTTTACGAAAAACGTCAAAGTCAAAATCTCACTCCACTCTATAATGTCTATGGTTTCACCATTATTGCAGCTTTTCTTTGACATTTTTTTTTTTTCATGTTTGTGGCTATGCCACTGGCTTGGTTACGAGACCTTTAAGCCAACATTTTATTTTGCATTGTTGTTAATGTTGCCATGTGTGATCAAAAAATTATTTAGAAGGCGCTGTGGGTAGAGTCTGGCTATTATAACTATGCATAACTAAAAAATGTGGGCTTATGTCGAATTGTATGGCGTAGTCTTAATACAAAGCTACCATCGCGCGAATACGCGATCGTCGCGTTAATTGTAGACATCATTTGTAATGTGCAATTTCGCCAACTCAGTTCACTGCGCCGGACGTGTTAACTCACTTGTGCAAAATGTGTTGGCGACTTGGCGCACAGCGCAGATCTGGCGAATAACTTCGGCGATATTCAACGGAACTATTTAATAAATAACGGTAAATCGCCCAAAATGACTGCAATCGCATGTCTGTATAATGGCCATACTTCGGAGTTGGGGAGTAAAGTGGTATAATTTGAAATTCAAATGCCAATGCAAACGAAATAGTCACGGAAGGGCCACCATGGAGCTACATCTAAACCAATCACAACAAGAATCATCAAGATCAGTTAAAATACAAAAAAGTTATGCCCATGTAGATAACCTCAATAACAGGGAACTTGAACGTAACTGATGAAATGAGACTGTAGCAAGATGAACTGCACACATCTTTGTACTCCTTCAGAGTCTACTGGTGCGATTTTGTGTTATTAAATGGTGTAAGCAATATACAGACATACATTTGCAGCAATCTTGGGTGATTTACCGTCATTTATTGAAAAGTTCCATTAAGATCGAAGAAATTCTTTATAAGATCTTCACCGAATTTAACTGGGACTTATTCGAGGCCATACTCTTTCAAACAAAATACGAATCATCAAGATCGGTTAACAATTGGCGAAGATATTGCTGAACAAAAATACAACAAAACATGCTAATTGAGAACCTCCTCCTTTTTTGATATCGGTTAATAAACACCAAAATATCTTTAACTATCTCAAATTCAATTTTTAAGTTAGCTAGACACATCACATAACATGTCTTGTTCTCTAAATAGCTTACATTAGTTTAAAAAAAGTTAAGGATTAAAAAAATCGCACTAGATCTCGTTATACGAAATATGTATATACGATAAGGATATTACGGTAATCTTGCGGTTCCGGAGATTTATGCATTTTTTATATCAGCTCAATATTATTTAGCTGATACATGATTGGCACAGAGGCTTTTCTCCGGCAGGAGCCGGTCCTCTATACCTGCTAGGCAGGCTCTCACAAATGCCCTTTTTCCAGCATAACCCTGCGGAGGGTGTCCTCAAGGTCGAAGGAAGCGGGGCAGGGGAGCGGTGGTGATACTTTTAGTTCTATGGCAATAATTGCCAGTTTCTATCATTATGGTTTTATGCATTACCATCATTGAAAAACTAGCCACCCGGCCTGACTTCGCCCGGTACATTTGCTTTTTAGTAATTTACTAAAGCCTAAGGGCTTTTGAATAGAGAATTGAGAACTGTGTCGCAACCATTTCAATGGCAAATTCGATTATAACAAACACTCAAATTCTAATTCCCAATTCAGAAATCGGGGATTTAAACTATTATAGAAGATAAATGTTGATCTTTGGTTGTATTTCTTATATACTTACTTAATTTTCGACGGTATCCCGAATATCCCGGGATCGGGCGTTTTAAATCCCGGGATTCTGATAACAAGGCACCATCCCAGATCCTGGGATTACTTTCTTTATTCGACTTTTTAATATGTTTTTCTTTACAGGTGCTGTAATGTTTCAATACTATTTAAAAATAGTACCAACGATGTACGTAAAGTTAGATCAAACTGTGTTACACACAAACCAGTTTTCAGTAACAAGACATCAGAAATCTGTGTCTAATATTAACGCAGAATCTGGGATGCCAGGAGCATTTTTCAGTTACGAACTTTCGCCTCTTATGGTTAAGTACACCGAAAAAGAAAGGTAATACATTATATATATTGTAGTTAAGCACTTAGTAGGGTAGTAAATGAATGAATATTAAAGCAATTGTTATTATTTATTTCCAGGTCCATCGGACATTTTGCCACAAACATCTGTGCTATAATTGGAGGAGTTTTCACAGTTGCTGGAATCCTTGATGCTCTTCTGTATCATTCATTGAATGCCTTCCATAATAAAATTGTATTAGGTAAAGCTGGTTAAATTATAGAGTCTTTAGAAATATGTTAAAATCATTAACACTGCATTTTGCGATGTTTCTACAAAACTCTGCATCTGTGTCTTCAATCAGAGATTTTATTGGTATATAATTTTCTTTCTTTGGATTATACTGAGAGCGTCCTAGCTTTTCTAAAAATAAATGTCGTTGTTTTATTCTGAATTTTCTACACATTAACATTTCTGGGTTTTTCAGTATAGTTTGGTGTGATATTTTCATTACATTATGTATGAAATTAAATCTTTCTAGCAGGGATCTCTGATCTGAAATAAAAAAATATTATTTAATTATATCGTTGTATGTTGATCAAATTCAACATGCGGCATTTATGATAAAACTAGCTGTCCCACGCGGCTTCGCTCCCTTCAACTGGCTACCTACCTACCCATTTACCGTACCTACACTACATACATGATTGTTGCGTAACTTTAACCGCATACGCAACGCACGCAACGGAAACTCAAAAAGGAATAAATTTTCCCGTGTTTTGCAACATTTTTCATTTATGCTCCGCTCCTATTGGTCGTAGCTTGATGTTATATAGCCTATAACATTTCTCGATAAATGGACTATCCAACACAAAAAGAATTTTTCAATTCCAACCAATAGTTCCTGAGATTAGCTCGTTCAAACAAACAAACTCTTCAGCTTTATAATATTAGTATAGATGATGTTATATGGCCTATAACTTTCCTCGATAAATGGACTATCCAACACAAAAAGAATTTTTCAATTCCAACCAGTAGTTCCTGAGATTAGCGCGTTCAAACAAACAAACAAACTCTTCAGCTTTATAATATTAGTATAGATTAGAAATATTAAATATAGAAATATAAAAATAATACTTAATATTTTACGATTTTGAAAATAGAAAGAATTTTGTTGCCTAAAATGGAAATAAAAATACGTTCGAAACAGGTTTTTGCGGTGCTCAGTGGTAACTTTTCAATCGCACGCAATATCGACAACTCATAGGTAAAATCAGCTGCATCGAATGACTCGAACTATGAAATAGACCTTCTGTGAAGCATCGGTTAAGAAGAAAAGCGGTCACGTCGTCTTCAGTGTCCGTTTTACAAACAAAGGGCCGATTTTGAGAATTGAGTATTTGTGGTTAAGAAAGTGTCAATCCCTACTTTAGTGCCAAATTTTAACAGGTTTTCAGTCTAAAGTACGTTTTGACAAAATGCTTAACTCAATACTTATTTCAGAAATCGGGGGTAAGGCTTAGCACGCACTGCGGTTGTTATTCGCGCGAATTTCTTCCACCCATTCTGCGACGTCTTTTGAGCTTACGGAATTTTATGAAGCTGCACGCACTTACGGTAAAAAACTAATTAATATAAAAAACCGGTCTGCTAAAAATAATTAACTGAAAATTGGTAGGACTTTCTCTAATTTTTTTTATTGTCCCTATTTTTAGCAATCTGGTTTTTGTTTTTATAATAATTTGTTTTATATCAGACTTTTTAGTTTTATTAATGAACCAGTTCTCCAAATAAGTTATGTAGTAAAAGATTATTTTTTTGCTAACAAAGTGCTTATCTTGAATTTGTGCCAAAATAGTAACATAAAAGTTTTACGATATATGTATTTCTGGAATGATAGGCCATTTTGTAGCTTTCATTTGACACCCATATTGTTATCATAATGAAAAAAATGGTATCACTCCCTTTTTTGGCTAGAGGCTAGAGGCTCAGGCCCCAATTTGATTGGTATTCCGTTCTTAATATAAGTTTGTATTAATTTTGTGTCTAGTACTGGCATATCGATGACTAATGAAATGTTACAAAAACACTCTGAAGTTTTCAAAGAGGGTCTTGGTACTTACCGAGGCGAACCGGTGACCATACATTTAAAACCGGACGCTACTCCTAGGTCTCTTAAAGCTCGCCAAGTTCCTTTTGCAATAAAGAACAGAGTTGAAAAGGAAATAGATCGATTGATGACTGAGGGGGTAATATGCCCTGCTTCTTACTCACAGCGGGCAACACCAGTAGTGCCCATTGTTAAGAAAACAGGCGAGATTCGCCTGTGTGGAGATTCTCGCAGCACGGTTAATCAGGTTACCGAGTCTGATACTTACCCTATGCCAACTGCTAATGAGGTATTTCACAACGTTAGATTTAGAGCGTGCATATACACAAGTTGTTGTGGATGAAGACATGGCTAAACTGTTAACATTAAATACATGTAAAGGTCTTGGTGCTATGGTGCAGGCACGGTATTGTCTCATGTGATGCCGGATGGGCAAGAACAACCAATCGCTATGAGTTCTAGGACATTACAATCACACAAGCGTAAATACTCTCAGCTTGATAAAGAAGCTACAGCAATCATGTTCGGTATTCAAAAATTTCATAACTATCTCATGGGAAGAACTTTTACAAATTAACGGATCACAAGCCACTGGTCAGTATTTTTGATCCTAAGAAGCCAATACCCAATATTATATCAACCGATTACTAGAATCGCTATTTCTTCATCTAATCGCGACATTGGTTTCAAACAATAGAACAGCATTTTGTTTCAGTGGAAATGAAACAATTTCTGGAGTCAAATAAAATTAAGCATATCACTACAGCACCATACCATCCTGCTACAAATGGATTGGCTGAACGAATGGTCCAGACGGTTAAGGACAAGTTAAGCAAAATGGATGGTGTGTCATGAGACGTGAAGGTACCTAACATGTTATGAGGATTGCGTATAACGCCATGTTCTGGAAAAGGAAAGAGCTCTTCTGAACTGTTGGTGAACAGACGGTTAAGGACTTTATTGGACAGTATTCATCTAGTCAATAAACAGTACATGAGAGTCGAACAACAAATTACCAATAACGCACAAAGGAAACACAGAGAAACGGACATTGGTCAATGGGTTATGTATAGAAATTATGGAAAAGGACCATGTTGGTTACCAGGCACTATAACTAGTAAGGATGGCCCGTCTAGCTATCAGGTGACATCAGACAATGGAAATGTTGTAAGCAGACATATTGACCAACTGATTCAGAAGAAGCCATCAAGCTCACTAAATCAAAAACTGACAAACAAAGTTTCTTCTTATGCGAAGTCACCATATGCCAGGCCTAGCCACAGCAACTATTTAGTGTAATGTTGTGTTTAAGATTGCTTTTGTTCCTGTTGACTTATTGTTATATTTGAGAAGATTATGATGTTTTATGTTTTGTTTATATTTCAATTATGTTTTTACGATGCTCATGCACACTTGGGGAAAGGGTATGTTGTGTATCTAAAATGTAGGTACTTGGAAATCTTATTGACAAATAAGATTTGTACAAGTACCCCACATGTGAAATACATAACTTTAGTGTAAGGCTACCTAGTGCTTATGCTATCCACGAAATAAAATAATGAATTACCTAATTCGTGTTTTACTGGACATTATACTAATCCTTACCCCTGATTTCTGAATTAAGTATTTGAAGTTATGTATTTGCCAAAATATACTTTAGCCTGTTCCACTGATGCAAAAGGGGACAGCTAGTAGCATGATAATAATAAATAGGTGCTACAAAAAATTTCATGTGAACTGAATATATAAACTAAGTTTTGGGTATTAGTATCGCTGAAACAAACATTTTTAACAATCACTAGCTGAAGTGATTACCCGAATGTATTTGAAATAGGAATGAGCCCAAAACAGGAACAACTGAGATACAACATTTTTGTCTGCAGGTTTCAAAGACAAGTGTTTATAGAATGACATGGCTTAGGTTTTATACCTAAGAAGCCAAGTCATTCTATACACACCTATTAAGAATACTTACTCAACATTAACAGTTTTGGTTTGTTTGCCACAATTTCTTTCACCTCAATGTCTTGAAAGCCCATCTCTTCTTTTATTACAAATAGGTTGCATTTCACAGCATGTAAGTTGTATGTTATTAGTTTAGGTTGCTTAGCAGCCAAATCTCTTACTTCTTTCCCACATAAGGACATGCATTTTTGGAAAAACCCCAGCCTGTCGTCAATCCGTACTGTGCTGGAAGCAAACAACAAACAAACTTAAAAATGTTTAATTGAGTCCAGTGAAATTGATGCATGATCAAAACATACAAGAATATAACTCGCCAAACAACATTCAATGAATTCTAAGAATTTGCTTACCACAGGTTCTTAACAATACAGAGCTTTTATAAAGAAGACTGATTGTTTATTTTAAGAAACAGTTTATAACACTAGGCAGCACATCAATTCACAATACTTTTTGACAACTACCATATCTTTTGCTTCTTTGAAAATAAGAAAATTGTTGTAAGTTCCAATAAATAAAAATACAAAATCATGTATGTAACTACCAATTATTCTACAACTTACCTGAACATCAACCAAAAGGGATTTTTTGTAACAATTCTCTTGATTTGATTTTCTTTAAATCCTTTTGAGTATAAATAGTTAACTCTAACTTCAAGGTCTTCTAGTGGTTCACACAAAATCATTGGATTCTGAGTTAGAAAATTACCAATTTCTTCCATTCCAACAAAGTCGTTCAAATATATTACATGGCTTTTCATATCTTTTTCAAAATCTAATTTTAAAATTTTATCAACAATGTAAGGTTTTTTTTCGATTTTGCTTAAATTTACATTCAGGTTAACTAAATTTTTCAATGTTTCTGATTGATTAACATAAGCTGCTAAATTAAAAGTGTTCGGAAAGTAGGGAGTGATGGTGGACAAGTCTTCGGATACAGGTTTTAATGCATTCACGCCGAAATCTTCATTCTTAACCAAGCTACTGCTCGTTGAGTATTGTAAATAACCACAAAATTGCTTCGTAATTTCCCTATTTCTAAAGCTTTTATAAAACTTATAAAAAGCCGAGGACAGTGCCATCACTGAATTATCCAATTTGTCTCAATGAGCACGAATCAGGTTATCAATCTAAACTTTCCAAGTTTATTGCTAATCTGAGTTATTGCTGATATTTGATTTTCTTTAAGTTCCCTATTTCAGTCTTTGATTTAAGACCTCTTGATTACAAGACTTTTATTAAAGTAAACACATGAATCAAGATTTACAAGAGTGACATGACATCGTGACTCTGACACTGACAGTGACGGTCACAGAATATTAATAAACCCTGGGTGACGGTCGTGCCCACAGAATACAATAATATTCTCGTGCGTAATGACGTACAGATAATACTATATCTTTAAACTAGTCAGAGTCAATTTGACACTGACTGAGTTTTAAGGGAGTCTTTACATTAGGACGTTAGCAGCGCAACAGTAGCGCGGCAGAAAAGCATTCCTTCACATTATAAGAAGCGCCGCAGTTAAGTTCAGTGTGGCGCACTTCATTTCTAAAATGGATTCCGACGGTGAAACATTGTTGCTCCTGCTTTTGATAGTACTCATTCGGCGCCATCGATGTCGCGTAAAAAAACGAAAATGACTTTACTGGATTAATCCTTTGTTTGAAAATCGTTATATGCATAGTGATTATATAACAGTATTTAATGTAGTTAAAAATAATAATAATAATGAAGGTGAGAGAAACCTTCAGTGACGCCATCGGGATGGAATTTGGTGTGGACAAATGTGCAGTCATGAATGTAAAGCGAGGGGAGATTATGGAATCCGAGGGAATACAACTCTCGGATTCCATACACCTTCGATCCCTTTCCTCAACCGAAACTTACAAGTATTTGGGTATTTCGGAAGCATTAGGCATCAATGCTAGTGACGTGAATCAGTCGTTGAGGGAACGCTTCTTTGGCCGCCTGAAAAAAGTACTAAATAGTCTTTTATCAGGCGGAAACAAGGTGCGCGCCTTCAACGGTTGGGTCATGCCGGTGTTGATGTACTCTTTCGGTAAAAATATGTATTTAAAATGAATAAATGAAATAATAATACATTTTTTAATTATTATGTTCGAATGTCAAAACCGTGTTTCTACGAATTATTAAGTCTACTTGAGAGTAGTATTCAACGTCGTGACACTAGATTCCGCAATAGCATTTCAGCAAAGAAAAGACTTCTTATAACACTGAGGTAAGTCATTTACATAATTACCAGGTAAATAAAAAACCTTATATTTATGAAATCAACTTTATAATGGAAAATCAAACATTAGCTGTAGATGTAGAAAGATCAGATGCCGATGGCGTTACTGGCCTTGATGGTGGTGCAATCGATGTGGAAGAGTTAGTAATTTCGGCGGATTCATTCTCTTGTGATCGTTTTGTCGTAAAAAGAGGCGATAAAAATTGAAGCTATTTAAAATGTACATATTCTCGCCATGATTCAGCAGCTGCACCACTTCTCGTATTTTTTTTTCAATTCTCGCGAATAGCAGTCCCTAACATCTTGCCATCTTTTTTAAATCGGTTTCTGAAATAAAAAAAATCTTTTTCAGATATTTGGGCACTGGATGTACGTTATCAGACCTTCAATACTCATTCAAGTGCGGAGTTTCAACAATTAAATATATATCAAGGGACACCTGCAAATATATATATGGTATCTTGAAAGAAAATACTATTACATCCAAATATAGCACAAGGATTTAAAATAAATGCATACTTTCCGAATTGTCTAGGAGCAATTGACGGTAAACACATCCGATTGATAAAACCAGAACACAGTGGCTCACTGTACTTTAACTACAAAAAAAAAAATTCAATTGTATTGCTAGCTATATGTGATGCAAATTATAATTTTACTATAGATGTGGGATCATTTGGAAAGAGTGCTGATTCTCAAATATTTAAAAACAGTTCAATATCTAAAGCAATCACAGAAAATAGACTACAAATACCTAGTCCTGAACATTTTTGTAGTGATGGACCACATTTTAACTACACTTTCACTGGTGTCGAGGCGTTTGCACTCACTGATCATATGCAACGTCCGTACGGTGGAAACAATTTGACTGTGAAGCAGAGAATTTACAACTACAGATTGTCAAGAGCACGTCGCTATATAGAATGCACGTTTGGTATACTAAGTAATAAATGGAGAATATTCCACCGCCCGTTGAACGTATCAACTGATTTTGCTGAAGAAATAATAAAGGCCGGTTGTGTTCTACACAATTTTGTACGACAGCGAGATGGATTTAATTATAATCACACGTTATCATACGTGTTCGCAGAGGACGATGAAAATATTATACCGTCTACTCCAACTGATGTTCACAACGTTGCCGTTGGAGGAGTTACAACTCTAAACCTTTTCGCCGACTGTTTTGTATCACCCGAAGGAGAAGTACCGTGGCAGAATAACATGATTTAATTCGGTACCTAAATAAAATAATGAAACCTACCTGCTGCATTTTTTTCGGACCCACTTTTATTTTCGAATTCAGGAATAAGCAATGCACATAATTCTTGCCAGTAATTCTTTTTTAGGGTCCTGTTGTTGTAATTGTTGCTTCTTGAGTCCCACAAAACAGGACGCATTTGAATTTCAATAATAAATCGTTCGGTATCAAACTCGCTCATTGTGTAGTCTATATTTACGTACGTTTGCAAAACTGGCTCATCGCCGACTGGGCACACGCGGCGGCAGCGTGCGACCCCCGCGCTTCTGTTTAAACTATGAAATTCTGACAGCGCTACAGTCGCGCGTCAGCCGCGCGACTGTCGCGCTGCTAAAGTCGCCTAAATGTGAAAGCGCACTAAGACAGAACCACACTTACGTGGCGTGGCGTGTTGTGATGCCTTCCGACGCAATTGATTGGCTACAAAACTAGTAGATGACGTAGGCAGGGTCGTCTGATTGCTGCATCATGCGCCACGCCACGCCACGACACATAAGTGTGGTTCCGACATTAGGCTTAGTAATGTTCACTAGAACCAAAGTCCAAAATGCGAGCCAAAATAGAAGAGAGGCTCTAGACCAAAGACCTTATACTTCTTACTACTAGACTGTGCACATGGCGCTAAAACCGGTCCGCGCGAGAGGGCTCCCGTTGGTAGTGTGTCTCTTTCTAATGAGGTGTCCATGACCAAACAGAACACGGGACAAATTGATTGTAAAAACGATAGTGTAAGTAGCCCGATATATTTATGCTACCTTAATACGCTACCTACCTAATTTATTGTAAATTAAAAAAATAGTATGTATATTTTTTCGGAATCTACATCACTTACCGTATGGTGTCGGGCATAAATAATTTCATCATCCCATGTTTTCCCGTGGGTGTCATAAGAGGCGACCAAGGGACAAACCAGAGAATGGGCAGCAGCGTTCTCTGTGCATTTATAACAACCATACTGCGATCGCCAAACCGCCTGCAAAGCACTCCCCATGAATAGCACAAATTCAATATAGTTCGCGGCAGCCAGCCTACCTTCGACTACGGTAGCGATCGAGGATACGGATAAGGTTCCCGGACGAGATCCGGCTACCCCAACAAATACCGACGACTGGACCTAACAACGTACAACACGCGCACACTCCGGTCCGACGAAAAGATCACCTAACTCGAAGAGGAATTGAGCAGTTTAAGATGGAGTATTATAGGGTTATCTGAAGTTCGAAGAGAGGGAGAGGACTCGATAATCCTCAAATCCCAAGTCTCCTCAAGTCTCGTTCTTCAAGACCCATCGTATAGATAGGAATAAAAAGCTCTCTGATCCTACTCTCAAGCTCATGAAGAAGAGGGGTGAGATGATCCTGCAGTCTTCAGACGATGCTTTGAAATACCGGCAGCTAAATATACCTCAAAGGATCTCAATGATTCCACGATTTCACATATTTTCCAGTTGCGTAGACAGTTGAGAAACAAAACTGCACCAATTTTATTCCTCTAGCAATCAATTTGCAAATAATATTAACAGCCGCTGAATTTCACTCGAACAAAGCCCGCCAAAAACTCCGCAAACTACCATCTTACATTTAGTATTACCAGGTCCAAATATTTAAAAGTACTACTCTTTCTAAGTATTAATGAATCATTTTTTAAATACAAAGAATTGATTAATTATAGGAACTGTAGAAATATTTAAATACGTTTCAAAGTCTATGAATCGTTTGTTTTGGTATAACTTAAAAAAAGAAAAATTTAAAATTTTCTACCATTTCTACCAAACCCAATGATTAGATGAGCTGGCAAGAAGTCAGACAAGGACACACTACCAGCGGAAACCCTCTCGCCAGGACCGCTTTTGATAAGCTACCGTTTATAAGGAAATAGCTAACCTAGGTGGATGATGATAGATTTCATTTTAGCTAAACAAAAATTTTTAGTACACAGTCTAGTAGTAAGAAATACGTATAAGGTCTTTGCTCTAGACTTCTCTATTAATGGTATATTGCTGAATGTCGTTTCTAGTGACAGTCAACCAATCCAAACCAACCAAAAACATATGGAAGTTCCTGTGAGTCTTTGTCGGCACGTTTTTTCTTTTAACTATGAATAATACCCCGTCTACACATTCGGGTGATCGTTCCGACCAAGGTCAAAAAAATCTAAATACATCGAATTAAATTCAATAGGCCGAATTTTAGAATTGAAATGGAGCTGGGCAGGACACCTGGCAAGGCGAGGTGATGATAAGTGGAGTAAGGTGGTGAGTGAATGGCGTCCAAGGATTGGAAGAAGAACTATTGGTCGTCCAGCGGCGAGATGGGCAGATTGCATTGTTGCCATTGTGGGTAGAACCTGAATGAGGTTAGCACAGGAACGTGGTGATTGGTACAAGGAGAGAGAGGCCTATGCTCAGCAATGGGCGAAGTCGGGCTGTGGATGATGATGATGATGAAATTCAATAGACGAACAGTTTTTACATTATGATAGAAATTGTAAAACAACAGGAGATATTTGATAAAAGATTTAATTTTTAGATATAATGTAAAATATGATAATCACCTTAAAATTATACAGTTTTATAGCTATAGCCACACGGGCAACATTTTTGAAGATATAAGCATTTTACAAAATTTGTGTTCAGAAATAAATTGCACAGAAAATACAATAACCGAGGAAATATTGATGCAGAAGATAATTACAATATTGTCTCAAAGCCCTATTGAAATCATTCATACAGACATTTGCGGCCCTATTAAAGTTCCCACTTGGGACAACGAAAATTTTTTTATTACATTTCTGTGTTGTGTTCTGTTGTTGTTGTGTTACTCGATTACCTTCAAAACCAACCTTACCTTACCTTTTACCTTTGATAAAATAAAAGAATTTGTATTTTTGGCGGCAAACCATTTCAATAAAAAAGTGAATAAAATAAGATGTGATAATGGTAGGGAATTTTCGAACAATAACCTGCTTTCGTGGTGTAATTCAAAAGGAATAGTCTTAGATCTAAAAATATCCTATACACCTACCTCGATTAAATGGAAAAGCCGAGAGATTGAACAGAACCTTGATGGAAAGGACCAGAGCTCTGATATTCGACGGTCGTGTTCCAAATTACCTATGGGGTGAAGCTTTATTAACAGCTAGCTTCCTGGTGAACAGAAGTCCTACGGAAGGAGACAAGACGCCAGCTGAAATGTGGTTTTACGTAAAACCTAATCTCTCAAACATCAGAAGATTTGTATCTACAGCTTTCTACAAAATAAATTCTGGTTTACGCAAACTTGACGAAAGATGCATAGGCATTTTGGTTGGCTACGTTAGAAATGGCTTTAAAATTTGGGTAGACGATGAGAGAAAGATAATAAGAGCGAGGGATGTGAAAATAAATTAAGAAGAACAAGGCATTTATATTGATGGTGTAGAAACTATAGTAAGCGTAAATGGGCGGTGGGAGACGAATGAAGATGAACAAGTAGTACGAATAGATAATATAAGGGAGAACTCAACGCGTGGTAATGAAGAATGTCGAGCAGGTGAAAATATGAGAAGAAGCATCAATAACCATCGAGAAGGCGAAAATTGTATTAGATTTAGTGATGAAACAAATGAAGTCGTAAGAAATTAAGGTGAAATAAATGAAAACGAAACAAGTGAAGTTGGAAGAATTAATGAAGATAGAATAAATAGTGAAAATAATAATGATAATTAATTGAAAATCGAGCTGTGGAGAATAATTTAAATAGAAGGATTCAACCCTGCAAGATAGCGTAGATTACCAGAACGTTATAAGAATTATGTTAGAGATTATGATACAGAAATTTCTATGTTGGCATATGAAGAAGCAGTAGAATCGAGAGAAAAAGATAAATGGAAGAAAGCGATAGAAGAAGAAATTAAATCTTTAGCAGAAATAATACGTGGTCTTTTGTAGACAAGAAAGTACAAAATTAGTAACGAGCAAGTGGATTTTCACGGTAAAATCAGATGGAAGGTGTAAAGCAAGATTAGTTGCAAAGGTTTTCAATAAAAGTACAAGATCGATGATGAAACATACAGTCCAGTTGTTAACACAAATTCATTAAAGAATTTAATTGAATAAAAGTTTATACGGACTTCAACAAACTCCACTAATGTGGAACATCAAGTTTACAGAATTTTTAGTTAAAATGGGATTTAAACAGTTAAAATTAGATCAGTGTATTTTTGTAATGGAAGGAGAAAGAAGAATTATTCTTGCAATTTACGTGGATGACGGATTGGTCGTTAACGAGAGAAAAGATCTTCTACATGTAATAAAAAAAGCATAAAGAAAAGCTTTCAAATTGTATCGAGTGCAAAAATATGTGAAGAAGTGTCCAATTACTTCGGCTTGGTTAAAAAACAAGAAGATAATGGAGTGATTTTTTTTCAGAAAACATATAGTGAAAAATTGATAATAAATCTCATTAATTGTACAGAGAGATGATAGGGTCATTGTTATATTTGTTAAATAAAACTAGACCAGATATTAGTTTTCATGTGGGTTATTGTTCGAGACACCAAAATTCTCTAAATTTAAATGATCTTAACAACACAAAAACGATTTTAAGATTTTTGAAAGGTTCAAAGGATAAAGGTTTATCGGTAGGTGGATAAAGGTATATTAGTAATAAAGTACTCCGAGGATATTGTGATTCAGATTTGGCGGGCGATCCAGACACTAGACGTAGTACTTCGGGTTTTGTGATTTGGTTGAACGGTGAACCAGTGGTAGCCAGTATACTATAGTAGTCTTTGACCAGTGGCATGGAGCTCAAGAAAGCAGTCAGTTGTAGCGCTGTCAAGTATAGAAGCAGAATTTATAGCTGCAGCAGAATGTTGCAAGGAACTTCTGTTTACAAGAGACCACATAAACGAAATTACAAATGAAAAATTAGAACTTGATATGAGAGTGGACAACCAATCAGCAATTTGGCTAATGAAGAAAGGAATTATGAATAAAAGAAGTAAACACATAGACCCACAAATCCTAGTGTTGCCGTATTTAGAACATTATTTTCCATTTTTATCTAAGCCGTTTTCACTTATTTTTCTGAAAAAATTCGAATGTTGAAAGTTCATATAAAAACCTGAATTTCGTAACGTAGTTTGCAACACCCCGTCGACTCAGCTGGTATGGCATGTGTCAAAATCTTGTCACGCAGAGTGGTTTAAGTATTGTGGTGGCCCAGTTTCTTTTTTCTTCCTAACCCATCGTGTGGGGTATCAAAATAAAGGGTTTTAAGAGGTGATTTCTAAAATACACTACACTTATATGTGTATATGTAACTAATTCGAAAAAAAAAATAAAATCAAAAAGTTATAAATTAAAAAAAAATGTTATTTTCATCTGGTTTTGGTCAGCCAACTAGCGAATATGTATCCACCGACTGCACAGCATGATTTTCTTCTTGTTTAAATCTTTTTAGTTCGCTGTCGGCAAGTGTAAACAGTCGGGTATTTGATTTTTTGCATTTACTTTTTTAAATTATTCATCATCTAATAAGTACACAAAAATACTATAATTATATCCGTGATAGTGTGACCTATGTGCCCCTTCCCCTCTTCACTTTTTATAACCGCCTAACGTACATTATTTATTTGTTTATGTTTTTAAATTTAATTCTTTTTAAAAATAATAAATACATCGATCCCATTTGCACGTACAGTAAGTAGTAGCACTGTGACGTCAGGTATTTGTCGAAAGCACTTTATTTTTAATATGTCATCCATCTTTTTCACAGCCCAACATTCTGATCCATACAGTACGACAGGTATTATCACGGACTTGTAAATTTTTCCACTTTAACTTGAGGGACAACCGTGGGTCGCAAGTTGTTCCGGAGCACATCGGTATGGGTGTTCCAGCGAGAGCTAGAGGCAAGGAACTGGAGAGACCGCCAAAATCGCAGAACAAATATTCGGTTTTAGTTCTGCTCAATTTCAAGCCAACACACTCCAGTCTGTACCACCACATTTCCAATCTGCTCTGGACCTCTAGGCCACTTTCGGCAACCAGCACAATATCATCGGCAAACAGCATACACCAGGGTGCCTCTTCCTGTATGTCCGACGTCAGCGCGTCCATTATCATCAGGAAGCGCTAAGGACTGAGAGCTGACCCTTGGTGCAAGCATATTGCCACACTGAAGCTGCCAGTAGTGCCCACTGTAGATCGGACTTGGGTACTGCATCGACTGTACCCAAGCTACTGCTCGGACCAAATACTTCCCAGGCACACCTTTCTTCTTAGGGCCCACTACAAAATCTTACGACAACCGGTCGTATGCTCTTTAGAGTTTAACGAACACCATATGCAAGTTTTCTCGCACAACTAGCGGATTGTGAAAATGGCATCCGTTGTACCCCGACCAGGCATAAAACCGAATTGGTTCTGCGATATTTCACTCTCTTCTCTCAGCCGCCTTTCAATAACTTTCTCCCAAGCTTTCATACTGTGTATACTATCGATAAATTATGTTTGTATGTTGTATTTATTATTAAAATCTTTGCTCTGAACTCTGCTCCATTCGAATTGACCCAACAGAGGGCTTGGATAGATTAGCAATGAAGCTTTTATCAAATGTTGAATTTTATTGTTTCATTTTTAATTTTATCAAATTCGATTACTTTAGCCATTCACGTACAAATATTCTTATCAAACCGTTTGATCTTCTTTCTACCATTGCGACAGTGGCGTCCTCATTAATTTTACAGACAACGTGGTGACCCCGAAATAAACGTCAAAAGCGTCAACTTAATTTTTCATGCATGCATGTGGCCGTGCGTGGCTCGTGGTGTGGTTGTGCGGTGAATGAGTGTGCTGATTGAACTGGCTTTACGCAAGTAAACTTACAGACTAAGCACAGCACACTTGACATTGACAACTTGTTTGTAGTACTACTTACTTAGTCTATGCACTTTGTCATTCATTGCTCATTGCTGGATTGCTGGCAAAAGTGTATAAAAATTTGTAATCGCAACGCGAGTTTTCTTCTCGATCTAATTGGTAAGTTGAACATTAATAGTTATTCAGATTTTTCCTTAAGGTACAACCCAGATCTTGAAATCGCTGTTAATATCAATATACCAAATTTCAAGATTTCAGAGAACCTCTAAATAGAACAGTACTTAGTTACCATATGGTATAGCGGCGGCATGATTTTAATTTATTTGTAGTCCCTTTACTACCTAATATTATGATTGTGTACCGACATTAAAAGTTTATTGAATAATGTAGATCAAGTTAAAGTTTCATTGATTTATGAAAAGTGTGATGTACTACAGGGTGTTTGGAAGGGAGCTGTACATACGCCTAGGGTAGAAACTAGGGATAGTCTGCTACCTACCCCCGCCCATTATATTGACCTTGGCCTCAAGGTTTTTTTTTAATTTATTATTATTTTTTATTTGACTTTTTTATGATTTTTTGACTAAAACTACCTGTAGCTCAAAATCTATCCATGGGACCGGTCGGCTAATGGTCTTGTTTTAATCGTTAGAGTCTTAGGGTCCTGCAAAAAATTATTTTACACCAGAAAATTGTGGAGAAGAAAAGTTATGGGGCCTGAAGTACCGTAGTAAGGTAAAGAAATAATTTTAAGGGCAACTTTCTATGGGGTTTAAAAAAAAACTAACAGGGTTGGAGTTCTTCTGATTTTTTTAAAACATCCTCAGTCCATGCCCTTTCTAACGATATGCTAAAAGTGTAATTATCACTTTTAGTTTTAAAGTTATTAATTAATTTCCGCAACTAGGGCACTTCAAGCAAAAATTTCAACTAATGAAAATTAAATGTGTTCGATCGTAAAAGGATGGCAAATGAAACAAAAAATTTGGTAATGACTAATGTCATTAAATTACAAATTTTAATTAATTACTAATTTTAATTAATTACTAATTTTGTTCAAATTGATGACCATTGACCTGTAAACATGCTCGGCACCTCTTCCTCATCTCCACGGTCACCGTTCTAAGCAGCAGTTCCTCGCGCATTGTATCGAATGCGGCGTGGATCCTGTTAATTAGAACCTCCCTTGTTGGTACTTCTTCTGCGTACACCAACTCTTTCGCCCTTCCCCAGACGTAGAAGTCGAGTGGGGTAAGGTCAGGCGACCTTGGGGGCCAGGGAATTGGCCCACCCCGACCAATCCAAGAATTAGGAAAGCAGTTGTCCAGAAGCTCCCTCACTGCTAGGCTCCAATGAGCAGGACAGCCGTCGTGCTGGAAGACTATGGGCCGATCTTCGTCAAACACTTCTTCCGCTAAATCAGGCAAATCGTTTTCGAGGAAATCTAAGTAGTTTTGCCCGTTTAGGTTGTCTGGCAAAAAGTGCGGCCCTATCAACCGATTACCGATGACGCCTGCCCATACGTTCACGGAGAACCTTCGTTGAAAACCTCTGTGCCTCTTGACTCTCGGGTTTTGATCTCTGGGTGCCCAGTGATGGAGATTGTGGTAATTTACAATTCCTTCCTTGTCAAACTTGGACTCGTCAGTCCAGAGAATACTCCGTAAAAAATTAATATCTTCCACGTCCGTATGGAGCAAGTGGCGGCAAAACTCCACCCTTCTTGCATAGTCGTTATCCTCTAAGCCTAAAACAATAAAAATATCAACGTTAGCGGTTTCCTTATGAATTAGTAGCTATGTAACATTGATTGCTATCTAGTTGCGGAAATTAATTAATAACTTTAAAACTAAAAGTGATAATTACACTTTTAGCATATCGTTAGAAAGGGCATGGACTGAGGATGTTTTAAAAAAATCAGAAGAACTCCAACCCTGTTAGTTTTTTTTTAAACCCCATAGAAAGTTGCCCTTAAAATTATTTCTTTACCTTACTACGGTACTTCAGGCCCCATAACTTTTCTTCTCCACAATTTTCTGGTGTAAAATAATTTTTTGCAGGACCCTAAGACTCTAACGATTAAAACAAGACCATTAGCCGACCGGTCCCATGGATAGATTTTGAGCTACAGGTAGTTTTAGTCAAAAAATCATAAAAAAGTCAAATAAAAAATAATAATAAATTAAAAAAAAACCTTGAGGCCAAGGTCAATATAATGGGCGGGGGTAGGTAGCAGACTATCCCTAGTTTCTACCCTAGGCGTATGTACAGCTCCCTTCCAAACACCCTGTATAATATTAATTATGGAATAAGTTTCTTAGGAAGTGTGAAAGTGGTACCAGTGACTTAAAAGTTTTGTGGAAATCTGTTGTTATGGTATGGGTATAGGATGCAGAGAAATGAGTAAAATGCAGGAGGAAGAAAAAATAAACAACAAGTTCACTGGATCAGATACTAATTAGCTGAGAATGGATATGACAACTGCTAAGACAACTAATTGGGATGTATCGAAGAAGTAAATATGATGCACCAACCCATAAATAAATTGCAATAAGGGCAGGCAAAACTTTGTATTATCGGTAGTTACCCAGTAGAAATCAATATCCAGATGATGCAATTTGTAGATATTGTTATGAAATTTTTAAACCATTTACCAAATGGTCAACTATTAAAATGCATTTCATTTATAAAAAAAAATGCCTTTTAATATTTGTTAATTTTATTGGAAAACTGTAGATGAATATATAACATTTTCAGTCAGATGGCCATCTTAGGGGAGGGTTTGAACAACTAGAAACTGTTTATTGTAGTTTATGGTGTACATTACCCCAGCAAGAAGGTGGCTCCTAGAGTGATATGAGTGGAACATATAATTAGGGCATAATTTGCTGTGAATGTGCACCAAATAAAAAAATTGTGCATGTTGTTGTTTTGGAAAAAAACAGAAAAACAATTCCTGCTTGAGTAATGTTGTACCAGCAGGAAAATTCTAAACAAATGATTAGAGAGAGCAGAGAGCTTATATGTGAACATAAATGTGTGCTGAAAATGTAATTAGTGTATCTTCAGGTTTTTGAGATATTGCATTTCCTGCTGGAGTAACCAATTTATTTACACAAAAAGTACTTACTCTAAAAATGTCACATCATAATATGATTTAAAGGGACTGAGAAAATTTGTGGGGTCAATGGCTTCTGCTCGATTATTAATATCATGAAAAAATTTGCTTGATTTTAAGATTGAAGCATCATTAGGGTTGGACGGTTGGATGGTTCTGGACCATCAATAACAAAATAAAAAAGCTATCTTTGATCTCCATTGGCAGTTTCTAATAAGAATGAAAAAGTCTAGGACCAACTGAGGTATATTTTTAATTTCTTAATGAACAATCAGCTTATAGTGAGACAATAATGTAGTTTAAAAGAAGATGTAGTGTATTTAATGACAATAATTGACAAGAGTAGATTATGCTTAAATGGTTTGGTCATGTTAGGAGAATGAATGAAAGGTGACTAACAAAAGGCAAACATTTGCCTTATAGGTTAAATGGCAGCCCAACCGGTGTTCATGTATGACCAGATTTATGAAATTAAACAAATCAAATGTATGTAAAGATCATAGCAGGTGGCATTCTGTAGTTTCTGCCTAACCCCAAGAAAAAAATTCGTGGGTTTGTCTGAGTGTGTGTTTAATAAAAAAAAAGTTAATAGATGTGCTGAATATATTTTTATTATTATTTGTTTCCTACTCCTGAGCTCCCTAACAAAACTCTGATTTATGTTGGACGTATAGTTCTCGCCATACTTCTTGGCCGCCCTGTAGTTGGCTACAATAGCTGCGCAGTACTAAATCTCATATAAAAACAGCACCGTTTCGTGCCTCGCGCATGCGGAAAGCCAACTTCAGGGTGGCCCAGAAGTTTGGCGAGGGCCTCTTTTTGACGACTAATACCCAATATATGTTACCTACCTAAAAAAAATACGTCGATATATCTCAGCATTCATTTGTATTACATAACGATAAAAGCAAGAAAAGAATTGATATAATTTAGCCAAAAAAAAAATGATAATCTGCGCCAATAATATATTTCGACGACCTATATAATTATAAGTATTTGTTATAGATTTAAGGCATGTTTTTCTAAATTTCGTTTTGAAAAGAAACCGTTTTGTAATCATGTTTTAAAATAGCCTTTCTTGATATAAGACGTATCTTAAAATTTTCTACTCAAACTTTAAGAACTATGGGCAGATAGAACACTGTCTGTGTTCAACTTGCCCATAGTTCATTAACATAAAGTTTAAACCGCCTGCCTCAGATTCTGTAATTAAGTAAATAAGAAATTTGATTGCAAACCCAAACCATACAAATGTAAATTACCCATACACTGTCAGTTTTTTATACCATATTTTTCCCTTTTTTCAGATTTACCCAAAAATGGATACTTCAATGAGTGGTAACCAGATAAGAAAAACTTTTATTGATTTCTTTATTAATAAGGGGCATAAATATGTTCATTCGTCTTCTACAATACCTTTGGACGATCCAACGTTATTATTTACCAATGCTGGTATGAACCAATTTAAACCTGTCTTTTTAGGGTCTGTTGACCCAAACTCAGATATGGCTTCGTATGTACGAGTTGTTAATACCCAGAAATGCATAAGAGCTGGAGGTAAACACAATGATCTAGATGATGTGGGTAAGGATGTTTACCATCATACATTTTTTGAAATGATGGGTAACTGGTCATTTGGTGATTACTTTAAAAAAGAAATATGTGCATGGGCCTGGGAACTTCTAACTGATGTTTATAAGTTATCTGGGGATCGATTGTATGTAACTTATTTTGGTGGAGATGCTTCTTCCGGCCTTGAACCCGACCTAGAATGCAAAGAAATCTGGCTGAAATTAGGCCTTCCTGAATCACATATTCTGCCTGGGAGTATGAAAGATAACTTTTGGGAAATGGGAGAAACAGGTCCCTGTGGTCCCTGCTCAGAATTGCATTATGATAGAATTGGAGGACGGGATGCAGCTCATCTCGTTAATATGGATGATCCTGATGTACTGGAAATTTGGAATTTGGTGTTCATTCAATTCAATAGAGAAACAGATGGGTCTTTGAAATCGCTACCAAAAAAACATATTGATTGTGGATTAGGCTTGGAAAGATTAGTTTCTGTAATTCAAAACAAGAGAGCTAATTATGATACAGACTTCTTTATGCCCATATTTAAAGCAATTGAAATTGGCACAGGAGTGAGACCTTATACTGGCAAAGTTGGATCTGAAGATGTCGATGGAATTGACATGGCGTACAGAGTGCTAGCCGATCATGCAAGAACACTAACTATTGCTTTATCGGATGGTGGGTGTCCAGACAATACTGGTAGAGGTTATGTACTTCGCAGAATTTTAAGGAGGGCGGTACGTTACGCCTCCGAAAAACTTAACGCCAAGCCAGGCTTCTTTGCGTCTTTAGTTCATACCGTAGTCGAATTATTAGGAGATGTTTTCCCTGAAATAACAAAAGATCCTTTATCTCTGATCCAACTTATAAATGAAGAAGAAGTGCAATTCTTGAAAACGCTTTCGCGTGGAAGGAATTTGCTTAACAGAACTGTTGAGAAATTGAGTGGTAAAGTTATACCGGGTGATGTTGCATGGCGTCTTTATGATACCTACGGTTTTCCAGTTGATCTTACACAATTAATGTGTGAAGAAAACGGACTTACGATAGACATGGATGCTTATGAGAAATCAAAGAAAGAATCTCAACTTATTTCACAAGGAAAAGCTGCAGGTCAAGAAGATTTATTGGCCCTCGATGTACATGCTATAAGTTATTTACAAGACACTGGTGTGCCTCCAACTGATGATTCACCTAAATATAACTATGTGCCTTCATCTACCGACAGCGAAGCAGTTTATAATTTTACTCCTTGTACTGGAACTATAGTTGCCTTGCGAAAAGACAAGCAATTTGTTAATGAGGTCTTGTCGGGTCAAGAATGTGGCATTATACTGGACAAGACAAACTTTTATGCTGAACAAGGTGGGCAAATTTACGACGAGGGATACATGGTAAAAGTAGACGATGACAGTGTGGAGTTCATGGTAAACAATGTACAAGTTAAGGGAGGATATGTATTGCATACTGGCAAACTGGAAGGCTCCCTAAAAGTTGGAGATAAGTTATCAATGCATATTGATACTGAAAGGCGAAGACTTGTAATGAATAATCATACGGGTACTCACGTACTAAATAATGTGTTAAGAAAAGTTCTTGGCAATGATTCTGACCAACGTGGTTCCCTTGTCATGCCAGACCGCCTTAGGTTTGATTTTACCAACAAGGGACCGATGTCTGTCAAACAAATAAAAGACACAGAAGATCAAATTAAAGAAATTATAAATAAAAATAAAACTGTTTACGCTAAACATACAAGCTTAAACGACGCCAAAAAAATAAAAGGTCTGCGAGCTATGTTTGATGAACACTATCCTGATCCAGTTCGTGTCGTATCTGTTGGTGTGCCTGTTGAAGATTTGGAGAAAAATCCAGATGGACCAGCTGCTTACGAAACGTCTGTTGAATTCTGTGGTGGTTCTCATTTACATCAGACAGGCCACATTGGTGATTATGTGATTGTTAGCGAAGAAGGCATCGCAAAAGGAATTCGGCGAATTGTTGCTTTGACTGGACCAGAGGCAATGAAAGCTATAAGTAAATCGAGTACGTTAGAAAATGAAGTCAATAATGTTGCTAATTTCATTAAAGATCAAAGTGACAATGTGAATCAGAAGGATATTCTCAGAAAAATTGTCGATCTTACAAACGACATATCTCAAGCTCAGATTTCGTATTGGAAAAAAGAAGAACTAAGAACTATGCTGAAAAATTTGAAAAAGCAACTTGACGATAAAGAAAGAGCTGCAAAAGCTGTGACAATTACACAGGTTACAGAAAAAGCTAAAGAAATCTGCGAAGAGAAGAAAGAAAGCAAAGTTATTGTTTCAGAGTTAAAAGCATTTGGTAATACCAAAGCTTTAGACGGTGCCTTAAAACAAGTAAAGCTACTTTGCCCAAGCACAGCAGCTATGTTCTTTTCCGTGGATGATGAAACAAACAAGATATTTTGTCTTGCTGCAGTGCCTAAAAATGCAATTGAAAAAGGTTTATTGGCGTCTGAATGGATTCAGTCTGTCGTCCCAGTAATCGGTGGAAAAGGCGGTGGAAAAGCAGAATCTGGACAGGCTTCCGGCAATAATTACACCAATCTTGAGGAAGCAATGAAAATTGCAGAGGAGTTTGCTAATCTGAAACTGTGCTAAGTTATATTATCAATTCATTACTTATCCTTAAAATTATTGCTTAAAAATTAATTGTTCTCTTCATATATTATTTAATTAAAATTAAATACAATTGTTTTTTTTTATTACCTTTATCATTATTACCTACCATATCGTCGGCCCAGTGGTCAAGTAGCCAATCTGCCATTTTGGCGTTTTTGAGTTAAATATGTCAATAATAATGTATTTTTTAATGCATATTGTGGCAAAATATGGTAAACATAATATTAAAATTGTGCAAGATATGGACAATCTTCCTGGTGCCAAAGTGCAAATCCATACAATGTGTGCAATAGTAAACTATCATATGAGACGATAGGTTAGTTGACCAAGTCAGGCAATTTTCGTTTTTCAAAAATATCACAATGTATGACTAGCCTAAGTGGCAAATTGAACACTTTACCTTCGTACAAATTTATTGCAATGCTAAAATTCATGGTGATCAACTAGCCTAAGTGGCAGAATGAATACTTTACCTTGGTACAAATTTATTGTAATGCTAAAATTCACAGTGATCAACTAGTCTAAGTGGCAGAATGAATACTTTACCTTGGTACAAATTTATTGCAATGCTAAAATTCACAGTGATCAACTAGCTTAAGTGGCAGAATGAATACTTTACCTTGGTACAAATTTATTGCAATGCTAAAATTCACAGTGATCAACCAGCCTAAGTGGCAGAATGAATACCTTTACCTTGGCACAAATTTATTGCAATGCTAAAATTCACAGTGATCAACCAGCCTAAGAAGCAGATTAAATGCTTTTTGTTCGTTAAACAGTTAGTAATTTTTTCTCACTCTGATCTAGTAACATTACTGACCCACTAAATAATAATAATAGTAATTTATATTTTTAAATGTTTTATATTATTTTTTGTAAGGAATAATTAAAAATAATTATATTCATATTGAATATATTTTTAATTATTCCTAGAGTATTTAAAAGATGAATAAAGAGATAATAAATAATAATAATATCTTGGGACAACTCACACATGGCCATCTGATCCCAAAATAAGCAGAGCTTTTTTTATTTCGAAGAACGTTTTACATTTAATTTTCTCTCAATTTCTTGTTCTAAAATAGTATATTATGCAACTAGTGAATAAAGGACGGTTTTAAAGCGAGGGCCATAGATGAATCACGAACAAGTGAAGGATTCTAGCAACTGAATCACGACCGTAGGGAGTGATTCATGATGATTGAATCACGAGCATAGCGAGTGATTCAAGTGTTAGAATCCTGAACGACGCGAGTGATTCATGGCCCTCGATATAAATCCGTTTTATTCAAAAGTTGCATACTTTATTTTATACCATGACTTCGAGAAAAAGAAGGATTTAAGCCAAAAGCACAAGGAGTAATAATAAATAAATAAATGGTTTATTACCTTCAAAATTTACAGAAAATGAGAAACCGGGCTTCACATTTTTTGTAAATTGAAGCTGAGCCTTTGAGTTTGAGTTACCCAAATAGCACCTGTGTTTCAGGGGCCAGTGATCACCTCCGTTAAGTTACATAATTAGAATTACAATCCAAATACTTATTTATTCACTAAACATCCTAGACCAAAATAAAATCATTATCAAAATCCTAAATATAAACAAACTCAAAATTAAATCGACGAAGGAGTTTGAAATTCGAATATTCTTTGCACAAGAAGTTTGTATCGAGTATTTTATGCGCAAGTAGGTTGTATTGCATTGAGATGGAGGTCAAATATTGGTGTGTTCTAAATTCAAACACCAAAACAGTGATTAAAAGTGCTTTTTATTCACTGCTTTCAGTGAATAAAATAAGCTTTTTAGAGGGGGAATGGTATAATAAATATTTTTTTCACAAATGTTTCGTTTTATTTTCTGTGTCATACAATAAACCACTTACTATTTTATACTACCAACCTAAATATCTACAAATTCCTGTAAAAATCATGAATATTGTCACTGTTGTAGTGCAGTTTGGCCACTTACCATCATTCAGCTCATTTTATATAGTAAATAATATCCATGGTAAACTAGACTAATTACCACATAGGCTACTTTAAAGCAAAAGAATACATTATTGAAATCTAAAGTGACCACGGTAAAGTCGCCAATCTGCTTTATTTACATAAATAATAATAAATACATATTTAATTTAATATACACTTTAAGATATTTATTTTTTGATACTAAATTTAAAATTTCAGAAAGATACGTTAAGATTTCGATTTACAGGACAAATTTCAATCTTTTTTTTGCTCTCCTGAAAAAAAGCGGTTTTTGCAGATTGGCTGCTTGACCACTGGACCGACGATATGATCCGTTCACATTGGATAAAAACTATTTTTAGAAACTTTTCTCCAAGGGTTCTATTCGTGTTCTCTCTCTAAAAGAAACATTTTCAGCGATAGTGTTATAATTAAGAAGAAAACTTAGCTCAAAGGAAAAAAATTATACCAAATTCATGGTAAAACTTGGTATGGCTGACTCTGGCTTGGCCACCATCAGGGATTACAATTATGATAACACAAATATTTGTCGCCAAATATCAGAACTTGTCGGTCACTGGTTCGAAAGTTAGATGGGTGGACACATTTATATATAAAAGACTAGGGCTAGGTGCCCTAGTTTTTGAGATATAAATGTGAATATAAATATAGATTGTCATTACACACCGACTAAATCTGTGACATGGCGAAAAATTGCTACAAAAATTTTGAAGAAAACAGATCTTCGCTAAGTGCCCTAGTTTTTGAGATTCAATTTGGGCCAAGCTGGGGAGACGCTGCATCAGGTCGGCCATCTAGAAACGATTCTATCTTTTAAACCTGTGATAAATGATTTTATTTCTGTAAGTAGGTTTGTACAAACACTTTTACATTTCGATCATATTTTTAAAACTAGATGAAGTCGGCGTTTCCTATCTGACTACTCTGAGAAGAAAGGCCGAAACAAACTCAGCGGTCATTTGTTAGATCATGTGAAGACCATGTAGACTGAAGTCTGAAATGGTCTTTTGAAGAAACAACCAGCCAGATTGAGTGGACCTGTCCAGTCAGTGCACGCATTTGTCAATAACCGTGCAGCTCAACTCAGAATTTTAGGAGCTCAACGATTCGACGAACAATACCAAAGAAAGGACATTCGGGTAGGCCGGATAAACTACTCAAACTGCCAGACCATGATTAAAACTAACTTGGATAAATTAAAATTAAAAACAAACAAAAATTGAATCCACATAGTCTTCACATTCACAACAATTAAAATAAACTTAAAATAAAATAATATAATACTTTAAAAAGTAAATATTCTTGTCATTGCAAGAAAACAAAAAAAAAAAAAATTCACGGTGCAAAATGTATAGTGACCGACAGATTCTTATATTTGACTACTGATTCCGACTAATCATCGTTTGACGCACGTAGACATTTATCATTGCAATGTCTCGGCTTTGTATCGGCCTCACTTTTGGCTCGGGCGTCTATTCAGTCTCAACTGCAATGACAAAGTTTGCCCACTTGCAGGCCCCGATCTAACTATTAGCCGCTCCGGGCAAACACAATATTTGCCGCCCATTACAATGACACTTAGAGTATCCTTCCAGTTTCTATAAATGAGTTTTTTTACCTGTAAGTAAGTCACACTTAACTGCCAAGATTTTATTACATACACCGGGACATGTGAAACTAAAGTTGGAACCACACTTACGAGTCGTGGCGTGGCGTGGAGCGGGATCCAACAATCAAACGACTCTGTTCCAGCCTACGTCATAACGCAACGAGTTTTGTAGCCAATCAACTGCTTCGGAAGGCGCCACGACGTAAATGTGGTTTCCGTCTTAAATAAAAGCCTCTGGCGTAGCGGTGGCGGTTTTTGACAGTCGAATCAGATAAAGTCGTTTTATAGGAGGCTTCGAGCGAAATTGAAAATGAAGTAAGCTCGAATAGTTAACACACCAAAGAATTTTAGAACGAAACGGGCTGCCACTTCTGAAATGTATAAATTGTTTTACTAATCGGACTGTGAACCTGTTAAGGACAAATTTCTTGTATTCTCTTTCTCATTTTTCCACCTACCCGCCGTTATTTTTGCCGCTCTGGGCACTCCCCGAACTCTCCCCCTTGCCCCCCTAGATCAGGCCCTGCCCACTTGCATCAAGATGTACTATTTTTGTATATTTTATTAATAGAACGTTCTGCTAACCTAACAATTTGCTCGTAGGACATTTTGATACAGAACAATTGGAATCACGTCATCTGTTGCAATAAACAAGCATTCAGAGTAAATACTGCCAATGCCAACTTTACTGAATCATGTCCATGTCAACTTGAACAGTTTCGAATTTTTGCCACTGCTCCTAATAATTATGAGATGGCAAAAATATAAAATCGCCACTCGAGTGAAGCGTCTGATCAACAGAAGTATGCGCTCAGAGCTGAATAAGCAGTGTTCAAAATTTCTGGCCGAAGGTTCGTCAGAAGCAGAAATACAAAGAGGAAAATACTGTTTAAAAATTATTTAATGAACTTTTAGAAGAACTTTGTTTTAAAGGTAGTTCAAACAAATATTTCTTAAACAACCGACATAATACACTAACAATATCTACATAGTTTTATCATATAGAGTAATTTATTACAAATATATTCATATAATTATTTGGTTGGTCTTTTTATGACAGCACCAATTCCATTGGTGATTTTTCCTCACTTTGAGGTGGTGCACTCATGTTATAATAATTTACAATAACTATTTTAGTGATTCTAGCAATATAATATACATATAACAATTAAATTATTCCTGTCCAAAGCCTTCAGTTTCTTCAATAGCAAAATTCAATTTTTCGCATAATTGTTCATAGCTCTTGTAAGGTGGTAAGTCAAGTCGATTAAAACACGTATGTGACCGGGGTAGCCAAGTATCTTTACCAACCTGAAAACAAAGCATCAAAATAAATACGTAATCGACTTATTAAATAATTAATAAAATCAATGAACAACACCTTTTTTCCCTTTATTAGGGACCTGAAACCAACAACAGGTTATGTCAACCCTTTCAACCTACACTTACGGTCCAGTTTTTTGATCCGGAGTTAACCAATGGTTAATTTATGCTAACCAATGATTACAAATTTCGGTAAAACACGTTTCTTCATCAATTGTTGGCATCACAAATAGTCGAATAACTTGATGAGTTAATTAAACATTGGGCGAGTTAACTACGGATAAAAAAACTGGTTCTTATTTTAAATTAAATTTTAAGTCAGAATCTCAGATAATTAATTATTAAGTTTAGGAACAACAAACAAAATGTCTTAAAGCTAGACTAGGGGATAGTCGACGGCACGAACTATGAAAATGCTTGCTGTCTCATACGACAACACGTGCGAAAGAGATAGATGCTGTGATGAGCAGTAAGAAGCTAGTTCTCGTATGAATTAGCACTTTTGCAAGTTTGTAGCGAAATGGATGATGATGATTTGGGACGAAAACGAGCGCGCGAAATTTATAAACAGACCTTTGGGAGTCTAGATATCATGAAAAAACGACTAAATGTATATTTTCAAAATAAAATTATTTGCATTGTTGAATTACTAATCTATCCCTATATGGTGGCCGTTTTGCAATTTTCCTTCTTCATATGTTGTTTATTTCCGCCCTTCTTCATATGGTATTTATTTATTTGCGTTAAAATTTGTGTTGAAATATGGAACTTTCGACGCTCATAACTTTCAAATACTTTTCTATTTTACTTTTTTGTTTCCATACAGGGCTAGATAATGATAAGACAAATTGATATCATTTTTTATTTTGAACGTTCGTCGTCAAACAATGGAGTAATCGCCAGACTACGTTTGTATGGAAGAATGATCGACTAGTGTAAGCTTAAATGACAAAGTTCAAATTCCATTGCTACCAAAATGAGACGGTATCACAATTGACCCAGAAATCGATATGAACAAACTATGCCGATCGATTGCTTAGAACGAGCGAAGTTATCCAATCCATGAGGTATCGCAGCTATAGGCTGACAAAGTATGCATGAAAAATCATTATCTACTAAGGATTTTCTTAAGTTTTTTTCTTGTCGTTTTATACATATTACAGGTAACTATCAGTTCAAAATAATAAATAACAATACAAGTACTTAGATCAAGCACTAAAGCGCGGTGAGTTCGAAAAAACGTGTAGCTGAAACATACTGTCGACTCATCGACTGTATAGTTCTCGCCAAACTTCTTGGCCGCCCTGAAGATAGCTAAAATCAATGGCTGCGCAGTATTAAATCTCATACAAAAACAACACCGTTTCGTGCCTTGCGCATCGGAAAGCCAACTTCAGGGTGGCCCAGACGTTTGGCGATCATTACACACTAAATTATTTTTAGTGTCTTTACTATCGATAGTTTCTCTAGTGTCATCAGTGTCAGTACAGACGACAGCATGACAGATCTTTAACCCTCAACGGATGTGCCTGTGTTTGTGTCACAACCCTCAACGGATGTCTCTGTGGCATCATAGATCCTAAATGGATAAACCGATTTTCATTTCGTTTTTTTTGTTTGTTTAAAAGATGTCTTTATCGAGAGTGCTCTTAGCTATGTTTTATGAAAATCGGTTCAGCCGTTCTAAAGTTATGGACATTTTACTTTTTGAATCGGGGTGTTTTCGCAAGACATCGTGTCATAATTTACGTGGTCAATAGATTGTCGATCGAAGCGTGTCTACTACTAGACAAATTATGCAGCATGAAATAAAAATGTCGGGGGTTATTAAAATGTTTAAATTTTACTTGTGGTACTAGGTTTAGAAAATCCTTAAAAGATAATGATTTTTCATGCATTCTTTGTCAACCGATACTCCATGGATTTGGGGTCTGCGACTTAGGTAGGTTTATTTCACTCGTTATAAGCAATCGATCCTCATACAGTTAGTTCGTAACGATTTCTGGGTTTTTGATTCGTACATTTTTCTTTGATATAGAACTTTCTTTTTTTGCATATGATCATGAAAATCTCATGATGATCAGTGATTAAATAGCAATTAATGTAAATTATATGTGATTCTATTCAAGCATAGATAGTTTTTAGGCCGGTGGCTCTACAGGGGAAATACCCTAAGGCCGCGTTCACACCAAACGTATAGTCGTCCGCCGAAAGAAGGCATGCATGAAAAACAATAGTCGTCGAATGACATGACACGTTTGGTGTGGACGCTGCCTTATATTGAAATGATCAATATTTTTACTCAAAAAGTAACATTAGGTATTTTTCAAAAAGCCCTCGCCTGGTGCGCTAGTCGAACCATCTCAAATGCGGAAAAAATACATCTACAATTTGAAAAGGGCGAGCTAAAGCATAAAATCTCTCATATAAACGGTATTTAAATACTTATATACGAATTTTGTACCATTTGTTCACTGTGCATGTGGCTGACCTTTAGTTATTAATTTAATTAGCTTACCTTTTCTATACAAAATCTCTGTGGACCATTTGAGCCCATGAGTTCAGCGAATCCACCCACAGGAACTCGACAGGTACCAGTCACAAACTGCAGTAATCTTGCTCGTTTCTCGTTATCCATTTGCCGAACAAACTAAAATTGAACATTTTATAAATTTTTAAAACTTTTCATTTAAAGAGAAAGAACGTGACAATAAAAACGTTTTTATTAATTGCCGCGCATTTTCGTAGAAAATAATACAAACCTGCCAAAACCAAAGAACTTGCTTGCTCGTGCGAGTATAATGTCTGTAAATAGTATTTCGTTGCCAATCGTCTACATCCACCTCCTGCATTCCGCACAGCATCAATTCTAACTCGCGCTCGTCGAAGTATTTCAGCCACTCCAGGGGTACAACCTAAAAAATACAATATAATAATTTGATAAGCATTCAGATAAAATAGGGAAAAAAGAATTTCCACAGCAAAAATCGGCCAAATGCGAGTCAAATCACGCACAGTAGGTGCCTTCGTAGACGGTTTATTATTTTTGTATTTCATATTAATTTGCTAAGTTACCATGAAAAACAAAGTAATTTATTCAATTGCAGCTTTAGAAGCGCGTATCTCACCAAGTATTGACTTAAATAAAGACTACAGGCTTATTTGCATTGAGTTTTTTTTATCCCGCGGTTACATGTATGGCCACCACTAATTTTTTTTTTCATAATTTCACTAAACCATTATTTAGTGAAATTATGAAAACACACAAGTGCTAAAATCGCATCGCGAGTCTCGCATGAACTATTTCGTACCTTGATGGTCTAGCTAGAAACTCTATTTGTATTAATGTTTATCCATAAATCTATATGTAGAATCAACTGTCAAATAACATTTTCACCAAAAGTTAAATCACCTCATTAAATCCATCCAAGAATGCTGAAGTTTGTTCTTCGATTCCTCTAGTCATTCGCCACTGAGTCACCAATCCAAGATATTGCTCCTTATTTACCTAAAATAACGATATTAATTAAAATAGTCAATGCAAAGACAATTAATAACTCTATTATTATAAACATAATGAAATTATAAATTACCTCAGTGACGCGTTCTTTATCCCCAGACGGTTTCAACTCGTGGTGTATGACTTGACCTAACACTTCAAAGTCCACACTAAACCACATCTCTAGGCCGCATTCGTCTATATTATTATCTTTGATCCATACCAAAGAATTGTAAAACTCGGGATCTATAGATTCTATGTCTTTCATGGTTAGTTTTTTGTTCAGCATTCTTTTATAGAAAGGCATTGTAAATCCTGAATAAATAAATCTACCGTGATACAGCGCCATTGCTATAAACCTGCCAATGAATTTGAAGTAAAGGAGATGGTCTGGATTGACGTAACTGGCTGGGTTAATCTGAAGGCTGTAGTTGTTTTTGTTGGCGTACTCAAACAGGCAGTACATGGGGTTTAAGACTTCGTGAGATAGTAAGAAGAACCACTCTCTACTGACGCCGCCATAATCTAACCCCTCTTCACCACGGAATATTATATACAAGCGTCTGCGTAACTCGTATGCAGGCAATCTCATTATCTGAAATATAACAATATTATCATTAAGAGTGAGACATATTTCTGCTGATATAATAACAATAGATTACTATTTTTTTCGCCAAATCGCATTTCAAACATTTTTAAAAAGTCCAGTAACCTTAGAAACCGAATGCGAAAAAGAACATTCCGTATTTTATGAAACCATTCGAAAGGGTCAACCGGCAGTTGTATAGCTGAATTATTTACCTGATGATAAGAATCCTCAAAAAGTGACTGTCGAGACAATGTTATTTTAATATGACTGGGTAGGGCATTGCTCTGACACAGGTATCGGAATTGACTAAGTTTCCAGCGGAAGGAGCGCTCGTAGGCGCGCGGCACGCCGTAGGCGCCCTGCGGCCCCTTGGGCGCGCCGGGCCGCGGGTCCTGGAACGTCGTGGTGCGCGTGTTGTGGTCCACGAAGTAGCGCGTGCCTTCCTCCGTGAACCTGATCTCCCAGCCGCCCGGCAGCGCCTCCTCCAGCGCGCTCATCTCCTGGCCCTGTACGTGGCGGATTTATGTGTCACCGGATTATTGGAAACATGTATACAGAAACTTTCTTCTAGATTAAAACGCCCAAAATTCGATAGTTAATAATGTGTTAGTTGTCGTTCTGAGAAATCGTGATAATGGAACGTTGGCTTTAGGGACAAGTTGACTAGTGTTTGGGTTTTGGCTTAACCCCTAAAAATATACAAAATGTACTGTCCATACCAGCAACCCAATTGTTTCAAATGTGAATTCGGCAAGGCACAGGGTTTGATCACCATCAATCGACCAATCTCATGTGAGATGAAAGGCGCGATGTGGATTTCTGTTAATGCGATTGATGGCGGTCAAACCCTGTGCCTTAACAAATTTACTTGCGCAATTAGGCTGCGGGTTGCCTGGAAGAGATCGTGGCATGCGATAAAGCCGCCAATTGTATGTGTTTTAGTTTTAAATTTCCTTTTGAATGTATTTTATGATGTACAATAAATAAATAAATCTTCACGCAGCAAAATCAACTTCATGCTAAGGCCACCAAGCGTACCGTCAGGCTTAGACTTGGAGCGTGCTTCTTAATAAACAAGGTGTAACAGAATGAACGCAAACCTGAAAAGGTGTCATTCAACTCATCATTAGAAACATCTTTTACTATGGGACCTATCAAGAAATTGCGAAAAAAAAATCTGCTGTTTAGTACATCAACTTTGAGTTTACATCCAACCAACAATACATTAAGAACTAATACGAAAATAAAATAAGTTGATTCGCTAGTGACCTGCGTTCTGGGATCCTCCCATTGTGTGGTGCGGTTCTTATGGTTGACATAGTAGACGCGGCCGTCCGGCTGCACGCGGCGCTCCCAGCCTGCGGGCAGCGCGCCCAGCGAGTCATCAGGCGCGGGCACGCTGCCGGCACCCGCGGGGCCAGGCGGCGCGGGGCCCGATGGCGCGGGGCCCGGGACCGCTGCTGGGCTCGCGCTCGCGGCCAGCGCCGTACCCGGCCCCGGGACCGCGACGCTGGTGCCTGCCGCTCCACCACTCCCTGCAATTATGTTTTATTCCATACACAACCATCGCAACTTCTTTGGTTCAATTTGGACTCTTTATTATGGTATGTAAGGATCGTAGCAGGTGGCGTTCTGTAGTTCCTGCCTACCCTCATGGGAAAAAGGCGTGATTTTACGTATGTATTTATTTATTTACTTTATTGTACTCCACTTAAATAATTACAAGGCAAAACATTTATGAAGATAAGTGTGTATGTATTATTGTAAACGGCTGCTGTCTTTATTTAGTGCTCAAAGTATCAGGATAAGATAGGCCTAAACAAAAAAGTGTTTTTACTTTTTACATCACCATGCCTTCTTTTTTTTTCTTTTTCTTTTCGGTAATAGTTACATGCAAGTCTCATCTGGCTACCTATTATGATCATAACGATACAGTCCTGAATTAGGGACATACTTTATGCGTGGTGGGTTGCATACTTCAAAACATGGTTTCCATTTATACAGAAAGACATCACACGGCTGTCAAGCTTTCCAAATACGCGGTTTCCGGTGGGCAGTATGTACGGGAAGTTAGTCGGTTTTCGCGAAATCACTCAACCGTGCCGTTCCATATTCGGGTATGTGTGAAAGGTGCAACACACTACGCGCGGCTGCCGAGCCGATGCCGTGGTGGTAAGTGTCCGTATGGATTTGGGCGGCTGCATCGCGGTCACGGCAGTCGCGATGACGAGTGAAAGCATAATAATACCTACATCACTGATTCAGTGAAATACAGAAACCATGAAACGGGCTTTAGCAATAGGGTTTAGTAAGTGACGCACATCCACGTGGATCTGCACGTTATCCACGTAACTTGTAGATCCACGTAGACGGTCTTCGCGAAGTTAAGAAGTTATCGTTATAATTATTCAAAAAAAATGATTTGCTAATATTCTCGAAATAAAAAGGTAAGTAATTAGTTTTGTTACTATGACTTATCATACTCTTTGTTGTAAGTCTACATAGGTAGAATGGTATTAAGGTGATAAGATTGTTTTACGTAGCTATTCTGATAACATAAATATGCATGATTGTATACAGATATCAGTAAGAGAGCCAAATATATCATTAAAATTTACCTATCTATACATATAAATAAAATTGCAGTGTCTGTTTTTAATATTGAAATAACCGTTTTTTACTACATGCATATGAATATATACACGGTACATACAAAAATAACACTTTTTTACCTCATTGCTATCGCGATGCCGATATTGCGACTGGAAATTTTGTCGAATATGTTAGGTGTAAATAAGGAATTTGGTTATGTAAGTGAACAAGTAAAGTACCGGTGGCGTTGAGATCGTGTTCGGAGTCGGGCTGGTGCGGCGGCTGCGGGTGCGGGTACAGGAAGCGCTGGTTGCCCTGCGCGACCACGTGGCGCCGCTCGCCGCGCCAGTGCTGGAAGCGCGCCAGGCGCTCGGTGTCGGGGCGCTGCCACGTGGTGGTGCGCGTGTTGTGGTCCACGTAGTACACGCGGCCGCGCGCGTCGCGCCGCACCTCCCAGCCCGGCGGCAGCGGCTGCGGCCGCTCCCACGACGTGGAGCGCGTGTTGTGGTCCACGTAGTATCTGGCGAGTGACGACCGACATGGCTACTTCAATCTCTGACCAACAATATTCATCCTGTCTCAAGCGTTTTAGTATTGTATATTGGGCAACTCGCGGCAAGCGGGTTAATATTATAACCCATACATTGATAACTTTTTGATCATCTCATTAGGTTCGGTTCTAATGAGTGGTTATAGGAAAGCACTCTGATCATTCATCAAGAAGAAGCAACTAAAAGGAAAACAAGTCGGCAATACCTCCGTCCGTAAACATCGTAGCGCATCTCCCAGCCGGCGGGCAGCGGCTCCTCGGCGGAGTTGGCGTACACCACGGCAACGCCAGGCGTGGCCGCCTCCGCGTCGGAGTGCGACGGTCCCGCGCCGTCCGGCAGCGCGCCCGGCCCGGCTGTGCCGCCCACACCCGCGCCACCCGGTACGCTCGCCCCCAACGGCACGCTCGCGCCCATCGCACCGCTCGTACCGCCGTGCTGCAGTGTGCCGTTGCTGAGTGGCGGAGGGCCCGGAGGTGGCTAGACATTTAAACAGTTCATTTCTGTAAATTAATAAATAATCACACAAGTGCATCTAATCATAGATTATTGTAACACATACTCTTAGGTTTTGTGAGCGAACAATCGATCGCATTGCAGACTCCGCATTGCTTCGTAACCTAATTCGAGCCCGAACTCCGTCATTAAGAGGACCATTGCTGTTAGCAGATTCTCCAAGTAACTCATGTGACTGAGTTAAAACTGATGGATCGACTCTTAGGCCGTCCAGAAGTATAACCAATTCAGCTGCTTTTACTTCCCCACTTACACTAGATGAGTTTTCTTGGGAGACGGTTTTCATCAAATCTGAAAAATATAATTAAGATGATTAATGATAGGTTGCATTGTACTGCTATAAAATAAACATATACTGTCTCCAGTTATATAGCTAGAGTAGTAACAGATACATTGAACCAAATACGGGGGTAAAAGCCTAAACGGTCCAAGGGTCAGTGTTGCGTAAGCATAACACTGACACTGAGGGTCAAAAAAGGGTAGTAAAAGCGAGACAGGCCCCGACGACGCCGACGTGAGAGGACACCCGTTTCCTTCTAGTCGAGTTGCGCACTTTGTGTTGCGTCCTGCGCTTTTTAGGTATGTTGAATGCACTAGATATGGAATATTGCGAAGACACCAAGAAATTTTGAACACCAAATTGGTGTCCTTCAGCATTGTACCTCTCAAAAAAGTGAGCGGAAAATTTGGCGAAAGAACGCAGCATCAGTATTATTATCATAACATGTTTCTGAGTATTTCAAATAAAGGACGTATATGTTCTCTTATGACGTGATCATTCGATTATTATTTCTTAAAGCAGTATGAGGAAAATATGGTTTGCCTTGCAACATAATTTTCTTTTTCCTCATTATTTATTTGTTAATAATTAATACTTACAAAATATTTAAAATTATTTGACACAAGAACCTATTTTACAACATGTAAGTTAGGTTTGTAAGGGTGTGCAGACACCCTAAGGCATGCAAAGGAGTAAATATCACCAACAAATTACAAGATATACCTACGTGGCTAAATTAATAAATTACTATTAGATAATAAAGATTTCTATAGTTCGATTAAAATTGAATGGCGGCTATTAACACGAGGCGAGTCGGTGCGCAGTAGCTAATTCATGTGACAGCGCACGACGGAATAGAGGACTTAACAGCCGCCAGTATGTTAGTCATCTCGCACAAAAAGCATAGGCTAAAGAAGACACTTCAAATGTGACCCAAAAATCGAAAAGAAGGATGCCAGTACCTAATATATACAAAATTTGAGAATACTATTTTTTGCGCCGGGGCTGGGTAAATTTTGTACGGGCCGTGACGAGCTTCTTAAATGTGAAACGTCACTTTCAAATTCATTGTTTTTATGATTCTATACCCAAAGGTTAAAAACGGGACCCTATTACTAAGACTCCACGGTACGTCTGTCTGTCTGTCACCAGGCTTTAACTGATGAACTGTGACAGCTACAGTTGAAATTTTCACCGATGATGTATTTCTGTTGCTGCTATAACAAACACTAAAAACAGAATAAAATAAATATTTAAGTGGGGCATACAACAAACGTGAATTTTTATGTTTTTTGCGATAATGGTACGGAACCCTTCGTGCGCGAATCCGACTCGCACCAGTATTCCCATATTATTTTAATCAGTTTTATTCTGAAAGTATAGAAATTCTGTTTCTCTAGCACTTTCAACATTCTGCTTATAATCTAATCATTCTGCACAGAACTAATTACGAACAAATAATTACAAGGGAAACAATGCCTATCATAATCAAGTAAAATTTTTGTTTACCTATGATCAGCTCCACATTATCACATTTTCCATTGCAGTATAACAAAACTTTTAATAAATTTACTCTTTTTTCACCAATCACATTATCTTTCCTGAAACTATGATAATCTGCAAGCCGGAACAATAATTGGGACTGTGGTGTTACAAGCACTGTAAGATCTTCTTTCCATTTTGGGTGCAGGGTACTCTTTATAACTTCAGTGCGTCTTGAAATTTTGTCATCGATTATCACTTGCAAATATGGATTTGGTTTGAAGAGTCCAGAATTCTTGATGTTTGCTGATTCAACTAATGGAAAGAAAATGTCTTTTTAGAAAATAAAAATTATGAACAGTAGTCAATACAATTATAAGTTCTGCATAAAAGTCTTGCTTAGGAATCTTAATATTGAAGTAAACAATGTGATAAGTCTGGTTAATGTTACACTGGCTTCACATAAAGAGTGGTAATTAACTTAACACTAAAATAATTGGATTAAATGTGGTAGAGAATCATTATGGTTTGGTTAGATTGACTTCTTCCATAAAAGTACAAAGTTAAAATATTATTTAAAGTATGTGAGTCAAGTGATTCTATAATTAAAACAGTGTATTTTCTGTATTCAAACATGAAAATCAAATCAACTGCTAAGTTGTCACAAAAAAGATATGGAAATAAAATGCCACAACTTAAACTCGGCAAATCAATAGCATGTTTAGATCAGACCATTAACAATTTGCAATATGTGATGATTTATTCAGCCTGAAAAAGATAATATACACATAGACACAGCTACACAAATTATTCCATTTACTAAACAAAAATGCACAAGTCTGGAAGCTTAAAATTTTTCACAATAAGGTTAGATCAGAAAGGATAAGGTGATAGGGCACCGCATTGGGCGATGAAAGGAATGGAATGACCGCCCAGAGGTGGACAGTGTTGGTATTATAATAAAGTACTACTTTGACTGTAAATAAAATAAAAATTACCTGTAAGACTAAGTTGATGATATGTTGACAAAGAAATTGGAGTTGTTAAAGATGGTACAGTATCAGTCATTGTGATGGTTTTTCTTTAGTTCATATTAACATAGGAATAGCATTCCAGTTTAAATTTGTTGACCTAAAATAAAAGAAAATCAATATGAATAGCTAAATGTTAACATATCATAAACAATTTTCAATTACCTATGCATCACTTGAAATAAATAATTACCACACTTCTTCTCTGAGTGATATGATCATCATTTGAAATAAATAATTACCACACTTCTTCTCTGAGTGATGATACATTAGCAAAACAATACCCTTTTAAAAGTTTATCGAAAACATTATTGAAGCTTTAAAACATCAATGTGCTATTCTTGCTTTTGGTGAAAATTACAATATTATGTTGTAGGTATTAATTACTTTTAATGACTAGGTGAGATATAAAAGATAGGTAATTTCTGCTTTGATAAGACAGAGTCTTTGATAGGATTACAATAATGGAAAGTAAATAATTACATTAACCTCAGAAACTGTTACAGTAATTTGCAACTTGAAAGATTAACTTACATAAACACTGTTTATTGTTTAATTACTAGGTATTGATTTGGATGATGTAGTTCAACAGTATATTGATTGACGACTATTGCAAAATAAACAATAATGAAAGTAAGTCTGTATAACCGACGTAAAAGTAATAATGTTAGTAAAGCATTTGTTAAGAAAAAAATGAAAATACCATTAATAAGGCGATCCAAAGGACAGAAGTCCTTCAAATTATCTCATATCGTTGTTCTTATCTCACTGAAAGGAAATACACAAATAATGTTGTATCGTCACGGAACATTCATAACGCGAATTTTGAGTCTTGAAATAATTCACAGTAATACCACAAGGAAACAGTAGGAGGCTCGAAAAGTTTAACACGAAAATAAGCTTTGGAGAACGAATAATAATATAATTTTCAAAATTGATTGGAAATACTAAATTCCTGAAATTAGTCACTGCACTGTTGAGTCTTGAGCACAGCAGTGTTGCCACTCTTTGATGTTTGATGTTTTGTACTATTTTGTAGCTCTTTCGGAAAAACCAAAAATCTAAAGCCAGATACAGACTAAGTGAATTAGTGAACAGACGCTAGCCGATTGGACGTCGGTCGCCACTGGATGGCTGGACATAGGACATAGCTCGCTCAATCGCTTACCTTCTGGCGAGACCGAAATTGCATTTGGGTTTTACCACCGACATTGATCATCAGCAGCAAAGGTTTTGGAACACAGATTTCATCATTTAAGGATTCGGAGACCATTCAGATCGTACCAAAAAAATTAAGTTGTGGCTAAAAAAAAAAGTTTGATGGGTAATAAACTTCACAACATTTTTTCACTTTTAAAGCGAAAGTGAACACTGTAACAGCTACTTCTACTTGCAATATTTGGTGTTCCTTTAGTATTCTCAAGCAAAATAATAAGAAATCGATTTTATCTATCGGAATGGCTCCTGACGCGCTAAATGCTATTAGCGATTTTGACGTGACTATGAACGAACTCCTCAGTTAATGTCATGGTCATGAACGCGGTGCGACTGGAGTGCGAGTGCCAATTAGCGGTGGGTAACTCCGGAGTTACTGATTCAAAGGAGCCAGTTCCGAACGCGGATTCGTTAACCTTATTTATTCCTCACAATCCTTATCGGCACCGCGGTACCAAATGATTCCGGGGAGCCAGAGCGAGCGGACGAGCTCCGGACTCGCGGAGCGCGGTTTCGCACTTGTTCACTCGCTCACTCGGTGGTCGGTGCCAGCCATAGATTACTATTATATACCTCGGTACGTTCGTGTCTGGTTTGGTTGGTAGGCAGACACAACACGGACGCAAAGCAACGATAAGCGGCCTTGGTATCATGAAATTAGAGTATAGTATAGCGCTCTTATTCCTATGAATTTAGAGTTTAATATGGATTGACTGGCACGCATAAAATGTGATTTTTGTTTCATTGTAGTCGCCTAAAACTTTGACCACGCTTATATTATTACTATCTATTTTATTTTATTATGAATTTATACGTAATAAATGTAGTGTTATAGGTTTTATTTTTATTTAGTAACTAATACGATATTGTCAATTGCGTTTTTCCTTTTTTATATAATGTTTTTATCCTTTCTATTTTCTATATTTTCTGTGTATTTTATTTTATTACGAAATTATACGTAATAAATGTTGTGTAAAAACGTTTTATTTTTATTTTATAACGCTACAGTAATTAAAGTTAGTAAAAACAAAAATGATTAAGTACCCAGCAAGATAATAAAGTACTTACTAAAATTTTACTTTTTTTTCTTTCCTTATTATTTACGCGGTCCGAAATTTAAGTCATATAAATAAAATGACCTATTGTAAAGTCTGTAAACTGTTCAATTCAAAATGTGCCAAATGATCCAACGAACCGAATGAATAAAATGTTCTGGGGGAACCGGGGAGCCAAAATGATCGAGTGAGTGCCGGAGCCAAACGGAGCCAAAGGAATAACTAAGGTGAACCGATACCGGACTCGGAGTCGGAATAAGTGAATCAATTCACTTGCCGGAGTTAACATTACCCACGCCTAGTGCCAATGGTAATGGCACTTTCATAAAGTAGGTACCTACTGTCTAGTCCTTCTTTAGTTAGGGTATACATATTCTGTGGTCCTTTGACTGTGACAGTGACACCATGACACTGACATTTAGACAATGAAAAACACCAGTGTTTTGTATTGATTTTTCGATAAATAAATAGTTCTCCTCAAATCTAACACTTACAGCTTTGTATCGATTTGTAAGTACACGGTATAAATTGCAGGATTTTCAATATTTCCAATACGTCAGGTAAGGAAAAGGTCATTTTCATGCTTTAACACCAATTTATTTACAAAATACTCAAAACAGACGAACACATTATGATGTCATTTCCCATTAAATTTTTCAAAACGTTATTTTACCCTGATTTTACCAATGTCTACTTTTTATTGGGCAACAATTAAATTCTATTGTGTTAAGTAATTCAAGAATAATTAACTAAATACGTATTTTTTATCCCTGAGTTACTCAACTATTTGCTTACCTTGACGAATTTACTTTCTAAAGTAGAGTTTATGCTTTATCTAATCTAAAAATATGTACGCAATACGAAGTAAAGATTTTTTTATTTTGAATTTTAGCCTTATAGTAGATTAAAATTTTATAGGGATATACTAGAGAGGACCCTGGACTGGTGATTTTGATGCAAACCAAACCAACATAGTAAGTTTAAAAATTAGATATTATGCAATTCTGGGCTTGAAGTTAATTATATTTACTTCGTCCCCAAGAAAGTTTAAAAGTTATCCATGGGATACAACTGCCAAAAAAATAAGTATGTCCTAATCAAGGTCAATGCTTACTTGTGCTTGTAAATCCATTGAGGCATGATGATAACTATACATCAAAACATACAGACTTTCAGATTTATAAAATTATAGAACTATTTATTTATTAGGGACTTGAAACCTACAACACGTAACATAATTTTATTTACTTATTAAAGATTGTCTGGATCATAATACTTGGCTTCTACAAACACCAAGGATGAGTCCAGTAGAGAGTGTACCAGTTGCTGTATTAAATTGCATTGATGACTATGTGGAACTTCTGTATGATGATATACCAGAGAAAATAAAAGGATCCGCTCTGATACTACAACTTGCTAGAAATCCAGATAATTTAATAGAGCTAGCACGAAACGGTAAGTTGAATGATTAAAGTGCTATAATTACTGAAGTTTGGGCTGAGACAAGGACTATGTTTACTAAGCCTGAAGGCATCATGGCAGACCTTGAAGAAAACTGGGACTAGCTATTAATTGAAACAAACACTAGCCCTTGTCTGAAATAGCTAGAAGTCAGGAAGGACCTTTGCCAAGGTATTACACAGTTTATAGTAACAATTAGCTACACCTCAATTACAACTAATAACACAGTCTAGAGCAATCTATAATACAGAAACAATAGAATGCAACCTTCTACAATCCATTTGCTAGCATATCAGTTATTATTTGATCGAAAATAAAAAAGAGCAATCAATTGTTGTTTTAGCTTATATAATAAGAATTAAACATTATATAGAGTATCTATATATGCTGTGTGTGCTGCGCTGCATGTCACAGGTTCGATTCCCGCATGGGACAAAAATTTGTATGGTCTACAAATAGTTGTTCCGGATCTTGGTGTCTTGTTTATGTGATTTCAAATGTTTGTACCCATGATACAGAACGAAATTCCTAGTGTGGGGCAAAGATTTATTAAAGAAAAAAAATAACAAAAGAATAAACCAATTTCTTGCTGCTGTTGAGACCTATCAGAGGCATAAATTACTGTCCAATTAATGCAGTCCAATTGAAATTTCAGAGGCATTACTAAGTGCACTTTCAAGGGTTCTGAGAGAAGAATGGAAAAGAAGCATTGAACTAAGTACAAACATAGTCTACACATTCTTTTGTTTCTCTACTTACAATGAATTCCATCCTGTCATTATTCAGTATAAAATTGGATCTTTGTGTATGGATGTAATTGATTATGAATTAAAGAGATATGATCAATGGAAGGAGAAAGTTGAAGGGAAAAAGCAGGTAGTCACACCTGATAAGGTGAGGATGGCATAGTATTTTATTTATTATCGATATTAGTACATTTCAAAATAAATACTATACTCCATTTGTTTAGGTAGTTAACTAAAGGTAAACAATCTTGATATGTCTTTTTATATAAAATAAATCGTATAAAAGACCAACAAATATTATTTAAATTTAGTTACTTACCTAACATCGGTTTAAGTAAATACCTAATTGTAAACATTTTTAGATTCAATTTTTAGACATTTTTTTAGATAAAAGACATGTTAAGATTGTTTACATTTAGTTAACTACCTAAACAAATGGAGTATAATAATTGTAACACAATTGTCATTTATTGTTTTAGAATGAGCCACCAAAAAGTCGAATTCCTGAACCAAAGCGTCGTCCAAAATCAGGAACATGGGCTGTCGCCGATGTAAATATGCAAAAATCTAGGTCACTAGTATCCAGCTACCATGAAGACCTATGCAGTGCATCTGATGAATTTTTATCAAAAAGCGATGAAGAACAAATGAAACGCAAACTAAAAACATTATCCAAACGACAGGAGCAATTATTGAGAGTCGCCTTTTACATGCTGCTTAATATAGCAGATAACGTAAAAGTTGAAGAGAAAATGCACAAGAAAGATATTGTTGGCCTGCTAATTGGCGCAATGGAGAGACATACGAATATAGATCTCCTCATTCTTATAGTTTCATTTTTACAAAAACTCTCAATTTTCATAGAAAATAAAACCAGTATGGCATCGAGAGGAATTGTTGAAAAATTAGCGCCGTTGATGAATTCTACTAATGCTGATCTAGTCAATGTTACTTTGAAGTTGTTGTTTAATTTAACTTTCGATACAAAATTAAGGAATAAGATGATAAAGTTGGGCTTACTGCCAAAGTTTATACAATTTACAAGTAAGTTAATTCTTAAAAAAAAAACAATTTTATTATTTATGACTTTTGTAAGGTTTCTAATTTTTTATTTAAAATTACAGGTGATGAAAAGCATATTAATTTGGCAATGAAGATTTTATATCATTTGAGCATGGATGATAGAGTCAAGTTGATGTTTACGCAATCTGATTGCGTCAAGTTGGTAAATATAATAAATACACAAACATATTTGGTCGGCAGAAAATATTTTTCTAGTAAATAAGTTCAGATTGAATTTCATTTCATCATCATCAGCTTTTTAATGTGCCCACTACTGGGACACAAGTCACCTCTCTGTAAGAGGCCGTAATCCACCACGCAGGCTCAGTGCGGGTTGGTGAGAGTCACATGTCTTCTAATTTTTGGTTCTAGGACATGCTAGTTTCCTCACGATGTTTTTCTTCACTGTTCTGAGAGCAGTGGTGATGAAATAATTTACACAAAGTAAAGTGCCTGCCTGGGTTCGAACCCACGACCTACAACTTGTAAGTCGCGGCCGTTACCACTGGGCCACCATTGCTCTGTAATTAAAATTTAATATTGTTGTCTCCTAAATATTGAAAAATAAAACCGCTTCTTTGGTGTAGTGGTTGCAAGTGCAAATGACCAAGAGTTTCTGGATTGGATTTCCCAGGTCGGGCAGTGTTATTTGATTTGGATTTCTCTGTTATGATCAGGCATCGGGATTCCTGATCATAACTATTATTACCCATAGTTAATAATAGGCTCACCCCCTTTATAAAACCGAAACATAACCGGCTAAACATGGATGCACGTTGTTCTTACTATACACCTCTGCTTAGCCTATATTCACGCCTACATTCCAGGCGGCATTCCATTCTTGTTTCAGGCTAATGCTATGTTGAGTAAAAATTAAATGATTCGCAGCTCACAGACATGTTGCTGCTGAACGTGAACGGGGAGAGTGCGGGCACGAAGGGCTGCGGCGGCGGCGCGGGCACGACGGACGTGCTGCTGGCGCTGTGCATCAACCTGGCGTGGTGCGAGCGCGCCGCGCAGCAGATGGCCGCCGAGGGCCGCCTGCGCGACCTGCTCGCGCGCGCCTTCCGCCACCGCAATGCTATGCTCATGAAACTCGTGCGCAATCTGTCACACCATCCACAGAATAAAGCGCTTTTTGTTGTAAGTTTTACTGTACATGTATCTTATTATTTGATGTTGGTCAATTCTTGGGAACTGGATAGAGTACTTGTAAAGACGTATGTTAAAAATATTTTTGCAATTTTATTGACGTGTTTATGTAGAACGTTAATAGTTGGGCGTTAATATGGCACATTGCAAGACGACCGAGACGACGAAAGCCTCTTAAAACACTTTTTAAAGACAAAGCTGATTTTTTAGGGTTATGTACCCAAAGGGTAAAAACGGGACCCTGTTACTAAGACTCCACTGCCCGTCTGTATGTCACTACGCTTAATCTCATGAACCGTGATAGCTAGACAGTTGAAATTTTCACAGATGAAGTATTTTTGTTGTCGCTATATCAACAAATACTAAAAACAGAATGAATATTTAAATAGTACGGTAGGTAGTAGAGTACGGGACCCTTCGTGCGCGAGTCGGACTCGCACTTGGCCGATTTTTTTTCATAAACTGTTTTTATTTTGTGCCACATTAACAGCCGCAATATGTAACAACATAATAATATAGTGTGTCAAACAATATAGAAAAATACCATAGTACGTAGAAAATGTAGTAAGTATTGTAAAAGGGGGATGCATCCAGGAGCTGAAAAAAAATACTATTCGACTTCTACGACGTATATTTATTCAAACGTGCCGCCCGTAGATTGGCTCTCACAGAAGTGCCCGCTAAACAAAAACCTACACGCGTTCGATATATTTCTAAATATTCTGTATTCGATTTCCTTCCAAACTTAAAATAAATATAAGCTGCCAGCTTTAGGTGTCAACGGCCGAACAGGTTGGTCGTCTTATGTGGAAAACCTCTACAGTATGTATTTAAAAAAGAAATACATATTTAATTTGCAGGAATTTGTTGGAGATATAGCTGGAGCTGTCACAAATGGTGACGCAACTGAAGAATTCATGGTGGAATGTTTGGGAACTCTCAATAATATACTGAACACTAATAACAACATTGATATATTCGCCGTTGTCGAACGATACAATTTGATACCCTGCATTATGAAGATTTTGGATCCAGGTAATTATAAACCAGTTGGTTAATTATTTATTTGCAACCTAAAAAAATATAAGTATTTTTGCTGTATTTGTAGACAAGACAGAAATATAAAATTTAGGTAGTTATAGTGAGCAAAATCTATCATTGCACTGGATATGGAGCCGACAGTTGTATTTAAAAAAATATTAATCTTGTTAGCAATTACCCTGATAGCAATATATTACTTAAAAAAGTTTAGTAAAGTCTCTTTAAAAACGATTGCCTACCTATACTGCCCATATCAAATTTATACTCTGTATGTCGATCATAGAAAAGATCCGTGCTCGCTCTGCCTGGTTTGTGGTACCCATAAGATCTCGCGGTCGCAAGTGCGATCGCACTTGTGTATAGTCTATACTTATTGCACAAGTATGTATCTCCGGTGCCGATGGCTAGTTTCCATTGAGATTGGCCGACGTGGCCGATATCAGGTGTGGAAGACTCTTGGTATATATTATTACGTACATGATGCAGACAGTTCGGTGGATCCCGAGCTGGTGCTGGAAGGCGTGGTGGGCACGGGCGCGCTGAGTGGCGACGAGCGCTCGGCGGCGGCGCTGCTGCGTGCGGGCGCTGCGCACGCGCTCGTGGCGCTGCTGCGCCTGCGCCAGGCCGACGACGATCACGTGCTGCAGACCGTGTTCGCCTTCAGACAGTTGCTGTCGCACCCGCGCGCCGCCGACTACCTGGTTTCGCGCACAGGTACGGCTAAACGATTATTTTTAATTGGAACACCATTATTGCTTTACAGGGATTTGATCCGAGCCGCTTCCTGGGTACAAATAAGGGCGGCCGTTTTAAATTTGCTAAGAGCGAAACGGGCACGCACCGTTATTCCGTAGTATTTCTAAACTTTTCTGCTTACTACAGGAAGCAGAAAAAAAAGTAGATAAATCACTGGAATTAATTAATCATGCAGGAGTAACCACCGCTCTACTAACGAATAAGATAGTTGGCTTGTAGGATAAATCGTTCGCAGTTGATAATAATGTTAACCCATACAACCGTCACGGCGATCGATGCTATCTATAGATATGTGAAAACAATGGCAAATTATCGTTTTTCCCGTGCCTGCCCCCGTACCCTGACGTGTCAAAACTATCATAGTTCGACTGTAAAAAAATGACAGATGTATACAAGTCATATACATCTGTCACTTACGCACACTCAAAATAAACTTGCTCTAAGAGGTTATGGTCACCCCCCTGATCTTGCTCCAGTCATATGAGATTGCCTTGACATCGAACACAAAGGTGCACTATAATAACGCCCGCGCTGATGGCTAGTCGCCGCTGAAATTGGTGCCCATGGTCAGAACGCGGTCAGGAGATTTATTATTAGGAACATAACTCTCTAGATCTACTTCAATCTTCTGCTTCAGCAACAAAATAAAGCAAAGTATAGTTAATTAAGATGTTTGGTTTTACAGAAGCTCCAGCCTATCTTATTGACCTGATGCAAGATAAGAACGCGGAGATAAGAAAAATGTGCGACAATTGCCTTGACATCATATCACAGATGCAAAACGAGTGGGCAGTCAGAATTAAGGTTAGATACTTTAAAAAAATACTCCTGTTAGAAAATGTTTTTACAGGTCATGTAAGATGCACCTTACGTAAGTGTCAGATGAATCGCGAAATGCGCTTTTGCTGGTAGGACATAAATGCGCTGTTGAAGATCTAACTATTACTAAAGACGCGTGTTTGCCTATTCTATAGATATGCCAAGGGCGGACAGAGAGGTCCGTTTTAACGTACAGTACAACTATTTTCTTAATATCCCTCGGCAATCATCGCATTTCCGAGTACACACACGAATGCTAATTTCCGTGTCCATCAATTATTAGATTTATCATGCACTAGCTTCTGCCAGCGGCTTCGCCCGCGAGAAAAGTGTTTTCTTATCCCAAGGGAACATTATACCGGGATGAAAAGTAGCCTATGTGCTATTCCAGACTATAATAATCTATCTTTGTGCCAAATTTCATCCAGATCCGTTCAGTCGTTCTGGCGTGATTGAGTAACAAATATACATCCACACTTCCACACACACATCCATCCAAACTTTCACATTTATAATATTAGTAAGATAATAATTTGAATTCAGAACTAAGTACTTACTTCATTCTTGTTTTGTTTTGATTTCCGTGTGAACTATATAGTTAGAGCTGTAAAACTATTTTTAACCGCAGCATCTTTCCTCCCATTTTAAAAATAAATTACATTAAGTTAAAAGAGTAATAACAACTCTATATACTTCCAAGTTGATTCAAAGCGTTTGGTCTTCACCGAGTGCAAAAGTCAACTGATAGAAAACCGAAACACGAAGTTTGCCGAAGGACATTAAGAAAATAGTGATAATCCCCGGCACGTAAGTTGGCAAGAGTCGTTAGCTGCGCAGAAGTCGCTTTTTAGGCGCTTTTACAGAACTGACAAGCAAAACTAAACAAAAACTCTTCAAATATTTTCTTAGCGTTCTGATTTCAATCACCCTCCAAAATTAAATAGTTATCAATATTTATCAACAATATCTGTTGCCAGCTTTATAATAAGAGCCATTACGCACTGCCGACTGGTCGCCGGAAACTTGGCCGACGGCGACTGTGATTGTCTATAGTTTAAATAGGTGTTTACAAACTTGGTCGCCATTGGTATCTCGGCGGAGAAGACAAGTCGACAGTGAGTAATGGCTCTTAATAGGTGAGGAGCCCTCACAATACTAATCAGTTATTTTTGCAAGTTGATTGTAGGTACACTGACTAAATGTGGTGTGAACAGTGCCCGCAGTAGTGATGGATCCATTAAAATGGTACTGTAAATGCGGTGTAAACATCATCTCCAGTAGCGACGGCACCGTAAAAAATGATCCTGAAAATACAAATGTTCTGTGTGAACGTTCCTTTAATACTGTCACGATTTGACATATTTTGTGGAATTTGTTTGTTTGTTATTTAAAAATAAAATGTTGCCTCTAGGAATTTCTCATGTATCGTGGGTGCGTTTAAAAACAAGCTCACATGCAAAAACATCTATAACCGGAACAACTATCTGTAGGCCATACAAATATTTAGTCCGAGCGGAAATCGAAATCGCGATACGCAGCGCAGCAGCTGATCGCTCTGCCACCCCCAAAAATGCGAAATAATGAAGATGGAACTATATTTTATGTGATTTTAATAATATAATAAGTCTATTATTCTTTGCTTTAATTCTTTAGCTGAACGCATAATGAACTTGTTTAAAAGGTGTATTTTTTTTTTATTTTAGGTGGAAAGATTTCGCTGTCATAACGGCCAGTGGCTGTCGGTAGTCGAGACTCTTGGCGCCGAGGGTGGCACAGGAGATGCGACTGATGACTTGCCTCCATATTTGTCCGCCGAGTACCTAACCACTCATCGTCTTACTACTTCAGGTATTTATGATAGACTAGCGAACGCCTCGCCGTTTCACGCGCGTAGTACCCGTTCCCGTGGGAATACAGAAGCATATAAAGTATGCAGGATATAAAGTAGCCTATGTCGCCCGGGGATAGTGTAGCTTCCCAACGGTGAAAGAATTTTTGAAATCGGTCCAGCCGTTTCGGAATCTATATCTCTTTTAGGTATATTTATGGTAGATTAACGACCAAATTTAATTATGTTTTGCAAAACCTATTTATTTATTTATATATACTTTATTGTACACCAAGATAAAAAAACAATACATACAGAAACCTTAAAATAAACACAAACATACAACACCTATCTTGTTCTTTGGTATTTATACTGTTATTGCTGCTTGTGATTCGCCCCCTCAATGACTTATTCTGGCAAACTCTGCTGGTAATTCATTACTAAGATCGTTATTTAGCTTATATTGGTATTGGTAACAGCGTCGAGCAATTTTCAAACACATTTAGTTATCTATTCGCGGCAACATCAAATGATCTAAGATCTGTCCATTGTGACATTATAATCATTTTTGAAAGTTAATGTCTTATGACGATTTTTTTAAATATTTTTAGATTCCCAAACATCGTTAAATGACGACTCCGACAGCTTCTCCGGAGACGTTAGTTTGCATCGCGCTAATAGCAGGTAAGTCGTGAAGTTTACGCCTGAATATGTTTTCCTTAGATTTGGAATCGAAAGCATCTCAACACTGTACGCGTCATTTGAGGGCTATAACTAGTAAACCCCAGTAAGGTTAAATACAAGTTTACAACTCACTGAATTATATTTTAGTCCGTTAAATTGTTGGAAAAGGCCATGAACTAAAAGATGTCCATGTCGACTGTCATACCTATTTCGAAGAGGGAATCGAATGCGATCAAAATTGACAACATTCCATATTTTAAAATGCTTCATCTTCAGATTTTCAGCCGAAAGACGTCCACTGCTGGACATACCCCTCGCCCACATTGACCGATTATAGTTATTATTATAATCTTAATGAATTTACTTGTAAAAATAAGACATCCATCATCATCCTTCGTGCGCGAGTCCGACTCGCACTTGGCCAGTTTTATTGGTGACGTTCTTCAAAAAGACGAGTATTCATAACTGGTGTGCGTGTATGACTAGACTAAAAAGAGTATGTGACTAAGCATGTGTAGTTTCTGGCTACTCCTATGGGAAAAGGGCTTATGTTTATGTGCGAGGATAAACTTATAGATCAATGTTTTTGTTGAACATGGTATTCGCTTCCCACATTACAAGCATCGTACGCTGTTGGCTACTGTTTTGCCCCCTCCCCCACACAACACTAAAATACATGCAAGGGCACCTCATACATTTGCTCCAATTTCAGAAAAAGGATTTTGTGTCTTTTACATCTTCTGGCTCATTTAAGTCCATCATTTCATAGTAACAGGCGACTAGAGGCAATAAATGAAGTGCGCTATTATAGGGAGAACCAGATCACTCACTGCGGCCCATAATATGAAATAGTGTTTTAAGGCCCCTAGGCGACGGCACGAACTATTTTGTGCGCGTGGTTAAAATACAAGCTATCTCATCCGACAACACGTGCGAAAGAGAAAGATGCTGTGATGAGCAGTAAGAAGCTAGTTCGCGTACGAATTAGCACATAGAAATGGATGATGATTTGACGAGCGCGCGAAATTTTATTAACAGACCTTTGGGAGTATGGATATCATGAAAAACTATTAAATGTATATTTTCAAATTAAAATTATTTATATTATTGAACTACTAATCAATTCCTGTATGGTGACTGTTTTGCAATTTTCCTTCTTCTTATGGTATTAATTTTCGCCCAAAGATGCGTTAAAATTTTGTGTTGAAATATGGGGCTTTCGACTCTAATAACTTTCACTTTTTTACTTTTTTGTTTCCATACGGGGCTAGATAATGATGAGACAAATTGATATCATTTTTTATTTTGAATGTACACTGTCAAAAAGTGGATTAATCGCCATACTATGTTTGTATGGAAGAATGATCGACTAGGGCAACCTTAAGGCGATATATTATATGCCCCAATGTTAACGCAGTACTGGCCGTGCGCCCGCTCGGAGCCAAAATATCAATATTGAACCTCCTTTTGAACAGTTTTGTTTGAAAATTTTATTTGATTTACATATGCTATAAAAATATTTTTAAACATCCAAGTCGTTTGGAGGAGTATTCAAACGTTGCGATAAAATATCGTGTTGTTATTTTTTTTTTAAAGCTGATCTATGAGTTACACGAAAAACCCTTGTTTCAAAAATAATGTACATGAATCAAAAATAAATTTAATTTTCTTTCAAACCTTTTAACGTAGCCGTTACTAAGGAGTATGCTTTAGAAAGTAAATTGTTTAATTACATCTTTTTAGTTCGCTTCTCAAGCAGTCGGGTTTTAGGATTTTATTATGTTCTATATTTTGGTAAACCTATTTAGTTATCTATTTTTGTAATCACCACTAAAAATTATTCATTTTGAGACTCCACCCGATGGGTTTCGAAGAAAATATAATTGGGCTCCCCACAATATGGCACCTAAAATCCCCCATGTTTGTTTTTTTAACGTCACTTATCTATGAACACTTGGGCGATCAAGACCTATCAAGAATCTGTGCGGAAAGGGAACCGTCATAAGATTTGAGGGCGCAGCTATGATTAATTACCGAGTTTGTTATGTTGACAACACTGTTACGTCATTATAGTGCGACTGTAACATCTTGATATTTTGAAACTATGTTAGAAATATTATTATAATGTAATCAGTGTGTTTTTTGTAATATTATTACAGTGTTTTAAAAATCATTATGTTAGTTCCATTTTACGACGTTCTCTTTCCGCACAGACGCAACGATGTCTTAATTATATATATCCGTCTAGTGGTTTGAAGGATTTGAGGAAAAAAAAATTTTTCATACATACAAAATACGCGCGAAAAACATAACGCTTTCCTTGAGGTCGGGTAAAAAGGCGCTAAATTCGACGAAGAAGAGTTGAGGTCTAGAAGGATGACAATAAGTGACAAGTTTCATAGCATTTCCAATTTCGTATACTTATGGACTTAAAATATATATTTTTTTCTTAGATATTAAATTTTTAACTTGTCACCTTGAAAAATTTAATGAACTTTATAAATTAAAAAAAATAACCCAGCCAATGCAACCTCGTTAAAGTACTTTATGAATGACGTGACAAACGCCCGCAAAAAGCACTCGTGATAGCCGCGACTGACTTCGGTCCAATACTGCCCAAGAATCCCTATAAAATCACAATGTCAATGTGTATGTGCAAAATGGCGATTTGTTCGTAGTGGCCTCTGTCTGCGGCGCGCTACTGTGCCTAAGGTATGTTCTAAACTAAACTGTCTATAATTTTTTCAGAAACACTTTGGATGATCGAGCAGATGATTTTTATGGCGGAACTGAAAATTCTTTAGTCAAGTCTACTGAGAATGATGCTTTTTCAAAGGATATTAATATTTTTGCCTAATATCTCACATAAAATATAATGTCTGTGTATTTATTATAAAATGTATTGTAGACTTATCGATATAAAATAAATCTATCTGTATTCTGAAAGTATTGTGTATTACGTTGTACTGTGTCGATAAGGAAAATTAAAATCTAACCTCTTCTCCGCCTCTCCCTCCCACCACATTGCCAAAGGGATATCACTCCGCAGTTTAGGAACGATCGGCCGGCGCTCCTAGTGAATAGGAGTATCGCAGTAGGTTTACGGGTGTCTAAATAAAGGAAAGAACAAGGAATCGATATTAAAACATTAAAAGGGTAATTTTCGGATAAGGGCGCCCGGTTCTAATTGTGTAATGTGTGTGGCCGTTTCTTGTTCGTGGGCCTACCTACCTTATCTAGAAAATCACGAAACTGTTATAGGTAGATTAAGTTTAGTCGACATTTGACAGATTCTACTTTTGACATCATAGTCTACTATTGACAGATTCTACATATGACAGATTCTACATATAACAGATTCTACGTATGACAGATTCTACATATGACAGATTCTACATATGACAGATTCTACATATGACAGATTCTACGTATGACAGATTCTGTATTTGACAGATTTTGAAAAAGTGAGACAAGTAACGGACACCTTGTGGAATTTAATATGATGTGCAACAAAAGTTAGTGACAGAACCGAATTGCTGCAAAACCGACTCTACGTAGTCTTGTTTGTCCTACCCCTAGAGTGTAATTTAAAATCGCGTAGGCGCGTAGGGGCGAGGCGGCCCACGGGCTGAGGAGCAGGCGGCTGCGAGCGAGGCGCCGCGGCTGAGGCTGGCCGGCGAAGCCGGCCAACAAGCCGAAGCTGCGGTGGTGAGCGAAAGCCGTCTGCGACGATTAGCACGCTTGGGGCCGCCGGAAGCCCGCAGCGCCGGAGCCGAGACAGAAACCCTGCCTGCTGCATGTTGCCTGCTTGCTTGCATGCTGCATGTTTGCTTGCATGCTGCATGCTTGCTTGTTTGCTTCATGCTTGCTTGCATGCTTGCTTGCATGCTTGCTTGCATGCTTGCTTGCATGCTTGCTTGTGTGTCCGTTACTTGTCTCACTTTTTCAAAATCTGTCAAATACAGAATCTGTCATACGTAGAATCTGTCATATGTAGAATCTGTCATATGTAGAATCTGTCATACGTAGAATCTGTTATATGTAGAATCTGTCATATGTAGAATCTGTCAATAGTAGACTATGATGTCAAAAGTAGAATCTGTCAAATGTCGACTAAACGGTAGATTATTATAAAACAATATCTAATATCACAAGTAATATTAAGTTCCTTGGTTTATAAAAACTTAACTTTAACAATCTTGGGACTTTGAGGTCCTGGTCCTTTGAAAGGCGTGCCAGGGGACGAAGCCAACTCTCAGAGGCCTTGTTAGATATGTATCATGATGATGTGACACCGACCGACGATTATCCCTGTATGCACTACGTAAGTGCACCCAAGGACAATCCCGGTTGATGCAGGACTATTGCTAAATATGGAGACAAATATATTTGGCTCTGGGTTTGGGAGGTTTAGTGAATCGATTGCCTAAAACTATAGAATGACTATTGGCCCCTGCCTGACCACTGTTGAACTACACGGCTATAAAATGGCAGAGAGTGACATGCACACTTAATTAATGGGGCCCCATTAACGGTCGCTATCATTTGAGCGACATAGCGCCAAGGGGGCAACATATACGGAGTTGCTTGTGGAGTGGAGAGATATACCACGGCTATCAGGACAAACCCGGAAGTATGGTCAAAATCCCTAGCAGCATCTTACTGGGTTAACTTCCTTCCTCCGAGCACGTTTGTTCTTGGGAATATATTATTATTACACCATTTATTTATTATCTGTTTACATTTACATTTTTAAATAGTATTCTATAAAAAATAAAACATTTAAAAACATAAAAGTAGTAGCCCATCGGTATCGGGAACAGGGTACATGATACTGGTGCTCAGGGCTCCTGAGAGAGGCATCTCTTGGCTATACGTGCCGTTTTCAGGAGTACCGCTTTCTGTATCAAGTCTTTGATCCAGCTGCCTAACGAGAGCCTCCTCAGATGTTCGTCGAGGCTCTTGGCTATTATGCCATTGGTCGTCACGACTATTGGCATAATATGGCCATACGAACATTTTGCATCACCATTATATAATAGTAAAAACTAGTGCCATCAATCAAAACTTGTAGGAACTACTTACACCAAAAATTTCATTGCCGCATTTACGCGATGATAGTCTATGGTAGGTATTCCGTCAACCGAGAAAACCCCGACTAAGGCTTAACACGCATTGCGATTTTTATTCAATTTTTTTGTACTATTTCCGCGCGGTTGTTTTTCCGCAATGCGTGCGGCTTCATAAAATTCCATAGGTCACAGAATGGGCGGGAAAAAAATCGCAGTGCGTGCTAAGCCTAATATAACATTTTGTTCTTTGCATTAGTCGTCTCTGTCACACAAGGCGCAAATTTCTACTTTCTCTGTTCCTTACGTGTTCCATTCGTTGCATGCAGGCCGTCTTTAGTTGTACTACGTTAGTACTAATTGTAGGTAATTGAAGTTTTTGTAAAAAAGAAGATTTTTATTGTTAAATACCTAATCTTTTCGTTGTTTCGTCCATTTTTTGTGGTATAATAGAAGTATTGTTAAGTTTTTAAATATCGTTCTCGATGCATAATAAATGTACGAGGTTTGAAAGTCAAAATACGAGATATTTAGCTGCATGTGTACGAGGGTTTTTTTTTACGGTTGGCAACCCTGCTCGTGGCGCGAGGCGCGCCATTCAACGACGCGAACTCGTGGCGAATGCATATAAGCAGCGTGTTGAAAATGACCGACGAGCTTATTGAACTTGTACGTCAATGTACAGTTTTGTATGACACAAAGTCTCGGGAGTATAAAGATCATTTGATAAGTACCCCAATTTTCTAATTTGGGCGCACGGTTCGCGCAGTGGTTGAGCGATTGACTGCTGCGGTGCGTGTCGCGGGTTCGATTCCCGCACGGAACAAATATTTGTATGACCTACAGATAGTTGTTCCGGCTCTGGGTGTTGTATATGTGGGTTTATATGTTTGTAAACGCACCCACGATACAGGAAGAAATTATTCCTAATTTGGAGAAACTTTAAAAAAAAAAAAAATGTTAGTTCATAGAATAGCGCAAGGTACGCTTTCCTTGTATTCATTGTGTCGGCGACGAAACCCCATCTACAAGCTGATTAGGTAAAACAACGAAGTTTATCCAATACACTCATGCAAGTACCTTAAGTACATATGTGAAGTACATAAAAATTGTATATAAAGTGTTAGTTAAGTACATCTTATAAGATTTCAACTTGTAATAAGGTAACTAAATAGATTGTAAGCAAATAACGAAGTACTTAATACGTGTTAATTATTTCTTGTTAGATACCAATAAGAGTGTTGTTGCTGTTTTGTTTTATGTCCAGTTAGCATGTACAATCTAAAATCCCAATTTGAACATTAAAAGTTAATATAGATAGTTTTTTTAAGAATTGATAAGAGATAACATACAAGTTAATAATTACGCGAGGAACTTGAAATCGTGATTTTTTTTTGTGGAGATTTTTTGATGAGGTTAGTGTCAAATGATAGGTCTGAATCATGTAAATCGGTCCACAAGTTGCCGACATAATCGCATAACATTATAATCAAAAAGTAAACAAACCGATATTTTATGTTTTTGTTCTATAATCTTTTTAATTATGGTAAAATGTGTAAATATTATTACTGTAAATTATGTATGTGGTCAAACCGTATCTTATAAGCATAAAATTGTAAGGATTATCTTGAAAATTTAATAAAATACACGGCTCCAAAGATTTCGGCTAAGTGAAAATGAATGCAAGGATGGTCTCAAAACACGCGGTCGTCAGTTGTCGGACTCTTCGGAATCGTCGGTACTCTAAAGAAGTTTAAATGCTAGGAGTAATTTATTTATTTATTAAAACTCATGCAACATAAAGGTACATAGGCGGATTTAAAGCCTGATGTATTCTCTACCAGTCAACCAAGGTTGGTGGAGATATAATATGGCAGGTGCATACAAATAAATTGAAGGTCTTCATCGAAATCATCATCCGATTCCGAAGTAAACATTATGTACGTACACGTTGCAAAGGTTCGATGTATACTAATTCAGATTGAGATTTCAGAAACAGCGCCAGAGCGCGCCACAACACGCCAGCATAGTGTCACACTCAGCGCCACGCGAGTATGCGCCACGCCACGACACGGGTTCCGCTATTATCAGCACTGGGCCAGAATGAATACCAGAAAGCATTTGATAGGTAACAAAAAAGGACGCAAGCCATGAAAGTGTCAATTTTACTATCCCAATTTTCTAGTCGTCTGGAGAGTTGTCTAAATTATTTATTTCTACAAGGAAGGAGAGGGGGAGATAAGGTCGGCACTAACTATCGGACGCGGCTGTCAGTCGCCTCAACCGCGTCCGATAATTTGTTCGCTCGCTTCAGCTCCCGTCATCTCCTTCGAACCTAACCTATCCGTGTCGGGGTACACTAAGGACTAATTCACATTTTTTTACATTACTAAGTGTATGTAAAAAATATGACATAAAATTGAATAAAATACACTTCTACCTTCAACGGAACGTTAAATGTCAACTTTGACGTCTACCATGACAATTTATGCAACCCAAAACTTTGCAAAGGGCGTACTATTTTCCAATTTGTATGGAAACTAAAATATTATATCTCGTGATATGCCGAGTTTTGAAAATTTGTAAAAAGCTTTCTATTTATAAGTACTATCTAAAAAAGAAAATGAACTATCAAATCAACGGCCTATAATGGAAATATCCGGTCTCATAACTAAGCCAGGTCAAAAAAAAAGTTTCTCTGTAGTGGAAATATACTTAATAAAGACGGAACCAAATTTACGTGGCGTGGCATGTCGTGGCGCCTTCCGACGCAGTTGATTCGCTACAAAACTCGTTGCGTAATGACGTAGGCTGGAACAGAGTCGTTTGATTGGTGGATCCCGCGCCACGCCACGCCACGACACGTAAGTGTGGTTCCGACCTGTCAAGAGATTTTGGCGGGAGTTTTTCGAATGAAGTTCAGCAGCTGTTAATAGTTGCCAAAGAAGAAAAAAGATATATATATATATATAAAGCTGAAGAGTTTGTTTGTTTGAACGCGCTAATCTCAGGAACTACTGGTTGGAATTGAAGAATTATTTTTGTGTTGGATAGACCATTCATCGAGGAAGGTTATAGGCTATATAACATCACGCTAAGACCAATAGCAGCGGATCATAAATTAAAAATGTTACAAAAACGGAAAAAAAATATTCCTTTTTATGAGCTTCCGATGCGTGCACTGCGTAAGCGGTTAAAGTTACGCAACAGTCATGTAAGCAGTATAGGTAGAAAAGGGTAGGTAGTATAAATGGGTAGGTAGGTAGCCAACTGACGGGAGCGAAGCCGCGTGGGACAGCTAGTACTAAGGTAAAGCTGAAGAGTTTGTTTGGTTGGTTTTAGGATAGGTAGGATAGGTAGGGCAGGTAGGGTAGGAAGGTTAGGTTGGGTAGGTAGGGTAGTCAGGGTAGGTAAGTAGTAATAGGTAGATAGATAGCCAGTTGATGGGGGCGAAGCCGTGGTGGGGGTCAGCTAGTACTTCATAAAAGATAGCTTGATCTCTGCTACAGCTGTCATTATCAATACATTATTTATAGCGCTTGACAATAACGTATACGTCAGTTTGACATATGTGGCAGAGATCAAGCTATCTTTTATGAAGTATAGTAGATTTTGTGATATAAAATTGGTATAGTTTTGTGTCGCAACTGTCTACGCAACTGGATAATATCTGAAATCATTGACAGAAGCGATCTCGGGATAGTGGAGCGGAGTATTTTTTGTAGTATTGAGTAATACCTCCACAAAGCTTACAGGGAAGGCTGACTCAATACAATTTGCTGCCAAATACTCCAAAAAACATTAGAATCTGTTACATCCGCGTTAGTCAAGGAATGGAGAGACGGTTTATTAATAAAAATAAATTTATTTAATAAAAACCGATTACAATGTTTATTGAGCTAAGTCTCCGAACAGAATGAATACAATAATATGTTAAATAAAATTAGTTGTTACAAGGGGTGTCAAATAACGTATTGCGCAAAGTCAAAAATGCTACCTAAGTACTATTTATTCTAGAACATTCTACACGTGTCTAATGAAATGCTGACTCAAACACATTCATATGTTGCTAGGCTGAGTTATTGCTGACAAAGCATATATCTACAGGGTGAGAACCCTTAACTCCTCCCCCCTTAAGAGAGAAATCAGCTGGAGGCAAATCTTTTGGTTCCAGATGATTTCGACGTCTGAAAAGATCTTTACTAAAAGTTTTAAATTTGGCAATTGCAATCGTTAATGCAGTTAGAATCATTATTACTATTATACTTATTGTCCATACACTTATATCTTGAGTTATCACTATTTCACTTTGATCTACACTATCACTATTGTATTTTGCACTGTCTAAAATGTCCTTGACGTCGGTGAGGTCCACGCCGCGCAGGTCGATCCGGCTGTCGTCCATCGCAATTTTGCTTGGGGATTATCAGGAATGTACCTTTCAAGCTGTATTTCATGATTCCATCGTTGCAAGTCTCAGTAAGTATTATATTTTTCTTTGAGAAAAGTAACCATAATCCATCTTCTATCTTGAAGATTCTTTCATCTTCTATGTCAATATAAGTTTTGTGACATGCCGAGTAGTTATTCATCAGGATTATTTGTTCAATGCATGTAGTGTCTGTGTATTGCACGATGTTATCTTCTTTGCAGAGAACTTGATCATCTTGGACTTTTTCGCAAGGGGTTGAAACGGGTCTATATTTCAATCCATTCACTAAAAGGTAGGGGTACTTGGGGATAATAATAGAAGTTTTTAGGGTCTTAGGATTGTAAATAGGTATGGGAATTATTTTGTAATAGTTATATGTAACCGTGTCTAACAAAGGGACTTCTAATACAAAGACTAACTTATAATTATCAGAATAGGATTTAAGAACTATCGTACTTTCTAATTTCGTGATGTTATACTTATCTACTTTGAACATTAATCTATTATTTTTCTCTATCTCTAATAATATATTTAAAAGTTCCGTCGAATTAATTATAGACTGGTGGAGTATGTGTGCTCTGCTGAAAGCTATTGCAGTTTCTATCTCTTGGATTACATTATAAATGGTGCGAAAGTTATTTAAGATCTGATATAGGGTATTCATTTGGCTAACAATATTATGCGCAATAGTCTGATTATACCGCAATGTTTGTAATTGTGAGGTTTTAATATTTAAGTGAATTAAGTTATAGTTTAAGTTATCTGAAATATTTACTAATTTATCATAGGCTTTTTGCATAAGTGATAGCTTTCTTTCTACTGAATGTTCTCTGTTTCTAAGCTGAGTAATCTCCGCGTTATATTTCAAATCGTCATCATTATCAAGGTTTCCTGAAATTAGTTTAACTAATGAACCCAAAGGATTTATCAGGCCCCTTCTATAACGTTTACTAGGCAATATTTGTTTAAGTCTATCTTTCGTAAGCTCCATGAACGATTCTATTTGTAAAGTTAATCCTACAAGTTCGCGACGTAACTCCTCTTGCGAGTAAATCATGTCTTTTATTCTAAAATATTGGTTAATGTTACTATCTAAACACTTATCTATAGTTTCTAAATTTAGGGTCTTAAAAATAGTCCAGTGACTATTCTGAATCACTGCTGCACTTATCCGTATCGGCGCTATCCCAGGACTCTGAGTCATCTCTTGCAGGTTTGCGCTGCTTGCCGCATCCGCTAGGACCAGGAGCGTCAATACTGCTTGCCACCACCTGCGGGGGGCGTTTAATATTCTTTATTGCTACTTTTGTATCTCTTTTTCTCAATTTAACTGGTATTATGTTCCTATCTACCTTTCCTATTACTTTCGCTTTTTCATATCGTGGTACTTCTTAGGCTTTTCGATTCCTAGTAGTTCTCATGAAAACTTCCTCACCTTCTTTTATCTCTGGTGGTATTTCACCGCCTTTCTTTTCTACTACTTTAGTTTTATTTTCCTTAATTTTGTCGCTAACGTATTCATATAAGACTTTGAGTCTTTTCCTATGATCCTGAACTAACTTCTGTAAAAGATTTTTGTCCCTATCAATATCAAATGCATTTCCTGATTCTGTATGCCCAAACACCATTTCGAAAGGTGTAAAACCTGTAGTACTATGAATTGTGTTATTGTATGCCATGATAGCATATGTCATTACCGACGATGCATCTTGATCATTTTTTTCATACCTTGCTAGTCTATAAATTTCAAGGACCGTTGAAAGAAAACGTTCCACTATGGCCATGGAGTTAGGGTTATTAGGTGTCCCTACATTCATATTAATTTTATATAAATTTAGTAATTCTTTGACGAGGTTATTGTTAAATTCGGTCCCCGGGTCACTATTTATTTTCCTAGGTATTCCATAAAAACTAAAGTATTTAATTAGAGCCTTAATTATCTCTGGTGTACTTCTATTAGGTACATTGAAAGCTTGTGCTAACTTGCTAAACGCATCTACCAAAGTTAAATAATAATTATTTTCGACATACAAAAGATCAATAAAAACTTCCTCGAACGGCATACTTTGTGTTTGGGTTAACTGTATAGGAGGTTTTATTGGCTCCCTGTCATATTTCATTTTTCTACACTGTTCGCATGTATTAATAATAGCAGCTATTGTATCTTTCATATGAGACCACCAATAGTGTCTTCTGAGTTTAGCGAGTGTTTCCCTAATACCTCGGTGAACTGTCTTCCCTTCATGATATTTCATAATGATTTCTCTTTGTTCTTCTTCGTTTGTTACATTAACTACTCTTTCTGTACATTCTACTAAATTCTGAGAACCTTTTTTATATAACGCTGTCACTGCTCTGCTAAATTCTTTTCTAAAAGCTTCTACTTCAAAGTAAATAAAATATTTCTGCTTGAAGTCTACATATTCTTTTAAAAATGTCTTAATTAAATGTTCATTATTAACAGCTGGCATATGTACCTCTAATATTTTTTGACTGTTATTAGAAATATCTTTAACATTAATATCGTTCTTATACCAATTAAATACAAGTATTTGTCTGGGTTTAGTATCTACTGCTTCGTTTAAAATTGGGATGCCTTCATGTTCTCTATTTGTAATTGAGTGAGCAGTTGCTCCGTCATCTGATTCGGATACATCTATGACAGGAACTTCTTTTCTATCTATGCTACATGATTCTGAGTCTGATAAACTAATTATTTCTTCATCTTCATTATTATCTACATTTACTAACAAAGATGCGCTGTCATTTTCTAGAATGTTAACTTTTATTTCTCTACTTTTCTTACCGTTTAAAGTAACTATTATATTATTAGGACCTGTACTTAAATTATTTAATTTTATTCTAGATAAGGCGTCTGCATTGGAATTCTGTGAGCCCTTTTTGTAATTTATTTCAAAGTCATATTCTTCTAACCTAAGTCGCCATCTAGTAAGCTTATGATTTGGTTCTTTTAGCGAGTAGAGCCAGGCTAAAGGCCTATGGTCCGTATAGATGTAAAACTTTTTACCCCATAAGTATGGTCTAAAGTGCTTAACCGCCCAGATGACAGCCAATAGTTCTTTCTCTATAGTGCTGTATCGTGATTCGGTATCACTTAGAGTTCGGCTGGCATATGCCACCGGCTTATCTGAACCAATATTGCCTTGCGATAGTACTGCCCCGATTGCAAAATTGGATGCATCTGTTGTTAAAATAAACGGTTTGGTAAAATCGGGAAATTGCAGTAATGGTGCGTTTGTCAAAAGTTTTTTGCATGTTTCGAAACTTTCTACGTATTCTGTATTTAAATCTATCATTTTTCCTTTTTTCAGACAGGCTGTGAGTGGTCTAGTTATTTTGGCGAAATCCTTTATGAACTTTCTATAGTAACCTATGAGGCCAAGAAAACTTTTAATTTCGGTGGTAGTTTTGGGTATGGGATACTTTAATACAGCTTCTATCTTGTCATTATTGGGCTTTAAACCTTCACTAGTTATAGTGTGTCCTAAGTATAGTACTTCTTTTCGTAAAAAATGAGATTTATCTAGTTGGACTTTTAGATTAGTTGCACGAAATCTCTCGAATACCACCCTAAGTTTTTCGTTATGCTCCTGGATGCTTTTGGCAAAAATTATGACGTCATCTAAGTACACGAGGCAATGAATGCCTTGTAGTCCTCTAAGGACATTATCCATTGCCCGTTGGAAGGTCGCGGGGGCCGATTTTAATCCAAACGGCATTCTATTGAATTCGTAATGCCCGAAGGGTGTGCTAAAGCCTGTCTTTGCTCTATCCTCATTTTCCATCTCTATTTGATGGTACCCGCTGGCTAGATCTAAAGTACTAAAGTACATACTCTTGCCTAACATATCAAAAAGGTCATTGATGTTAGGTAGAGGATATTTATCATCGACTGTTATCTCGTTGAGACGTCTGTAGTCGATGACCATTCTCCATTTTCTTTTACCTGAATTATCTGCTTTCTTAGGTACTAAATGAACCGGTGCACTCCAGGGTGAGAACGATTCTTGTATGACATTATCCCTAAGCATCTTTTCTACTTGATTCCTAATTTCTGCAGTCTGTGCAGGCGGTAACCTACGAGCTTTAATATGTATTGGGTTTAATATGTATTATTCATTTTTAGTCCTTATGTTATGCTTTACTTCATTCGTAAATGAGAGGGGTACGTCCTCGCAATAAAATATATCCTTAAATTCCTTGCAAATATTAATAACAGATTGCTTTTCCTCTTCATTCATATGATCAACTTTTAACTTAGAAAGATTATCCGTTAACAGTTGATCTAGCCTACGACTATCTTCGTCATTAAAGTTCAAACTAGCGTTATCATATAGTGAATTATTCCCTAAATATGGTTCGACCTTAAATGGGCTTGTCACGGTTAATTCCATTTGTTCGGACCTGGAATTTTGTATGACCGTGGTCGCATAACCGTGCACGCATTTAACTAAGGCCGCGGGCATTCTAACACCATCGGTAAATTCTATGTAGTTTAATATAGCCTCGCCATTAAATTAACTGGAATTTTGACCCTTAACTCGCTACGCGGCGGCAACTCATAACAATCATGTGTTGGTGTACTATAACGTATTGCGCAAAGTCAAAAATGCTACCTAAGTACTATTTATTCTAGAACATTCTACACGTGTCTAATGAAATGCTGACTCAAACACATTCATATGTTGCTAGGCTGAGTTATTGCTGACAAAGCATATATCTACAGGGTGAGAACCCTTAACTCGTTCTAGTGCATACTACAGAATTCAAGGATATTATGCACTGAAGATGAGGCGGTATGGTCCAAGACCTTAGCCTGCCCGAGTAGGGCGAAGAAGAAAAAGTGTGTCAGAATGAGTGTCAATTTGTCAAAATAAATATAAATTAAAAATTAATGAAGAAGGAAGAATATTTGTAATCTTGTTGGCTACCGAAAAGTTGTGCTGTTTGCCAGTGCACAATAGAAAACTATATTAGGGATTAAACAGTAATTGAGCAATCATGAATAATACGGTATCACGATTCCCTGTGAAACAATATATTAGGTTAGGAACAGTTACAAATGTTACACGTCGTTGTATGGCTTCTAAAATTGAAGATGTTCCCACTCATACTGGCCAGGTAGGTACTGAAATTCAATATTATATTCTTAAATCCAAGATTTTTAACATTAAATATAGTTTGATATTATTGTATTGAGATGAGGTCTAGCAAAATTATTGGTGGTTATATAATAGTAAACATTGGAATGAAAACTTCAATCAGACTGAAGTAGATCTCTATTATGATGACAGCAATGTTTTTAGTTTTTTGTGTCGTATTTAATGTTACATAATTAAATAATTGTGATATTAATTAATAATCATAAGGTCTGATGTATCAATTCTTGCTTTGAATTTGCATGGATATAAATTTATAATATATTGAAAATCGACATGTTTTCTTTACAGAAATGGCAATCTGATGACTACAGGTTGGCACGATTCATGAATGCCCCTAAGCAAGTCAATCCAAACTGGGCTGTAAATTTAATAGCAGAGGTACCACCAAAACAAGTTACGGAAAGGGTAGTGTGGTGTGATGGAGGCAGTGGCCCAGAAGGACACCCACGTGTTTTCATCAATTTGGTATGATTCCTGTTCTGGCTTTGTAACTTAAATTCAAAAGTATTAGCAAAAGAGGTAAAATTATTTTCTTTTTTGTTTGTAAAAGGTATTCTCTGGAAGTAAGTAGTGATCTGATTAAGAAAATTCTTTTACTCCTACTACTATTGCCTATTGCTGTGTGACTTTGACTAATTTTCATCCCAGAAGCCATAAGGTCCTATGACAGGAGTAAAACCTGGGGAAAAGCTAGTTGTGTAATTTTTCTTATGTGTGAAAATTTATTTTGCAGGACAAGCCTGGAGATCATTCTTGTGGTTATTGTGGCCTGCGATTTGTCAAAAAGGATAGTCACTAAATGACAATAGAACAATACGACTTTATGAAGTTTTCACAACCATTTGTTTTCCTAAGGATTGTTTTGTAGTAGTCATGTTGAAAATAATAAAATAATAGGAACTAGTAGTTAATGCAACTGTTTCATTAAAAAAGTAGGATAACAGGCCCCACAGGATTGAAACATATCCAATTTTTTGTTATGTAGTGTAATTAAATTTTGTTCTTTTTCAATTTCTTAATTCTTTATTTTCACCAAAACATCATAGTTGGTACAAACTGATAGTGAGTTCATGTACTAATGCAAATCAATGATTTATTTAGAAAGCAACAACTGCGGCATCGGCATCTGTGTTGGTGGCCTGAGGCAAAACAGTTTATTATTTAGACCCACCAGACAGTATTAAGTACTACCAAGCCGCGGGAAAAAGGAATTGCTTAGAGAAAATTTAACCTCACGTAAGATTTAGATTTGTATCCCCTCCGCCTTTCCTTTAGTGTATCTTTTATGAGCAGGTATGATGTATTTCTGTTGCCGTATTTTGCGATAAAGGTTCGGAACCCTTCGTGCGCGAGTCCGACTCGCATTTGGCCATTTTTTTGGTGATGTTCTTCAGAAAGACGAGTATTCATAACTGGTGTGCGTGTATGAATGAATGTGTATGTAAAAGGAGTATGTGAGTATAGTATGTGTAGTTTCTGGCTACTCCTATGGGAAAAGGGCTTAAGTTTATGTGCGAAGATAAACTTATAGATCAATGTTTTTGTTGAACATGGTATTCGCTCCCCACATTACAAGCAACGTACGCTGTTGGCTACTGTTTTTCCCCCTCCCCCACACAACACTAATATACATGCAAGGGCACCTCATACATTTTTTCCAATTTCAGAAAAAGGATTTTGTGTCTTTTACATCTTCTGACTCATTTATGTCCATCATGTCATAGTAACAGGCGACTAGAGGCAAGAAATGGAGTGCGCTATTATAGGGAGAACCACATCACTCACTGTGGCCCAAAATATGAAATAGTGTTTTAAGGCCCCTAGTCGACGGCACGAACTGTTTGGTTAAAATGCATGCTATCTTATATACGTGCGAAAGAGATAGATGCTGTGATGAGCAGTAAGAAGCTAGTTCGCGTACGAATTAGCACTTTTGCAAATTTGATGATTTAGGACGAAAACGAGCGAGCGAAATTTTATAAACAGACCTTTGGGAGTCTAGATATCATGAAAAAACGAATAAATGTATATTATCAAAATAAAATTATTTGCATTTCTGAATTAATAATCTATCCCTGTATGGAGGCCCGCAATTTTCCTTCTTAAGGTATTTATTTCCGACCAATGCGTTAAAATTAGTGTTGAATTAAGGAACTTTCGACGCTCATATCTTGCAATTTTTTTTTTGTTTTTTTCTTTTTTGTTTCCATACAGGGCTAGATAATAATGAGACAAATTTATATCATTTTTTTTTATTTTGAACCTACATCTTCAAACAGTGGAGTAATCGCCAGACTACGTTTGTATAGAAGAATGATCAACTAGTTACAAGGATAATTTAAATTATATATATAATTATGACAAACTAAGCTTTATTTCATAATACTAAAAATAAAATCTTCAATAAATAAATTTGATAAATATACATCAATTAAAAATGGATAACATTCATAGACCTAGGGTTATAACTGATCTGTAAATCAATCCTAACTTTTACATTTTATTTTATATACAAAACAAATACTTTTAGGAATTTTTAAAGTTTCAATTAATTATTTCCAGTTTGTTCTGTATTTTCATTGCGTAGTTCTTGTCTGACTTCTTTACTTGATTGCAGCAGCTCCTTCAATCTTTCATGTATATCATCATTCTTTTGCTCCAAATGGTCCAGTGCACTATTTATTTCATCCAATGTAGAATCCAGCATTATGTATTCTGTAAGTAAAACAATATTTCCCCTATAAAGAACCTATTGGCATAATGCAATAAATCCTTGAGATATAGTGTTATCTCATGCCATTTTTTATTTGTGTATGAGTCCTCTAAAGTGCCCCGTTGCCAACTATTTGAAGTAAAGTCGTTATTTGCCAATATAATATTTTGTCATAATATTATGATGCCAAATGAAAACTATTAGTCATTGTCATACAAATACAAAAATATTTCAAAATATAGCAAAAAAGAATAATGGAAAATAAATGACAAAACATCATCCAATCATTTTATTCTATGGGTGTTTTCAAGTGAAATGGAGAAGCTCAAGACTTAAGTGGAAGCTCTCCATCTTCCATTGAAGCTGAGCTTCTCCATTTTCTGCTTCTCATTTATAGAGGAAGCTAATAAGGTGGCACTCCTGTCACATAATTAGACCACATCAATCAATTTTTAAGCTGTAGCAACATTACCTATCTTCAAGAGCCTGGATTGAAGCAGGTTTGCATTTCTAAAAAAATAAAATGCAGGCCGTGTAACAGTACTGCTTTTTGAATCAAGCCCGTACAGCCGTTAGCCTAACGAAAACCTCATATGGTGTTGGACGAAACTCTTGCAAGTGATAAATACAAAAATATGTACCTAATACAACTTAGTGATATCATTGTGGGATGAAACCTAAAAAAAAATCAAGGGTATTTCTTGTCTCTATGTATACTTCCAATGCAGAGCTTGAATAATAAAAACAAATAAGGAACTTCAATAAAACTTGCCTTCAACAACATTTTCATCAGTCTGTTCCGTAGGTTCAATCTCATTGTCATCTACAATGCCATCTTGGTTACTGTTGTTCTGATCTTGGCCAGCCATGCTGAAGCAGAAACTTGTGTATTCGAGTTTCTTCCTGCGTCACTGATAGAATATTCTCTCAAATAATCAAGTTTCAAATTCAAAGAAGTCTAAGTTTAGTAGATACTATTACTATGTCATGTGATTGTGTGTGACAGCGACAGTCTGTCTCTGTTTGTGTTAATTTATTTTACTCTGTGGTGACATTAAATAGCAGATTTTTTAAAGAATAGACTTAACTTATTTAAGACGACGTCTCCGGTCCCGTTCTTGCTTATAGAAAAACTTTTAATAAAAAAGAGACAAAAGCTACCACCTTGAATGTCAGTCACAACTTTTGAGTCACTGTGGTAGTCTTTCGGATACCAGCTATAATTAAAGATTTCCGCTGTTTTTACGCGTTGGTTTCGGTTTTAACAGGAAGAATTTTGTTGATTAAGTAATTATCTTCATGAACTATGGCGTGTATGGCTATCGGTTACAAGAGTAGAATGGGCGACTGGGCGTATTATCAGGAAATAAACAAAAGATAAGTTTCCACAGGTGAGTTATCGACTAGCTTAAAATCACTGTGCAGGGAATTCATTCCAAAGGCTGTCTAGAATAAAGTAATCTTAGTTATAAATACGGTGAGTAAGTATAGTTTCATTTAAACCATTCTATTTAGTGAAATAATAAACTTTACTCGTTCGCTGATAGAACTATGACAGTTTACGTACTTGCGTTTTGATGTTAGAGATGTGATAGCACTCAACAGTCATAAGAAAAATTTATCGATACTATTTGTACAGTCGTACGAAAGCATAACATAAACTTTCACTTTAATATCATGATGTAGTATTTGCACTATAGCTATTATTAAACATTTTATACAATATGTATAATGCACAGAAAAGTGACAAAAGAGTGGAAGTGTACTTGTACAAGAAAAGATGGACAAAATTTGCCCCACGGAGTACAAACATACGTTTATTGCAGTTAATTTGAATAATAAAATAAATAATTGTATGCCCTATAGCAGCAGTAGAGAAATAATCTTAAATAAATGTTGTTCAGTTTTTTTTTTTTTTTTTTTTGGCAAGTCGCTATTTGCGCAATGCCACATACAAAAACGGGGAAACTTGGTAGTAAATATAATTTAATTTAGGATACCTACGGCATTTGGATGGATATTGGACAGGATTATTAGGAACGATATAAATAAAATATCTATTAAATACGTATATTATTAAGAGTGATAAATGAAGATAAATACATGTATATTTTGAAATCATTAGATGCAAGTAAAACAGAGATAGACGTAGGAAAAGGAATGTTATAGCAAAGTAGACATGTAATAAAAGGATCATGATTAAGTAGAGGACAGGAGAAGAATATGTGGTTTAAATCACCCACCTCACCACATTCGCATAGGTCGCTAGAAACGATTTGCAATCTTGCAAGGTGGACTCGAGAACAGTTATGACCCAACCTCATGCGAATAAGGCAACTGGTAGCAGCCTTACCGAAGTTAAATTTCGAATACCATGGTTTTTTGGGAATATATGTCTGAATACGTGAATAATAATTTCCTTTGGTAACGCTGCTGTCCGCCCACAACTTGCTCCAAGCTTCCCAAAGAAAGTCCATGGGCAGATTCGCCAAGTCGTGGCTAAAGTTGATGTAGGGAAACAAATCACCGCAGTCTACAGCTTCATTAGCCAGGTGGTCGGCTTTAACATTTCCCGTGATATTACTATGGCCAGGTATCCAAGCGAAAGAAATTTGAAGACCGAATTCTATGCATTTGTACAAAAGGCTTCTAATGAACAGAACTATAGGAAATATTGGTTTACATTTAAAAGGATTTCTTTTAATGGCTTGCAATGCACTTAAAGCGTCAGTAAATATTACTGTTTTTCCCAATTTCATGATGTGAATATATTCTAGGGCTTTGAACAGACCATAACATTCGCCAGTAAAGACTGATGACTCAGGAGGAAGTTTAATTTTTTGCACTATATTGTATTGTGAGTGAAAAACTCCAACTCCAACATTTCCTAAAGAAGAGTGTTTAGAGGCGTCTGTATAAATATGATGCCAATTCTCCCAATGCAAGTCTTTGGAAAAGTTAAACAGCTCCTTTACAAAATCATCGTGTTTATTAATACCTAAATTCAAGATAACATCCGGAGTGAGCACCAATGATTGATAAGAATGATTAAAGAGTGGATATGTAAGTGACTGGTAAATTGGAGCTTGCAAAGCTATAAATTTTTTATAGCTTACAACAAGACAAGGAAGAGATTTGTGAGACCAATAATTAGAAGAATTGGTTTCATCTAAAAGAGACTGAAGTTTTGCACGTAAAGGGTGGTTGGAAAATTGTAACGAACGGAATAGAAATTTGTCGGAAAGATACTGACGTCTAAGAGAAAGAGGAGGATCTACAGTTTCAACCTGTAGGGCATTTATTGGGCTTGATTTCATAGCTCCCGTCACTATTCGTAATGCTTTGGACTGGATACTATCCAATTTCTTTAATGCGGCCTTATTACAAGGTTCTAATAAAAATGTTCCATAATCAAGCACACTTCTAACTATTGCATTATAGACTAATTTTAATGAAAAGGGATGGGCACCCCACCAAACCTCTGATAAACATCTTAATATATTCAATCTTTGTTCACACCTTGCCGCTATATACTCACAGTGTGGAATCCCAGATAGTTTACTATCCAAAATCACACCTAAAAATTTTACCGAAGATTTTACAGGAATGGAAGCATCATCATAATATACAGAAAAAGGAGGAGGAAAGCGCATTCTAGAAAAAAGCACAACTGTACTTTTGGAAGTAGATAGCTCAAGACCATTGCTATCCATCCAATTTTTTAAAAGGCCAAGGGCCGATGTCATTGTATTGCAAGCCGCTGCAATAGAGCTATGAGGGCAATACAAAAGAAGATCATCAGCGTATTGAAGCACTTTTACTTGATTGTTCAAAGAGGATTCAAGATCATGAGTGTAGATGTCATATAATAAAGGACTAAGAACTGATCCTTGAGGGAGGCCTTTCCACACGAGCCTAGATTCACACCTAGAATCCTCGAGTGTAAGATTTATACACCTCTCAGATAAAATATTTAAAATGAAGTTTGTGAGTAAAATAGGAACATCTAGCTGCTGCAGTTTATATTTTAATGTTGATATTTCCACATTATCATAAGCCGAATTTATATCTAGAAAAGCAGAAACTACAGAATGATTCGAAGAGAATGCTAACCTTATGTCAGTGACAAAGATACTCAAACTATCTAAAGTACTTTTACCTCGCCTAAAACCAAATTGACTGTCGCTAAGTAGTTTCCTGTTTTCTAAATGCCATTCTAATCTATTTTTAACCAGATGTTCTGTGATTTTTAACATTACTGAAGACAAAGCTATGGGTCGATAGGATGTACTGCTAGATGGATTTTTGTTAGGTTTGAGTATCGGTAGAATGTCTTGGGATTTCCAGGAATTGGGAATATTTCCAGTTAACATAATTTTATTTATTAGTTCCAAGAAGTACAAAAGAGATAGATCACTCATGTTAGACAAAAATGAATAGGGAATTCCATCCGAACCTGGTGCAGAGTCCTTCATATGACATACAACACCTTTAAGCTCTTCGAGGGTAAATGGATTATTTAATTCACAAAGAGAATCCCCCATTGAACGGGGAATGGAATAGGTAGTAGAATTTTCAGGGACATATGCGGGAGCCAATTTATTCAAAAATTTATCCACTAACTGAGATGGAAGAAATGCGCTCGATGATTCTGTGAATGCTGATCTAAACCTTCTGATATTGCGCCAGACGACAGATGGTTGAACATCTGGAGAGATAGAGAAGCAAAATGACCTCCAACTTTCAAATTTCTTTTTTTTAAATAGTTTTTTAGTTTCTGAAATTATTACGCTCAAAATGTTGAAATTTTCTTCGGTAGAATTTTTAAGGTAATTTAGTTCACACTGCTTCCTTTTTGATATTGCATCTGTGCAATCTTTGTCCCACCATGGTGGAGAAGGAATTTTATTTTGTAACGATTTCATTGGAAAGAGTTTATCGGCTGTTTTTATCATGGCTTTGGATAAAGCATCGGCACAGGAGTGTTCATTACCATATTTAATTTCGGGAAGAACAGAAACTATTTCATCTAAGTGTTCCCTAAAAGTATGCCAGTTAGCGTCCGCCAGTTTGTACTTCAACCGCGGAGGGCGATTGAAATAAGGTTTTTGACTGTAAGGAAATGATAAGACAATAGGGAAATGATCGCTACCATAAGAGGAACGCATAACTTCCCAACTCAAACGCGAAGCTAATTTATCCGTGCATAATGACAGGTCAGGAGCACTAACACCTTCATTTGGAGAAGTGCGTCTAGTTGGGGACCCAGTGTTTAATATACAAAGATTGAGGTTATCTACAATATCTATTAAAGTGCTACCATAGTTATTTGTTGATGAACTACCCCAGACTTCATGCTGGGAATTAAAATCTCCTAAAACTATAAATGGCTTAGGAAGAATAGAAAAAATATTTACAATTTCATTAAAAATTACAGCAGATGGACGGGGAATATATACAGAAACAAAACAAATATTATCTACAACTGCTGCAATAACAGAAAAGTCATTATTATGAGGTGGGATTGAGAAAAGTGAAAATGAATGTTGATGTTTGATGAGTAAAGCGACACCGCCATACCCATCAGTGCGGTCTTCTCTAAGACAAGCATAACCAGGGATCTTGAACAAAGACCCTGGTTTAAGCCATGTCTCTTGAAGAGCAAAAACAAAAGGTTTATATTTATTTACAAGATATATTATATCAGATTTTTTACTAATTGCGCTTCGGCAATTCCATTGGAATACCTTGGCTTTGTTGTCCATTATTTATGTTTGATTCATTAACTGCATTCAAAACAGTGGCAGCGATGGACGGTGAAAGATGATGAGTTTGAGTTAGTGATTTTATTAAAGCAATGATTAATTCACTTACAGATACAGCAGACAAGTCATCTCTAGGGATGAGAGCACAGCCATCTTTTGGTTGAGGCATGCCCCTGACAAGGTCCTGATGGAATTGCTGATCATAACCTTTAGAAAAGTGAGGTGGGGAGTGAGGTTTAATAAAGACTGTTTTTTTATATGATGTCGTTTTATTTTGTTTTGAAGGAGAGTAATCGTGAGGAACAGAAGCATTTATATGGTTTGAAATTGAGGGTGAGGATAGTAAGGCATCAGCATATGACATTTTTGAAATTGTGGGATGTAGCTTTGAAGCTTCAGCATATGAGATGCAAGATTTGGCCATTGATTCCTTAATATTCTTTTGCCTCTCATACTCTAAACATTTTTTACTTGTAGCCTCATGAAATCCTTTGCATAGACAACATGATAAATTGTCCTCTGAGACAGTGCACCCATACCCAGAGTGACCTTGTCCACACCTAAAACACCTAGGTTTAGACCTACACTGATTTTTCATGTGGCCATATCTGCAACAATTAAAGCACTGGATTGTTGGGTAAATATAAAGGTCCACAGAAAGTGCTGTATAGCACATATACACCCGCTTAGGTAGAATTTGCCCATCAAAAGTCAAAATTACAGTTTCAGTATTTTTAAAGTGAGGCTTATCCTCCACTAAAATTTTCCTTTTTATTCTTCTCAACTTCAATATCCTCCCACAACCAATTGGGACGGAGATGTTGTCCAAAATTTCATCATCCGTCCACTCCACGGGTACGCCTCTGACGACACCCATACGAGTGACGGAAAATGATGGAATAAAAGCTTTGTACTTTTCTTTTTCCAAAAACTTACTAGTAATAAAAGAGTTGGCATCTTGATAATTACAGAAAGATATTACAAGTCTGTTACGGCCTATTTTCTTAAGACTACCATTAACAATATTATTAAAAGAATTCCTTTTTAAAAATCTCCCAAATGAAATCGGATTTAGATATGTATTTTCATTGGAAGCGGTTTGCTCTCTTTGAATATGGACTAAAAACGGAGCCGCATCCGAGGGATTATATGAAACTCTAGAAACTGGTTGATGCGGTGACCCATTCACCCCATCAACTCCAGCCCCCAATGGAGAAGTAAGTGGAAGATCCTTGTTTTCAGTCTCCATTTCCACCTCGCCACAATAACAATCATTATGGCGTTTCCCGCCACTTTTACGCCTTTTTTTGTTGCAATGTTTGCAAATTGTGGGCCGAGCAGAAACCCTTTTACGTTTAGAATTATTTGCTAAACTTATTGAACCATCAGTATCAACACTAGTATCATTATTTGAGATAGTAATATAATGACCAATCTCTGAAGGTGGTGTTCCTCCGGGGTCGTCCGGAGGATCCATGGCTAAAAACTATAAATACAAATAAAAACACTTACCAAATATAATAACAACACTAAAACTAACTAAAGTACTAAATTATAAGATAAAATATGTACAAAAACTTAATCCAATCCAATATTATAAATTAAATAAAAAAACAGTCGAAAAAACCACGTCCGCCAAATTTGAGGTTTCCCGCGCTTTTTTTTCAGGTATTTATCTGATTGACAATCACAACACAATTCTGTTGTTCAGTTTGATTTTGCTCTAAAATACATTTTAATGTTGCCATATAATCTTAACAAAAATCGGAATAGGGATAAATTATAGCTAAACGCATAAAAAGAAACAAAACGCCGTTAAGAGTTTTGTTTTATATATGCGGCCTAAAATATACTCATAAATTACCCATTACCTAATTTTTTTTTTTTTTTTTTTTTTTTTTTTTTTATTGATTATAGGCTTGCGCTTGACCACTATCTCACCTGATGGTAAGCGATGATGTGGTCGACGATGAAGCACGCTTGCCTAGAAGAAACCTATTCACTCTTGACTTGAAGACTCCCAGGTTGTAGCTATCAGGAAATACAGACTCCGGCAGGGAATTCCACTCCTTTGCTGTACGCATAATGAAAGTATTCCCAAAACGTTTGGTGCGTATGGGTGGGATGTCCACCATGTACCGATGACGCATCGCCGTACGTCTCGTAGTCCTATGATGGAACGGGCTAGGAGGAATTAGTTCATGCAATTCCAACGCACACTCCCCGAAATGTAACCGATAAAAAACCGACAGGCTGGCAACTCGGCGCCGATGTTAGAGGTTCTGGAGCCTAGATTTTATTTTCCTATTTTTGTATGTTTTCTTATCTGTAAGTCGAACCATTGCAGGATCCTCTTCGGGGTTCGGAAGCTCAGCGCTTATTAAGGTGTCGACATCGTTGGGTCGTATTTTATTCTGCAGCCACAGCAAGATGTGCGCGTGAGGAAGGCCACGCTTTTGCCACTCAACGCTATACATAAAGCACAGAAAAGGACCAAAAACGCTTTCTTTCGTAAGAAGGTCGATCATTATTTTTAGTTTCAAGTGAAACACCCTTGCAACCACGTCATGTCGGTCATAAGATGCTTGACCTGCAAATAACTCTTGGGTGATCTCGTTCCATTTCGGGTTAGTAGTAAACGTGATAAATAAATCCGGTCTTCCATACTTTCGGACGTAGCAGAAAGCATCCTGCGTGCGTTCGTGCATATAGCGCGGTCCGCCGGTGAAACTGGATGGAAGAATGACTAAGCGGCCTAAGTTTTCAGAATCAGCATCCTGCTGCATAGCGTCACGTAAATGCACATATTCTTCAGCACGTAATCGTCTCTGGTTGGTCCGTATGTACACTAAGCGCTCAGTTTCAATTTTCGCGTACATATCAACAATAAACTGACTAAACAGGCCACGGAACCGTTGCAAATATGCAAAACGATCACGTCGTATTTGCAGAATGGCAGCATAAAACTGCTGGGCTGACACTTTTTTGTTTAAGTTAGGCTCTCTTGTGGTGGGGTTCACTTGATGGATCCCAAAGTTATAGCCATCTTCCCCTCGGCTGTAAATTAGGGGGTATTGTAAGGCGTCATATGAACGATGCGTTTCGTAGATACGCTGTAGCCGGTCATCTCGAGTGCGCAAGACTATATCTCGACGTTCACATTCTTGGTCAACTAAAACAGCGGCCACTTCATTTGCAACAGGTGTATTGTGCCTACCACGATGCTCAGCTGCGGGTCGTTTTTCTGCGTTAATGACAAATTTGTAATTATTGTTCTGACCTTGCGGAACAGATTCTAATGCGGCTTTGAAACTATGCACATAAGGGTTTACCTGGTGCAGCATACTTTGAAGTACCGTGATTAGATTGCCATTAAGCTGTGGATAAATTTGGTTTCTTATGTTTGCTTGCTCCTCATAATTGGACACAAAATAAATCTCAAGAAATTGGGGCTGATTTTCAGGCAACAGGGAACCAATTAGGTGGTAGACCTGACCCTGGATCTTAAATGTTGGCATGAATGGCCCTTCAGATATTTGTTTTGCACCGAAAGACGTCATTTGAAAGGCATTGTTATATGCTCGAACATTGTCCAAGAAATGTTTGGATTGAGGGTGGTCACCATTCAGCAATGATTTTAAAACTTCAGGTGGATTTTCAAAAAGATCAATACGCACTTTCCCACCGGAGCAACACATCCCATTTGCTTCTTTTTGCCATTTGAGAGCATCACAAAATGGACAAATTATAATCATTCCTCCAATGGAACTACATTCAGAATAATTTACCATAGGTGTATAATTAAACGCACTTCTTTCTTTATTAATCCATGGGAGGGTGTCATGCCCTACTTGTTGGGCTTCGTCTGAGTCTTCAGAGGAAATCGAAATTCTGTTGAGAGAGTGCCGCAGCCGATCAGCATCCAAGCGAGCTTGAAGTTGTTCTTCTGTCTCTTCACTACGCGTCACACCTACCCTCAGCCGCTCATTTTCTAAGAAAATTTTATTATTTCTGCGTAAACGCTCATAATTTTCTCTCGCTTCTTCCAATCTCTGTTGGTGCTGGTCATCGCTTTCTAGAGATCTCGCCCTGTTATGCCGGTCTCGTTCATTTCTTAAGCGTTCTTCGTATTGAGATAAGGTTTCAGACGCGCGCGATAATGCATGCCGCTCACGATCAGTGGTCAATCTGGAGTCCCTTTCTGGAGAAGTTTCGGAGGCGCGAGACATTGCATGCCGCTCACTATCCGCTGTCAACCTAAGGGACCTCTCTGTAAAGGTTTCAGATGCGCGAGACGTTGCATGCCGCTCACTATCCGCTGTTAGCCTAAGGGACCTCTCTGTGAAGGTTTCAGATGCGCGAGATAATGTGTGACGCTCACGATCAGCTCTCAATCTAGAGTCCCTTTCTGGAGAAGTTTCGGAGGCGCGAGACGTTGCATGTCGCTCACTATCTGCTGTTAACCTCAAAGACCTCTGTGTAAAGGTTTCAGATGCGCGAGATAATGTGTGACGCTCACGATCAGCTGTCAATCTAGAGTCCCTTTCTGGAGAAGTTTCGGAGGCGCGAGACGTTGCATGTCGCTCACTATCTGCTGTTAACCTAAGAGACCTCTCTGTAAAGGTTTCAGATGCGCGCGACAATGCATGGCGCTCGCTGTCAGCCGTCAGCCTAAGGTTCCTTTCGGTAAGGGTTTCTGAAGCTCGAGATGACGATTGGCGTTCACGGTCATAGCTAAGGCGTGCATCACGATCGGAAGGAGATTCCAAAGAGCGCGCCATAGCTTGACGTTCTCGAGCAGCCTCAAGTCGGACCTGCCGTTCGTCATTTGATTCCTGTGATCTAGCTAATCTCTTTCTTTTGGCTTCTCTACTATTTTTAGAGAGATTGGGTCGTTTTCGAGGCATTGCTACAATAAAGTAACTTAGCCACTTAACGACAATAAAAAGCAACCAATAACCTAATCGCAAAGCAAAAACAAAAGTCCGTTTTACTAACCAAGTCAAATATAGTTTTAATAACTACAATAACAAAGCAACAAATAACCAAATCGCGAAGCAATAACAAAAGTCCGTTTTAGTAACCAAGTCAAATAATTCTATAAGTAGGTAAGTATTTTTTTCCAGAAACAATCAAAATCTGAAAGAAAGCGCTGTGGTTGCTCCTCTGCGTTACCGTCTGCACAACCACACAATGACCAAAATACACGACAACAATAACATAAGCCCGAAGGCATCTTTACATCACAATAATAATGGGAGTTTTAGCCAGTACTTTAACTGTTACCGCCTTCACCGCGTGGAGGTACTCCCAGCCTATGCTACTGTTTAACATGACCCAAATGCAGGCATACCTGCGACTCTATAACAGGTACACACAATGAGTTCCCTTAGTTAGGTAGGGTGATTAATTCATCCCAAGTTTAGGCCAGTTAACACTTAGTCACTTGGCGTGAGTTATTATATATTTCACTGTCTAGGTAAAACTCAATCAAATGAAAAAATCCCATCAAATTCAGTCCTGTAGTTTCTGATATTCAATTTCCTGCCTACCCGCTTAGTCTATTGGCGTGATTATTGCAAGTGATGCTGAGTCAAATAAAAAAAGTCCCATTAAAATCGGCCCAGTAGTTTCCGAGATTCAATTTTCTGCCTACCCCCTTAGTCTATTGGCGTGATTATTTCTATCCTTCTTTACCTTCCAAGTAATGTTGAGTCAAATAAAAAAAAAATGGTTGCCTGTAAAGTCGGTTTTACGGGCGAAGATTTTACGTGACAACGTCTTTTTCTCGGTAGAATATTTATTGATATGAATATAATTAAATTGCACAATAGGAACAAGGAATTGAATGAAAATAAGAATTGCACAAATTTTAACTATAGAAATATATTTTGTTTACTAAAACATTGTACATGTAAACTTAAAATTCTCTAGTGCTGCGCGCGCGGCAGACCGATCATAGTTGAGTGGGAGAGAGACGCAAGGCATTCGGCGGGCCTCTCTCTCGTTCGGTGACTCATCGTAACGTTACCGAGCGTTACACTTTTTCATAAGTGCCTCCCAGCCACAACCTAATTTAAGACGTTGTCACGTCAAAAAGTCCCATTAAAATCGGTTTAGTAGATTCTGAGATTCAATTTCCTGCCTGCCCCCTAAGTTCATCGGCGTGATTATTTATATCCCAGTTTACTCTCCAGGTGATACTGAGTCAAATAAAAAAAGTCCCGTCAAAATCGGTCCAGTAGATTCTGAGATTAGCCCGGACAAACAGACAGACAGACAGACAGACAGACAGACAAACAGACAGACAAAAATTTAAAAAATTGTTGTTTTGGCTTCTATTACGGTAATTAAGACCCCCTGTAACAATTTTTCATAAAAATCTTCAATGTACAGAAATCGATCTTTTACAGTCTTATTATATGTATATAGATAGGTAGATATTTTTTTTTTACATATTTTTGATTTTCTTAGATTACAACAAAACTGTTCTCATAGTTTTTTGAACCAAATTATAATATATTAAACGCCTGGCACAAGTATTATACATATATTCAACTTATTTAAACCTACATAATTTTTGTCCACTACTGCTGAGCATTTTGTTCCTTTTCAATTTTGTGTAAAGAAAATCAGTACTATTAGTAGTTTTTTACTATTATTAGTTAGAATCCTGAGCGAAGCGAGTGATTCATGGCCCTCGATATAAATCTGTTTTATTCAAGAGTTGCATACTATATTTTATACCATGACTACGAGAAAAAGAAGGATTTAAGTCAAAAGCACAAGGAATAATAATAAATAAATAAATGGTTTATTTATTACCTTCAAAATTTACAAAAAGTGAGAAACCTCAGAGCTTCACATTTTTTGTAAATTGAAGCTGAGCTAGGTAACAGCAACTGTGTTTCAGGGACCAGTGCCACCTCCGTAACGTTACATAATTATAATTAATTAAACACCAATGCAATTAATATTAGAATTACAATCCAAATAAGTATTCACTAAACATGCTAGACCAAAATCATTATCAAAATCCTAAATATAAACAAACTCAAAATTAAGTCGACGAATGAGTTTGAAATTCGAATATTCATGCACAAGAAGTTTGTATCGTGTATTTTATGCGCAAGTAGGTTCTATTGCATTGAGATGGAGGTCAAATATATATTGGTGTGTTCTAATTTAAAGACCAAAACAGTGATTAAAAGTGCTTTTTATTCACTGTTTTCAGTAAATAAAATAAGCTTTTTAGAGGGGAATGGTATAAAAAAAACATATTTGGCCACCATACTTCATAAAAGATAGTTTCATAAAAGATGTATACGATATTGTTACGTTAATGTTAGCCTGTCAAGCGCTATTTTTTGCAACTCTGGGTTTGCCTATGAAACCCGCAAACTACAGAATTTTTATCGGCCATCAGTTTGGTCATGTTTTTAATCTCTTAACATTATAACGATTAGGCAATGAATGTAATTTTCAGTCTGACCCAATTATCGACCGATAAAAAAGTTTGTAGTTTGCGGGCCGTATAAACCTTTTAAAAGGGGTGCCTAATTTCTCCCAGCCGCTTTCAAATTTAATTGATTTGATTGACCATGCGCCAATCAAATCCAAGGAGATTCAAAGTTGTTAAAAATTAAAGAAATTAATGATTCGCGGGACGCCTTTGTAACACGTATGCATTGAGACGAGCCCGAGAAAAAAGTAAAAGGTTATTTTCATATTTTTTTAAACACTCCGCTCTAGTTTGTTGCCCCTGGTTTGAGCGGAGCGGTCAGTCTGTTCACCTTACGGCTGGTCCAGGTTTTCTTCGGCGCCCCTTCAAGTCTTGCGCCCTGGACAAAGGGGTTTCAAAATAAAGGGTTTGAAGAGGTGATTTCAAGAATATAAAATACTTAGGTGTCGTACTAACTGGGTAACGATCGTACAAGTTAACGATGCGATTTCATCACGCGATGAAAATATGTGCCTGTGCTCGCGCGATGACTTCCAAGCTTCAACTAGGACACTCTAAAGAAATGTGGGCTTTTTTAATATCGTCGTGTGACGAAATCGCATCGTTTGCTTGTACGATCTTAGCCAATTAGAATGACGCCTAATATGTTTAAAACTAAGTAGAAAAAAAAAAATGACAAAAATCCGGACTGCTAAGCGAACTGAAAAGACGTAAACAAAAAGAAAATCATTCGCTTCTTAAGCAGTTGGTTTTATGTTTTTATTAACCTTTTGTATTAGGGTTCCGTACCCAAAGGGTAAAAACAAGACCCTATTACTAAAGACGAAACCACGCTTACGTGGCGTGGCATGTCGTGGCGACTTCCGACAAGTTGATTGGCTACAAAACTCGTTGCGTTATGACGTAGGCTGGAACAGAGTCGTTTGACTGGTGGATCCCGCACCACGCCACGCCACGACACGTAAGTGTGGTTCCCAGTTAAGACTCCGAGATCCGTCTGTCAGTCTGTCTGTCACCAGGCTGTATCTCATGAGCCGTGATATCTAGACAGTTGAAATTTTCACAGATGATGTATTTCTGATGCCGCTATAACAACAAAGAAGATTTAATTTTGATTTTTGTTTATATTGATTTTGTTCAGATTCTAATAATGATTTTGGATTAGGATGTTTAGTGAATACTTATTTGGATTGTAATTCTAATAATAATTGCATTGTTGTTTAATTAATTATAATTATGTAACGTAACGGATTACGGAGGTGGTCACTGGCGTCTGAAACACATCCAGCACAGCTTAAATTTACAAAAAATGTGAATACCTGAGGTTTCTCTCTATTTATTTATTATTTTTCCTTGTGCTTTTATGTTTTTTTTTTCGTAGTCATGGTATAAAATGTAGTATGAAACTCTTGAATAAAACGGATTTATATCGAGGGCCATGAATCGCGGTATTTTTTACCTACAGTACGGCCGGCCGCCCCGAGCGAGTGGTGCGAGTAATCGTAATCGCCCGCCGCACTAGTACACTCACTTATAGCCGAGCAACAAAACTATCGTCACTACACGCTCGCTTTTCCCCAACTCATTTCGTTTTTATTTTCTAGCTTTATCCGCTACTCGCTGATCGTCGGTGGTGGGACAAAGTGCCCTACAGTGAGAAAGTATTCCGACTTCAATCTATAAACGTGTACGTGTGTTCGTACCCTTATAGTGTGAAATCTATGGAAATAAGTTACTCTGTGTTCTAAGCAAAAATCTAAAACCATGGCAATATTGACAATGGCAACAAAACACAACAACTGATGCAAATACGTCATTTGACGAAGGAGGAAGCCTTTGTTTTGCATTGCAGAAAATTATAAAAGATTCATCACATTTTATAAGTTGAGTTGTGGTTTTTAACAAAGTAAGATATCGATTGTGCATTGAATTTAATAATATTAGACAGTCTACTTATTGATCTACAAGTGTTTTGGATACTCATAAAGCAAAGGGACGTACTGGAACGCAAATAACTACGTGCTTAGTTACAAATAAACTGCCCAGTTTTTCATAGATACACTGCTACGTACGTAATGATTTTGATATTTCGTGTGGATATGGTTTTTGTAGCATATATAATATATACTGTTATGTTTGTAACATAGATTAGCTAAGTTCAGTGGGTGATGACTCATACATCATTACTAAATGGAGACTTGGAGAGATCTTTTTTGCAGGGTTGCTGTTATTAGGACATCCGTATAGTGTTTAGATGCGTACAATTATGTACATTGCCCTTTTCAGATTTTATCATGGAGCTAAGATAGTTCACTTTTTGGATACCTTAATGGTTTCAACTGATAACAGTGACATTTGCTAAAAAAAGACAGTAATAATTGTAAAAAAAAAACATATTTTTTACAATTACATTCAAAGTGTTGTAGCTTTCTAAAGAACAATAAATTTGATTTGCTCAGTATATATTGATTAAATTGTTGTAGTGACAACATTTTCATGCCATAGGGTAGCAGATTTTCAATTATAATGTTTTATGGTAATAAATCTGTTGTTTAAATCATTTTTTAAAGGGATTTGAGGTGAAGTAAAAATGGCTTTTGAGTGATCAGGAGAGAGGAGTTCCCATAGATTTAGTTGTCATAGTTAGTTAGCAGCCCAAAAATACAAACTGTTTTACCAAGTTGTAGTGACTGCTTATTTGACCTCTGCAGCCTTTATTTTATATTAATTTCAAAATGACCCTCCACTGGGAGTCCATTTCTGTTATGTAAAAAAACGGACAGGTATGTGACAGTTTTTTTTGCCATTTAAAAATTTAAGTAAAAAGATTGTGAAAACAATATGAAATTATTTTGTTTTGGCCTAAGAAGTACATAATAGCGTAATCTTTAATTTTTTATGTAAGTAGCGTAAGCCTCGCGTTTTCACCCGCGTCGTTCCCGTTCCTGTGGGAATACAGGGATAAAAAATAACCTATGTCACCCAGGGATAAGGTAGCTTCCCAAAAGTGAAAGAATTTTAAAATCGGTCCAGCCGTTTCGGAGACTATAAGGAACATACATACATACTTTCTCTTTTATGTGGATAGAAGATTGTCTGCATTTTTTTTCAATTTTCTTTCAATCGTTTCTCAAGCCATTAGCTGATGCATTCTGTGCTTATTGGCACTTCGTATATGGTCATCCAGTGAGAGCCGCCACTCTACTTGTCACTCAGTTTGTCGCATGTGTGCTGACTTTCCAGTTGATGGTGTTTCAGTTGTTTGTTCCAGTGTTGATCAGTATAGAAGCCAGACTGATGACGTGGTTTCCAATGTGTGCCTTATAAAGTTTAGTTCTGTGCTCAATCTCTTTTTATATAATCTTGATTTTGAGACAGTCATGTAGCTCAGATATTTTTGTAAACCATAGAGCGTTTGATGCAGTTTTTGTCTTCTTTGTATGTCCTGTATTGCTGTGGATTATTAAAGCTTGTCAATTTATCATTTATTGATTATTTCAATTAACTATTTCGTTTTTTTACCATACATGGGTTTTTTACATTACAAATATTTGTTTTTCTGTTGATTTAAGTATGTATATGATTTTTGATAATACATATTAGATTTATTGGTATTGCAATATTTTTCTACTTTCAGAATCAACATGACTTCAGGACCTTATAACTACTCCTACATATTTAAATATATTATAATTGGAGATATGGGAGTTGGCAAATCATGCCTATTGCATCAGTTTACGGACAAGAAATGTTAGTAGTAATGTATAACATATTGTGTTCTATTTGTGTAATTGTTTTTTGTATTATTGTTTTGTATTTAAAATTAGTGTACCATGTGTTTGTTAAAATTAATTCTATAAATAAGTAATACAATAGGACAAAGGTTTCTCGCCAGTGGTCAATACAAACTGAGCGCCTACATTTTTATCCGACTGCCCTAGAATGTGAATAATGTTTGTAACTTTCTGTATGTATGTTATATGACTATTAGATATTTTGGCACACTTTGTGTGGGTTTTATCAAATGAGATGTCATTAGGTTGTTCTTGATAGCTGAAATGACATCTTCTTTGTTGGTACACTCTTGGCAGAGCAGTTGTGGTCATCATGTTGCAGTGAGACTTCGGGTTGCCATAATTTGCTTAACAATACGACGCCATCCCTCTATCGGCCGTTATTCGTGTGCACTCATGCAATGGGCCACCCATTGCAGACTTAATCTGATCGCATGGGCGACCTGCCGCGCGCTCTCGGTCCTTCCACTGTACCCTGACTTACAAGCCGCTCGATAGAGTCGTTGCCTCGTCGAAATGACATAGGCTATTATTTTGAAAAAAAAAAAACATAATGGGGGTAAAAAATTAGATCAGTATAGTCGTATATATTTTATGATATGGTCATGTTCAGTATTAAAACAAAGCTTCGAAGAGACGATTCTAAAAATAAATCCTACTAATATTATAAATGTGAAACTGTCTGTGTGCAAAATTTCATTCAAATCCGTTCAGCCGTTTGTGGCTCAATCACGCAAAAACGGCCGAACGGATTTAGAAGAAATTTTCAACATAGGCAGTTTATAACCTGGATTAGCACAAAGGATAGAATAAAGAAAGAAAGAAAAATGTTTTACTTGTGACTCGCAAAGGAAATACACGGACACGAGAAAAAACAATAATAAAATATATATAACACCTAGCGAGACCAGAGGCAAACCAGGAGGGTAAGCAAGGCAAGGTAAAATGATCCCTTGGGATAATAAATAACTTTTCACACGAGCGAAACCGCACACAGAAACTAGTAATTCAATCAAATTAAATCTGTTTGACGACTCTCGACATTTGTTTGATACTATAACACGGGTGCACAAACACCCTATGTTTGCGCACTCTGGAGCTCCTGTCCGTGATGATCATTAAGTTAGCCTTTATAAAATACCTATAAGTTTTCCCTGGGATATAAGATTTTGTTTAAAACACTGTCTTGATGTTTACAGTCATGGCTGATTGTCCACACACAATTGGTGTTGAATTCGGGACCCGCATCATCGAAGTTGCGGGGCAAAAAATCAAACTGCAAATATGGGACACAGCAGGGCAAGAGAGATTCAGAGCCGTCACTCGGTCTTACTATAGAGGTGCTGCTGGAGCCCTTATGGTATATGATATAACTAGAAGGTGAATATTCTAAAATTTATTGCTTTTCAATCAACTTTAGGAAAAATATTTTTCATCGTCCTATACCCGTGTATTGGTCTGCTATACCGATGTTAGTTTGTTGTGATAGTTCTATATAAATTATACGGTTAGTTGAAGTGAGTAGGTAGATAGGAGGAACAAAACTATTCAAGGTATTGAAAATTCGCAAACACAGATCGATAGATATCTTTTTCTCATTAATATAGCATCAAAACAAGATGTCGGATAACGGCATATTAGTTATACCACGGCAGAGCGGCCAAGGCCCGCTTCAACTTTCCAACCTGCGTACCAGTAAATAGTCTTGAAGTGGCTCCCTGTCTCACACCGCGCTGGAGAAGGATAGGTTCCGAGATCTGATCCTGTGTCGGACTGACATGGTGGCCTTTTTGTACAAACTCTTCAACACCTCGAAGTACCGGTAGTCTATCTGGCACCGTTGAGAGACTGCAGTACAGCCCAAGTCTCGATCAAATCGAAGGCTTTCTCGTAGTCCACAAACGCAAAGCAGAGAGGCAGGTTTTACTCTTCTGTATTCTGTACAACCTGCCTCAGCGTATGTATATGGTCTACGGTGCTAAAGCCTTTTCGGAATCCGCGGCTTGTTTAATTTTTTTGGTGGTGGTAGGTTTTGCTTTTGTAAAAATGGTTTTATGTTTTACCGTTTCAGATCTACTTACAATCATCTGAGTAGCTGGCTTACAGATACACGTAACTTGACTAACCCCAGCACTGTGATATTCTTAATCGGCAACAAATCAGATTTAGATGGCCAAAGAGATGTTACTTATGAAGAAGCAAAACAATTTGCTGATGAAAATGGACTTATGTTTGTTGAAGCTAGTGCCAAGACGTAAGTTTTTGTAATTATCAACGATAATGTGATTTTTAGATCTTAAGTTTCAAAAATATACAAAAGAATATCGGTGAAGAACGTGTTGAATGACGCACAATGATCCGTATAATCCAGTAAATGAGCCGGGATGCATTGATTTGTCGACAACAAATATAAGTTTGTATTTCACATTACAGATTTTCAAAGCTATGAAAACTTAGTTATTTCTGCATTTATCATAGCACAGACTAGCACTACCGTTCTTATCTCTGTAGCTTTGAGTCACACATCACACACAATCCAAACACGTATTTCGCCGAAATCAACGAGGGCGGCGGTGGCTTAAGCCCTGTTTTCTGATCCGTAGTTAACTCAACCATTACTTAAATAAGCTAACCAAGCTGAAATTTGAAACCATTGGTTAGCATATTTAAGCATTGGTTAACTATGGATAAACAAATTGGGCCTTAGTTGGTTAAAGCGCTTGTCTTATAAACAATCTCGCCAAATATTGATATATATAAAATGATAAAATTGCACAACGTAAAGCTGTACAACCTTTAGCTTCTTAGTCAATAGCAAAATGCGCCAATTTATGCCGCATACTTGGACAGTCGTAAATAAATCTTAACTAATATCAGAGGTAAATGTTTACAATGGGAAATCGCGGGAAGCCACTATTTTATTCCGAAAAAGTGTACTATCCGTTTCTGCAGGATTCGCCACGGGGGCGAAGCCACGGTTAATACTCTAGTAGGGTATATAGCCTACTAGCTTTTTATAGCCTGTTCGGTACTTCCCATAGACTTGATAATGGCAAGAAAAGAGCATCAATAAAGGATGATATTTTTGCGTAGGTAAAATAATATTGTGATGGTGATACACCAAAATTGCAGTAGTTATCATCACGGTGTTTTATTCCAGTGGTCAAAATGTGGAGGAAGCCTTTCTTGAGACAGCTAAGAAAATATATCAGAGCATTCAAGATGGGCGACTGGACCTGAACGCTGCAGAGTCCGGCGTGCAGCACAAGCCGGCGTCGCCGGGCCGCCCGCTCGCCGCGCCCCCGGCCGCGCGAGACAATTGCGCTTGCTAACCGATCTCGGGATAAATAGAGTTAAACTGAAATCATACTTAATGGTTAAGAATTATTATCCTAGTAATAAATTCAATTGTCATAAATTTTGTTTTGTTTTGACATAATTTATATTAGTGTACATTCCACGTTATAAATGTGTTTAGAATGTTATGGATGCCCCATGGGGAGCGCACGTTGAGACTTTTAATAAAACTTTTCTTATTTTACACACATAAATGGTAGATCTTTTGAATTAGTGCGAAAGTATCTAACTTTCGAAAAAGCTCAGGCTTAGAACTATCTGTTTGTAGCCTATATCAAATTTAGTCGTTGATTAGCACTTTACATTCTTCAATGTCGTTGGAAAAGCCCACTCTTTCACCGTTGGTCACCTATATAACGATAAAACAAAATCTAATGTTTTATTTTTATGTATCTACTTCTTTCATGATCTCGGCCTTTTTTCCATTGTAGTTCTTTATAGTAAATCTTACTAATTTCAAGGGATTATACAGCCTTCTTTACATAATTTTAATGGCATTTCTTTATTTTATGGTAATAAAATATTGACATCTTATAGTCAGTATGTTTTTATTTGATAAAAGTAAATTAAATTATGATTAGTGCCTGGAAAAACATTTTCGAATTTCATTTATTTCACACATCGATGTTTTTTTTTAATTTTTGCCTTTTCTTCTACACTTACCTCAACTATCTCAGGCATGATCTTTTGTAAAACTGCATTTATTGGCATTATAAAAGTAACCATGAGAATGGAGTTTTTTTGCTGACTATTTTTCCAAAATCTAAATGCGTTAGCAATTTCTTAGGCCCACTTTTTTATCCGTAGTATTTCAATCAATGGTTAAAACACCATTTTTCTTCAGTTGTTTACCTCATAAATGGTCAAATAAGTTGAAAAGTTAATTAATTGACCATTTGTTAGACTAACAATTGACGAATCAACGCGTTTTATCTGCTTAGCACATTTAACCATTGGATACCTACCAATCAAAAGACTGGGCCTTAGACTGTTCTCCTAAAGTTACAACGGTTATGTACCCGGCCCTTGCTGCCCAATCTCAATAATCTAATATTGCGTAAATTATCGACTGTTGTGTAACTCACAGGAGTAGCACGAGCATTTTCAGATAAATAGCAAGTAAGATAAATAAGATTTGCCCATCCTTAATTCATAAAAAAATGTAGTGGCTATTAAAACGTGCGCTCTAGATGGAACACTCTTACATGCGCTAAGGCGTAAAATGTAATAAGTCATTTGGCAATGACTAGGTCTGTTTGACAAATGTATTTGCTGCATACCTATTAAGAAAGTTGGGCTTGTCCATATTGTAAATGTATTATTATTTATGATCTATATTATACCTACTGTTAGTAATTTTTTATAAGTATATTTTTGAACACTGCAGATGTATTAGAAGAATTTATTTAATCACAAGAATTGTTATAAGGAAAAAGAAAAGATAGATTATTCATTCAAAGAAATAAAGTAACAATGTAAATAAAATACTACTTACTTTACATGTATCGTTTTTCCGTTTTATAATATAAGCTGGTTACGTTAAACCGTTCCCATTAACTCCTGGATACTAAAAGTTATTTAATCGGCATGTCTACCACAATTACCTACCATAAAATTTAACAGCGTAATAATAAATATTTGTAATGAAAATAACAACGAGGAACATGTTTTGATAGAATAAGATGTTTCATCTGTTTGTGTGTGATGTTTTAAACTAGTTTTGGGTCCAGATTTGTGTCTATTTTAAATATACATATCTATTATTGCGGTAACTTGTCGAGCAGATGGATGTAATTATGGATATCCTTCAGTTAATGAATGATATAATGCCAGTTTTCACTAACATCTAGCAGATTATCTAGTTAGAGATAATACCGAACGTAAGCAGTTTCCTAAGCAACTATTCTTGTTTCACCATTCGTTTCTCACCCCAATTTCTGAATAAATACTAAACTTCAAATTAAGTACATATTTCAATTTGAGTAGTGGTCAAACTACCATAATCTGAAAACTATCCAAATTTGAGATTGGTGTAGGTTTGTGTTAACATGTTCTTAACTCCAAATACACAGTTTAGAAACCTGCCGTCAGTCTCGAAATCAATATTGTTACCTACTACTAGTGCACCATTGAAAACAAATTCGCTGCAAAAGGTCTAAGGTAAGTTACAATTATAATAACTTTTCGTAGACCTATAAAACAGCAAAAGTAGTCAAATAGCCATCAATAATGAGACCTATGTTATTCAGTATGGCACAGTGTTAGTGAAAACTGGCAAGTGTGTCGCGCAATTTGGGGTTCCGCAATCAGTTTGTTGTTAATGTGGTTAACCACGAGATTCCCAGCTCAAAATTATCGCAGAATTAACGTCACAAATTATCAAGCGATTGGTTGAATGAATTTTAAACAGCCAACCACAGCAGATAACGCGTGCTTAACAATTTGTCACATTAATTCTGGGATAATTTTAAGCTGGGAAACTCGGGGTTAGTCTCATGTTAGCTGTTCTTATTCGATACAAAAAGCGGATAAAAAAAACAGCTGCACCAACCATTTTTCCTGAATTGCATTTTTTTTTTACTTCTTTATTGTTAATATGACAGGTTTATTACTCTAATTAATGGAAATATTTCAAATGTAGGTAGTTCTTTGTTAACTTAAGCCCCCTTGTTAGTAAACCGAGAATAAAATTATGCAAATCTTAAACCTCAATATTGTACATAGGTATGTTAAAACTAAATTAAACTTAATTACTGGGTGTAACTTGCCTCGGGGTTTAATAATGAGGGGGTTAGAGATATTATTCTCTAATAAGATATACCTAGACTTCATTTTTATTCTGTTTTCTGCTAGCGTCGGTATGTTATGTATGAGTTAATACAATTTTGTTGTACTTTCTACACAAGGCATCACTTAGGAAATAAATAAATTTAACTCTAAATGCGTTAGCAATTTCTTAGGCCTTGTAAAAAGAATGTATGTACATTACACTTTTAAGCTTTTGCTTTATTGTCATTCCTGCGTGCAATGTATTATGTGAAATCTGATTTTGTTTTTAGTAGGTAGCGGGTTGATATTATAATTTCTACTTATACACCCCTTTATAAAGCTATCATTCACTGCTAATTCAATGTTATGAAATAGCAGCCCACCCTAGCTTTGCCCGAGTTGAACAATTTTGTTTGCAATATATATATCTATAATACTACATTATTATATAATAATAAACCTAAATTGTTTGTTTGTTTGAACGTGCTAATCTCTATAACTTCATTGCAGTATTCTTTTTGCATTATAGGCTATTTGATATCACATATGCAAATCCTTCCGAAGAAATTAAAGAAAGCGTCCGCCTTAGTATAGAAGCACTTCGCAATATGGCTATATAGCCGACCCATTTATCCGTGAGCAAGATCGCCCCCATTGCTCTACGTTCAATTCAGGTGCTCTTAGCCAAATTAAAGGCACACTTGCCGGTGACTGCGTCAATTTTGGACCTCGCAGGCCGTTTCCGAGTAAGGCTAGATTCCTTCAGGCGCTTTTTAACTCCATTCGTTGATAGCCACTCCTCGGCACCTGCTGTACATCGACACTATTCAGGTGAACGACCAGCAGCCTTATTGCGTAATGAATTCGGCAAGGCAAAGGGCAAAGAGCATGAAAATCGACCAATCACGTGCGGGATGAAAGACGCGATGTGGATTTCCGTGTTTGTGATTGGTCGATACTCTTTGCCCTTTGCCTTGCCGAATTCAATACGCTCTACGGCTGCAGATATTCGTAATAAACACTGACAACACCAAAAATGAAAAAAACTCATAACATTAGGCAACCTTAGGGGACTTACACTTTTCTGCATAAGTCGACAAAGTTAGTTCTATCTCTGTACAAATAGAAAACCATCAACTTCTAGGCGGGATGCAGAATATGCACCCTTATAGTCCTGCCAGCGCCCATGGACAACTGACTACAAAAAACGGTATGATTAAATAACGTAACGCTCTAAAAATTAATCATGAAAATTAATAGTGAATGTCATTAGTGATTATTGTAATTACTGACAAAAAGAATACGCGTATCTACTTAACTTATCATTTATTCAGCATAAGCGGTACGCGAAATTATGTGAATGTAAATAATAATGACTGAACTTATTATGACCCAATTCCGGAACCGTGTCAATCAAATTAAACTTGTTTATGTAGGTAACATATGTTTATTAAAAAGCAGAATACATTTGTCCTTATATAAAGTTACAAAAATGGTACCTAGGTACCTATATAAAAAAGTTTCATTCACATGATACAAAAAAAGAAATATCGTGTATAATTCGATCCGCCACCTTTTTAGTATACCTAATATTATCAGAATATATAAATCCCACAACCATAGGCAATAATTCTTTGTAGTAGGTAAAACACGTATTTGTGCTAATTTTAGGTAGTGAAATATCTACCTAGTGTCAAATACGAAATCATTTCAAATGCGATATGTATACTTAACACATTAATACCTACATACTTGTAGGCAAATACGGTACAATTAACGGAAACTAGTTGATTCCTGGGTCCTATAGAATCTGCGACGGGCCACAGCTAACACATTGAAAATTTTAGTTTATTTTACGTTCATTAATAAGTCCATTAATAATTCACATTTTGTGATTTTTCGTTATAGTTACTGAGTATGCTGCTCAGAGACTTTATATATTATATTATAGAAACCGAGTCTCTATAGGTCCGAGGTTCGTGTAAATTTGACCTTTGTGTACAATGCAGTATACTGTAATTAGATTTAAAATTATGTTTTTAATCAAGTGGGAATATGTTTTCAATTTGGAGTTAAATAACGTCCAGAAAAGATTTTTTTTAATTCCTGATGTGCCCGCTGGTAAGTGATGGATGAGGTATACGATACAGCGAGCGAACCTAGAAGATATCTCTTCAGTCTTCCTTTGAAGGCAGATAAGGGTCATTGCTCATAGGGAACACAGGTTCTGGCAGAAAATGCGACACCCCATTGGAAAACGAGATATAAGGTAAATTCATTCGCATTACCATGGCAGGCTTAGGGCAGTTATTTGGTCCCTACTGGATCTTGAGGAAGTATCTTAAATTTTTTGAAAGAATTAAAGAACAACGAGCCTCATCAGACCCCCGCTTATTCGGTGGTCGCTGTAATCCAGACGCGATAGTGGTAGAGCTTTTGAAAAGAAGGACAAAAGTTATAAGCAGAAGAAGAGTATTACAGACTTTTACAAGAAGAATTAACCTGAGTAAACCTTACGCTTTGATAATCCGAAAATAGTCTTGTTTTTGGCAGTCAGAATTAGCGAGGCCTTACCATCTGTGTATTTTAACAGAAATTGTTTAAACAAAATTCGACCTTATTGTATCAGAAAATTAAAATGTCTAGTAAATAACGCCTTATGTGCATCAGGAATCAATTATTCCGAGAGTACGAATACTGTGAGCCAAAAACTAATTTAAATGGACATATGACAATATTGTGGCTCAAGTTTCATACTTGAATGCAAAAGCGTGCCCGACTCCTCGATTGTTTGTAATCACTCGATATAATTTTTAAAGTAATCGGGTTTAAATGACGTCTATTTTTTTTTTGTTACGTTTAAATGTTAAGCTTTATCTTATTAATCCCCAAACACTCTGAAAATCAGATTAGCAACGGTTGGCTGTGAGGGGATTTTAGTCGAGGCGTTATGTAACCGAGAGTTCAATGAAAAATGCTCACGCGTATCAAACGACGTTTTTTTGAAACAATTATTCTAGCACTGATTTCGTTGCTCTGTACAAAAGTCCAATAACGATTAAAATATATAGTTATTATAGCGAACGTCGTTTATGTACACGAGTATTACCTACGCCTCGTTTTCCTTTTGACCTCCACACACAATATAAATCTGTTCGGGTCGCCACTCTTAAAATTCAGTGTATAACATAACATCACCTGTACTCGTCAAAGGATTAGGCAGAGATAAATATGATAAGCATTTGTAGTTTATTATGCGTTTAGGACACGAAAGTGGTTGTCCGTGACGATCAAAGGATTATAGAGCGTCCCTTTAACCGTACATAATATATCATTATTTATCTGCATAGGAAAAATAGTCAAATTTAGTAATCGCTGTTTCGAACTAGCGTTATCTTAATATTATTATAGCTGAGCATTATCGATCGATACTTGTAGGCATATTTACAAATAATTTTAAAGTTTCGAAGGTACATTCTTTAGGAGCACATCATGCATGTCTTGAAGGGATTGTTCCAAAGCATTTCTGTATTTGTTACAATCGGTGTCTGGATGTTCGACGAATGCGGCGGTTGCGAAATTTATATCGTTATCTCTGGGATTGTAGCATGTTGCATAACCATCAGGCACTAATGGTCCGTAACACATAAATCCATCACACTTGCAAGCCACCTGAAATAAACAGATAGTAGGAGAAATTAGTCTCAAATTAGGAATTAATACTTGCAAGACTTTATAATAGTTTTCTATGGCATTCGGGTTCATGGGCGCCGGGAGGAAGGTGCAAAAGGGTGCACTTGCACCCCCCTGGATTTCAATACCTACAATATAAAAAACTATTAAAAAGCCGATGTAATGTGTTGACATAAACGAGCTAGCCTCGCTCGCTCTTGAATTCTACTTCTTTGTTTTTCAAACATTTTTGCATAAGTTTATAAATACTTCTCTGTACAAATGGGCAAAAGGAAAGCCCATCCTATTCGGGGCAGTGTGCTGATGATAATCCCCCCAGAAAGCCCTGCCGGTGCCCATGTTCGGGTTAACTATGACATAGGAAGGACAAGGGTACTTTTAATCCCGGCAGTATGGAACAATTAAAGTCATCGCATCGGACCAAAATGTCGGCACAACTTTTCTCTGATGATGAAGCAAAAGAAAATACCTAAAGGTCATAGCTATACTGTACATAATGTGCATTACAAGTAGCGGACAATAGTCCCACTAGCCAGCTATACCATAATAAAATTTATTTATACCTTGCCTTAAGTGCATGTACGTATTAAATTAAACCTACCTGACTAGTAGAAATCCTCATATGCGCACTTTTCGTAAATCCAGGATCAGAATATATTTTTGGTATTTCAATACCATTTTCGATTGCAGTCAATTTTAATCCAAGTAAATGTCTATCGACACCCAATCCTTGAAGTGCCTGTAATAAAAATTAAACGTGATAAATGACCTTGTTAAGTGTTAAGAATGTGGCAAATCCTACTTTGAAGTTTAAAGTTTTGGTTAAGTTTGACAGGTTTTCTGGCTCAAGTATAGATTGATTATTTAATTTAGGTCAATACCTACCCCGAATGTTAAGGAGAAGTTAGGTTAACAATTTACCCCAACATATCCTAGAAATTCGGGTGGGGGGCGCTAGTTACAAAATACGGCATATCCCTTCCAAAATGTTAGTAAGTACCAAAAACACTGAGACCCTAAGCTCTCATACCAAAAAAAATCTAAACACCAGTAAATCATCAAATCTTAATGAGCAAATTAATGAGCTATATCTATTTAATTAAACCACTATGATTCCCATAAAAAATAGAAAGTGCGAAGAGTGCCGCTAGCGGCAAACGACCCCTATATCTGGTAATAAGCCAATTAGATGTATAACTATGCCAGTTCGCATTTTGTCTTGCACCGATAGGAAAGCCCTAAATATTATGAGCATTGTTGGATTTTAAACGCTCAAGCGCGACCGCACTTAGCTACTCGCGGAGCTTTTTGGCTTAGCACACTGAGTTTTAAATCCAAAAGTGCAAATTGTATTAACAATTTTATCACGTTATAGCATATTTGAGTTGCGAAACTGGCTGGCAATATGTAAAATATTTTTGCGGAATACGGCTTTAGCCTTAAGGTTTTAAACTTAATATATTTTTTACCTGGACTGTGTAGTTTTTATGAGAATTGATAGCACCTTTCAAAGCAGAAATTTTCTCTTTTGGACTTCTTTGAGAATCCAACATTGTTTTCGCAAATTCCACGGATTCGATTGAACACGATCGTATAGTTTCTGTTCGCCCTCCGACATACATCCTTGTTGCTGCAGACTCGTAATGAGCTCCAGGTACTTTGTGCAACCTAAAAAAATACTAATAATGGGCCAAAAACTTCAAGTAACAGGATACGGTCTTAGACAACGCAACTGTACTTAGCAATTGGTTAGTAATGGTAATCGCATACTATTTCTAATTGTTAGTTCGTTTGGAGTCGCCACTGACAGGGGTACGCGATGCTTGCCAGCGAAATGCCCGCTTATCATGTGGCGCATCGTATTGGCAGAAAGAAATTGTTACACAAAATACTACAGACAGCGCAAATAGGAAAGTTTTTTCTTAACCCTTTTATATTGAAAATAAGGAAAAGAGGATGGATAACTTTCGTACCTGTAGAAAGCTAGTTGCATGGCCATCTGTAGATAGCTATCTGGGCTTAATTTTTGTGATTTGATGAAGTTCTTTCCGTACTTGTCGTACTGGAAACAGTTCAACTCTAAGTTTCGAACTAACCTGAAACACATTTAAATGCATATTATTCATTAAACAATTAACTCGGCCTATCTAAGTGTACTAAAGGATATAGGCACCGCGTCTTGTAATAGCGCAACGCTATTGTTTCCAATTTGTTGCTAGACATTAATTGCTATATGTCTGGGCAAGGTACACAAGTAAACATATAGGCTTTAATTTCTTTCTCCAAGCTTTAGCGTGTGTTTAATACTCACCCGTCCAAATTCTTCTTGGCATTTTCAATCATACTACTTACGTCTGCGGTTACATTAAATTTCAACTGAGTCGGTTGTTTGGGACTCGATGACTGCGTATCAGTAACTTTATTTTGTTCACTGAAACAAAAAAGATGGTATAACACAATACTAGGAAATTACTATTCTAAAATATAATTCGCAAAGAAGGTCCAAATATCCACAATCAACGAGACGTAGGTATAATCCCCGGCATGTAACATGGCAAGGTTTTGGCGTAGTGGGGGTAAGTTCCCGCATATTTCGCAAAATGACTAACCACCATATGGAGCGAACTTAACATAGACGCGACGCGATTGGTCAGTTGTGTCCTTGTGTCAACTGACTTAAAAAACAACATCTGCGCATCTAAAGACTTGCCAACTTACGTGCCGGGGATTATACGAAGAGGTTAAGAATGCTTAAAACACATCACGGCCCCTAAGACGAATCCTGTCGCAACGTGAGTGATACCATGTAACAGTGGCCATATTGATTTTGAAAAATCAAAAATTATTATGACAGGTTTACAATTACTTAGTAGGTTTCCGTACGTCCGAATGAAAAAAATCAGAACCCTTATAGGATCACTCGTGTGTGTGCCTGTTTGAAGTCCATCTGACACAGTCAATTTATCCGAGTCTACTGGTCCGATTCAGTTGATATATAGGTTACACATATTAACTTCTATGACCTAAACATGGTCGTAAAGTAAATAAATAAATGTTGAATATGAAGTCACTTTTGGGAGACAAAATTTATAAACAATGTTTTGACCTGTAGGAACCTTGTATTCTGTACCTGCATATCAAATGAAAAAGTCTGTTTCAAATATAACTATTCCATATGTTTAAGTTTATTTAAGAAAAATACATAAAAAATATTGCGGAACCCTTTGCACGCGACTGCGACTCGCATTTAGTCGGTTTTTTTTTAATAATTTTACTCTCAGCCTTTTTATACTTCGTTTTATATCAACTTTTATTTAAACCTGTTTTCTAAGGCCCAGTTTTTTTATCCGTAGTTAACTAAAACGATGGATAAATGTGCTAGCCAATGAATTCAAATTTCAATAAATTGTGATTTTTCATCAATAGTTTTTTTCAAAAGTGATCAAATAAGTTGAAGAGTTAATTATTCGACCACTTGTAATACTAACAATTGATAATTAACTATGGATCAAAAAACCGGCCAAGTGCGTGTCAGGCCACGCGCAGGATAATAATGCGGACTATGAAGAGGGTTTTTTGTTGTTACATGAACATAAAAACGGTTTCAGCGGGTCACAACGTCTAAAAACGGGCTCATATAGGACGATCGTAACTAAAGAAAGAGTTATAAAATCCAACTTCACAAGAGAAGTTAGAAAAAATATTATCTGAGTATTTGAGTACCACCGCGGGATAGACACAAGCGTTTCCAATAAAGATTTATAACCAGCGTCGCTTAATAATTTGATAACTGCAGTATTGCTGTTACGGAGATAGTCTTCGTTAAAATCTCCAAATATTTACAAACTGAAAACAAATATTTTAGTATGATTATTTTCAAACAACTTACTCAACTACCAAAAAGTGAAATCAAATTATTCAATGATAGGAACAAACAACCAACGTAAATAAGCTACAATAAATAATCTATATGAAGCACGTCAATTGCGAAAGGCACCGATACGAGCGCGCGTTAGAGCCACGGGGAATGGTATGGTTCGTTCCTGGATCCTCGCAGGCTCGGTCCTTCTTTCTCTTTTGAAATGGAAAAAACGACAAACGCAATTAAGTCTATAATTGCGACCACTGGAATACCGCCATCTATGGTCGAGTAGCGGAATTTGCTTGGCATCGAATCTAGTTAGGCTTTAGATTACAAAATGTCGAAAATACTTCTGCGCTAACACAAAATAGACTCCCCCGCGCGCATGCGCCGTACGGGCCGGTACTGACAACAACTGCGCCCACTCCAATGCGTTGTTCGAGCTTAAACATTATTAATTTAGAAATCATTATTATTAAGGATCTTTTGATTTTATTTTTTGTATATTTCTAAAAAGTTCATAAGCATTTATTTAGTATCTGTTTTAAAGATTTAAAAACGTTATTTAAGTAATTTTTCAATGGCATTTGTTTAACATTTTACTGTTCCAAGTACATTTTATTAGTTGGCTATTACTCATAAACTTGTAACGCCTACTTAGCTGTGATAGTTTTCCTTTTAATTTCGTTATATATACTAATGCCGTGATTTTTTTACGTGACCAAAAGCAAACATTTTGCTGGCAATGACTTGACTCACTTGACTCTAAGAAAAATATGCAATAAAAAGCTTAATATTACGCAAACAGATTTCTGATTTGAAAAATGGTTTTAACAGACCCATAATATTTTTGAATGGCCTATCCAACGATACACCACAGCCACACCATGGAATAGACGAGCAAAAGAAATCCTCTCTTTAAGGTACGCAAACGCAAAGTGAAAACGTGTCGTCGTCGTATTTACTTACTTACATTTTGAAAACGGCTTGCAATCCTTCGAAAGTATTTCAGTGTGAGTTTCACTAAGACCTACCTACCTATTGCCAAAATTTGAATCTCTAAATACCTGGCATAGATAGTTCTCGTCGAGTAAAAAAGGCTCTGATAGACGGACAAAAAATGATCTAGCTTCCGTTTCCCTTTTTTAGTCCGAACCCCAAAAATACATGCAAATTCCCTATTGCTAGTCTCATAAAAAAATTAATTAAAGACTTACATATATTTAATAATGAAATCCGTCAAAACAGCTATAGGCTGTCCTTCTGCTGGTGAATGTTCATAAGTAAGCCCCGTTACTCCGTCAGCACCAACAATAAACTGGAAGAAACAGAACATCGATTATTTACATTAAGGCCGGTATTTTTCTTTTCATACGTTAATCAAAATATTACGGCGATACATTGAGGCGTTGTCTTAAAACAACGCAATAATCACGCGTTCACGCGACCGTCGCGTTCATTTGTATGATGAAATTGAAAAGCGCCCTTTGTCGGTGCGACCACGCGTTTGTGTTTGCCATACAATTATACAAATGAACGCGCGATGATAGAGTTGTATTAGTACAACGCCTACGTCGAAAGTCGCATGACGTCGTGAAGATATGAAATTATGAAGTAGCGAGCCTCCACTCCCAACCTATAATGCGCTTTATATAGTATAATTTTCATTACGCAAAAGAAACGAGCAAAAGACATTCGAACTCTCGTAGGTTACCCGTTCCCTAGCCCGATCCGGAGATAAATTCTAATATCGAAGGACGCAAGCGACGCGGGATAGTTTCGTACCAACATATGATATATTTGGCGCGCGCCATGACCGTCGTAACCGTGCTGGTCTTTCACCCTGGTTCTGGCCTTAGTTTGGCACAATTTTGTCCGCGTTTTACGCTTACTAAGCCCCATTTTTTTATCCGTACTTAACCAATGATTAAATATTTAAATCAATGATTTAAAATGCGTTTAGTCGTCAATTTTGAGGGTTCTGTACCCAAAGGGTAAAAATGGGACCCTATTACTAGACTCCACTGTCCGTCTGTCTGTCTGTCACCAGGCTGAACCGCGATAGCTAGACAGTTGAAATTTTCACAGATGATGTATTTCTGTTGCCGCTATAATAACAAATACTAAAAACAGAATAAAATAAATATTTAAGTGGGCCTCCCATACAACAAAGTGTTTTTTGCCGTTTTTGCGATAATGGTACGGAACACTTCGTGCGCGAGTTCGACTCGCACTTGGCCGTTTTTAATCTAACAAATGGTCAAATAATTAACTCTCTAACCTATCTGATAAATGTAGTAAAAGCTTAGGGAGGATGGCAACTGTATTCAAAGCAGAAACATATGCCATAATAACCTGTGCTCAACAAGAGAATATAGATAGAGGAACCACAGGTAAATCTATATATGTATATTCTTAGTGACAGTCAGGCTGCAATCAAAGCCATGGCATCCTACAAAGTGGATTCCAAACTTGTTCTGGATGCTATCCAAACACAAAACATAGAATAAGACTGATGTGGGTCCCAGGGCATAAAGGTATCCATGGTAACGAAATGGCAGATGAACTGGCAAGAGAGGACGATGCACTGGCTAGTAAGCGAATGAGTCTCCTAGGGGTAGGATATCCAAGACCAGAAGACTATTGGCTCATATCTTCTAATCTCGTTGTAAAACTCATGAAAAAGGTTTTCAACGAGATTGGAGAGGAGTAAGTTATCTAGGGGGCAACAAAATGAATGGGTCAAAGTGTCCGAGTTATTTCTCGGCCCCTCCACAAGATAAGACAAGATAACTTATTTAACAATTTGTGAGGCTAACAACTGAAGAAAAGAATGTTGTTTTACTGAAATTTGCAACCAATGATTAATATTTTTAACTATTGGTTTTAGGTATGGATAAAAAAACTGGACCCAAGGCGATTAATGCGTACTTACCTGTACTGTTTTATCGAACCAACGGTTGGCACCGTTACTGCGCGAGCCACCGCCATGTATTGTCTGCGCGCCGGCTAAGTTTCTACGAGCATTTGAATCCTTACACTTCCACAAGTCAACAGCTCCATCCAAGCAAAGAACAACTAGACTTGTCTCTATGTCTGCTAAAGATTCTCTGTTTGTTTTATCTGAAATAATAAAGATATTTTAAACAATAATGTACATACGGCGTTTCAAAGGACTATGAACCTTATCCTGATAAACGTCATGTTCTTACTTGGTCGCTGCCCAGGCCCCACAGGACCCGTTTTTGAAGTAAAAGTAGATAAAAAATATAAGTTAGCGACAAAAAATTATTCAACGACATCTAGCCATTTCTGAATCAACAAGGCTAAAGGGGTGGAGATTTGATTGGAGAGGCTGCAACTTCCAGTGCCAGTGATATTTTATCTGAATAGCCGGTTGTATCAAGGTATAAGTATTTGTACCTACATTTCAAAATCAAAAGACTGGGCAACCGTTTTTTTTGGTTTGGTTAATCATCCAATGACTTCTTCCGCTCTGGGTGAAGCGGGAGGGCGTGTCAGACTTTTACTGACTAAAGACCCACCCGTGTTCCTTCAGTTGCTTAAGGCAGGGTCGCAGTAATTCTTTTTCAAATTCATCCGCGACTCAGAGAGGCATCGGCCCTAGCGGACCTCATAAGTTTTCGATGACACCTCTTTGAGGCGCGCGTGGAATACTACGCGCCGTCGACTCGGGCCTGGTCCTTATAGGACGTCGGGCTACCCATAACTCGCCGTTCGCAAGCCCGCGCTTACGGTGGCCGGGCATCGGGTTCTGACTCCCAACGCCCAGGGTTTCTTCTGCGGTGGGTAGGGGCGTGAGTGCGTCTCCCTCACGCGTTCCGCCTACATTTTCGCGAGCATTACTGCTTCGCAGAAGGAGGTGCATCTTCCCATTCCCACTCACCCCGTACCATGGCCGAGCTAGGGACGAATGCGAGAGTCGCCACCGTCGATCACCTCCACGAGTACACGGCGTTGGCCCACCAAACCGGGGCAGACCTCCACCGTATGCTCCACCGTGTCTTTCGGGCGATCCACACTCTGCTGACACCCGGGCGTTTCCTCCCGCCTTATGCGGAACAGGAAACTCCCGAAACAGCCGTGTCCGGTGAGGCCCTGCATCAGGCGAAGAGTGTAGGTGACGCCGTGGCGCTGGCGCCTCTCAAGACACTCATCAAAGAGGAAATTATCGCCACAATTGTGGTACTTCATCGTCGACCCGACGCCGATAGGAAATCTGCCTACCTTTATTTGGGAGCCTGGCGGTGACGCGTTCCGAGGACCATGAAAACATGGCCTGGCCATGGGGTAAAGACCATGTGGTGTGGGATTTTAGAACACTTAAACCAACCCAGTGATCACCATCAGCAAATGGAACCCGTGACCTCTTAAAAGACCGCCCCGGAACCCTCTGTGCAACGCCTGTTACGGCACATCCCTGAGGAGGCCGGAAAAGCGCCTCCAAACTATGAGTACCTATCAACTTCGGTGCTGATTAGCATTCCTTCGATGGTGGGCACATAATTTTATGCTGCTAGGTACATATACATTATGCTTACTACTACTTCTTATTGATATAACAAAAAATATGTGAAACTGTATTTTAATGACAATTTTCAAAGGGACAATCACAAGGATAAAATCTCTAACCAACATGTCATCTAAAATTGAAGGAACACTATGAAATCTAAGAAAAGATTAAAATCACCAGTGAATATTGCCCACAACAAACGTGTTCCTTGACCTAGAATTTATATTTATATTGCAAGCAATATTTATATTATTATAATAACCACCTATCCTTGGTGAAAACTTATAGCGATAGGAATATTAATTCTAAGTATTAGACATTAAACTCGTTGAATTTTCGGGATCTTTTCGTGACGTGATAATATACAGTACATACAATACCTAAGATACAGACAGATTTCCTGCCTAGTTTAAGAAAGGGAGTTCTATGACCCATTTTATATTTTTGTACTGATTTTTGTTTATGGCATTAGAGTATATACGACAACTCTGTATGTGATGTACAAACTACTTTTTGAATAAATTAATTAAATTACAATATTATAAAAAATGGCGTACCTTTAGCGAGGAGTTGATAAGCTTGTGCCCAAGAGTCACGATTTTCAGATGTTAGAATTCCGATGCCCTCATTATTTGGTGAGCTGGAGAGATCAATTACTTTTTTCAATTGTTGAGTTATTTGATCCTCATTCAGCATTACGTTGTCTTCACCCCAGAGATCAACATGAAATATCTGGCAAAAAAAAGCAATATAAGTAGGTACCTACACTAAAATGCTTACGAACGTGTGATCATGAGATCGATGTGAAGAAAAATCTTACTACATACTAATATTACATTTTATATGATTTATTTATATTTATAAAATGTATAAATGTGAAAGTTTGGATGGATAGATGTAGGTATGTTTGTTACTCAATCACGTCAGAACGGCTGAACGGATTTTGGATGCAATTTAGCACAGGGATAGATTATAGTCTGGCAAAGACTACTTTTCATCCCGGTATAATGTTCCTTTGGGAAAAGAAAACAACATTCAAGCGGGCGAAGCCGCTGGCAGAAGGTAGATTTATATGTATTTTAGCACTGATTGTGTCTCAAATGATAGTGAACTTTTCGACAAGGTCAACATCAATGGTACGAAAAGGCCAACAACTATCACAGATGACGGAAGTATTTGCGGAGCTTTACAATGGCGATTAATTTATGCAAACATGGTAAGGTATGTTATTGCCAATTTCCATTAATTTGGCAAGGAACATAATACTCAGCTAACAATTATTTTCCCAAGGATAACTTACATATCAGTAAAAAAACATTTTTAGCAAAGTTTCACCCACATCTACTGTATAGGTACAATATACAGGTGGCCAAAGTTGAAGAGGACCCTGGGCGAGCGGAGAGCGGCCTGGAGGGTAAGTACCCAAAATTTTAATGTTTATCAAAATTAACCCGAAAAAAAATATATAAATAAGTAGGTAATACTGCACTCAAACATTTTTAGTACTTACCGCTTTGGCTTTATACCCAGAATATAGGTACATAATTACTTAAATATTATCGTTAATAAATAATTTACTTTCGCACAAATTCAAAAGCGGACATACTTGGTGCCCTTCATCCAAACCCATACTTATATTTGATTAATTTTGATTTAACCAGTGCCAGTCAAAAGCAGTCACAGCTCATCAAGAAATGAAGTACCGATGCGGCTAAATGAGATAACTATTTTATTATTGTCAATAGGCTCGCGCTTGACCACTATCACACTATCTCCTCTCACTTCAAAGTATTGAAAAAAATGTCTTACATGGTTGTTATGGATGACGGTAACGTGCTTACTATTATTAAATGATAACTTGTCTCGTTTCGCGTGAGGTATTCTACAAGTTCCAAATATCTTTTTATACTGTGCCATATCCAGTGGGCTCTTACCCATCATTTCAACTGGGATTTTGTTGCTAGAAAAAAAAAGACAACGTAAGAAAAAAACATTGCCAAATATCCTAATAATACCTACATTTTGATGCCACAAACTTAAATCTAATTACATTTGAGAGCAATACATAAAATAACTTAATATTTAAAATTGAATGTCTGTGCAATAATTTTGATCTCAAATGTAGATGACGCGAAAGTACCTGCGTATTTCGCATGTCTAAAAAGGGAGTATAAGTAAGAGCAGTGAGAGCCTTTAAGCTGTTTCATCTATTAAAATTCAATCTAGAAAAGTTATTGAGCAGTAAAAGCTCTACAAACAAAAAGTTGGCCGATACAACGGAAACATTTCCTTTCCGTACAAATATGCTCCTAAATTCCTAATTAGGACAATGTTTGTGTGAAGAGACAGGGTGTGTTTGACAACGAACCAAAAAAAAAAATAACATGGATACAGTACATGATTCTGGATCAGTTCAAAATTGTTATGCCTATCTAGCTCAATAATATTTATAAATTATTCTTAAAAAAAGGGAGGAAAGTTGCGGGCGGCGCAGCGCGTGTAGGTACTAGCCGGCGGCGTTGACCTTTTTCGTGAACTTTAGAAAATCAGCTGATAGGTAGCGCTATTGAATTTTGTTTCGATTGCTGTTGTCTTGTGAAAAAAGAGAATTAATGATTTATTGGAAACATTTCTTTTCCAAAGTTAAATAGAAATAACCTGTGAAAAATAACTTAAAACAGTAGGGTAGTATTCCAGAATTAAAAGTGTACTGAATCCATGGTATTATTTATTGCGTCGGTGCCAGAAACACCACGTATTTATTGGTGCCAGCGAGACTGGCACCAACAACTGTATATGCTTAAATCCCGCATTAATCTAGGTAACTTTGGTGGCACACCTGGAAATCAAACCCACATGCATGAGACTGCGCTGGTAATCACTTGTGGCCTAAGTAAATAATGCTGTTTTAAAACCTACAAAAGAAAGTATTGAGAAAACTTACTTATCTATTAAGCTCTTGTAATCCATTGCAGCCAATAAAGTCTTAGCAGCGTACTTTAATTGTTCATTTTGAGTTTGAAACTTTCTGAAAGGAAAGACAAGTCCGGGACTGGAATACACAACAACTGGATCACGGTATTCCAGATATGCAGTATTTAACCACCAATCCTCAAGCCAGTTCAGTTGTTCCTGTGCCCTCTTTTCTAGCAAAACCTGGAATATAAAAATCCTCTTTGTCTAATTAACTGATTAATCTTGTGATACCTAAGTACTTCTTGTTTTTATTGTCCATGGTTGAAAATACCTACTGTTTTCTAGAATAGTAATATATTGGTTTCTCATTTTGTTTTAGGATGTATAAGCGATAAGATTATATTATTAATTCTGTAATTTAAGCAAGATTAAAATACTTTTTAGTTTTGATTTGTGTTTATATAATACGACTTTTCTTACTTGTAGTTGTTGTCCTGGACCTTTCTCAAAGTCTTTTATGAGGGCCGAGGTCCTCGCGAACTCTTCATTATTTAAAAATGGTCGGACAGTTAGAAGGTACTTAGTCAAAGTATCATTTAGTTTTGGCACCGGTAATCTTGGCAGTTTCTGGACATTTTTTTGCGGATTTGCAGTGGTAAAATTGCAAGATAAGTTCATAGACGTGACATAGGGTTCTATGAAATGTCCTTTGAGTCCAAGCTGAAATTTCAAAAGGTACCATTAGTCCATCAAATTTACTATAAGACATCAGGATCCAGAACATTGTAAGTTAATTACTAAGTAACAACCTAACCTCACAACGAGAATCTAACTTTTATTCGATCTGATTATTATTAAAATTACCACTACATCTCTGTTCAGAGGATTTTCTTTTTATGAAAACTGGTATGTGACCACAACGCCACTGTTTTGTCTGAAAACTTTTTAACATTAAAAATTAAACCGACTTATAGGCCAAAAAACTACAAAGTGAAAAATAACTTTGTTTTCCGAAGTCGGTGTCTTTGGTACCTATTGTTTTTCGTTTCATGACACCGACTGCGAAAAACAAAGTTATTTTTTGCTTTGGAGTGTTTTGCTTTAGAAGCCGGTTTATTTTTTTTGTTAATAAGTTTTTCATTTTATTCTTTTTAGTGTTGGTACCTCATATTAATCGTATATTGGGAGTACATCTTACGGTGAACTTTTGAGAACTGGGAGGGAGTTGTCACTGTCGGTGGCACTCGAATCACAAATCTCCTTTACGCAGACGACACAAAGCTATTAGCGGCCAACGAAGGAGAAATGGTAAGGCTGCTGGAGAGGATAGAAAGGATCAGCATGGAATTGGGTCTTAAAATCAACCATTCCAAAACCAAAGTTATGGTGGTAGACCGCACCAACTCACTCGATATCACAGGTGCCCTGTCCCTCAAAAAGGTAGACGAGTTTATTTACCTGGGCGGTACCATAAGCAAAACAGGGTCTTGCGAGTAGGAAATCAGGAGACAAATCGGTATGGCCAAAAGCGCAATGTCCCAACTGCAGCGAATCTAGAGAGACCGTAACATATCTCGCAAGACAAAGATGAAGCTGGTGAACTCTCTTGAGTTCTCCATCTTTAGTTACGGCTCGGAAACGTGAACGCTAAGGAAGGCTGATCGTGATCGTATTGACGATTTCGAGATGTGGTGTTGGCGAAGGATGCTTCAAATTCCATGGACTGCGTTCCGCACAAACAAGTCTATCCTTCGACAACTGAACGTCAAGGCCAGGCTCTCCACCCCCTGCCTGCGAAGAATCCTGGAGTTCTTTGGTCACATTACCCGAAAGGATGGTCATAACCTCGAGCAGCCGATGATCACTGGCAAGGTAGAAGGCAAGAGGCCGAGGGGCCGCAGCCCGATCAGATGGTCTAACCAAATACGTGCAACGCTGAAAACCAAGCTGTACGATGCACTCTACGTCGCCAAGGACAGACACAGATGGCGAATCATCGTTAGAGAAAAGTTGATCTCCTGTCGGGGGAATCACGTCCCTCAGTAATGAAGAACACGACGTGAGGAGGAGGACCTCATATTAACATGAAAATTATTTATAGGCAGAGTACACCTCATTTCAATACCAATAATGCCTAAACACGATTAGGATACATTGTTTTATTACGGCGTTCCTACCTGTCGGATTCACCATCAGATCAGTTCGATGGTACCATTTTCATCAGTACCATTTATTTATTCTGTATTTGCGTCATCATAGTCACTAAACTATGCGAAATATTTATACCCATGATATAGTGGCCATCTGTGGTTTTCTTCACCAGTTCCACTTCCCCAAATGATGCTTTCTGAGTGCAAATGCTTGCCATGTAATTCAAAATACCTAAATCGCTACATATCTGCCTATAATATTTCAGGAGTTTACTAGATTTCTTTGGGATCCCATCATCAGATTCTGATTTGGTGACAATGATACCCATTAAAAAGAAAAAGAATTTTGCAAATCTGTCTTTAAATGACGGACATCCCAATTGAGAACCTTCCCTTTTTGGGAAGTTGGTTAAAAAGTTGCAGCGCTTCCTTTCATTTATTTGTTTAAATCCACTGTTTTTAGTAAAAACAAAAATATATCGGTACTTACAACTTTATTAATCCCTCGTAACATGTTATTATTTGCCTGAAAATAAATTAATTTATCAAAATGGTGATCAAGGAACATATGCGTCTTTTCAAATTCAAACATCTCGGAACCTGTTAAAACCAATCCAATTTTTTTTTTGGGCACTTTCGGAATTTAATTTTATACAGCACTACTTTGCGCCGTGGCCGGGATATAAAATATATTTCAATTAGTAAATGAATTTTGACTATCGGATCAGTACCCTACACTACTACCTACCATTTTTCAGCTGTTACAGTGCGACGTACGTGCCACGAAAGATGAGACTTGACCGCACATACCTCATACCGCTAAAGAGACATATAAATTGTCTACTGCGCAAGTGAAACCACGTGGTGTTCACATCTCATGTTTCGTGGCACGCATGTGTTTTCTAAGATTTACCGTGTGACTCGCTCGAAAAAGAAATGATAAAGTCAGAAATTAGCGATATCACAGACCGTTCGGACTTACCTTTAGGTTACCCGTAGGTTTAGTAAAACTTGATAAATAAAAAAAAAGGGTCGGAAAAAAAACGTGGATTAAACGAAACAGGGCGGGTAGTCGGGGTTACTAGGAGTAAAGAAAAAAAAATTGGTACTTTATGACCTATTGTAAATAACCCGAAATACACAGCTGTTTCATTTGATCCACGATTTTTGGCCCCAGGCCCACCCTATATGGAATATACATAAAAAAATACTCACAGGTAATAAAAAAAGTTAATTCAAAAAATCAAAAAACCCAACTGTTTAAAAAGTGAACTAATAAAAAGACGTAAACAAGAAGAAAGTCATGCTGTGCAGTCGGAGCATACACATATTCGCGAGCTGGCTGACCAAATGATGAAACCAGATGTATCCCCCGACTGCACAGCATGATTTTCTTCTTGTTTACGCCCCAGGGACACTAGCAAGGTTAAGACGAATCAATTGACGAAGAAGAGAAGATTCATCGAAATCAACCAACGCGTTTGGTCTCTAGAACGCTACATAGGATACATAGGCTGATAAACACATTACCCACCTTCGGCAGTCGGGTAAAAATACATTATTCTAACCAAAGAAGATTATGGTTTTGGAAAGCATACAAATATTAATATAAATAGTTATTAAAGGAAATTATTTTAAAGATATACACCTAAATACCAGATACAGCGTTATTCATGAACATGAAGGAAGGCGTATGATTTCGTAGATCACAGAATCCTTCTCTCTAAGTAAGCTTGGAATTAGAACTAATAAGGTCATACTTAGTCAATCGAAAACAAGTACTTACTTACCTAACAAAAATTAAAAAAGTTTGCCCTAAAATTAAGACTGAAGTAACCTGCCTATCTAAACGATCTTTATATTACGGCGTACCACAGGGGAGTGAACTGGGTCCGTTATTATTCACTTGTTACAAAAAACATATCCCCAGGACAAAAGAAAACCCCATGAATCTATTCGCTGATGACTACACTACAATATTTATAGGAAAGAACTTAGACACATTTTAAAATAAAATAAATAGTAGTTTTGGAATAATAATGATGACTTAAAAACAAAAATTAATGTTGGTAAAACTCACATCATGAACTTTAATCAACGAACAGCTTCTGTTAATCCAAGTATTATATATTTGAATAGAACAAGGTTACTGAAATTGACAACACAAAACATCTAAAGCTTTGGTTAGATCAGCACATGTGCTGGTCTTCCATGTCATGACATCGAAGACCCATGTTGATCATGTTATTTATTAGATTAGCCTCGCAATGGAATGCCTTGCAGCAATTATCATTTTATCATTTACAAGTTATCATGCGTACGTCACTACCACACTGCGATCATCACCATGATTTGAAATTTGAACCAAGTGCAACCCCATGTCGTGTCCAGGCTATCTCTATCCATTCAAGGTTGCCTGGAAGAGATCGCAGAACGCGATAAGGCCGTCTGTTGTATGTTTGTTTAATTTAAAATATTTCTTTTTGTATTGTTTTATCTTGGTGTACAATAAAGTATATGTAAATAAATATATAAATTCATCATCATATCAGCCAAACGATGTCCCGTGCTGGACATAGGCCGCCCCCAAGGCGTCGCCACATTGACCGGTCCCGTGCGTCCCGCATCCAGCAGATCCCACCAGATTCACAAGGTCATCGGTCCACCTGCGGGGAGGCCTTCTAACGCAACATCTTCCGGTTCGCAACCTATTCACTCTTGACTTAAAGACCCCTAGAGAAGCTATCGGGAAACACAGACTCCGGCAGGGAATTCCACTCCTTAGCTGTACGCATAATAAAAGTGTCCCCAAAACGTTTTGTGCGTATGGGTGGGATGTCCACCATGTACCGATGACGCATCGCCGTGCGTCTGGTTGTCCGATGATGGAACGGGCTGGGCGGAATTAAATCATACAATTCCATCGCACACTCCCCGAAATGTAACCGATAAAAAACCGACAAGCTGGCAACTCGGCGACGATGTTCAAGGCTCTGGAGCTTTGATTTGACCAGTGCCTCATTGCCGATAAGTCTCTTGGCCCGCTTTTCGATCAACTCTAGTGCATCAAGCTGGTATTTGGCAGAACCGTCCCAGAGGTGAGAACAGTACTCCATGCACGATCGAACTTGCGCTTGATACAAGTTGAGCAGCTGTTCCGGCGTGAAGTACTTTCTCACCTTCGCAAGGATCCCCAACTTTTTGAAGCCAGCTGAGCCTTAGCCTCAATGTAAGGCCCAAAATTGAGAGTCGATGTCAACGTAACGCCAAGAAGCTCAAGATGGTCCGTTATTGGCACGGTTACATCACGAAAAGTTGGAGCCGGGTGAAATTGGCTCTTTTTAGCGGAAAAAAGACACGCCTGGGGTTCTCTTGCGGATCTGTACATTTCTGATTCTATCACGCAAGGATACTCCGAGCATAGCCCTCTCCATTGCTCTTTGGGTGACTGTAAGCTTTCTGATGAGGACCATTGTGAGCGACTACGTCTCAGAGCCATAGGTCATAACTGGCAAAACAGACTTTCGTCTGGTCATAGACTTTCGTCTTGAGGTCTGTGTATGTGGTCTACGGTGTTGAAGTCTTTATGGAATCCGGCTTGTTCAGGAGGATGGAAATCGTCAAACCTGCGCGAGACACGATTCGTGATAACTCTTGAAAACAGCTTGTAGACATGGCTCAGAAGTGAGATTGGCCTATAGTTCGTCAGTATGGCATTGTCCCCATTCTTGAAGAAGAGTACCACCACACCCCTGCCGATGTCTGTGGCGTTTTCCCCACGAGTATGACGGAATAAAATAGCTTCTGAGGGACTTAAGTACTAGTTTTCCACCCGCCTTCAGGAGTTCGTCCGTAATTCCGTCAAGCCTTGTTGTTCTTAAGCTGTTTAAGAGCCATCTTAATCTCGTACAGGCTGACGTCCGGAATGTCTTCGGTCAATGTGGCGACGCCTGGGGAGGCCTATCTATGTCCAGCAGTGGACGTCTTTCGGCTGCAATGATGATGATGATAGCGTCAGGTCAATGTAGCTCAAATCTTACTAGATTCGCGACGGGTTTACTGATTGACGTGTACAACAGCCCATAGAATCTCTCGATCTCCCTCCGAAGCTCTGGTTTGGCGGATACGATCCTGCCATCATCGGTCTTCAGTTTCGTGAGCTGGCTCTGCCCATTAGTCAGATCTCTTGCAAAGACCTTGGAGTTCTTATTCCGCTCAATCCCGTCTTTAACACTTTCGGTATTAAAGCGGCAGAGGCAGAGAGCTTTTTGTTTCTAGGGGTTTCAGTTTCAGGGGCAGAGAGCTTTTTGTTTCTATCTTTACGGTGGGTCTTGAAAAATTTAGACCCGACCGTATGCTTCCACGAACCCCTCTCTTCGGACTTCAGATAACCCTATAATACTCCATCGTAACCTGCTCAATTATTCCTCAAGTTCGGCCATCTTCTCGTCGGTCCGGAGTGTTCGCGTGTTATATGTTGACAGGTCGTCGGTGTTTATTGGGGTAGCCGGGTCCACTACGGGGATTCTTCGCACCTCTTGCCACGCCATCGCCTCGACCGCTACTGTAGTCGAGTGTAGACGGGCTGCCGCTGTTTTTTCGTTGTGCTATTCATTTTGGTTTAGGGGGTTTGCCGTAATTGCCACGCTTTGCAGGAGGGTTGGCGATCGCAGTTTGTCGTCAAGTGGAAAGAGAACGCTGCTGCCCATTCTCTGGTGTGGCCCTTAGTCGCCACTTACGACAACCACGGGAAGATAGGGGATGGTGAAATTCTTTACAAATATATTACATGCATATTTCCTAATATAGTATCAAGGATAATATGTTGAAGGGAAAACTTTAAATTGCTCTCCTAAAAAGTCTACTTTTTACCAGACTGCCGAAAGAGGGTAATGTGTTTATCAGTCTATGTATGTATGTTTGTTCCTATGTGGCGTTCTAGAGAACAAACGCGTTGGCTGATTTTGATGATTCTCGCGTCAATCGATTCTCCTTAATCCTGCGAGTGTCACTGGCTGTATTAAAATTGGATAATACAAAAATGGAAGCAATTTTTTTTTTTCTTCCAAATCTATCTTGTGGGGTATCAAAATAAAGGGTTTTAAGAGATGATTTCAAAAATATATAAAACTCATATGATTAAATGTACCTAATACTAAAAAAAAATAACTAAAAAGATGTAAATAAGAAAAGTTAATTAAAAAATTCTAAAAACCCGACTGCTTAAAAAGTGAACTAAAAAGACGTAAACAAGAAGAAAAGCATGCTTCGCAGTCGGAGGATACTGTATCTGGTTTTGGTCAGCCAGATCGCGAATATGTAGGCAACTGAGTAACAGCAGGGTGAAGAACCACAAAGAAACCAAAACCGGATTCGGCGAATCGGTGCACAATGCCCTCGTTAGAGTAAATTTTTTCTATGACAATGCCACTTTCGCAAAATGACGTAAAAAATGTCATTCTGAAAATGCCACATCACAAAATGTCACATTAGCATAATGCCATTTTCACAAAATGTCTTTTCGCAAAATTACATTTTCGACAAATTATCGAAATGTCACTTCGGACACGGTCAATTTCTTTATCAATACAGTTGTTAAAAATGGCGTACTTTCAGAGGCTTTAATTATGATTCGAATATTTAATCTTTTGCAATGTTCTGTAACGCGGTCGTGATATTTTTTATGAACTTGATCATTACTTTTGCAGTTGAATTTTAAATTTATAAGACAATTTAAAAAAGTTTAGTAACAAGGAGTTTTCATACATAGAATAAAATGAGATAGATTTTATACGAGGCAAAATGAATGAGTCTTAGTAATGAACTCTCAAAAGTGTTTTAAATGGTTGTTTAATATATTTAATTAACACTTTTAATTTAATTATTTTGTTATATAATATGTCCAGTTGCAAAGATGCGCCATTTTCTAAAAAAAAATAAGTTTTGTGTGATAAAAATATTTAATTCTTTGAATTAGTAAAAACAAGTGAAAGTAGGTTATTGCTCTTTTGCAATAACCTACTTTCTACCCTTTTATCACAATGTACTATTATTTTGAACTATGTTATGATTTTATGAATAACACCACCTTGCTAAAACTCTAAGAAATACTTGATTACAAGCAAATTGTAGAATAAATGCTGCAATTATCTGTAAAATCAATAAATATATTGATTATTAGTCTCACAGATTTCATTCTGTGCTTTAATGAAAGGATATTAAATGTACTACAACTATATTTCTCATGACTTTTCTTATAGGACAAGCAATTTGCCAAAATCTTGATCCGGACAAGAGTAAAACTAAAAATTGTCAATTTTCGAGAAAAATGGACTATCTTTGAAGGGTAACAATGTGTTTAGATTCAAAATTTTAATCATTTTTTATTTCTAGAATACCTGTTTCTTTCCCATTTTACTAAAATTAAAAATACCTGGATAATATGTGATTTTATGTGTATAAGACTTAACATAAAAATAGGTTGCAAAGAAGTGCAATAATTTTAGTTTTTTGAGTTTAGTAAACCTTTATGGTAAATTATTATACATTAATGTAACAAGTACAAGAAAATACGATTGTAGAAATAGGTAGATAAATCGGATTAGCTTTAATGGATTCCGAGGAACATTACATTTAAATTTGAATAAATACTACTTAAGTCAATGGAGGTAAGTAGTGTACAATACCTAAGGTTACTAGACTATTATTATCTAAGTACATGTCATTAAGGTATTAGTATTTCTAGATATACAATGAGTCTTTGATAAACAATAAAGTAATAATTTAAATAAACTTGACCTGTATCTTCACTTAATTTAATACAAATTACAATTTATAGTACCGATCTTCATAATTTACCTTTAAACTTAATTTATTGATGCCAATAAAACAACAATTTTATTTGAAAACTACTCTACCAAGACTTTTACTTATCATCAATAAACTTACTTCACAATCTTGATAACAAAACTCCTGTACTTTGACACTGTTCAACATCTGTTTAGCTATCATTGATGCCAAGTCACAGTAGGTAGGTACGGTACCTATACGAAGAAAGCTATTATTACAGATATTTAGCTAGATACAAAAGGGACATTATCAAGAGTCAACACTACTTGTCACTACTTTGGCATGCACTCTTCATTGAGATAGGAAAATATGGAGGCGCCGCGATGTTCTATACATACATTAGCTTATACAAATATGAGTGAAATACGATACAGAATGTGAAACATCGTGTTGTTTCATTCTTTCCAATGTAGTAATCGTATTTGACAAAAGAGACAACAATATTTTAGTTGTTGCTCATAATGGCAACATTTAGTTGTGACTTAGTGACAGTTGTAGGTAAGTGCCGTATCCGCCATATTTTGTTACGATTTTTGTGCTTGTGTTCGTGGTAGGCCTGCTGTCAAATGGTTGTTTACTTATTGTATTATTGATTTTTGTGAGTGTGTGTGTGTTCCTTGATTCACACAACCATAGCATCGGCAGCCATTTTATGTGCCATTTTAAGGTTTAGGTAGGCACCTTTTTTTCGTAGGTATTTCCAGTCCATACTATTTAATATGTCTATGTGCACTCTTTGTGGATCTGTCAGAGACTTTGTATTGTATCCCTGTTCCTGTTTGAAAGAGATTTGTTTGACAGGCACACGCTAGCACAGCTAGCAGACAGCTGACAGGAGGACCAGTGTTGCCAGTTGCAGATAGTCAAATATTACACAGAGTATGTAACACGAGTTTTTGGCGGGATTTTTTCGAGTGTAGTTCAGCGGCTGTTAATAATATTTGCAAATTGATTCCTAGTGGATATTGTGATATAAAATTGGTGTAGTTTTGTGTCTCAACTGTCTATGCAACTGGACAATATGTGAAATCATTGACAGAAGCGATCTCGGGATAGTGGAGCGGAGAATTTTATTGTAGTATTGACTACCTCTGCAAAGCTTATCGGGAAGGCTGATTCGATACAATTTGCTGCCAAATACTCCAAAAAAGCATTAGAATCTGTTACATCCGCATTCTAATGCATACTAAAGAATTCAAGAAGAGAAAAATACTGATGACTAGGCAGCATGGTCTCAGACCTTAGCCTGTTCCGTGAGGAACTAATATATATAAAAAAAAAAAAAGTATGTAACACTACGCACATGAGACATCTCAAAAAATTATATTTTTATGAGAAAAGTTACATTACCTTATTTTAAGTGGAAAACGACATTTTAATACGCTCACTCGCTCGCCGGAGTAAGCGGGATGGAAGATTTAGAAATACACGTGTGTAACTGAGTGAATATGCAATACAGTCCTACCAACATATCTGTGAACTGAAAGAGGACGGCACCTCTGCACGGCACCGTCGATTAAGTGTTGTTAATTAATATAAGGTGCCCGAAATTTAGTAAGTTTTCAAGAAGGAAATTTCACATTAGTCATAATCGTTTAATAAGAATTACAGTTTTTACAAATTAAAAACAATGATACCTATATAAAAATAATAAAATAAGTAAAAAGAATTTGATAATTTATAGTTACATAGGTACGCTAACAGTTTAGTCTCTCAGCAATTAAAAATGGCTTTATCTAAAAAGAAAGTAATCCAATGAAGTGGAAATTCAGCAGATAAAATGTTCCACGGGTGGGATACAACTTTCATTTAATGCGAAGTTAAGTAGTTACCTACCCTGCAAGAGGTACCTGGATGTCTAGCATTTAGTTATGATCGTACCTAACCCCTAAAACCAGATTTGACTAATTATAATTAGCAGTGGTAGTAGTGGTAGTGTAGTGTAATAAAAAAAACAAATTGCTTCACAATGATTTATTAAAACCAGGTTTACAGTAATTGTGATCTTTAGATGAACCTGCATACACAACTTCATCCTGGTTGTGAGGCCATACTCCGCTTATTTCCGTACCACTATCACTATCGCTTTCGGTTTCAGTGTCACTTACCACTTCTATAATACAAGGTTTATCTAAATACAAATCTTGTTTTAAGTATTCTCCTTCTAACCTGCGAACGTGTTTACAATGCTGTGCCCAGTCATGAACTGTAATAGCTTCAAAAGCTTTTCTAACTAGGCGGGAAATTTCTGCATTTTTGTGCTCAATATATACATCAGTAACTTTTCTTTTCATTGCGCTCCATATGAGTTCAATGGGATTGAGATCAAGGAACATTATCCATCACTATTATGGATGGCTCTGGTAAATTAGGCACAAGTTTTTTAATAACCCACTTTTTAAAGTTGGTACTATTCATCTCGTCATGATAATCACCACTTTTTGAGTTTGATTTAAACACAAGTAGTGCATTTGTAACAAATCCAGTATCTCCTCCCGCATGAACAATAATATATCTTTGCCCTTTCGATACAGTCTTCACCCTCTCTTTGCCAACATTTACCCGATGTATGCGAAGAGTGAATATAGGTTTCATCTAAATAAATTATGGGCCGGGTCTGGGGAGATTTATTATTTTTATCCACTGCATGCAAGTACTTAGCTCTCCAAGCTCATATTTCAATACGCTCCATAAGAACCTTCCGATTGGATTGAGATATTTTAAAACGAAATCCCACCTTGTGAAGCAGCTTTCGCAGACTCTCTCGCTATCCTGTATAATTTATGTCTGTCTTTAAGACCTCTAGAAGCTTTTTAACAGTAGGGACCTCTTTTTTAGAAGAATAAAATTCATGTAGTTTCCTCCGTATAACTCCCATGTCAAAATCATCAACATGCACAAATCCACTTTTACGTTTTCTCTCCTTGCCTGGTGTCCGAATTTTTGTACCAGTTTCTTCTGCTGCGTGCCCTTCCTTAACTATTTTTGAAATTAGTCCTTGACTCAAAAAAATAAGAAATTTGAAATCTGGCAGGTTAGTTTGCTCACTCACTTAGCAGGTTACCTAATAGATGTACGTTACCGTTACGCTAACCTGTAGCAAGAACAGAAACGAATATTCCGTGGACTTAAATAGTTAAGTATCGGGTAATTTATAACAAGAAAGTTGACAACACTAACCTGTCGCTGCCGAAATTCGTTTGTATATTTGATTAAATGAAATAATCGGAGACCCCGCCCGAGCTTCTTCCTCAAAAAAGGTTTTGACCTTTAGAATAATGTTTCGAGCATCACTTTTCGGCAAATTTATTACTATTTAAATTCAGCAATATTATACCACGACAAAACAACCAGAGAATTCAAAGTCATTCGATTGTCAGTGTCTACTACATTCGGAAATGTAGTAGACACTGACAATCGAATAACAATTCAACATGACGGCCGTAGTTCCAATTTTCGCCATTTCACAGATAAGTTGGTAGGACTGTACTGGATTTTAGACGGAACGTTAAAAATTGTGCCATCTATATTCTTGCAATTATATACGATCTATGGTTGTTTATTTATAAATGAGCAGAAAACTTTTTCTATGGTTTTTGCTCTATGTACACATAAAGGCAAGAAATCATACGATAAATTGTTTGAACAGTTGCTAGAATATGCTTCTGAAAATAAAATTCACTTAGAACCAAACTATTGTATCACTGATTTTGAAAAAGCAGCAATTTTGAGTATTTGAAAAAAAATTGATAATGACTGAAATTGAAATTTTGTTAATTTATTTTGACTTTCACTTTGGCCAAATTATCTATAGATGTACACAAACTGAGGGACTGCAAAATTTGTACATAAACAATCCAGATTTTGTAAAACGAATGGTTCAAAATTCCTAATATAACAAATCCGTCTTACTCCTATTTTTATAATTCCTAAATTTCAAAATTTCTAACGTTTATAATTACTATTCTCAAAATACCGAGTTTCAATAGATCAAAAAGTCCGACTTAATGATAATTCGAAACATAAAAAATACGAATTCCAATTATTAAAGTACTGATTAATACGATACGGAAATAAAAACACCTTGTATAACTGAATGCATGCAACATGCAAGCAGGCATGCAGCATGCAAGCAGGCAAGCAGCAAGCAAGCAGGCATGCAACATGCAGCAAGCATTGTTTCTGTCACGGCTCCGGCGCTGCTGGATTTGGGCGGCCCACGCGAGCTTATCGTCGCAGATGGTTTTAACGCTCACTAGTTCACTACCGCAGCTTTGGCTTGCTGGCCAACCTAAGCCGCGGCGGGCCTTCAAACCACCTGCTCCTCAGCTCGCCGCACCCCTCCGCGCCTACGCGGGCTTGAAATACACTATAGGAGACAGACAAGACAATGTCGGTTTTGCAGTGATTCGTTTCTGTCAGTAAATTTTGTAGCACAACATGTTGACTTTTAGTTTATTCGAAGTATTGAAAATCGGAATGTCGGACCGAGAACCCTTAGCATTTGATTCTTCGAACGAATGAAAATCAGAAAACTAACAGACTTTTGAAAATCGTGACATTGAAAGAAACTCGGAATAAAATATTTTTTAGTTTGTTTTAGATATAAAGTATTTTCTATACTACTAGCTAAGCAGAAGCTAGTTTTCAATTAAAAAGTACGATGACCCAATTTTCTGAAGAAGAGTGAAGAATTTTAATGGCGATAGTAAAAAAAATTAGAATGGTTTTGAATAAATTACGTTGAAGGTAAAAATCAAACACCCCCTTCATTTGGCCCAAAGTTTTGGAATGATCAAGAACTACATGAAGAAAAATTACCACGAACCCAAAATCACGCCGAATCTTGGCATTTTTAGTTTGTTTTAGATAAAAAGTATTTTCTATACTACTAGCTAAGCAGAAGCTAGTTTTTAATTAAAAAGTACGATGACCCAATTTTCTATATTTTGTAAAATAACTGACAGTTTAAACAAATAACAAAAAAAGTAATCTGGCTATTATAATTATGCAGAACTCATAGTAATTGTTATCCCCAAAAAGTTTTGTATGACTTATTAAGGTATGCTTTTACATCTGTCACTTTCGAGATAGGTACTTGAGCTGTCAGATTGCTTACGTGGTTTTCACAAATCCTATTAGAAAACCTGATAAAGGTTTTAAGTTTGCGGGAAGGCGCTGGATGCGAGACGCACGGGATCGGTCAATGTGGCGACTCCTGGGGGAGGCCTATGTCCAGTAGTGGATGTCTTTCGGCTGAAATGATGATGATGATTAAGAGAAATTGCTAAACCTATTTGAAGTGGTGTGTGAAATTCATGTAAATTTCAAGATGTGAAGAAACAGCATGATTATGTTCTAACCCAAAAACGACAATGTTTACAAGATATCGAAACGTTAACGTGTACGTCAATTTAATGATTTTGATAATTAACCCTTTTGATTTTTGCATTATAGATTATATAACTAAGAACATTTTTTCGAATACTCATACGCCTGTTCATGTCGTATACAAGAAGATCGTGTCCAATTACAACATTATGAAGCAAAATTACAAACGATGTGGATTTACAGTAATTACACGCTGAGAAAACGGTCACTCACAGTGAACAAACTGTATCAAATCCTACACTATTCTTTACCAGGAATAAATCAGAATTTAAACAAAGTAGCCTATCAAATACAAAAAAAAATCAACTATCAAAATCCTTTTTCGTAGTACACATGGTGTAACCTTTCCCAAACTTGCGGTTTCCCACTTTTTTTTTAGTTATTATTTTAGATAGAATAGCCAGACTTTATTAGAATATTAATTTTTGCTCAAGTTATTTTTTTTTATTGGCCACTAAGATTTTTTGATATCTGGAAAGCCTACACTGTACACTAATTGACAACACCGACTGACTGCTGTCGCCTGCTGTCATGTCATTTTCGTTCGTGTTTCGCTTCTGTTCTGCGTTCGCGTTGCGGTTTTCGGCGTTTTGTAAATGAATAATGATTGATTTTTTCCAAAATGTAAACATTTGTGTTATTGAAAGTAAATAGATGTGATTGTTTTAAGATATTATGTAAGAAGTTTTGCGACGATGCCTCCAGTCAATTCTAAGGTGAAAAAGAACGGCGCAGAATATGAGGTAAATATAACAAGCTCATGTATTATATGGATATTTTGTTGTTAAAATAAACATGACTACGAAATAGATTTCCATCCATTATTTTAAATGCGACATTATAATCTATCCCATTCATAAATAGAAAAGACTTGTTTTTCTTATTGGAAATTTTCCTACCTAAAACTAACTTTCTATTTGCATTAGAAAATTTTTAATTGCATTCATGCTTATAAGTTATACATCACTCTATACCATGCCAGAAATACATAAATATAGGAAGTTTCATCAGTGAACCATTATATTGGCAATCAAAGGCTATGTTACCATATCAATATCTGCTGTAATATTATATTTTTACCTTGTCTGTCTCTGCCATACAATATTTACATAACATTAGCTGTTGGATATTGTAAACATCGTAAGAACGACATTGAGCTCACATTAACTGAATATCTAAAAAAAAGAATACAATCTGAATAGCATTATATTGTTTTGTTTATTTAAAACAAAAATTACTTATTAGGGAATAAAAAACAAAGTTACACTGGTCATGAACATAATATTATTCCCTATCTCCAATATGCCCAATATTAGAATAAATTGTAATTTTAAGACAAGTCAACATTATTTTAACAAATTGAATGCCTATTCTATCTTAGTAACACTTTATGGCTGCATTTGATAACTTGATATTTTCAATTAAGATTTTATTGTATTATAGCACAAATTCAGAATAAAACATTGTTAGAAAGTCGCTGCTTATGGTGTGTTTCATCCTGCAAGCAACTCACATGCAAATTGTTACATTGCATTTTACCAAGGTATTATGTGATCTATTGTTTGAGCAATGAAATCAATTTTGCATATGAGTTGATTGCAGATGGAAATGTGGCCTTAGACTGATAAAGAGGATTATTATGATCATACACCTGTCCGTCCCCCTTTGTTACAGAATATCATTGCCAACAAATGTACAGCACTAGATTTTGAGCAGTACATCCAAGATAACAAGACTCTCCTGCTGAATGATCCACTCAGGGACATTCTTCTGTACCCAACTGATGATGTCTCGGTAAGTTTTTTTAAATTAATTTATGTGCAATGTGTTGTTAACCATTTTACAGCTTTTTAATTGAGTTCAAAAACAAACTACCAGCAGTTTAGCAGTAATATAAATAATATATTTAACTGAGCAAAATGAATATGTAAGGGTACTCTCTAGTTTCTGCCTACCCCCATGGAAAAAGGGTGTGATTGTATGTAGGTATGTATGTAAAATACACTGGTAATATATTTCTGCTTAATGAATTTCTTGTGGTGTAAATAGTAAACGGTGTATGCTTGGATATGCTTATAGGGTTTTTGTTGACTCTTATTTACATTTATGTGTTAACATATGTATTTGTTTTCATGTTTTGTTATACTCTACATTTTAATTTATTATCAAATCAAGATATTAGGTATGTTCCTAGATGAAAGCTTATATATAAAAGCATTATTTTAGACAGTATCAGACTGTACCAATCCTATTCTGTTTTACGTAGAACAGGAAAACCTAAATGAGAATCCCCATACAAACTGCAGCTAAGTTTTACTTAATTCAGAGCATTGCATGGACTTATTTAGTCTTGTCAATGATTCGAGTCAGTAAAGCAACTTTCATGCAAGCATTCATTTGTAGGAAAGCTTATGAAAACGAACATAAATGATTACAAATCTAGTTTTCGTATGTTTAGTATGGGAAATAGCACTTGTCTACAATCCCAAATGCCAGGAAGCCACAATGAAGTAACGCTTGTAAGAGTTTGCTGGACTCCTTCTTACAGATCAGGGTAGGAAAAGTGGAAAGAGGAAAGGTAGGTCTTAGCCTATAGTGGGACAGTACAGGCTCAAAATAATTAATCATTCTTGTTAAAGTTTAACCTGGCTGAACAAAATTTATTACTGTAAACATATTGTCTGGCAGAGTGTTGTCTTGCCCCGGCGCTGGAGGACGGTCACAACGGCGGTTCCCGACGTTAGGACTGCGGCCTCCTGTCCACTTCTCACGAGACAGGCGCTGCTCAGCTATGCCTCCAGCTGGAACCTCATACATTACAAGTTCAGTAACTACTCCGGCACCCATCTCAATCTACCAAGGTAAGTAATTAATAATGATCTTGTAAGTAAATATTTATGTTATTTTATACAATAACATTAATGATTCATTGCTATATAATACATCAACATTTCCTTAAAATAACATTGCATTGAATATGCATGCAAATCTGTCATATCCCAATATAATATGTTTTGTATGGAGTTATTTTGTGTTAAGGATATTTAAATAAAACTAGTAATTGCTTATAACTTTGAAAATTGATTAGTTCATTTTAAAGTTAAGATTCGAAAGCAAAATGAATAGATAACATCTAAAATTATGTGTTCAAATTCGCTAAAAAGCCAAATATAAACAAAATGATAATAATATGCATGACATAAAACATACATTTGAATGTAATTGTTGAAAATGCATTGATTATCGCCTTCGCATCTAAAACTAATGAAAGGCGGTTGCATGCAATGTGCTAAAATCATAACAAACAGTGGGGTGCTCATTAGTAGTTATAATTAACATACTTTACATGGCAATGAACATTTTATGGCAACAAAAGTGCTGTATTCCCAAGGCCAAAGCATTATGCTCTCATATCAGTAATATCTGATGCGTGAGTCATATCCTGCTGATTGCACAACATAGGATGAAAGGATTTAACACCAAATACTGTAAAGTAATAAGTCACATAATATGGTAATGAAATAGTCGCGACAGAAGCTTTCACTGATTTTATTAAAATATTATATCTTCCAATTAATTTATTTAGACTAGTTTCTTTTTAATTCTACACATAAGTTAACACACTTATGCTAATCTTAAAGGTCGTGACCCCTTCCAAACTAATGAAGTAATACATTACTTATGAAAGCTCTTTTGTCTGTTTCGCTTTTTTATTTCATCATTCAAATTGAGTGAGATTATTAAAATAACCACACACTAATTTGACGACAAATTTATTCATCATCAGCCTTTTAATGTTCCCACTGCTGGGACACAGGCCTCCTATCTGCGATGAGGGAATGGGCCATAGTCTACCACGCGGGCCCAGTGCGGGTAGGTGGATTTGTGATATGCCGGTTTCCTCACGATGTCTAAAAACGGTGAAGGAAAAGTTTATTATCGTATTAAAATTCGCATTACAATAACATGACATGGATTACCTGAATCAGTATTTCGAAGAATCACTTTTTACAATGTGCATGTGTAACTTCAAACATACCACTTAGGAGGTAACTGATACTGCTTATCTATTCCATTACCACTATTTTTCTTACGCAGGCCAATAGAGAACAAATTTCCGGAAGAAGTGTATGATATTGATGCCGAAACTGAGAGTGATAATGAAACACAGGCAGCCAAATTGGACCTTGGTACCAAAGAGGGGCACTTGCTCAAGGGACCCGAAATCGGCTCAGATAGAATATTCAGTAACCTTGCTTCAAAGTCTTTTAAGAAACGGTATTGCTCAATGCTTAGAGAGGCCGATGGCACGTACATACTCGAAGTGTACAAGGATGATAAGAAGACGGATACAAAGCTCACTATCGTTATGGACTTTTGTTCTGACGTTGTTAGGGTAAGGATTTATCTACTGTTATATAATATCCAGTTTCTATTTCCGGATTATAAGTCTAAAAATAGAGTTATGTGCTTGTACATAATATGATATATAAATGTCCGAGTTTTAGTTCGGGACTATCTAATGAGTTCTAATCAAATCTAATCTCAAAATCGAGAAAGGGACCATTTGAATCCGAAGCTAATCGGGCAATTCCGAATCATGGGCTTCTGACTGGACAATTCCGACTTTTTTGGGTTTTGCAAAAGTAATGGCTAATCTTTAAACTGTACCACTTTCCTGTTCACAAACCCGCATGTTTGGTTTAATTTGTGGATATTAGGTACTCTCGTAAGATTATCGTAACGTGTGGTTGCAGAATCCAAAAAGGGGAAGGTTTTCTTTCGAATTGCGGATGTCCGGTGGTAAAGGCTATACGTTTGCGGCTGAGAATGAGGAAGACGTAAATGATTGGATCAATGCATTCAAAGCAACCCTGAAGAAGAACCAGGATAGCCAGGAAACTCACCAAAGTGATGAAGCATTGGATAAAGGTAGGATTGACGAGACTATTTTACTGTATAGTGCTCGCCAAACTTGTGGGCTGCCCTGAAGTTGGCTTGCCGATGCGCTAGGCACGAAACGGTGCTGTTTTTGTACGAGATTTTCTACAGCGCAGCGCAACTTCAGAGCGGCCAAGAATTTTGGCCAGAACTATACACGGAATAAAAATAGGTTTTTGGAGTGCTCATGATTATTTTGATATCGATACGTACATCTGTTATTTTTGTTTGTGCATGCTAATTTAAGCCCCGTGCTAATTTAAACACCGGAAACAAAGTTGCGCAATTTGTTACTGGCTTCATGGAATATTTAGTGTTGCTGGCAAGATGCAAATGCATATTCTTGGTAAATATAAGAGTATGTTGCGCGATAATTGCTCCTCTTTTTTTTTTTCCAGTGTAACATGCTCAACATTGTACCGGCTTTGTTTGTTCAACAAAATTACGACCATACTTATAACATTTTCATTGAATGTAAATATTTATTGTTCAGACGCCGACGTGTCCCTAACAGCGGAGCCTCCGCCTCCTACGTACGGCACCCTAAAGGGTCTGGAGCACAGCATGAACCCGCTCCTGATGCGGTACTCCCGGGAGACGGACATGTCCATAGCCGCCGCACGCAACGAATGCCGGTACAACATCTTCAGTATGCCGTATAAACGTGCGCCCTCGCCTGAACCTCAGCTCGAACCATTCAAGTAAGTAGCTACTAGTGTTTCTTTTGTTTTTTTATTTGTAAATTTCTTGTATGCCAATGAGTCAGTGAAAGCGACTTTTCCTACGCGCAGCTTGCAACAGTTTGTTATGACTTTTTTTTTCTTCTTCACTCGGTCATAACAATGAAACTATTTCAGCCAGGCCTGACATTCCTCAAGCTATAAACCGTTTTTTATTTTGTAGTATTTTTTACTAGCGTAACTGTCACGAACGTTCCTGTTTACACGGTCTAGGTCAACGGTACTTTTTATTGTTTCAGAGAACACTTTGGCCAAAGAATTTTGCTCAAATGCGAAAGCTTAAAGTTTAGGTTACAAGCGCCTATAGACGGCGATAAAGAACTATTGTGTCAAGTAGAGCCTTATTACACATACTTAGCGTTGTATGACGCCAGGAGTGGGAAGAAACTGTCGGAGAACTTCCACTTTGATCTCAACCATGAAGCCGTCAGAGATCTAGTCAAAGACACGGAGTGCACAAAGTCATTAGTTGAAAATTTTAGTTACGATGTTAAGTTAGACGTTAATCAGATACCGGAAGAGTGGTTTCGATCGAAGAGACAGGTATTGTAACATAAATTTACATAATTATTAATAAACAAGAAAAAGTGAAACTGTGATGCATTTATGGTAATTTATTTATAGTCCCATAAAAAAACTAATATGCTTATATATTTCTTAGGTAATGCTGTCTGTAAACAATCCTCACCCAGACCTGTTTCTGGTGGTGAAAATCGACAAAATTTTGCAAGGTCATGTGAGTCAAGTAATGGAGCCGTACCTCAAGGCTACTAAAGACCCGAGACTTGGACTGAAAGTCCATAAAAATGTTCAGGCTTATGCAAACCGAGTGGGTACTTACAGGATGCCATTTGCTTGGGCTGCGAAACCTTTGTACAAGTAAGACTTATATTTTATACTGTTGCCCGCGGTTTCATTCGCATCCTAGGTAATCAAGTGATTTATGTCAAATAAACATTTTGATTTTTAGTGAAATCCTACATCTGTAAAGTTTCTCCATTCAATTTGACAAAAAGCCTTCTTATCTTATACAGATGTTTTTTTTTTAGAATGTATAGCAATGATTTGGATTTGACTCCTGAATTCCCTTCGATATATCGACAAGAGCCCAACAAAATGTCAGATGATGATCTGCTAAAAATATTATCAGACTACCGGAAGTCTGAAAAAATGGCTAAACTAACTGTGATACCTGGCTGGCTCACTATAAATATTCATCAAAGTAACGAACAAGTTCCAAGTAAGTCCTTGAATTTTTGGTGCTCAATCTATATTGTACAATCAGATCAGGGAAATTAATTGATTATTAGCTGTTTGATAGATTACAGGAAATAACACTATAGCAATTTTGTTGTTGTTGTGTTGTCCCTCAGCCGGCGCGAGACCTTATAAGGCGTCTGTAATTGTTTTTCTATTGTGTCTGTAATTACGCCGGATGAAGCATCATATGGACTCTTTAGGTTCAGGCACGGGCACCCAAGGCGAAGAAAGAAAATTTGGTTCAAATAAATTGCACTATATGGCGTGATAAGCTTCGCTTTGTTATTGAGTTTTGTGAAATATTAAGATTTTCTAGAGACGATCACAAAAAAAATATGTTCATATTTGATTAACTCTCTTAAGCACAAAATTAAGGAATACTGGGATTTTAATTCACATTTCAAAGATTATTTGAATGGATCACTTAAAATTGATTTCAATAGATAACGTTTTAAATTTCTGAAACATCGACTCGATTTTTTAAATTTGTTTACATTTTGGTACAATGAAACTGTAAAAAGGTGCAAAAAAATATTATAAAACAAATCGTCGCTGTATTTAAAATAAAAGTATTCACTAACCGAGTAAACCTTTTACTTGTAAGTCGCTACTAACACCATTTATATCCGTGGAACGGAACCGAACGTGATCGATGTTCTTAGAGAAAAGCAATCAGTTTAATCAGACGAAAAACGCTAATTACGTCGGCACGGTTTCTTTGTATGAGATGAGGCATCTGTATGCTAGTATTATAATATCTGTGATTCAGGGGTTGTACTATTAAATGTCAAAGCCATCATGATTCCAGTTTGACAAAGTAAAAGTACTCTTCGTCTTGTATAGCTCCGTCTCTCCCTCATAGTGGAACCATGATAATGTTTAATGTTTAAATTTTGGGCGCATGGTTGGCGCAGTGGTTGAGCGATTGACTGCTGCGCTGCGTGTCGCGAGTTCGATTCCCGCACGGAACAAACATTTGTATGACCTACAGATAGTTGTTCCGGCTCTGGGTGATGTGTATGTGAGTTTATATGCTTGTAAACGCACCCACGATACAGTAAAAAATCCTAGTGTGGAACAACGTACCTAAAAAAAAATTGATACGTCAGACTAAAGTCCCAGTTGTAAACAATTAATGCCGACGTTTTGTTGGTAAAAATAAGGTGACGCAAATTGTTTTCTAATAAATGTTTGTTGCATTACAGATTGTATGTCAAACTCCTATGCTGCATTAAAACCTTTTCCACTTCCGCCTACGTCGCCACTCACATTAGAGCTGGCAACACTAAACGTGGAACCTGAGCAGCCATATGCAGCCTTCATACACCATTTGTATGTTCGCCCGTTGGCTTTGAATTTCGAATCTCAGAAAATGTTCGCCAGAGCCAGGAATATTGCCTGTTCTATAGAATTGAGGGATAGTGATACTGGAGAACCTAAGTCGCTTCAGGTAAGATTATGCACTTTAGAGCTAAGGTTTACAAATACAAATAGTAAAATCGATAATGAAATGTATGAAATTAAATTATCCGCACACGTAACTGATAACTTAGGCCTTGCTAACCTTGACATGTACATTTTCCCCAACATTCTAAGGAAAATGGTGAACTAATATTTGATAAAAAACTATTTCCCATAGGATTATAACGTATTATTTATTAAAAAAAATTATAGCTACCTATTATTTTTCACACTATGAATGTTATTAAGTGAGAAACAATAAAATCTTGAAAACAAAAGATACTTTACACCCCTATTTCACTAGCAATTTCTACAACAGCTATACCTGTAACATAGTATTTATGAACGTCATAAATTGCCAATATTGAATTGAAACTAGGATTTAAAAGAAATAAAATTGTTCGTTTGTTGGAGGTAATCTCTAGAAGTACTGACCCTGTTCCGAAAAATACTTGAACTGATAGAAAGCCACACTATTGCCTAGTTCCATCGGCTACCTTTGTCTCGATAAACATGTACTGTTTCTTAGGGATGAAGCGCGGGAAATAGCCCAATAATAACACAGGTTAGCTGCCACACCCGCAACACAAATGGCTCCCACACAAAGGCGGAAATGCGGTCGCAGACATCCAACTGAATATCCTAAGTAAAAAATCGTATTTGAAGGTTTGGCTTTCGCCTATTTTCTCCTTCAATATTGGACCAATTTAAAAGATTTTCCATAAACTGAAAAAGAAACATATATACTATGGCCCTATGTTTTCCTTTTTGATGATACATTATCTTTAAAAGCACTAAAACTCTCACAAAAGGCTCAAAATTACGCTGTCAACAGAGGCCTTTTGTACAAATTTGACAACTATAAATAAAAAAAAACATAGGACATAGTATAAATCTTTCTTTTCCAGTTTATGGAATATTTTTTGAGTTGGTTCAATATTAGAGGGGGTAATGGGTGAGAGCCAAACCTCGAATTATGAGTTCTTACTAAGGAAATTCAGTCGGTGCTCTCGGACCATAGTTATTTCCTCTTAATATATTCTCGATTAATTTCTAGGCGGTCTACGGAAGATTCGGCATGACATCGCAATACCGCTGTTCAGTGCTACATCACAATGCGAACCCCACATGGAGTGACGAAGCTAAGATCCGACTCCCAGCCACAATAACACCCCAGCATCATCTGTTGTTTACTTTCCACCACATCTCGTGTGACCTCGCCAAGAAAAACGATGCCAACGTTGAAACTTGTATTGGGTAAATATTTCTATTAAACTAGTTATTTTTCTGCCTTGTCTAGACGATTTGGCTAGAAAGTGGGTGACGCCTAATAGAGGCAGAATTAAACGACGTCCTGCACAGACACTAAATAATTAGGATCAGCTGGCTTATTACGCATCTAGCAAGAGCAAAACGATAGCGATCTTTGCTCAACAATTAAATGATAAATGATTTTATTTCTGTAAGTAGGTTTGTACAAACACTTTTACATGTCGATCATATTTTTAAAACTAGATGAAGTCGGCGTTTCCTATCTGACTACTCTGAGAAGAAAGGCCGAAACAAACTCAGAGGTCACAGTCTCTTTTAAGGTCCAGACAAAATCTTTGTTAGATCATGTGAAGACCATGTAGACTGAAGTCTGAAATGGTCTTTTTAGGAAAGAACCAGCCAGATTGAGTGGACCTGTCCAGTCAGTGCACGCATTTGTCAATAACCGTGCAGCTCAACTCAGAAATTAAGGAGCTCAACGATTCGACGAACAATACCAAAGAAAGGACATTCGGGTAGGCCGCATAAACTACTCAAACTGCCAGACCATGATTAAAACTAATTTGGATAAATTAAAATTAAAAACAAACAAAAATTGAATCCACATTGTCTTCACATTCACAACAATTAAAATAAACTTAAAAAAAATATAATACTTTAAAAAGTAAATATTCTTGTCATTGCAAGAAAACAAAAAAAAAAAACAAAATTCACGTTGACAAATATAAAAAAAAAAAACAAATTAATTGGAGCAGCTCAATCCCAAGCCTGTTTGTCCTCAACGTAATCTTTTATTGTTTAAAACGCTTTCTGGCACAACTTATGTTTAATGAATGTTTTAAATTTATTAACACTTAGATCTTGTACGTGGCTTGGAAGCTTATTATAAAAGTGTACACATTGACATCTAAACGAGCCACCTATTTTCTTGAGCCTTGTTGCAGGTACTACAAATTTGTTGTGTTTGTTTCTAGTATTTATGTTATGGATATCACTGTATTTTTTAAACAATTTTATATTTTTATGGGCATATAAATTGCTTTTCAATACAGAAGATTTAGAGTTTTTGGCGGTTTTTTTTAAGTAAGTACATTTGACAAACAGAGAGCGATTAGCAAACGATTATGTAGGACCTGCCATATTGCCTGCCATTACTTTTGTGACACAAAGCGTTTGATCTCGCGATGACTGCTGATTGCTGTCTCTTACGTAATAAGCCTGTTCGATAGGATTTTTCTTCAATGTGAGAGGGTGCAAATTCTTTGGGATCGTTTGAGTTGAAAATAGGAAAACCATTGAACTTTGCCAATATTCAACTTAGTACATTGCCTTCATGCATGTTTGTATGCCACATGGAGATTTCGTTCAACCCATCACCAATTTCACCTTAAATTCATCAGAGACACATCAATCTGCATACCAATAATATCATAACGATAACCTCCCCTATTGTTCCTAATAAACAATACATCATAGGGCAAGCCATACCTAGAACATATTTAGTATTATACATTGACTAGTTAATAATATTATTATAATGAACAATCCATTTCCGCTCTCCTTTCAGATACGCGTGGGTACCGCTATTGAAGAACGACAAACTGGTCGATGAAGTTGTAAATTTACCGATAGCAACGCATTTGCCGTCTGGATATTTGGCTATACAGCCTCTAGGACTTGGGAAAGGGGTATGTCCTATTTATAGATTTCATTCCTACTTTTCTGTTCTGACATTTGCTCAATTAATAGGAAAAATTACTCATAATTCGTCCGCGTAGTGGCGAACGAAGCTATCTGACCCGAACTCATCAGACGTATTATAGTAACGTCAAGACCCCTTTAATGTACCTCATTTTCAACCGAAGGACTGCGTCATAACAAGAAGCAACTTCAGATTTAATTATTGGCCCATCATAATAGTGGGAACTGCGTTGCAGTCTCAAAATTTTGTTATAACTTTATCAACAAAATATATTTTTCCTCAGAACACGATGTCTATATTTGTATAACATTTAATTTTTTCCACAGAACACAGGGCCAGAAGTTGTATGGGTTGAAGGCGAGAAACAACTCTTCCGCTGCCAACTGGTCCTGGACTCCACAGTAGCTACCAGGGACTCTCACTTGCACAATCTGTTCAATCAAGCTGAACGGTTGATCAAGTCCAGTTCGCCCCCCACATCCCCATCCCCCCCGCCGTGGAATGACGTGTGTAATGCGCTCAAAGCTGCGCATGCGATCAAATTGAGCTCGCTCGTCGCATTCTTGCCGACTATTATGAATCAACTTTTTGAATTGATGGTAATTATCACTACATATTATAAAACAAAGAACGACGCCGCAAATGTACGCGATAAACTCAAAAACTACTGAACAGATTATGATGCGGTTTTTACCAATAGAAAGAGTGTGAAACGAGGAAGGTTTTTGTATATAATCTTTAACGGGCGAAGCCGGGGCGGGTCGCTAGTTTGCACAATAAGTAAATGCTACGAACATCACGCCCTTTTTTCCATCGGAGATTGCCAATATGTTAAAAATATGAACTTGATGATAAAAATGTTAGAATTATATTACCTTATGCAACTCAATTTTAAGTATTTATTTTTATTTACAGACAGTCGAAAAAAGCTACACTCAAGATATGGGTTACCAGATCGTTAAATTAATCGTGCATTTTGTTCATATGATACACGACTATGGTCGAAAAGACTTATTGGATAGCTATGTGAAGGTAAGCTAAAATAATATCATTTTACCATGGTCTTATGACTTACATTATCAAGTTAATCCTCTGACCTTTTTAATAGTACTTATTAAGGTTTGTAAATGACCTATTTATTTTCCTTTGTATTTGTAATGGCCTCGCTCCATATTTATTTCCTATTGATATCCGGTCCAATCCATTATACTCCATTTGAAATAACCCCCTTTTTACAGTCCGTTTAACCGATTTTAAGTTCTATTCCGTAAATATAAGGATGGCATAAAAAACATAAACCTGTTACCAAAACGAACTGTTTAATACAGCAACCATTTGTCATATCACCAACGCAATAGAAGTCAAAATCGGTTGAACGGGCTGTAAAAAGGAGTTATTTAAATGTCTTATATTATCTCAAATGGAGTATAGTTATTTCCTCTATGACCTATTACTTAGATCTAAACTTTGTCAGAAGAAAAACAAACATTGTTCTTTTTTGTCGATAGTACGTATTCAACTGCGTGGAATTCAAACTACACACAATGTTGACGGCCTCACTCCACATGTTTGTGGACCCCAATCAACCGGACTTTCTTTTGGGAAACAAATTCATGCAGTACTCCGGCTTTTTCTTTGACATTATCACCAAAAGTATGGCGCAGTACCTAATCAATACAGGAAGAATAAAAGTACGTACCTACCTTGTTTTAAAATAGTATAAGGAAAACCGCATTGTATTTATAGTATTAATACTAATTAATTTAATGAAAAGCGTTTGGGATATTTGGTTTTATTAATATTTTCCTTGCAATTATTGATAACTACTTCCTCGTTAGTCTAGTGGTCCATAGCGCTACGGCTGCGTATGAGGGAGGTTTTTTTTTTGTGGAAAATCTTCCAGTGACTTCCTCGCTTTGGGTGAAGCGACAGACACGAAGTATCAGACTTTTACTGACTAAAACCCACCCGTGTTCCTTCAGTTGCTTGTGCCAGGGCCGCGTGTCTCTTCCAAATTTATCCGCGACCCAGACAGGCATCGGCCTTAGCAGGCCCCGTCACTTTTGCTGACATCTCTTTGAGGCGCGAATGGGACACTACGCGCCATAAACTCGGGCCTGGTCCTTCGGTGAATCGGCTTGCGCCTCCCGACGCCCGAGGAATCTCCTGCGCTGGCTAGGGGCGTGGTTATTGGGTTTTTCCATCTGGAATTTCTCAGTAGGAACTCGAATTCTGCCGGGCGAGCACGACCTCTGTGATAGGCTTGATTCACGCATTTAATCACGGTTTTTGCTCCTAAACTGTGATAAAAATGTGTGACTCAAACCTGTCACATTAGTCCGTGCTGGCCCGCCTGGATTTGTGCGAGGGTATGGGAGGCATCGCGGCTGAGGGTTGCAGGTCGCGGTGGGAGAGGAGTGCCGGTATTGCGCCGCTCTCCCAACCTTCCATAGTCTGGACGGGGTTGCCACCGTCTGATGGCGGACGCGGTGGGGCCGCAGTGGAGGAGAAGTGTCGTTATAGCAAGGTTATTTCGAGTCTGCGTAAGGGACAGATGTATATGACTTGTATACATTTATCCCTTTTTCTCAGTCGTACCACGATAGTTTTGACACGTCCATGGTACGGGGTCTGAACCTTTTTGTCTTTTTAGATGTCACGTAATGAAAGGTTTCATGCTGATCTCCTAGAAAATATTGACAAATTAGTATCGACTGTGGAGCCGTCATACATTTTACAGCAGCCAATGCAAACTCATATATTTAATAAGAATCTTGCCACGTTTTTAAAGGTTGGTAACTTTTATTAATATTAAGTGATGTGGGAATAACCCATATTACTTTTTCTTTTTGTTTATCCCTGATTTTGTTGAAGCAAGTCTATAATATATGTAAACTTTATTTTACAGTCTTGTCTATCATTCATGGACAGAGGTTTCGTGTTCCGACAAATAAAGAAATACTTAGACAAGTTTAAAGTCTGCGATCCAAAAGCATTATTTGACTTTAAATTCACTTTTCTGCAAACAATTTGTTCACATGAGCACTTTGTACCTTTCAATCTGCCATTACATGCAAACAAATTGTCAAGAGATGGCGATGAAGGTAAGAATTTAGAATAAAATTATTATTGTAAAAGCACAGTGTACGATTGTGAATAGGCTCGTTGACACACATCAAATTTTATTTAAAAAAATATAAAATAGGTATTTGCCTTTAAATGTACATTAAAATAATTTGAGCCACTGAAGACTGCCATTAATATTTCCATGCAAAAAATTCTATCTGTCATGATTTACGTCATAGTATAGTTCCCGGCACGTAATGTGGCAAGGTTTTGGCGTAGTGGCGGTAAATTCGCGTATAGTGCGCTTTATGCAACAAAAAGATGGTCACTTTTATTGTTTGTCATTTATTCTATAGTTATTGCCATAATTATTTTTTTACCATATCTGTTTAGAAGAAAGTTTAAGAAAGGAAAGGAATTCGTGAAGCTTATTAGGTCAAATGAAATGTATACATTTAAAGGACTTTAGGACTTTTTAATATTAAAAAAAAAATGTAGTAGTCGTTAATAATCATATTATACCGCCGTCGTAACATCGTTTTTTAACAGTGTTACTCCTGACATAAAATTAATGTTTTCTTGGTATTTGTTCTTTGTAAATGTAATCAATTAAATTTAAAAACCCAACAAAACAGAGGGTAGAATTAACCTGACTCACCCTAAAAACCTAAAATACGACTTGTGCGCATCAAATAATTCTTGCCAAGTTAAGTGCCGGTAACTGTACCAAAGAGTTTCGCCTAGTTACGATTTTATTAAGATGGTAAAATGGCTAGTGATTGCGCGATACCTCGGTGCCTAGTGTTGCGGTACCTTTTTGCCCTAGAGATGACAGCATATTAGAATTAATATAGATAAACTGTGCTATTAGACAACATCATTTTTGTTCTCCCTATCCGTTAGTGAATAACTCTTACTTTTACACAGATCCGGCCAGGCTGAGACTCACTGAAGATTTTATAATGAGGCACTTTCTTGCTGGAACCCTACTAAAACAAGTATTCCCTTGTTTGCCACATATGTACATTGCTAGCAAATTATAATATGAAGCATGACTCATGCTTAAATACATTTTTACTACTATCAAAATCCAAGGAACTTTTTCAAATGCATATATTTCTTCAGGTGGAACAATCTTTACGAGAGGCACCGTTGAAGCGTAGGTCAGCGTTGAGTGTCTTGCGCGCTTTATTGACTAAACATGAACATGATGACCGGTATAGAACTCGTCAATGCCGAGCTAGGCTTGCGTACTTGTACTCGCCGTGGCTTACCATCGTTCTCGGTATGTATTCGATCAACACTATTGCCCGTTTTCACTAAAACTACGTGATTTCGAATTAAACTTTAAGGTTAGATTATGAACACTCGGCTTAGCGCCGAATGTTGAAAATCGAACAATACTATAATATCTAAACATTTATCTACATAGTTGCTTCTTGGTATGTCAGAAACCGGGCATGTATAATTAGAAAAGTATCAAGCATAATAATGTTTATGTAGACTCACCATGCTCCTTCTATACAAGTTTTTATCTATTGTGGATTAGCTGGTTATGTCGACTAAATGACACTGATATTTCTACATACTCTTATATATTTATTTCTATACATTTCACAACAGAAAACGCTCATCGCCTCATAACAAAAAATCTAGCGAGTCCAGTCGAGAACGGTCACGACAAAGTCGATGGAGATGCAACAGTGAACCCAGTAATCAGCAGTACGCAGAACGCTGCAGCAGCGTCAGCTAACAGCACTCCTAGAAGGAACAGGTTGACTCTGCACTTCGATCATACGCCAGTCAGGAACTCTGCTCATTTTAAAGAACCGCCTCCTATTCCGAGTAATCATATGTATGGTAAAGGTAAGTTATGGGAATATTCAAAGTAATTGACACAATAAGTTACAAGGTATTTATTTCACAAACGCATTGTTTGTGGAGTGAGATAGCTACGAAAATCTTTTAAAACAGCGATATTTCACGTCGCTTTGAAGTAATTACTAAGCAAAAATTTATCTTATACCATTCCCCCTCTAAAAAGCTTATTTTAATCACTGTTTTGGTGTTTGAATTTAGAACACACCAATACATTCAAACTCCATCTCAATGCTATACAACCTCCTTGCGCATAAAATACTCGATGCAAACTTCTTGTGCAAAGGATATTCGATTTTCAAACTCCTTCGGCGATTTAATTTTGAGTTTGTTTATGTTTAGGATTTTAATAATGGTTTTGATTTTGGTCGAGGATGTTTAGTGAATTCTTATTTGGATTGTAATTCTAATATCAATTGCATTGGTGTTTAATTAATTAAAATTATTTATGTAACGGCGGTGGTCATTGGCCCCTGAAACACAGGTGCTGTTACCTAGCTCAGCTTCAATATACAAAAAATGTGAAACTCAGGGTTTCACATTTTTTGTAAATTTTGATCGTAATAAACCATTTATTTATTTATTATTATTCCTTGTGCTTTTTGCTTAAATCCTTCTTTTTCTCGTAGTCATGGTATAAAATATAGTATGCAACTCTTGAATAAAACTGATTTATATAGAGGGCCATGAATCACTCGCGTCGTTCAGGATTCTAACACTTGAATCACTCGCTATGCTCGTGATTCAATAATCATGAATCACTCCCTACGGTCGTGATTCACTTTTTAGAATCCTTCACTTGTTCGTGATTCATCTATGGCCCTCGCTTTAAATCCGTCCTTCATTAACTAGTTGCATAATATACTATTATGCCTCAGTTTCCATGATTAAAAATCGAATGCATTATTCTATCAGCCATATCGTCAGAAAGAGCGCGGCTTTTTATCTTCGGACCTATGTGGTCTGTGAAGTACTAAAGTGTAATTTTTATATTGCGAAAGAGATGGTGCTACCCGTCCTTTATTGCTTCATATCTCTCATACACTGGATCTGTAATGGTTCTTAGAGGTAATAGGGCCTCAGAGCCTTTTATTGTGCTTAGATACTCATGCATTCAATTATTTCTTTAGATCACGCCAACAACATGTCACAAAGCTCATTAGAATCAGTTTCTACAATGTCCGGTGGAGATTCACTACCGAGAAACGTTGGACGTCTCGACTTGAGCGAAATCGGAGATCAAGTGAACAGGTAAATATCAAACTTATATCATTATTCAATATTGAACTTTATATTTTTGATGTGATCATTTTTATTATCATAGAATATTCAACCTTATTAATATTCGTCTAACGTTCATATTCGTGTGTGTAGGTTCGGTGTGATGTCTGCAGAAGAGGTGCGGGATGTGCTTTTGTGTTTCCTGTTCGTTTTGAAGTATTTGGATGATGAAAGACTTGTGGACTGGTGGAAGACTCAATCACAAGCTCAACAGCAGTCGTTCTTTAATGTTTTAGAGTAAGTTTGATATTAAGACTAACTTAAAACTTTTAGTTTGAATTTCTTGGCTGTACTTTGTATAAGAAATTTTCTTGTGACAACTTATTTCAGTACACGGCTTCAAACTGACAAACTGAGCTTTATAATGAGTAAAATTCAAAAAAAACACCCGACATTTTTTTTTGCCATGCTACATATTTTATCTGGCAGTAGACACGCTTCGATCGACAGTCTATTGAACAACAACGTAATTATGACACGATATCTTGCGAAAACACCCCGATTCAAACAGTAAAACGCCCATAACTTGAGAATGGCTGAACTGATTTTCTTCAAGCATAGCTAAGATAAAGATACACTCTCGATAAAGCCACCTTTCAAACAAAAACGAAATGAGTTCATCCGTTTAAGAGCTATGATGAAGAGATAGATACACAAACACACAGATACACACGTCAAACTCATAACACACCTCTTTTTCCGTCAGGGTAAAAAACAAGACGGTTTCTCGGCTGTTATTTAGTTCGACCTGCAGTAAATAGGGTTTTTCTTCTTGAAATTTTCATCCCTTTAGGAGCTATGATGCCACAGACAGATACACAAACATACATATACACAAACGCACGGGTACACACGTCAAACTTATAGCATCCTTCTTTTTCCGTCGGGGGTTATTAAGTTCATATTTGTGGAGCACCGCCTCTTCAGTCTTTTCACCAGTGTGTCAGTCACTTTTTACAAGCTTTTATTTAACTTGCAATGTATATATGTATGTAAGTGTATTCGAGCAAAATCATGCAAATGAATTTTAAAGCGGTTATCCTCCACCGATTAAGTTGAAATTTCGCATACACGTTTAGATTGGATGACATGCATGGTTAGCTAAGTGACGTCATTTTAAATCCAATATGGCGGACGGCCCAAAATAGCGGACTATTAATTCTTTGTGTACTGCCATGATATGGGTATCAAATGAAAGGGTTTGATTAGAAGAATACGAAAAAAGCTTGTTTTAAAAAAGTTTTTTTTTATGGATTACTTGTTACTGTTCAGTGTGTTATATTTTCACTTTGGTTCTGTAAAATGTTTGATAGTATGATTATTATGAGATACTTATTCTACATCAGCATATTGTTTAACCTTCAAATCCTCCAATCCTTCTCGTATTTCAGAATATGCGCCGAACAATTCCAATACGTAGGGCGAAAGAAGATCTTATCAGAAATGAAAGCAACCACCCCTGACTGCAACGGTAAACCAAAACCCATGAAAGCCAGGACTCTGCCAGCCAGAATGACTCCGCCTGACTTCTCAAAAGAACCTCCTATTGTTGTGGAGAAAAACAACACTGTTAACAGGGAGAACCTTGTTAATCCTTCGGTTACTACTGGTAAGTTTTTTTTAAGTAAATAAGATAATCATATTTTTCTGAAAGACATTACAGACGTAATGCCTCATTTAGATTATCGGCGAACAATTCGCCGATTAACTCACCGAATAATTTGTGCATGAATACGACCACATAAAGACCTGTTATTCGTCTATATTCAGTGAACATAGAAATTTCACACATTAATAAGTGCAACTGGCTGCTACGGCTTTATGTCTATTTAATGTTTATCGACTTATTACAAAAGAAACAAAGAAGGCGTTTTTCAACGGCGACGAAGATGGTGGTTGAGAGCCTTTAACGGCAGCCGAAACATGAAACTACATTATACGGATCCGAGTGTCACTAATGGCTTTTTTATCTTTGTGTAACCGATGTTTAGGATCCCATATCACGGGGTGTCCCTGGTAAACTTCTATAAACTTTAAAGTATTCACGTTCGTCCAATCCATCGCAAAAAAATAAACCGCATAAAAAGACCGCTCGTGACAAAGTTCACAAGTCAACTGGACAATGACGAATACGTAAAATCCGTGTACGAATCTATACGAATAATCCTTTTTTTCGCGTCAAAAAACCGACACCGCGCGGAGAACGGACGAGTATTTGTGGCGAGTACCGAATACACCCGACTAGGGTGTTTACATACTTGTTTTCGTACCTATTCGTCTGTACTCGACGAGTACCTAAATTAAGCATAACTGTTAGATAGTCGACAACCGTCGGGCGAAATTTGTGGAACAATATGAAAGATAGACACAGCCATAGACGTTGTTGATGGGACTTTAGAGTCCCCGGCATGTAACTTGCCAAGGTTTTGGCGTAGTGGGGGTAAGTTAGCGCATAGTGCGCGAACTGGCCAACCAGCTTAGAGGAACGTGGACGCGACGCGATTGGTCAGTCGATCCTTGTGTCAACTGACCAACCAATCGCGCGCTCGGACCGGTGCTAATTAAACGTCCCCCGCGTCTCGCTTGATAACCAAAGAGACCTAAAAATCGATTTGTGCGCATCTAAAATCCGTTGGCTACTAGAACTGCCTGTTCAAACTAGACAATATACCCAAACCGTTGTTACTTCGATTCCGATCCGTTGATATTTCTAGATGTACACCAAACTCCTAACACAATTATCTCTATCCATAGAACTGGAGGCCATAGCGGAACACACAGTGCTCTCAGCAAGCTGTCTTGCAACAGAAGTGGGCCTCACAATTATAGACCGGGCATGTCTCTTCATGAAGAACCTTGGGGCAGCTGACGGAGTCGCAGCGAAGCCCTACCTTAAGTTACTGCAGTACCCACAAAGCGAGACGCTGTACAAGCATCTGTTTTCTGCCCTGAGAGCGTATATTAATCAGTTCTCCGAGACTTTGTTTGAAGGTTAGTATTTTATTATGAACAAGTGAGTTTTGCCTAAAGTTTTGTTATGAAAACAATACATTCAATATATTCGTTAAATTTTAAAATAGATTCGCGCGTGTTATATATTTTTTAGTTTTACTTTCGTTTTTCTTATATATTATCCTGTGTACTAACATTAAAAAAGGCTTTTAAATGATACAAATTCTAAAGGGCACGACGAAATCAGCACAAAAATCATTAAAACACAGTCGACGAAATTGTTAAAGGACTAACACACTTGATCAATTTGTCATTCTATGAGCGAATTTTTCCAGAAGCTTTAAAGGTTTCCGTTGTTAGACCACTTTACAAAAAAGGAGACCCATAACATGCATTAACGAAGATAAAGAAGTAACGCTACACTCATCGAAATTTAGATGTAATAAGTTTGGTGTCCCACAGGGCAGCATACTGGGGCCGATCTTATTCTTGATACATATAAATGACATCATTAAAATAATGAAACATAAGTGCATATTGTTTGCTTTGATGACATATCTATTATTGTGACATCCAATAAAAAAAATACAATTTACGAACAACTAACAATAACTACATTAACAATACAATTCACATTTTAATTATGTACATAATTTGAAAATAAACATTGACAAATCTGTTTATATACAATTTAATAAGTCAAATAATCATACATTTAACTTCAAATTAAATATACTCAAAATTAAACCAGTAACACATACCAAGTTCTTAGGAGTTACTGTTACTTCATTGATGAAAACCTACATTGGAAAGTGCATGTAGACAATGTTTCAAGCAAGATAAATAAATTTGTGTATGCTCTTAGACAAATAAAAAGTACTAATCTAGAAACAGCTATATTAGCTTACCATGCGTATGTGGAATCCATATTACGTTATGGACTTATAATATGGGGTAAGAGAAGAATGGCATGGATAAGTTTGCAAATAATACGCGCCAATTTCGTTGGTGGGGATTAGTGTTAAGTATAAAAAAATAAAAAATAAATATGGGGTAACAGTATCGACCAGAATAGAACATTAGTTGCTAAAAAAAAATGCATCAGGGCTCTATACGGACTTCATCCTGAGGAATCATGTCAGCCAGTATTTAAAAAACTTGGCATGTTACCGCTATCTTGTCTGTATATTAATGAAATATGCATGTTTGTTTGGAAACATAAGGAGTTTTTTAAATTAGCAAACGATATAAATCCTCGAAGTCGACGATATCCTCACAGACTCGTATTTAACAGTACTCCCAGGCTTGCTAAGTATAATAAAAGCTGCTTAACTATGTGTGTAAGAATTTATAACAAATTACCTGGTTATCTGAAAATGTTAAACTCGAGATATGCTTTTAAGAATAAATTGTATGAACCTTTTTATACCATGTTTTACGCAAATAAATATATAAATATAAATTAATAAAATAATAGTCAAAAATTTTAATATTTCATTTTCATAAAAGCTAAACTTTTGCTTCAAACGAGCTCAAAATTGCTAATGTTAGTACTTTACAGCAGCTTGTGGCGTATTATGCAGCTTGTCTGGAAATTCATCATCATCATCATCATTTCGACGGTTGACCTCTTTCTCGAAGTTGGTCCTACCCAACTGGATCGTTTGTCCCAGGTAGACATAGTCGCCCACAACTTCGAGTGTAGAATCTCCGACCTTGATAGGAGTGCGTGTAACACGGGCATTCAACATCACCTTGGTTTTGTCCATGTTCATCCTAAGACCCACTCTTTCGGAAGCTCTACTGAGGTCATCGAGCATTGGAAATTAATACTTATTAATTATGTTACCAGAGAGATTTTAAAATCTGAGCCAATATATTGACTCTTCAACCATCTCATCGAAGATAAACAATAATCACATATTTAATGTACTTTCTCCAGGTGGCAGTACAGTATGCTCTGGCGTAGTAGCAGCGGTGGTTCGTCTGTGCGAAGCACGCGCAGCGTGGTTACGGCGTGAGGCGGCAGCTGCACTGTACTTGCTGATGAGAGCTAACTTTCAACATGGGACTGGTGGAGACCTTACTAGAGTGCATTTGCAGGTTAGTTTAAAAAAATGGGCTGACATGTTAATATTTACTACCCGAACATAAAAGAGGACGACCTCCGGCTACGTGGTGGACTTGCATGACGAAACTCCTACAAGAGGAAGAACTGTCAGACCCGACAACCCTGGACAGATTGTCCTGGCGACTCCACTTAAGTGGGATATTGCTATGAAGAAAAATAAGGGCTTGCAATTTTGTTTTTGTGTATCAATAAAACCATGTAAATGTGAATGCTACCAATATGGTTAGGTAATAATAATTCACTGTGTGGTGAACCATATATTTGATAGATTTTTTTAGAACATTGGAATTTTTAGTAACAGTTTCTGTAAAAGGAATTTCATGTTTTATTAATGGCGCAGGTGATCATGGCTGTATCGAAGCTGCTCGACAATTCAACAGCACTGAACTGTAAACGTTTTCAAGAATCTCTCTCTGTGATCAACTGTTTTGCGACTGGTGACAAAGCTATGAAGGGAACTGGTAGGTATAAACATTATTTTACAATACAAATGTTTTCTAGATATGCATGAGTGCAATCGTAATCGATCTTGTTCATTCAAACGGTGACAGTAACAAATTATTTTTTTGCGATAAGACTCGGCTCTTGTAATTTTCAAATTAATGGTATGTTTTTCTACTATTTACTCGGTTAAAACTCTTTATTAGTTTCTACTTTTGTTGTTTCTCAATCATAACCAGTAAGTTGACCCCCATCTATCAACGTTCACATCGATGGATGATCATCATACATTTGTTTTTGTGTATTAGGTTTGTCCAGCGAAGTGGCGGAACTAATGCGGCGCGTGCGCACTGTTGTTGGAGCGAGGGCGCGGCTAGCTGGAGTGGGAGGAGTTGGTGCCTCAGGTAATAAACTTTATAGATAATAAACTTTTAAAACAGCTTACTTTATAGATAATAAACTTTTTACAAAAAAAATAAAACCGACTTCCCTATAAAAATCTTCGGAAGTTTGTGTTCTTGTTTTCGTTTCTTTATTTTTTGACACAGACTTCCAAAATTATGAATATATTTTTCAATTTGTAGTGTTTTTATTGGGAATACGGTTGTATTTTTTTGTAAAAAAGATTTTTAGTGGTACATATGGACAAGTTCTATAGTAAGGTACCTATAATGCCCACAGTGAAGCCAGAATAGATTACCCGAGTAACATGTAACTTTAGCAACAAATAGTACACGACAACAACTGTAGTAGCGTTCTCGCAAATGTTATTGGAACCAATTTGCGAACTTGAATTTACTAGTACAATCACTTGAACTGCAGAATTATCAAATGACGCAACATCTATTATAAGAAGTCTAATGCCTGCCTCTTGATTTGATGAGAAACCACAGCATGATCCTTGGATATCCAAGAAGAAATATTTTTAAAGCAGCATGACTTCTTGGATAGGTATATCGAAGACGCATGCTGTAATAAAAATGCTCACAGTATTGTGTGTTATACCAGATTTTTAAATTAAAATAATTAATTAAATTAGAATTTATTTTATTTTTATTTATTTATTTAATTTTTTTTCGAAACCAGTCCAAATGCATACAGTCATGTGAAATTAAAATATTAGAAACATTACAAATAAAAAAGAAATTATTGTATAGGTGCAGGCAGTGTCCATTTAGCAGAGCTGCAACATGCGTTGGCAGCGTCATGTCGAGCGACACCGCGGTTGAGACACGCCTGGCTTTCCAACCTCGCTGAACATAACGCAAGACAAGGAGACAATGATGAGGTGTGACATTTTTTGTTTTAGATACCACTATCAAGCACTGTGATGCTCGCTATTATAATTTTGATATAAATCTAGAGAATTATTTATGTATTCTTTTGTTACCCTCAGGCTAATTCTTTGTATCGGACGCTTGGTTTACGAAATAGATGTTCTATTCTGTTTTTGCTCCATAACCATAACCCAATCTATGTAAACTTGGTAATACACACAGATAATATAATACTAGCATACAGATGCCTCATCCCATACAAAGAAACCGTGCCGACGTTACTAGTTTTTTGCAAGTTTTTACAGTTTGATTGTAACAAAATGTGTTACAATACAAACTTTTAAAATCGAGTGGCAAGCCTCAGAAATTTAAAAACTTGCCATCTATTGGAATCTATTTTAAATGATCCGTTTAAATAATCTTTGAAATGTGAATTATGAGCCCAATATTCCATAATTTTGTGCTTAGGAGAATTGTTTAAAAAAAAACCATACAATTTTTATGATCAAATCTAGTAAATGTTAATTTTACACACAATTCAATAACAAATCAATGCATTACGCCATCTAGTGACATTTATTTGAACTATTTAAACACTTTATTTTCTCTACTGATAAAATCAAATTGGTAACAGGCTATGTGCTGCCAACTTCACATCGCAGCCCTCATAGCTGAGTACCTAAAACTCCGAGGAACTCAACAATGGGGCGCGGATGAGTTCGCGGAGATATCCCGCAACATACCCCGAGACGAGACCGGCCTCAAAATCGACGAGGGTAAGTCAAACAAAAATAACACATTACCATTAATATATTTTATACACTGTGTTAGGCGTCATAAAGTCCAATTTTAAATACCACAGCCTAATCCGTCGATTGTCGAAAGCACTAGATAAAGTTTCATAGCAATTAGTTATTAGGAGGGAGAGAGTAGAATACAGTCTTGATTATAGTCTTGTGACACTATGTATTTGGTTAGCTCTTTGAATGTCTCGAGAGGACAGAATGCGTTGCAGCCTGGTACTTCCATCAGGCGAGGTTCTGCCGAGTCGTCATCCCAGTAGTAAATCTGAAAAGAAAGCATTTGTAACAGAAATAAAGTTCTAATCAATTATATTTGCTTTAATTACGTCATGGGAATATCCAACTTCATTAAGACGGGCCAAATACCCGTATATTTAAGAATGTTCGCATCTAATCTGAGTCTCAATCTATCAAAAAAAAAACAAATTTGCCTACATTTTCTACAAGTTTTTGACGGGATGACATTGCGTCGTGTATTCTATTTATAGCCTTCTAGAGACTTAAAATAGGATAAAAAGTTAATAAAATAAAAAAACCGCGCTTAAGCGCGCCAAAAAGATGTAAACAAGAAGACGATCATGCTCTGCAGTCGGAGGATACATATTCGCGAGCTGGCTGACCAAAACTATAAATATTAGAATAGAAAGTTTTTAAGATGAATATAACGATACCTTAACTTTCAAAATCCATCCAGCCGTTTGGAAGATACGAGGTTATAAAGAAATGTCATTGGGCATAATCTGGCCCGCTGAAGTGTTTCATTGCATTCCAGAATTTGATCCTTATTAGCGACACTATCGGGTCATGCAATAATCAGCGTGTTTATTTTTCAAAATTAGCGGGTTCCTGCCTAACAATAATGAGTTTTCAAAAGTCCCATAATGCAATTTTAGTTTCCATCAAAACGGCCCCGAGACTCCGTTCAGTGTTTGTAGCTTTTCCTCATAGTTTCGGATTTGGCACACCCTATATACGAATTTTATATTTGTTTCGACATTCCCGTGACTCACATTAATGTGATTAATGCCATAGTATATCAGAGTCATATATCAATACATTATATATTTCGTTTGTCTACGCCATGGGCATCGTTTCCGTACTAAGATACTCAATGCCCTTTACAAACAAGAACACACAAGAGACACGAAAATCATAACCCTTCCTTGGCAGTCGGGTAAAAACATTCGCTTCCAATTTAAAACCGCCTTAAAAAACTCAGAAAAGGCCACGTTTTCACCTGCAACCAGCTCGTATGCAAATTGCTTTACACTCACTGCGAGCTACCGAGAAATAAAGTAATCAATCGCTCGATCATGACCCGCAATGTCATTAATACACTTGCATGCGAGTTCCTTGCAGGTGGAAAGAAAGCCCAAATAATAAGGAAAACACTATTCAACCATTTCTAATTGGTCAAATAAAAATCCTTTTTAACAAAAAATTGCACCGACGAAATAACGAACTGAAAAGCAAAAAAAACTTTTAGACTAGTATTTTGAGTTGGCGCTAAACAAACAAACATGCACATTAATTATCTAAAGCAGGTAGAATGATTGTAGCTAGTAGATCATCTCTTCTTTATATTTTTTCTTTTGAGTTCGTTATTTCGTTGGTGCAATTTTTTGTAATAAATTATTTTTTTCGCTTTTTAGTTAACTTAATTTCATCAGAATGGGTTCACAAGTAAAAATACAGAGGGTAAATTATCAATAAATCCTTTTTTTCTACCATTAGGGGTGGATTTTATTTCAACATGTAAAATAGGTATTATATTACAACATTAAATTTTTTAAAACAAGTTCGATTAAAAAATGAAATAATTGTGATTATTTTTTATAATCGGACCACTCTACAAAAAATTATGCGTGGTCATGAATACTGTACTCCTCCTTTTTTTTTCGTCGGTTAAAAAGGATATAAATAAATAAAATAGCTATTTTGTCTAACAGTCGTTACTAATTAGCGTTGCGGTCGCGTTCAAAGTTCATTGTCAACTTTCTTTGTAAATGCTTTACAAAAACCATTAATTATTCTTAACACTAAGAGAATGCCTACTTAGTATGCTCAAGGTCACATTCATTATTCGTCTGGAAATATCCACAAACCTTCGGGCTGCCCAAAAAACAGCGACAACGCACGTTTCATTGAAGTGTGCAAATGTTTTTGAAAACGAAGTATAATTTAATAATCCCCTGTCACATTTTTATTTCATGTTTTATATTATGACTAACTTAAACATTTAGTTTGAATTTCTAGGCTGTACTTCGTATAAGAAAACTTATGCCAACAACACTTGTGACAACTTATTTCAGTACACGACTGCAAACTGACATACTGAGCTTTATAACAAGTAAAATTTAAAAACCCCGGCACATTTTTATTTCATGCTATGTCGTTAATCTAATAGTAAACAAATTTCGATCGACAATCTATTGAACACGTAATTATGACACTCGATAAAGTCACCTTCCAAACGAAATCAAAATCGGTTCATCTGTTTAGGAGCTATGATGCCACATATAGATACACACACACCGGTACACACGTCAAACTAATAACACCCCTCTTTTTCCGTCGGGGTTAAAAACAAGTGGGTTTCGCGGATTTTATTTATTTTGGCCTCCAGTAGATAGGACTTTTCTTGTTGAACTACTTTCAGCTAAGTGTGCAACTTGCCAAGCAAGGTTCTTCTTTAATTGATAAAGTATATTGAGCAGTTTGTCAACAAGCTACTTTGCCGAATGCACGGTAGAATCCGCTTAGTGGCCAAGTTGAAATAATATTTGACTTTGTCTTTGCTATTTACGACTCACTGAAAGCTCTGAGGCGCAAAACTGTTACAGAAAACTCAGTAACATTGCGACAGATAAAGAGTGAATCGAGTTCAAATCGTCTCTTTTCCATCCATCTCTAGGCAATCAACCGATTTTAAACCTGATTACTGGCTTTAAATTTCTCTAGTCTTGATCATATTATAAAACAAAGCCGTAAATGTTTACCTTAAAACCGAACCGCTGTCCTTCCGCCAAAATCTTCTGCTCTTTATTCGACTGCGGCGAGGGCCGTCGTTCATGTAACTCGAACAGTAATGCTGCCCCAGGGTCAGGCAGGCGAGGTGGCGGGGCCACACAGGCCCCTAGCAAGGCCGCTACAGACAACGGGGTCCCTGTACGCACCACCAGGCGAAGCTGAGACTCGCCTGCGCTGTTGCTGCTGGCTTCTTTTATTATTTGTTGGAGTAGTGCTCCTAGAGTAAAAAGAGAATGCAGAAAGTAGAATATTAAATCGCTGTAGAAATATACAGGGTATCCTTGACCAACCCCAAACTGAGTGCAACACATGTCTAAGGGGCGGGACAAACAGAGAAGACGTAAGACGAGGATGCGCCGCTGACGAAAGCCCCTTAAATAAATTTTCGTACAAAATGTGTACAAAACAAACAGAAAAGACAGGGCGCGGACGAGACACGGTCTTTTCTGTTTATTTTGTGTCGCGACGCTTATATGCATTTTGTATGAAAATTGATTGAAGGGGCTTTCGTCTGCGACGCATTCTCGTCTTACGTCTTTTCTGTTTGTCCCGCCCCCTTTGAATATATGGGCTCCACGCCCATACACAGGACATGCGTCACCTCCTTTTCTACTCTCATACCAACGAATCTTCGACACGCTGAGAAGAAAATGAAACGAATAAGCCAGCAGAAAAGAAAGATTTGTGGTAACTTCCATTTGCCATCGTAATTGGTACCTCTGGTACTAATGACAATACAAATTTTCAAATTTATAGTACTAGTAAGATAAATCTTTTTTCCCACGGCTTTGTTCCCGTGGCTAACCCCGCAGGCCCTGTTATTTTTTCAGGATGTAAAGTAACTTATGTTACTCCGGAATAATGTTGCCTCCCATAGATGAAAGAATTTTAAAAAATCAGTCAAGTAGTTTTTGAGTTTATCCATTACAAATGATCATATCTTTCCTCTTTATAATATTAGTGTAGATAATCGTTTTTCTTATTGGTACTATCATTATTTCCAGACATGATATTTGACTTCTACGACCTTTGAATTCAAATTAACCGGTTTTTTGTGTTAATGTCAAGGTTAAACTAAAAACTTAATCGTTCACTGTCTGAAGACGAGCTGCTAATTAAACATTATTTAAAATGCTTGAACAAATAAAAATAATACTCAATAATACATTATTAAAATATTGATTAATAAACTAAAAATGAACTCTTGGATTATTTCCTTTCGATTGTCTAAGCATAGTTAAAATCTTACCACCACTGAGTTTCCTTAGCAAAGTATTGTGGAACATCATCGAGTACTCCAGTCTGGCAACATCCATAAGTTTTCTCTTCACATGTTTCGCCCATTTCGGATTCGCTACTTTAATATCGTCCTGCAATGTATAGAAATCGGTCATCTAGATATAGGCAGGCGGCGGATACAGGGGGGTGCAACAGGGGCAATTGCCCCCATGGGTCTCGACCAAACTAATAGTATGTATGATCAGCATAAAAATTATCTTCGATGCATGGCGCTAAAATTTTCAAACACGCTATTTTGTCAAAATTCAATTTAGAATTTTATCTATCAATGAAATTCTAAAATTTTCTTCTAAATTCATTTATCCAAATATGAGGCTGAGTATCGTCGATTTTGGATATCTCCCAATATGCTAAACCTTTACTATTTTCTAGTCTTTGAACTAGGAAGGAGTAGAACTACAAACTCATCAGTAAAAATTTTTAACTTGGAGACTCGCCCCTTTTAGGGTCTCATGCTCAGTCTTATTTGCACTAATTCTTGTTTTTACAAGCAAACATGTGCATCAAGACAGCAAAACGACGGTTGTGCGGTTTATCGTTTTACCGTCAACAAATAAGATTGAGTATGTAGCCAGACCCCTTACATAGGTATTATGCATAAATGGTAAAATGTGGATCCACACACATCTTGCTATCCCTTCGGGGATTACCATAATGTAATGTTTTATGTGTTACCTATTCAAATAATCATCATTTCACCCGAAAGACGTCCACACTCAAATAATAATAAAAGCCAATGCAAACAAACCTGTATGAGGAATAAATTATTTAGATAGAAAGCTTCTTGCGGTGTGCTGAAGTTGGTGTTGGTCATCTGCGCGATCTTGTGGAAAAGGTCGCGGTATGGCTGCAACAGGCCTTCATCTGAGAATGCTTTAAGTATCCTCTCCTTCTCTTGCTGGTAGCGAGGACAGTTCTCTTCGTATAGTAGCTGAAAGTAAAAAAAATACGCTTAATATCTATAGGGGTCACCAATTAGTTCCATTTGGGGATAGTTTTGGGATTCCGTACCCAAAGGGTTATAACCCTTTAGTAAGACTTCGCGGCCCGTCTGTCTGTCTATCCGTCTATCACCAGGCTGTATCTCATGAACCGTTTATTTAGACAGTTGAAATTTTCACAGATGATGTATTTCTATTGCCACTATAACAACAAATACTAAAAACAGAATAAAATTAATATTTAAGTGGGGCTCACATACAACAAACGTGATTATTTTTGCCGTTTTTTGCGATAATGGTACGGAAACCTTCGTGCGCGGGTTCAACTCACACTTGGCCGGTTTTTTTTAAATAATATGACCGTACCGGTCTATAATATTTAAAGCAAACTACCCCATCAGGGATACCTTTTACACTGGTTTAATAAACCTACTAATATCGAAGGGTAAATTGTATTTACTTTGCCCGATGTTCCGACTTAGCCCCTAGTGAAAGGCATATTAGGGAATCAGATCATTAAGGAAGCGGACTTCTGGCTTTCCACAATTTTCTCTCATTTTATTCTACCTCAACCAGCAAGTTAGCTTTCACTGTAATAGACATGTTGTTTCTCAAACCTTAATATAGTCATAAGCACTTACAAAGTCTTGACGTCGCGGCGGATATTTGTAAGGCACAGGTTGCCAGGGCAGCGTGTCGTTCCACTCTTGCGCCGGTGAGGGCGGCCACAGTCCCGCCGCGATCAACAGAGCCGTCATCTTACTCAGTTCTGTATCGGACGATATTACGATACTGTTCTCTATTCAAAAATAAAAACATGTTAACAAACTCGTAAGATAAAATAGATAAGTTTAGTAGAACTTAAAAATAATTACCACTCTGGTAGTAAGGTCCCAAAAACTGGTTATATCTCTTCCTAAGTAATGCGCCCATTTCGAATGTCAACATCTTGCCCTCCTGTAATCAACAGATATGCCAATATACAAACAAATGTCTTTATTAATAAAGTCCGGTCCACTCGAGAATGCTTTTCTATTAGATCGTGTGACGTGGGACAAGCAATAAATCATTATTAGTGGCGGACGGCAATCTGCGTGTCTGCCGACACCTCGTTCCCGTTTAGCAGACCGCGACCTTCGGCTATCGAGAGTCGGGACTCCCTCCCGCATTCGGACCAGGAAGCCGACACTTCGTTATAACATCATTCGTCTTCACTTGTCCTACTGGTCCGACCCTTAGCTGTGGTTCCGGGGATTCATTGTCATGGCCCCGACATTGTGTTACGTGTCGCTTAATATGAATTGTAGCCACAATCAAATGGAATTGCACTATATTCGTTTTTTTTTATTACTAGTAATGATTGTATATTATGCTCACAGAATCCATAGATGAGATTTGCGGTTTGCCATTCAAAATCGAACTGCATCGTATATTTGTTGCTTTGCTAATCTTGTGAATGGCTAATATATCCGAGTGGCTGGCCTACAAGGACGGATCAACAAGTGCTCTTTTGTTATATTGGCAGTATATTGTGAGTACGGGATAGAGGAGCGCCGGCGCATATGAGTAATCTATATGCAGCATCACCATTGATCAGCGACAGCCGCGGTTATGGTTTGTGTACGTCAGAAGCGATTCGTTACGGCCGGCGGACACCAAATTTAATGTATAGGAACTACGCCAAAAACGTCCATTGTTAAAAGTTTTGTCTCTGGCGGTTCCCATGAGTCTGAGCATAATAAAATGATGATAAAATGGTTTTTTTCCAATTGCAAATGATATTGAGATTTTACCTGTATCAATTTCTCTTTTGTATGTACAGTAAGGCTGAATGGGCACTTACGTTCGTCATAGCGCCAGCTCCGTAGGGCGAAAACACGTGGTCTGGTGCGGGGGCTCCAAGCATAGCTAGCTCACCCTCGCTAGGGGTACGCTCGCCGTGCGACATAAGCTGTAATAATAATATTCTTGTTCATAATCTGTCTCTCCCTATATCATACATATAATTTGAAAACTACCTAATTACGAAGAAAGAAAATTCTGTAATCTATTATTATTTTATTATTAAGTTTACTGTTGATTATAATCAATAGTAAACTTAATAAAAAAACCGACTACTTAAGAAGCGAATCTTGAAGACGTAAACAAGTGAGGATACATATTTGCGAGCTGGTTGACCAAAACCAGATGTATCCTCCGACTGCACGGTATGATTTTCTACTTGTTTACTTCTTTTTAGTTCGCTTTTTAAGCAGTCGGGTTTTATGAATTAACTTTTTTTTTTATATAACTTTTTATTTAACTTTTTTTTGAATTTGGTACATTTAAATGTTAAAAGTGTTATATATTTTTGAAATCACCTCTTAAAACCCTTGTGGGGGTATCCACACGATGGGTTTGGAAGAAAAAAATAAATGGGTCCCAACAATATGGTGACCTAAGTTCACCATTTTTCTGTTTTCTAATTTTAATGTAGCTCTCGGAAAGTTAAGAGGATTAGATTGACGTAAGAATCGTCAAAATCAGCCAACGCTTTTGGTGTCTAGAACGCCACATAGGAACAAACATACATACATACGTACATAGACTGATAAACACATTACCCTCCTTCGGCAGTCGGGTAAAAAAAAACTAGTATTATAGAACACACAGTGCGCTTTCCTTGTATCTTTTTCGCTAAGCATTTCGCCTTTGTTGATTATTCAACCTTATCGTCAAAGCAAAAGCAGTTAATTTGAATGCAAATATCTAGAATATTGCAAATCCGAACACTGAACAAAGAATTTAATCAGGTAATTAATGTTTTATGTCTCAGTAATTGACAATGTATTCAGAGAGCATTTTCTCTATGCGCCTCTGCATAACTTTGTACAACACAGGTTATAGTTTTAATGAATACTTTGTATTCATAACGGTAACAATTACTTATTTTAATGTTCTTACCACGTGTACTTGTCGAAGTACAGTCACCTCAACTGTTGAATCCTTCATTAGGATTACTGCTACGAGGGCTGAAATAATGTAATTTAATTAAGTAAGGTTTTAGAACGAGACAGATTTCGCCAGAAATAGGAGGAGAAAGATCACGCTAAAGAAACGTGTAAGAACTGGAGCGAGACCAGGCTAAAAAAAAAAAAAAATATTACCTTAGTATTTTCACATCTCCTATTTGGGAAGATCCAAATAAGAAGATTCTTTTGTATTTATGGCTTAGTTAACAAACATTTCTGCAATGAATTTAGTCTGGTTAAAAAATACTAAGTCTTACTAATATTATAAAGTGAAAGTTTGGGTGGATGGATGTATGTTTGTTACTCAATCACGCCAGAACTGTTGAACGGATCTGGATAAAATTTGGCACAAAGATAGATTATAGTCTGGTATAGCACATAGGCTAGGCTTTTTTGTCCTGTTATAATGTTCCCTTGGGATGACAAAACATTTTTCATGCGGTCGAAGCCGCTGGCAGAAGTACAAAAAACCGGCCAAGTGCGAGTCGGACCCGCGTACGAAGGGTTCCGTACCATTATCGCAAAAAACGGCAAAAAAATCACGATTGTTGTATGGGGCCACCTTAATATTTATTTTATTCTGTTTTTAGTATTTGTTGTTATAGACGCAACATAATTACATCATCTGTGAAAATTCAACTGTCTAGCTATCAAGGTTCATGAGATACAGCCTGGTGACAGACGGACAGACAGACGGATCGTGGAGTCTTAGAAATAGGGTCCCGTTTTTACCCTTTGGGTACGGAATCCTAAAAAATCAAGGCAATTTAAACTAAGCGCATTCACATCTCTCCGTCTATTCTTCTAATGGACGTTTGCCTATGAACATGACCACTACCTCATTAACCATTGTTTGAGGGTTATTTTTCTATAAGTATTTGTAGTAAGATACAAGCAATTAGCCCACTTCTGAATACGTATTTCTCCTCTGATGCCTTAATTAAGCCAGAATAATTATTTAACCACCAGTCCTTTCCTGCTAACATACCGGCGATGAGCGAGATGCCCACCAACACGCCGAGGCAGCAGCAAGTGTGTTCTATGCGCATGCCTTGCGCCGGCGCCGCTTCCGCCGCGTTGGTCGGCTCCTCCTCGCGACCGCCCTCTTTCCTGCGCAAACGCACCACACACTTGACCACAACAAATACAGAGAAACTGCGATCTATTCTCCTTTGTATAGAAACTGTTTGATATTTTATTTTTATCTTATTTTTACGTTTATGAAAACTGCATGCACAAGTCCAAAGGCGGACTTGATGCCTTACTTAAGCATTTTCTACCAGTCGGCCTTAGAGTGGTGCAAAGCAAATGTAAGACCTAGTAGATAACAGGAATATAAACTTAGATAGCACAGCTAAGGAATGGAATTCCCTGCCGGGGTCTTTGTTTCCTGATAGCTACAACCTTGAAGTCTTTAAATCAAGAGTGAATAGGTTACTTCTAGGCAAGCGTGCTTCACCGTCGACTACATCATCGCTTACCATCAGGTTAGATAGTGGTCAAACGCTAGCCTATATTTAGAAACCGAATCCAACAAATCGACTCTGTGATGACTGTGCAAACTTTTTGCGAAAGTCCAACATAGTTTATTTTAATTAAAAAGAACAAGTGCAGGATTATGATTTTACATTCAATGGGATAATTATGCTAATGCTAATTGATGCACGTGTTCGCACAAAACTGCAACTGACCAAAACATCCGCTTTATTGAATGATGTCTCAAAATGTCACTCACATTTTCCTCCGCCGGGTCGGCAGCTCTACATTGTAATCCGATCTTAATCGGGCTTTAGTCACTCGGGGCAACACATAATTAATAGTTTAGTGTTGACACATGAACTGCTAGAACTGTCAGTAGTCTGTAACATCCACTGGGTATACGCTATATCGGCAGCGGTACGAGGCAGGAAGCGCACGTCGCGCGAGGCGGGATCCCACTGAGGCGCTCGGGACGCTCTGCCAGATTCACGGTCGCCGCGACCTGTGCCCGCTCAGATGATTGACTTTGTCCAATCGATTGTACCACGGTGCCTATTTACACATGCGTGCCCGTATCGTCCGATGTTGATATTTAGACGGCCGGCGCCCTTGTTATCCTCAGCTTCAATGGAAAAATCAGATTTGGTCACACAATGTGTCCCATGTATACAAGTGTATTCATTCTATGAATGGACCATACATGGTGGATTTTCATACGTATTAGAGATGGATAACGTTAATTTCCTGTAGGAAATGCATTGTGAATATGCAATATAAACAAAGAGTGTACATATGAATAGCGCAGTAGCATGTTAGGCTTATTTGCGTGAGGGTGCTTTGATTCGCCTAATATGATAGTGTGAATTAAAAGATTGCGCGCGCGCTGCCGTGCGAACGTACAGTGCCTTCCGCCTGCCCTATCCTGGTGGGGTACTGAAAGACTATTTTTCTATGACAACCTCGCATTCTTAACGAGCTATGTTGCTAGGAATAAGTATTGACAAGATTGCTACAATGTTGTGTAGGTTTATTTATATACATAATTGATGAAACCAAAAAGTATTCATATAATTTAACAATAGAAGTAACGACTATCATTGAATAATCCAAAGAGAAACAGTAAAGAGTTATAAGTTAAAAACGAAAAACCAATAAAATTCAAACTCCTATTGCATCTACATGCGCGACAACACAAAATAATACAAGAACAATAATAATAATTTGCTAACAACTTACTTGATACATATAACACTACTCAGTTGCACCATCTTCCCAGCACAGACTTCACACTACTTCTAATTAAAATTCCAAATTATCTTTGTATAAATTATTTGTATAATCACATCTCGCTTAGTGATAAGACATTAATACGTTGTTGGAGGAAACACTGTTCTTATAATTCTATGGCAGTCGTACTGCGGGTGATCATATCTAATCATATTGTAACCACGACCGTGCTGTAGTTAGTCGTCTTGTATTTTCAGTGAATATAATTATTTGCTTTATGTCTGTGTATCATGCCATAGTAATTATGTAGAATTGCTTTCATTGATTTTCTTAGGTACACGAAAACTAATGTTGTCACATGATGCTTCCGCGTCTATCATCTCTTTGATTTAATAATAGCAGCCTGTTACTGCCCCACTGCCAAAGGTCTCTTCTTATACAGAGAAGACACGAGCATTTATCACCACACTTGTTCAATGCGGGTTGGCAACTTTAAACCTATGTTATCTATAAGTCCAGGTTTCCTCACGATGTTCTTAATAGAGAAATATCAGTTAATTTTCTATACGCCGAATATGGTAAAATTTAGCTATTAAGATTGCCCTAGTCGACGGCACGAATTATTTTGTGAGCGGGGTTAAAATGCATGCTATCTTGTCCGACAACACGTGCGAAAGAGTTAGATGCTTTGATGAGCAGTAAGAAGCTGTTCGCGTACGAACTAGCACTTTTGCAAATTTGTAGCGAAATGGATGACGATTTAGGAAGAAAACGAGCGCGCGAAATTTTATAAACAGACCTTTGGGGTTATGGATACCATGAAAAAACAACTAAATGTATATTTTTAAAAATATTTTATTTTTCCTTTGCTGAACTACTAATATATCCATGTATGGTGGCTGTTTTGCAATTTTCCTTCTTATGGTATTTATTTCCGCCCAAAGATGCGTTAAAATTAGTGTTGAAATATGGAACTTTCGACGCTCAAAACTTCCATTTTTGTTTTATTTTTACTTTTTTGTTTCCATGCGGGGCTAGATAATGATGAGACAAATTGATATCAATTTTTATTTTGAATGTACATCGTCAAAAATTGGAGTAATCGCCAGACTACGTTTGTATGGAAGAATGGTCGACTAGTGCTATCTTAATCAGATACTTCTGACGTTTTTTCGTGTCGACTAAGAAGTTTCTTAAGCAGTTCGCAAATTTTGTAATTAAAAAGAAATTTAAAGTAGCCTAGTCTTAAGTTACTTTAAGTACATGGTTGTTTTAATTACTGTCATATTTTATTTAATCCAACGGAAAATCTAGTTACTAGTTCGAAATCAATATCTTTTGTGAGCAAATTCGATTTTACATTAGAGTATATATGTTTGGAACTTGTATTCGGCCTAGACTTTCAGGGTCAAATGTTTGAATCTCATCATGACAATGTACCCGCATGTTGTGTATTGGACCTCATCGCCATTTGAGAAGTCATCACAGGGGATTCCTGACTTCCTGTCATCTTTAAGTCAGTTGCCCTTGGCCTAAAGGTAGCAATTTCCTCAAAGTAGAAAAACCCTGAAATATACCTTGGCCTATTTGTTGGATTATCGAAGTGAAAATATTTGTGAGGGATTTCCGATAGATAAGTTTTAATTGTCCACTTTGTTTGTATTTATACTGGTAGCATTTTTTAGCAGGATAAATTTTATGAACGTCATAATATTTCAAAAACCTAAACATCATCATCGTCATCTACGTAATTTTCTTCCGACTGCCACCAAGATTGCGCTTGCAATCTCTTCTTCTTCCCGTCCTTGATTATGCTGATGCCATCTATCTTAAACCTTACCTAAGAACAACTCGATAAACTTGAGCGGCTTCAATATTTTTGTATAAGGTTCATATTCGGTTTGCGCAAATATCACCATGTTCCGGATTCCGTGTAATGCTCAAGTGGTTGCCAATTCGCCTTCGCCGGAATACTCATATTCTTTCTATTTTACTCCTTCCACTCCTATTTACCTCAAGGATCGTTTTCAGTTTATCTACGATTCCCACACGAAATCCCTGAGGTCATTAGTTAACTTGTGACTTAAAATGCCAATGCATTCCACAACTTTCATCGACAAATCTTTAATTGTCCAGACTTGTCTGTGGAATGCATTGTTTGACCCAATTAAACGTGCTCAGTCGTTGCCTGTGTTTAAAACACTCATCAAGGAACATTAACTTATCGTGTTCTTAGTTTTTTGACATACACTTTGTCTATGATTGTCATACATCATTTATTTTCACGGCTTATATATTAAATATGTTTTTATTTATTTATCTATTATAAAGCATATATATTTATTTGTGTTTTATTAAGTATTATTGCATCATATTCATTATTGGTATTGTTGCACCTCTGACAACCCTATGTCATGTCCAGGCAATCACTGTCCTTTCCAGGTTGCCTGGAAGAGATCGCGGAATGCTATACGAGGCCGCCCGTTGTATATTTTTTAGTTTTAAGTTTCTTTTGTTCCTGTTTTTTCTGGTGTACAATAAAGTATATATAAATAAATAAATCACGCCTGTATTCCCCGTAAGGTTAGGCAGCGGTGCACCTATACCTAAAATACCCACATTTCGCCAGTTTCAAATCTCATGTTATTATACCGCATGGTTGGCGCAGTGGTTGAGCGATTGACTGCTGCGTTGTGTGTCGCTGGTTCGATACCTGCACGAAACAAATATTTGTATGACCTACGGATAGTTGTTACTAACATACCCTACATACTCTACTTACCCTACCCTACCTACCTCTTGTTCCTACCGGCGATCTAAATTAATTTTAGAACAAAAAAGCCGCCATTGTGCCTTAACTATGATTGATAAACATTCTCTCTTAGACTTTTTGTAGGTAATACAAAAATGTTTATTTCATCTCATACATAGTGTCATAGATACACTGAGACAGCCCCAGTAAGTAACAATAGTACTTGTGTCGGAGCTGTTTCACTCTTCCTTTAAGTGGTACCTTAACAATAAAATTAATGAAGCTAATATTAGAGAAATTTAAGGGAAAAAAAAATAAAATGATATTAATTATATAGGTCTCGATGTGGCATTTCTCGTGCATGTATTTGTATGTGTGTAGGTCTGTAATAATAACTACTTTAACCATGTTGTACATATTTTTTATGTATCATCAATAGTTTTCTCAGCGCACGCCAAATAATGAATTTTATCGACAAAATTGAGCTAGTTTATGTTACATTATTGCAATTTTCGTAAAGAACTAAATTTTTTTTAAAATAATTTATAACCTATGTTACTCCGGAATAAAATAGCTTTCCAAAGATGAAAGAATTTTGAAATTCAGTCCAGTAGTTTCGGAGCCTATTCGTTACAAACAAGCAAAAAATCTTTCCTCTTTATAAAATTACTAGCTTTCTGCCCGCAGCTTCACCTACGTGGACTACACGATTTTGGCTGTTTCGTTTTTTGCAGTTCTGGCGGGATATTGCAAATTATTATCCAAACATAGCTTTCCGCCCGCGTCATTGTTCGCGTAGACTACAAAATTTGCTCGACTTCATTATTTTATCGAATTATATAAATTACATGTAAATTGATGTAAAAGCAGAAACTGAACTGCCGTCGTGTTCTCATAGCTAGAGCATTGGAATTTCATTCTGGAGGTCTCGTGTGATCGATTTCCACGGGAAGGTATAAATAGAGAAAGACCACTTTGCTTTCAATTTCTGAATCCTACTACCGACACGATAGAAAATTAATACAGGTTGGCGCAAAAGTTGACACCCGATGTTCTCTGGCTGTAATTTTTTTGGATAATGTTTATTTGATGCATAGAAATATAAAATACAGGAGAAGTGGCAAGGGGGCGTGTCGGTGTCCGCGCGACGTGGTCTGACTGTGCATGTCATAGACAAATGGCCGTCTCCGCGAACTAGTGCGCTTTCGACCGTGATCATGAAAAATTAAAAGAATGCCGTGTTGTTCAGTGGTTTCTTGTAAAAACCGAAGCCTAAATGATATAGTTGATAAAAAAATGTAATAGTTGCCGTGTGGTAGGGGCAAACTGGAGACACAGGTTTCCGATATATTTTCGTCTACCGGGCATATCTCCTTGTTTATTATATCTATAATTTGATGTCTTAAATTATTTTCCCACTAAGTCGAAATAATGATACGACCGCGCCGTCGCCAAAATTGATAAACATTCGGGGCCGATTAATGGCATTATCACTCTTGCTAGAACTTCCGGCGGATATTATCTTTGAGGGCTTTAAGAGTTTGAAGCTTGTTGACATAGACTCGTGACTTAAAAAAAACGATTGAAAGAAGCCTGAAACAGTTAAAACAGGCGATCTTACCGGCCGGAGCAAGTTCGGATAGTGCAGCCCTCAGAATTTCGGTTGTGCCTCATCCTCCACTTCCATTTTTTTATTAATAGGCTCGCGTTAGACAACTATCTCACCTGATGGTAAGATAGTGGTAATAATAATATATTTATTCCTTTTAAGGATAGAGAACGACGTCGATCATGGCTCTGGAATCTCGTTGACCACAGTAGTCGTTTGGCGGCCCGATGACGCTTCCAACGTAAACAACAAACCTTTATTTTTTGCCTGGGATGTTTAATATACTGCGCAATCACGGGGAGATAGCGCATTTATGTGGGACTCGAACCCACAAAACTCCACAATGTCCGCCTGTGCCGCTTATACGCGGATTTTCTGTGCCACAGAGATCATAATTTTGCTTATTCACAGAGCTTGCTCATGATGATTTTCGATGAAAAGTTGTCGTAGATTAGGTTGACGTAGCGTAGGTTTTACACGTTTGGTCACTTACCAGCTATATTTTGTATCTATTTGTTTACTTCACAAATTTCGAAGCAGAATTGTCGAAGAAAAATTATAGCATCTTCCGATAGAGTGATGAGTTTTGCACCATTCTGGTTAGAATTTAATTTGTACTTTTTTGTATACCACATTGGTGGTTTTTCTGTCTGGTGCCAAAATGGCCAGGGTGCTAGTACTGACTATGGAACAGGCAACGTAGCATTGCCCGTGTTTAAATTAAATCTATGCCTGCCACCCATAATGACTGACCCTGAGATTTATTTATGATCATTGCAAAGCAGACGTTAAGGGGGCATTATAATCGTTGAAACTCAAAGACAAAGTCAGAGGGTATCAATGGTATTCGAGGCATGAAAACTTGTTACCCCCGAGCACATATATTAGGTAATCATTTATATTAGCTTTAACACGCCTTTTCAGCTTAAATTTTACCAAAATGTTACCCGTTTAAGGGATGGAATTTAAAAAAGGCTGATGTACGTTTTTCTTTAATTGTATTGTAATAGTAAATTTCAAGTTTGATAATAAATAATTTATTTTTCTTACAAACTTTAACATCCCGTTAAGGGTTGAAATTCAAAAAACCTTAAACATGTGTTTCTTTAAGTATATTGAAGTGCAGAAATAATAAGTTTCAAGTAATTTTTATGATAACATTTTTTTTTAAATTTTAACACCCCATTTTACACCTTTAAGGGATGAAATTCAAAAAATCCTTAAACACGTGTTTCTTTAATTGTATTGAAGAGCAGAAATACTAAATTTTAAGTAATTTTGATAATAAACAATTTGTTTTTCTTACAAACTTTAACACCCTTTTTACCCCTTTAAGGGATGAAATTCAAAAAATCCTTGAAAATTTTATTTTATATTAAGAAGCTAAATGCCATATTTCATTCATTTCAAATTAAAAATGACAGAGTTTCATACAAACTTCCATCCCCTATATAACTCCCTTAGGGGTTGAATTTCGTAAAATCCTTCCTTATTCCTCGTCTATATTATAAAGAAAACTTCTGTGCAAAATTTCAGCTTTCTAGGTCCAAGGGTTTGGGCTGGGCGTTGATGAGTCAGTCAGTCAGTCAGGACTTTTCTTTTTATTTATATAGATTACTAGCGGACGCCTCGCGGTTTCACCCTCGTAGTTCCCGTGGCCGTGGGAATACAGGGATAAAAAGCCTATGTCACCCGGGGAAAATGTAGCTTCCCAACGGTGAAAGATTTTTTGAAATCGGTCCAGTAGCTTTTTAAGATCAATCAAAAATCAAAATAGTTTATTTCAAATAAACCTTAAAGGTACTTTTGAATTGTCAAACAAAAAAAAATATGACTAGTTGCAAATTCGCAAACGTCAGTACTTTCCTCTTTATAATATTAGTATATATTAGTAAATAAATAAAAAGAGTGTGGGCGAGCATATTGTCATCAACCGGACATAAGACCAGACTCCAGTAGTGGTTGCAACCACTAGACTGTAAACTAGACCAACGAGGTAGTCTTCTATCTTATACGAAAAAGGAAATAAATAAATAGCCATATATAAAACAAAGTCGGGTTAATTACACCATTTATAACTCGAGAATGGCTGGACCTGTTTACATAATTTTTGATTGGTTCGATCTATCTCCGTCCCGAATAACAGAATAACTATTAAAACATCTGAACTGAACTATTCTGTTTTAAAAATTCATTTCCCCATACGTTTTGCCAACACAGCGCCATCTTTGACATGATACATGACGAATACGGGGAACGATTAAATACAGGTAGGTAGGTAGGGTAGGGTATGAAGGTAGCCAGTTCACGGGAGCGAAACTGCGGGCACAGCTAGTTGCCATATCATAATCATTTGTTTGAATGTTCCCACTGCTGGGACACAGGCCTCCTCTCTGTGAGAGAGAGAATGGGCCTTAATCCACTACACGGGCCCAGTGCGGGTTGGTGGATGTCACATGTCTTCGAATTTTTTGTTCTAGGGCATGCCGGTTTCCTCACGATGTTTCCCTTCACCGCTAGTAGCCATATATTTCAATCTATTTTTCAAAACAATGTGAATTATTTTATATTTTCTTATGGTAATATTCTGATATATATGTTTTTATTATTCTAAACCATATGAGTGAATCCAGAGCGTATCACTAGGACATAAAAAACTAGTTTCGATGTGCTGCCCGCACAACATTTCATACTTATTGCCACGGTTATTCGCTACTATTCTATCATGTTTTATTTTACAAGTAGGTACCATGTTTGTTGATAATTAAAATAAAACGAAAAAAATAAAAATCACAGCCACTTTATTCGTGTCAACTATATCTATTCAATAATTTAATATGTACTATAATTGGGTTAAGTTTTTGCATTGTTTATCCATTTCTTCTTTTGACCAGACTACATCTTCTACTAGGCTGCAAAACTTTTCGTATGGGCAGACTAACTGGGCTCCGCAGCCGCTGATTGGTAGGATCTCACCTGGACCACCGGCATCTCGAGCGTACACCGTCTAGACATAAAACAAAAATATTTAAATCTTAAAGTAAACACAAACCTTCTTAACAACCTCAGACTCATAGTTGAATGCCCGAGCCCACGCCGTGAAATTGTTACTTCAATGTCGTCTTATAAATAAAAAACCAAAATCACGATTTATCTCATCTCTTTACTAAGAAACCCAGAAAGTCAAAAAAATGCCTCTTAGCAGTCAAAGACCTAGACGTTGACAATAAAAAATGGTATTGAGATTCTTCAATCCCGCGGTAAATAAAGGCTTAATAAAAGTAATCTAACTTTTTCAATGACCTCTGAGTACCAGAGGTGCTTGCCATTTGGTGCTGTGAGTGTTGACATTGCTATCTAGCTTGACTGTAATCTACTAAATCTCTAAAATAACGTTAGCACAATGCAACGATAGATAAATATTGACTTAGATATAAGGCGAAGCATGCAATTGGCATGTTGAGGCAGGATCACAATGCTACACAAATGTTGCTTTGAGCAGTGTCAACAGCAGACTACGCGCTACGGGCGAAATTCACCAATGAAACTGAACACAATCAGCACGACAAGACAACCGAGTTAAAGATCGGTCAGTGTCAAGATTCCCAAGCAATGATGACCCTGACAGCTCTTGAACTCTATTTAGAATGTACTGATCGCGTTGTGTTAAATTGCTTAAATTCATCCTATTAATGCTGTCCGGCTTTCAGTCATAATGTTGTTTTACAAGTTTTCCATTTAGTGAACCCCGGACGCGTCGTTCGCACACCATGTGTGCGTAAGCTATTGTCTTTCTATTGCCTCTGTAATTAGACGCTCAATGGGAAAGAAACATCTGAAAACAATATCTGCCATGGCAAATCATCAATACAATTTTGGTGTACCTAACCGAAACACGTCAAAATCGCATCACTAATATTATGTAAATTACCACAAGTAAATCCAATATGTCCCATACAAAGAAACTGTACAAAAGAGATAAAGTAATTTCAGGGTCGTTCTCTACTAATTAAAATATTTTCTACACAAAAGATTGGCAGTTTTGTCTTTCCTGTATTGTTCTTCATGATAAATGTAATGTATAGACGTCAACACTAAAGTTTAGCAAAACTATTAAAATAACTATGCAAATTTATTCCAGTTCATTTTTCTTAGAGATTATTGGTGTTGCTATAAAATTTGCTTTATTTGTCCTGCTAATAGACTTTGTATGATGACATACAAAGATACAAATTATGTTTGATGAACTACGTCTTCCTTAAACATCACATTTATCTAATCTGTAACATTTATTGTTCTGATCTGATCCAGGTAGACAGCTAGATCTCAGTTGCTGTTTGCCAGCGATGGTCTAAAATGCCATGAGTCCGTAGTCCGTACCCCATAAGGGAGAGCACTTAGGCACTCTGGCTATGTAAGAAAGTTGCCTGTCTCTAGTCTGCCTGCTTCACCAATATTGTGACGAGAGATGTCAATTATAAAAACATACACACCCTACTCCTCCACACTTCATCACTCCAGCCGAGCATCAACCCCCTGGACACGAACTGCAGTGGCCCATAAGAAAATCCCTAAACCGATTGCGGACCCAGGGTGGCCGCTGTAGAAACAACCTGGCCAAATAGAGTATAATAGACCCATCCAAAACACAGTGCCAGTGTGGGGCCCCTTAGCAAGATATGGCCCACCTCCTTGTCTGCCCTTCATGTACCTTTCAGGATTCGAACGTAGCGAATGACAGCGGCTGTCCGAGTAGCTACATACTGGTCGGACGGTTTTTGCTCCCAAACTGTGATAAAAACGTGTGACTCAGCTTGTCACAGCAGGCCAAGCTCGCCCCGCTGTATTGGCCGGTTCAGCAAAACGCTAACGTCACAAACCACCTTTATGGAACCAATTAGGAAAAACTATCCTAACCCTTTATGTTACTCACCGTGATTCCATACTCCTTTGTCACGGTGTTCCTCCTAAGTTCAATAGAGAATGTAGACCCATAGTTAGGCTGGTGGGCTTCATACACCCTCGCTGCGGCCATCAAAGCAGCCACATTATTTTCATGGGCCGAGTACAGATACAACTTGGGCTCTAAAGGAATGTTTGTGTTTTGTATGGCGGCATGCGTTATGTTGACTATCGACTTCATTAGTACACCTGAAATTTAAATATTTTTTGAGTACCTGAACTCAATTGAAATAATTTGCATTAATAAAAATTCTGGTGTTGGTGTTGAAACAATCAGGTTTTGGTACAACAAACAATTTAAATGGTTTTTGTGTCACGGCAATTATGTATTTTGTGGATAAGATAATAGCCGTTATAGTTAAATTAGCCTTAAAATTATTTGTACCTGCTGCCAATTTGATTAGTTCTGCATTATAAAGTTCTATGGCGTACTCAATTTTGGTCACGTCTTTTATTTTCGGCATAACTGCTTGCGCCCATTCGGGCGGGGATACACCGACGTTGTTCTGAAAACATTACAATATTTTACCTGAACTGTATGCATTACAAGTTATACAAGCTTAACTTTTATTTATTGGCAATCCTTCAAGGGATGTGAGATGAATATAAATAAACTTTACTATGTGATCGGAATGTGAAAAATATTAGCTGTCCAGTACATTTTTAAGGCCGCTCGTTGTATGTTTTTAGTAAAAAGTTTCTTTTTTAACCGACTTCCCAAAAAAAGAGGTTTCTCAATTCGACCATATATATTTTTATGTGTGTCCGCGGATAACTTTTTCGTTTACGAACCGATTTTGATGATTCTTTTTTGTTGGAAAAGAGATATCCCAAAGGTTGGTACCATGATAAAGAAACCAGGATTTGATGATGGGATCCTAGAGAAATCGAGGGAACTCCTCAAATATTATAGGTATACATATAGCGATTTTGGTATTTTCATCAATAATGCAATCATTTGCACTCAGAAAATATCATTTGGTGAAGTAGAATTGATGAAGAAGACCACAATGGCCACTGGAACTCCAAAATAAAATAATGTATCCTAGTCGTGTTTGGGCTTATTGGAATCGTCATGAGATTTACTTTGGCTATAAATGATTTTCATGTTAATTGGAGGTACCTACCAAAACTAAAAAGAGGAAAATAAAAAACCTTTTAACAAAAAAATCAAACCGACTTCCAAAACAAAACACTACAAATCGAAAAATAACTTCCTTATCCCAAGTCGGTGTCGAATAACGGAAAACAATGGGTACAGAAGACACCGACTTCGAAAAATAAAGTTGTATGTTTGCACTAGCTTTTCCCCGCGGTTTCGCTCCCGTGGCTCACCCCACAGGATCCGTATTCGAGATAAAAAAAGTTAATTTAAAAAATCATTAAACCCGATTGTTTAAGAAGCGATTAGTTCGCTTCTTAAGCAATCGGGTTAAATGATTTAAAAAAAAATTAAAGACGTAGACAAGATAAAGAAGAAAACAATGATGTGCAGTCGGAGGATATAGTGCTTGCCAAACTTCTGGGCCGCCGTGAAGTTGGCTTGCCGATGCGAAAGGCACGAAACGGAGCTGATTTTGTATAGATTTACTACTGCGCAGCCATTGTAGCCAACTTCAGGGCGGCCGAGAAGTTTGGTGAGAACTATACAAGTATATGGTTTTATTCAGCCAGCTCGCAGTTATGTATCCTCCGGTTTAGGTCTAATTTTTATGATATTTTTAATTAATTTTATTTTGGGTATAATTTTTTTTACAGTCATTCTGTATAAATTGTCATACCCAAATATCATTTGATTTGTTTTGTTAACCTACCAATGTTTGGAACAAATTGTCTAAATAAAAGACATCTTCAGGTTTCGTGATATTCGTCCCAGTTTTTTCACTTAGCAAACTGAATAGGCCTTGATAAGGTTCTATCCACTTTTTAACTTCTGGCCGCTCATACATTTTGTCTCTCAGCCAGATGTATCGTGGGCAGTTATACCAGTAGAGAAGCTGAAACAATACAAAATAGCTGAAAAACTTGGTCAACTCTATAATTATTTAACTTAGGGCAGACTTTTTTTATCTGTCTTTGACATAAGTAGTGAATTTTCGCCTTTAAGCCAAAAACAATTTATTTGTAGAAGATAGAAATGCATTTATTTTAAGCAACTGGTTGTCAGATAATTATGTTAAATATCATTAGGTAATTTCCTGACGGCTGACTGGTTTTACACAAATTTATATATTTCGAATACTTAGTTTTGTCTTAGTCTGAGGCACCCATATTATAAAATTCGTTGATGAGCAACGTATAAAAACAGCAATAGCATTTAAAATGTATCTTACTTTTATGCATTTAGAAATAAAAAATTAAAATGGTCGCAAAATGAATTCGGTTTAAAATATTCACAAATGGCTATTCACTAGTTAAGTCTACCTAAGGGTTGAGTATTTCCATTTCTAATTGATACTCACATCATCTTCATCATACGGCGGTGTATTATATGGAATGGGTTGCCAGTCCAGATTAGGGTTCCACTTCTGGGCTGGTGGGGGCGGATAAAGGGCTGATAAGGCAGCCAACGCTGTCATCTGGGTTCTGGCGTAGTCTGTTGTTCTAATGGTAATCTCGTCAGGTAAATACAACCTGTTGATGAAACCATCGTAGAGCTCCCTAAGATACTTGCCTACGAAGTAGCTTCGCTGTTTACCTTTCTGTTAATAAATGACAAATGTTAGCAAAATAAAACTATTTACGCAAGCACTACACGTGGTAAGTGTATGCGTATTTTTTATGATGACTGATAAGGTAAGGTGTTAGACTAATCTTGAAATCTAGATATCAACAAAGGCTAAACTAATTCCGCGCCGGTGCACACGATATTTTCGCATTGCGTTTTGGTGTCCCTCGAAGTCTGACCGAATTCAGAACATTTTCAATTCGGATAGAACTCGGAACTCGAATCCGGACTCGGATCGGATGCAGTGCGAAAGCGCTCTAAGAGTGGTGCCGCACTAAATCCGATTCAAGTCCGAGAAATGTCGGTCCGAAGTTGGCGTGGTACCTACTACTTGTATCAGATTTTGGGCACCAGATCCAAACTCCGTCCGTTTAAAATCATAACACTTCTTATTCGAATAGACTCGGAACTAAAATGCGGATCGGATGCAGTGTGTAAAGGCTCTAACAAAAAATGAACGTATTTTTTTATCCTGACACTGGAATGCTTGGCAGCAATTTATACTAGTGGAGCACAAACTTAGAATACCTGAACTAACTAGAAGTCCTGGTTTCCTCGCGTCACAAAGGTGAAGGAACACCTTCACCGTTGTCAGCGATGTCTAAGATAAACTTAGAAAGTACTTCGTAATCATTTCGAAAATCGAAATGTCCTGACATAAAGCCGGACCTCAAAAAAAAAGCCGGACATTTCAGTTACCAAAAACATTAGGTAAGTAGTTTAAAAAATTAAACCTAATAACATAAAAATCGCGTTCTGAAAAGTATGAAACAAGAAAGTATTCTTTAAGAATGGCCTTGGTTATAATGGAAAAATATTGATTTTCCATGCAATCGAAATGTCCGGACAAATTAGAAGACCGGACAAAGTCCGGACAGGGGGCCAAATGTCCGGACAAATCCGGACGGATGGTAACCCTTTTGACCCTTTTCGTAACCTTAATCTGACCATCGAAAAGATTGGCCACCCCTGTAGTCATGTCCATAACTATCTGTGCTGCACTACCAAATTTCTGCAAGTGCTCAGTCCAACTGGTTGGTGTCTTAGCACTTTCCAGCGTTTTCGAAGGTTCCAAGTCTGAGTTAGTGTTTTTCTTTAGGAGAGTATTTAAATGAGTGATTAACACAAAACAACAAACATTTCCTTTATGTCTTTGAGTTTATCCTTAATCGAAAACAAAAACAAGGGTTACTGACCTTCCGGTGATCATGCGGTATTACCCTACTCTTCGTTACTTCTCAAACACAAACTCATTGAACACGATGCATTTTTTATTAGGTTTTTCCTAAAAATATTAATCAATTTATTACGTTCCCTTGGTCTGGGGATACATGTCTCCTATCTGGGAGAGAGGGTGGCTCATAATCCAACACGCGGGCCCAGTGCAGGTTGGTTCCTAATAATACCATACCTTTTAATAACTTGTGTTCCATAGTTGTGTGAATAATTTTGTATGTGTACTTGCTCTCAATTCAAATGTTTACAAAAGCCAAGACCATAGCTAAATAGATTATTTATAGATTTCCAGATTTGATATCAGGTCGATGCCTAAACTGACTGCTTTGTTGAATTATGCAATATTTAGTTCATTCATTATCGGCATTTTCAATGACATTTTCAAAGTTTTAACTCGTTCTTCATAGAGGTAACATTAATTTGATGTATTCTCATTATAAGTCAGTCGGTATATCAATGTCACGTTTAGTAAATAGATTTATTATATCACCGATCACTTTTGAATATATGTGTTGTTCCTAGGTGAAAGGTTTGTCACATTAGTATGCGATATAGTAATGTTTGAATATTGATATTTATGTCCCTGAAATCGATATTATGAGGGTTGTCGCTGCCGGCATCTCATTGTAAAAATTGATCATTAACGCCATATCTCTTTTTGTTTCATCATGTGTATCCTAATATTTCTCTTTCGATGCCTTTAAAAGTTATAAAATTACAGAGACACTTTATTTTTTGTACCCATTTTCTGTTGAATATATTTAACCCCACTTAAAAATATACTAAATATGTATCAATATATAAATATTTATCAATAAACTTACATTAGTCAGGGCTTTCTTCCCGTATGGGAAGAAAAGGTCGTCTCTCAGTTCTTTTTCTGATGGATATAGAACCAACTCCTCCTGGTCAGGAGTGCGGTCGCCATGGCGGAAGATCTGTTAACAATCGATTGATATCAAACAAATTCCCTTAAAAAAGCAAAATAAATATGTTATAAAAAATAAAACTATATCAAATTATGCGATTTATTTGTGTGCAGTAAAGATGAATTGTCGAATTTTATGATTATTTTGATCGATATCCTTAATGAACCGATTAAGAACATCTATGCTAATCTTCGGCACTGTGCCATTATTACCGGTTACGCACTCTACTTTTGATAATATGATTGACCACTGTTTGTCATTAAATAAATGACCTGCGATTCATGTAGGAAGCTGGCACGCTTGCCGGTCGTGACCGGTTGAATAACAAGTCATCAGACGTACCACAAATGCGAGGATCAGCTCAGTGTTCGCCAGGCCATTGTCTGCGGAGTCGATACGGCGGGGCTCCACTACGCGACCCGGGGGCTCCTGCCCACACACTGCCGCCACCAGAACAACTACGGTCACTAACACCAGCCCCATTTTTAAATGCGATTTTCCCGCCGAACCGACAGAGCGGTCTCTTATCGGCGGTACGTACGCGCCTTCGCGAACCGTTTTCGACTGCAACACGCGCAGCCTCTGCTCCATTTATATAGAGATACATAGAATTGTATTTCAAGAGGGCCGGCGGACAGCACCGCTTCAATAGCTCTGTGAATCTCTAACAACGTAATCTGTCGTTGATTAATACCGAAAATAGCACCTTTGTGAGTCTATCGTGCGAGGTTCGAAAATATCGCAGGTTTGAAACAAATTAAAATGCACGTGCCTAATTATGGCTATTGTTGAGACATGATCGCGGAACACAGCTGTTATCATGAAGTACGTAGGGGTGGTTCAGGGTCATGGTTTTCATTCATAGATGTTTTCATATCATTTTCTGTATTAGTTTTTACACAGCGTTCGCATATCTGCGTTATCAAGATAAATACATGCGTAAGAAGATCTCTAAAACAATAGATAGTAAATATTAACATTTCCTACATATTTTTTTAATTTGATTTAGTTTTGCCTACCTCGCAACCTGTACTTGGTTTTTCTGTTAATCACATCTGGTGATAGACCGTGCTATATTTTATTCATGCGCATCTGGCTCTGTAAAGGGTGTCAAAGAATAGGCCAGAAGAGGGAAAGTACCTTTACCTACAGGTTCACTGGCCTTTTAAAGCAGACACATTAGTTAAACAATCGCTTTAAATCATAATTTAATCACGGGACAGGGAAAGAGAATTCCTAATGTGTGAAGGGTAACAGCAAATTTTACTCACGCAGGTAAACCTTCTATCTTATATCTATAAGGTAAACATTCTAATGTATCAAAAAACCTCGGTAAAAATCCAACAGACAAATGCTTAGTTTTTGACTTGGAAGGATAAAAAATTAAATGTAACAATAATTTTGCCAAAATCTTATGATGTGGTAGCTTTGACCTGCTGTCTCGTCCTATTTCTTTTAGTAATTAAAATAAAGTAAAATAAACTAAAATACTTAAGGCGTATTATATTCCCCAAGGTTAACGCAGTACTGGCTGTGAGCCCGCTCCGTACCAGAATATCAATATTGGACCTCTTTTTAGAAAATTTTGTTTGTAAAATATTTTTTTTATTTACATATCCTATGTAGGTTAAGAAGAAATTCTAACTATCAATTTTTCTGTGTAAAATATTTTTAAACATCCAAGTCGTTTTGGAGAAGTACGCATAAGAAGAGAAAAAATATCGCGTTGCTTTTTTTTTAAAGCAATAACATTAGTCATATGAAAAGCAATGTTTCACAATTAATGTACATGAACCAATAATAACAAATTTTTCAAACCTTTTAACCTAGCCGTTACTAAGGGCTATTCTTTAGAAAGTAACCATTTTACGGCACTAAAGCAGAGTAAGGGTTACAAAACAATAGGCGTGATGACATTATTAACTGCAGTTTACTTAGATAAATTCTTGTTTGAATTGAATTAATTATCCTCAATGATTACTTTATTTTACCTTGATATCCATTCAATTGAAGATCTCATGGTCTTCCTTTAGCTTAGGACACATTTAATTATTGTGTCACAACTCGCAAATAATTGTTTCAGTACTCAACTTGCCCTCCGCTGAGCTTCTTTTTGGCTCCTGTAAATGATCCTACAAACAACTTAGCGAGGCATTTCTTGCATGAGACAGATAACACAGAATAAAACTTTTTTTTTTCTACCGCGGTAGATTTCCAATCTTTGATTATACCTTATATTGTCCGCGTTCCAACTAATCCTTTCAAATATAAACGCAAAGCGAATTGTACATTACAAAATTAATGTTTGATTTGTAATGTCCTATTTAAATTCAGACGTTATCGAATTAAATTGTAATACAACATTCTTGTTATTTAGTTTCGCTTCAAATATGTATTTCTTTTGCTATTTTAACCTTAATTCTGTAAAAAAAGAAAGAATTGAATAATCACAGAAGTTTGATTATTACATAAATTTTGATAACTAGATTAGTCAGAAGATCACTAGGACATATTCTTGATACATGTTAAGAAATTAGTTAAATTACCAGGAAAACGAGCTACTTTAAACATCCATAATACTAGTATTGTATTCTTTTTGCAATGCCTTATAAATAAGAAACCATTTGAACCATATTATTTTCTAATTTCAGGTATGACTGACGTTCATTACAACGAGCAGGCTTTCCTCGACCAACTGATGGTCTGCACGGAAGCCGTGGACAAAGCCGAAAGATATGAACTCCTAGGCCCACTTTACCGGCTCATAATTCCCATTTATGAGCGACGAAAGGACTATCAAGCCCTTCTTGCCTGCTACCAGCACCTGACCAAAGCGTATGCCAAAGTCATTGAAGTCACCAATTCAGGGAAGCGATTACTTGGCAGATTCTACCGCGTTGCCTTTTTCGGCAAGGCACATTTCGGTGAGGATGAAGAAGGCATCGAGTTCATCTACAAAGAGCCCAAACTGACGTCACTGAGCGAAATCTCAGAGAAATTGCAAAACTTCTACGAGCAAAAATATGGCGCTGGAAACGTCAAAATGATTATGGATTCGGCTCCGGTTAGTAAACTATGATTATTTTTATTCTATGACACTTACATAATGCAGTAGCCAAGCCAAATCAAAGATGTACAAATTATTCAATTAGTGAAGGTAAGGAATTAATCAATACGTCATTAGAAAAGAATTTTAGACATGAATTTTGTTTAATGGAAACAGAGGTAATTAAAAAGTATTTTTATTTTATCTACGTGACGTGACACGTGCAAGCAATATGCCTAACTTCTCGATGATAATGTAGTGGTGATTACATTTAACATTAACTCCTGTTAGTTTAAGTGGTGTCGTGATGCCTTCGAATTTAATGGTCTTAACAATATCGATTGATAAAAGAGGAATTTTTTTCAATGTGACTTTAGTCGTATATTAAAAAAAATATTAAGTTAAATGCCCCAAATGCAACTATTAGGGTCTTACGTAAGGTCCTAAGCCACCTAGATTGAATATAGAGCGTCCACAGTAGTCCACCATCGCGAGCGGTCTTGAGCTCAAACGAACGAAAATAGCCTTGGATAATCCAAGTTATTATATTTTCCTTTTGAACTGATTTTCTTTAAAATAGCTGAGTTAAGCGATTCTGAGTCATACCTCATCGACATAAAATATGCCACGGTAGATTTATTCTATATAAACTATTGTTCTCTAATAAGATTCACCATGGCACCAATGTGTCAAATAACAATGTAACAGAAATTGAATTTAAAGGGCTAACCATAAAGTCTATCTAATTGGAATTGGAACGCCGCAAAAAAAGACAGATCGAACGTGTAAACGGTTTTAATTTAAATAAATAAATAATAATAATTAGTTATTTTAGTCGCAATAAAACATCGTTTCGCTTCATTAATTTATTTTCCTTTGCATCTAGGTGAATCGTGAGGAGTTGGATAGTAAACTGGCCTATATACAAGTGACATGGGTCCGCGCGGCGCCTGAAGGTGTGGTAGTTTCGGGGGGTGGGGAAGGATCGTTCGAACGCGCGCATAACGTACGGCGTTTTGTATTCGAGACTCCTTTCACGAGGGATGGAGCGGCAAGAGGTCCTGTGCATCATCAACGGATAAGGCTCACGCATCTTACTAGTAAGTTCTTGCATATACTTCTTAAGATGACACTATACTTTAATCACAGGCTGGTATCTTATCTTTTAATAGCGGTATACCGATTTAGGTGTGAGCAAAGGCCCTGTAATATTTTTTTTTTCCTTGAAAGGCTTTAACTATATACAGAAAAGGAAGTTGTTAGATCGGTACCTTATCTCCTATACACACTATATTTCACCTTAGGTTAGAAATCACATCCAAACAATATTGTGATATCATTTTTCTGGTAATTAATGTGTTCCTAAGCGTGTAATGTGTCCCCCGAAGATAAAGCGAGTTCTGCTCAATAACATATTATCTTGAAATCATCTTATAGAAATCACACATTAAAATGTTGACATGATATTAGCTAATACTGTTACCCATTTTGAATTGCCCAAGTATGTGTAGCGATAACGTTATACACGTAATAATGCATTTTAAAACAATAGTGCAGTTAAAATCGTACCTACTTGCTAAAGATATTGGTAGGTAATTGCGGTTAAATTATTTCAATAGTTTATTCATTTTAAGCACCATCATCATCATAAGCACATTTAAAATTACGCGTATTTATTTATTAATAAGGCACACCAACGACTTATTTACACATAAATATTACAAGTAAATATTTAGAAAAGATCCTGAGTAAGCAAGTCACTTCAGGCATGCACATCATCATCCCCGGTGGGTTCCCGCATTGTCGAGGCGGGGGGCTCAGTAGCCGTGGCTTGGTCACCCACGGTGCGCCGCTCTCCCTACCTTCCGCGGCCTGGACGGTGTCGCTATCGTCTGATGGCGGACGCGGTGAGGCCGCAGGGGAAGAAGAGTGTCGGTATTGCGTTGGCCGCTCTTCCTATCCCCTGCGGCCAAAAAATAGAAGGTGGTGGGCCATTGACCTTGACCTGTCACAAGGGGACCAAGGGTGCCATCCACGGGGTCGTCAGGCATCTATGTGCTGGTTTGGTCTCTGGGGGGTCACAGCGTACAGTGTGTTCTGGTGCACCGGTGATGGGGGTACTCCCCAGAGGAGGGTCCGGTGACGGAGAGCCGCGGTGGGTTCGCGGTGAGTGTTAACGCGTGTCCATGTTCTCGCCATAAGCGGCACAGGAGGACACCGTTGATTTTTAGTGGGTTAGAGTCCCACATAACTGCGATATGTCCCCGTGGTAGCGCAGTATGCATGAGCATTTCACCAAGCTACAAAAAAAAAAACCCACCCGTGTTCCTTCAGTTGCTTGTGCCAGGGCCGCGGTAACTCTCTTTCAAATTTATCCGCGACCCTTGTTAAGTAGACCTGGCGTTGATGTTAGTCCGTTCTCGGTTATATAGAACATCAAAAATCAATTAGACCTCTTCGTCGCTTCAATGAGTCTAATTAAAAATGACTTACCCCGAGTTCCTCAGCTCTAAATTATCGCAGAATTAATGTGACAAATTGTCAAGCACGCGTTATCTGTTGTGATTGGCTGTTGAAAATTTATTCAACCAATCACAGCAGATACGCTTGCTTGACTTAGACGCGTGCTTAACTTATACGATACATATACGTGGTTGTGAGGCATACTCTGTATTTTGTATTTAAGTTTTCCTTTTATTTTATGGTATGCGTTGTCCCTGACGCAAAATAAACGTGTTGTCTTTCTTTCTATATATAACACACAATACCAACAAATCATTTCAGCCGTTTTCTAGTGATTGGCTTTCAGTAACAAACAGCATTTTTATTTATACAGGTAGATAAAGTTTACATGACCGTGTTTGAGCCCTGTCTATTTGTTTTTAAACTCTAATATACAGAAAAACCGGCCAAGTGCGAAAAACCGGCTAAGCTATCGGTGACAGTGGGCGTGGCTTAGAACCTCAGATGTCGATTGTCAACTGTTAGTAGTCACGGCCTCAATGCCTTAATATAATTTAAAAATGTAATGTTATTCAGCATAATACAATTGTGACGTCATATTTGCAGCGGACTCATGGTTCCCGTACGTGAAACGTCGCGTGCCTGTCATTGATACACAAGTTGAAGAGAAGAGCCCGATAGAGGTCGCTATGTCTGAGATGGAAGGACAAGTGACCGAGTTACAGGAGGTTGTCAACGCTAAGGCACCAGATATTAAGAAGTTACAGCTAAGGTAAGGTTCCTTATTCAGTAAACTATCCTCTTATTTACACTGCCGTTAGTCCTGGCTGCCATTAGTAGATCTTTGGCTTTCTGATCGCCAGTTTTATCATGAGGTATCGTGTTATCTATACCATATTCGCTGGAGCAAAAATAAAAGGTAAAAAATACTTAAAAAAGGTTATCTTTTTTTTTTAAAGGTGTCTTTTTCGCTGTCATTAAAATCAAAATATTATGGGGGATGTTTATTACATATAACAATCAAAAACACACATGCCCGAATATGTCAAACATTTAACTTAGTATTTTCCTAACTATATTTTACAACAATATCAATATTTTTTATGTAGAAACAAATAAATTGGTATTATTGAAACCAAAACCAAAAGCCGACATTAAAAAGCATCTCGAAAGCCTGGAATTCGGAACTATTATGATAATAAATTAAAGAGTACTACAAAAGTAACCATTTTGCGTTGTAAGGTTGTATTTTTAAAATTAGTCGGCTCAAAACGTTTGACGTTTGTGTACCTTTTATTTATTGCTCCAGCGAAAAGAGTATAGAACCTTACTGGGTCGGGTGGTCAGATATTCAATTACTCCATGTCCACTATATAGATGGGTATAGGAACAGATGATATTTGCAAAAGACGAACGAAATCACTATCGTGTTAAAATTTTTGAAAAGATAAAAAAACGCATTGTTAGGGTTCCGTACCTCAAAAAGAAAAGACGGAACACTTATAGGATCACTTTGTTGTCCGTCTGTCTGCCAAGACCAGGGACCGAAAACCTTTATAAATTACGGTACAGGTATCGAGGAATTTTGGTTACCTATATGATTAAGGTAACCGCTATCTGGGTAACCCAAGAAGAAGAAACATGTTACCTTTATTTAAGTTAACGTTTTAATTGGCGTTCGCCCGGTTCGCCGGCGCGCGTGGATTGTCTCGACTCTTTGATGCACACACAGGCGATGCGCGCCCTTTGACAGTTTGACTAATACCGACGGACGGCACGTATAAGATATAGGTAATTTTTATTTCGGTAACCGGTAATAATAAAGGTTGTATTCAATATTAAAAAATTAAGGTAACCTTTTAAAATACCTGTAACTAACCGAAAAATACCGGTATTGATCGTACCGGTTTCGGTCCCTGGCCAAGACCCTTTATCTCGGGAACGCGTTGAGGTATCATGTTGAAATAAATATCGTATATTCAAGATTGCAACCCCTTGCAGCTGTGAAAAAAACAAACTTCTAGATGAACGCAATCAAGAGATACAGCCGTTAATGACATATATTTTACACTCGCAAGGGAATCAAAATCTACAGGGTACTTCCCGTAGACCTAAAATCATGAAATTTGGCAAGAAGCAATGCATATCTTATAGCACTAGTAAAAAAAGCCGAAAACCTTAAATCTGTACCTACATAAAAAAAAAAAAGATTATTAACTTATTTGCAGTTGGTAAACTGACCGCGACTTATGTCAATGTATGCCGTTTTTCAACGGCAAAGTTAATTTTGTCCCTCAATTCTGTTTATCTTATCGTTAGAGAAAGAAGAAGTTCGGTGCCCTCATAGTTTATAAACTTCAGTAATGTAATTTAATTGTTTTGGTGAATGTAGATGTTTGTAAGGAACCCTCAGTGCGCGAGTCCGTCTCGCACTTGGCCAGTTTTTTTAATTATAGAACTCATAATTTACGATAAACCTTTTATCAGTATTGGCACAATGACTACGCATTAATGACTATGTACTTACCACCTATTGTATAAATGATTGCTAATATTGTATAAAATCCTACCTGAATACTGTCTCTTAAGATACAGGTTGCCCTAGTTTGAGCGGCAGGGTTCATTACTCAAAATAGTTACAATGGAATAATTCTTACAATATAGCTGTACGTAAACTGTAATGTAACCTTTTCTGCACCAATAAACATTTTTATTATTTTTGTTATTATTTTATTAATTAATGAAACATTTCCCATGTAACAGATTACAAGGCAGCGTGTGCGTGCAAGTGAACGCGGGACCGCTGGCGTATGCCAACGCCTTCCTAGACCCCACGCTAGCGCCAATGTATCCCGACGATATGGTCGACAAACTCAAGGCGATATTCAAGTGAGTTTGTTTGGACGTCTTATACTCACTGTGATTGATGCAGGTAGAACTTAAGATTGGTTCGGTTTACTCGCTGCGCAGTTCCATTTTCATGTGACAGTAGGGGTGGGGAACTGCGAGTTTCAAGCGAACTTCACAGATGTCATTAACTTAGATTCGATCTATACAGTAACTTAACTGTTGACTCTGAAAGTAAACAAACTTGAACCCCCATCGGGCAACTAAGAGTTGGAGTTTTGATAAATCCTTTCTCGATCCAACTCTACAGCCACTTAAGGGACAGCTAACATGGTGACACGAACACGACGCGACTTGAAGTTGGTTAAGAGGCCAATGATTTAACGATTCGAATTCGCTCACTGAAAAATGTGTACCTTTTTGTGCAGTAATAAAGTCCTATATTGTAATGGTTCGGTATCTTAAAAAGTGCGCGTCTCGTCGCGAGTTGCCCCTAAAGAACATCTCTTTTGTATTCATTTTTTTATAAACAGCGGTTATGAGTATGACTGACAGTTATTCTCGAGTTTTGGTGATTCACATAGGTCTCGTCAGTTAGTTGTTTTCTGATGTTATGTTTGTAGGTTTTGGGCCAATCAGATTAAATCAAGAGTTAATCAATCAGAGTATAATTGTCCATTCAAATATACATATGGACATACAATATTGCTATATTGGCCGCACCTCAGTGTTCATTGATGAGTTTTGTATGTCTGAATGGAAATAAGCTATTTGTGGATTAGAATATACATATATGTATTTATGTCAGGTGCACTGTGTGAGTCTGGGAATTTAACAACTCTTGTATGAATGAATTTGTCGTTTAATTGTAGTCGACAAATACCCGTCCATCAACCTCTAGCAGAAGACTTACAGACTTTTACAAAAATTCAATCATGCTAATAATCAAAGGAATTATTTACTCAGTTGTGTCAATACCAATTTAGAAACAGATGTGTAAATAACGAACTCAAACTTCACACAATTACAATTTTTATCTTATTCTTTTCTAGCGAGAATTAACACAATTTATATTTTTATCGTATTCTTTTCCAGAGAGTTCCTAACCGTATGCCATGCAGCGCTGCAACTAAACGCCAAGCTGATCTCCTCCGATCAAGTCACCTACCACGAAGCTTTGGAAACGAACTACTACAAACTGAGCCACTCACTCTCTGGCATGTTAGGTCAGCCATTACAAGACATATTGGTGAATGGGAACCTTAGTACTACTGTTCCTGGAGTTGAATTAGAGTCTAGTAATGCTTGAAAGGGGGAATTTATGTCCTAGCTGGCCAGTGCTTCGCGAACTTTGATTGAACGTAACTTCAACGATAGCGGGAGGCGTTAGCGAGGCGTCTACAAGGCTAAATCTACAGTACACTGGTGCGACCGCGAGGTGATCGCGGTGAATAAACTATCAAACTATGTGTGCATACCTCTGAGCTGACGCTGTCGTTGGTCTTAGGAAACCCATTTGAAAAAAGGGGCCAAATGACTGACGCTCCCGCTTCAATCGCGCGTATATGTAACTAATTGTCATTTAATGCGACATTTTGTAGACACTACGTTTCAAAAGACATAAGGATTGCAACACAAAGCGATGCTCTGTCCTGCTAGGTCAAAGGGTTTAATGTCTCAAAAATACAAGTATACTTGACTTTGTATCTGCTGATCTATAATCCTGCATACGATCACCCTACTAAAGTATAAAACTACGAAAAGGAGTCAAATATAATTATAGCCCTCGCCAAACTCCTGGGCCGCGCTGCAGTTGGTTTACCGGATGCGCGAGGCACGAAACGGTGCTGTTTTTGTATGAGATTTACTACTGCGCAGCCATTGTAGCCAACTTCAGGGCGGCCAAGAAGTTTGGTGAGAACTATACTGCCGAAGTATTGGTGGTAAGAATCATGATATAATATATTCTTACCGAATACGACTTAGCCACATTTAATGTCCACAGTACCAACCTCTGTGGTTGGTTTTAAAAATGCCTGTAATACATTAATTACAAAAAAGAAAACATGTTTGTCTTAAAAATAAACAAATGCCAATTCAAGTCTCAATAATTGTCTTTAAGACTGCTCTTCATATTTGAGCACAGTAGTCCAATATAGATTTTGCACCGGTAATGTAAGTTCTCAAAATATTAGAACTAAGAGTTGAATACTATTAAAATATTGTAGCTGATAATATAACGGATATATTTACGTAAATTGTTTCACTAAGCGGTTGGTTTGGTGTTAAGCATGAATCTTTTGAATTACCTTAGCATGGCCCAATGCCTTCTCAAAGTTGTTTCCTGGGCCACATTGGTTAAAAGGAAAACTTTTGTTTGAGTAGCATAGACGTTGCCTAAGGGTGTTACCACAAATGGATCGGTCGTCGATCGATGGTAGAATGGATCATTCGACGTCGATCAATATTTTTGATCAACGTTCGATTAAAGACCGATTCTTCTTCTTTTCGTGTGAGTATGTGGCCACATCTGGGGTCAGAGTTAATAAAGCCGCCTCTGGGAACCCCACAGGCCTCTGACTTGGCTATTTCAGACTTACATTAACTATATAAGTCAAGGTTTTCTCACTATGAAAGATCGATTGGTATGGCAACACCCTAAAACAGTAGTTTTTTTTTTCTATAGATTAATCAAACAATGGCTCAATTCTCAGTTAAAAAACGTCCAATCTTATTATCATTTCAACCGCTATGGTAGGTACAGTTTCCCTGATTAATGGAGATTAGTTCCAATTAACCTTAAATTCTTGTCTTACCTTTGTAAGACAAGAATCTGAAAATATTGTCATTAAATTATCATATTAACTAAAATAGATTAATAGAATGACAGATCTAAGAAGATCTTTGGAAAGGCTAGACCCTTTGGAAGAGGATAGATTCATAGACCGCACTTGGACTTTACTTTGCTAATTAATTCTGAACTTTATTCGAATAACGTTTATTTATTATATCGTTCATATTCGTATTAAACGCTTGCTCACATGCATCATTTCTGCTGGACATAATTATGCTTCCCCAAATGTCGCCACATCGATCGGTCCTTGCTCACATTTGTTTAAACAAATATGAACATTTAGATATATAATCGATAGGTACTTATTCGTAAGTCTCACTTACCTACTAAGTATCCGCGCAAACGGGCCACCGACCACAGCTATTAGTGGCTGTCGCGCGCCACGTCCTTTTGGTACCGCGCAAACGAAGGTGGCCGGTGGACGCTACAATTTGTTATTCTCCTGCTGTGTCGCCAACGGTGGCGTGTCGCGGCCACTCAGTCGCGTGTGGTTGACACTAATTCGGAAGTGGCCGTCACTCGCTACGCGTGTACTGCGAGTTCATACAAATTGTATGAACAATGTTATAAACTTTTTGTCGCTAGCCACCAGTGGCCGTCACTGGTGGCTCGTTTGCGCGGAGCCTAAGCAAAGTAAAGTCAAATTACGCCCTATAATTCTTTGTCTAGGTTACATACCTATGTATGTACAAAATTTCTCTTTCAATGGCTGAACAATTAAATTGGCATTGGAAACAATAATTAATTATATAATTGAAAAACGCCATCATAATGTTTTTAATCATTTAAAACCGTAGGTTTTATGAGTGAAAATAATATCAATTGGTTTACTTGCCAACCAAATAATAAGACTAAAAATTCACTGAAGGTGATTATAAATAAGGATTCGCAATATAATATTGGACGATGAAATAAAATACCTGAAAAAATACAATAAGAAAAATAAGGGAGGAAATATACTCGTCATATTTCATTATGTATAAAATAGTCAATTACATACAAACTCCATCCTAAAATCAGCCTATTTCTTTTGAAATAATTAAGATCTGACAAAAACTGTTAAAGTGCCATGACTGATATTTCTCTCTTACTTAACCTGAGAATCCTTTATCTAAACTCTATTATAGTCTATGTATTTTAACACAAATATCGATTTAAAATAGCTATAGTTTACGCCATCGTTACTGGCAGTCGCGGTCACAACGCGGGAACGACATGACGTGACCATAGACTTACCCCCGATTTTTTAATTGAACTGACATTTAAGTTGGGTTTGACACGTTCATAACTCCATTGCTCAATTCAGAACTGGCCCTTAGTTTAAATCCTGTACAGTACAACTATTTTTTTAATGTCCCTCGGCAAACTTACCCTCAGTTTCCCAGCTCAATATTATCGCGGAATTAATGTGAGAAATTGTCAAGCACGCGTTATCTGCTGTGATTGGTTGAATTAATTTTCAACAGCAGATAACGCGTGCTGTCAGCAATTTGACATATAAATTCTGCGATAATTTTGAGCTGGGAAACTGAGGGTTAGTGTTTCATTAGTTGTCGAGTGTATCAGTTGCCATTTGCACTTAGTGCAGACTGGACGCTCTCAATCAACTTGCTAGTATAAAGAGTTGTTAATACTCTTTTAATATAATGTAATTTATTTACAAATGGGAGCAAAACAGCTAAAGTCGATGACTGCCGAGGGACATTAAGAAAATAGTTATACTGTACTTAAATATATGTACCATCCTTCACTCGCGTATTATGACCACACCTGCCACGAGTCTTGGCGTTTAGTATAGAATTTTTATCCTCAGTAGAACGACCTAAGAGTATCAAGTCATTAGTGAACTACTGTTTGCTATTATTGCCATGCTTAACATAAAATTAGTTTTTAAGAATTTTTTATCCCGGTTTGATGTTGATATCTACTTAAACAATTTCTTTAAACATTTTACCTATCATACGGCTAATTTTTGCAATGAAATAGTTAATATTAACTCTATGCCTAACTTATTTTTCTGATGAAATCGGTCGTATGTCTCCAGTTCCTTGTAACATTTTTTTGTAATAATTGTAATTACTGACTAACATTCGTTGTAAAATATATGTGGTATTGAAAGTAACTTACGTCTTGTAACTAATTTATAAAACGCTGAACAAATTATGTGTGTGATTTTTTATGTTCTTTTTTTATATAGTATTGACTAGTTCACGAAACCACCCTATTTTTACCCGACTTCAAGGAAAGGGTTATGTTTTGTTATTTATTTTTTTTACGATCGGGACCTGATTTTTTTTTTGGTACTTTTCAGGGTCTCGCTAAGAGATGTTTATTTTGCGCACCGTACACCTTTAAACACACTTTGTGCGTTCCTTATTCAAGTTTCTGAAACAAAAACTGTCAAAATGAATGTGAAAAATTATCAAGCGCCTAAACTGCTCCGATTGGCTGATGACAATTAATTGAACCAATCACAGCACAGAAGCTTGATAACTTATCACGATTATTTGCGACGACAGAAACTGGCAAAATTGTGCTAAAAGCCACATTCGCTCGTTGCACACTAGTGTAAGCAATGTTGCGTGTACTTAAACCTTTATTTAAATCATATCTAATGGCACTGGCATGCAATCTTACTATTGCAAAAGTTACTTAAACCTTACGTGCAATGTTCTATATTTTTTATCATAAAAAAACGGCTTATAGCTTACTGCAAGCGTTTATAATAATATGCGCACGAAACATGTCTAACGTAGCCGAGATCCTTTAAATCAGGTTACTTTGAAGTATTAAATATTTGTCTATTACTTACTATTGTTTTAATCTCAAACTCAAACCTGACTTTAGATTTAGGTGAACATTTATTATTTTAATATCAGAAGTTTAGTATTCAGTTAAGTTCTGTTTTATTAATTTGTGTAAACAAAGTTTATTACGCAAGTTGTACGTCTGTTTAATTTATTTTGTTGTTTGTCGTATTAAGGCTTCATTTTGTAGTTATAGAACGCGCTGAAAACGTTACGCACATTGTCATATACTACCACGGATAAAATATATGTCACGAGCCAGACTAATTATGTATTTATGGGTGATTATAGACTAGAGCGTTCACTGTAACAAAACAATGAGCCGCTCTAACAAAACATCAAGCGTCGTGTTCGATGTGCGGTTAAAAACGGCGAATGCTCGATGTTGTAAAAAGTAAATGATCTAGTCTATACTCACCTTTAGTCTAACAAAAAATTGAATGTAATTTTTCATGCTGGTATAATGCTAATATTCAAAATTAAACTACTCAAATAGAACTCTAAAATATTATAGAATGTACTTGACTATCATAATATAGACAAAATACCGTAACTCATAAGAATTCGATGTGCACGCACTGTAGCTTGCCTGTACCACCCTTATAAATAAAAGCACTTACCTTAGTAATCAAACTCGAAGGAAAATAAAAGGGTTACTGTGATTTGCCTATGTCATGAGTTCATGACAGATAACTACCGTGGCAGTGATTTAATTCTTATAACTATATTTACTACAATTTATTCTTACTGTATGCCTGGAAAGAAAAATTCTAATTATGCAGATTTTACACGATTTTGTCCAAGAAGACAATAAGATTTGCCTGGATGTAAAAAATCTTATTGATAGCCGGGATTTCAAACTGGCTAGAAGGACAGGATCTTACAGATTCTGTTGTAGTTCTGGAATTATTAGTTAATATTATTCTTACCAAAATACATTCTTCTATTAAGTCCATAAGCATTCTTAATAATACTCCATTCCATTTCTTATTTATTTATAATATAATATTTTATAAGTTGGGAGAAGGGTACATAGTCATCATACTTATTTATATATATGTGAATTGTGAAATTAATCTCATACTCAATGCCTTGCTTTATTCGTCATATTAAATAATTTATTATATTATAATATCCAACTTATTGGCATCTAATGAAGTTTTCCTATAACATTCATGGGTACTTAATAATATGGTATCACTCATTTCTAAATTAAAATGTAGAAGGAAATTATCATTGTAGTCAAAATTTACTTGGTAAATGAAATGGTGTATTTTAAATTAGATATAACTTATTTATTATACTCATTGTGTTATCGGATTATTTGAACTCCTAGCACCAGTATTGTGTGTTTAATATTCATAAATGTCTGTTTCCTAATTTATTCTTAAAGTAATTGTTGACAATAGTTACAAAATACTAATTTGTATTCGATTTGATCTTTATATCTGGCTGTGTTGTTGTGGGTAGATAAAATAATTTCGATTGCCCACGGTATAAAATATACTGTGTGTACTTTTTTAGTATGAGTTTTTAACACAAGATGTTATAAACTAGCAGGAAATTTAAAGCAAGACTTGTTCTGAATCTTACTGAAGTGTAATCAAAATTTCATGTTTTAATACATTTTATAAAAATACCCAAATATCTTTTATTTTATTATTTCCTTTCCTTATCAATTACAAAATAGCCAACGGTCTAAAAGAGTTTTAAAACTGTTGTGTAATATTATTTGCGTGCGTTATTTTAATTCCTGCAAATCTGGAACAACTTTTGTCGAACAGAATAATTGCTGACCAGAAAAGTTGTACGCTTCGGTAACCCTTTTGACTTTGTATTCGATGAACGCCGCGCCACAGAGGCAAATCCTATTTTTCGCAGTACTGTGTTTTGTAGTATTAGTGTTATGGACCAACAGATGAATAGGGTATTATTCATAATGACCGGGCAATTTGAAAAATGCCCAAGATGAGTAGACATTATGATAAAAAATATTGAAATAAATTGACCGGGCCATCACTTATTGGGCCGGGTAATAAAAAGATATTATTTTTTACTTATTGTAATGTTGACATTGGTTTTTAATATAGAATGTGTAAATACTATTACTGCTTAAATAAAAAAAGTCAATGGAGCCACGCTGCGAGGCTTCTATTTCTGTCTGCACCGTCTAAAGTAACCGAACCTAACTTATCCGTGTGGAGCTCGCTTCGCTCGCTCTTCGACTAATTCATTGCCTATAATTATAAAATTGCTCAACCTTTACGTAGCAACACCAGACAATATGATAAATATAGATGTTTAAATCAGTATTCATTACTTTGCCCGATTTGACTTGACTAGATTCATAATGCCCGGGTATTATACTGATAGTGGTTAATCAGGGCACTATCCCTGTTAAATCACTTGGTCGATGACAGAAGCACACCTGTTATTGCCCGATAATTTCTTTGGTGGGTCAACTCCGGTCGCACATCATACTTAGACGTTACAACCTTTCATAGGAGTAGGTAAATGTGTGGGTCTTTTGGATAGATCGAGTAATCCAATAAAGTTTGGACCACTTTTAACGGGCTAGCCAGAATGGGCACAGAACTGAAATGTATAGAAGGTCACAAAAGTGTTCATAATTTTGATAAAATAGTTTTGCGCTGTTGGTGGCACAAGTTTATCCTAATAAAATAAAGCGGAAGAGTTTGATTGTTTGTGTGAAGCGTTAAGGTCTCGAACTACCAGTCGGATTTAAAAGAATCTTTTTTTATATGTATGATAGCCACATTCATGAGGAAAGCTATCTAGCATTACGCTAAAGTTCTTGGTTAGCTTTAAATATTGTTAAGTAAGATAACATTTTTCGAACTGCTATATTCGCGTGCGCTGGGTTATCTAATGGCTAAATATACGTAAGTACCATGTACTACATAGATATTGGTCTTTAGTAGGTCTAAAAAAAAGTCTTCTGCACAATGTACACGTGTCTTAGCCACATTCAGAGATTTTTCGCATCAAATCATTTAGCCTAATTTGTATAATAAAACAAAAAAATGTTTCTACCAATGTCCGTTGTAGATTTTTAAAACCATCCAACCGATGTGTCCCAAAAAACCGTTCCAATAGTTTCATTGGAAAGGAAATAATGCGAAAAGGATTCTAGAACAAAAAAAAATATAAGTAGGTGGGTAGGTAGGTAGGGTAGCCACTTGACGGGAGCGAAGGCGCGGGGACAGCTAGATAACTAATATCTATCAATTATATATAATTGATAAATCGATTAAAAATGCCCTCAAAGAAAAATATAAGCAAAGATTGCGCTTCAAGATATAAATAACACGCGAGATGAAATAAACCTAAAATTAATTGCAAAACGTCAAAAGTTGGCTAAAAGTTTATACAGTCTTTATTACCGTACTCTCTTAGAACTCGGCACTGGTACTATCCGGGATACTACCTCTAGACCTGCGCATACAAGAGGCAGCCGCCCTGTATGCAGCGAGGAGAGGGTCATCCCGGTTTGTGCCAGGAGACAGTGATATCGAGAGTGCGGTAAGGTTTGCAGTAGCCCCTCATCCAGCTACACAAACGCCCCTTGAGTGCATTTGCCTGGCAGACCAGGAGTTATTAGACGGTAACAATGTGCAGGCGGTGCTAATCTTCACCGACGGCAGCTAGATTGAGAGGAAGGTCGGAGCCGCATTATCCATTTGGGATAAATGAGGGCGAAGTCCGGAAGCTCAAACTTAACTTAACCGCGTACTGCACAGTCTACCAGGCGGAACTCCTGGCCATTTGCAAAGCGACCGAAATTATCCTGAAACGGCAAGAGGCGAGCTATTGTTTGTAAAGCGACTCAATGTCCGCATTGCAGACGCTTGCAAACCATAGCTCTCTCCATCCCCTGGCTGTTCGCGCGCGCGCCTGCCTGGCTCACGCCCTGGGCCAGAACAAAGCTGTGTCTTTGTTCTGGATCAAGGCCCACGCGGGCCTGCAGGGGAATGAGCGAACGGACGAGTTGGCCAAGGAAGCAGCATTGTCTTTACGGAGGAAGCCAGACTACGACCAGTGTCCGGTTTCATTTATCAAGTGACAGATCCGTTTGGAATCGCAAGATGAATGGAATCGAAGATATGTGTCGGGCGAGACCGCCTCTGTGACGAAAATGTTTCTTCCGGATGCAATAGCGGCTTTCCGTATTGTAAAACAGGTGCGGCCTACAGGCGTTCTCACGCAGGTTTTGACGGGGTACAGTGGGTTCTCTGAATACTTGTATCGCTTCAAGTGTAAGGAGAGGCCATCGTGCGTCTGCGATCCAGGCGTGGCAGAAAGTGTCCAGGCCATAATTGTAGATTGCCCGTTATTTATCAGGGAACGCTACCGCCTCGAATGTGAGCTGGACATGAGACTGACGAGCGAGAGTATCTATGGGTTCATGACAAAGAAAAATAGGGAAAGGTTTATGGCATACTGCGTAAATGTGGCCACCAAATCATCGCACGAAACCAAAGTTGAAGCGTCGCTATGCTTCACTTGTATTAATAGTTTCTACATCACGAAACTTTAGTTTGTCTTTAAAGTAGCTCGAATGCATTGTGTGAATCTCTCTAGATAATGACAGGTGGTAGCATTTATTGAGGTTTAATTCCATTTGAGTATTCTTGTACCAATTTTTTTTTATCTTAACACTAATCCCCGCCACATTGATTGGAGCCTATTTTGTTTAAACTCAAACATACTAATTCCTTCTTTTAAGCTTCTCATAGTGTATCTTTCTTGCATTCTTCTCCATACATACTGTGGGTGGGAATCCCCTTTATTTGACTAATCTACGGGCATTATTTATTTATTTATTTATCACAGGTTGTTAAAAATACAAAAATAAAATATACAAAGGTACAGATCATCTTACAAAATATACAGAAGGTGCTGTTTATCACAGATAATTATATTACATCTAGGGATATAAACACAAAAGTTTGTGTGTGCGTCGACTACCATGTTTTTAAGCTGATATTATTGTTTAAGGATCTAAACTCCATTTGAAATAACAAAAGACATGTTTCCAAATCTTTTTACAGTCCGTTCAACCGATTTTAAGTTCTATCCCGTAATTATAAGGATGATATAAAAAGCATAAACCTCTTACCAAAACCAACTTTTTACTACAGCTACCATTTGTGGTATCACCAATGTAATAGAAGTCAAAATTAGTTGAACGGGCTGTAAAATGGGCTAATTTAAACGTCTAATGTTATCACAATTGGAGTATAGATGTGCTATTTGATAAAAAGTTACTTTTATCCCCCACATCGAAAACACTATTAAATGAGCTTCCAGAATGTTAGGATTTATACTACCTACGCAATACCAAGGGTTTCAAATTACAGGACAACTCTTAAGAAATTTCTGTATAATAGCCTTGTACAAAGTTTACTGGAGTATTGTAGTGTTGTATGGACACCGTATTACGCTACTCATCTTCTCTTAGAAAGGGTCTAGAAACGATTTCTATGGATTTTTGGAAAAGGAAAAGCAAGAATCGAAAATCCTAAGGCTTTAGTTTCAGTTTTAATTCTACAAAATCATAAACATGCCTTATAATACATGCATTACAATAATAGAAAATCGAAACTAATTACTTAAAATTACATTGAATTATTTTGACCTTGGTTGGTAATGTACGTTTTTGTTTTGCCTCTCGAGATATATTAAAATAAAAAGACGAGTTCTCTATGGACTCAAGTATCTACGGAACGGATGTCAAACAAACAGATAACGACACCACCTGGCCAATCCATAATGGACCTTACGTGGCAAGAAATAACATTTATCAATAAATCTCTCAAAAGTGAATGACAGAAATGTCATGCTTGCCAAAATCTTTAATCTCTATAGCTACAGCTACTAGCTAGCAATTTGCTGTTGTACTAGTTGTACATATAAATTTTATGTAGGTATGCACAAAACGAGCTAAAATCTGAGTGCACTCACTTTGCGAGCTAGTAAAAAAAGATTTTATTGCGTTATCATTGGAAGCACTGCAAGGACATGGAAGACGAATTAGAAGATAGAGTATTATACCAAACTTATCTATCGTTTATGAAAATCTTGTCACGTTTCACGAGTAGTGTTCCGCTTGATACTCCCGTGAGTTATTTATGGAAGATGGTGCGCCTTTATTTACTACGATCCGAAGTAGTAGTGTTCACGCTAGGCATAATATTAGTTTTTATGTATTTGCAAACAATCGAGCTATGGAGTCGCACAATGCTGAGCAGATTGTCACAAGCCATGAGCCCTATAAGTGCAGTGCAACGAATGAAGATCTTGGAGGGTTCGGACGCCGATAAGCAAAGCTGGGAGCAAAAGGGTATACTCAGTGCTGCTTACGCAATCAAAGGTAGACGAGTTCATATGGAAGATCGATTCATCATCAACGAAAACATAAACAATACTGGGATCTCATTGTTCGCTATATTCGATGGACATGGAGGCGATTTTGCCGCCAACTACGCAAAAGACCACCTAATTCAAAACCTATACAATAAAATAGTCGAATTACATGCGTTTAAGGAAGGCAAAATAGTTAGCACACCTGTAATAGATATTACTGAGGAACCAAAACCAAAGGAAGACAATAGTGTTTCTGTTGATCGAAAATCTAGCTTTAAAAAGTCTGTGAGTACTGCTGATGATACATCCAAGAAAGAAATAACAGATCCTGAGCTTTTAGCACAGCTGTCGAAGGCAAGACCCATCACTAGGGAGGTCAGGCCAACAGCGAAGCCAATCAAGAATGTGCCTAAACCTCTTTCCAGCTATATGGACAAGGGAAAAATAAACTATGGCAAGTTGTTGAGTGATGAAGTACTGGATGCTGACCGACTACTGGTGGAGGCTGCAAAGCGGTCTTTAAATGTTGCAGGTACTACGGCTCTCCTTGCAGTGATGGAAGGCAATTATCTGATAGTGGCTAATGTGGGTGATTCACGAGGAGTGATGTGTGATTCACGTGGAAATGCAATTCCTGTGTCATTTGATCATAAACCACAGCAGGTAATTATTCTGATAAGTAATTTATAACAAGGCTCCAATCATGTTATCAAAAAGTTATTTATTGAAAACATAATATTGAAAATTCTTTTTGAAACTGAACACTATATATAGCTTTATTATAGTAACTGCTTCATTCCATTCTCTCCATTACCAAACTGATTATATGCAAGGGTATATTTTGATATATCCTATTCCACATTTTTCGTACACTAACTTATTCCTTCATATTTGTAGGTCCGTGAACAGAAAAGGATAGAGGCCGCAGGCGGCTACATAGCATTTAACGGTGTATGGCGAGTGGCAGGTATATTGGCGACATCACGTGCCATGGGAGACTACCCTTTGAAAGATAAGAAATTTGTTATTGCTGATCCTGACATCTTGACTTTCAACCTAGAGGACCATAAGCCTATGTTCTTAGTATTAGCCTCTGACGGGTTGTGGGATACCTTTTCCAATGAGGAAGCTGTAAAATTCATTAAAGAGAGGCTGGATGAACCGGACTATGGAGCTAAAAGTTTAACATTACAAGCATATTATAGAGGTTCTGTGGATAACATCACCGTGTTAGTTATCAATTTTCTGACCAATAAAATGTTTGCAGCGGTTTCACAGTAAAATTTTGGGGTATTGTATACACTAGCGTGTAAAATTCTAAAATCTTACAATTTGTGAAAAGTTTACTTGAATTTTTCTCTTAAAATTGTAAGAGTTATTTACTATCTCAAGATCGAAAATAATGTGCATGAGAATTGTTGTTCATAATTTTCAGTGCATTTTCCTATGTGGTACCTATAAGTAACAATTACCTTTAACTAACTGTTGTCTTTGCATAATACATTTATTTTTAATTACTAAATTTATATTCTTTTTAAAATCAAAATATTTTGAAAAAAGGTCATAAATAAGTAGTATTTTAACAAAATGTTAGTTTTTGGAACTTTTGTTTTATTTTGGTAACAATGATATTGATTTTAAAAATTGTTACATGGTGATAGGTTTACTAATCAAACAAATATTTTAAATAGTATGTCTCGAAATTGCATTTTAAACTAAATAATTATATTATTTACATTACAGTTTTTTAAACAAATCTGATTGTTGTAGCATAGTAATCCTTGTCAAGTTCCATATTATTCCACTTTTTTGTCTGCAGTGTATTCATGTACAGTCAAGAAATGAATTTTCATTTATACTTTTACTAGGACCTTATTTTTGAAAAATTATGGCAAGGTGACTTAGGCTTGCTATGTTGATAAAAAATGTGTTAAAAAATTGATTACCATTCAGCTCCTTGACTGTACTGGACCTACATAGTTTACATGTATGTAAAATTTAATCTACCACTTCATATATTGGTGTTATTGTTAAGATTACGAAAATTTTGTATATACGTCCAGTAGATGATATATTACTTAGACGGGGTCATATTTTTGAAAATCTAAAGTTTTGAATTTATGGATGGTTGTGATGTGGATACAGTTTTTAAACTGGGTGGTTTATAAGAGTAATGTTTTGTTGTTGTCCTGTTGACAAATCATTTTAAATACTTATATATTTTAGTGAGTAATGTTTATCACTCATTAAATACAGACAAACATAACTTATCATTCATCTGCATACGCTTTGGAGTGTTTTAACGAGTTTTTATTTTGTGCAAAAAAATGTTTAGGTTTGGTCTGGAGACGGTATAGACGCTTTTCTGTATTGGTATTCCTAAAGTAAAATTGGTACAATGATTGCCAATGATAACCCTTTTGTTTTGTTTTTTTTTTTTTTAAAACTGCCCCACACTAGGAATTTCTTCCTGTATCGTGGATGCGTTTACAAACATATAAACTCACAAACACCCAGAGCCTGAACAACTATCTGTAGGTCATACAAATATTTTTTCCGTGCGGGAATCGAACCCGCGACACGCAGCGCAGCAGTCAATTGCTCAACCACTGCGCCAACCGTGCGCCGCCTTTGAAAAGTATGAAATTGATGTGATCCCATAACCTTTGTTACGTACGTATTTACTTACTGCATTTGGTTTAGATTGAGTATTAGTTTATGTTAGGCTTGGGTTCATATTTGCCTGTGGTGCTAGTCATATTTTCTTAGTTTTATAATTTGCTTCTCATTCATCAATCTTACTTGCATATAGACATTGTAAGTGCTGTTAATAATAAAACAAAATTTCAAGGCAAAGATCTTTTTTAAGTTCATATTCAACAAATTTTGTATTTCAAAATATTTTTGTAATTATATCTATACAGAAAAACATGTTAAGGTTCGATTTAAGTACAAAGAAATTGTTTACAAAGTATAGCTATCGGCCTATGGCGTATTACTATCTTTTAAACTACACGTTATTGGGGCCAAATGAATCTACTGTCTACTTGAGCTACTTGGATGCCTACTACTTATGGTCATATTGAAAACATTATATTTTAATAGGTAAGGTGCCAAAATTACTTGGGTTTTATTATAAAATGATCTGGTTTTCTTAACAACATTTTTACATAGTAATGTAATTGTTTACAGAAGCACTTAGCAGATAAAAGGAATAAGCCCTTGTTGTGTTACCCTACATTTTGTAGAGATTTTAACATAGTATAGTTAGTATTTTTGACTAATTGACTTGTACATAATCAGTGTTATATCTATGTGTAAATCTACCAAAGCCTCAAAGGTTTATATGTTGTACAATTGTCTTATTGCTTGCCTCAGATCTACCTACCAAAGTATAACAATATTGTACGTAATACTTAAATAAATGGTATCGTAAAAATCTCTTCTTTCATTTATGTAGGCCAATGACAACGTTTTCGAAGTCCATGAATCATATGTGACTCATTTCTCCATACAACGTCAAGTGTATTTTATTTTCATTATGAACGTGATACGATATCTTTTGGAAAAAAAACAAACTGGGGAATAAACCAATATTTTCCCAGTTATATTTTTAATTTGTTTCCTTATTTTGGACTTCAATGGTATACAATTACGTTGTACTAGGACAGGGAAGTTGTTAAAAAACAGGCCAAGTGCGAGTCGGACTCGCGCACGAAGGGTTCCGTACCATTATCGCAAAAAACGGCAAAAATACACGTTTGTTGTATGGAAGCCCCATTTAAATGTATATTTTATTCTATTTTTAGTATTTCAACTGTCTAGTTATCACGGTTGATGAGATACAGCCTGGTGACAGGCAGACTGACACTGAAGTCTTAGTAATAGGGTCCCGTTTTTACCCTTTGGTGTACGGAACCCTAAAAAAAAACTTTACACAAAAATACTACCGACTTCCAAATAACAAAAAGTGAAAATAACTTTATTTTTGGAAGTCGGTATCTTTGGTAGGTACCAATATTTGCGTTGTGGACACCGACTTCCGAAAATAAAGTTATTTTTCACTTTGTAGTTTTGTTACTTGGTAGTTTACATTCCTTTGTAAAAAAAAAAAAATGTTTTCCCATTTTTAGTTGTACCTACCTATTAGGCAAGTAAATACATAAGGTACCTATAATGCCAGAAGAGATTACCCGAATGTCATGCAACTGAACATAACCGGTGAAATGAGAGTGTACCAAGGTGAACTGTACGTGTACACATCTGCGTACCTCTTTAGAGCGTATTGGCGTGATGTTATGTTATGAAATGGTATAAACTATAAACAGACATGCGATTGCAGGAATCCCAAAAGATTTGCCGTTATTTATTTGATGAGTTCTGTTGTATATCTCCGAAGTTCTTCATCAGATATTCACCAAATTAAAATGGGACCAATTTCGACACATACTCTTTCAAACAAAAAAAGAATTTTCAAAATCGGTCCACAATTGACTGAGATATCGGTGAACATACATAAAATAAAATAATAAAAAAAACATACATGAAGTCGAACAAAGAACCTCCTCCTTTTTGGTAAGTCGGTTAACAAGTAGGTGATGTACGTTGATTGTACAATTAAAGTGGTGTCTACTAATCTACCTCGGCTTGCTAGCGATGCTTTGCGCTAAATAACAAGTATAATTTTAAGTTTCCGACAGCGCAGCCGCAGCAGGTTTGCTACTTCGCTAGACGTCGCGGGTATGATGCCGCAGATTACAATTTAATGATTAATGGCTTACAGCCTTACTGGTTAATTGTTGATTCTGGTCCTACTGTTTGTTCATAATAGAAAAGCTGTTGTATGCGCAGCCACACGTCACGGTCTTTACCTACGTTTTTGAAGACCTAAATCTACTTAAATTTACCGGAACCAACAAGAGTTTAGTCATTTTGCTACGGCTGCAGCCAACCTAATGCCAAACTACGACAATAGGTAACGTCACATGAATGTGTAACATTAATTTCTCGCTTGCTTATCAGCGTTATAGTAGATACAGCGGCCTTGGGTACTTCGAATAGTACCTTTTGGCTATTTGCCGTAAATACATGGTCAGTATAGTTAGGTAACTAGCAAAAAGCCGCAATAACAGGTCGGGTACTAATGCCGATAATAACAGGTCGGATCTGTCAAATACCAGCTTGATGCACTTGAGTCGGTTGAGAAACGGGCTGACAGGCTTATCGGCAATGATGCATTCGTCGATTCAAAGCTGAAAGAACAAAAAAAGCAGAGCCTTGAGCATCGACGACAAGTTGCCAGCCAGTCGGTTTCATTCTTGGTTATTCCCCGTGTTCGTTGGTATTGTACAATTTAATTCCACCTAGCCCGTTCCATTATCTATCAGACTACAAGACGTACGGCGGCGATGCGCTAATCGGTACCTACATGTTCATCCCACCCATACGCACTATGTTTTGGGAACAGTTTCATCCTCAGCTATGGAGTGGAATTCCCTGTCCAGGAGTTTGCTGATAGGTATAACCTGAATATGTTGCTTTTAAGCCGGTGTGCTTCATCGTCGGAGACATCATCGCTTACCATTGGGTGTAATTATAAAAATTGACGACACGGTTGGCGTAGTGGTTGAGCGATCGGCTGCTGCGCTGCGTATCGCATGTTCGTTTCCCGCACGGAACAAATATTTGTATGGCCTACAGATAGTTAGATACAGGAAAGAAATTCTTAGTGTGGGGCAAAGTTAAAAAAAATGTACCTCAATCGGTAGAGGATAGCTTTAAAATTTTTGATCACCAACCTAAGTAAGGGTGCGTTCCTGTTGTAAGTAATTATTAAGTTTTATTTTATTGTGATCTATTTTTTTTTGGTATAATTTTAATTTAAATGACATTTTTTATAAATGTTTGGGGATTTATAATTTAATTTATTTTTATGTCATCATCATCATCATCATTTCAGCCGAAAGACGTCCACTGCTGGACATAGGCCTCCCCCAGGCGTCGCCACATTGACCGATCCCGTGCGTCTCGCATCCAGCGCCTTCCCGCAAATGCGTGATCACGTCAGAAATGATGATATCCGCAGGAGAACTAAAGTTACCGACATAGCCCGGAGAATTGCTAAACTTAAGTGGCAGTGGGCAGGGCACATTGCTCGCAGAACGGATGGCCGATGGGGCCGAAAAGTTCTGGAATGGCGACCGCGAACCGGAAGACGATACGTTGGAAGGCCTCCCACTAGGTGGACCGATGACCTGGTTAAGGTTGCGGGAAGGCGCTGGATTTTTATGTATCAAATTTTAATTGTTTTGTATTTTATTTGAGTTTAAATAATGTGTAGTAATAAAAAAGGGGTGAATAGATACAAAATTTTGAAGGTAAGGTAACCTTCACAATATTTAAAATTTGTTTCCTGTATTTTAGTAGGCACTCCAATATATTAAAGAATTACTTAAAAAGAACGATGCTTTGCTCAAAACCAATACAGTGGCATCACAGTTAAAATCCTATTCAAAGTTTTGTTCCCATTCACCCCCGCATTCCTATTCACCCTGAGTAATGGTGTATTCGTAGTTCGTACAAGAGGGTGGTGAATGGTCAGCACAGAACATATTTACTCTAGCGAGATGGTCAATGACTGAACTGTCAATTGAAGTGACTTGTGCCTGGAGTCCATTAATGACGAAGCAGTAGGGTTTTAAGAAAAATCATAAATATTTTCAAAACTTTTATTTATATAAAATATTTGGGTAGGCTGCTCCTTTCAGCCTGTAATTTCGTAACAAAACATTACCCTAAAACATAACACAAAATTTTATTTCACCACATATTATTTTGTTTCAATAAACATAGAATTACAGTATTTAAATACATTATCGTGTTATTTTATGCTAAAGTCTAGAGCTTACATAATTACTGCTAATGGCATATAATTGGCTCCGTTATATAACTAAAACCGACTACTCAGCATATAGATATTATGCAATTAATGTAACTTATCTGGACAATACATGCACGTGAACTAAAACTTATTTTCTTATTACAAGTTATTAATTCAAGTGTTAATTGTGTAATTGTTATTGTTTATTATATAAGTTTTAATATTTCGAGTCTATCTAAATTATGACTAGATGATACATGAACTCAACTCGAGTTACCTATAAGATGCACTGATTATCACAATTTTTTACAGGAATGTCAATCAGCGTTCATAACTTTAATAGCATTTATTTACAAAAATTGCACAATAATATTGTAAAGGCACTGCAAAATATAAAGTAGCGGCTTACACTATCCAGTCGTAGGCACTATTACTAATTCATAAAACAAGGTATTCGTCGAGTCTAAAATGAGCTAACTTAAATAAGAAATATTACGTTAGCAGTTACCGGTACACAAGTACGAGTATCGTTTTCTATATTCAGTATTAATATTAAAGTCTATCTACATTAAGGTGTTTGTGTGATAAAATACATAATTATTCTGTTGTACGACTTTCACAGAATTTCGAATTCGTCATCCGAATCGTCGAATTGTCTGTCGACCTCTTCAAATTCTGTAACAAAAAAAATACACTCAATTAAAAATCATACTTCGGTAGGGTTTCTTTGTATGGGATGAGGCATCTATATCCTATACTCCATTTGCGATAACATTAGACGTTTAAATTAGCCCATTTTACAGACCTTTCAACCGATTTTAACTTCTATTGCGTTGGTGATACGACAAATGGTAGCTGTAGTAAAGAGTTTAGTATTATATTATCTGCGGTTATATCAACCGAGCAAAGGGTGTGAGGGTGAGAGGTGGGTAGGATTAGATCATATATTAAACTTACCTGCAAATAATGTAGTATTTTGTAGATCAATATCAGAAGTCATCGGGCCCCAGTGCGACGGTCTCTTCTCGCATATTTCGAATAACGGTTGAGCCTCACACATCAGCTTAGTTTCTATAGTGGCGCACAATTCTTCGAAATCCATTTTTGTCCGACACAAAAAGCACTGGAAAAAGAGACGAGAAAAATTTTGAATGTTATTTAAAAAAATCCTTGGATATATATTTTGATGAGAGAAAAGAAAAAGAGATTATTTGCCTCAGGCTTTAGAGTTATGAAATATAAACAATTTTTTTAAAATCAAAGCTTCCATAAGTGTGGTTCAAATTTTTTTCCAAAATTTGTAGGTTAGTGATTGATATAATATGAAAGGGGAGCTGAAAGTGCTCCTGTCCAATACATGTAGCGCCAGGTGCAAAAAAAATATTTTTTGTCGACTTAATAATCTGCACTTACCACAGCAACTGAGGGATCCATGGCCATCATAGGTATACGTGAAGCAAATTTACAGTGGTATGAGCAGTCCATTTCTTTTTGTTCATCAGTCAATTTAGTCTGAAAACAATAATTTGATTTATCATCATCAACCTCCTTTAGCCCAATATATTCAGGTTTGGCGCCGCAATTTTTTCTGCTACATTTGTCTATTAGCTATTTTGCCTGCGACTTCATACGCGTCAAGCTCAACAAAATAATAGATGTGTGAATATTTTTTATTCACGCAACCCTAATTCTTCTTCTAATAAAAGAATTACTAATAAAAATACTCGTCAAAATTGGCCCAGACGTTTCTGAGATTACCCGGAACATACAGACAAAACTTTTAAATTTTTATTATTGTTATAAGTACCGTATTTACTTTCATTTACATATACAAAAATACGATTATTTTGATATTATAAACAGACACTGCAATTTTATTTATTTATTGAGATTATTTGTCCTCATCTCAGAATTCATTCCCTTCTTAGCCATCATTTATTACAGAAACCATCAATCCTTTTAGTATTGATGTATACCTTATATAAGTCTAATTTGATAGCCTTCATAAGTCATCATTGTAACATTCTACGATGATGCAATGAATGTCTTATATACGATGTCATAAGGTTCAAGTTGTGAATGATTCACGAGTATTACTAGCGACAACTATATTATAACTAGCTGTGCCCGCGGCTTCGCTCCCGTCAACTGTCTACCCTACCCTAACTATCTTCGCTACCCTACCTACCCCACCCTACCTTCATAATATTTTTTCTTAATTTTTTCAATCTAAGAACCTTCTACCAACAACAACAAACAAAACAAAAAAAAAAGAATAAGCGAAATCGGTAAAGCCGGTCAAGTTATAGCGTGACCAAGAGAAATATAGGTCATTTTTATATATATAGATGCATTTTTCCATGTAATTCGCCCTACATAATGCAAACAAATAAAAACTTATATTTCAAAACTATGATTCGTATTAAGGACGATACAATCGAAATAATTATTCACTATAATACGAGCGCTTTACGCGCGACCTTATCGGTGTAAATATCGAAATGTCCTATGAAACCATTAAAAAAATAAATATGTATGTGTCTTTGCTCAGTTACCTCTATGCACAAATCGAATTTAGTTGGATCAGTAGCATAACGTAACAAACAGACAGAATGAAACTATTGCTATTAAAATGCAGGCATAATCTATGTTAACATATTATGCTTTGAAAAATAAGTAATCTTTAACTTATCTTAAATTACGGACATATTACTGTGGCGTATCGTGTCATGGCGTGGGATACACCAATTCAAACGACTGTGTTCAAGCCTACGTCATATCTCGATGAGTTTTCCAGCCAATCAACTGCATCAGAAGGCGCCACGACGCGCCACGACACGTAAGTATGATTTCGGCTTTAAAAATATTAGTATGTAATATCGATTTACCTCTACTAAGCCAGATCTCTGAGTCGTATGAGGATCTAAGTAAATCACTTCGTCTTCTACGCATCCGACCAGGTATAGCGCTTGGTTAGGTTTGCCGCCTATCACGCCAATTGACTGCGGACTTTGAAAACATATCTGGAAAGCAATAAAAATAATCATGAATTTTATTTCATTTTTGAAGAAGTCCAGAATTGCCTGCAAAACATTTTCTAAAGGAAATAGTAAGAAATTTTATTTGGGAACTTTAATGAATCAATATTATTGATTGGTACAGATCAATCACCCCAAATTCCTTGTATCTTTTTGATTCCGGACAGCAAACTTTGTTGTTTTCCATATGAGACTGAACCAATGTTTTACAGAATTTGTGAAAAAACCGAAACTCTTCTTCTCTTTTACTTTGTGCACGTTGATATTGTGTTGTTTCTTTGTTAAAAAGTGGTGTCAATAGAAGATTATAAAGTAGGTAAATACTATTTATTACCTTCAGTCCATCAATGTAGACAGGATTAATCTCGCTGAGGCCCAGCCTGAGCGGCACTATCAGAAGCAGAGGCATCCAGTCGGTGACCGGGCAGTCAGGCGCTGACGAGGAGTCTCCTCTGTCGTTGTTCACAACGCATTGTTGTACTGAAAATAGGTAAAAAGATACTTATTCAAATGTGTGCCAAGAGCTTCTGCTCGAGACTTCATCCGTGTGAACTTGTTTTAACTTAAAGCAACTATAACACTTAAGTTGTCAAAAAATAAAAGGCCCGTTTTGAAAGCTATAAAAATACTTAATAATAATTAAACTTGATGCTTGCGATTGATACTCGTTGTATGGGTAACATAGTAATTAATTAGGATTATGAATTTGATTTTTCAATTTCTTACGTAGTAATTACCGCGGCATGTAAAATGAGAAACGCCAACGGACTTCTTAGATTGTGATGACTTCAGGCGACAGCAGTGTACCTTTCTATAACTGAAATAATTTTTAGGGTTCCGTACCTAAAGGATAAAAACGGGACCCTATTAGTAAGACTCCACGATTCGTCTGTCTGTCTGTCCGTCTGTCACCAGGCTATATCTCATGACCCGTGATAGCAAGACAGTTGAAATTTTCACAGATGATGTATTTTTCTGTTGCCGCTATAACAACAAATACTAAAAACAGAATAAAATAAATATTTAAGTGCGGCTCCCATATAACAAACATGATTTTTTTTGCCGTTTTTTTTGCGATAATGGTACGGAACCCTTCGTGCGCGAGTCCGACTCGCACTTGTCCGGTTTTTAGTTATTACTTCAGTAAAGCCAGATATTAAATTTTGCAAACATTTGAACAACAACTGTACATCTATTAGGAAAGTTAAAAAGTCGGTTGAAGGAATATTACAAGCATATTACTGGATTAGATTTGAGTAGATAATTATAGTTGCTATTTCCATTTCAAATAAAGTTTAAATAAAGGCATCAAGCTCTTGCCTGATGGAACTGATATATACGCCAAAACTGCACAGATTATAGAGTATACTCTTGTAGTCATGTCCAGTAATTATAAAGAAATTAGCTAATACAGCTTTTATAATGTTGGGCAATGCTATTAATTGTGGTTGCCAAACAATACTAGTTAAGTTAATACATAGGCATGTGTGACTATGAATATTATTTTCTACAAGGTCGCTAGTTATTATCTACGGCTAATTTAATTGAAACGCTTTCAACTGCGTGTTACGAATTATTATTTTATCACAAGAAAAAAAAATAATGATCTTCTTCTTTTAGATTTTAATGTTACGATAATATGATTTTAGACACATTTAATTTTAATGTTGTTTTTAGCTAATAACTAAATGCTAATAGTTAAAAATATTATCAAAATAAAATACATCACCACCTCTTGCACTGCCTGAAATGGATTTAAACTTATGTTGGCTTTATCGATAACTAGCTTCTGCCAGCGGCTTATCCCGCGTGAAATTTGATAATTATCCTGAGGGAACATATGCCCGGAATAAAAAGTATCCTATGTGCTATTACAGACTATAAATTATCGCTTTGCCAAATTACATCCAGATCCGTCCAGCCGTTTGAGCGTGAAGAAGTAACAAACATACAAACACACACACACACACACAAAAGCACAAACTTTCGCCTTTATAATATTATTGTGATGGATTTAAACTTATGTTGGCTTTATCCATAATACTTACAAATATCTTCTTTGACAACTGTGTTATCCAATGCAACATGAATCACTAGGGAACTCCACTTGTCATAGACCGCTAGCTTTCTGAAATAAACATTAAGATATGAATTATTAATAAGACAAACCAAAACACTCTGCCATGTTTATTTTATATCATAGAGTATCTGGTATTATTGCAAAAAAATATATTTAAGATATTAACTTGATCTTGAACCAAGATTGACAACTTTACTAACAAATAAAAGACAAGATGTCAATAATAGCACAGTAGTAAAAATTATTTGAAATATTCTGTAGGCATTGGTGAAGGAAAACATCGTGAGGAAACCGGCATGTCCTAGAAACAATAATTCGAAGACATGTGACATCTACCAACCCGCACTGGGCCGGCGTGGTGGATTAAGGCCCATTCCCTCTCTCACAAAAAGGCTGATAATGATGAAAATTGGTTAAGAATGCAACATAAAGACATTCTTAAAGACTGGCTGAATTCCAAGTTATACTTATAAGGAGAGGCAACATGCTGAGTCACAAAGAAAGATTATTTTCAAGATTGTAAACAGTATAATGCATACTTGTTCAAACGTTTTCTTATGGCAAGCTATTGCAATTTGTTGACAGTATATATAATTTTCTTATCTTTGCCATTTAAATCACAATAAAATGCAGTATTATTATTTTGTATCATGAGTAATTTATTAGATAAGAAGGTAACTAATCTATTTCTTTAATTAAATAGCAAATTTTTTTGTTGTCGAAATATTTTAATGACTACAGAAACAAGCAAATGATTTCAAAAGTCATCATTTGACAATCAAGAAACAGGTTGCAGAAATAAAGCCTACCATCTTTTGCCAGCAGCTTTACAAAACTTGTAAATTACCACATGGAATCAAAACTTGTAAATTACCACATGGAAACAAAACTTGTAAATTACCACATGACAACATACAATCGGGATTAAAGTACACATGTTGTACTCCAGAATTTGGTTTGGTTTTTAAAATTGCATCCAAATTTGTTCTGCCTTTGAAGCATGATTGATTAACAGACTTTCACATTTATTTTATTTGAACAGATCCACTGTAAGTGACGCACTGGTAAAGGTCCCTAGAGCTAGTAGTTCCTAGTACTTACTTCAAAACTTGTGCAACAGTATTTGGCCCAAACCATTGACCAACTTCTTTGCCTTCTGAAGCTCCCATCAATGCTACCTGGTGGATGGAGTAGGGAGCCTGCTTTCTCTCCTCAAACCTTTGGATTATCTTCAGATATGTTGGATCTCTGAAAATGATATAAAAAACATATTGTAATCAGTTGTGGATATAGATCTCTATTATCTATGTATACCGGCGACAATCTAAGAAGTCAGATTTGACAGCTATAAAAATACTTAATAAAAATTAAACTTTATGCTTATGAATGATACTTGTTGTTATAGTATATGGGTAACATAGTAATTAATTAGGATTATGAATTTGATTTTTCAATTTCTTATGTACTAAGTTATTGTACATTTTTATTTAGTATTTAAGTAATTTCTTATGTACATTTTTATTTAGTATTTAAGTAAAAATAAGGTGTTATTGTTAATTTAAACATAAGATAACTGCAATAATATACAGGATTATTGTATTCTTGCCAGTTGACCAAGTAAAATACGATATTAGTACCGGCGGCTGTCAGCGGTAACCTAGAATCGTCTGACGTCTAAATTACGGAATAAACCGGGGAAGTATTGTTTACTTTATTTAGTATTTGTGATAATAGCATACATTACTAACTTGACCTTAGTTACACGTAATACTCACTAATTTAACATACTATTTTCGGCAATTTAGGATTTTGCATTTGTTCTAAAACACTTCGTTTATATTGTGAAAATGGTCATTATTTCTTATTTTTGTTAGTGTAGATCTGGTTTTCTTGGATAATATACGTTAATAATATATAATTTGCTTTATTGAAAGAAAACGTGCCAGGCTGTTCGGCTGAATTTCAATTCAAACATATAAACCCTATAACAGTCCTAAAGGCTTTCCGGCAAATAAAAATAAAATTAACCGAGGACCTATGGGGAATGTCTGTTAAAGTTTGTACATCTATAATCGAGACCGTAGCACCATACTTGGCTTTAATTTTTAATTTGTGTGTGGACCAAGGAGTCTTTCCAGATGTAATGAAATTCAGTAAAGTTATACCTCTTTTTAAATCCGGCGACCATAATGACACCAATAATTATAGACCTGTTTCCGTGTTGCCGGTTTTCAGTAAGGTCTTTGAAAAAGTTATGCTTAGTCAAATGCTTATTCATTTTAACACTAATAAAATCTTACACGAACAGCAGTATGGTTTCACCAAAGGACGTTGTACAACTGATGCTGGTGTCTCCTTATTAAAACACATATTTGCAGCGTGGGAGGAAGCCCAAGATGCTATTGGAATCTTCTGTGACCTCTCAAAGGCTTTTGATTGTGTTAATCATGAAACCTTACTTTTAAAGCTGGAACATTACGGATTAGGTAAACTTGCACTAAGCCTAGTGAAATCTTATTTAAATGACAGGCAACAGCAAGTTCAGATAAATGGTGTAAATTCACGGGGCTTAAAAATAAAAATGGGGGTACCACAGGGCTCTATATTGGGTCCTTTCCTCTTTCTGGTGTATATAAATGATCTACCGCATTTATTGAAAAAACAACCACATATAGTATTGTTTGCTGACGATACGTCCTTAATATTTAAGATCAATAGACGTTCCACACGTATTGATGACGTAAACAACGCTCTACAGCAGGTCCAAAACTGGTTTACTGTTAATAATTTAGTATTAAATGGAAAAAAAACGAAGTGCATAAGATTTGCGTTACCGAATGTTAAAAGTAATAACTTGGAAATAATATTGAACAAGGAGAAACTAGAAATCGTCGAAAACGCGGTTTTCCTGGGAATCACGCTCGACTCGAGGCTACAATGGGGTCCTCATTTAACATCTCTGGCAGGACGGCTTAGTTCAGCAGCATATGCTGTCAGAAAAATCCGTCAATTTACTGATGTACATACCGCGAGGCTGGTCTATTTTAGTTACTTTCATAGTATCATGTCTTACGGTATTTTGCTATGGGGACGGGCTGCAGACATAGAGTCTATTTTTATTCTGCAGAAAAGAGCTATCAGAGCCATATACAATCTTCGCAGGCGCGATTCTCTTAGGGAATTATTTAAAGATATCAACATCATGACGGTACCTTGTCAATACATTTATGAAAATATAATGTATGTCCGGAAAAATATTCATCTTTTTACTAAAATAAGTGATAGGCACAATTTTAATACTAGAAATAAGGACAAGTTAGATCAACCTCGATTCAGGGTAGCTAAAGTAGCTAGCTCTTTTATGGGGTACTGTGTAAAATTTTATAATGAAATTCCACTAGAAATTCTCCAATTACACGAGTCAAAATTTAAAACATGCATTAAACGCACACTATGTAGACAAGCATATTATAAATTGGAAGATTATCTCCTTGATAAAAATGCTTGGCTAAATGCCGGTCCTGCTCCACAGCCACATACATTTGTAGCTATAAATTAGTTTATATTGGAAGAGATGCTGCTGCCCTTTTCGTATTGTTGTTTTCAGTGTTTTATTTTTATTTCATTTGTTTATTTCAATAGGACTTAGGATTCTTTACATGTTATATTTAGAAATAATAGCATTGTATAATGTAGAAGCACTTTTATTTTTCAAATTTGTGAATGTGAAGTACCATGGAGCATTTTTATTAGGTTACAACTTTTTATTTTTTTTATTTTGACATTGCGAGCATGGCAGTTGAGAGTTTGTCATGCTCACTCAAATGTCTCGCTGTTGGTGGCGCGTGTTATTGGGTCATTCGGTTCCCTTCAAAATGGTTGAGCTGAGTGGGGTTGATGCACGCGTCATGCTCGTGAACGGGTGCCGTCAGATGAGACTGGTCATCTCTTAGCTGCCAGTGACTTAATTCAGTTCCTATCTTTTAATATTTTTTTTTATTATTATCTACATTGTGCTCACATAATAGAAGCAACAAGAAGTACTTATGTAACCAAACATTATATGTAACACATATTATTTAAAAGAGTGTCCATGGAGTTTCTTGCACGTTCTTCTCCATAGAGATCTACTCCTTGGAATGTGCAACTTAGCTTCACTTGTTAGTTTGACTGACCGACATTTGACAATTCAAAAGTGCCTGTAATTGGTCTATTTGAAATAAACGTTTTTGATTTTGATTTTGATTTTGATTTTGATTGCGGCATGTAAAATGAGAAACGTCATCAGACTTCTTAGATTGTCATGATTATAAGTATTTTTATTTGTAGAAGAATAATCTTTATCATATAAATCTATGAGCATTTAACATCTTTAACTATTTAAAAACTTAGAAAATAGGTACTTTATTTTCTCAGTAGATTAGAGCCGCTCTAAATATAATGTAATTAAATCTATATTTATTAAAGAAATTGCAAAAAAAAAAAAAGAACTAAAACATAACATACTTAAATACAAACACGTATAAATAGGGGAGGGCTCATTATAATGTTGATAAGGAATCACACAATGTGTGCATGGGCAATAATAATGTTGTAAATCAATCAATTATACATTATGTTCAAGTTAATTGATGAAACCTTTGTGTAATAGCCAATTATGCATAATTGCAATAACTGTTACTTCTCTATGAAACAGGCAAACAATGATTTTTCACATTGCAAGCATTGAAAACTATTGCAGAGACTACCTTGTCTAGTAAGCCTCAGTGTATAATTTCCTTGACATATGTAACTAGTTAAATACATAAGCTTGTTTACCTAGTCTCAGGTGTCCAAACCCAGTCAGCTGACAGGTGGACACGTACGAGAGCGACGCCAAGGACCATCTGTCCACATCTCAGCATACAGCCCCAACCTTTGTCAGAAGTTAACCCTTCGTCGCCTATAGGGATGAAGCCTTTTCTATAGGTGCACCATATGATTGATGTGATGTCCCTTCTTATGCGGTCCAAATCTGAAAAAAATGCTTTGTAGTTAGATAGTGCCTAACATGTTGTGTGCTGCAAAGATTATCATTTCTTTCTAAGTATTTCTTAAGAACAATAGGCTTAGCCGACTCATTGACATTTATTCTTTAAAACATACATGTAAACAATAAATGAAAAATATCACTTACCCTGAACAGCGCTGTATTTTTTTCCTAAGATCCATACGCTTTCCTTTGTCTGAGGAATATCATCAGGCTCGACGTTATTACCGTCAGACGACAAGTAACATATATCAAACACGGCATCCATGTTCGACCATAATTTGATGGCAAACACTAAGAAAATTAATAAGAAATTATTAAAGGAGTAGAAAAAGCTACAAGAAAAAATAAACACGAGTACGCTTTCGTCTTCCGACAAATAAACACAAGATGAATGAATGAAAAATGAAATTCATTCAATTCTGACCAACAAATGTCAAAGTCAAGAATAGAATCACGCATGCACAGAACATTTATACCCTTGCATGCATGATGGCAATCAGCTGATTTGCTAGTACAAAATAATACATTTTTGGGTTGCAATGTTGGCCAGATGTATTCCCGCGGTTTGGCACTCTAGATTCTACCTACGGCTTCGCCCGCGTAAAAATTGTTTTATCAACCCCAGGGAACACACTACCCGGATAAAACCAAGCGAGTCTTACTTCAAATAGTCACACTCACATAGGATGTGTCACAGATAACTATATACTAGTCAAGGATGTGTAACATCTAACATTACATCTCACCGTGGTAATATGCAATATTAGCATTATATCCTAAAAAACATAACCTCAAAATTGAAAAAGCTAAATACTGAAATATTTATTCGAATATTTGTTAATACTGACTTTCGTTTTTTTTATTTTTTATAGTTTACACATAAAAATTTGACATAATATTATAGCAGACTTTATTTATGCTATTCACAACACTGTAGGCCAGCAGAGAATACATCAGCCTACATTCTGCCCCCATTCTCCTACTTAATTTCTCTTTCTTTTTCTCGTTACACACACGCGCACATTGTTGGCTGACAGTACCAACCTATCGGCAAATGGGTTATAGTTAGAGTTGGGTAAATAGCCGGATGCTTTGAGTTATTATCGATTATAATCCATAAGTGTCCATTAATAGCCTTGCAATGGATGATAACCCTGCTATTAATGTATTGTTAAAAAAATAAATGCTTTTTTTTGTTTAGTGTAAAATCTGTGGGTGTGAACATAAATTGTTGCTAATAAATATTATTGCTAAATAATATATAAATTGTTGCTAATTAATAATTGCTTTATTTGGTCTCAAGTCGAAGAAACAGACGACCTTAGCTGGTGGAAGGGTATTTGCAGTTCTACTAAGCTTCATAAAATTGCAGTTGCTATTTTATCAGCTCCTTACACGTCAGCAGCTACGGAAAGGACCTTTAGTACTCAAGCTGATGTACATACAAAAAAAAGAAATAAACTAACTACTGAACGAGCAGGAAAAATAACTATATCACACAACTGGAATTTGGAAAACAGACCGTCAAGTAAAGATATGGAAAGTGATTTCCACATGGATTCAGAACCTTTCTCTCCAACATCAGAAATCGATGAAATATCCTGTGACTGTGATGAACCTGTTCTTCTTAATACACCAGAAATAGATCCATTAGCGTCCGATCCAATCGATGTAACAAACTTAGGAGATTTTGAAGATTCCAGTGTTTCTAGCAATAATTAGGCTGAAAATTATTTTTGAGCAACAAATATAAAAAAAAAAACTAAAAAAAAAAAAAAAAAAAAAACCCAAAAAAATATCCCAAATAAATGACTGATTATGAATAAAAAAAAAACTAAGTACATAAAAATGTAATTATCAAAAATCAATGTAAATAGCTGATTGAAAATTTTAAAATGGGCCAGATTAGTTTTAAATAACACATTTATTTACAACAAAGAAAGATGATGAAAATGAAGTCTAATCTGACAGTCCTAAGCCTGAAAACCATGAAGGGAAATTTTCAATCACTAAAATAACATTAACAGCAGGGTTATCATCCATAATTGCTATTAATGGCTACTAACTGACTTTTATTCGATTATTAGCCAAATGATATTAACCGGATTATTATCATTGCCCAACACTAGTTATAGTGCTAACACACGTCCGAATTTGGTCTGGCCGGACTAACTCCGGCCACAAATCCGTTCTCGCTTACACACGCTGGTTCGCCGGACCGACCGACGGGCAGTTGCTTCACGCAGGTTGGCCTAGGTAGGGCTTTTAGCCCCAAATTTAGGGTACAAAATATCCATGTTAGGCTTTTTCAAGGGCCTAAAATCACAAATCCTAGTATTGCCCTATTTAGAACATTATTTTCCATTTTTATTTATAACTAAGTTGAATGTAAAACTATCGAGCGACAATGACCAAAATCAGTAGATCTCCCATAAATCGGGGACTTATTCAACGCTGGTCGTAGTTGGTGCGGCCCAACCAACCGACAACCGTACATACCGCCCGATTTGGCACGAAGCTGGCCATATCCAATGTGTAAACAAGCGGACCGAGACGGACTCAATTAATAATAATAATGTTAGGCAAACCACTCTACACAGGCTCGGATATGGTCCGCAATGGTCCGGCCGGACTAACTCCGCCCACAAATCCATGGTCCGGTCGTACCAAATCCGAAAATGTGTTAGCACTATAACACACGTCCGGATTTGGTACGGGATACGGATATTTAGGGGATGAATAGTATGGACACAAAATAGGCGCGCCGCCACTTACATATGGCTCTCGCCAACCTTCTGGGCCACCCTAAAGTTGGCTTTCCGCATGCACGAGGCACGAAACGGTGCTGTTTTTGTATGAGATTTACGACTGCGCAGCCATTGCAGCCAATTTTAGGGTGGCCAAGAAGTTTGGCGAGAACTATACTTTGAAGTATGGACTAATATGTATTGGTGAAACGTACTACTTTTGGGTCACCTTTTCTAGACCCTTCGCCTATGCAGAGGACAGCAAAGCGATCTTAAAAACAAAAGACCTGCTTTGTCAATAGTTTAATTTATTTATTATTTATTTAAATAAATAAAACTGTTGACAGTTTTGTACTGAAGAACCCAGATTCCCACCTTAATCCACGCAATTTCGGCCATCAAGCAATCAACGTCTATGGTCAAATGACCAAATATTCAATTCATTCAATCAATTCAATGTCAATTTGTCAATGTCAAACACGACGGGAAAATAACCGTAAGAAAATTTGAAGTTCGTCAAACTGGTCAAACAATCAAAGTGAAGGTTGTTGTTTGAACCAAATACAAATTGAAATTTTAAAAGTTTTTCTATTAAATCTATGAAAAATGGAATTAACGCCTTTAGATTTCGTTGCGCAATCTTGCATGGATTTGACGGAGGCTATGATTTCAGTTCAGAGTGAATCAGAACGCGATACTCTTATTACTAACCATATCAAGAAAGTTTGGTCTACAGTTACTCCAATAGAAGACTTTAAAAAAAGTAAGTTACCGGTTTCAGTAAGTTCAGTAATGAATTCTAAGTTATATTACAATTAAGTATAATTCATCGTCATAAGAACCTTTCTGAAAAAAAAAGCGTAACGGTAATTTCTACTTACCTCGAACTATCAGGGCACATCAACATTTACCTATTTGCATTAATTTACCATGCTATAAACTGTACTTGAATATTAATTTATTGTTATAAACTTTAAAGATAAATAAATGCGAGACATTGTCCCATTCTATAGTGTAACTGTTAATTCTTAGGTGGTTTATTGATGGTTTAAATGTTTCAGACTTAGAATGGGTAAATGTATCAGAACCGATATCGTTGGCGCAGCACTGTGATGGCAAGATAGTGATATTAGACTTCTGGACTTACTGCTGCATCAACTGTTACCATGTGCTTCCTGATCTGGCTCATATTGAGAAGATGCACTCGGTTGAAAATGGTCTTGTTGTGGTAAGTTTAATATATCTAACAACTTTCATTGAAGAGTCATGCTTACACTTATCCATCCCAAAGACTTCCGAATCGTTGTCCTTTTAAAATCCACATTATTCACCATCTGGTTGTTATTAGTGATAAAATGTATTGTTTTTTTTTGTGCATGATGTAAAAGTTCATATTGGTAGCACACATCCCATAGTGAAAAATCTTTAACCGTTAGCAATCTACACAATTTCTGAGTATCACAGGCTACTTTTAATCCCAATAAAATGCATGTTTACTGTAAGAAAAGACACATGAGTAAAGCCAACATTCACCACCAACACCAACATTCAACATTCAGTCAGCAACCATTCCACAGTATTATAAAGAAACCATATTTTGACACCTACCATCCTATTATGTTATAATGAGCAAACATAAGATCTTCCTAAAAAATCCATACTAATAGTATAAATGTGAAAGTAACTCTGTCTAAATGTCATAGTTGTCGGCACGTAACTTGGCAAGAGTCGTTCGATGCGCATAAATTGTTTTTTAGGTCTCTTTGGTTACCAAATGGGATGTGGAGAAGTTTAGCACCGTTCCGAGCGTGTGATTGGTTGGGCAGTTGATTGACTGACCAATCGCAACACATCCATGTTACATTCGCTCTACGTGGTGGTTGGTCATTACTATCTACATACACCAAAACCTTGTCAAATTACATGTCGGTAACTATATGCTTTCACATCTAAGCGGCTGAATGAATTTTGATGAATTTTCATATAGATTGGACCTTGAAGAAGGACATATAGTACTTTTTATCCTGGGAGTACTTGTCACTGGGATAATTTCCAAATATTACATGGGTGAAGCTGCTGGCACAAGCTAGTCTCAATAAGTATGAGTGAAAGTTTTAAAATCCAGTGACTAACACACTCCTATTTACATTACAGATAGGTGTTCACTGTGCCAAATTTGCGAATGAGAAGGAATCAACCAATGTACTATCAGCTGTGCAAAGATACGACATACATCATCCTGTAGTGAATGATGCAGACAGCTGCATGTGGGATGCATTGGGAATAAAATGCTGGCCTACATTACTTTTATTGGGTATGTCATATTAATATTTATAAAGGAAATTGTTGAAATGATCTCATGATAATGATGCCATCTAGCTGATTTTAGCCTTAGCAACTTCATTCCTTGGCTCCTCATTGATGTTCTGAGCTCAGATTTGCTGCTCTGTTATGTGCTCTCATGTGATGTGCATATCCATATGATCTCAATATGATCTAAGTGGGTGTATGGCCCAATTATAGTGGGTAGTTGATACCTATTTATATAGGCTTATACACTTGATCATTGTACAACTTCAAATCATCCTTTCAACTTAGTGTATGCTATTTATTTTTTTATTAAATATCAAGAGGCTGCTTAGCATGTTTTAAGTGTGCAAAAGTTCATAAATCTTGTAATTATTGTGATTTCATGTATTAAAGTACCTCTTCAGATTAAATAGCAATTTGATTACTCATTTGTTGTTGTTATGCCTGATGAATATTCATAACTACAGCATTTTTACACAGAAATGACAATAAAGTGATTATAAAGTCAATGTTACAATTTGATTTCACAGATTATGGTGAAAACTAAATAACACAATTTTTTATTATGTTCTACTGAAAACTGAATTTTAATTTTCTTTATTCATCAAAACAAATATAGTAGTCACAGTAGTCTCTGAAGTTGGCTGCTAGACCCTGTGCAGTTGCTATCTTAGTGTCATGTTGAAGTAGAAGATGGCATTGTATAACTGTCTCTTTCACTCGCTTACGTTCGTCGCATCGTCCTATCTCGCTTACTGTATTCAGTATACTTGATGACAAACTGTTTCTTGCGCAATGATTTACAGATCCTACTTCAGAGACACAGATCCGCTGTGACAACCGTAAATCATTATTGGCAGCTTTGTTTCACCCACTGCTGGCTTATACGATACCTAGACCTCCTTCCTTATGTGTAATACTTCTATCACTCGTTTCTGATCTATGTGAGACTCAACCAGATCTAACCTACAATATTCTGAATTTAATCTGCCTATCTGGCTGTTAGTCTGCCGACATTCCTACTGACTTTTGCTGTTGTTATTTTGTCTGTTTTCTTTTGTAATTAATTTTCTTTCACCCTTAGAGCCGATTTCACCAATGAAACTAATCGTGATTAGTTCTACTAAATTCAGTTTATGCAAATATAGTGTTTTAATTGGTTGAGAAACTTCCAATCAGAACGCTGTATTTGCATAAACTGAGTTTAGTTGAATTCATCGCAATTACTTTGATTGGTGAAATCGGCCCTTAGTTTACCTGGTGATCTTAAATCAAACAATTTATGTCATTGAGTCCATGGGACTCCTTCTTATTAATCATAGATTTTTTTTAATAAAAGCAATAACTTACTTAAAAATGGTTTATTAACTACTTTTTTAAACTAAATAAGAAATTAGATACTTTCATACAAATATAAAAATTATGTAGCATTGACTCTTTAACTTCATACACCATTCTGCATTCACACTTGAACTGCTTGCATCCTCACCTAAATCTTGTGCTTCCACGTGGCTTGAGTCAGATGAGCACTGAATTCAAGTCATGGTTAGAAGGTATGCTCCCATCTTCAGAATTCGTTTGGCACTATTACGTGTTGTGGTCCACCTTGATGCTCTCGCTCTTCATCGTTGCATTCCTTATCATCACATCTGAGCCAGCCTTATTACAGACTAGCATTTTGTCGCAGTGGATTGACTAACCATTTGAAGCCATTTTTATTCGAATTCAAAAAGGAGAAGTTATAAATACAAATTACCAAAGCAAAATATTTGTCACATTAATACCCCCTATGAGTCCAAGGGATTCCTTGGACGTAATTACTCACCAATTCATAAGGAGCAGGTACCCGTCCTCTTCACCCCGTGTCTGGCACGTTATTTCAGGAAATTTCTAGCACGCACAAAAACAAAACCTGGATGTTTAAGTTTCTAGACCAATATATAATGATATCTTGTGCGAAGTCCCTGGAACCTAACAGATAATATAAATTAAGGGTTAAAATACATTTTCTTTTTTCTCAGGTCCAGGCAATAAACCCTTGTTTGTGCTAACTGGCGAGGGTCATAAACAGGAACTGGAGTGGTATGTGGGGAACGCATTACGTCACTTTGGCAATCGCATATCTAATGCATCCATATCTATGGCGCCTACTAAACACCTGCAATATAAAGGGGATGGAGTCCTTTATTTTCCAAGCAAGGTTTGTATTTTTTTTATAAAGAAAGGCAATTTAAGCGATAATTATGTCTATGCTGTAAAAGTTGGGACTTTCACAGCAAAACTAGAAATAAAAGCCCTCATATTTGTAGGACACTCAATGAAATGATGGTTTCTCCGATCACAACACATTTATATTGTTCATGTGTCGGGTTAGCACAGACATCATCACTGCTAGAAATATGTGCAATGTGCCTACAACTTTTAAAATTGTCTGTGCAATATGACTTGGCGATAAAAACTTTAACTTACTTAATCCAAGAGAAAGACAGAGGATAGACGCATTCGAAATGTGCTGGAGGCGGATGCTCTGAATCCCATGGACAGCCAGACGCTTAAATGTGTTTGTCCTTTCACAACTCAAAATCAAGACCCGATTGTCTATCGTTATATAGTTTTCTTGCAGCGTATTTTGACTTAATTTGGCCGCGAATAATGCGAAGAGGAGATAGCAGCCTTGAAAAGCTGGTCATTGTTGGCAATACCGAAGGAAAGAGAGCACGAGGCCGGTCGCCAACACGATGGTCTGACCAAGTGATAGAAGCTACATCCTCAAGCAAATTCCAGCAGGTGGTGATGGCAACTTTGGGCTGGAGTCCATGGAGGCAGATTGTCCGCTTAAAGGGGTCCAGCGGCCACGATCCTCAGTAATGAGGGACCGACTGAAGAAGAAGAAGACTTAATCCAAAAAGAATAGCGAAGTTTAGAAAAACCTGTGAAATTGCATCAATGTTGTCGAAGCGTCAATTCTAGGGGTTTCAAGAGCAATTACTGAGACTTGGGTGAACCGAAGTGTTAGTGGGCTTTTCCATCAAGTTTTTACAGGAAGTCTTCACTCACATAGTTCGCCAGTAAGGACTTCTTACTTGCGAAATATGTACTGTATATGTCTGTATGTTACAAAAAAAAAAAACTAATAAGATTAACTATTACTCCAGCTATCATTGAACCCTTTCTACCGCGGGCGTACGGACGAGCCGTTCCTAGCTATCTCAGACACGGGCCATCATCGTATACTGCTCACTGACTGCTCAGGAGTCGTGTTGAGGATCGTCGGCGGGTCCGAACCTGGATTTAAGGATGGTAGTAAGTGTGAAAAAGATTTTTTATTATTTGAAGTAGTTATGGTCTAGCTAAGTCTTCATTTGAAAACAGTTGCGATATTAGTACAGTTTAAATTCTTGATTCTTGCTACAGTCACGAAGTTGCTGCAAACCTCGTGAAAAGTATTAATTATGTGTCGAAGTTGAGGTGTCAATTTAATATTTTCTTTAGATATGTACTAACAAGACGGTCGTATTCTGCGCTCCATAGCTTATATAATGTCAGAGCAACTTTGGACTCGTTCTTAGCGGGACTTTCGGTTTTCCACAAGTCTCAATTTTCCTATATTCATGGACACACTTATGCCATCGGAAGATGTGTTCCATAGCCTGCCGAAATTTGTGTCAGGAGCACAAAGGTGCATTGAAGGAGGCATACAAATTTGAATTGTTTCTTTTATTTTAATTTTATTTTTTGCTATTTTATTGTTATTTTTTATGTTTATAAATAGTGTATAACATTATATATTCTGTGGTATAACATCGTCTTGGAATACTGTAAGATGTTGTACTTGTTGGTGTAAATAAAAAAATAAAAAAGAATTTTAAATTTTTCACGTTCTTTATGTTAATTATAAACTCTTATCTAACCAGAGCTGACCGAGGCGCAGTTCAACTCGCCCCAGGGTTTATGCTGGTTATCAAGCAATGTGCTAGCAGTGTGCGACACTAATAACCATGCTGTGCGCGCCATACATCTAGACGAGGGCACTGTGGAGATCCTGGCGGGGACTGGAGAGCAGGCCGCGCATGGGGATCAAGGTGTGGTGATTTTATTTATATTGGGTGACCCTTAGGCCCAGTTTTTTATCAATAGTAAGTCGGTGAAACGCGTTTTTTCGTCAATTGTTAGTCTAACAAATTGTCAAATAATTAACTTTCCAACTTATTTGACCATTTGTGAGGCTAACAATTGAAAATAACCGAAATTAGCAACCATTGGTGCTAAGTAATCCGTAGTTAACTCAATTGGTCATTGTAACCTTAACTTAGATCTGCCGCTTGCTCTGACACACATCAGCGAAGACACAGCTATGAGATCGTATTAAAAAATAATTATTAATATTAAAACCTGTGACGATTACTAAAATAAAACCACTGAAGACTTCAACAATATTACATGGCAAAATGGGTTTTTTCAATAATTGTTAACCTCACAATGCATTACAGCAATATAGTCGCTAGAAACATTTCGATTGACTAACAGCCTGTTTATATTTTTCTTGCACATATCCAATGGCAGTCTCTAAAAAAAAGCCTTGTTGAAATAGACCATGCACATACTATGTATTAGGTAGGTACTGTATATTTGCTTACAAAATTTTCATTGAAATGATTTTTGGTCCTGTTGGAATACTGCAAAGATACCAACAAGTGTCAGATGTCATCCTGTGTGTCTGACCGAATCTCATTTTAATTTTGCTTTTGAATCATCGATACGACAATAAAGAATATAAATCTTTTTGTCCGTCACAGGAGGCAAATGCCTCGGCATGCAGCCGCTCGCCTCCCCGTGGGACGTGTTGCTGTACAGCACACCAGACATGGACATGTCAGTGCGACCGCTCCTGCCGCCGCCGCCGCCGCCGCCCGGGAGCCAGACTGCACCTGATAAGGAGAAAGACGATCTTACTAAGGAAGACAAAGGTAAATCAACTCTGTGAGCTGTTTCTCCTCTTAGGAGGCAAATGTCTCGGCATGCAGCCGCTCGCTTCTCCGTGAGATGTGTTTCTGTGCAGCACACCAGACATGGTTAGGTCAGTGCGACCGCTCCTGCCGTCGCCGTCAACACCGCTCGGCAGCCTGACATAAGCCGAAAAAGGATAAAAGAGGAGGAGGAGGATAAAGTTAAATACATGGGGGGTGATCATAACCTCTTAAAGCAAAGTTATTGCCTGTGTGCGTGCCTTGAATATATCTCTCTCTTTTATACAGTCGAACCATTATAGATTTGACACGTCATGGTACCCCAATAGGCCTAGCCTTAACTCAACTGTGTTGGGGTCGAGTATAACCGGATTCAGCTGAGTACCAGTACTTTACATGGAGCGACTGCGTATCTGACTTTCACAACCCAGTAACTGGGTAACACGGTACCCCTTTGCCAGATTGGTGTCAGAATTCAGGCTTCTGACTACCCGTAACGATTGTCAAAGATCTTCTTTCTGTCAGCCGGGACCAACGGCTTACGTGCTTTCCGAGGCATGTAGGCTCGCTATGTAAAGCTGGTCATCCTTCCACGAACCGACCTCGACAAACGTTGCTTACCCTTGAATTTTGAGCTTTGTGCCTGTTATTATACAGAACGACCAATATCATTCGCGTCCAGCACGATCAACTGTTCTGAAAAACGGTACTCACAAATTCAAAAAGAGGCAAAAGCAATCATAATAGGGGTTAAAGTATGAAATTGGCGTTTTATTGTAATACTTCGAATTGACAAAGAACCTTCATGGTTTGACATTTTTGAGTGAAACTTATTTCACCTATGAAGTTCTTCTTTTAAAAAATGTGCAACATTCGATTATCGACTTTCAGTTGTTTTTTTTATTCAGCTTAGACTAGAAAGATGGATACTTCGAAAATTCGAGTGATTTTTGAATACGAGTTCCGACGCGAAACTAACGCGGTAGAAACAGCTCGCAATATCAATGTTGCATTTGGAGAGGGAATGAACGCACCGTGCGATTTTGGTTTAAACGCTTTCGTGATCGAAACTTTGATTTGAAGAACGAACCACGTGGAAGATCGCCCACACAGGTGAATAACAATGAATTGAATGAGATGGTGGAAGCCGATCTGAGCCAAACTACCCAGAAACTACCCAGCGGCATGGTTTAACGTTACCTTACCAAAAATATTGACTAATTTGCGTCAAATCAATAAATTAAAAAATATGAAAAACGGGTGCCTCATGATTTGACTGATCTGCAGAAAGAAACGCGTGTTGAAACTTGTGTTGCCATGTTGAATTGATTCAGAAATAAAGGAATATTGGATCGAATTGTGACATGTGATGAAAAGCGTACGTCTTTACGATAACCGTACGCGAAAAATGGAGAGGCTGACCCCAGGTCAAACGCCGCAATAATGTCCTAAAGCAAAGCTTTCCAATAATAAGGTAATTGTAACTGTTTGGTGGTCTCAGCATGGTGTTATTCACTATAGCTTTCTCGGATCTGGTCAAGCAATAACGGCTGATGTCTACTGTGCCGAACTCCGAACAATGATAGCAAAACTAGCAGTGAAACAGCCCCGACTCATGAATCGATCTTCACCATTAGGTCTCGCGTTATCATGGCGCAATCCATGATAACGCGAGACCTCATACAGTATGAGAAACCGTTTTAACTCTACAGGAACTTCAATTAGAAACCATTCATCACCCTCCGTATTCGCCAAACCTTGCTCCAACGGACTACCATTTTTTTCGTGATTTGGACAATTTTCTACGTGTTAAAAACTATTCTTCTCAGGAGGCAGTACAAAATGCTTTCACACAGTTTGTTGAATCTAGATCACCAGAGTTCTATCGCAAAGGCATAAATGACCTTCCTATTAGATGGCAGCAATGTATAGATAATAATGGTAATTATTTTGATTAAATAAATAGGTTAAATTTAAAAAAAAAAACTATTTTCAATTTTTCAGTACAAATCGGCAATTTCATACTTTAACCCCTAATATTTGGGGTACGGCTGGGTACGGCGGCGGTTTCATCAGTACCTTTATGGGAAATCAGACCCCTTTGTATAACACAGCAGTGAGCTCCTAAATACAGGTCTATGAGGATGAAATGATGTCCTATCGACTCTTTAATCCTTCTACGTTCCTTTATCGATTGGCATTTTTAACCGACGTAAAAAAAAGGAGGTTCTCAATTCGACATGTATATTTTATTTTTTTATTTAAGTTTTTATAGAGAGGTCCGATTTTGAAATTATTTTTTTGTAAAGGCAGTAAGATGCTGGTAGGGATCTTGACCTTACTTCCGGGATTGTCCTGATAGCCGTGGTAAACCTCTCCACTCCTCAAACATCTCCGTATATGTTGCCCCTTTGGCGGTACGACCCTCAAGTGCTAGCGACCGTCTATGGGTCTATATCCCTTTAATTGAGTGTGCATGTCACGCCCTGCCATTTTATAGCCATGTAGTTCAACAGTGGTCAGGCAGGGGCCAATAGTAATTCTATAGTTTTAGGCAGTCTATCCGCTAAACCTCCCAAACCCGATATATTTGTCTCCATATTTAACAATAGTCCATTAGTCCTGCACCAACCGGGGATTGTCCTTGGGTGCACTTATGTAGTGCATACGGGGATAATCGTTGGTTGGTGTCACAAATCATGTTACTGTCTAGCAAGGCCTCTGCGAGTTGGCTTCGGCTCCTGGCACGTCTTCCAAAAGACCGGGACCTTAGAGTCCCGAGACTGTTAAAGACATCACAATAATTATATAAACCAGATTTTATATTATTGTTTTTCACAAAATATGCACCGTCGACACGACACGAGGGAAATAATATGTGTAAAGTTTAAACTAAAGAAAATAATGTTTCATTGCATATATTTATTTGATTCAAAATCGATGGAGAAAAATGTACCAAATTGTTTAAAAAAATTAAAAAACAATCGATTTTAGAGGACCTTATTTTTCGTCAATGCATTTTGTCAAAAATGAGGTATTTCCTTAAGTTTGCCGTGTGTCATTACTTTGCAGAATTTGATCCTTATTAGCGACACTATCGGATCGTGTAATCGCATAAAATTGATTTTGCTTTGATCAGCGTGTTTATTTTTCCAAAATTAACGAGTTCGATTCCTGGCTAAAAGTAAGGTTTAAAAAATCCCATAATGCAGTATTAGTTTTCATCAAAACGGTCCCGAGACTTCTTTCAGTTTACATTCCCGTGACTCACATTAATGTGCTTAATGCCATAGTATATCAATAGCCATATATCAATTCATTCTGCTATATTTCGTTTCTGTACGCCATGGGCATCGTTTCCATACTATGCTATATATTATATGCCTAATGACCTATTAATTTACGAAAACCTAGTTGATTCTACAGTTTGTGCATCTTTTAAGAACTAACTAACTTCGAATCTTTATTGTCAGGAAACCAGTGTTGCCGATTTTTGTTTGTAGAAGTATATTATTGTTGCCCACAAAAATGGCTCACCAATTAGATCTTTAATCTATTTTTTTTTAATTGTTTCAGAAAAACAGAAGAAAGACGAGAAACGCCGGGTATTGCTAATAGCGTGTGCTGGTTCTCATCAGATATGGGCGCTCTTTCTCGACACTACAATTTGGTGGAAATACAAGACCTTTACTGAAGGTAAGATCTTTAAACATTTAGGGCCGATTTCACCAATGAAACTAATTGCGATTAGTTTCATTGGTAAAATCGGCCCTTAGACAAGACATTTAATTTTTATTAATGAAATATTAAATCAGTAAGTACTCTTTGTTTTTGCAAGACACTTGTATAACAGTCTCCTTTTCTCATCATTATCATCATCATATTTTCGGCCGCAATTAACAAGTTGTACGGCGCTTTACTTTGTGTAAATTATTTCATCATCCCTGCTCTCAAAACAGTGAAGGAAAACATCGTTAAGAAACCGGCAAGTCCTAGAACTAAAAATTCGAAGACATGTGACATCCATTCATCCATCCATCAAATGTTATCTGTATCAATAAAGTTATATTATATACAACAACGTTCTAAAAAGTAAGTTTTAGAGTATATACATGTTATATGTAAATAAATTATGTCAACAGTTATCCACCAAACCGCACTGGACACTCGTGATGGATTACGGCCCACTTCATCTCAAAGAGAAAAGACATGGGTTCCAGCAGTGGCCACATAATAGGCTGGTTATGCTTATGCATTAAATTGCATGTGATGAGCTAACATTATCATTGGTATAGATCTCGCTAAATAGATGTTGGCTACAATGGCTGCGCTGTAGTAAATCTCATACAAAAACAGCGCCGTGTCTTGCGCATCTGAAAGCCAATTCCACGACGGCCTAGAAGTTTGGCGAGTACTATATATTATTTAACATACATATTTTTATCTTAGGCACTTGTGCGAGTGTCGCTGGCTCGGGTGCGGAGGCAGCTCGTAACAGCACGTATCCAAACTCAGCTGCGTTTGCGCAGCCTTCCGGATTAACGCTTAGAATGGGTAAGAAAAACCGAAAATTTTATTTTAACAGTAATGTTTTACAAGTAAACTCTGTTATTATTTCCCCAACAGAGTCGCGATAATCTAATCACGGTTATTGCGGATGTGAAACAATCTTAATTGGATTCTAGTCCAATTATTATATTAATATTAAATGTCAAAAATGATTACACGAATTACCGTAATAAACAGATTAACATTAAATCCGATGCCATTTATTTATAAATATTTTAAATTACAGGATCATGTCCCGAGGTCTTCATAGCTGACTCCGAAAGTTCGTCTATCCGAAGACTGGCTTTGAATACGGGACAGGTTACAACGCTGTGTGGCGGTGATCGCAATCCTTTGGTATGCATACTATATTAATTAATATAACCACTCGTAATCAAGTTACTATGATCTTTACTACTTAATAGATTTATAGTGTTCCTGCGACGGCTTCATTATAATTGCTAATAATTATAATTATTATGAATATCGTATTAATTATGCCCAAGTTGGATGAAATATGTACAGTATGCCATCTGAATATGTTGCGTGACTCTTGGGAGATTTATTGTAATGTCGACGCACCCGCTTGACTACGATAAAAATCACCATTTTTATCTCAAAATTTTACAACATTATGGGAGACTTATTTTATTTTTCGGTGCAGAACCTATTCGCATTTGGAGACGTAGATGACATCGGTGTCGACGCGAAACTACAACATCCCCTAGGCGTGGCGTTCTGTGAATCTTCAAAGACTGTCTTCATAGCAGACACATACAACCACAAAGTCAAGAAAGTGGAAGTCGGCCCACAGAAAGTCACCACAATCAACCCAACGATGATCGAGACGACCGACCCAGCATTATTTAACGAACCATCAGGTCTATCAATAACTGCAGATGGAAAATATCTATACATAGCAGACACAAATAACCACTGCATCAAAATCCTGAACCTAACCAAAAACGTGTGCCAAGACTTCAAAGTGCGATTACTAGAACCTAAGTTTACTGAACCAGAGAATTTGATTCTTTACAAAAATGATTTGTTTGTGAACCGAAAATGTGGCAATCTTATAATTTATTTCAATGTTAGTTTGGACGCGGGGTCAAAGAATGTGAAGTTCACTCCCGGAGCGCCTCAAAACTGGCTTGTGTGTATCCGAGACGAGAATAATAGGGATGTGACTCAAGACGATTTCGAGTTCCTCAGCTCTTCTCGCAAAGGCAACAAGTTGCCCGGCCGAGTCGAAATGAAACTTAAACAACGAACAGATAAGTTCCTTTATCGCTTGTACCTTAGTTTCCACACAGCGTTGTGTGACACAGCAGTATGTTTCTCACATTCCTTCACTATTCGAGCCACTATTTTAGTTAGGGATTCTGTCAAAATGGTCGAATCGTACAAGATTACGTGTAAAGTAAATCCTGTTAACAGACCCGACTCTAGACCAAATAAGGAAGCTAAAGAACAGCGCACAACAGGGGCGGTAGGGCAGGGGATTTTACCACCGGCCAGCACAAACTGATAAGCCAGTGGCCTATTAGATACTGTGGCATGCCGGGCGCTACCGAGACATCCCGCGGTACACCAGGGAAGGCCGGCAAAGAATTTTTCAACGGCTTGCCGCCAAACATCTGCTTGCACTGCTTCACTCCGCAATCGTTTGATAGCGGACTCCAGTGTAAACCGTCGCCTTGCATCCCTCAACATGCCTACGCGTCCCTTTGCAATATGCCGTCTCATCCCGTTGCGTCCGGTCGTTGCTTCTCGCCGCGGCATCCTCTAGCGCGCTCTTGAATGCCGCTAAGGGAAATCCCCTTTGCTGCCTTGGGGTCGATCACAAACATTGGATTCTGTATCTTGTTACAACTAGATACGTAGGAATTTACGTTGGGTAATGATAAAATGCTCTGCCCTGCCGTCCCCGGCTTGCGACTGGCCTTCGGTCTTAAAATATCATCTTAACTTAATAATTTACTAAGCACAATGAAAGCTTTAGCAGCATCTTGGCCTAATTTTTTGATCCGTAGTTAATTCAACCAATTATTAAATACAGTGACCAACGATTTCAAATTTCGGTAAAACATGCCTTTTCATCAATTGTTGGTCTAACAAATGGTCAAATATTTACCTCTCCAACAAATTTGATCAATTGTATGGCTATAATTGAAGAAAATACGTATTTTATTTATCACCATTGGTTAGGTACCTATATATATATATATATTGTATATTTAACCAATGCTTGAGTTAACTACTGATAAAAAACTGGGGCTTAAACAAACTAATTTTAAGTTAACCTGATTATTTGTAAGTGTACTTGTTACTAATAAGTTTGATAACAGAGGTTGTTATTTTTATTGGAATATTTTTATCAACTTTTAGTTTTGTTAATTGACGTTAAATATTTTTTTAGAATATGCTGGTTTTATTTTTATCAAGTTTTCTGTTACCTTTAGCATCCTGTTTTAGTAAAAAACCTGGCTGGTTTTATAAAAGGCAAAAATACTTTTCCTCTTAAATTTTAGCTTTTTTGCATTTTTGGTAGATTTTTTTACTTGGGGGTCTACTAGCTAACTCCATCAACGAAATTACGGGCCCGTCCGAAAGTACTTCGGAACTTCGGAGTGAACCCTACTCCGTAATGATTAAATTTTTCGGAAGGGTATAAACATCGGAAGTAGGTATAACTGTCAAGTTGTGATGTCATTAATCAATAGTTAGGGCCCCGAACGAGTCATGCGTCCGTATGTGATAGGGAGTAGGAAACGCCCGTAACAAAGGCCGAAACAACGGACTTCGTCCTTAGGGAGTAGACCCCCAGTTGTATCAGTTTATATTCCTCTCCATCCTACTGCTATTATTAACGCAAAAGTTTCTGAGGATTTATGTATGTTTGTTACTCTTTCACACCAAAACCACTAAACGGATATTGATGAATCTTTGCAGTATTATAGCGTATGCATCAGAATAACACATCCATACTCCATATTATTCATACTTATAACATTATAAATACGAAAGTAACTCTGTCTGTCTGTCTGTTACCTTTTCACGCTAAAACCGCTGAACCGATTTAAATGAAATTTGTTATGCAGATATTTTGAGAAGAAAGGACATGCGATAGTTTTAAAAACTAACCAACTTAAGGATCAAGCGGCGGAATTTGTATGGTGCAAGTGCAACCAATTATTTCTCGAGTAACGCTGCATACACACCAGAAATATTATTGCGCAATATAAAAATTTCAATGCTATTTGAAGTGCTAATGCTACGCAGACAAAATCGCGGGAAAAAGCTAGTAGGTTACGATTTTCAATTGAGAGAAGTAGGTAGGTAGATACTAATACCACAGGGGCGGAGTCGCGGGTGGCAGCCAGTATTGCAATAGGTTAGGTTCCCGGATATAAGCGTTACTCTAGGAAAGTGGCAATGACATTTTGCTAGCCATCACGAGAAAATACCGACCCAAAATATTCAATTTAAATTTGATACAAATTTCATGACTGTTTTGACCTTATATTAGAGCAATTTATTTAGTCCCAAGACTGTAATAAAAGTAGACTAAAATATTTAAGTTTATTAGTTTAAGCTTAATGTTTATATATTTGTAACTAGATACTAATATTTAAAAAAAACCGGTCAAGTACATGTCGGTCTGCACAAATTTAGGGTTCCGTATAAATTTATTAATATACTAGCTGTCACCCGCGGCTTCGCTCCCGTCAACTGGCTACCGACCTACCTGCCTTATCCTATCCTACCTTTCTACCTACTCTACCCTACTTACCTACCTACCAATATGTTTTGTTGTTTTTTTTGGTCTAAAATTATCTTCGCATTATTGCCTTTCTAATGAAACCGGGGCAATTTTTTTGTGTTTTATATTAGGATAAATTATTTGACCCAAAATGACTTAATGTGGCTTATTTATAAGAGATAGATATATAGTGTCGTGGTTTTTTTTTAGATCTACTAAAAACCAATATCTATGTAGTACATAGTTTGTGGTACTTACGTATAATTAGCCACTACCCCATCGCACGCGGTTCGATAGCGTATTTTCTTCCGACTTACTTTTCAAATATCAATATTTATGGCCAACCAAGAATATTAGCGTGATGTTTTAAGCCTTCCTCATGAATATCATACATATACAAAAATAAATTTTCAAATCTGACCGGTAGTTCCAGAGATTAGCGCGTTCAAACAAACAATCAAACTCTTCCGCTTTATAATATTAGTATAGATTGGTATTATAAACATTATCACCAATTGCCTGCCGGTACGGAAAGGTCTGCGATTTGTGTTTGACGCCGATATGATGATGCGAGTCGGATCACGAGACCCCAGATATTAAATATGCGATATATTCCACTGAGATCATCTCATTTACATTAGTAAGTGCAACAAATTAGAACAGTGGCCTTACTATCTAAACACAGTGATTAGGCTGTTTTGTACCCGAGAGGTATACAGTTAGGTACCTATATCAATTGCGCACATCCAGTTGCCTTACATTGCTCATACATCGTACTCGAATCAATGACCTTAGCTGAGCTAATTAAAATTCAGATGAGTGCACTGTATTTTATCGGGAGATAAGATTAATTTATGTATGAGCGAATTATGGTATCATCTTATTGAATGGTTAATTGATTTTTTAATTGCTGTCGGCAACATTGTGTAACAAGGCCTAATTTAAATGTTAGGGATAGATTAGTACCAGTTGGTAACAGTAACGCTAACGGCCAATAACTAACATGCCTTCGTTCACCTGCTATTTTCGACGACGAATAGCCGACACTTTGATAACCTCATAGCCTGAAGTGTTTCGTAAAATGCAACAATGGGATTATGTCATCAGGATATACTAACAATAGGTACCCTCCTAAGTGCTACATTAATAGGTTCCTGCCGGTAGGCTGTGAAATCCGTTAGTCAAGCATTTGTAAAGCCCTCGATTATAGCTATTAGAAACCCAAGTATAATCTTAGACTCCACGAGATTTTAGATTCTGATCATCACTACACGAGATCGCATAAATAATGCAGTATCATTATTTAAAACTTGTAACTATGAATCCAGTAAGCTATGACCTATGCATGAGCTTGTAAAACGAAAAGCGCTTTGTTGACTTACCATTCTTTAATTAAATTGGTGTATTATTGTTTCTGAACTACAAATGGCAATACAAACACCAGGATAATCCACCTTTTGTCACATTTATGATGCCAATAAATACCTACATAATGGCTACGAACTGAAGGTGACCTCTCCAAAGCCGTTTCGTGCGGTTTAGCGTTTAAACGTAGACAACTAACAAAATAATAATGCAGTCGAATTCAGTTGATGCTGAGTGCTGAGACTAAAGGGGCTAAGGTCGCCCGCGTCATTACAGCATCAGGTCGCGTCCCAAAACAATTGCGGCGTGGATACACAATTAGTCCCTTCGAGATTTGAGATCTTTAGCTTAGATGCAACTTTGTAGGCCTCAGACATAAAATGATGTTGTATCAAGGTTTCGTCTGTCACTGGGGATACCTACCTATAAATAACTAAATGAACGAAACCTGTAGGTAATAAACAGGAAATTGTTACCTATATATCTACTGCTAAAAAATAATGAAGGTTTTTTGAAGCTTTCGCCTAAAATAGCTTATGTATGGTTTTCAGGCATTTAGTGTCTACACAGAAACCAAAGTAAAGGCATGCGATACGGCGGTGGCTAATGCATGGATTTCACACTATATTTTCAAATTTGTAATAGGACAAAAAACTACTGAAATGATTGCCACGATTTTTAATGGATTTAATTTTTAATAGGCTTACTAATAGCACAGATATTAAAATACCAGCATACTAATAAGTTACGTAGGTGCCAAATGATGAAGTTTTATGTGTCACAATTTATTACACCGTTGTTAATCGTAAACCAGTTTCATGAATTTACATAATCGGTAATAATTATTTGGTTTCAAATTAGAAATTTTCGCTGTTTTTTGTTGAGTTCGATGTACTTTAGGGCGACACGTGTTTTTATTCTTAGATTTGTCGTTTTCTTAAACTTATTTAGATGAATAGTGATCTTATCAATTATCTTTTAGTTTTTTACTCGTTTCGATTAGTTATCGAGTTGTTTGTGGTGGGTTAACAAACTGGACTGAAAGAAAAGAATGTAGAAGGTACCGAGAAATTGAAGTTAAGGACCTGTTAAACTATACAAATTGCAAAAGTTTGACAGATTTTCTTGCAAAAATACATACCTTGCGTTCGACATGTTTTCATCAATCAATACAAATACCTAATAAATATGTTGAAAAGTCGTTTTTGTACATCGTAATTATTTAAAAAAATATCTAGGGTGTAGGGATAAAGAACAGAACCAATTTCCTGCATTTTTGTCTGTTTATCTGTTTGTCTGTTTAGTTGTGCACGCATCACGTAGGTAAAATGTACGAAACCAATGTAGATAACTTTCATACATAAGAATTGCGTAACTTGAAATATTACTTAGTTTTTGTTTCATCGCAATCGGTTGGCTCTATCAAAAGTACATTAAAAGTATTCAAGAAGTAAAATAGAACAACAGACGCAATTCAGATATTCGGACAGTTGAACTCCATATTCGATAAATGATGTTGTGCGTTTGACGTCAGTTTTCTGAATGGCGGTGTTAAGATTCTCCACAGAAGAATGACACTAGAAAAAAATTGGTAGGTAATTAGGGTAGCAAAGCCAGCAGAGTAGGCAGGTAGGGTCGATCCCACTCGGGGAAGAAGGCGTCGTTGAGGCAACCGCCTCGATGCCTAAAACGCTGAAACCCTGCCTGCTCCATAGGCAGGCGGGACTCCGGGGTCATGGGTGGTCAGATTGGGGACTCTGTTCGCCCACCAAGTGACTAGGAAAGAGGGTGGCACAGTGATCACGTGCTACCTTGCACAGCGAGGCTCAGGGGAGACGCTTCGCTTCATAGTCTCCCCAGGGATGTGCCCTAAAAGGTGTTGCACAGAGGGTGTTTCGGGGTGGTTTTCTAAAAGGTAACGGGGCCCCTTCGATGTACTGATGGTGATCACCGGGGTGGTTTTAGTGAGGTAAAAATCCCACACTACCTGGTATTTTCTCCTAAAGTAAAGGCGCAGGCGCCTTTTGAAATTACAAAAATAAAACTAGTTACTCGTATACTAAAACCAAACCTACTTAATTATCTACTTACTTATCACAAGCATCTAATGTTCTAATTTAGCGCAAAGACATTCTTTCTACAATATTGACAGGCCTTTCAAACGCCGGCTAACCTTGACCGCTACTGCTAATAATAAGTAGACTGAAAAATTATGAAATATTGGTATCGTGTCTTAGATAAATAAGAGGTCGGTATGTGGTGCAGTCTTAGCTCTGCATTCTGCAATAATAAAAATGCAAGATAGACGCTAGCGATTAATTACATGATGATATTATTAGGCAACTATAAATTGCTGGGTTCGATTCGCGGTTTGCGCAGTGTTATTGGGTTTTCTAACTGTAATTTCTCAGCAGCAGACTGGGAGTCCGGATTCGTGCTAACATGTATAAAATAAAATAAAACTTTTTACAAAAAAATACTACCGACTTCCAAATAAAAAAACTACAAATTGACAATCAATTTTTTGCGTTATGGACACCGACTTCCAAAAAGAAAGTTTCATGTCTTTTTTTTATTTGGAAGTCGGTAGTATTTTTTTGTGAAATGTTTTTTTATATTTTTCACTTTTTAGTTGTACCTACCTAATAGGCAAGTTGTTTAGTAAGGTACCTCGTATCTATAATGCCAGAATAGATTACCCGAATATCATGAAACTTGAACATAACCGGTGAAATACGAGCGAGCAAGGACTTCAATAAATTGTGTAAAGAGTACTCTTTTGACCCATTCAATACCAAAAGCAGCGTGGCACGTAGACAGCTAAACATTGACTTTTTCAAAATGTAATATTAATATTCATATACCTAAACCTAATTCTTTCAGCATTTCTTTTTGTAAAATTAGTTGATTGGCTATAAGTGTGTTACTCTACTGCTATCCGTGAAAACCTGTAATTGGCTTTCTGTCTCTTATTCCATGAATAACGCTCTTTTGTATAGCTTTTGGTTTTCCAAGAATAAATAAATAAATAAATAAATAAGAGTATACCAAGGTGAACTGTACACACCTAAGCCCGTACCCCTTAAGAGCGTACTGGCGTGATGTTATGTTATGAAATGGTATAAACAGACATTCGATTGCAGCAATTCCGAGAGATTTGCCGATATTTATTGAAGAGTTCTGTTGTATATCTTCGAAGTTCTTCATCAGATATTCACCAAATTAAAATAGGACTAATTCCGGATAATACTCTTTAACAAAAAAATGAATTTCTAAAATCAGTCCCTAATTGACGGAGATATCGGTGAACATAGGGCACAAAAAAAAACACCATATGACAAAAAAAACTGAAATGTCGAACATAGAACCTCCTCCTTTTTGGATAGTCGGTTAAAAACCAATAACACTGTCCTACCTGGAAGCTCACTTGCTTTTGCGTGGGACTCAAACGTAGCTGGTGAAATGTGCGCACTAGTTATATACTATTTATTGGTCGGTAAGTAGGGGTGCGTACCGCTTCTTGGAGTAGGTTGAATGCATAATATTATTTAATTGATTTAATATCGAAACCCATTTTGTATAAGATAGCCGTCCAGCGACTACGAGAATTGCATGAATCGGGGTTGGAATCCAGCAACGTTCAACGGTCACGCTTGCGAACAATAGTGCAACGCGGCAGACAGTTTTCAGCAGCGTTATGACCATGTCATTGTTCGATTTTTCATACTCTTTACCTTGCCGAATTCATTACGTAAAAAGACGCGATGTGGATTTCCGTCTATATGATTGGTCGCTTTTTCATACTCTTGGCCCTTTGCCTTGCCGAAGCATCGATGGGCATCGAGATAAATACGATGAATAAAACCCCATCAAATCTTGTTGTTTTAACGTGATTGGAACGAAATAGATTCGGTGGTTAGTCGTGACTACTGCGCCTGTGCCTACCTTGTAAACCTGTCTGTTTATTGTATAGATAATAGTCGTAATCTTCATATTAGAGAAACCTTTTGAGGGGTGAATCATCACAAAACGACTGTTTTGATGTCTGAAACTTTTAATGCCTCGTAGTGTTCACCAGTACGACGGCTGAGCATAGTAACGTCTTTACCATAAGGATACAGGGGGCCCCGAAGGACCGACAATTTCTCTCATATTTATTCTCAATACATTTTTGTCGGGCACAGTAACAGTGAGCACCCCGGTCGAAAATGAAACTTATTTTTATCTAAAATTTAAGTCAAAATTATGACAATTTTATTTATCCAAATTACGGCAAAATCAAGTCAAACTTAGCCTTTTTTCTTTTACAAGTATAAAATTTCCATAACATTTGATTTCATTTATCTAGTTTTTGATTTACTTTCCAAAAAAGAATTTGGAGCCCCCAAATTCTTGTGTGCCCAAGCGCCCCAGCATAGTTTAAGAGGGCCTTGTGAGCAGAGCCGAGAGGTTCTACCCTTACAAAGTTCGATTCCAATATTGGTCAGTCTTATGAGTTTTAATACCGGGCAATCTTTGTACCTAACCCAACAGTTTATAGACTTCAACTTTACAGATGTGATTGAAAATGGGTGTTACCTACTTGATTGTATAACCTCTCTGTCTACTCCTCGTGATAACAGGCGTGAGCTTTTATGGCCAGGCAGAGTACGTTATGAATTATAAAGCAGATAATTTAAATTGATTCTTCTGCCGGTAATTCAGCACATTATTTGTGCCAATAATGTCAATAAATATCTATTTTATTAAACGAACTTGATATCTGAGATCACATGCCTTCTTTGTCCTTACGGATAGCAATAAACAATATCTTATGAACTCATCATTCATTTAAATACATACTTCATGGTCTCATTGCACATATAATTGTTAGTTTGGTCAATAAACATATATTTTGTTATTTTAATGTGTATTCGGCATGTGGTCGTGAAGGCTCTTCGTAAGGTGAACTAAATAAATTATGTTAAAGGCGATCAATAACATATATAAGATTGAGCTGGGGTTTTACCCTGGTCATCCCTGGGGGAAGACCAAGATGTATAGTAGAAATGTAGTCTAGGCGTAGCGTAGGCACCTACACTTTGTAACACGCTGTACTACCTATGTATGATTAAACCCCTTACAGTTAAGGATAAGCCTTTTTTACCCGACTGCCGAAGGAGGGTAATGTGTTCATCACTTTGGTCTATGTATGTATGTTTGTTCCTATGTGGCGTTCTAGAGACCAAACGCGTTGACCGATTTTGATGATTATATATATGGGCGCCATATTGTGGGGGCCCAATTTTTTTTTCTTTCAAACCTATCGAGTGGGGTATCAAAATAAAGGGTTTTAAGAGGTGATTACAAAAATATTAAACACTTATATGTTCAAATGTACAAAATTCTAAAAAAAAAAATATCTAAAAAGTTGTATTAAATTTTTTTTATTAAAAATAACAAAACATCCGACTTTTTAGTTCGCTTTCTAAGAAGCGAACTAAAAAGATGTAAGCAAGAAGAAAATCATGCTGTGCAGTCAGAGGATACATCTGGTTTTGGTCAGCCAACTCGCGCATAGATATCCTCCGACTGCACACTATGATTTTCTTCTTGTTTTTGTGTTATTTTTAAATTTCTTTTTATTTGGGGCATGCCCGTTATCCTATTTCCAAACACGGCAACACCTGAAAATCCAAAATCAAGAGTGGCAGCTTCCAGTGTGCCTATTCCGAGTTTTAAACGTACTCGTTCGTGATAACGTAAACGATCTCATATGTCAAAATGTATATACAAAAGGAGGTTTCCCTTTACCGTCAACAGACGGCGCTTATCCAGTTTCAATACAAATTGACGTTTACGTTAACGCGACTGAGCGTGAGTAAAAACTCGCACTAAGGCCTCAGAAAAGCGCCGAGTCATTGAAACTCGACGAGTGCCGGAGAAACGATTCAAATGTTGGAGATCCCACAACGAAGTTAATCAGCACCTGTAACCTAGTTGACAATCTACAATCGATAACGCTATTAGAAAACGAATCAATGTATGGGAATGACATCTGAACGTTAAGCCTCGTGTCACGTCGGACCATACAAACAGAAGGCGTTAGCGATTGTAGGAAGAGATTCATTACGAAACGTTTGTAACTTGGCTAGGGGGGAAGAAAAGAGCAGTGGAGGTGTAGACCAGCTAGCCAGTGCCCGAATACAAATCCAGGCATTGGGCTGTTAGTGTTTACTGAAAAAATTCATACGTACTGGATAACCTCGGTCATTCAAAAGCCTGATCCGGGGATCGAACTCTTGGATCACGCTCAGAACTCGCGGACTTGCGGAAATTGGTATCCTACTATAGGCTAGACCAGCAATCGACCAATCACATAGACGGAAATCCACATCGCTTTTTTCATCTTGCATGTGATTGGTTTATTGATGGCGGTCAAAAAGTCTGCCTTGCTGAATTCTCTTACGCAATTAGGGTGCAAGGGTCACCAATTACTTTCAATTGGGGTCTGTTTTCTTAAATAATAATAAATATTTTATATTCCCATCGTCACGTGTATTTACTTTATTAAAATTGAAATAATAAACTTAATAATGTATAGATACCATATCAATAAAGATTGTAATGAGATCTTCATCTCGTCTGTTGTCGAAACGACGGCAGTAAAGATAAAGGGCAGTATAAATGATTAAATTATGGACTAAAGTATAGTTCTCGCCAAACTTCTGGGCCGTCCTGAAGCTGGCTTTCCGATGCGCGACGCACGAATCGGTGCTGTTTTTGTATGATATTTACTACTGCGCAGCCGTTTTAGCCAACTTCAGGGCGGCCAAGAAGTTTGGCGAGAACTATAACACAAGTAAATTATATTGTACTGTAGCCTTATTGTGTAAGTGAATTCAGCAAGGCAAACGGTTTGACCGCCATCAATAGACCAATCATATAGACGGAAATCCATATCACGAATTTCATCTTTTTTGTGATTAGTCGTTTGATGGCGCCAAAACCCTTTGCCTTGCCGAATTCACTTACGCAATTAGGCTGCTGTTTACTTAACGTCCGCACAAAATAGGTCGGCGTTCTGGATCCTGACCGCGGTCCGCCATTTGCTGACCCCCGAGTTAGACTATCTACAGGAGAGTTAAATCAATTGTTTTAACAGTGAGATCGTCATACACAACGTCAAATTAATTTATGTAGTGAAACTGCGCATACGCCACAGTATTATATTTATTTAAAATTCATGTATAATAGTGGTACATAGGTGGACTTAATGCCACAAGGCATTCTCTACCAGTCACCCTTTGGGTTAAAAAGGACAACGTTGTGAAACGGGTACAAAATAATATCTAAAAATAACTACTTTTATACGAAAATGTATATACTCACTATGTTAATAAAACACATATAATATACAAATAAAATAGACTAATAAGTACCAATAAAAAAAAAAAGAGAAAACTATTAATAATTATTATGACTAGACTTCTGTCTTTAGGTGAGAGCTATTTAGTCTGGCTCAAATAGCGGTCACGAATTTTCTTGATTATTGTCATTTTAACTAGGTATATACAGCTGAAATTTTAGCTGCACTCCGCGCTCGTAGTGTAGCTAAAATTTCAAACTTATTATTTTGGTACATTTTTCGTTTGGTCGCCATTAGACTTTGAGACATTTGAGACCCATCAAGAGTGCGGAGTTTCCCTAGGAAGTTTGATTCGACCCTCTATATAAGTAAACAATAGTACCTACTAACCTACCTTTAAAATGTCGGTGTATTTAATATTCCACCGTTGTCATAGTATAAATAACACCGTTGTACGCACAACTTTATTGTTTTACAAGTCTCGTTGCATATTCGCGTTGTTCGCGATGTAAAACATTGAGTTTTCTTACATGACGCTATTTTTTACATTTAAACACAATGGGTGCGTTTGGCAATTGTTCAGAATGAATGAGTATGCACTAACATGTTGATCGCTTTAATTAGTTAAGTTGGTCTTAAGGTACTTAAATGGTAAGTTTAAGTTAATGTTTTAGGTAGTTACGTGAACTTCTGGCTTGTTTTAATCATTGTCACTTGTAATAGAATTTATTTTAGTCAGTTAAAAACTAAAAGTAGTATCAATGACTCATGAAAAAGTCAGTTGCGATACAATTTTTTTTATCGCTTATTTAAAAACAGATCGATATAAGATATATTAAATTATGTTGTTTCGGGGATTAAGCGTATAGTACCAATCCTACTATTTTAAATTAAAAGCTTAATTAGGTGTTTTGTAAATTTAAATTTGAATGATAACTGGGTTTATTTTAGTTAAGTACCTATAATAGAATATCCTAGCCTCAGATTGATCTTCAATCATTCCTTGTCCGTGTTGGTCCCGGATTTTGAACGTGGCCAACCGTTCACATCCCGCGGCTTAGGAGGTGACTAATGGAGCTTTGGGCGCCTTGTCACTCTCACACCTTGGGTGACCACTGGTGGAAGAACTACAAACAGCATCATTGGCAAGAAGTGTTGGTGTCACGCAAGCGGCCAACTGTAAAAACTACACCAAAATATTTGCAAAATCTTTGGATATTTATCTTCAACCAAATGACGCCTAAGCTGTCTATAACGTAGGTTAAGATAAATCTGCCATTAACGGACTTACCTTCGCTTATCAGATGGTGTTGAGTCCACAACAAAAAACCTTCGTAATTCACGTTAATTCTTGCTTAAGCAATGTTAACATACTACACGATTAACCTCTTTCAGGGCTTTTAACCTCAAAAGCATCACATGATTGACTCCGATCGCTCTGATAGCTTCCCCTTCAAGACATATTGCCCAATGTTCGAGAAACCTTCGAGTTTGTATCCTTTTTAGACTGCAGTACGCGCTGCACGGCCTATTAACATACAATCGAATCAAAATTCAACATGGTTGCATTATATTCTAAGGCTTGAAGAACAATTGAACACGCTCTTAAGAATTTTATATATGTATAACGAGTGAAATAAAATTTTACATAGCTACTGACATTATCAATTGTTTGACCTACGTTCTAGTACTATGGCTTACAACATTTTGTACAATCTCCGGTAGTTTTAGAGTAAATTGTTAATGCATTTATAAAGGGAATCGATGAGATCAGTTTAACAGTAACTGCTTCGTAGAACCTATTCTCTTAATATCCAGCCAGTGCTGTTCAGTTTGGCTAAATTCCTTGTGAATTCCTTTCGAAGTGCGCAACCATCAGTTTGGTCCACTGCTCTTTCACAACCGTTGAAAGCAGAAGTATTGGGACAGCCCACCCACCTGACAGGTCGGCTAAAATATTAGATAGCATATGAATCTATCTCGTGGCTAAATAATAACAGCCGCACGGATCGAACTTCAAGGTTAAGCAAGGCTTGACGAGGTCGGTCCGTGGATGGGTGACCATTTTCAACATACCGAGTTTCCTCCGTGTCTCGGAAAGCACGTTAAGCTGTTGGTCCCGGCTGTAATTTGAAGATCTTTGACAGTCGTTACGGGTAGTCAGAAGCCTGAGATCTGACACCAATCTTGCCAAGGAGTACCGTGTTACCCAGTTCCTGGGTTGTGGAGGTCAGACAGGCAGTCGCTCCATGTAAAACACTGGTACTCAGCTGATTCCAGTAAGACTGGAAGCCGACCCCAATATAGTTGGGAAAAGGCTAGTCAGAAGAAGAAGATGAATCTTTAAAACGTCACGAATAGAAAATGGATTAGATTTATTTCGACCGCGAGGCGGCCTAGGTCACATGCACTCACCTAAGTGCCACCAAATTCGCATGTAGCAATAATAGGTTAAAGATCAAAGATCTCGAAACCACGTTTTGTGAAAAAGCATCGATGTCAGTAGAACACAGTTCTTGGGATACAGTACGTCATTAAAGACGGTATGAGAAAATTCCAATTTGCGCTACAAAGTCAGTTGCTATTGGTACATACTGCGCAACCACGAGCATTCGATTCGTAGAGGGAAAATGATCACCTCGTATGATTGTTAATTGGAATTATTTTTTTGCGATTTCAGTTTGTAACACGCACTATAAAAGTCACCATAGACACATATTCTATTTATCAGAGTCATGGGATATTTCTACACAGTTATTATGTCTGCAGTTGAATAAGAAATCCTTGCTATTTCGTGTTGATATCTTGTCAATTTGTAAATAACTTCTTAGTTGATGCAACTGCTTGTATTGTGACACTGGTTATTAAGGCGGTTCGTGTAATTACTTGACGCATTCTCGGAATTATTGATTCTTTTATACAAGTATTTGATGTGAAGTTTTTCAGTGTGTGTTTAGATTAGGGGAAGACCAATGTTTCGATGGTTGTACGAATGGTTTTTGTGTAAAAGCAGTGGCTATAAAGGGGGTGGAAGGAGACATGGAAGAAGGGAGTGGAGATTTCCGCTAACCAAAAATAAATTAGGATAATGTAGAGTTGAATGTAGAGTTAAAGGATGATGTAGAGTTTTTCAATGCAAATCTATACTATATTATATAACATTATAAAGCTGAAGAGTTTGTTTGTTTGAACGCGCTAATATCAGGAACTACTGGTTGGAATTGAAAAATTAGTTTGTGTTGGATAGTCAATTTATCGAGGAAGACTATAGGCTATATAACATCACGCTACGACCAATAGGAGCGGAGCATAAACGAAAAATGTTGCAAAAAGGGGCAAAATTATTCCTTTTTGAGAGCTTCCGTTGCGTGCGCTGCGTAAGCGGTTAAAGTTACGCAACAATCGTGTATGTAGTGTAGGTAGGGTAGATGGGTAGGTAGGTAGCCAGTTGACGGGAGCGAAGCCGCGTGAGACAGCTAGTTCTACATAAACTAGTGGTTAGAATCTGGGGATCAGAAGAAAATTTCAGGTGTTTGACTGATTCTTCTTTTGCTGAAAATTACGAGCACTTTCTTTAGATTTTCAGTCTTCAACCGACTTCATAAAATGAGGAGGTTCTTAATTCGATTTCATAAAAGGAGGAGATTCTTAAATCGACTCTAGGTTTTTTTGTATGTTTTTTTACGCGATTACTCCGCCAATTATGATATGTTTTTAAGATTATTTTTTTGTTTGAAAGAATATGTTCCCGAATTGGCCCATTTAAATTTGGTGAAGGACTTCGAATATATACAACAGAACTCTTCAATAAATGACGGAAAATCTCTCGGAATTGCTGCAATCGCATGTCTTTTTATTTTTTTTACCATATCAAAAAATAACATCACGCCGGTACGCTCTAAAGGGGTAGGCAGATGTGTGCCGTCCAGCCTGGTAAACTCTCATTTCAACGATTATATTCAATTTCATGTTATTCAGGTAATCTATTCTGGTATAACTTTTAGAATTATAGGTACTTTACTATAGAACTTGTCCGTTATGTACCTACCACAAGTAAAAAATAAAATATTAAACCGACTTCCAAAACAAAACACTACAAAGCGAAAAATAACTTTCTTTTCGGAATTCGGTGTCAAAAACGAAAAAAAGCAGGCACCAAAGACACCGGCTTCCGATAAGAAACTTATTTTTCGCTTTGTAGGGTTTTGTTTTGGAAGTCGATATTTTTTTTTTTAAGTTGTGTTCTTTGATGCTGCTGCTTTCCCTTCATTAATAATTTTTTGAACACTATCTGTATCGACTAATCTAATTATACTCCATTTGTTTAGGTAGTTAACTAAATGTAAACAATCTTAACATGTCTTTTATCTAAAAAAATGTCTAAAAATTTAATCTATAAATGTTTACAATTAGGTATTTACTTAAACCGATGTTAGGTAAGTAATTAAATTTAAATAATATTTGTCATTTATACGATTTATTTTATATAAAAAGACATATCAAGATTGTTTACCTTTAGTTAACTACCTAAACAAATGGAGTATAGTAATACAGACATGCATTCCTTTATAACCCTCATATTACATCGGTGACATAACAAGGGATTAGGTACCTATCCGCATGCGACACCTCACATGTCATATTTCCACCGTTGTCCTTACGTCACCATTTATCCATTGATTTCGTAATGACAAGATGATTATGCACATTAAAAATATGTATGAGTGTTGTACATCCTTACTGAGAAGTAACTAACTGAGCCGGAGATCCGTGTACTATTTATTAGCGCTTATTGTGATAGTTCACACAACTGTGTTTGTCAAATATTTTGATCGAGAATCGCAACGCTTCGAAGCTATGATCATCATAAATGCATATTTTTGGATGTGTGTATGTTTGTTACTCAATCACGCCAGAACGGCTGAAGGGATCTGGATGTTATTTGGCACAGATATAGATTATAGTCAGGCATAGCACAAAGGATACTTTTTACCCCAGGAATATTTTCCCGCGTGATAATTTTCGAATTTTACGCGGGCAAAACCGCTGTCAGAAGCTAGTATCCCATATTTGTTTTGTCATAATTTTAATTGCACTTGTAAAGAATGATAAGTGTGCTGCATTTGTGCTTTATTAAATAATAACTTTAATCCAGTTAGTCGCGTGCCGAGAGCAATAATAAGTAGGGTTTTTTTATGTATCGTGGTGACCCATTTGCTAAAACCTCGCCTATCGTGCTTGAGGTAGTGGGTTCGAATCCGGGCAAGTACCAATGTGACTTTTTCAATTCATATATACTTTCTAAGTTTATCTTGGACTTCGCTGACAAAGGTGAAGGAAAAACATCGTGAGGAAACCTGGACTTATAGTGAGTTTATTATAAGATTGGTGTAATGACAAACGGAGCAAAATCTTACTGCAAGGCGTTCCAGTGAGAGGATAAACTAATAAATAAAAAAATAGAAGAAGCGCGACTTCTTTTGTAACATTTAACACAGGTGGGGTGAGAATAAAGCACATTCTGTAAGGGTAGGTAAAAACATATACCTATCTTCCAATATATACATTTGGTATATTAAATCCGTCTGCCATGCGTGGTGTCGGGCCAGGTCTACGCAAGAATTCGTGTAGTTTCTACTCACGAATTGTGAACACTGCCACGATGCGCTAGACAAGATTAGTGCCTGGGTCCGACAAAATTTTGTCGTATACAAGACATTGGTCGTGTACGACACGAATTATTGCGTGGGCCTGGTGATTTTTTTAGCCTGTACAAGCGGCCGCATTCTCAACAGTGGGAACGTCTCCTTCTCCAGCACCAATGAAATGGCTACTCGATGGTAGTGGGTAATTTTGGAGCTTGCAGTGATGAAAAACAGTTCTCAGTTAATAAATATTTCTCTCTCCTCCCATTTTTGAAGAGTTCCGTAACCAAATGCACCATGACTGCAATTAGCAAAAAATATATATAAAAGTCTTTATTTAATATTCAATTCTTAATAATCGAACAGGATTCATAGTAGACGAATTATAACATAATCGTTTTGAATGTGTCATCGTTTCAATGACCTGCCGTAATAATATAATTACAAGCCCGGGGCAAGGGCACCAGATGTCTTCTAGTAATCACACCGAAATTGATATCCGATGACGTCAATATTTCGGTCTTAATTGTTGCAAAAACTTCGAAACCCATCATCATTATCATCAGCCTATAGCTGTTCACTGCTGGACATACGTCTCTCTCATAGCAGATAATTTATTTAGGTTCTCGGCAACTCTCATCCAGCTGCTACCAACCACTCTGCGAAGATCGTCGCTCTACCTAGCCCGAGGGCGTCCCACCCTACGTTTATCGATTCTCCACTCAAGAACACGTCTACCGCAACGATCATCGGTGTTATAGCTCATATGGCCGGCACATTGCCCCTTTGACGAACCTACGTGATACTTAATAAATAGACACAAGGTATTTTTTAATTAATAATCAGAAAAACTTATCTACTAATGGCCAATTATTCCCGTCACACATCATTAGTTAAGCCTAGGATACAATCACTCATTTAAATGTACAAATATGATAATTATAATGTTAGTATTCATTGACATACTGAGGGACTTACCAAAAAAAAGTTAATAACAACATGCGAGCGAAGCCTCGTGTAATAGTTAGAGAACAATAAGGAATGTTTGTCACATGTCTGAGTTGTTAGCATGGAACAGTCGAATAAACAAGTTTATTTTAAAATAAGAATTGAATTGAAAAAAAGAATTTGCTTTTTTCAAAGATGATTTTCAATTGAATTTTACTTTATTTCTGGGTTTTTTAAGGCTAAGGTCATCATGAAGTTGAAAGCAATCTTCTAGTTCCTTTCGAAGATGAAACGATTGACGTCACAGTTACAGAATGAGGATATTTTGTGAAGCAGGGACAAAATAAAGGGAGAAGAGGGGGGAGAGGGAGGGGATTCTACCATCATCTTCATCATTTCAGCAGTAAGACGTCTTCATCCAGTGCATTCCTGCAGCCTTCACCGGCTCGGGATTCATACCTATGCCCATATATATTTTGTATTTTTTTTAGATTGTAAGTAAAATTCATACAAAGCATTTTTACTGACTGTACCTTATATCTTTAAAATAGTTTTGGTATTAGTTGTAACAATGGTATCCGTTCGGAATAGGAAATAAATAGAGGTACAACAAATACCAGTGGTATTAGCTTTTGGTATTAGAACGGAATAAATCGCATTTTAGGTCCTATTCTATGTTAGCTCATTAATAGCTTTGCTAGTCATCGGAAAGTATACAATACAAATAAAACATCATACGTTATTTTTAGAACCTACGTGTTCTCAATATAGTGACAAAAATGTAACGGAGCAGAGTGCATAAGGTTGAACTTCCTTGAACTTACAATCTCTTCCTAGTAGGCAAAAAGGTTGTATGTCGGCATTTTAGACGAGAACAACGAACTTTTTCGTGATTATGATAATCAAGATGGATATTGAAATTCACACATGTAGGTAGGTAATAAAACGGCTATGTAACCGTCACCGAACTTGAATACGCGAGTATTATCTAAGATTGTGAAGTTGATAATAGTATTGTTTACTATTTCTTTCTATCTTTGTTGTTGTCAAAATATTCTATTCATGTTTTTATGATACTTCGTGGTGCTATCTTTATGTGGAAGATGATATAAGTTTATCGTAACCTTTTGCCAACTGTGAGCAATTATTTTATTCAAAGCAGAATTTATAAATAAATATATAAATAAAACTAGCTTCTGCCGGCGGCTTCGCCCGCGTGAAAATCGAAAATCATCCCGAGGGAACATATTCCCGTGATAAAAAGTGCTATCCTATATGCTATTCCTGACTATAATCTATCTCTGTGCCAAATTTCATCCAGATCCGTCCAACCGTTTGAGCGTGAAGAAGTAACAAATATACAAACACACAAACTCACACACTTTCGCCTTTATAATTTTAATTGAACTAGAGTCATATTTTTTTTGTTGTTTGACAATTCAAAAGTACCTTTAAGGTTTATTTGAAATAAACTATTTTGATTTTGATTTTGATTTTTGATAATATTACTAGCTTTTACCCGTGGCTTCGCTCGCAGAGAAGCGATTTTTTTTAAATAAATTTTGTCCTATGTTACTTCTAATACCTCCAAGAAAGTATGTACAAAGTTTCATGATGATCCGTTCAGTAGTTTTTGCGTAAAAGCGTAACAAACAAACTTACATTCACATTTATAATATTAGTAAGGATGATAATATTATAAGGGTATAAAAGTGTGATAGTGTGATTCATAGCATTTTTATATTTACTAAATCAAGTATTCATTATACATTTGCAGTAATTACAAGCTGAAAACGTACCTAGCTTTCTTTTCGTAACACGTGGCTTCATTTTACTTGCAAGGTAAGTTGACACTGAAAGTATTATATTCTGTCTAATATTATATTATCTGTGCTGAAAGTAATAATTTTTGGATTCTTCCTGATTTTTTCTTAATCTTTTATTAAATGATGGTACCAAAATCTAATTTACATATTTAAATGTTACATGTTTGTATATTTTTCCGGTCAATTAAGCAGTATTTTTCATAGACGCATTAAATCTAGTTTTGGCTCGGAGCCTTTTATAGGATGTTTTGAATCAGTTAGTTTTTATTCAAATTCCGTATTTAATGTGCCATTCATACATTCTTCTAAGCCCGAAAAGTTTACCATTAAACATAGCTCCGGTTACTTAGAACAACATTCCCGTTACTTCTACGTTTAATTGGTAATACTTAGCCGGTTACTATGATATCAATCTGCTTACCCATTTTCCAAATACGCTAGGGTCAGCTTCCTGTTTAACCGGGTGCAGCTGAGTACTGGTAGAACTAGATTACATTGAGATCTGAGGCAACTCTGATGACAACTTATTATTTTAGGTTTATTAAAGCTGACTCCGTGAAAATGGAACGCACCTCGGCACCTCAATTTTCTTTTTAAACTTGCAACACTGCAAGTCAGCCATGTTTTGCATCAACGTCAACGCAAGAATACGTATACTTGTTGCAGAAAAAATATTTTATATTGTACAATGAGAATTCTTTAAAAATAGATAGTAAATTGGGGTTACTTTATATTGTAATGAAAAAACAATAGGGTATCAAAGTAACCCCATTTTTATTTTAACGTTGATAGGCTCGTTTTTTTATTTTATTTTCTCCTAATACGAATAATATATTTTTCCATAGTTTGCTATGGAAAAATGTATTATTTTTATTAGAGAATATAAAACTGTATGTAAAGTCGCCAACACTTCATTATTTAATACTTTTCAAAATATAATTGAAGTAGTAGTCAATTTTTAATTTCATAATTAATCAATTTATCCCCGTTTTACTACCAGTATTTTACAAAGAGTCTACCCAAAATCTACTCAAACCCAGTATCTGGGTAATACAGTTTTTTGGCAACTGGCGACAGATTTAACTGTAACACTGCTACAATCTAAATTTTAATCTACGGGGCGTAAGTGAATTCAGCAAGGCAAAGGGTTTGACCCCATGAAAGCGTATGACATATTCTCTTTAAATAATTAGGTATTGCCAAAAATTATTGGACGCTTTCATTGGTGAAGATACTCTTTACGAAAGAGTCACTTACATTATTAGGCTGTTGGTATGTAATGAATCCATCCACGGTCTGAGTTCTTCAAGCATTTTTAGAGTTCCGTACACAAATGGTAAAAACGGGACCCTATTACTAAGACTCCACTGTCCGTCTGTCTGTCTGCCATCAGGCTGTATCTAATGAACTGTGACAGCTAGACACTTGAAATGTTCACAGATTCTGTTGCTGCTATTACAAAAAATACTAAAAACAGAATGGTATACCATTCTGTTTTAGTTTGAGTATTTAGGTAGGGCTCCCATACAAAAAACGTGATATTTTTGCCGTTTTTTTGCGATAATGGTACGGAACCCAACGTGCGCGAGTCCGACTCGGCCAGTTTTTTTATTTTTCAGCCACGACGTAGTAAACAAAATCCTTTCATGTTTTCCTCTAGAATGATTTTGAAAGATTAAAAAATAGCGTACCGTAGGTATTTTTTTGCAAAGGTGGGCAAACTCGTGTGGACAACTGAAAAATATTATCATTATTGCCTTTATACATAGTTTTAGTGAAGCTGTTAGAATAAGTTATATAATATGACCTTATTAAAATACTTAACCGGTCAGTACTCAGAAAGATTACTAAACATTTTAACTCACTCTTAAAAAGTGACCTAGTTTTATAAGCAAATTAAGAGCAAACGTGCAGTGATCTCTTAATGTTAATGATGATTTAATTTAAGAGTTCAGTTCATATTGTGATCGATGAAGCTGTACTTACTATGTGTAGTAACCACAGACATAAATCTAACTAGATGACGCGATTGTATGTACTTCGCATGCCAAAAAACGGAGTACAGTTACGATCAATGATCGTAATCTGAGCTTTTCATTTAGCGTTGTCGGCACCGGAAATCCACTGAAATCCAGAAAAATTCCATTTTTATGCCATATTGAGCTGTAAAGAATGTATAGAAAAAGTTGGCCGAGACATTGGCAATGTTTTCTTTCATTGGTAAGTAAATTTGTTTTTAAATTGTTTGTGAGAAAGTGACACGCTTTTTTTTCAAACGGAGGGACTTGCGTTATCTATTTAAATTTATGTCTGTGGCAGTAACTTACTTCCTAGGTTATTTGTTTAGCTGATATAACTAATCAGTTTTGTCTCAAACTGGAAGCTTTCATTTTGTTACTTATCCCTTTGATGTATCATAGTCACAACGTTGTCTTAAGTCGAGACTTTTAGCTACCGTTTAAAATAATCGTAGTAAATGCTGCTTAAATTAAAATGAAATTTCTGTATTTCGTGCTTGAACGCACAGGATATGTTCAAAGGATTCTTGTGCAGGTTATTATTATTCATGAAAGATATCTTTAACCTCTCTTTTTACAAAGCCTTATCTCATTTGGCAGCTCATTTTTCAGCTCTCCTCTTTCGTCCTCGCCAGATGTGTGCTGGGTCGTCGAGATATCTTAGAAGAGTGACTACTGGCTAAAAGAGTGTCCATAGAGTTTCTTGCACGTTTTTCTCTATAGAGATCTTCCTACGCGTTGGAATGTGCAATTAGCTTAATTTTTGAACTGACCGACTCCTAGACTATTCAAAAGTGCCTTTATATAGTTTAATTGAAATATATGATTCAACTAGCTTCTACCAGCGGCTTCGCCCGCGTGAAAGTTGAAATTTATACCGAAGGAACTTATTTTCGGAATAAAAATCCTATGTGCTATTCCTGACTATAACCTATCTCTGTGCCAAATTTCATCCAGCTGTTTGAACGTGAAGAAGCAACAAACATACAAACACACACACACACTCACACACTCACAAACTTTCGCCTTTATAGTATGATTTGAGTTTCAAGAGATAGGAAAAAATGGTGGCCTTTGCCCAACAATTTATTTATTTAATAATTAATGTACACACACAATATAATACACCAAGACAATAGAGTACAAGGGAACTGCTTATTTCTTAAGAAATTTCTGCCAGCAGACCCGCGAAAAGGAAAAATGAAAAAGAAATGTAGAATAGTGTGTGAGAACAGGAAAATAAAAAAATTGCGCACGTACACAAATAGTGTAATGGTGGATACATACAAATATAAATACATAATTGTAAAATATATAGATACTTATGTATAATATATAAATACATATATAAATAAAGATCAGACTTGAGAGGATAGATAATGCTCTTTTAAACGTTTTTTGAATAGTGAGATAGTATTTAAATCTAATATATATCTATAAAAAAAATTAATAAACAATGGGACATAACATAATTAAATAATTAAAAAAATATAGTTTGGGTATGAGTGCCGAGAAAAGGATACCCTTGCTGTAGTGTATTAATATTCACTGGAAAATTTCAACTTTCTGCAAATGTAAGACATTTTATTTCAGCGCATCGAATTTACACAGCTGTAAACTTGTAAGATGATCTCATTATCGTGTTCATTAGTTTAGCTAAGTGGGTCACTGTGACTGTCTTGCGATTATTAAAAATAAAGCTTTTGTGTCGATCCTCGATTAAGTGCTTCATATTAATTAAACGGATTATCCATGAAATTAGTGCCTTTATAATAGTGTCAGCAACGTGGTCTATAACATCATCTATCTATACTTAAATTATTTCATCATCAATATAAACTGCCTAGGTCAGTTCTTGTCAATGCTTTGTAAGAATGAGTGTTGTCATCATTAAGCTGCCTACTAAGTTTGATGACGACAACACTCATTCTGGCAGTCATAAAACGCAGGGCTGAATGATAACACTAACTAGGTCGTCGGGATTCTACTATGCTAAACTCCATTTGAAATAACATTAGACATGAAAAGCATAAACCAACTGTTTACTACAGCTACCATTTGTCGTATTACCAACACAATAGAAGTCAAAATCGGTTGAACGGGCTATGAAATGGGGTAATTTAAACGTCTAATGTTATCGCAAATGGAGTATAGACAAAGTGTAATTCTATCAACGATGGTCGAAATGCCAAAATGTAAGGGATTAGAAAGTGGCATTTATATAAACTATTGATGCAGAGATTTAGTAAAAGTTGTAGAAAAGTTATAAACCCGATTCAAAAATTTGTAAAACAAAAACAGAAAAAATTATTGCAAATCAAAGGGGTCACTCAATCTTTATTCAAGGGTTCCTATATCTCAATATCAATATCAAGATCTAGTAAAACCACAACTAAAGGCGTCCCACTAATTCCAGCACAATCGATTAACGAACAAAGCCTTTACAAGAGTTTAATTTAAATAGGTGACCTATCAATCCTTATATATTTATGGATTGAGTGACATTGCGCTCTGGTTAACTAGCTTTGTTTACAAATTTTATTTCTTAGTCTGTATTTAGTAAAAGTCGTCTTATATTTGTAAAATAAAAATTAAATTACAAATTTATAAAACCCCCGACACAAAACCTCTAAAACGCAAAAAATTACCGGGTACCGTTAAGTAAATAAAATAAACTTTCGTAAACGTTGGCGGTTCCCCGAAGCGAGTACGATGTTTAGTTTTTGCTTTTTAGAGATTTTGCGCCGGGGGTTTTTAAAATTTGTAATTTAATTTTTTATTTCATGCTTTTTAAACTTCATATACCTAGTAGAAGACACGCTTTAATCGACAATCTATCGAAACACGTAATAATGCTACGACATCTTGCAAAAAAACCCAGATTCAAAGAGTAAAATGCGAATAACTTATGAACGGCCAAATCGATTTTATTCAAACATAGCTAAGAACACTCTCGACAAAGTCACCTTTCAAACAAAACAAACTAAATTAAAATCGGTCTTTCCGTTTAGGAACTGTGATGCCACAGACACACAGATATGCAGATACACAGCAACACACGTCAAAATTATAACACCCCTCTTTTTCCGTCGGGGGTGAACAAACAAAAACATGAAATACGATCCAGTTAATCTGTTTCACTGCTGGAAACGAGGGCCCTCAATCCTTGTGCTATCAAAACAACATTGGCTTGTAACTTAACAGGTTCTTCATATCATTAGTAACTTAAGAATGATAATTTTAGTAATAACTTTCTAATAAAAGTTTACAAAGATATTCCGCCTAATGAATTGATATTATCCAGACATTTTTTTGCCAATATTCTGGAAACTGCAGAACATATAGGGTGACCATCAATTCGATTTGCCAAGAACTTTTTTGGTATTCGGGACATGGCATTTATAGATGCATTTAAAGATATGTCTAAAAACAAGTTATTAGTGTGTGAGTGAATAAACTAGCTTCTGCCCGCGGCTTCGCCAGCGTGATAAGTATTTAATTATCCCGAGGATAATTATACCGGGTTTAAATTTAGCCTATGTGCCAAATTTTATCCATATCCGTTTAAAATCAACATCCATCCATGCAAATTTTCGCATTTATAATATTGCTATATGCGTTTCACTGTTTGAATCGGGGTGTTTTCGCAAGATATAATTAATTAATTTTAGATATTTATGGTTTTTATAATTACGTGTAAAATAGCACATCGATCGAAGCGCGTCTACTACTAGATAAATTATGCACAATGTGTCGGTGGTTTTTTAAATTTTACATGTACTCAACTGTGTGTGACTTATTTGACAAAAAAGACAGGTGCTGCCTAAATAGGTAATGAAGAAGACAATTTATGAAAGAATCGAGACGAATTGTCGTATTGTCGTCTGTCAACTTTCGCCTGTATAAAGCTGGGCCTAGATTGTGTTGCAGATAACAATTATTTAACCTTTTTATTTCCTTGACATACATAAAGTTCTTAACATTAGATATTTTATATTTACGTATTTTTTTCTAGGTAAGGCCCCTGGCGGCTATAGGCCTCCTCCAACAGTTTCCAGATTTCCTTGGTCTTCGCTTTCTTTCTCCAGTGTTCTCCAGCATTTTTATAATATCGTTAATTCATCGTTCTCTAAGACGACGTCTGGGTCTCTTGCGTCTAGGGGACTAACCAATTAGTGACTAGTTCTGTCCACCTTCCATTTGTCAATCTTGCCACGTGACCTGCCCTTCTAACGTAATATAGGTAGCTCTGCGGCATCCGAAGAACTTTCAAATCGCACTGGATTCGATCGAAAACCGGGCCAAGAGGCTCATCGATGATGAGGCACTGGTCAAGTCAAAGCTCCAGAGCCTTGAACACCGTCGCCGAGTTGCCAGCTTGTCGGTTTTTTATCGGTTACATTTCGGGGAATGTGCGATGGAATTGCTCGATCTAATTCTACCCGCTCGCCCGGAAGCACTCAAAACAATTTTTTACATAGCCGCCTTATACAAAATATCCGTCGATCCTTTTTTAGGATTCTGTACCTAAAGGGTAAAAACGGGACCATATTACTAAGATTTAACGATCCGTCTGTCCGTCTGTCACCAGACTGTATCTCATGAACCATGATAGCAAGACAGTTGAAATTTTCACAGATGATGTATTTCAGTTGCCACTATAACAAAAAATACTAAAACAGAATAAAATAAGTATTTAAGTGGGGCTCCCATACAGCAAACGTTATTTTAAATGGTACGTATATTTATAATGGTACGGAACCCTTCGCGCGCGAGTCCGACTTGCACTGGGCCGGTTTTTCTATATAATATTTTACAATACACATTACCTACCCTTCGCGGCAATCATTCATGGCAATATGTTATTTGTCAATCATGGTCCTTATGGATTTTTTTACAAGACCGTTGTTCTTTCTTAGCGGGATTATCCCATACGCTAAAGAATATTAGTTTAATCAATGAGGGTAGCAAAATTATCCTCGGGCTTGCCCCTACAATTTTTGGGTAAGAACTTATGCATTGAACTGTTTATTTATTTATTTGAGGAGAAAAAAACAGTTACACAATCAATCAATCAATCAAAATAGTTTATTTCAAATAAACCTAAGAGGTACTTTTGAATTGTCAAAAAAAAAAAAAAAATTAGACTCTAGTTGCAAATTCGCAAGCGTCAGTAGATCTCAATGGAGAAGAATTTGCAAATACTCCACGGACACTCTTTTTCATCAGTTTCAATTACGAGTTTACACTAAAATTTACACTAAGAATTATAAAATAATGCCACCAAATGTGCGACCAACCACATTTCCCACGGAATACAAAAAAGAATTGCATGCTATAAAAACTTCAACCCCACAATGATCAAAATTATAAAAATAAACAAAGGAAACATCATCAAACATCGAATTAAAAAAAAGAAAAACATTAAAAATCTGATTAAAAACAATAAATAGAATATAAACAACAACAAATGTTTTTACTACTCCGAGCATAAAGTTACCAGCTATATCTTACTTAACTTGTTTGATGGTTTAATTAAACATGATACTTCTCCTATTTACCGACTTCAAAAAAAAAAGACGGATGTAATCAATTCGACACATAAGTATGTATTATTGTTGGAACTGCACAATATTCACATATGTTACTCTGTGGGCTGGAACAGTGCAAGTTTCATCAAAATGGGTCCAGTAGTTTTCAAGTCAACCGAACTCCTTAGCGACAACAGCACGAATGTGTAAATTGAGTTATTATGGGTATTTTGTCAATACTATAAGTACCTTACTATAGAAATTGCTCTTTTTTAGTGATGGTGTACTAAAACTAAAAAGAGAGAGAGAAAAAAAAGACACAAAAGTAAGCCGACTTCCAAAGCAAAACATTTAATGTAAGTATCTAACACTCGTCGGTATGACCTCGTATCTCGTGCTTGAGACCGTGGGTTCAAATCCGGGCGAGTACCAAAGTGACTTTTTCAATTCGTACTCTCCGAGTCTATCTTGGAAATGGCTGTCAACGGTGAAGGCAAACATCGTGAGGAAACCTGGACAAATAAGTAATTTTTAATTAATAGTTTGTTCGAATGCTGGGCTGATTGGGGTTTGGGAGGCTTTGGGGCAGATCTTTGCCATTGCCAACAAAAAAAAAATAGTTTGAAATCGCCAACCCGCATTGAGCAAGCGTGCTGATTAAAGCGTGTGCCTTCTCTGCATGAGAAGAGGCGTTTGGCCAGCTGTGGAACTATAACAGGATGGTATAATTTTATATTATCTAAATCTAAAGACGTCACGTTCTTGCGTACGAGTTCAATATGTGATACGTCAACAAATATTTAATAGCCCATAAAAATTAGTATTGATATTTCATGACCCTGCACTTATTTATTTAATCGTTATGTATTTTGATGACATTACTTCCTGGTCTTCTATGATACTAAGGAAGTTATTAAAAAAACCTAGACCAGCCTACTGGCGAATGTTCTCGAAAATTACCAAAATTGGATCATCTAAAATCGATTGACTCAATAAAACGGATGATTATTGTTCAAATATTTGAATAACTTAAAGCCCATGCATAAAAAATATTTTACTACGCAATCACTTATATTTAAGGAACTTGTAATAACTTGATTACTGGTTCTTAAAACTATCTGAATACAAAATGATCCAGTAAAAATAAATAAATGAACTTATTATTCAATTCAAAACAATAGAATATCAAATCAAAGTAAACATCACAACTCAATTCATTTGTTATGTCCGATCAATTAACACGCTTGACCGAGCACACGCAACTGAAGATTAAGCTGTCTTTATTGAAAAACTTTCAGTGAGGGCCTGTAAAGTAGATAAAGAAGAAGATAGGAGCGTGAGGTGTGAGGTCACCTCTCGGCGTCATGTGTCGGACGTGTTGGTTCCCCCGTTGCGCGCGCGCATCCCCGCTACGGCGACTATAAAAGACCAAGCCCAAACCTGCCGCGCGCTATTACAACAGTGACTCTGTGATTTTTCCCGCCGTGTATTTATTTAAATCAACAATAAAGGTAAGTGAACTTGACTAAGGGATAAAGGGATGATTTGGGATACGATTCAAGGATAGATTTAAGGATTAGTTTTCAGAAAAAATATAAAAATTAAAATAAATTTCTTTAATTAAAAATTCAGCTTACATGCCAGCTTTTAAGTAGATATTTCTTCACGCTACAATCAACTCAATGCATCTTATTTTGATAATACGTTGTTGCATAAACCCGAGCTTAAAATTAATTTAAAATCGCACCCCGCGGTTATCGTTGACGAGCTCAAGTTGCGTCAATTCATTCATGCGATGATGGCTCTCGTCAAAACTGACACGAAAATTGCTTCGTCCGACAGAGGCAGTGTCCTTAGAATACGCAGTGTCTGTTGCGGATTACAGGCGATGTACAAAGTATGTATGTCAAGCCGCAGTTGCAACACCGACCACTGATGCTGAGAATATATCGGAGAGCCCTTTTCTATGAGGTTTCAACACGTGCTAGACTTTCAACTGATGAGTCTTATCGGTTACTGTGCCTGACTGTAGCAGGTACATCCGAGGACACAATTCGTAGCTCAGCGAAAGAATTATATCTGTAAATAACTTAACCACAACTTAGTGACAACTTAGTTCTGCGGTTATAACAACCTTAAGAATATTTAAGCACACGTTAATTTATTAATACTAAGCATCAAAATAATGTTTCAAAATTCTAACATTGTGAAGGTTAGCAAGACTGAAAGATGTGGACTTTCAAATATTTATTACATGTGACACGAAAATATGTGAGTTAAGTAAGATTCGACTGTGTCAAGTTATCGGAACCAGTTCTTGATTTGAGTATTAACGTTGCTGATAAACGATCGACACTTGCGTTGTTCGACGCGTCGATTTAAATGATTATGGATATGAATTTGTGATTAAGTTACAAAAGAAGCATTAAAAAACATATAAAAACTGAGTGGAAACGATGGATTTAAAGATGAAAAAAACTTAAATGTCGAATTTCTTCAAATAATAATTCCTGCTTAAATAATAATTCCAATTTATTAAAACAACTGACGTATTATTAAAATGAGCATAAATCAAATTAACCTTTATATGTATTTAATAATAAGTAGATGTATCAAGTGTGGAGTCATCGACTTATTTGTATTTTTTTATAAAACAAAAAAAAAACATCTCGTCTGACATTTTCGAAGAGAATTTAGATCAAAATGTTTTTATTATGTAAATATCAAACGTTTATAATATCATCAGATATTGAATAACAAAAAGCTATTTATATGAATCTGGGTTTGTTGAATGGGTGAACCAATTTGTAATTTTTAATTTAATCCTACGCACGTCATTTCAGCTTATGTTGATTACAGTGACATAAGTCGAAAATATTTCGTTTTAGACTATGGTTTTTAATTTATTTTTATATATATGATAAAGTGTCTCTTTAGCCTATTACATACACAATTATTTTTAAATTACAAAAATAAACAATGGGACAAAACGAAACAAACGAATCTGTAATTATTTGATTATTTCCATGTTAACCTTAGATGACATAATGAGAAACAGTTGAAGAACAATGCTGTAGCTTGCTTATCCCGAGGTTATCTTTGAAACTTATTTCCTTTGCGAACTTAAACACGTCAAAGAAGTTTTAAATTAGGCTTAAGTAACACTAAACCGCAACTTAACTGTGAATACTTTGAAACTAAGTTGTGAAGACTTCGTGACCTGTTTTTTGTTGTTATTTAAATATCACTGGTACTATAATATGAAGAGACGGATGAAGAGCAAATCGGTATCGTTTTTGTAGTTATTCTGGGTCGTTAAGTCGATTTTTTTACTACGCGGACTTTGATCTCACTTTATCTACCTTTTTAAAAAAATTATGAGGTTAGTCAACTTTTAATTCAAATTGACATATTTTACCTTTGGAATTTTTAATGTTGATGTAAAAAATAGATTGAAGCTGCTTCATAAACACACATAACCTCACCCCTTTTTTCCATGGGGGAAGGTAAAAACTGCATGATGCCACTTGTTACGATTCTTGAAAACTGTTATTTTTATTTTAAAACTCTGGCAAACATTGTAAAAAGGCACTTATTTGCTATCTTAAACATTATAATAACAGTTAAACTTGAATTAGATATAAAACTAGCTAATTTAGCTTTTAAAGTAGTCGGTCACTGTCCAATTACGATGGCTAAATAAGGGGGAGTGTCGACATTAACTCTAAAAAAAGTATTTCCATAAATTCTAAGTTAGAACATAAATTAGAAAATACTGAAACTCTTTCTTAGATATTGTCAAGTCAAAGAGGTTTAAGAGACGGTCTATTTCGTACCTCTGGCATCTTTTATCGATTAGGGGCCATTTTTGACCAAATTATTAATCTAATAGTTTCGCCCCTATCACATGGGATTTAAACATAACTCTCGATCTTTATGTGAACTACTCCCCAGGGTAGGCACCCTTTGCAGGTATGATGGTAGGTATTTTTTTCATGTGCGAAATAAGCCAGTCAAATTGATCGTCAATTTGACTGGCTTGTACTGTCGACACACAAATTGCTCTAATTAATAAAAAAAATGCTTTTAAATTATAAGACGGATGTGTTCATATCATTACGGGAAAATAACTAGTTTATAATTGGAGCAAAGTAATGAGTTAAGGGCTTATTTTTTTGCTACAACTATTTAAAGTTTAAACTCCTTAAATTCTTGTTTAAGTTTCTGATGAGGATCAGTCATGATTGTGGTTAGGCAATGTCTAAATAATAATAATAATAGCAAAGGCAAAAACTTTAGGTATCAGTACACTCAGATTGTAGAGATAAGTATTAAAATTTATGTAGCTTCGTAGGACTTTTGAAGAACATTCTGTAGTATACTGTGTGTTTTTTTATGATGAAATACAAATTAAAATAAAAGGACGGTACATTTGGGACGGTCCTTTAATTATTATTATGAGCGGTATTGTCCCTGCAATGTCGACCCTTCATTTTTGCCCACTCTTTTGCGATTACAGTAGACAGTCCATCTTTTAAAGAGTGACAAAAAAAAATAGATTAGAATTTGATTTAGATTTTTTTTTGTTGGACTCTTTCTAAAAGACTGTCTTCACCAATGAAAGCTATAATTTTTGGCAATACCTAATTTTTTAAAGAGAATTTGTCATACACTTTCATGGGGTCAAACCCTTTGCCTTATCGAATTAACATACACAATTAGGCTGCAACTCATCCCATTATATCATTTTCCAAAGTCGAACCTTTAGATTGCCCTTAAAGAATTGTTTGTGTAATAAAAACTTGGAGTATTTCTGGAAATTGGGGGATTATAAAGTTCGATCTGACTTTGGTAGACCATCTTCATAAAATACGTCTAATAAACACTTTGCGGGTCTGTACAAATGGCACTGTATTGGTAGTAAAACATCTGGTAATACTTCGGGTCGAGTCTAAGCGTGGCGAGTTTAAACGGGTCGAGTGGGCGCGGGCCCGTTTTCTTACGAAAGGTACTTTTAATTTATACGATCACAATTTCATGACCGTATAAATTGAAAGTCTGTTTGTAAACAAATCAAACACATAATAGTGTGCTTCAATGAATATTATACACTGCATGAAATGCAAATTTTCTGCTGCTATATATTATTTGTCGTAACAGCCATTCGTCTATCTTCACACGAACAATGTTATGCGTATTTTAGTTAACGAATATAAAGAAAAGAAAGAAAGAAAAAATCATCATCATCATCAGCCTTTTAATGTTTTCACTACTGGGACAGAGGCCTCTCTGTGAGAGGGAATGGGCCCTAATCCACTACGCGGGCCCAGTGCGGGTTGGTGGATGTCACATGTCTTCGAATTTTTGGTTCAAGGACATGCCGATTTCCTCACGATGTTTTCTTTCATCGTTTTGAGAGCAGCGATGATGATATAATTTATACAAAGTAAAGCGCCTGCCTGGGTTCGAACCCACGACCTACGACGCGTAAGTCGCTTCCGTTATCACTGGGCCACCACTGCTCTTAGAGAAATTAAAAAATATATATACGTATATTTATTTATATTTTTTTTTTAATATCGTTCCACGTTACACGATACTACTTATTTTACAATTTCAACATGACCATCTCACGTTGGTCATGGACTTGACATTTGAACACATCTTTAATTCGTTACCAAATATAAACATAGTCCGAAACCTCCGAGTTCAAGCTTTTAATTAACCCATTCATAATTAACTTTTATATCCTCCTCGGTTTTCACAATAACTAATAGCTCACAGAATCAGAAGCCATTAAAATGTTAGCTAAAGTATAATTAAGAATAATTACGAACATTTCCAATAGGCTTGAAGGACGACATGAAACTTTAAAGTTTTAAAACAATCAATAAGTCTTAATGTGCAATCGAGTAAAAAGGTTATCCCACGAGGGTATGTACTACTGCAACAATAGCTCGGATTCTGTGTCCCACAATTAAACTCCGTACTCCGCAGCCACTCGATCACGTGCAGCGAAGGACGTCTTGAGTAACTCACTCGCTACGAATTAGTTCGACGAAGCGATCGTGGTAGTATCGCGACGAATCGGACAACTCGTAATTTCGAATCGGATGCCCGTAGATAGACCATTTCGAAAGGCATGTGGAACGTGGACCCTCAGCAATTACAATTGACGTCGACGCGTTAGGACAAATGCCAGCGCGTTGCGCAACGGTTCAAGGCTACTACTCCGATGTTTTATACGCGAAACGATAATCTACCTTATGAATATTCACGATTGTCATTACTATTAAGCTTAACAACTGCGAGCAGGAACCGCTGAGCTTTGTTAGCCGAGATATCGTCTGATTGCGGGAATGGCAATGGTTGGCATCGTTTCCTTATTTGCTGTGATAATATTAATAATGTAATGAATTTATTTGTTTATGATAAAATGTTTAAGTAAACGCGTTGATGTCTTTTAAACTGCGGTCGTTTCTTGTGTGTTCACTAGTCACCGGGGGCCTACTAATGAAGATGTATTTCACAAGTGCGGATAATCAATCACCTTATCTATTGCAGAGGCTTTCCTCATCGATAAAAGCCTCCAGTTTGTCACCATAGATACTTCAACAAATGACTATGGTCTGTGGATTTATTACCTTCGTGTTTAAATATTTTGAAATTTAACATTAAGTTGAGGATACATAAAGTTAACGTATACGAGTTTTATTTGAGGTCAATTCTTCTGTAGTTCTATTTTTATGCCAGGTTTCGAAAATTTATTACTTTTCTATAGCCATTAGGAAATTATAAAAACAAAAAATTATAGATACGTTATTATTGTGCCTAGTTGAGTAAACCACATGATAAAGTTGTATGCAATTAATTTAATATCCGTTTGATACATCGTGGGGGTCAAATGTTAAATGGTCAAGCAGAGTGTGTGTAAACGCAGTTTATTGGCGAGTTCATGTTTATGTAAGTGTCAGTAGTGACAAGGTCGCCGAACTAACTGTTAATATAATGTTATATTTCAGTTACAAGGTCAAAATTATTCGCATACTAAAGTTCAGTGTAACAGAATCATGAAGCAATGTCCGCTTCGTCACGGTGTTATCTATAAACTTTTGTTATTGAAAATAGAATGAGGTAAGATCTTGTGAGACCCGAATTACTAATTCATTCAACTCGAAAATTTACTTATTTGACATAGGCCCTGTTTTTTATCCATCGTTAACTCGACCAATGGTTGAACATACTAACCAATGGTTTAAAATTTCGGTTAATTCGTCAATTGTTAGTCTAACAAATGGTCAAATAATTAACTCTCTAACTTATTTGATCATTTGTGAGGCTAACAACTGAATAAAAAACTGAATCCACCGAAATTTGAAACCATTGGTAAGCATATTAACCATGGTTGAGTTAACGGATCAAAAAACTGGTCCTTAGGGTTCTATATCTCCTGCACCTGTAGCCAAATTGACAATCTACAATCGATAACGCTAAAACGAATCAATGTATGGGCATGACACACCTGAACGTTAAGTCACGTGGTGTCATACAAATAGAAGGCGTTAACAAGAATTCATATTTTTTATAAATATGAATTTATTAAAGAGACTCGATATGAAACGTTAGTAACTTGCATAGGCTGGATGGAGCAGAGGGCATCAACATTAGTTCTCCATCGCGATCGGTCTTGACGCTTCACGCTTCACCTCCACTTCTATCCGTACTGTTTAAGTAAATGTACAGATAGAAATGGAGGTACGAGAGGAAATCAATATTTTAAGTTTACCTTAATTTATTTATTTGAATTCGTACGTGGATAAATTGTTTCCTTATACTTTGTATGCATTATAAAATCCATTAAGAAATAGCGGCCAATTATGAAATATTCTATTATGAAATTAAACTATGTTTTTTCCTCTCAGAATGACTTATCATCATTACCAAATAATAAATATTTCTAAGTCATAAGTTCATAACTTGTTCAACCAGTCAAACGGCCGAAATTATCGCCAAAGATGGCAACATCACGTGATTCGCACCAAAATAACGCGACATTGAACTTGGAGCAGTTTTCAAGTTTACGTAGAACTGGGCAGTTAGCAAATGTTCGTTGCAGTATATCTAACCTTTAACCAATCGCTACAAGCAAAAAGAGAATCATTCGTTGATGAAAGCTATTGAATCGTTCTACGCAACCATTGGCTGATAGAAGTGATATTTCTAAAGAAGATATACGCTTATTACGGTGCAAATATAACATCCTTATTAGGAGTTATATGTTTGAGTTATTTGCGGTTAATCCATTAGGCCTATAGGGTCCGGGTGCTCATAGAGTCTTTGGGGACATCACTTTTTATTAATCGACTCTTCACGTAACCAGGGGGCTGGCCATTTTTCGGCCAGAGTGTGATGGGTACATTTACCGTTGACAGAAATGCGAACGAATTTTTTATGCCCAATTAGTTCTTCTTCTCTCTCCTTTTTACAAGCTTTTCATTAAATTGCAATGTATGTATGTTCAAGTTAATTCTTGCAACTGAATTTTAAAGCAGTTATCCTCAACCGATTAAGATGTTTTGCAAACATGTTTGGTTTGGATGAAAACACGGTAATTTAAAAAAAGTTTTTTTTTTAATTGGATAAAATTGTTACACATTTCATTCCTTTGGCGCTACAACCCTTTGTGGGTCTTGGCCTCCCCAACGATCTTCTTCCATTTCGCTCTGTCACTGGCCTCCTCTTGCCAAGATGTTTTTCGTCCTATCCTCTTCAAATCTTCTTCGAAACAATCTATCCAGCGCTTCCTGGGTCTTCCTCTGGGTCTTTTTTGAATCGGAATCCACTTGGACATGACTCTAACGGCTCTGGTATCGCTCATTCTTTCCAGGCGACCTGCCCATCTGAGCCTTTGTGACTTGGAGAACCTGACAATCGTTTCCCCATTGAATCAATGGAGAAAATAATCATACAGTATTTAATCAGTTTGTATATATTATGGTATATATAAGTCCACATTTTAGTAACATTCTGCAAATAAACCACGCTAGTTAATAAATCTATCGGTAGCGATAAATATTTTGTAGATATATGATACCAATGGTATTTATTTACATTCATCTTATTGGATGCACAGGTTGGGTTCTCGAAATTCCTAAAGTAATTAATGATGTACCGTTTAGTAAAGCTAATTTGAATATAATTGAATTATGGATTCGTCGGCTTAACATTTTAGATTTTATAGAAATCGTCATCATATTGAAATCTAAAATCGGAAACACACTTAAGTGTCGTGGCGTGGCGTGGCGCGGGATCCACCAATCAAGCGACTCTGTTCCAGCCTACGTCATAACGCAACGAGTTTTGTAGCCAATCAACTGCGTCGGAAGGCGCCACGACACGCCACGCCACGTAAGTGTGGTTCCGTCTTTACAGTTTGGTGAGGTTTAGGCCGTATATGACAACTTGTCATAGGTACGAAAGCATGATTTATGTAGTCTGAACTTTATCGATACTGTTACTAGGATATGTATTATTGGATTTTTTTGATAAATACGGCAACCACACGACACTCAAATAAGTTTTCTGGTAGAATATATAACATGAATAAGTTGTCTTTTTAGTACGTTTAGCCGCAGCAAATATTGGTCTTACATAATTTCGATTATAGAAGCAAAATAAATGAATTTTCCCAGGATTCTACCCACGTTTAACAAATTCAGTAAACATGATAATTTATGCTTCATCTGTACCTTGTTTTTACGGCACCCACAGGATACACAATTTACGTCCTAGACAAATAATTTATATGCTAATTTAAAAACAATTGACGACCTACATTGTGTAGAGGCGTAGAGCCTTATGTGATCAGGGTCTTGGATTTGTTCCTGTGCCACAGATGTATTTATGTATTATGATGAAATTCTGCAATGTATCAAGTTTTGGAAAGTGTAATCTTACCAATTCAGTTACTTAATTAGTGCGTTTGCAAACCCTGAAAGTAGATGAGATCATATCAAGGTAGATGAGCTGTTGCCTTTTATAATCTACTGATGAATCATAAAATAATGTCAACAACTAGCTAATACGAATAATGCCATTTCTTACATCGTCTCTATTTCGTATAAAACAAAAGTTACCTATTTTCAACTTTATTTATTAAATATGTTATTACCAATATTAAAATTCACATAGTATTAAATACTTAATTAACAATAACTACCTAATTGGAAGCTAAATACTTAATTAACAGTAACTTCCTTGTTGGAAGCAATATTTGAGCCGTTTGGGGGTTGAAACATTAGGTCCATGGGGTCCGAGTGCTCATCGAGTATTTTGAGCTGCAAAAGGTTAGTCGATTCTTCACGTGGCCAGAGGTTTGGGCTTTTCCTCGGCCAGAGAATCAGCACTGCCATCCAACGTTGCAATGCTGCCAGCGTTCTGGGCACTTTTCACGTTGACAGCGATGGAAGAATTTCTTGACGGCCAAGGACGCCTGTCCTTTTTATACGCGTTCGTTACCTATTGCTTGTTTTTAAGTGAAGCTAAAATAACAAAAATATTAGTTCTAAAGTTTCTAAGTAAAGGGCACTTATTTGTTACTTCGTACTGCAATTAAACCTAGGTATTTCATTTGGAAAGCGGATTCAGTTGGTGTCGACATCATAGCATTAGGACATCTTAACATTAGTTCATCTTAGCGTTCGTACATTAGTATTGCTGGCAATTGTACTAACTACCAAATTGAGACGAGCACGATACTGATTTTAATTCTGTTGCAAATGGCTGTTTACTAAGTACTCTTTGATAGTAATGAGTAATGCATTGTGCAAGTTGATTATGTATGCTTACTTATGTTGCTTATGATTCTGAAAGCATTACTTAGGCACTCACGTTCTTTTGGTATAGTTAAAAAACTTTATAACAAAAAATCAAACCGACTTCTAAAACTACTAACTACAGAGCGAAAAATAACTTTTTTTGCCGAAGTCGGTATCTTTTGTTTCCCATTGTTTTCCGTTATTCGAAACCGACTTCGGAAAAGAAAGTTATTTTTCGTTTTGTAGTGTTTTGTTTTGGAAGTCGGTTTGATTTTTTGTTAAAAACACTTTTTCTTTTTACTTTTGGTATGTACCTCCAATTAAAATGAAAATCATTTATAGCCAAAGTACATCTCATGACGATTCCAATAAGCCCAAACAGGACTAGGATACATTGTTATATTTCGGAGATCCAGTGGCCATTGTGGTCTTCTTCATCAGTTCCACTTCACCAAATGATACTTTCTGAGTGAAAATGATTGCATTATTGATGAAAATACCAAAATCGCTATATGTATGCCTACAATATTTGAGGAGTTCCCTCGATTTCTCTAGGATCCCAACATCAGATCCTAGTTTCCTAATCATGGTACCACCCTTGCAACAAAACGAGAATCATCAAAATCGGTTCATAAACGACGAAGTTATCCGCGAACACATAAAAAAAGAAATATATATATATATGCGGTCGCACTGAGAAACCTCCTCCTTTTTTGAAGTCGTTTAAAATAACCGATCAGTTTGATATGGTCTATTTTTGGAGCTTTATTTTTGTTTGTACTTCATATTCAATAATATTGTTCTTTTAGATCAGAGCCTATGTGACATTCTGTCAACGAAAGCGTCCTTATAGCGGTTGGAAAAAAACATTTTTTTGGGATTGCCCAGCGCTTCACGTGTCCCTTACGTTTTGGCAGTTCGACAATCGCCATCGCTGACAGAATGAGGAATGAATGAATGAATGTTCTTGTATCTATTGGCCCTGTCAATTTGACATAATACAAGCTTTTAATTAACTTGCAATGTATGTATGTATGTATTTAAGTCTGTTCGGGTCAAATCTTGCAACTGAATTTTAAAGCAGTTATCCTCCACCGATTAAGATGAAATTTTGCATACACGTTTAGTTTGGATGACAATGCATCGTTAGCTGAGTGACGCCCTCTCTGGATCCAATATAGCGGACGGCCCAAGATAGAGGACTAGTTATTTTTTGTGCACTATCATGATATGGGTATCAAATGAACAGGTTTACTGAGAAAAATACGTAAAAAGTTTGTTTAAAAAAATATGAATAAATTATTAGTCTAAAACATATCAAAATTGCCACATATTCACGGTTGATGCTGATTAATAAAATATAAAATGTATGAAAGAACTTGAAAATAACATAATATCGCTTGTCGGTTTTATCAATGATGTCTTAGGCAGAGAAGGCACAGAAAACAGTGCTCCAGTTTTTATGTATCTAGGTAGAGCCTACCTAGATAACAACTAGAACTAGAACACTTTTAGTTGCCGAACAAAAGCAAGTTAGTCTGGTTCCCATTGTGATTACCTCGGTAACATATACGATAGCAAAACAGGATAAGAAATACAGACTCGAACATGTTAGCATATGACATGGCACCTGTGTTGGTACTGTTCCATAGACACGTTCATCATGACGGAACTCTTTGTTTAAATTATTAACATTTTAAGCTTTGGTTTCACTGAGAGCGACAAGCGCACAGACATAAATCTAAATGGATAACGCAAGTCGCTCCATCTGTATGAAAACCAAGCGTGCCACTTTTTCACAAAAATTTGAAAACAAATTTACTTACCAATTAAAGAAAACACTTCCAATGCCTCAGCCAACTTTTTCTAATATGGCATAAAAAGGATTTTTTCTAGGTTTCGGTGGAATTCCGGTGCCGATAATGCTAAATGAAAAGCTCAGATTACGATCATTTGCCCTAACTTTAGTTCGTTTTTTGGTACGCGAAGTACATGCAAACGCGTCGTCTAGTTAGATTTATCTCTGTGGACAAGCGTTATACGGAATACATGCCTCAGAATTTTTCAAATACGATCTTTTACAATATAACCGTGCCTCATCGAGTGGAAAGAGTTAACAATGAAACGCGATTTATTGTAAACTTACGCTGTTTGCGTTAAACCATTGACATTGTGACCTTGTGTAACACAGGTTTTAACTAAACCTACATCAGGCACCAGCTCTCACAATGTGAATTTATACATTTAAAAACTAATTAGTGCTAAAACCATTGTGAGAGAAAATAAATGAACTTATTATTATTGTACCGGGTATGTTGTTGTTTCAAAATTTCCATCAGTGGAGCCTGAAGGTATAGAGAGAGAGCCCTTGAGGTTCCACTCCCCAAATAGATTGACAGACAATAATAAAACTGTTGTTAGTTACATAAATATAACCAACATAGACATGTGTCTATGTCTGAATTAGCATAAGCATTGCGCTTTGTATACTCATGTCACGAACATTTAGATCTAGACGATACACCTCTAATGAAATTTGAGTAATCCTTTATTAACTGCCAAAACCTGAAAGTAGTAGTTTAGATAAGCCATTCCTGCTAGATTATTTTGATTACAATGTCTTGTATGTCTTGTATTATGTAAAATGTTGGCTGTGTCACCAAACATTGTATAGCGGCCCAGACGTTACGTAGACAGAAATAAAAATTTCACTTGTCTGATGACAATTTCAGTGCAATATACATTACGATTTCGCGACACGACACGACACCACACGAATATGTACGACTGTTAATTACCACATGCTTTCGTTTTGTCGCGTCATTGCTTTTAAACTACCCAAGTACTTAAAATGGACCCTGTTTCTCTTATTGAACCAAACTATTCCAAATCTACAATGCTAGCGTGCCAGTGTGATTTCGCATTTGTAAATACTAATTTTAGAACGCATAAATTAACGACAAATGGCAATATTTGCACGATAACTTTACCGACTGCCACATGCTGCCATATCTAACCTAAACCTTTAGTTTACTTGCGTGTTCTCGGGTTAATACAGAATTTATAGCCAAACAAAACATTGTAAGCGATATTCCGGTTCAAATGCGATGCAAAGACAGCACATGCATGACTCTGTCGCACGTTGTGTATTGCTGTCATTAACCAAATTAAGGTGACGTGAATACAAAACAATAACGCGACTGGTGAGAGGAGAGCATCACTGTTTGGCAAGTTACTCGGCGCTAGACGCAGCAAGATGCACGAAGCCGCACGATCGTGACCGAATCTGACGGACGACCGGCCTCGGGCCGTTGCGAAACCTCTCGTAGAAACATTGTGGCTGCAAGTCTCGTACTAAATTCGCGATTGGGACACAGATTCGCGAAGAATACCATTCAACTGTTGTTTAGAACAGGTATTGTTTAAGTATCGTACTCGAACACCTTCGGCGGTTTGTGAACTCCCCATTCATCCTATTACTGTGTGTAATAATGGCATTACACACGAGTCTCTGTCTATTAATGTGTGTTGCCCAACTGAGGTCGGGTCGCTGATTCTAATATCACTAAGACGTTTATTTACCTGTAATGATACTCTATTAAGTACAGTTTACAAACAGCTTTGTTTCGTGCTATGAAATAAGGATAAAATTGCTTTTTTTATCTTTGGAAGAGTTGCTTTTTAAAATACTTCAACAAACCTATCACGAATTAACTATCCTAGTTATATGCTAGTACCTGCATACCCCAGAAAAACCTAGTGTGAGCTAGGAATCTCCTTTTTAGTTTCACCTCAATTACCGTTTTCCTTTTAGCGCGCGAAGTCGAAATACGTGTAACCGAAGAATACCAGCATAATTAAATTTTAAATAGCTTCATTTAATTCGGAAAGCTTTTAAATAACTTTTAACATAATTGCACATGAAGTTAAAATACTTATGATCCATAATTACCATATTAGGCAGAGGAAGTTCATTAAGATGGACCCTGAGTGCGCCCGCGCATGTAGATCTTTACCTTTACGGATCATGATCAAGCGTGATACTTTATTGATGTGATGACGATCGCAATTACTGCTTACGGTCATGGAGGCAATCGTGTCAAGGTTACATCATATAGGTATTAACGGCTAAGCGTACCTTTAAGTCGAGCGTCCACCGAGAGTCTGCTACGTAGGATGTGCACGAAGAGGTTTGCAATGTGAGCTGCGTGTTTAAATTTTTCTCAAGCCACACATCTCTGCATGGCTGTGGGTTGCTACTAGCAGTGGAAGATCATATGGAGGTATGCGAATAGGGTGTAAAGCCCAGCAACCTCCATTGAAATTGGAGGAATGAGGAGGAGGACGACCACTTACATTTTCTACAAAGTAAAGCTAAAATAAATGCGTAGCTTAGTCGTGGGATGCAGTGGAGCGTCACCTTTATACCGGTATCACTGAGCGTCTACGCGTGCTGGATCTTCTCCGCCTGACGACAGACGGTTCCGTGTAAACAGCACGATTTATTCGTTATATTAAATACATAGAATTTACCTCATTGATTACCCATGACGTGTCTTTTAATAACGCTACCGAGAATTATTAGATATTTACCAATTAAAGTTTATTTAAGGACGAATAATATCCTGTTAGAGAAAAAACATGCAAAAAAAGAGCCATGTCCGTTCACGATGAAAAAAAAAATGAGAAACGTATCCGTTCTTGAGGTCGTTTGATATTAAATCGAAGTGGTTTAACGCGAGCCTATTTATAATTTTAATAATAATTAAGTATCTTGACTTGGCTCACGAGATTGTCGACATGTGAGATCTGGACTCAGCGTTCATTGTACCGATAGTCGTGTCAGCCAATGGCTTAACAGCCACGAGCTTCGACCAAACCCTTAGAAGGCTCTCGTTAGGCGGCTAGATCAAGGGCTTGATTCAGAAAGTGGCCCTCTATTTTTGAATGTTTTTTTTTTAAATATATTTTTTAAAAATAAAAAAAATGTAGGTAGATTTTAAGAAAAATGCTTCACCTTCGACCACATCATCACTTAACATCAGGCGAGATAGTGGTCAAACGCGAGCCTATAACAAATAAAAAAAAATGTATAAAGGAGATAATAATAAAAAAAGGTTCCTAGTAGGCGGCATTCTGTAGTTTCTGCCTACCCCCATGGGAAAAAGGCGTGAGTTTATGTATGTATGTAATAAAAAAAATACTTTAGGCAAGTAATACGTCCCTCGAAGCCATGTCATCGAGACATGTACAACTTCAGACTCGTTCGGCGACATACTTGACTTACGTAACTTCAGAACAACGTGGTTGACCAATATGACAAGACTAAGTTACGGTCTCTAGAAGCGATCGCATGTATTTTCGGTGACAGTGGCAATATACTAGCTAGCTATACTAACAACTAACTAGTGACATCATACTGCCAATGTTTGCAAGTTCTGATCGTAGGCTAAGCACGTATTGACTCGACATACTGACTGGCAGCCAACAAGGATAGGTGACAAAGTTACAAAGAATTATGTAGATACGACTTCTATCAGAGACTTAGCCCTCATAAAATTTTAAAAAATATCTTATGAGAACGTTCTCTCACTATAAAAAGTTTTCTATGTCCTTTTCTTTTCTAATGTCCAATCTATCTTTATACAAATATCCAAAATAAAAAAATATACAAAATTTGTTAAAGTTAAAGCCTAGTATTCTTTATTACAATTAGGCCAATAAGCGGCACTTTTACACACTTTTTTAAGACGTCAAAAATTTAAATTTAGGCGTAGTAATAATTGATTCCACCGTTCATTCGGAAAGGTAGCGCGTTATAGAGAACAACGGACAAAGAACTCCAAAGTTACTCTTAAAAAAAAATTGTTTTACAACATTTACATACATACATTGATTCTTATATGTGAGGATTGGGATGAGATTCATATACGTTAAGCGGTTTATGTGTGATAACTTACCTAACAAAGATGATGACAGAGTAACTTTCGCATTCAAAGTCAAAGTCAAAAATATTTATTTCAACTAGGCCATTATGCGGCACTTTTGAACCTCAACAATTAAAATTTACAATAAATGATTCTATCGTCCATTCGGAAAAGTTGCTTGTTATGGAGAAGAACGGACAAGAAAGTCCATTAATAATATTACTGGCTTCAGCCAGCAGCGGCTACGCGCTCGTGTAAATTTTCCCAACAGAATATACGCCCGGGATAAAAAGTGTCCTAGGTATCACAGGCAACGGTCAAAGATAACATCGTGAGGAAACCTGGACTTATAGTTAATGTAAGTCTAAAATATCCAAGTGAGAGGCCTGTGGGCTTCCCAGAGGCGGCTTTATTAACTCTGACACCAGAAGTGACCACATCTTCACACGAAAAGAAGATCTACCCTCGTGCCAATAAAAACTAGTTCAGCCTTTAAGACATAGACGCGAAAAGATAAAAACCTGAAATACAGAAATTTGTAGTATGAAAGAATATGGATTGTTTACGCCTTGCAGGTTACTGAACGGTTAATAATGTTAATAAGTGGTTGTTGCATCGCAAAGGTTATGTTGCCCAATAAAACACGCAACGCGGTCCAGTGCCCCGGTCACTCACTGTCACAGATCTGAACTGAAGCCGGCTTTTGGGAGACAACATCTTATGCAATTTTGTGTTTTTGTTATGGCATTAACTTCTGGTTGTAATGAGTACAAGACAGGATTATGACTAAGATAAAATTATAACTTAATGAAAGTGGCAACGAAGAGCAAAATCGTGTTATAAAAATAGTGTCAAGTAGACGAATAATGAATTTTGTTTTTGAAGAAGCTATACTTACCTGCGAAACAAACAAAACACAAAAGCGTATGATGCAATTTTGCCATTACTTATTGATGACGAAATAAGCCTGACTGACAAATATTTGAGTGCTATAATATCAAATGACGACATAGCTAATTAATGTTTAGATTAAAAATATGTAATTAAGAGATCGCGAAGATCCGAAGGTCTTATGATATTAGACTAATCAATCCATTATATTTATATACCGGATCTTTGGCATGTCAAGTTCAAAAGCAGAAAGTAATATGTCAGCCATGGAATAGACTAACATTCCTCTGATATGCATCTAGGCAGGCCTTGTACAAAAATTTTAAACTGTCACGTTTTTTTTTAAGCAGAAAAGATACGATGTTTGGAAACTTTTACTATCAATTTTTTTCAAAGTCTGAAGCTTTCATTTTCATTTGGCAAAGCATGTGCTACGCCGTAGCAAAGGCGTAGACCCTTCAAATTTCAGCAGGCGCTACAGGAAATCTCTGACTACATAATGAAAAATGCAGTAACTAGCTTTAGCTATTTACACATACACACTAACGCACTTAATACTAACTACTCATAAACCCATATTAAAGACGGCGACAGTCGCCAACGAACTTGAGGGATCACCGCGCCATCATTCGCGCGACCCAAAATTCAGTAGATTTTTGTATTTTACTTATTATTCTATAACTTTAAAAAAAGCCAGATATCAAATGTAGATAATTAAATTGTGTTTAAGTATGTGACAATTTCATTAAAATACGCCTGGCGGTTTTGGTGCGATTGTCGTTTTTTCGTCCTTGTTAGACATAACTTTACACATTAATTACACTATGTTATACGAATAGAACTCTAAATTTACTTAGATAAAATATTAAGAAAATAGTTTAATGTAACATATATTTTTGCCAAAAAATTATGACTAGCCGTTTAGACGTGATTCTCATATTAAAATCTACAACTTAGGGGTATCTGCGCCTTAAGAAACGGTCGCAGATACATGCCTGTACGAGTACCTCTATGGAGGCCATATGAGCTAATGCCCGCGAATTATATCGGCATGGTGTTCGACCGAAATTATTTATGCAATAAATTCTTTATGCAAGCAATGTGAACTGGTGCGTGTGTCACACATAATATCAGCCTCAAGTGTTTCTGTAAGATTTCGTTGCGTATGATTATGAACCTGACGCGTTTTCGTCACTATCAGATTTAAGCCCCGTCAAACTTAATTAACTATGAATAGACCATTGTTCAGATGTTTGATGCCTTTTTATGATATATATTTACGAAACTTTATACACGAACAAGTTCTATGAATTAAATATTGCATTCTTCTTACACGTTGTTTTTATGTAGTTTGCCGACAAAACTTAGTTTCATTTATTTCATATTGCACAAGCGGATGTTTTTATTTAAATGGATATTGCAATTTGCAGTAGGTAAACTTGACACTGACAGTAAATTAATGAAAATGGAATAAGGATATTATTCTTTTTAATATTGCGAGTGTCCGTCACTTGTTTCTTTTTAAAATACTCTCGTGAGAATTGCCAAATATAAATCGTAAAAAGTAAGCATATGCTTATCCAATAATCCTGGCCACTAATGAATGTCTACGATTTTTTCAAATTCAAAATAGAATGTTATGCAATGGCACGTATTTGAAAAAATTGATAGAATTCTCGTAAAATAGTAATTTAGTTTTTAATATTTCTGATACGATTAGGAATTAGTTAGTTATTTTATTTTAAATTAACTTTCATGTCTTCATATAATTGGTCTCGTTGCGTCGCGTTGCTAATATCTTGCTAATGATTTTTATGAAGAAAGGTATGGAAGAAATTGAAACTGTGCCGACCCCAAATAAATAGGGATGGGCAACATAATGACAATTATGTGAGTATTATCTACATTTTCTCATGTGTGTATATGTTTTGTTACAGATGCAGGCGTGGTTGTTGGTGGCGTGCGTGGCTGTGCTTGCGACGCTCGCAGTAGCACAGAAACCTGGACGTTTCCTCTCACTACCTAACCCCCAAAAATGCGCTAGCAGTAAGTACAAACATAATTAACTGTAGCGTACGTACCAAACAAGCTAAAATATTTTGAGAAATTAATTAACAATGGCTTTTCGCTACTTAGGAAAGAATCCTGAAAGTTCGACAACCAGTCGAATTCGAAAAAAAAACAATTAATGGGATGTGGAGGTCTAGTAGGGAGTCGCTCGAGTAAAATTTGTGTTTTCGCAGTTGGCTTTCAGTCTAACCTTGGTCTCTGAATTCGGTTGCTTCGGTAGGAATGAAAAATACACGTGTCGAATTGATAACCTCCTCCTATTTTTTCGCTGTTTAAAAATTGATTCTTGCACCGTTAGGAAACGGCTTCTTCTTGTTCTTTTCCAGTCGATGGAAAACTCCTTTACTAAGTAATGATGATGATCTATAGACAAATTAATCTTTATTCTTGACTTGTTTGGTGGGGCAGCTTGCCCCACCCTGACTTGAAAATCTACTGTTTCTAGAGAAAAAGCAATCAGATTGGTGCATACATTTTCGAAGTCACTTCGCTCGCCCCTTCAGTTCATATTTTCTTCTGCGTGCTGATTCGAGGATCCTTGGTTGGTTTTGCCACCCTGGGTCCCCGAGATGCTTAGTTCGAAATAAAACTTTTACTGTTTTTCGATTTTCCTTATTTTTGCCCCGGCTCTAAGCAAATGCTGGATACGCCCATGGTAGTAGTTAATTGTTTTCACATCACGAAGTACTTCTTACATAGCAAGTGTGGTTCTTGTTAATGTTTATCTCATTTTAAGACTACTCAACCACCTACATGGTAACAATAAATAAACAAGTATAATTACTCATCGCGAATTAATTAGAATCCGTATAAATAGCGAAACAGGTTCATTTGTGTCAATGTTGCTACAAGGTAGCTACGCGATTAAGTTTATGTAACGAATCGATGCTGTCATCTGTTAATCGGGACTTTTTTACGTCTATTATTATTTTGCTCCCATAGGGAGGCAATCCAAATAACTAACAAAATGGAGAGATACAATTTAGCCCCAAATCTATCATCGACATCCAAAATTTAATTACTCCACTCTATAGCTAAATATAAAAAAATACAATAAGTAGGTAAATAAAACGTGAACGTAAAATACACGACCGTGTCCAGGACACAGCTAAATCCCGATTTTTTTATTAATATGAGGCTCCCGTTTGGCCACTGTCTCATCTGATGGTAACCAATGATGTGCTCGACTACAGATATAAATCTAACTAGATGACGTGATTGTATGTACTTCGCGTATCGAAAAACGGAGTAAAATTACGATAAATTATCGTACTTTGAGCTTTTCATATAGCATTATCGGCATCGGAAATCCACCGAAATATAGAAAAATGCCTAATTATGCCATATTGAGCTGTGAAGACTGTATAGAAAAAGTTGGCCGACACATTGGAAATGTTTTCTTTCATTGGTGAGTAAATTTGTTTTTAATTTGTGTGTGAAAAAGTGGCACGATTGGTTCTCATACAGATGGAGGGACTTGCGTTATCTAGTTAGATTTATGTCTGTGTGCTCGACGATGGAGCTCGTTTGCCTAGAAACCGCCTGACTTACATTAACTTGCATTTCTGTTTTTTTGGTTATTAATTGCTACGCATATTAATTACTTAATTACAATATTTTAATTAAAAATGAGGTGATTTTATCTCCAACGTGATGTGTTCGCCTATAGGTATAATATTTTAGTTTGAAATCGAAATATTTATTATAGAGTTTTTTAGTTAGCGTTTACTCTTAATGGAATGCAATTAATTATGCGCAATTAACATAAAAGAGTTAGTTAGTTGTTTGGCAGTTATATGTTTGAGCCGTTTGGGATTGAAACATTAGGTCCATGGGATCCGAGTGATCATCGAGTGTTTCGAGACATTAGTAAACGGTTAGTCGATTCTTCACGTGGCCAGACGGCTGGCCTTTTCTTCGGCCCGAGAATCAGCATTGCCATTCAAAGTGGCAATGCTGCCAGCGTTCTGGGCACGTTTCCCATTGACATCGATGTGAACGAATTTTTTGATGCGCAATGAGCCGATTTTCTCTCCCCTTATTTGGGTTTGTTTTGTAGTCATTAGTTTTGAAATATTCCGTTGTAATTATTATAAAGGAATAAATATATCATAGAGTTAATAGTCGCATAAGCACTGCTGCTGAGCAAAGCGTAAACAAGTGAGGGCAAAGAAACTGGGGAAATGGGGGGAATTTTTTGCAAGTGTGCATAAAGAAAATGGGGAAATGAGGAGAAATTTTTGCAAGTGAGGGCAATTAAAATGGGGAAATGGAGGGAAATTTTCGCAAGTGGGGACAAAGAAAATGGGGAAACGGTGGAAATTTTTGCAAGTGAGGGCAAAGAGAATGGGGCAATAGGGGGAAAATTTTGTTTTTCTATCCGTTAGTTCCCAGTAACAGCCCGGAGTCTAGCCTGTTATTTGGGACTTAAATATTATCCCTTTTTTTTTGTTTTGGGTAATCATCCAATGACTTCCCCGCTCTGGGTGAAGCGGGAGGGTGTGTCCGACTTTTACTGATTAAAACCCACCCGTGTTCCTTCAATTGCTTGTGCCAGGACCGCGGTAGCTCTCTTTCAAATTACTCCGCGACCCAGACAGGATAGGTGCCCGTCTGCCCAACCTTTCACCCCATACAAGCTCGACGTTGTGTTATGTAATAGAATAATTTTGCAAGATTTTTAATTAGGTAGCTGCTGCTAAGACAAGACAGGTTATAAAAACACTTGAACCTTTTTCCGATTCCGCGTCTTTGATCCACGTGCAATGCGCACGTGGCTTATTATAATTAGTTCATTTAATACAATTTTTATTCATACTAATTAAATCTGTATTCTGGTTCTTCTGCTTAAATGAATAACAGCAGAACACGTCTGATAAAATTAAATACAATTAGTAATAAAAAAACATCAAAATGTCTTCATTATGCTTCTCCGCATTATAATAAATATTATTTAAAACTTTGACGAATGACGCCGAAATATCATACTAAATAACAATTATTTGTCACTTAAATGATAAAATAAACCAGATTAGTAATAAATTATTAATTTGACCTCATAAAACATTCGTTTGATAAACCAGGAACTTACACAAAAGAACCTTGAACTTATTTTTCTCAGATGAACGTGATGAGAAAACTGGATTCTAATTATATTAATTTATGATAAATCTTAATATTAAAGGTTTTAAATGATTGTGTGAACTATGCCTAATGACTTTGTAAAAACGTACTTCGAAGAAATAGTATAAGTTATTAGGTGATTCGAAAAATAATAAAAGGAACCTTTTGTCATTTCGCTTACTTAATTATCATTCGTATCGTCATTTGTAATATTATCGACCTATAAATTTAATTTTATTATACACGTTAGACAGGCTTATAGAGAAAATCCGGTCTTCTATAGATTGCTACTCCAATTTAATAATTTTAAACGTTTCGTTCGTCGTTTCATCTATCTTACGTCATCAACATCAGCCGTCTAATGTTCCCACTGCTGGGACATAGACCTACTCTCTGTGAGAATGAATCTTACGTAATAATTCTAATTTCGAGTTTCGATACTATCGATGTAGGAACACTCTGCTGAACCCTTTGGGGAATACTGTCGTGATGTTAGTCAAGTACATAAGTAACTACGCTCCAAAAATAAATATTGCACAGATTGTATACGGTTTACGCGTAATCTATCATACTTTGAAGATAACTCACGTAATTATTACGTAGAAAAGTAAAAGCTTCCGCGGGTCATTGACCTCGCAAGGTCGCGGACTCGTTCGAGGACGGCACACCCTCCCCGCCGCGACCGCGACGTCCGTCCGCTCTCAAGTACGGTCTCGTAATTGGGAAAAGCACTTTTCCGTTTCCTCGTCTAGAGATCTTTTTTCTTTTTAATGTTGTTTAATGTACCTACTTATTACCAGCTCAGTTTTTAGAGAGGCTTTGAAGTGTCAAAACCATGTTAATGACGGCAAATTTCCAAAATAATACAAATGAAAATGATTATTTATTTATTAATAGAACAACATGATTCATTATTTGTTAGTAGAAACACCTTAGAACTATTGTTAGTAAAAACACATATAAACAAACAATTAAGAATAATAAATATTGCATATTTTTTTTTAACAATGAATGAAAAATTAAAATTACATCCAAATAATTTAAATTTCATGTATAATATTAAAAATGTCAAATATGATGTAAAATATAAAAAAAAAACAAATGCCAATAAAAACATTAATAATTTAATTGGAATGTAATTTTTTTTTAACCTGTTATACAGACAGCTGCAAAATTAAAATCCACTTTGTAGTGTAAAGATTGCATATTTAAATCTCGACTTAAATTCTTTCTAGACAGAACATTAATAATAATTTTCCATTAACATCGCTCTGTGATGTCTACAATTTTAATATCGCATGATATCTACTGCTTATGTATGATTTCTTTAGCAATTTCATAATGCCGCTCTAGAAAAATATGTAATTTACCTACATGTAGAAATTTTGAATTAATTTTACCGATGAGTCAGAGGGTGTGTCTCAACTCTCAACAAGTCTTATTCTAATGATACAAAAAAAAACTGAGTACGTATATATATACTCATTTAAATATACGCAAAAAGGAATCACTGTTTTAATAGCCTGGTGAGGTCAAATGAATATTAAAAAAAAACTAGTTACTGTAACGTATTTCACAGTACTCGTTTAGGGAAAAAACAAGACGTAACCTTTGTATTGCAAATAGGTATTTTTAATTATCATGCGGTTGTGACTTATCTAGAGTATTTATTTTAATCTTGAACTTTAATATTCGTCTTCAATAAATAACACGTTTGTGTAAAATACGGTTTAAATATTTAGCTGTTAGGAATGTGATTTTTGCTTGCATAATAAATGAATTTGAAATTTTAACATACTACAAATATAACTCAAGGGCAAAGCCTCAGTTCTAATCTTTCTTTCGATTAGGTTTCTGTGAAAGAGAATTATGTTTTTTTAGTAAAATACTTTTTTACCGAAAACAGAACGTACTATATCAAGTAGATCATCTGATTAATTTAGAAAATTCGAAGCTAAACCAATCATCTCATTATCCTAACTAGGTCTACTGCCATAAAATCAAACATTTTTATTAAACTGATTCCTTTATACCTTACACATTTCATGGAAAGTGAGTGGTCTGCGGTGTTTTATATTAATAAATTAAATTCTTCTGACGTATTATTAATATTAAGTATTATCCAACAAATTTATGCAACTGATTTCGGTTATTCATTCGTAATTATGTCGTAACTTCGTAAGTGTAACTCGGCCCTTAAAGCAACCTGCAATATCATTTAAAGGGTATATAATTTTCTCATATGTAATTAAGGCACTTCCGCAATCTCATATTGTCGGAGAAAACATCTTGGAAATTAAAAATTGTTTAAGTTAAACTTATTGCTTTTACTTTTTTAATAAAGTTTATGGCTCCGCGGTCTAATGCGTTTACCACAAACAATCGTAGAGTGAAAATAGGAAATGGAAATATTCCGCTACAAAACGCTTATTTGTATTAAAGAATAATCTAGACATACTATTAAGTTTCTTTATTTATTACTGTTATTATGAGGAAGTCTACATTTTAAGTTGAAAATTTGCATAATCTATCAGAGAGGAATTAATAGTTCTTTACTTCAAATCAAATTTTAATTTTCTATGTATAACTGTATATATTCGAAACTTGTCGAGGACCCCTTAAATATTGTGATAATCAGTTCTTGTAAAATGTAAAAGCTATGTCTAAATAAACATTTTGTTAAGAATTTTGTCTTTTCGCGGCTACTGTCACTTTCATTGTTCAAGAAAAATTGCATTGTTCCTATGCAATTCTGAGAATTAATTTTAACAGCTTAGATGTCGTTTTCAGGTTTTAATTTCTGTATCATTTATACAGTTGTACGATTTAGTATTTTGCCACGTTATTTTTGTTCACTTCCGTCTCAGATATTATTGTTAATTTGACTTTTAATTTCAAAAGTTCAAATTTTTGGGTGTATAATTCGAACCGGTTAGCACAGGTTTAAGTTTTAATGCCACCCGTTTTGTGTTTTTTTTAATTGCAACGATTTACACAGACACAAATACTTGTTACTGAAGTGTTTGCAAGACTTTGAAGAAGCAGTCTCTACCAGAGTAATTATACATTATACATTTCACAATTACGTACAAATTATTTTCATTAGAAGATTTCGTATCGCAATAACTACTTCAAACCATTCTCTAGGCCTTCTTCTCAAATAATAAAGTAATAAACATTGTAAGTACGCAAGTATTATCTACTGTAAGCACATAAGTAAACATGTATTCCGAGTGCTACATTATTTATCTTCTGCCACTGCAATAGTACCTTGACGACGCGGCGCATGACATCTTTACTATACAACTTCTGTACTTTTAATGGGACATCGTTAAGTTCGAATTAATTATTTTATTATAAGCTTACAAACGGAGGTTTGAGCTCACGGCCGTCCACAGTAGGTCTTATTCTTCATAATTTTTGTAAGCATCGTTTTAATGCGTCCTGTGGAAACACTCATTATTTCGCTTTACAAGACTTACTAAATTTTGTTGACTACTTGTACACTCTCTCACACCTTCTGAATGTGAGTTCAGTGAGCTATTAGGGCGTGGCGTATTTTTGAGTAAAAAATATTATGTTTTTCAATTCATTCAGTTTACCTATAGATGACCTAAGTTCTCGAAGTCATCAATAACAAATTACCGGTACGTTAATTGTGATATCCTAACAGAGTTCTTCAATTTTCTTAGTCTTGAAACAGCTAGAAGCTAAAATAGACCGTTATAAATTGCGAAGCACAATAACCACAGTTTAGAAAAAATATAGAGCGTTTTGCAGCCCCCATTTTGCTGGTTATTCACGCAAGCAGAGATGAGCGATGTGACGCATTATACACACGGTTGAAAACGTATCGAGCGAACGCAGGGTTGAGGGGTGCACCGTGCACCACGTCAACCTATTCCAACACTTGTGTTAACGGTGATGAGGAACAAAATCCGTTGGCAAGTGGTTACCATGATGTCGTACCACCCCGAGCTAGATTGGTGCAGTAGCTCTTCTGCAGCAATGCAGCTGGCAGATGTCCGTGCCAACTTATTGTTTCTCATTTGTGGCATGCAAGGCCATGTCGTTTGGTTATTATAATGTAAAATCGGTTAAAACATCCTTGATGCTTGGAATAAATAAGATTTATTAAGCTTTAACTGTTGGCTCTGTTAGGGTCATCAGCTAAGCAGTTCTGGATAAGTTGTCACTTCATTCGTTAGTCCTTTTTTCGTGACTATTGCAATCTTTTAAACTTACGTCCTCTTTAACTTCCAGTTGAGCTCCTAAACTTATAGGTACATAAAATACTTGTAGATATATTTAATTCCGGTTCACAACAGCTTAAATTATTTCTTGTTTTATTTTTATAGCCGCCATGGCATGCTCATTATTTATGGTATTCGGAAAACCAGGTTTACCTAAATATAATTTTTACGTCATAAATTCAAATGTTTCACACATGGATAGAACACTAAACTTAAAGCTTGTATGCCAATGTAAGTTCATGGGTTCAAAAGTCATGCGTAATATAGGCATGGGTCACGGGTATTATCAAATAAAACGGCTTGTTTATCAAACAAACAATAATATTTCACTTGGTGCAATTATACTTTATTAAAACTTTCAAATTGTGTTATATCCCTGGCACATAAAGATAAATTATGACTTAAAATTTACTTAATGTATTGAATGGCGAAACTCAACTGTTGGTTTGCGATCGGGCGCTGTGCAAATACTCGTATGTAGGTGAAGTAACCTTAACCAGTAGATTTATTAACCCTGGTGATATAAATTAAATTTCATATTGGTTTGAATTAATATCAGCCATTTCTGGACCGGATTGTGTATTGTAGGAATCCCCAAACAGAAAGAAGAGCTTTTGGCATTTGGAGAATTTGGCAGTTACAAAGCCTCGAAAACGTATGTATAATAATGATAACAGTCTAATTTAGTTGGGATATTTTATCGGTATCTAATATGAAACGACTTGCCTACACCAGATAATTATGGGTGTAAGACATAACACAGACATTAGTTATAGCTTTTAGAATGACATTCGAACTGTATGTAATGTAGTAGCACATCATAAATCGAAATCATAATTAAATTAGGCTTTTAACATTCATTTAATGTTCTCATAATTTATAGAAACGATAAATTATGACTTAATACTTCATATAAATTATGATCTTACAATTAGTAATATTCGAGGCAAAAGCGAAGTGTTACAAAAGCTTCCTGCCTTTTCGGATGTTCATCTTACAGTGGCTAATATAAACAAAACTAGGTTTTGCAACACAGCCTTCATCTGTGCGTACCTTTCGATATTACAATCCAATACTATTATAATAATTCATCTTTTAGCTCGTGAATTCATGGAATCATCTCCAATGAAGCTTGTAATTTTATTTAAACGCAATATAATTTTATGGTTTATTTTGATGGGTTATATTTGATATCTTCCCGTATATGATTACGGATCACCTTTTATAACAGTTGTAAATGTTTATTGCAGTAGTTCAAAATACTAGGAACATGGATTTTACTGCAGTGCTATTTCAAAGCATGATCAGCGCTTTTCGTATAGGCTGTGAATCTGTTTTCTACATCATACTCGTAATTTGTGCTAAATGAATCCGATTCCATTTGAAAAATTAAACCGTTGAAAATAGAACAACATTGGCATCTAAGGGCAACGGCAATACTATCCAATTAATTGATCTTATCGTCAAAACCTTATCATGGCACAGAGCTTACTAAAACCTATAACTATGTCTACGTAAAGGCAATAAAATTAGGCATAGATTCGAGCCTCTGATGTCAGAGACTCTGTGTCGGATTTCAAAGGACAATCGCACATCCGTCAAACTGTCACTAAGCAAGGTCTAAGCAGTGTTTGTTCGTCGGCGGGTCGTGTGAACCTTAACACATTCACATTGTAAACAAAATCACTAATAACGATGCAATTCACTATAATTACCGTCTAAATAGGACTCGTGCACAAAAAATAGGACCTTCACGATTAAGCTGAGGCGACGATTAGCACGAAGCGCGTAGAGATTCACGTTTTAATTCTTTCAGCGATTTCAGAGCTTTGCAGCTCTGTAAGACTTATAGCAAAGTGTAATAAGCCATGAACTTTATGGATTGATGCATGTGTTTATTGTCAACAAACAAAAAAAGCCTTCCAAAACGATCTTGATAAAAAAAAATGTAGCGTTAAAAATTAGCAACATAACGCTAAATGATTACATATTTTCATATCAGGTATCTAATAAATGCAGATAATTAGGATTGTCGGCTTGACAATAGGCAAGAACTGGCCGGTTGGTTAAATATAAAAATCGTATCCGGTAGCGATCCTTGGCCCAGTTGGCGCGGCGCGTGACCGACGCATCGGACTATGCGCGCCACGCGGCGGCGCCGCCCGCAGCCGCAAGCCCCACCGCGCCCGCAACGTTGCAACATCCTCTGCCAAAATCATTCTGCACATACCTACCTAATGTAGACTTAGAATAAACATATTACATACTTCATGCAACAATTCCGTCCAGTATTTGATCAATGACGAAAGAATTGACACCGTACGATCCAGTTTGTACTACAAATAGGAGTTAGCCGGTTAGGTATGTAGGTCGCGGATGCTTTTAGATACACTTCATAGATAGCTATGTACAAACAATTTGTATACAAACGGGGCACGCTATGTACTAGCTGCATCCTTTGTGCATTAAAGCAATTGAACTTGTGAACTCTATCAATTGACCAGGACCAGTGTGGGACCAGCTGGTGATTGCACAGCGTCAAAGCTGAGTTGTAATAGCTCTTACGTAACTAACCCTTTTCTATCCATTTCGTTAAGTAATGGTAACCTAATGGATTTTTATAATATTAACACCGACAATAATAGCTACTCAAAGTGGATATTTCTGAATCTAGCTATATCATTAAGGTGATATTTAATAACTGGAATAAAATAAATAAAGAAGGACATCGTGACTGTGTTATAAATTGATCCACATTTTTTTTATGCTAACATCATTTAAATCAATGCTGATCTAATTTTGGAATTATAAGATTTTTCTCGTTTCTGTTGACATTATCCATATGCAGTTTGAAATATGCCGTCTGCGTTTTTATGTAAGCAAGGAGGAAAGGTTGCGATGCGTGGCCGTTACGTTATGTAATGGTGTCTTGTATTGCGACACTGACATAGCTCGTGATAATTTAACACAATTGTTCGCAGGCACCTCAATGTCACGACCGTGATACAAGATTTGATATGAAGGTACATGACCTGTCACACCGAGGGTCTTCGATTGTCACCTATTAACGCCTCACTAAATAGAAGCAATACACTGTTAAATATTATTTATACGTTTGACAGTCACGACTCAACCTTGACTCGACGATTTTGTCTATGCAACCGATATGCATTATTCAAAACCTCATTCAAATTCTTTTCTCTTTTGCTTCTAGGACCAAAAGAGTTCTTCTACCGAGGTCACAACTACTTCTACAGCGGACATGTTCCCGCCCTAGCCAACAGAAAAGTAGACTGGCTTGACGGACGTAACATCTGCCGCGAGTACTGCATGGACCTGGTCTCAATGGAGACGCAAGAAGAAAACAATCTAATCTTCAAGCTCATCCAGCAAAGTGAGTATAAAGTGTTGTGAAATTCTAACAGCTTCTCCGAAGTACCTTGTGAAGGCGACACGTAATTGGTAGCCTTCACATTTCACTAGTATCGTTAGATAATTTTTATAAATATTGTAATGGACATTGAAGCTCTTAGCACATCTGAAGAGTGACCCTGCGGCGTCTTTATTGCGATGACCTCATGAAACGATGCTGACACGGTATTTTCTTTTTGCAGACGATGTGCCTTACATCTGGACGTCGGGTCGCCTCTGTGACTTCAAGGGTTGCGAAAACCGTAAGGATCTTGAGCCCAAGAATGTGTTCGGTTGGTTCTGGTCCGCGAACCGCGAAAAGCTGTCTCCTACCACCCAGGTTAGTATTAATTTTTAAATACATAGTTTAATCATATAAAGAGATGGATGGTGTCCTCATAGGTCGGTACAAAGCTCTGTGGCGAGATAAAACTGGGTCATCCCACTTGGCAAGCGGATTAAAAATTGCATTATTGGCAGATAAGAAGATTCCAATGGATCTTTTCACTCAGTGGTAGTACATTCGTTACGATTTCCACATAAAAATTTGGCCTGCTCTATTCTTCTCCTAGGAAAATTGCGTAAAGTACATCTTTGTTTACATTGTTGTAAGAACTCGTAAAGTTCCTTTGTTATGGTCGGAACTAATGCGTTACATATGGACGTCAACGAAAAGGGGAAATTTCCCATTATCTTCACGTACTTATTTACTGAATCATAAACTTTCGAAGACACACCTGTGCGTACAATCGGTGCCTTGTTTTGTGAAAGTTGAGTTATTACGCATTTTCGAACACTGAAGTATTTCTATTACGTTATATCACTTAAGTGCATAGTGTTTAAACTGCACTTGTTGTGTTGGGTTTTATAGTAGTGTTAACCTGAGTGCAATGCTATCAATGATTTTACAACTTCTGGGCGGAAACTCTTCGTATTAAATGCATAATTTGTTTCTAGAATTGTCTGTTATATCCCATGATCAAGTGGTTACAATGTACCAGATGACCTTAGCACAGACCAGAGTACGAAGTAACCAAATTTCATTCCTTTACAGATCCCCAACGGCTGGGGCTACAACCCTTGGTCTCAAACCGGCCACAAGAAGCAGCGTCAGCCCGACAACGCCGAGTTCGACATCAACGGCACGTCCGAGTCCTGCCTCAGCGTGCTCAACAACGTGTACAACGACGGCATCGCGTGGCACGATGTGGCCTGCTACCACGAGAAGCCCGTCGTCTGCGAGGACTCCGACGAGCTCCTGAACTACGTCGCCAGCACCAACCCCGGCCTCCGTCTGTGATCCCCCTAACTTTAGATATTACCAAACATTACAGTGTTCATACTCAGATTTTAGACCAGGACATCAGCTCAAACGATGTCCCGATGCCACTAGCCACAAAAACGCTAGTATCCATTCAAACGAATTTAAGATTTATCTAGATATAGTTCGGTTCTAACAAGCTACACTCCATAGGGATGCACATCGTACTACATCGTATTTATTAAGCACCTGCACATAGGACTTGCCATAACTCCTACATTCGGGATCCCCCCACACTGCCCGCATTCCGTCGTACAAACTCTGTACAGTATCATAATTTAAGACTTAAGTAAGTTTATTTTACCTAAGGGAATTTTTATTTGTACATAAAAATAAAAAATAAGAAAAAAATTCAAGAATTGTTTTATTTCTCTGAAATGATGGAAAACTAAATGTCATAATGTCAAGACATTCCACAGGAATCATCGGGTGTTTTTACTAAATCCACTCGAATATATTGAAAAATTACTATAAATTAATTCAAAGCCACGTATTTAGCAACATTGTTGCAGTCACGAGTATCTGTGATTTTACGTATAGCAACTTTACTGAAGAAAACTGTTCAAGCTTCCGAAGAACTTCAGGCAAAAACCAAATGAACATTTTTTTTAGCTATTTCATTGATAGAGTTCCCATAGCCACCTTTCAGTTTCATCATCAGTCCCTGGATATCATCTAGGACCAGAGTACTTGTCAAGACGAATCAAACGAGCTCTAACTCGATGGAGTTGCGTCGTTTAATTACAGAGTTACCATGGGCACGTTCCAGCTCAATCATGAGACCCTGGATATCAACTAGGATCACAGTCCTTGTCAAGACGAATCAAACGAATCTAAGCTCGATGGGGCTGCGCGTCGTTGATGTTACAGAGTTCCTATGGCCCCTTTCCGGCTCCATCATCAGATCAGCTCCATGTCATAATAATATTCCATTTGGTCCAATTTACATATGCATGCAAAATTTCAGTTCAATCAGAAACCAAAATTGGGTCAATTTTACTTGTAAGATTTGATTACAAATATCGGAAGGGGAAGTTGAAAGATGTCGACGAAATGAGAACCTCCTCATATTTTGAAGTCGGTTAAAACATAAAAACTTGTAAAGAGACAGATTTACAGAATGGCCTCATAGATCATCATAACTGTTGTTCCAGCATTCTAGTCTTATTGTTTTGCTTTGCCAACAGTTTAAATTGTAAACCATAATGCAAACATTATCAATCAATGTCAATACATGACATACACCTGTAATTTTCAGTAAATGTCTGTGTTCAACAACAATATTCACGGAGAATATTCCCAAAAGGTGTATAATATTTAGCTGTAATGTGGAAGCTTGAATAATTTGAGAAGCTCTGACATATTTAGCGTCCTCTAGGAATATCTAGGGCAACCGTAGGTTTTGAAGCAAAACCTATGTAAAGGAAATGTATGACTGGTTTTACAAGTTTTGGACAGTAAGTTTTATCATTTAAATTTAGTTTCTTACCAGTTTTATTTTTTATTTTTAGGCTCGCGCTTGACCACTATCTCACCTGATGGTAAGCGATGTTGTGGTCGACAATGTAGCACGCTTCTCTAGATGAAATCTATTCACTTTTGACTTAAAGACTCCCAGGTTGTAGCTACGAGTATCAGGAAATACAGACTCTGGCCGGGAATTGCACTCCTTAGCTCTATGCATAGTAAAAGTATTCCCAAAACGTTTGGTGCGTATGGGTGGGATGTCCACTATGTACCATGACGCATCGTACGTCTTGCTTCCAGCTGGTACTTGGCAGATCCGTTTGTCTGTTAGACGGCTACCACTACGTGGAAAACTTATTGTCAGTTTGTCCAAGAGCTCGGGAGAATCGATAAGACGATTAATTAATTCATACACGGACATGACATCTAATGACTTCCTACGTGACCTCAAAGATTTGACTTTATAATGACTCAACCTATCTGTTTGTCTGTTTGCCTGTTTGTCTGTTTGTCTATGTCTCCGTCTGACTGTAAAGTATTACTTAGTTTTTGTTTCATCGCAATCGGTTCACACTATTAAAAGTTAGATGAATTTAAAGTGTTCAAGAAGTAAAAAATATTACAACACAAGCAATTCAGAAACTCGGACAGTTGCAGTATGACGTCATTTTCTGAATGGCGGTATTAAGGTAGGTAGGTAAATAAGGTAGGATAGGCAGTTAACGGGGGCGAATCCACGGGCACAGGTAGTCATAATTAATGTGCTGTATCCGCCACTTTAACAAGATGTTGACCTACGTTTTTCCGTAGATTAATATTGTCAAAGATTATACATGTATGTTTTACTGGTTACTTACGAAAGGCACTAGGGGGTTCTTAACATCGCTAATTCAGCCCCTTATTACACTGGTAATTATGACCCTTACCCATGAACGCTTCGGTTAACGATTCTGAAGGTTGAAGTTAATAGTGATTACATTACATAAGTATGCTTTCGTAGTGCTTTCGTAGCTGACAGGCTCGTGGCTTGGTAATATCATCGAAATGAAGGCATCCGCGGAGAACCAGTGTTACCGACATAGCCCAAAGAATTGCCAAATTTAAGTGGCATTTGTCGACATTGCTCGCAATACGGATGGTCGATGAAGTCGTAAAGTTCTGGAGTGGCGACCGCGTACCGGAAGAAGCAGCTATGAAAGGCCTCCTCTAGGTGGATCAATACCCTGGTTTAGGCTTCGGGAAGCCACTGGATGCGAATTGCACAGGGCGAAATGATATGGCGACAGTTGAGCCTATGTTCAGCTGTGGACGTCTTTCGGCTTAAATGATGATGATGGGATTAAACAACGCTTGTCTAGGATAAACCATCCATTTATTCACACACCATAACCCACCTATACACACGAACCATCACACACACGCGCACATACACACACACCCACACGCACATAAGCAAAGTTATTGAAGACCAAAAGAGCATGCATCTTTCATTTCTTTTATTAGCCATGTTTTTTTAATTAATTTATATCACAGCTTATGGGCGAAGACACTGTCTCTTGTAACATAAGTTGCTACCTAGCACAGAAGGTAGGGCTTCAAATAAGTAGGTTTCACCTGTATTTTGTGTCAATAAACAAATATATTATTATTATGTACACTAGCCTTTTTTCCCGTGGCCCATCCCGCAGGCCCTGGAAGTGTGACGTCAATACAAGATCCGCCCATTTGGCTGCACAAAGTTGGTGGTGCGTCAGGGGTATTATGAATAGTCAGATTCATTTCAGCAATGAAATCTTCAACAGCGCAGCGTCTTTCATAATCGGTAGACCGAACTCTGCCATATCATAGAGTCGCATTAACATCAGCGTCAATGATAACCTTGCAGCCCGCGAGCGACAGCAAGACGTGACGGAGGTTATGTATATGAGGAGCAACTGGGTCTGAATATTGAAAGTAGCAGCTCACAACGTTAACTTTAAAAGAAGACGACGAGACCCCCGCAACGGCACATTGGGGTGTCATAAGTTACGCAAAGACGTTATTGTGAAGTTAGAAGAATGCGCCACGTAAATTCCGGCTCGTGCTTTGCCATCCAACTGTGTGTGTGTGACGTAAACGCGCGTTTTGATATTGTTATTAGTATAGTTACTGAAATACCGATTTTAGATGTTATTTTATTTGAATTGTAAGTGTGAGTGCTGTCGGTGTGCTTATTATAAATAAATAAATAATCCTGTGTAGAATATTAATTCTCGTAATACACAAATATGACACAATAGGAAACTAGGAACGTTTCCCTACACTGTTTTCGAAAACTTCTTCGTAGCACGTAGCCGTGCGTAGCACCATCGTAAAGTCGTAGTCGTAGGCTTAGGGACACTCCTGATGGTGCGACACAATTTTGATTGCGTCGATAGCCTATATCGTACACGTAGTTTCTAAGAAAATTTAAAGTACAAATCGGTCGAATTGCATTCCATTGCGTTCATATGAACAAACTTGTAATTTCGCTTATTAAAAATCGCTTAAAAAATTTTTTTTTTGAAGCCTAGTAAGGGCGTATTATCACAATAAAATTGTGGGTATTTCTCGTAGGAGTATGGAAAGGTGCAAAGCACACTAACATTGAGCCAATCATATTTAAGTTCTACATAATAGACGCAGGCCTATTGACATTAACCAACCTGGGAATCGAACCCACAAATAATAACACTCATATACGAACGAGACTTCCACTTATGAATTATCTGTCACAACTATCAGCACGAAAATGCTAGTTTCGCTAGTAGCTATTTTTTTGGGCGAACCCGAAACTGCGGCCGACACCTGTTTTTTCCATGAAACTGACCGAAACCGAAACCGGGCCTTTGGTCGGACACTAATTCTTAATTCAAATTTTCTATAGAGAATTTGAATTTAGAACCTGCTAATCAGTTGCTAAACATTAACGAGATTTTCATAATAAGGATGTAAATCTCCGGCGTCACATTGTAAACTGAATAACATAATATTGCGTCTATTTTGTAGACGACTCCGTCAACTTCCCATAGGATATGATGTGCGGATTGTTCGTATTCACACGGCGTTTCACTTCCGCAAATGTAGTGAGGTAACAAACTTGTAGAAAAATATGTAGATTTAAAGGTAGTTTACATACTATTATCTATGCGTAAAGTAACCAAACTGTGTGGATAGCAAAGAGGTTTCCGGCCTGTTTAGCTATGGATGTCGTAAGTGGTGTAAATACTTAATTTGATAAAATACTTCCACATAGTTATGAAATACGACGACACATGGTTTCGTGGAATGAAACCCCTATCATCGGCAACTAGCGTAACCTTTTGCTCCCATAACCTGACCTCAATAGCTAAAGTAATAGCTGATGGATATTGAAGTGGTCATGACCACGGCCAGATTGGCCAGCATGGGCCACTGTGTACGAACGTTTCAACTTTTGTACGTGTGCTGCCATCTCCCGAACGAAGCCGGAACTTTTGCGTCTGCTGTACTCTCACTCTTAACATTTCTACAGCAAAGATGGCTCTGCATGTACGTTCATAAATATTCAGAAATAAACAGATTGTTTTGCTACTCTCGTGCATGCCAACTTAGATCATTGTTTAGATAAGTAATTGCTAAATAGAATTCCTGAAGTAATCAAATGTAGAATTTATTAAAGATCGAACTGAAAGTATGACTCTTTATTATGCATGAATTAATAGAACTGTTGTGAAACTAAATCGTAGGTAGGGTTGGTAGGTACTTTCAATATTGTTTCAGAGCTAAGCACAGTGCTGTTTGTACATAGGTAGGTAGGTATGTCTAACTTCATGTGCCGTAAACAAGTAGGTGCTTGACATTGTTTTCTTTGATGCTAATGATATTACCTGCTGTATGGTTGTTATACCCTGTAGTTGGTGAGTCTTACTTTTATCTCATATTGAAGCTACCAGTCGTAGCTGGTTGATAGTTCGGATTAGTAGGAAACATTTTTAGGTGCATCCAGCTCCTAATGCAAGATAAAATTAAATTAGTTGGCGATACTCCATCGACAGTATTTTCAAATAACTACCACTGTTTACGAGGTCAACGACCGCCACGCCGATAGTAGTTTCTTGAATGAACACATGTCTTAAGATTTTTTAATATCATTAACTATCATCGACACCTATCACGTCTACAGTATTTTGACACTTCTATTACAAACTAGCTGTTACCCGAGACTTCGTCCGCGTCAAATCGGTAAAATAAAAAGAAAATTGGATTTAATTTATTTACGCGGACGCGTAATTCATTTTCTTATATAAAAGTAGCCTAAATTACTTCTTATAACAGCAACTACAAGCCAGTGAAAGTCCTGTTAAAATCGACCCAGCCGTTTCGGAGATTAACCGGTACAGACAGACAAACAATTCAAAATATGAATTGAGTTTTTGTTATAAGTAGATAGTTTTCAAACAGATACTTTAATTTTATTTCTTAATATAGATAACACTCGGTACACCACTATGCAAAACGCACGAAATTGGAAGAAATAATAGAAACATTAGGTCCTTAACTATGAAATTGGCGTCTTGTCGTACTGGCCACTTTGATCTCAAATATCTCCTCTTTGGTTTGGAATTCCAATTCTAAATTTATACAGCTATTTACTCATGCTTTTGTTTTTGGAAAACCGTAATTCATTTGTTTTTTCCTCTTTTGGTTTTTTTCTTTGCGCCAGTCAGTTTACAAAATGGAAAACTTGAAATATCGAGTAATTTACGAGTACGAGTTCCATCGTGGCACCAGTGCTGTAGAAACGGCTCGAAGGATTAATGATGTGTATGGCGACGGTGTCGCAAAAGAAAACACAGTGCGTTTTTGGTTCCAACGTTTTCGTTCTGGAAATTTCGACCTGCAGAACAAGCCCCGGTGACGGCCGGAGACCAAAGTTAATAATGAAGAATTGAAGGCTATTGTGGAAGCGGATCCATCGCAAACCACGTCCGAGTTAGCTGCAGGCTGCGGTGTTAGTGATAAAACTGTTTTAATCCACTTGAAGCATATTGGGAAGGTGAAAAAGCTTGAAAGGTGGGTACCTCATGAACTGAGTGCAGCAAACCAACAAACGCGCGTCGACTGCTGCGTTACATTACTCAACCGGCACGATAATGAAGGGATTTTAAATCGAATCATTACCTGTGATGAAATGTGGACCCTGTACAATAATCGGAAACGCTCATCGCAATGGCTGAACCCTGGCGAACCAGCCAAATCCTGCTCAAAGGGAAACGTGATTAAAAAAAATACTTGTGAGCGTTTGAAGTCCACACTAGTGCCGGTGACGTTCACTACAGCTTTCTTTAATCTGGCCAGACGATTACGTCGGATGTCTATTGTCAGCAACTGCAAACCATGATGGAAAAGCTAGCTGCTAAACAGCCGAGGCTGGTCAATCGCTCTAGGCCACTGCTAGCTAGGACAACGCTAGACCACACAATGCACAACAGACGCTACCAAATTAGAGGAGCTTCAATTGGAATGTCTAAGACACCCACCGTATTCCCCGGACCTTGCTCCTACAGATTACCATTTTTTTCGAAATTTGGATAACTTCTTGCAAGGGAAAAAATTCAACTCCGATGGGGCAGTCCAAAGCGCCTTCAAAGATGTTATTGTCCGAATGGTTTTTTTAGTAAAGGGATCAATGAACTACCTATGAGATGGCAAAAGTGCATAAATAGCAATGGTACATACTTTGATTAAATAAATATATTATATTTAAAAAAACGACTTTATGTTCCTTCCTTACAAAACGCCAATTTCATATGTAATGACCTAATATTTCAGCTTCGTAGCCCTTCGTAGCACGGGTCTACGATTAGGCCTACGAAAACTGGTTGCTACGACGTCACATTTTAATTATGAAGACATATTATTTATATTTATGCTTTTGTTTTTTTTTAAAGCTCTGAAAGTTGGGTCGGTTAATATTAATTTATTACACGACTGCCCAAAAACGGAGCGTTATGTTTTCAGGGTTAATGTATGTTTGTGAGTTTCTTTTTCCACCATAACTTCTAAACGGCTTAACCGATATCAATGTATGTGGTATCGTTAGAAGCGTTGCATTATCCCGGGTAACATAGGGGTAACATAGGCTGGTGAAATATTAAAAATGCAATGGGAGAGCCGTGGCTCATAAAAAAATACGGAAATATTTTTTTCTTAAAATTGGACTACATAATATCATCGTCTAGAGCTTGCTTAGTACAAAACAAAAATATATATTACAGTCGTTTTGAACATACATTTTTTTTACTAATAGATAACATAACAAAAGAATCGAAAAATAAATATAACAGTAAGTACTAATATCCCTTAAAAAAACATAAAAATGTGTGCATTTGCAAAAATTTCATTCTTAACCGACTTCGCAAAAAGAAGGAGGTTTTCAATTCGACCGTATTTTTTTTTTTTATGTTTGTTACCTCAGAACTTTTTATTGGGCGAACCGATTTTGATGATTCTTTTTTAATTTGAAAGCGGGTGCTTGTCATGTGGTCCCATTTAATTTTCATCAAGATCTGATGAAGAACTTCGGAGAAATATATCAGAACTCTTCAATAAATGACGGCAAATCACTCTGGATAGATCCAATCGCATGTCTGTTTATTGTTTACACCATTTCATAACATAACATCACACTGGTACGTTCTTAAGGGGTACGCAGGTGTGAACAGTTCACCCTGGTATACTCTCATTGCACTGGTTTCGTTTAAGTTTCATGTTATTGGGTTAATCTATTCTAGCTTCACTTTGGGCACTATACGCGTAGATACCTAGCCTATAGAACTGGTCCATTATGTACCACAACTAAAAAGTGAAAAATAAAAAAAACTTTTTTACAAAAATTACAACCGACTTCCAAACAAAAACACTACAAAGTGAAAAATAACTTCAATTTCGGCAGTCGGTGTCAAAAAATGAAGAAACGTAAACTTCCGAAATTGAAGTTATTTTTCACTTTGTAGTGTTTTTGTTTGGAAGTCGGTTGTAATTTTTGTAAAAAAGTTTTTTATATGACTAAAAGGTATGAAATAAAAAATACATAATAAAAAAATAAAAAAACACATCTGCCTCAAAAAGAAAACTAAAAAAAATAAGGTCAGAACTAACTAGATTATAATTACTGTGCAATTTAACCGCAATTGTGGCCAAAAGTGGAAAACTGAAAAGCAATCTTTTCATTGCAGTCGGGGAACGGTTCCATGGAACAGTTCTTTACAGGTCCCCCGACTTCGCTGAAAAGATTGTTTATAATTTTTCCGTAACGAAACAATATACAGATTCTGAATTTGTAATATATTCACTAGTGGGCTTTTGTGTTAGAAACTGGCCTTGGGCGTGTGATGTTGCCGGGATGAGTGTGATTGAGTTCAACTACTGCAAAAATAAGTTTGACTATCTATAAATATTTCTCATATTATATATCCATACTCCATACTAATATTATAAATGCGAAAGTAGCTCTATCTGTCTGTGATCTTTTCACGCATAAATCGCTGAACCGATTTAGAGGAAATTTGGTTTGGAGATACTTTGAGACCCTGGGCAGGACATAGGTTTTATCCCTGAAATCATCCTTAATGAGAGATAAAAAAACTTTTTTTACAAAAGAATCCTACCGACTTCCAAATAAAAAAACTACAAAGTGCAAAAAAATCTTTCTTTTTGGAAGTTGGTATCTTTGGTAGGTACCATTTTTTTGCGTTATGGACACCGACTTCCAAAAAGAAAATTATTTTCCACATTTTGTAGTTTTTTATTTGGAAGTCGGTAGTATTTTTTTGTAATAGAGTTTCTTTTTTCACTATTTTGTTGTACCTACATCATAGGTAAGCTGTTTAGTAACGTACCTATAATGCCAGAATAGATTACCCGAATATCATAAAACGAACATAACCGGTGAAATGAGAGTGTACCAAGGTGAATTGTACAGATCTGCGTACCCCTTAAGAGCTTACTAGCGTGATGTTATGTTATAAAATGGTATAAAAATACAAAAAAATAAACTCAAAGTCGAACATAGAACCTCCTCCTTTTTGGAAAGTCGGCCGGCCAATAAAGGCAAGCCAGAGATGAGGAACAAGACTTCTCCCTGGAGATCAGGTCCGTGATTCGCCGCTGTCCATCAGCTGGCCACAAAGCTGCCCTGGGGATGTATGTAATATGTATGTATGTTCGGGTCAAATCTTGCAAAGGAATATAAGAGCAGGATTAAAATGAAATTTCGCATACACCTTTGGTTTGGAGGTTCGGATAACAATGCACGGTAAGCTAAAAAACTTGTTAAAAAAAGGTTTTAATTAATTGGAAATAAAATTATTACAATTTCCGGTTAGACAGAAAGCCGACCTCCACATAGCAGCTGGGCAAAGGCTAGACGGATTGTTAAACTTGACTAAGTATACCATTGTTTTGCACTGCATGGAACACAAATCGAAGGCAGTTCTGTTCCATCTCTCTCATTGATATAGTGCCACCGTCAAATCCGTCGTCTCCGAGTAAAATTGCTGTGAATCATCCGGACCGACGGACAGGAGGAAATTATAAGACTTTGTCCAGAGTGAACACGCGGTGACTAGGCGGGAGCGGGTGCGGTAGCGAATAGGTGTCCACAGTGCATCGCGAGAAGTTGTAGCGGGCAGAAGGCTATACTTCAATTTGTAATTCGACTTTAGACTTTTAGTATTTTAAGTCACATAAAACAGAGGTTGCAATTTCAACTGAATTTTGAGATAGAGTTTATTGCTCCATAAAATAACATAATAACATCATGCCTCTGTATTCCGCGAAGGGTTGGGCAGAAGTGCATCTGTAGTATATCTACGTTTCGCCAGTTACATTTCATCATCATCATCATCAGCCTATAACAGTCCACTGCTGGACATAGGCCTCTCCAATTGCACGCCATTTGGTTTGATTTTCGGCAACTTTCATCCAGCTGCTACCAGCCACCCTGCGAAGACGTTACGTTACGTTTAAGTTTCACGTAATCAGGCCATTGCCATTATCCGGGCACAAATCCAGACTTAACTCCTGATTACTACTGAGACATTCCAGATGAAAAAAAAAACAATATCACTTTGTCCGACCTAGGAATCGATCCCAGGACCTCGTGTAGCAGTAGCGCTTGCGACTACATGTTAACGTGCTTCCTTAGAGTAAAACAATAGAGTATCGCCCGCTACCTAAGTGCTCGTTCACCCAGAGGTCCGTTTTGCTGGTCCACTTTATCGTATACGTTTTTATTCGGCGCTGTCGTATGTAGTTGTATGAGCGAGTTCACATACATGACAGTATTCAAGATCCAATAAAAAATACCGATCCGACAAAATATACAGCTGTCTGTAATGTTTAACAGGTCCGCTTTATCGTATACATTCGTTTTTATTCGGCAATGACGTAGGTAGTTGTATGAGCGAGTTCACACACAAAACAGAACTAAAATACTGATCCGTTTTACCGGATCGAAGCTTACTTACCGCTTCGTCACGTTGCGCTAGGCGTCTTACAACTATCAGTATGGACGCAAACGGCGGTTTCATAATTTTCGCGCCCGCGTTAGCTCTCGCGCAAGCTCATCACGTTGGTCGGGGTCCGGGGTCTTAGGGTTCCATTTTAGCCATTTTGCTGAAATTGGACTGTAAAATATTTTAGTTTCATCCTACGACAAACATGACTGTTTCCTATTAGGTAATTAAGTTAATACATAGTTTTGCATGTACCTATTATTTGAACTGTTGCAGCTTACAGTGCTTAAGTAATGAATTTGAAGAAACACTCGCCACAGTAATAGTACTATGATTCTGCAACCGTTCTCGGACATCCCACCAACCATCCATGGCCCCACCGACATCTTGTCATATGGGCCGAATCTCAAGGAGACGGCTGCGGACATAGCCCGCCAAAAAGGCGCGCTATCACCGCAGTCGCTTCTTGACTCCTTTACAAATTCTCGTCCTGTCCCCTTTGTGCCCTCTCCCCATTCTGGGGCGGCCGCTAGCGCGTACCCCGCTCATGGGTACAGACAATATGGTACGCCTTCGCTGCCCGTCGTGTACCTATTGCCGAGGGAAACCGATATATACATATACATAATAATCACAGAAATTAGACATTAACAAAGTAACAGAATAGACAGTAACAAAATAAACTAATCATCAAATATAATCAATATAATCTCTTTTTTTTTTTGTTTCTCTTTTTTTCTTTTTTTTTTTTAACATATCTGTCTTTTTTCATTTAATTAGATACCAATATTTTGTTTCTTTTTTTTTTTTTCCTTTCTTTTCCTTTCCTTTTTTTTTTCCGTTCCTTTTTTTTTTTTTTCTTTTTTTCTTTTTTTTTTTTTCTTTTTTTCCGTTCCGTTAACCGTTCTCGGACAGTCGTTTCTCCTTTGGACTGTTCACCGACAGGACGTTGCGTTTTTGAGAGATTCGTCGATAGAACGTTTCACCTATGGATGTTTCGCCGACAGAATGGTTCGCGTTTGTTAGTTTCGACGACAGGACTTTTCAACTATGGAATATTCGCCGTCAGATCGTTTTGTCTACGATTGTTTCGACATGGCTTTTTCACTATTAAACTACAAAGCCACCAAAAAGCTACTAGCTTGCTACAAAGACATGAAGAAAGAAAATGTTTTAATGGAAGACCGCCTTTACTTTTAATGAATGGTATTTATCTATTACCTATCCATATTCGTTTATTTTGTAATGTGGGTAGTCATGATTATCTGTTTTATTTTTCTCTTCATTGGTTATAGTATGCTCTGCATCCTCATTGACGATTGTGTTTTTTTCTTAATTAACGGTTTTAAAATGAATGAAAGTGAAATTGTGAAGTCGAAACGTGGCAAAGATGTACTGTTAATTTATGAAGGATATTCGTATCATTTAAATAAAAGGCGTGATAATAACTACTACTGAAGAAGAGATAAAGATAGTACTCGGTGTAATGTATCTATAACTTCTTTGCTTACAACCAACAATCAACACATTGTGCTGTCCCAAAATCGTGATCATATGCACTTACCCAACCCTGAAAAACGTATTGAAATGAAGTTAAAGGCTAATTTGAAAGATAAAGCTAATCAATCGATGGATTCACCTGCACAAATTGTACAGCGGTGCATCCAAATGGTACCGAGTACCAGTGCTCCCCATATGCCCAATAAAGATGCTATGAGGAAAATTATTCAAAGAGAAAGAAATAAAATTTTTTCACCGATTCCAAAGGATATTCACAGTGTCGTGATTCCCGAAGAATTAATGAGCAATGACTGTGGTGAACAATTTCAGATCGGGCACTATATTGATGATAATGGGTGCGTATTAGTATTTTCCACAAAGGAAAATTTGAAATTGCTGAACGAATCGAAGTTTTGGATGATGGACGGGACCTTCGCTTGTTGCCCGCGTCCATTCCGTCAGATCTATACAATACATGCCATTGCATATTATTGCAATTGCTATTTTATGCGTGGAGTGTGGTGCGCCAACAATGGTTGGCGCACCACACTCCACGCATAAAATAGTTCCCCAAGTGTACGGTTTGCTTTCTCACAAGTCAGTAAAATCTTATCTATTTTTTTTTAGAAATTGTTAAATGCGTGGGATTTAATAAATTGAATGTCCATTTAGATCCGGACATTATCCTCACCGATTTTGAATTTCCCGCTATGAAAGCTATTAAAAAAACATTTCCCAATTGTTTAAATAAACTGTGTTTTTTCCACTTAAATCAGAGTATATATCGTCATATACAGAAAGCTGATCTAGCTACGAAATACAATTATAATGATGCAGATTTCGCTCATAAGATGCGGCATATCGTTGCACTGGCATTTCTAGAGCCAAGTGAAATTATTGAAGCCTTTGCTATAATAAAAGACGAAATTATACCAGACGAAGCAATTGATATGATAACGTGGTTCGAAAAATATTATATCAACGGATCAATGAGAATTACAAAATCAGTTAGCTCTATAATGACAATGAAACGACTTCCACCGCAATTTCCACCTACTCTGTGGTCAGTACATGATAGTATATTATCATGGTTCCCTATCCATTTGCATAAAATTTTAAGACCTAATATATCTTAGCATAATTTTGTTTGGCATAATTATATTTTCGCATAATATAATTACGCATAACAGCTTGCGCATAATTTTTTTAAGCATAATTTCTCTAACCATAATAATGATTAAGCAGAATATTCTAAAGCATAAATTTATAAAGCATAAAGTTCTAAAGCATAACTTTTTAAGCATAATATCCTAAAGCATAAATTTATTTACACATACAGCATGCAAGCAAGCATACAGCATGCAAGCAAGCATGCAAGCAAGCATGCAGCAAACAAGCAAGCATGCAGTATGCAAGCAAGCATGCAGCATTCAAGCGAGCAGGCAACATGCAGCAGGCAGGGTTTCTGTCTCGGCTCCGGCGCTGCGGGCTTCCGGCGGCCCCACGCGTGCTAATCGTCGCAGACGGCTTTCGCTCACCACCTCGATCGCAGCCGCCTGCTCCTCAGCCCGTGGGCCGCCTCGCCCCTAAGCGCCTACGCGATTTTAAATTACACTCTAAGGGTAGGACAAACAAGACTACGTAGAGTCGGTTTTGCAGCAATTCGGTTCTGTCACTAACTTTTGTTGCACATCATATTAAATTTTTAACCAACAATATTATTTAATTGTTACAGAAACTATAGCAAATTGGTTTGATCAGAATTATTATATATTTTTATTTATCCATTTATTTCAGGCATCAAGGCCCATATCAATATATACAATACTATATTTACATAAAAAACTTAAAAATACTATAAATATATATAACATAATTATCTAAACTAATGTATGGGGCACTACCTTAAGTTACTACTAAGTTCACCACCACCATTTCCACCCAAAGTCTGGAGTACGTATCTACTAGAAAAGGAAAATAGACCTAGGACACAAAACCATGCAGAGGCATGGCACAATAGAATTGCACATTTTGTGGGAAAAAACCATCCTGGATTTTATTTTTTGGCAAAAAGATCGTTCAAGAAATAAAACATCAAACCATTGAAATAGATAAACTGGATGTCGGAACATCACTTATACCAAAAAAAAAAAAAAATACACGGACAAAACCAAAAGAATTGAAAAAATTATTAGTAAAAAAGATGAGTATACTTCTAAACTAGCATATTTACAAGCAATTGCTAAAAATATACACCTAAAATAAATAATTATACTTAACTAAAGACCACTGTTTCAATCAGTTAACTTCTACCTGAGGAATAACCGCCATATTTATTTCTCATAATAGAAAACTGATTGACATATTTTTTTATACAAAAACTGTCAAAACATCTAATATATTCTTCAGATAAAAGTTATCTCGCGATTGAAAAATCGCTTGAGTTACATAATGTTATGTATAATAAATCATTTGCATGAAAATTGTTTTTGTTATTTATATTAATTGTATGCCTTAATATTATTATGCTATCATTAGGCCTACTAACGTTATGCTAATAGTCATTAGGCCTACTAACGTTATGCGAATCAAATTTATGCCAAAACAAATAAGTCTTTAAGATGATTATGCCAACATAAAGTGTATGCCTAAAAAAATATGCCGAAGTATTATTATGCCAAAACAAATTGTGCCAAAATCGTTATGCCGAAGTATATTAGGATAAAGAACATTATGCGAAAAGAAGGGATCCCTATTATCATATGTTCCTTTATCACAGAACGCCCTTGAATCGTGGCATAATAGAAGGAATACACTACTAAATCGACAGAAGTGGAACATATTTAAAACTATCTCAGAGTTTAAAAAGGAGCAAAAGAATACAGTGAACATTATTGAAAGAATAAAATCCGCAGAACCTATGTCTAAGCGAAAGCGTGGAGGTACAGATTATTACAGGAAAAGGATTGAGACACATTTATCTGAAAAGAATCAGATGGACTTAAAATCATATTTAAATGGATGGGCACATATTTGTCACCTAATGAAATAATTTTATATTATTTAAACCTAGGTATAGGTACTTAACTACTAACCTACTTATAATAAAACTGTAAATTGAAATTGTTTTATTATTTCCCCAATGTTTGCAATAACAAAATAAACGAATATGGATAGGTAATAGATAAATACCATTCATTAAAAGTAAAGGCGGTCTTCCATTAAAACATTTTCTTTCTTCATGTCTTTGTAGCAAGCTAGTAGCTTTTTGGTGGCTTTGTAGTTTAATAGTGAAAAAGCCATGTCGAAACAATCGTAGACAAAACGATCTGACGGCGAATATTCCATAGTTGAAAAGTCCTGTCGTCGAAACTAACAAACGCGAACCATTCTGTCGGCGAAACATCCATAGGTGAAACGTTCTATCGACGAATCTCTCAAAAACGAAACGTCCTGTCGGTGAACAGTCCAAAGGAGAAACGACTGTCGGAGAACGGTTGCAGAATCTAGTACTATTATTTGTTTGAGTGGCTATGCACTGCAACCTATCGGATTTCGAGTTGTTTTCATAGAGTTCTAGAATTTTGGATCAGCTCCATTGTATTTAAGGAGTTCTTATTCATCATATCGAATAAATTAAAATTCATTCTGTTGGTCACTTTTACGCATCTTGTTAAAAAAACCGGCCAAGTGCGAGTTAGACTCGCACAACGAGGGTTTCATACAAACGGCTACATTCAATAAAATAATTAGATAATATTACTGATGTTCATTTATTTATTTATTAGCATATCTACAATTGTTACACTGTTTATTCTAATAATACAAGCAATATGATACAAGCATAGTATACAATATGATGCGATATACACAGCATGCAAAAAAAAAAAACATCTTTAAAATTACAATAAAGGTGAACGCGCACCTATCCGCGCCGCAGGAGTCGCACGCATCGTATTCACTTCTGTACATCTTGAACAATATTTTCTATACGGATATGGATGACGTCTCCGCGCCCTCCGCATCGCACTCACCGCAAGCATCGAACGCGCGGCATCTGATGACGTCATCCGTACGCACGAATCCGTATATCTACAGCATTTTGCTGAAATGCGGGTCGTGCGGCGCGGATAGGTGCGCGAGGCTGCATATGATTTCATAAAAATATTTATAAAATTCGATGACTGCGGCGCGTGCGGCTCCTGCGCGTGTGCGTTCACCTAAATAGTGCAGAAATAACACTTACAAACAACTAGTGGGTAGTTTCAGAAACACAATAGGTACAAAGATGACAAGAAAGAAATAAAAATATGGTAATTACTTTTAATGGACTTGGCGCTTGAGTTTTTTAAGTGTTATGGAATAAATATCTATTAATTCATAAACCATGAAAGCACTGAGCATTGCTCTATGAAGAGATAAACTCGATAATAGGACAAACTTAACTTTGCCGTGCCGTTGGAAAACTGTCTAAAATACATCGAAATAGGTCACGGTAAGTTGTGATTACTTGTGCTAGACGTTGCTTGTTGAATTTCATGATTGCAGTAGGAAGAATCTATTGGTTTTGATTTCCTTGCGAGTGTCAAATTATTCGCCATAAATGAACGTGTTTTTATAAAGTTATATTTTTTTTTACAATTGTGAAAAAATGTGTGTGAGTATGTGCTATTTGATAATAATTTTAACTTGATACCTGCACGCGTTTCTGAGAAAAAGGACCTGACAGACAGACAACGAAGTGGTCCAATAATCCTTTTGAGGTACGGCACCCTAGACAGCCAAATGGATTCGACATTTCTTATCTAGTTACTTGCGAAACTTAAGTGGCATTGGGCAGGGCAAATTGTTCTCACAACGGATGGTTGTTGGGGCCGAAAAGTTATGGAGTGGCGACCGCGAACCGGAAGACGTTGCGTTGGAAGGCCTCCTGGTAGGTGGACCGATGACCTACTTAATGTTACAGGATCCGCTAGATGCGAGACGCACGGGGCAATCTGGCGACACTTTGGTAAGGGCTATGTTCAGTAATGGGCTCCTAAGGATGAAATAATTAAAAATTGTAAAAAAAAATATTTTGGTGTATGTACCGTACCTTCATATACATGTAGTAAAAAACGGTTATTTCAATATTAAAAACAGACACTCCAATTTTATTTACATGTATAGATGTAAATACATTTGCAGATTATTAGGCTTTTGAACACTGAGTACACTGTTACTTTATAAATTTGTACATTTAAAACTTAAGCCTCATCACTTAAAGAAAAGCACAGCATGCACTAAATTATGCAGAGATAAATACAGAATTTATTAATTAAAAACTATTAAAAGCTAAATTGATTGCAGAAAATTAAATTAAGTTACATAGATTAAATTAAATTAGAATAAATTAAATCAAATTAGAATAATTCAAATTAAATAAGAATAAATTAAATTTAATTAGATTAGAATAGATTATTATTCACATTATGGTGATGAAGATGGTCTATTTAATAGTATAGGCTGATCTTATACGATATAGTTAGTTTTGTAATATTATCAACTTATCATCGGTAAACTACGTTTAATTTCGGAGTTCCAGTGGCCACTGTGGTCTTCTTCATCAGTTCCACTTCACCAAATGATACTTTCTGAGTGCAAATGATTGCATTATTGATGAAAATACCAAAATCGCTTTATGTATGCCTATAATATACTATAATATACCTAAAGGACCTGAAAACCATTTAGACTCGGCCCGCTTTAAAAGGAAGCCAATGCACAACTGAGAAAATTTATTACAATTTAATCGGCGATCTATTTTTACGGAACTGTAAGTGGATCTTACAGAATCGAATAGACAAGTTTCAATTGAGCGATATTATTTGCTCCTGAGGTATTAGTAGGCGTGCCACGTGTAGACGCTTAGCTGTTTCTTGTTCAAGTACAGCTAGTACAGTATCGCTGTTACTACTAGTACTAAGCAGTACGCCCTGATTTACGAACAAGCAAAAAGTTTTAAAACTGTAACCCGACTAAGGTGTTTCTTTTTTTTTTTTGAACCGACTTCGCAAACTGGAGGAGGTTATCAATTCGAATGTTTTTATTTTTATTTTTGTTACCTCAGAACTTTTTATTGGGTGAACCGATTTTGATGATTCTTTGAAAGCTGGTGCTTGTCATGTGGTCCCATATAATTTTCATCAAGATCTGATGAAGAACTTCGGAGAAATACATCAGAACTCTTCAATAAATGACGGCAAATCACTCGGGATCGATGCAATCGCATGTCTGTTTATTGTTTACACCATTTCATAACATAACAACACACTGGTACGCTCTAAAGGGGTAAACAGGTGTGAACAGTTCACCCTGGTATACTCTCATTGCACTGGTTTATTTTAAGTTTCATGTTAATGGTTTAATCTATTCTGGCTTCACTTTGGGCACTGGTACCTAGCCTATAGAACTGATCCATTATTTAGTGAAAAATAAAAATATTTTTTACAAAAATTACAACTGACTTCCAAAAAAAAAATACTACAAAGTGTAAAATAACTTCAATTTCGGAAGTCGGTGTCAAAAAACAAAGAAACGAAAACAGGAACACAGACTGCCGAAATTGAAGCTATTTTCACTTTGTAGTGTTTTTTTGCATATGTTACCCGGGCTATAATCGAACTGATTGATCCAACAAAATGGGATGAATAGCCTAGGCACTACGCAGGAACACACGTAAATACAAACATACCTAGACTGCTACAATCATGACCCTTCCTTTTGGTTTACAAGTCGGGTAAAAATGTTACATTTGAATGGATGGTAAAGGAGAGAGATACCAAACAAGTGATGGAAGGTTTGTGTCAGGCATTTTTGAAAGAAAGGACGGAATCGAAGAAGTAGAAAACTTGGTGCCCCAACGCTGTGGCGCCTTCCTCAGCGGGTCGGTGCTTTTTCGTTTTGAATCTGTACAGACGTGCTGTACGTGTATGCACTTGGTAATAAAACTATTCCGGAATGACTCAGTCAGGAAGATGCTTAAGGGTGTTACCAGACCAATCGATCGATCGTCGATCGAAGACTTCTGTCAACGTCGATCGAAGTTGATCGACTGGTCTGGTAGCTTTATTAGATCGACGTCGATCGATAACGTTCGACTAATCAATCTATCGATTGCCGGTCGATGGACTCGGTTGACGTTGATCGATTAACCCCGGCTACAATCCATCGGTTTCTTTCGAAATGTATTCACAAGAGAGGAGTGGGAGTGTGTGTAGCTTATAAGTCTACTCTGTATTTTTAATAATATAATAAAATAAATAATAATAAAATAATAAATAAGAGGACGCGTTGTTGTTGGCTAGTTCGATGTTGCTCGTACTATTATTACAGAGACGCAAACGCAGAAGACTCTGGATGCGACCGTTTTTTAAAGTCAAAGATAGCTTATCTTATAAAAATGAAATTTAAAAAAAAGAATAGCGGATTTCGGATAATTTTCGAATGAATAACAATGATATTGAAAATCTCTTAAATATGGTGGCTCCTTCAATTGCAAAATTGGATACCAATTACATAAAACCAATTTCACCTAAAAATCGGTTACATATAACAATCCGATTTCTAGGCCAATCAAGCAGCTCGGTCGACGTCGACTAATCCATTCTACCATCGATCGATCGTCGATCGACGATCGATCAATTGTCTGGTAACACCCTAAGTCGTTTCGGCAAGCGCACAGACCCGGTGAGGAAAGGCCTAAGTAACATGGAACAAAGGCAGGAAGATGCTGATGATGGTAGATAGATGTATAGCATCTTTGCAGAATGACGTAGCAAAGTTGTAATAGGTTTTTGCTGTCTAATTCGCATCATAATTTTAATTCACCACTATATCTCATATCATATTATTTCTCACTTAAAGGTATGATTCCGATCTGGGCTGCAAGCATCAGTGCTGCCACTGTGGTGCAGCGCAGTCAGTAGTGCTACCTGCCGCGCTGATTCCGAGCAAGGCGGCAGTGTTGCGCTCATGTTCATGGTGCTGCGCTGTTGTGTTTCATTCAGTTGCTTTGAGTTGACAAGATGACGATTGAGTACCAACTTTTATTTATACTGTTGGAAGAGGAAGGACATGACGGTGACGTGTTGCTGTTTTATGCCATTAGTAAAATAAAAGCAACATTTGTTTTATAAAAGTGGATAACGGGCAGGACGCTGATTAAAAACATTTGATAAGTGATCAACAAAAATTCAGAGAGTACTGTCGTTTAAATAAAAAACAGTTTAATTTTATTCATGTAGGTACTATCGCTGCGGCGGTAGCATCACTACCGACTGGTTAGCTGGTAACAACAACGGGCAACATTGCCGCGCAGAAGTGTTGGAGCTCGGAATGTAATCTATACTTATAATATTATAGAGAGGTAAAGTTTGTTAGGTTGTAGGGGGTAATCTCTGGATCTACTGAACCGATTTAGAGATAGTTTGAGACCCGGGGAAGGACTTCTTTACTTAGTTTGTATTCCCTTGGGATGATTAAAAACTTTTTACGCGGTCGAATCCGAGGGCAGAAGCTAATCTCATATAAACCTATAGAGAATATATGGGGGCCATTAGTGCTGCGGCAGCGCTGCTGCGTGCAGCGGAGTTCGAAATCATACCCTTATGGTAAACATTATATGACATTATAATAGTATATTATGATACAAGTGAGCTTAGTTGTTCATTACACACGAGGCTGTGGATTACAGCGCCAGCCGTAGGCGAGACCGTAATTCAGCCGAGCGTGTAATGATCAGTGCTCACGAGTTTCATACTACATTTTTCAACACATTTGCGAGGAAAAAAGAAGCTTATATAGTTAAATTATTAAAACAACTGGTGAACGTACAATTTTCAAAACGATATTGGATTGATTGGGATGGCAATTTCACAGTTTGTGTTATATGGTGCTTGCCACTTCTTTAGTAGATACTTTCGTTTTCTTCTTATGTAAATGTCGGTGACAAAGGCAAATCATAGAACAGTAGAAACCAAATAACTCATGCTACAAGATGTACATGGTTGTGGTTCGGGGCAAAACTTTTTTGCCTTTGGCTCCAAATTAATGGCTGGCGTTATTTTGTCACTGATTTTCGCCATGTTATGAATAGAGTCTGTTTTAGGGTTTCTACATCCTTTGTTGTAATATTATAAAGCTCTTGTCGTCTACACGCATCAATAACACCGAATATTAAGGCAACCTGCAAAGAAATCAATTAATTAGTTCTAAGAAGTTATGCTAAGGTTAAGCAATTATTTAGATACGTTTAGATTAATAATATTCAACGTACCTTTGTTGCTCGTAATTTTTGAAAGAGGCTCCGGATAGTCAGTACGACTATCCAGAGCCTCTTTCAAAAAATTTTCAACGTCGGCTGGTGACAAAAATTTAGTCTTTTTTTTATTTTATTTATTTTTTTATTTGTTATAAGCTCGCGCTTGACCTCTATATTCCACCACTTCCGACCAATTTATATCCGTCCGAGCCGTCTCGTCCTCCATAAATGCCATCAGGTTTCAGTACGTTTTAATATAAACACCACGTTTGAGCAGGTTTTCGATTTAACGTCGAAAATTAAGATACCCATGGGTAAAAAACATTGACGATGTTCAAAACATCGAAAACTTAAATATGCAATGACCATATAAACGAAAATTAAAAAAAAGTTAGTTTATATTGTCGAATGGTTAGATAACCTACGTCTAATATATCTAAAATCTAATTATCTACAAAAGTGACATCCAAAGAGCGAAATATCGAAATTTCAGAATATTGAATGTCCCAAATATCGAAGTACAGTGTATCGAATGTCCTAAACATCGATATTTATTTATTACATCCGTCACAGTGTAATTTGATAATTCGGATATTGCGAAAACCCGGATAGTTAGAAAGGCTTAGGGCACCCCGACACGGATAGGTTAGTTTCGAAGGAGATGACGCTCGCTTTGCTCGCTCACTTCAGCTCCCGTCATCTCCTTCATGTTAGGTTACTTTAGACCCTACTGACAGAAAAAGGGCTCCGTCGACTTTGTTGCTTAAATCGTAATCGTACTGGTAAGTATGATTACTATTTAATTAATTTATTTTTTAATTTGTTTATTCTATATAAAAACCAGGCAGAGTGTGACAATTTCAAATCTACTTAAATTTTTTCCACTCATACATATAACAAAATTTATTCGATATTTTAACGAGTAGGTATTTTAACGTAAATATAATGAACATAGGTGTAGTAAATGTTGACATTTTGAACAAAGGTATAATGACTATCGACATTTTGAATGAGTCGGCATTTTAATCTTAGATTTTATGCTTAGGTACAATAATTTTCGATTTTTCGATACAATTGTTATTTTAATATTTTATGTTTTGAACAGTGACATTTTATCCGTAGGTAGGTAATGGGTAGGTATTTTAATTTTCGATGTTCAAATGTGTAGGTACACATTTGAATACCAACAGGAATAGATGCACCACAGGGAGCTGGGCTTTTATGTATTGGCGAGTTCAGAGAAATACGCCAAAATCACATTTTCAGAAAATTACTGGGTATTATTCTTGCTCTTCCATTGTAGGAAACTATCGTAGGCAGCTAAGCACTTTTCTCTAGATTTTGCGGGGATTTAGGCTATCGCAATAAAATATAAAATGCAAAGTTTTATGCTTCATTTAGTATTTCTGGCGGGGTTAACTCTATCAATTGTTCATCTGCTGCACGAAAACTTAAAATTTTTAAAATAATTTACCATTCAGCGAGAAACACGATAAAAAAAATGAAAATGGTAATGGCGGGCAAGCTTTTTTTATCACGCTCCAAAGGCAAGGTGATTGAACATACAGCCTACTTCAAAATTATAATTTCAAGTAATAAAATGCAAATATTTAACAAATTATTGTGAAATCTGAATAATTTGATAATAATTAATGTTTAACTTAATTGAAGATGCACACATTTATTTATTTCAAAAATGTATATGAATTTTTAGCGGCATAAAACGTCCTTGTTTTTACTTAAAAAAATACTGTATTACCCGGTGAATTGAAAATGCTCTGTTTACTCGCATATAACGTGCAGACAGGTACTAATTTAACTTTGTAGGGATTTTTCTATTACGCACTAGTGTGTACTGTTATCACGATAATAAGGCTCACTTTACGAGCAAGTGTGTTGAAATAGTTAACAAGAGTGCAAAGTTGCTTTTTAACCGCGTGCTCAATTTTGATGACCGAGCAAGCGAAGGATTCAAAAATTAGAATCCTGAGCGTTAGCGAGGGAATCAAAAGATCACGTGGTGAAAAATCTTTGCACTCGAGTCCAACACGTAACTTTTCATCCCACATCAGCGAGGAAATGACTAAATGCAAAAAAAAAATACATTTACAATCACAATATACTTTTATTTCAGTTTAGGTATTTATTACTACATTATGATAGGTAAGTATTACAGAATAATCTTTGAATTATATAACAAATAATACTCAGCTATACTTAAGAAAAATTTAAAGTAACGTTGCTACAGTTACATAAGTTGAGTGTAATATTTTTGTTAGGTACTGTAATGTTGATGTTAGTGACATGTGTACTGTTTTTCGGTAAACTTTCTGTCATATTTAATAGTTGTACCGATACATCGGATTCCCTTGGCGTAAATGTTGGCGAGAGAGGGTGATGGTTAGGTGTTTCGTAACGGCTCATTTTTTATGTTGGAGTGCCAGTCCAAGGATTTGACTGAGACTCTTTCAGTGTAATGGCTCCTACGATGCCTTTACATATTTTAGACTTATTTTGGATGGAATCCTCTATGTATCCCTACAACCGCATTGGACTTCCAGCATCCATGTCGCTTAAGGGACAGAAGATCAGCTCCTGAATCGGCCAAAAGTGTGGCTGAAGTTCGTCGGAAACAATGACCCTTGTACAACAGGACTCCAAATTCAAGAAATGTTGCTATTTCTCGTGGGATACTGCCAATTTTATTAGCACCCATAAGCTGTCCTGTCTTCCGTTGAGATATTGTAGAAAAAATCGATTGATTGGAGTGTTAGGCGGGCGTAAGGCTTGATATTTCTCAACAATTGTTACGTATTCCTTGTGAATGACGAAGTTGCGGTCTCTTTTTGTCTTTGTATTAGGTAAATTAATAATAGTAAGTCATCTGAATTTTTCTCAATGTTATTGACATTAAGTTGTGTTAGTTCATTAGTTCGAAATGCTTCGTTTATACCAATAATATATATAAGAACAACCTGTAACGTAAAGAGTATTATAGTAGATAAATTAATAAAATTCATATGCCTACTTATCAACATCTACTAAGTACGTATTAGTATTTATTCTGTGGTATTAGATTATGTTACGTAGTTGATTAATATACTTAAGTAGATACTGATTGTGTAACTGACTTACGTTTGCCGCCAAATATACGGAATCAGGTGCTTCGTTAAGAATCTTTTCAATTTCAGATGCTGTGAAAACCTTCGATATTTTTTGGTTGAGGACCAGATGAGGCTCTTTTTAAAAATGCCACTAATTTAGGATAGGTTGGATAGGACGTTAAGTATGTCTTTTTCATCTTTACTGTTGCTTTTAGCATTGAATACGTACTTTATTATATCGTATCGTATTTATTGAGTGCTTGAATTCTTGGTCTCGGATAATTCAATAAAATATGTCATTAAAACGATTTCTGAGAAAGTTTTGGCTCCTCTAGCTAGTCGCCACGTTTTAAACATATCGTACTGTTTCAAACACTTTTCGCGTGATTGTTGAGGGAGAAAGCTCATTTGCGCATTATTAACAGTTTCAGTCAATTCTGTTAGCGTCAAATAAACTTCCTCGTCGCTAGAATCATTCATTTTAGATATTACACTTGTTTTCAAGTTTCTTGTTTTTAACCTAAGGTTTTAACAATATGACGTGAACAGAAAATGGCGCGCGCAAAGTAAATTAAAAAAAAGTACACCAAGAAGGTTCCGAGTCTGATTTTTTAACAAATTAAAAAAGGTTGTAAAAATTAAGAAGGTTTAATGATGTTTTGAATTCACAAACTTAGTGCGCACGATGTTCTAAATTCAATTTACTTTGTCCTCTAGCGCATAAAAATGGCTTTTGCACTCAGATATCGAAGAGCAAAAATATTCTTGCCGAGATGGGGGGATGAAAAGGTACTTTATGGTATAGATATTAGCTTGTCACGATCTCAAGCTTTTTTACTCGTGTGTGTTTTGAGTATTTGGAAGTAGCAATACCTAGTTGCACCGTGTAGCATTAAATTCACTAACTACAACTAATTAACTCAAATTATTTCACTAGCTAGAATTGAAAGTCTCTGGAATCGAATTTGCTAAATGCCGCGCCGTGCCCCTACTATACTGCCATTAAGCCGACGGGGGCAACCGTGGGAAATGATTGAACGAACACGAATCGGGCGAAGCTCGCTGTTCATTTTGGTGAGGGGTTAAGTATAGACACTACTTATATGTATTTAGCCTTCGGTATTTTTACCTAACATTTGTTTAGTTTTTGTAGTAATTTAGTCTAAAGTAGCGATAACAAAGCAATATGAATAGATATTTTGTAAGTTTAAGCTAGTGTTTACAACATAACACGATATCAGTCTTGTTTTCTTCGAATAGGTAAGCAGAGGTACTGAGGTACGACGCAGTTGACAAGCACGTCAATCACTTTGACATTGAGCTGGCCTAGCTTGAGACGGAGTTTTAATAGTATTCTTAATCATAATCATCAATCAATACATATAATAAATCTGTAGAAAAGTCGTTTTTGCACATCGAAAATATTTCCAAAAAAAATTGCCAGTGTTTTAAAGGAGAACCAACTGAACCTATTGCCAGTTTGTCTGTCTGTTTGTCTTATTGTGCGTAACTTAAAGTATTACTAAGTTTTTGTTTCATCGCAATCGGTTCACTCTATCAAAAGTGAGATGAATTTAAAGTTTAGATTTCAAGAAGTAAAATTTCGCAACATACGCAATTAAGATACTCGGACTGTTGAACTCGATATTCGATAGATGGCGTTGTGCATTTCGCGACATTTTCTGAATAAGTAGAGCAGTGTTAAGATTTTCCGCGGAAGAATGACCATAGAAAAAAATAGTAGAAAGTTCGGGTTCCCAACACCCGCCCGCCGCGCCCCGCAGCGAACCCGGAGGTCAACTCTCCATGTCGTATCAACGGTATACCTTCAAGGACTATCTATACCATTTCATAACATAACATGACGCCAGTATGCTCTAAAAGGGGTACGCAGATGTGTACAGTTCACCTTGGTACACCCTCATTTCACCCGTTATTTTCAAGTTTCATGATATTCGGATAATGTATTCTGGCATTATAGGTACCTTACTAAAGAACTTGCCTTTTAGGTACAACTAAAAAGTGAAAATAAAAAACATTTTGTTCAAAAAATTAGTACAAAGTGAAAAAATAACTTTCTTTTTGGAAGTCGGTGTACATAACGATAAAAATTGGTACCTATCAAAGATTCAAAAAGAAAGTAATTTTTCACTTTGTAGTGTTTTTATTTGGAAGTCGGTAATATTTTTTTGAGAAAAATGTTTCTTTTTTTATGTTTTCGTTTCGGTGCGCTACGAGATGGCGCGCAGCAAAGCTGTCCTTACTTTTTTTTATGAAGTCGTTATTTTCCTCCCTGGAGTAAAGAGTATTATTTGCGGTGAACGCTCGATTTAGGTACGTAGAAAGGTAAGTAAGGTAGGTAGGTCTAGGTAAGTAGGGTAGGTACAGGTAGGTGAGAAGTAAGCTAGGATAGGCAGTTAACGGGAGCGAAGCCGCGGGCACAGCTAGTAACTAATATATAAAGAGGAAAACCCAGCTACACAAGTTGGTCCCAGCGCTCGTACCAACGTTGGTCGGTCAATTGGTGAGGCGCATACACGTTGACTATTAAACTAGTTCTGTCTCGTCAGGGCTAATGCGAAGATGTCCGATACGGAAATTGCTGTAAGCGCTTTTACAGTAAAGGGTGCATATTATTATTTATATTTGTTACTGAACAAAAAGAAAAAACACGTCAAAGAAGATGGTGGATGACAACACATCTTAAAAAACGGACGTACGACGCACGCACTCGATGCGTGTTGCAATAGGACTGAGCAAATCAGCAAATCACAAATCAACAACGTGTGGACGGATCGCGAACGTTGGCACAGATTCCTTAAAATTGTGTATTTGTAAAGGATAATCTCTGACATTGGTAATACGTAATCCGACCACAACAATTCTTTTACTGTTAGAACTTTACACTATTGATGAAAAGAGATTGCAATGTAACAGAGATGAGAATGTTGAGATGGTTGTGCGGAGTGACCAGAATGGATAAAGTGAGAAATTATCTAAAATATTATAAATATTAGACGACGATTGAAAGTGGCGCCAGTGACCGAACAATTGAAACCGTTTGTTCTGGTATGGTCATGATGAGGAGGGATGAAACGTATGATACCAAAAGAGTTATGAATATAATGTGAATGGATAGAGAGGATGAGGAAGCTCAAAGAAAAGATGGATGGACTGTGTGAGAATTGATATGAAAGAAAAGGCAGTCAGTGATAGCGTGTCCGGAACAGGACGGTATGGAAGAAGAAAACGTGTTGCGCCGACCCCAAGTAACATGGGATATGGGCAGGAAGATGAAAATTTGAAAATGATAGGCGTAGAAAATTTGAAAATGATAGGCTTTTGTTGTTGTTATCGGGCGAAATAAATATTTAAACAAAAATGTAAAATAAAAAAGTTGTTTCTTTTTTAAGTTAATAGGTTAAAAAAAGACATAACATTGATGACAAATAACTAATTTAGGTTAGTATAATGAATTTTTAGGTTGCCACATGTATTTGACATTGGACTTTACTGAGCCCACAATTTAGATCCATTAATAGTATTCGAAATGATATAAAATTCAAACAATGAACTTCAAAGTTCAATCTAGTTACTAACTCAGCTTTTCAACTTAGCTCAGCCCAGCTTTAATTTCTGTCTTTGGTATATAAATTACTAGCGGACGCCTCGCGATTTCACCGGCGTAGCTCCCGTTCTCGTGGGAATAAGGATAAAAAGTAGCCTATGTCACCCGAGGATAGAGTAGCTGCCCAACGCTGCAAAAATTCCACACACATCTTTCTGATATAATGTGCTATACACACCTTGCCGATATATAAAACAAAGGGTAATTAAAAACTGTTATTATTCAAACCGTTATTTTCTTTGGTGTCCACCTTATTAACCCCAACAGGTTATGTTGGAAATCGGTACAGAACCTTTCTGCCCCATTCGCCATCCGTTTTGCGAACAATGTGCCCTCTGACCACTGCCACTTAAGTTTGGCAATTCTTCGGGCTATGTCGGTAACCCTGGTTCTCTTGCGGATCTCTACATTTCTGAATCGATCACGCAAGTAAAATCCGAGCATAGCCCTCTCTATTGTCCTTTGGGTGACTGTAAGCTTTCTGATGAGGCCCATTGTGAGCGACAACGTCTCAGAGCCATATATATGTCATCAATAGGAAAGAAATTTCTAGTGTGGCGCAACGTTTTTTTAAAAAAAACATTGGCAACACACACTGGTTTTTCGTCTTGAGACACTGTGGTAAGTTGGACGAGAAGACACCGCGCAACTTCCCAAACGCAGGCAGCGTTCATGAGCTTGAGAGTAGGATCAGAGAGCTTTTTGTTCCTATATGTACGGCGGGTCTTAGAACTTAGACCCGAACGTATAGACAGCATCCACGAACCCATCGCTTTATTCGTCCACGGAGCTCCCTAAGCACTCGAAATGATTCTGGAGTTTGAGCTGAAAAGTCTCGGGGTTTTTTGATCCGGATCTGTGCTGGACGGAGCGTAGACTTCATCAGTCGAGACCTCAAGCTTGACATTAATTTTCAATGTGCCTCTTAGCATGCGGTGATCGGTCCCGGTTTTCACCGAATTATTCACAGAGACATCAATGAACATTTGCTTCTTGGCTGACATGATGCAGTCAATCTTGTTTTTGGTTGCACCATGGGGGCTTTGCCTGGTCCACTTTCTGTGCTCACGCTTTCTGAAGAAGGAGTTCATCATGTAGAGGGCCTCCTTCCCCATAAAACTGACCAGTAGGTGACCCCGGTGGTTCCGACGTCCAACTCCATATTGCCCCACTTGCAGCTCATCCTCGTCTCGTTTGCCCACCTTCGCGTTGAAGTCTCCCATGACAACGGTGAAGTGAGTTTTGAAACCATGCATGGCTATAGAGATATCCCCATACCTGGTCTCTACCTCGTCGTCATGGTATGCCTTCAGCGAGTATCTTGCGGATATTCTGAGTATAAGGTACGCCCCCCTGGTTGACACACTCTCGATCCTCACCACTTTGTTCACCAGCGACTTGTGGACGATAAACCCGACACCACCCTGGGACTGCCGGGTCACCCTCTCAGAAATAGAGCAGGTTACTGGATTTGATTATTTTCGAGTCCTCCCCCTCTCTTCGGGTTTCAAACAACCCTATAATACTCCATCGTAATCTGCTCAATTCTTCCTCGAGTTCGGCTATCTTCTCGTCGGTCCGAAGTGCTTGCGTGTTATATGTTGCCAGGTCCAGTTGTCGGTGTTTATTGGTAACTCTAATCGTATCCTGGATAATTGTACGATTTCTACAGGATAGGCCACAAGACTGAAGCTGCGGGCAAATTTTAGTGTAGTATATCACCACGAGTCTAGCTTATACTGGTTTTCTTACCATGTAGTGCAGCCTACTGTACTAATTCTGCCACATTTTCCTAGTTATGTAATCCTATCCTTTGTAAATAAATTGTCCTTTCAAGCACGAATTCTGATTCCGGGCAGCAACGAGAAATTCCTGATTGAGAGGAAATGAATGCTTAGGTATATTATTAGACTTATTTCTAGAACCTAAGTATTCCTGGGACTTATCGACCGTTATTAGTTAAAACATATTTTTTCCACAAGCATCGTACGTAGAAACATGGGGGCCATTTTTCGATCACTATATGGGCCATTTCTTCTCAAGGTATTCCGTGTGCTCATAGAATACTCTTCATCTCCAATGAGATCTACGTTTTGGACCGTACGAGTACAAATAACTTAGCTTCAGGAGCGTGTGTGTATGTATGATGTATGAAAGTAAACATAACAAAAGGAGTATGCAGGAATCGTAAATCTTCTGTAGTGCCGACCTACATCGGACAAAACTGTTTAACAAAAAAATTAAACCGACTTCCAAAACAAAACACTACAAAGCTTTTCGGAAGTCGGTGTCTTTGGTACTCGTACCTAAATTTTTTCGTTATTGACACAGACTTCCGGAAAGCTAGTTATATTTCGCTTTTTAGTGTTTTGTTCTGGCAGTCTGTTATTTTTCTTTGTTAAAAAGTTATTTATATCTCTCTTTTTCGTTTGGCACTTTAAGCACCAACAAGCCTAAACACAACTGGGTTACATTGTTTGATTACGAAGTTCCTGTGCCTACCTTCTATGATATCTTCGATGGTACCATTTTAGAGAAGTTCCAGTGGCCACCTGTGGCCTTCCTCATTAGTTCCACTTCACCAAATGAATGCAATTTGCCATTTTGATGAAAATTCCAAAATCAGTATATATATGCCTATAAAATTTGCGTTCTCTCTATTTCCCCATGAAATCCTGATTTGGAAACAATGGGACCACCTTGAGAGTATTAATGCTTTCAAACAAAAAAAATTGATAATTAATTGACGGAGTAATTTGTGAACATCATTTAGTTAAATTATTTAATTCAAAAGTGCCCATTTAGTTGAATCAACTGATGACTGACTGGTGATGATTACACCCAACATCATCAACAAAGAATAATTAACAAAAACGATCCGCTATCCGACATAGGATCCGACAGCATCAGCTCAATATTAAATCAGTAATTCAGTAGATACTGATGTTTAAAGTGTGCTGGTAGGTTGCGAATTGACCTCATTATGGTCTCGCAGTGGCCTCGCACCCACGGGATGGAAGGGCGTGGCCTTCCCTTATCCGTCAACATTCTGTACGGCACTCAGACCACAGTTAAGAGTGGCTTAGTAATTTGATGCTTGCAGTTCTTGCATTATCAAAAAATTTATTATTTTGATTAGTCTTGTTCATAAAAATCTTTGAATTAAGCCTGTTAAGCAAGTTCTTAAGTCAGATTCTGTATAGAATGATTCAATTAGATTCTTAATTCTAATTATTAGATAGTCCAGTCAATAGAGATTGCGAAACAGTTTATGAATGAGAATTTCCTTTTCTTGAAGTTGACTAACACTGTCTTTTAGCCTGTAATCCTGTCAAACTTTGCAATTAAGTCGAGTTTGACACGTTTTTTAACCGACTTCCCAAAAAGGAGGAGGTTCTATATTCGACTTCGAGTTTGTTTCTTTTTTTTTTTGTTTTGTGTATGTTCACCGATATCTCCGACAATGTTGGACCGATTTTGAAAATTCTTTTTTTGTTTGTTAGAGTATGTTTTGAAATTGGTCCCATTTTAATTTGGTGAAGATCTGATGAAGAACTTCGGAGATATACAGCAGAACTCTTCAATAAATGACGGCAAATCTCTCGGGATTGCTGCAACCGCATGTCTGTTTATTGTTTATACCATTTCATAACATAACATCACACCAGTACGCTCTAAAGGGGTACGCAGATGTGTACAGTTCACCTTGATACACTCTCATTTCACAGGTTATGATCAAGTTTCATGGCATTCAGTTATTCTATTCTGGCATTATAAGTACCTCACTAAAGGCAAGTTGCTTAATAGGTACAACTAAAAAGTGAAATAACTTTCTTTTTCGAAGTCGGTATCCATAACGAAAAAAATTGATACTTACCAAAGACACCGACTTCGAAAAAGAAAGTTATTTTTCACTTTGTAGTGTTTTTAGTTGGAAGTCAGTAGTATTTTTTTTTAAAAAGATTTTTTACTCTATATTCTCAATTCACAAACCGAGGTTTAATCTTACAAAGTTATTATTGTTTGTTTGTTAGGAGGTAATAGCACGTAAATCTATTCTATCGCTGAATGCATAGCTACTTTATAGCCCGGAAAAATGTACGGTTATGGGAAAAGCCACGGGAGCAAATTCGCGTTATAAAGCTAAGCTGTAGGAATATGGTAACTATGGCTCAGTTTTTATCCGCAGTTAACTCAACCAATGGTTAAATATGCTCTCACAACTGCAGACAACTGGCCAAGTGCGAGTCGGACTCGCGCACGAAGTGTTCCTTACCATTATCGCAAAAAACGGCAAAAAAATCACGGTTGTTGTATGGGAGCCCCACTTAAATATTTATTTTATTCTGTTTTTATTTGTTGTTATAGCGGCAACAGAAATACATCATCTGTAAAAATTTCAACTGTCTAGCTATCACGGTTCATGAGATACAGCCTGGTGACAGACAGACAGACATACAGACAGACGGACCGAGATGTCTTAGTAATAGGGTCCCGTTTTTATACTTTGGGTACGGAACCCTAAAAATGGTGATTTAGTGAAATTTGCAACCGTTGGTTAGCATATTTAAACATTGCTTGAGTTATATCCGGAGCAAATACTGGGCCTAAGTAGCAACATATTTTTGTGTAATCCCACTGCTGGACAATGGACTCCCTCCATTCTTTTCTCTTCTCATGCTGCTTTTTTATAACTGCTGTAAAATCTATGGTCAATCAATTCGAAAAATTCGAAAACTTCCGGATAAATCCCGGTTACCTTACCTGGCAGATAAGTAGTTACATTTTTAATTTAATTTCATAGATATAGTGGCGGACATTGAGAAAGTCCTACAGGCTTCAAATTGGTAGCAGTACCTCTGCAATCTCTTAGCAATACTTCGGTTCTGATTGGTGTTTATTTTCTGTTAATTAATGACGTCATCAATAGCACAGATGCACTGAGGTTAATAATAATGCTGAATACCGGATTGAAATAAAATTAATTGATTGATAAGATGTCTCGCTAATTAGGTTAATCTTCTGCTCTATATTTATGGTTTTGCTATACGACCACTTATTTGCCTTAATTGGAACCAATCTATTATCCTATCAAACTTCTCTTGTTGCGAATCGGTAATAATATCATTATCAGTTACAGATAGCTAAGTAAATATGCCTATTTATGTACGTAGTGACGGGGAAGAAAGGTGATGCTGTCCAACTCGCAATTTGCCCAGAAATATAAGGAAAACTCGCTGCTTGCTCAGGCTCACAGCTGTATCAAGAGATTGTTCCAATAAAACCGTTGTGAACATTCATCTTGTTCTTAAAGGTTACAAGTACTTACAATAAGCTATAGATACCCGATAAACGTACATAATGTATGTAAACACACATGCATACTTGTTACGTGTCAACAACCACTCCTGCCATTGTCTTTGTTGAATTTAATGTATAAATTCTGTCATAATTAAATCGTTCAACACGCTCAACATCACCTGTAAAACGGTTTAAGTTGGCGACTACCATAAACCTTGAATGGGTTTGTTAGCCGTTGGGGGGCCGACACACCTCCAGGTGAAAATGGAATCTTGTCGATAACACGCCAACCTGGGCCCAGGTACCTTTTTGTGCCAATTAGATTATTATGAGCAGACGTAATGTAATTAGAATCGTCGACCGTTATGGTCGGTGTTCAGTGGGTATAGGTATACGATGAAACATAGGTCGGTGCGGCTAGCCGGGCAACGGGCGCGACTCGCGAGGGTCACGCAGAGGTGACAGCGAGTTGCGTGCGTGCGAGATATGGGGAGGCGGCCGGCGGCTCTGCTGATGTCAGTGACGACGAGCGACGGCGGCGGCGGCGCTCCCGACGGCAGGCGGGCGAGGGGGCGCGGGGCGCGGGGGCGCGGGGGGCGTGCTGCCGGCGCCGCGGCTGCTGCCCGCCAGTGTGCCGCGCGCCTCCGACACGAGTGCTTCGAGCGCGACACCACACACCTCCGCCTCACGCAGGTACGTACCAAGCACGTGACTTTCATAACTTCTTTCGCTTCCTCCAAGCGCCGCGCCGGAGGCCGCCGCAGGACCCGCGCCCGGCAATTTCGAATGTCACCGGTTGCCGGATGACTAGAAATAGCCGGTGGTCGGCCGCACCGGCACCGGCCACAACTTGGCGGCCTCGGAGCGGCGCCGGGGGCGCGATGACCCGTCGTGTTTGCCAAACGAGAATCCCTAAATACTTGCCGGTCATCGCTTCTGCGGCTTTTATCAGTGTTACATATTTATTATTTGCCGGCGGTACGGTGAGGTCAGCGGGTGTGCGCGGCGTTGTGCGCCTTATCGCGTGGGCATAGGGTCGGAGCGCCCGCAGCGGCCGGCGGCGGCGACGCGGGCGCGCCCGACCTCGGCTTCTGCTCCGTCTTGGCTCTGCTCTTGCGACGTTCTCGTACCTACTGATACCTACGAAGCACAAACAATAACCAACTTTACCGCAAACTGCGTCGGGTCTAACTACCGGGAACTAACTTCTGTTTGTTTGTTATTGTTTACCACCACACTCAACAGTTGTTGCGATACTTTTCAAGTTAGCTAGTTAGTGCAAATGATCTGCTTCTTTCTTTATCTTCATTACTTATAACGACTTTCAATTTACAATTATTTATCTATCGCCGTAATGACCGCTCAGATATTAATTGTTTGTACACAACGCCAACTGTCATATAACGTACGTTCATCGATGTTACTGCTGACCTCCCGTGCAGACTCACATTCACAACAGTCGACCACTGCCGAGATCTAATTGTTTGCTTCGATAAGAAACCACAAGTATCGAAGCAAACGGAAACTATAGGTTGATCTACTGACAATGACGTCATGTGGTAACGCGATGATGTCGAGTAGGTGACTAAAGATAGTGTAGTATAGCTACGTGATACCTTGCACTACCTAACTGAATCAATGTTGTTGAATTAAGTTCAGGTCCTAAATGGGTTGGTTACTCATTATAAATGATACCACTTATAATGAGTGACCCATTATGAGTACTTATCAAGATTCGGTAATTTTCAAATTCAAAGTTCTCAGTCTTTGTTATTGTTTATGAAACGCGCGGGCGGACACACGTGTCACTCAAATCGTAAGCGACCACAAATTAAGCGCTAGTTGTTATTTTTTAATCGCTAAATCAGGCGCGGCATATGAAATATTCGTGAAATGTGCGCGGGTTGCCCACTGACGAGGGATCCGGTACTCGCCGGTGTTGTCTTCAGCAGCAGTACACTGTGCGTGTAACACTTAAAACGGCACGCAGACTTCGCCCTTACAATCCTTAACATATGGCCCAGTATTCCGTGGCGATGTGTCAACACTTATTACGCCCTAGACGCATCGCTCAAATGTTCTCGACCTCGCACTATCCGCCTGCAAGCGACGTTCGCCTCTAAAGCTTTTGCTTGTAGGGGCTATAACATCGTGCGCGTGTTCAGGCATGAACAACGTTTTGTCGCCGCTGTAGGGTCGAGATCCCCGACGCACAAGAGAGTGAAAGTTGGGAGGGTGGGTGAGAGCCGGGGTGGCTCCCTGCAGGAGTAGTCGACCCGGGACTTCCAACTAGGATTTGCTAAATCTGCTTCTTTTACGCCGGGGATGTCGAAAAAGCAAATGACTGTTTTTAAATTGGACGTTTATTGCCGTAATTAGGGAGAGGATCCGAAGCGTGGTCGATGGTAGGATGTCACAAACTTCCGAACACGTCATGAGCATATTTATCCAAAGTAACTATTTAACTAACACGTAACAAGTTGCCTACTAAGCAGCTACCTACCTAGGTAAATACTGAAAAACTGCCGAGAAGTAAACATGCCTAGCCATTGAATCATGGTGTCATTGTGACCACTCCATTCCCGGTAGTTGTCATCGCCGCTTTTATCAGCAAAGCCCTCGAGTTCAAGAACCGAATTAGTATTTGTTACCGTACATACCTAGATACCTACTTCGTTTAGTGTTTCGTATCAGTGCACACAAGCTCTCGGGTTTGGCATACCTACTCTGTACGCCCCTGACGCGCCGAGCGGTATACGAAAAACACTTGGCAAAATAGATATACATATTTGCTACTACATATATCATATAGATAAACTTAACTTAATATTTGCATGTAGTCAGATTGGTGCTTAGTTTCATAACGCCAGGTCTGGCTGTTCCCATGTATTACCCGAAAGGTTGGACAGAATTGTAAGTACCTATTGTACTTAGACAGAGGTTGACAATGGTACAACCATTTCGAACATCAAAATATCTAAAGCACGTTTGTTACCTGTACAGGGTGTTTCAAATGACGGTCATTGTCTGAAGATCTCTCTCTCTTTTGTTACCTATACATGTTCATCCAATGACACCAATGACAGATCAACTGCTCCAATATCTAATAGAGGAAGTAGATATTTTTTAACAACGACCATATCAAAGTGTTTACTCATTTTTTATACTACATAATAATGCAATAGATACTAAATGACCATTCGTAAATAACTCGCAAAAACAATCTCTTTCAGTGTAACACAACTTATAGCTCCTTAAATAAGTTTGAAAACATTGTCTCTTTGACAGCAAAAGATACGCAACGGATATTGTCGAACTTGAACTGTCAAAACGAGAGGGAATAAAACCTTATAAGTGAGATATGCAATCAGGGTACGAAAGAGATGGATTTATGGATGGCAGGATCACGTGGCTAAATTGCAGTAGATTGGATTATTCGATTTCGGAACTGCGCATGTCTATAGGTTAGTTAAGTCTATGCACGGATGACCCTGAAATTGACACTGTCAACGGCCGAATCTCTGTACTTCTTAACACGTATATACTATACCGACCTTTAACTGCACTTCAGGGCAAAAGTCTCCTCATTGAGATAAATTACGAGATTTAATCATCACGTTTCGACATTTACAAAATTTAACAGTCCTCATATATGTCCTCAGTCCGTAAATAGGCATAGATAATACGAATACTATAAGTACAGTGCACCGAGAAGCCCATAGACCAATAAGACGCCTCGGCGGCCATTGCTAGAGACGGTATTGTCAGTAATATTTTCATACAAACCAAACCTATCAATGAGTATCACCGCTTACTCGTAGAAATTGACGGTCCTTGACAATTATGACTGAGGCTATGACAGCCGAAAGTTGCGCGGCCACGATATTATTTGCAATGGCGTCTCTCTCTAGTCGTTCCATGCTCTGTGCTATAAGTTGCTTTTAATTGTGCCACCCACGGCTGGGCAAAAGTCTCTTCTCTGACATAGAAGGTATGAGCATAAATCACCAATTTATCTAACTGTGCATTGATGATTGCTTATTTAACAATAAATTTTAAATCGGAGTGACACAAATTCAGTACCGTGTAGGAAATAATCGTAAAACTGTGGAAAATAAGGAAAATGTGCTACTGAAACACCCGTGCATTGTTAACTAATTGATAATTAAATCATCATCAGACGCCAGACTCTACTCGGCCAGTCGTTTGTGATCTGTGCCAATGTTAGACGTCTCTTAAGAATTTGAAACGTAATCTGTGTACAGCTTTAAAAGCGAACATCATCACTTTCATAAGAGCACATTAGAATGTGTTTGAGTCAGTGTTTATCAGTGAATCACATTCCTTGCATTCCGTATTTCCTTAAAAAACGCATTGTTATAGTTCTATAATAAGGCAGCTCAGAATGATCCTCGTGTCGCTGCGGAGTAGCACTTTCATGTAACAGCGGGGTGAGGGGGGTTCTCGCCAAATTTCTTGGCCGCCCTGAAGTTGGCTTTCCGATACACAAGGCACGGCGCAGTGCTGTTTTTGCATGAGATTTACTACTACGCAGCTCTGACGCAGCCATTGTAGACAACTTCAGGCCGAGCAAAGCGTTTGTCGAGAACTATATTGCGCAGCGAGTAGCGAACTACACATTTGCCATTAAGTTTGAATCGAGCTATACAATGTTTCTTCGTTCATAGCAGCGGGAGGTCCCTGGTGACACGTGACACGGGCTTTTATTGATAACCTATTTCAGGCACTATTCGCTCATAAGTATAATTTTATGACTTTTGACTCATTTTGTCCCCTCGAACACCACTATAATAAGAAAATAGGTATTGCTTGGCTTAGTCCAATTTATTTCATTGAGACAAGACAGCGGGATCACGCCGTCATATATATATGAAAAGCTTCATGTATGTGATTTATCATTATACTGAAATCATAGCCGTCATTATGATAGCTTCACTACCAATTCCAAAATCCTAGTGTGTAAAATAATCCAATGAGATCCGTATTTAATTTAATGGATTATTTCAGACGCTTTTTTTAAATTTTCTGTTAGATGTGCCTATTCTGAATTTTGGACTTTATGAAACACATCCCTCAATATATTTTTCGAAGCAGTCGTAGCGTAGCCGTAGCTCGTCTATGAAAGACCCAAAAAAAGCGTAAGCTCAAAAGGAACCGCTATAAAAACATTTCAGTAGTTTTTAATAGTTATTTCATATACCTACCTAGGTCACGGGCGGAATTATAGTCGCGGTATTCCTGAATAATCTGGAAACAACTGCATCCGGTTCATATTCAACCTCCGGAAATATGGCCATGTGTCGAGCTGCAGATCCGAGCTCAAATGGATGCCAGGTCGGCAGAGGAGAATTTTGCGGGCCTTGACCGCGCTTTTCTCTCTTCTCAACTCTCCCACAAGAAGGAGGTTCTTATCTCATACCTCACTTTCAATATCTGTGTACTTCACACGCTAGGAATCTACGTTCATCTAACAACCTTCTCTTGCTTTGTCCGTCTCATATTTCTGATTTTATTCATTCTTCCTTTCACATTCAGTCCATTCTTTTCTGGGATCCGCTTCCTCTCGATATCAGGAAGGCCACCAGTCTGTCAGTATGCATTTAAGCGGCAGTTGCTGAATTATCTTCTACACGATTAGCAGAGTCGTCTCAATAAAAAGTCTTTCTATTACTTGATATATGTATATATATAAATTTATAGGTATTTATTATAGTAAATATATATGTATGTTTATTTAAGCTATGTATATCTACTATTGTACCCATTTTATTTTAATATGTTGTTTAATTTTTATGGACCTGCCATGTTATCTCTACACCACCCTGACTGGCAGAGAATGCCTCAGGCATTAAGTCCGCCTATGTACCTGTATGTTGCATGAAGTTTTAATAAATAAATAGTCGCCAATCCGTTTTTTTGTTTCCATAGTTAGAGCTCGACACGTGTTAAACTTTCGTGTAGAAAATGACTTTCTACTTGCTCTTTGGACTAAAAAGGATCCTGTTTCATACAAAAAACTATTTTATAACATTGAAAAAAAAGAAAAGAAATAGATTTATAGCAACAAAATAAGTAATTGATGCGCCTCATTACTACAAAAGAATCCATTGACTGTAATTCTTGGCTGGTTTTTAGGGTTCCGTACCCAAAGGGTAAAAACGGGACCCTATTACTAAGACTCCACTGTCCGTCTGTCTGTCTGTCTGTCACAAGGCTGTATCTCATGAACTGTGATAACTAGACAGTTGCAATTTTCACAGATGATATATTTCTGTTGCCGCTATAACTACAAATACTAAAAACAGAATAAAGTAAATATTTAAGTGGGGCTCCCATACAACAAAAATGTTTTCTTACGAAAGCCTTTGTGCGCGAGTCCGATTCGCACTTGGCCGGTTTTTTTAACCGACTTCAAAAAAAGAGGTAATCAAATCAATACGCATGTATGTAATATTGTTGGCATTGCACAATATTCAGATATGTTACTCTATATGGGCTGCTAAACATGGGTGCCAAATTGCATAAGTGTATGTTTGTTTGTCTACGCATTTCTCCAAAACTAGTTATCGGATCGTGAGTAGGCATATCTCAACTTAGAGAATAGTACAAGTTTCATCAAAATCAGTTCAGCATTTTTCAAGACATGGAACATATTACCGAAATCCTTAACGCCAAAAAACACGAGTGTGCAAATTGAGTAATTATGGGTATTTTTTTGTCAATCCTTTCGACACCTTATTACTCGTATACAACTTGCTCACTTCTTAGTGATGGTGTACCAAAACTAAATAGAGAAAAATAAAAACATTTTCTTGTCTTTGGAACCTCTTACTTTTTTGTCGTTTTGTGACACCGACTTCCGAAGCGAAAGTTATTTTTGCTCTTTTTACCCGACTGCCGAAGGAGGGTAATGTGTTTATCAGTCTATGTATGTCATGTATGTTTGTTCCTATGTGGCGTTCTAGAGAACAAACGCGTTGGCCGATTTTGATGATTCTTACGTCAATCGATTCGTCTTAACCCTGCGAAGGTCACTGACTACATAAAAATTGGAAAATAGAAAAATGGCGGATTTTGGGCGCCATATTGTGGGGACCCAAATTTTTTTTTTCTTCCGAACCCCTCGTGTGGGGTGTCAAAATAAAGGGTTTTAAGAGGTGATTTCAAAAATAAATAACTGGTTTTGGCCAGCCAGCTCGCGCATGTGTATCCTCCGACTGCACAGCATTATTTTCTTCTTGTTTACGTCTTTTTATTTCGCTATTTAAGCAGTCGGGATTTTTTTTATTTTTAAATATTTTTTTTATTAGTGTTTTGCTTTGGAAGTCGATTGATTATTTGTGAAATTGTTTTTTTTCTTCGTTATTATATCACGCTTCACAACATCCGCTCTCTCCCCCACCCCACTTGACCTGCCAGGCGTGTTCACTACCACTATGGCAGTATTCCTTATCAACATTTATTTCAGCGGCACCTTCAAGTGCTAAAATGAGATAAAAAATATCATGCCCATAATTCAATTTTACGTAAACAAGCTTAACAGGCGCGTCCAGTACGCCATAATGCTGATATAAACCTCATAGGCTAGCCAATAGTATCATAGAGTGACCTAATTTAAAATGTAACTTGGTTTACATTCTCCCGGTTTTACCTACAATGAAACAGCAAAGCCTTTGTGGCAACGGACGTGTAGAAATGAGGACCCAAGGACTAGTGGGACTTATATAGTAATTCAATTTAACAGAAAAAGTAATAGGTAACATGCATAATACATACAATTGTATTTTTTTTATTCTATAGGCTCGCGCTTGACCACTATCTCACCTTGATGGTAAGCGATGTTGTTGTCGACGGTGAAGCACGCTTGCCTAGGAATAACTTATTCACTATTGTCTTAAAGACCCCTTGATTGTAGCTGTACTTACAATTTCATTACATGTAAATCACTTGGTAGATAAAACTGTTCAGTCATCTAATCGTAACAACATGAACAGAACCCAATAGCAATGGTGAAAAGATATCTGTATACAATTTTGATTACGAAAAGTGTTTCAGATGAGTTTTAGTACAGTAAAATACATCACAGTTGTAAACAGCTCAAGTTATGGAATAGCTTATATAATATATACTAGTACTTTGCCCGCGACTTAGTTCGCGAGATTTCATTTATCCTGTAAATAACTCTATTTATGTGCAGTGAAGGCGACCAAAAATAAGCTATTATTAAATCAATAAAATTGGGGTATCGTAGATATACCTACAGGGTTTATTTTGTTTGGGACTATTCGTTATTTGACTTAAATAATAATACATTTTAGGTTATCGCCACAAAGTAAAATCCTTCCCTAAAAACTTAATAACCCCATTTCGCCCCGTTGAAGGTCGAGATTTGAACAAACAAAACATTTTGGCCGAAGGAATTACATTTTTCACACTAACTTTCAACCCCCTTTTTACCCCCTTAGGGAAGGATTTTCCAAAAAAATATTTCTTATCGGATGCCTACGTCATAGAAAAAACACACCCTCCAAGTTTCAGGTCTCTACGATCAGCGGTTTAAGCTGTGCGTTGATCCGTCAGTCAGTCATTCAGGACAAAGCATTTTATATGTATAGATAGATATAGCTAATACCAACATTCTGCTAAAATTTTTCATTTTTTCCCGTTTATGGGCTGGTCAAACTTTCGATCGTTACGTAACTAGAAAATATAGAAAATATGAAATATTTTCCAACAACCGATAAATCGAGATAATTGAGAGCTTTTATAAAACGCATCTCTTGTTGCATCGAAAATTTTTTATCGGTGAATAAAATTAACCCTCAATTATTTTGTATTTGTAATTGAATCCAACTTTTTATACAGAAAAATATACATTAAATTTTTTTTTATGATGTTGGAGAATTCTTAAAGGAATATGTTCAAACAGAACTAAAGAGGTCGTTCTTGTTTGCCTGCCTACCGAAATGAAAAAAGCGTACATACATACCTACGTATAAGGTAGGTATTTTCAACCCTTGGGTCTTGCCTCATCGATCGAAACCAGTAAATGTCTAAACATTCAGTTTTCCATCGATGACTTAACTACAACAAGTAGTTACGTAAACTTACTTCAGAATCGTAGTAAATAATGAACTTGTCTCCATGATAATTTCAAAGAATTACGCTGAAATCAAACAATGCCCACTGAAGTATCGTGCTGCCGCTAAACACTTCATCGAAACATTAATTTCTTACCCGCTTCAGCAATTGCGTGCAACCTGAAAGAACTTATTAACACGACAAAAGTTACGTTTCACCGAAAATGTATTTAAGCAAAATGTAAATAAAATAACTACATATATTGACGTATATTTTATATAAGGTGCATTGCTGCTAGGATGTAAACATTTTTTTCCTATAAAAACCCTTCATTCGCCTAGCTATTAAACTGCTAAGGATCAGAAAATTGCCTAGAAATAAAACTTCCTTTATGATTTTTTTTTCTTACTCAGTTTGTTCTTATTGGCTAGGTACAATCTGTTTGTCGGTTCAACACGCATCAACAGGAAAATGCCAAAAAAAAAGCCAAAAATCGATAAACGCATTCACAAAATACGCACTGTGAACGCACTACTGAATAATGCCCATTTTTTTCACCGCTACGTCAACTTTTTCAGTGGCAATTTACCATAAAACTTGTATGTAAAATAGATACCTGCAGCTTTCGCACCTTCATTAGACGGTTGAATAATTCGCTAAGCAGTAATGGTGTGGTTAGGTCGCTGGAGCGCGTCTGTGCCACCTCGGCTGCGGGAGGCGGGCGTCCAAGGCAGGCGGCGCGGCAGCTGCATTGCAGCTGGCCTGTGCTTTTGCTCGTTTTACTGCACAGAATCCTGCTCGCACTGGATATGTACCTACGTACGTACATGTGGCTCGGCCGGTACTTGTGTACTCACATCACACAAGTATGTAGCGTAGCATGACGCTTTTGATCTCTGATGTTGAGCAGAGTTGGTATTTAATAGCTCTTGTTCAGCTTTCACATAAAATATGGATAAATACTGGTGTTCAAACGCATCTGGTAACTGATATCCGACCTTCATGCTACGCTGAAAAAGTTTTGTGCTTTTATAGGTATTCGGAAATCGATGTATGCTACTGAATTTAAGTCTGGACTCCAGCACTTGAAAGTCATTCTTGCCTCGTTTTTCGCAACTGTACTTTACTTCACCTTTTTGTTTCTACATGGTATAACATGCTCATTTTTCGTACTATTACTTTTTTGCGTAAAATTCAATTCAAATTCATTCACACTCCAGACTCTAATCTAACACTCTTTCAAACGTCGAGAACACTACGATCAGCTGGAAAGATAACTTAATACGACACGGTTACGTAATTATGCTATCTCTAAATTATCCAATTATTTTAAATGATAACGTACCAAAACATTACGAGATTTTTTTACTGTTTACTGTAGGCAACTCATTAGTGTGAGTGTACTTACCTGTCATACTTTTATCATTTAATTTCGTCATTACATCAGATTTTTCGGGTCCTGTAATTCTATTTGGAGACGGTCCATATAGAATTGTAATGGTCGAGGCTGCATGGTTATTACGCAATAGGAATTTGGGTCGGCCTCCACCGGGATTGGGGCTTAGACTATGGGTTTTATAGAGCTTTGACAATGTCAGTCATATAGCTAACAAATTGACGATCTATTTGGGTAAAAATATAACCATCAAACTGACTGTAAATCAGGAGAGTTTTACGCGCTTAGTCCTCCAAAGTGTTACAATCAAATGGAATTCTTTTTATCGGTTACTCCTTTAAAGATAAAGATGTAGATGATTGTTATATCGTAGTAGGTAGGTCAGTATCACGATACCACGGTCTGGTATCAGTTAAGTATTGTTTATTGTCCGCAAGTGGTCATGAGTTGACCGAAACCAGATGTTGTCCACATTTCCACATCCATTGATGATTTATAACGTGACTTCTACAGTGATGTCGTATTAACGGAGCGATGGGCGTTAAACAGTGCCGACGTGGGCCAATTCGTGAAGTGCTGTAGTTAACATAATTGACATCGGCCTGCGAAATTATGATTTTCAATAGTCAGTGTTAGGCGCTACGGAACGAACGATGCTGTAACAATTGGCTTTATTGAAATGTCTGTTCATCATGTTAAGATAGCTTCCATGACATTTGAGAACTTTTATCTTTCTACTCTACTCTATTTCTGAATTATGTATTCGAAATTGAGATTTGTCAAAATCTACTTAAGAGCCTCAAAACGTTCTTAACTCGAAATGTTCAATTCAGAACTTATTCTCCAGATATTGCCCGTCTCTTGTATTTAGTGATACGTAAAATCTCAATACAATATCAGCAGCCAAATACTTATTTACTTATTACGGCATCACTTGTTTATTCACACTACTTTGTTCTCCCACAACGACCGGCGGCGGCGGAAATACCAGCTCGGTAAGCTGCGAGCTGTGGCTAACGATGAGCATGTACTTATGTATGGTATACATATGGCTAGGTTTAGATAGCGTAGGAGCAGAGGTCGGGCGACCTCCCGTCGGTGTGTCGGCGGCGGCGTTCTCCGCAGGCTTAGGGCGCGGCAGGGGGCTGCTTTGCAGATTTTCCTTGTACTATACGTAGGTCTATCACACCCCGACGCCGACGTCCTTGGCACGACATACAGCGTGGTCTGAATCCTCTATAGACCGTTTTAAAACAGAGATAGCATACACAACGAATACAACCAAATTGTCTGTTTTCCACTGGCAAGATGGTAACGGGATTCAATTTGACGTCCCTAAATCGAAATTTGATTTCCGTCAATCTCTTTGCATACCCGTTACAATCATGAATTTCAGATTCTTTTTGTTTACATGTGTTTTAGATGCTCACGTTTTGGACAAAATGTAACCCTAGTGTTTAAATGGTTAACATTTGACGGAAACTTTCGCACGTCCACTGTTTTAACATAGATACCATCACGCCTGTCTTCCCCGAAGGGTTGGGTAGAGATACACCTGTAGTACACACATTTCGCCAGATATGTTTAAGTCCCATGTAAGGGTCAAGCCTATTGCCCAGTCCATTGTGGACGACATGTAATATTAACTTATTATGTCGTAAAAAGGCGTTAATGTTCTATGATGTTTTCTCTGTAAACTCGAATGAGATACGAATTTACAGACTGCACAAAACTTGAAAGCAAACTCACTTGTTTTTTTTAGGGTTCCGTACCCAAAGGGTAAAAACGGGACACTATTATTAAGACTTCATTGTCCGTTTGCTTGCTGTCTGTCTGTCACCAGGCTGTATCTTATGAACCGTGATAGCTAGATAGTTGTAATTTCCACAGAGGATATATTTCTATTGCCGCTGTAACAACAAATGCTAAAAACAGAATAAAATAAATATTTAAGTGGGCTCCCATACAACAGACGTGATTTTTTTTACGCTTGTTTGCGATAATGGTACGGAACCCTACGTGCGCAAGTCCGACTCGCACTTGGCCGGTTTTTAACTGTCATTTGTCTATTGCTCTCCCTGCATTCTCTGGTAACTGGTTCACACCTCAATATCATTCGAATTTCGAAGTGATTGATGTTATAGAATAGTACTGCTCACGCAGTTTGGAACAAAATTGGTGTGCTATAATGTGCCTAATAGACCTTCTAAAAAGAGTGGCCTGCAGTAACCGCAGTCGCCGCCACTTAGGCGAGATAACGTTATCAGCTATAGCCTTGCAGAGGATTCTGTGAAGCCACATAGCCTGACGTGTACATATAGCGTGTATGTACCTACGTGCCAACGGGACTGTGGAGCTAGATTAGGAAGCCGTCCTATTATATAATATCGTAATGACTTCTCTTTACAGAAATGTATGAGAGTTTTTGTGGGGCGTAGGCGTGGTTCTTTAAGATGTTTTGGATTGAATGTGCTTTCGTTCGATTGACTATTGACTTGATTGAGTTTCTTTCGAAGGTTCGAGTAATCTCTCTCTCCCTGTTTCGATATTTCACGAAATCTTCCAGAAAAATACTGCTAAAGAATTAAATGTCTGCTAGAATAAAGTAAAACGTATCTAGAAGAGTCCGAGACACAACTACCGAGTTTGCTAATCAATACTGTGATTTTATCCCTCGTTCTTGTTGCCAAAGCATTGCTTTTTCGTTGATATCTCCTTATATGTCCAGAGTGGACTGAGTCCGATAATGTTCAACTGTCGTACGTATCTACCTGAATGAGCCAGTCCCGATTTACAAGGTATACCCAACTCGTCAGTGCGCCTCGGGTGTTGTCGATACCATCAAACTACCTGTTTACCTACTTTGTTATATTAAACGGACAACGTTGCAATAAAGTGCTTCATTATCTCAATAAGTAGGTATGTGCGGTCAAATTATGGATTCCGTAAGCGATAAATTTAGTGTGAGAGAGAGAAAGAATTTTTTTTTTCCTTTCTCCCATGGGGTAGGCAGAAACTACGGCACTCTACCTGCTACGATCCTTACATACTCCTTTTGCGTCATACACGTTGATACATCTAAAATAAACGCACGCATGTTACCAGGAAGAATGTTTGTTTTATTTGAGCTGCAATAGGTATAGCGACAAACATCAGGTTTTAGCAGGATGTTTCCATTCCATTTTGAAAACGGTCCCCTCTGGAGCGACGGCGATGTCACTGAAACGAAAAGAGGTCGCTCGTTCGCGTTCACCGCCAGACATCGCGCATCCAGCCAACAATGAAGAGCGTAGTATGTGCCAGTGCTATATCGAACACAGAGCGACATACGTAGGCACAGATAGAGGCGCGTGCTGACTGTAGGCGGCACGTAATGTATGCGTGCGCGTTGCTGCGCCGTGTTGTCGCTCCACGGGCGTCGCACTCGCCACTGACCTCATGCGCCTGCGCCGACTACCACCTAAATATGACCTAAGCGTGTCGTATTGTTTCTTTTATTCGGTTTAATTAACTGGCTTCAGATTTATTGATGGTTCTAAATTACTTTTGCTGAAAAAGTAGGTTTAAGTTTTTTTTTCATTATATGCCTCGAATCTGTGAAGTAAAACAAGATTTTTATCGTGTAAGAAGTGTCAAATAGGTCAACATTTTTAACTAAGCATTGTTTTGTTTGCCTAGCACGGAATAAATTGATTTATACAATACATCTACATAGAGCCATAGGTGTCATTTTGAAAACAAGCTTATTTCGCAAATTGATATCAATCCGTCGTTCGTGACTCGGTAGTGGGCACACTGGGCACCGACTGTCGCCATCGTTAACAATCGTGCCGTCACCTAATTGACTCCGCTCTATACCTTAATTAGTACTCGGCTGTGATCGCGACGTTATTGCATCTCAAAGTAGCAATAGATACCTATCTAGCTAGTTCTTATGTCGGAGTCGGCGCGCGAGGCCACGCACCACCTGACACAAGCAGCTGGCAGCCGGCTGCCTGCAAGCGCACACAACAAAACTCGTTTCGAAGCAGACGCCTCAATATGGCCGACCACCAACGGCCCTCGTGTCTTATTATGATTACCAACAGATTTTAATTCTAACCTAAGCTTCTGCCACGCAATTGACGTGTTTTGCAAATGGAGCGTTTTACATTTACGCAGACGTTTGCAGGCGAACGCAAAACAATATTAAAGATATTCTTCAGTGCTACGGCCGCGGTCGAGTGTTTCTGGGAAGTGGGCGCGCGACTGTGTTGGATGGCTTTGTTGTCGCGGTGTATTGTCGAGCGGCTGTCCTTATGCCGTGTCCGTGATCGTATTTTTCCGTCTTGTGCGCAGAGCGTGCGATGCGGTGTGGCTGTCTGTTTACACGAGCAGCAGTATATAGCTGTATACTGCACGCTAGCTAGGTAGGTAGCGCGTAGGCAGCGGTCGTGCGGACTGGCGGCCCGAGGCGGCGCGGCGGCGTCGTCGCTCGACCCTGATAATTTGCTGCGCTTATGTTACTTCAACGGCTTCTTGCGACACGTTGCGGCCGCTTTCCTAGGTTTCTACTCCCTACACCATGCACTCGTATGTAGGTGAGGCATGTCAGCATGTGCGACTGTAGCGCAATGTCTTCTCAACAAAAAACAACCGTCCAATTCAAAGGTAATTCGCATTAAACATGCATAAACTGTGCAATTACTGATGAAGACATTGTTATTTCTTTATTATATAAGTAACATGCATGTGGTAGACATATTTGAGTTATCCACCCAGTAACTCGGCGTCGGTATATGAGTCGTTTGTCATTGAACGAAACTCGTGACATTGAAGACATCTTTTATGGAGTAATTCGAATGGACAATCAAATCCCAAAAAGATATGTTAATCTTCTCGACTACCTGAACGTTATTAACACATAATTTTAAACATTTTTATGTAACAATGACATAAGGTGGTGATTATGGTAGGTAGAGCAAGTGGTAGACTTGCGTCTTTAGTTTCTTTTCGTTATTTAATTCGGGAATGGGAATGTAAATCGAGAGCTGTATACCTGGCTCGGAGCTCGAGTGGAGCGGAAATCGTTTGCGTCACCAGGTGTCTTGTGCAACACGTGGCCTGGACGCGAGAATGTCGGCGAGCCACCAACAAGATGCGCATAACACTCGCTCCAGCTATCAACGCGTGAAACGAGCAGAATATGCGACTAGTCGGTGTGCAAGTAAATAGCCACACTCGATACCTACATAATTGCACATTAGCTGCCTACATACGCTGCTATGTGCAAAATGCTTTATATCGGGTGTGTGCTATTGGAAACAGTACCTATTGACTCATAATGAGTAAATCGCTAAGTAACACAAACAAGTCGCCGTGACTGTGTTCATGCACGAGTCGCTCGGCGTCGATCTGTGCGCGTCGTCCGTGACACCTAAACGAGCGAGCAGCACCTCTGCTATCTGGTGCTTTGATAAGGCGCATTTATCAGCGGGCCTCGCGGGAGGAGCGACATGAGAGCGGCTGCGGCTCGGCTGTTGGGTGGCACACGGACAGGCCGGCAGGGCAGCACATGTTGCGGAACGTGCAGCCGGGGGGGCGCGGCGGGGCGCGGGCGGGAGACCAGGACGGCGGGCCGCCGGCACCGCGCGCCGCACGCACACCGCCGCGCCAGCGCGCCACACGACGCCCGCGCCCGTGGAGCGTCACTGCGCCTTATCGCAGCCATCTTTAAACGAGCACAGTGCACGCCACCCGCCACTCGGTACGAATTCCATCCGAGAACACTGTTGCTACGATGGCCGTCGACAACCGACCGCACCGAACCTTTCATTACATGCGACGCGAGCGCCGTGCATCGTTTAGCAGCCTGCTTCAAGGTCGTGTTAATTACCAGTCGGACCGGTGACAGTCATGCTCGTTAGCGAGACTCATCGCATTAATACTCGTATCTATCTTCGCATAAACAAGGCATTTATCGTTTTCAATGATCGGCTGCTGCAATGTAGAATCTCTTTGAGCGTTTGCCGATGACTTAGGTACAGCTACAGACACCACTAGATCGCATCACGTTTTAATAACACGCGCTGCCGCTGCGCGCTGTAAACAGCCACTCCACATTCACCTACTCTACGTTGTCGCACCCTATAAAGTTTACCCTATTTAGGAGCGCCTACGGTTATACGCTTCCACACTAGGGTGTTCTTGCGGCGACCATCTGTATTGATCTCGGGAGGGTGGTGTGGGTCGACATCCCGTCGCCTTGTCTCTGTAGAGGCCGCGGCTCTGGCAAAGCCTCGGTAAAATCCAGGCTGAGGCTGTCGGGCGGGTGATAAAGGAAAACTGCCTACGTAGCCGGCCCCTGGCGGGTGTGCGGGTGTCGGTGTGCGCTCGGCGTGGCGTGTTGTCGCGCACCTATATATAGCTCGTGTTGGGCCGAAGCGCCCGCCGCCACCGCGCGGCTCCGACGACGACGTCCGACGAAAGGTCAATTGGCGCGCAAATTATTTGCGTCGCAAAATCCGCAGCGTCGCTGCACCATCCCGACAGCCACACTATAAACTAACATAATTTAAAGCCATCTCCCGTTTTGCTATACGTATGAAGTGGTCTCGCCTCAGTATAAGAATGGATGGTTGATCGCTGATTCAACATTGGCCCAACACCGCGTACTCTTTAAGGCAAGAACGCGGCACGCATTCTTATCGGACCTCGTAATAGGTATTGTATGCCGAGGTAGTTAGGTAGGTAGGTATTCCATGCAAATGCCTACGTAGGTACTGTCGGTATATAACACGTGCCGATTGATAGCTAGCTGTCGACGTCGTCCTCAACAGAATTACTGATTTAACTTCGTAATTATAGCATCGTTTGTATAGGCGATTTGTAGGTGGCATGAAGGCAGGTAGGAAAGTACCTGCCTTCATGGTAGGACAGTTTTTTTAAATTATATCGATCGCATAAAAACAGGGCTACTTCAGCTAACTAGAAATTATACTGAGCTGCAAATATTGCAATAACAACTTTATAATAAAATTGTTACTCAATTAAATTGTTTTTGTTATGTTCAACTTGCTACGAAAACACCACCGCTATGTCTACCTCCACGCCCTATACAGTTACGGCAATAGAAAACCCAAAAACAGGTATCGAGTTTCGAGCCAGAGGGGTGGCAGGCAGGGCTCATAGGGACTGCGGCTATGCATTCATTCTATAGCACGTAGGACAAAAAACGGGTTTGAATTCAAGAAGTGGTCAGTCTGAGGCCGTTTCGAGGTGAGCGCTCCACCATCAAGGCATTGGTTAGTCACGCTTGGAATGCTTACGACTGCTCGCTTCTACAAGACGTTGCAAACAAATGACGACACAGACGCCCAACACAGCTATAACGACAACGCCACACATATGCACAACTCACAAGTACATACAGCTCGTTGGTACGTCGTATAGTCGTATCAGTCATGTACTTGTGGTTAAGCGGACTAATTCAGAGCACAGACGCCGCTGAAAACGGCTCTTTGCTATCATTTATCGGAGTAGTTTAGCGTGACATAACATCGCGCCTGTTCTTCACACGGGCAGGCAGAGATGCACACTACTCCCGTCCTAACTACCTCTTCATAAAACACTCCAAACATACCATAATACAAGTATATTTCGTCAGTAATATTAACCAGTCAGGCTAAATGTAGGTATGTCGTAGCAGTTGGTACGCCCGCCGCTACGCCTGAAAAGTATGCGCCGCTGAAAACGAGTCCTCGTGTGAAATTCTTCATTATTCGTCGCGTTCATATTGCGTGCAGGGGTAGGCAGATAATGAAGTGTGGCACACCTTCGGTTTCCTAAATTTCATTATAGTTTAGGTACTCTCTACATGAGGCGTTTCGTCAGGTAGAATAAATGTCGCTCTGAAACTGTTACCTTTCTTTATTTTGGTACTGCTAGTCGCTACACATTGTATCGATCGCCATGATATTTATTGAAAGTACTAAAGTATCACTTGACTTCACAAAAACCTAGGCAATTACGTTAATTGAACTGCTGCGAAGTTCTTGTACGGCCGGCGTACCGTTTTAAAGCATTTAAGCAATAATTAGTAGTACTTAAAACAGTGTTGTAAAGTTTCGACAATCACTTCCCTTTACAGCAAAAAAACGTTTAGGTACTGTTCGATACCTTTGTGATACCGGTATTGGTTAATCTTTGAACTGTCGTATTTCCGCCCATTACCAACGCGTAGGATAACATAGAAGGCCAGTTAATTCTTTATGAGATGGGTTCCAAGTTGCCGATCTTACCAACCTAAGTATATTTTTACCATTCGTAGCTCGTTTCTCGTTTTATTGGAACCGGGTAGAATATTTGCAAGTTGTGCATTCAGCTTCATTTAAAATACAGAAGGAAATACTATGACGTTGCACTTTGAATGTGCAGTAGGCGACGAAGCCAATGACTTACGTCAATTGCTTTGTTAGGATAATAACCTTAATAACGCCACTGTTATAAAGCTCAAGTTACTTTGAGTCATCAGTTATTTTGTAAAACAGTTTTTGCAATATCGAAAAGAGAAATGGCGCGATGGTTCGAAGAAACGTTTCATATCTAGACTTTATGTTTATGTCGTAATTTGAAGAAATGTTTTGCTTGTGGTTGACTATTATTTTTCTTATCATGGCTTCTACAATCCTGTAAAAACGTTGCTGATTTGACGTCAACCTCTTCGATAGGCAGTCAATGATGTCGAATGACTGTTTCTGCCGGCCGGAATCCCAATGACTCAATCTTTTAATAGGAAGGTGATAGATAAAAAAATCCGTTAGTGAACTATTAATGAAAGCAAGAGCGTCCTCGATAACACCAAATGACTTGTCTCGGGAATCGAACTCGAACGAAAGTGAAAGGAATGAGCTGTGTATTAACATAACGTTTATTATACATGTTTATAGGGTTTGGCCCATATCTACGTGTTTTATTAGTCACAATAACGTTGACTCCGAACTTTATCAAGTTTCGATCGTCTGTAACAAGTTTAGACTGTGTCACTTCGAGTAGTTGTTGATTCATAATCACATTACCCTTGAATTCGATATGAGCAAACGTATTGTGTGACAAAATTTGATTGTTTTTTGACAACTGAAAAGTTATACACGTTGCGTACCAAACAATTTTGAGCGGCACCCACTAATTCGCGTGCTGCCTAGTTCGCGTCGATGTCGAAGCAGTGAATGCGCCGTATGCACCGTTGGCATTGCAAACAGTGTATACAGCATGGTACTTAACGGACGGGTGCTATTTTTATGTTCATTGTGACAAATAATAAACAGTCGGTCGGGCGTCACCCGGGCGGCGCGGCGTGGTGGCGTGGCGGCGGCGTGCGTGCCTGCTCACACACTCGCACAGCTAGGTAGACGGCAACGCCGTGGTAAAGTCGACATCCCTGCATCCCTGCGCCGGCTGTGCCGCTCTATAAATACACAGCAGGTGTGGTGAGCGGGGGGCGAGCGGCGCGCGGGGCGGGGGCATCCGCCTCTGCAGCGCTCCAAACCGCTCGCAGCGGCCATCGGACCTTAGCGACGGCATATCGATTGCGAGGGCTCCCCCTGCGGCGCGCCGCCTCCATTGTGCTCGCCCTGGGATGCCTTCTCCGGCCGTTTCCTGTCAGCCTGCACCCGCCCCGGACCCCGCGCCGCGCCCAGCACACGTCACCTGTCTGTTGTCAACAAATGAGTGCTTCACAGCCACACGCTTGATAACGCGACCTCGCTCTTATTAACGATGATTGCGTTAATCATCGCAAAGTTCAGCGATGTGCTGCTGACCACAGCTTCGTACGCGTTAGTCAGCGCCATAGGTAGCCTGTTTATTAGCTATAAATAAATCACAACACATTGTAGGTAATCCTGTTGGCCCGTGGTTGTTTGCTCAACTCGCATAATTATGCACTCGAAGAGAATATCCATGTTCCATACAAATGTGGAATCTATTCGCCACAGCACTGTAACATTCGGTAAACGTGATTAGTTTCAGTTCTAATAGGTGCCTCAGCAAAGTATTTAGTTAATTGCATTAATAGCTTCGGTTAAAACAATCGGCAATTAGCAACGTTTTTGTCTCTCGTTTAATGAATTGTACGTAGCGGAAGCTCTCCGTGGGTCGTGGGTTCCGTACCGCTGATATTGTTTTTGTAAGGGACAAGTAGAATTATGAACTTTGTTTGTTTTCTCAACGATTTTGTGACTGCCTTATATATTATACTTACCTAACTACGACATTAGTAAATTACCTACAACAAGGAATGAGATTTTCCTGGTTTATCTTTGACGTCGCTGACATCGGTGAAGGAGAATATCGTGAGGAAACCTAGACTTATACTTAATCCGCATTCAGCAAGCGTGGTGATTAATATCCCAACCTTCTCATTACGAGAAGAGGCTTTTGCCCTGCACTCTGCAGTATACCAGTAACTGAAATGAGAAATGCAAAAAAGCAGTCTCAATATTTTATTTCAAGCGGTTAATTTTAATGGCATTCAGGTCAGCATCTCAAAGCGCGGTATTGTACTTCAATCAGCCGATAGATTAGTTAAATCAGTTGTGGCAGACGAACCGCGAAAACGTGCCAAATGAAATTTACGTCACACAACACGCATCGGAAGCATTATCAGTTTTATTAAAAGCCAAAATAATGAGTTTTCATTTTTATTCAAAGTTAGTTTGTTTGGACTAAAAGGTTCTTCACGTGAGGAACCCTAAAGACAAATAATAAATCATCCCGCGATCATGCCTCATTTCTCATATAAATACGCTTTATTATAAATACATCATTGATACAAAGCCACGGATGGCCTGTGATAAATTTTGACAAAAGAAATCAATATTAATTAATCGAATATAAACTATATGCATGCAGTCAGAAAGAACAAAATTGCTTAAAGACTCTCTATCAAATGCTACAGCTGTTGGTATGCCGCCGTACGTACAGCATCGTAGATACATTTGACTGAAGCAGTACATGCTATTTCTGACTTTATATCTCGGTAATAAAGTTCATATTTGCATTCGAGGCCGTTGTCGCATTTTTATCCGTCCGCGACAAACCACGGTAAGTGAAAAGAAGGGCTATGGTCTGTTTGTATGGTGTCCGTAGCTTATGATAAAGCAGTCCCTACCTTTTACCCTTAATACGTAAACGAAACAGGTTTTGGACAACATTTATATCAACCGACTATGTAACACTTGCTCTCCACTTGTAAATAAACTTTATGGGGATATCGGAAAAACTTGCTTTTTCAACTATAACCTTTTTCTACTAAGTCCTCCAAGCTCTATATTTTCCGCCAATCCAAAACTCTAACTCTACACAACTTGGAACACACTATTCGAAGTTTCGAACACATTGAAGACAATCATCATGGTCATTAAGATAAAGTAAATGCGCGAAAACAATTAAGTTGTAAATTTTTAATTTCAGTTGTAAAATCTTTAAATTCGATAAATAAAAGACATCAACGCTTCCGTTTTTTTATTCATACTCACCTACTTGTTTTTCCGCAATTAGTTTTGTCATCAACAAGTTGTTTACACTTTGTTTTAAGTTATTTTAGCAGGAACTTTACTAACACTATCTCGTAAGTTCGTAGATTCATAGCATATTTGTAGTATTCCCGCATTGAAGTAGGTAAGTGTAGGTATTCTACCTGAGTTAGCATTGTAAATCTGCTTACCTGTGCTTCATCATTAGTCTTCTCTTTTCAAACGCTGTACCTATTACGCCATCATAATGTAGATAGTCTCAGTACTCGGTATAATGATGATGTCGCATACACCACAATCTATGTAATATGAAAAAATGTTGCCGACAACATCCAAGAGTACAAGCTCTCATTAGACCGTTGCGAGTGGAGGTCGACCGCCGCGCCGGCTCCCCTTGCCGTCGAGGATGAAAAACATAGGAACATGACATGGGCGACACTCCGCGCCCGCCCGCGCCCACGCGCCCAGGGCTCGGCGCGCGGCCGCCAGCCGCTGGTCGGCTGCTGCTCGCCGCCTCGCCGGCCGCGGCGCCGCCTCATTCAGCCGGCGACGCTCTCGCGCACCACACGTCCGCTGCACGCGCCGCACCCCCCCCGCGCTCCCCGCACCACACGCCGCGCCGAGCGTCTCCCGGAACGTTTAACCGACAACGAACATTGTTCTGTTGCAGCGGAGTATGCTACAGCAGATGTCCTCGCCGCCGCGCGCACAAGTCGGCGAGGTCGCGACTATCGTGCGCCACCTTGAAGGCCGCGTCTACGGCGACGTGTCTTCGGAGGCTTCCTCGGACGCCGCCGAAGATTTTGAATTACCACAGTGCAAGATAAGGAGGAATTATAATTGCACCAAGTGCACGTTCTATACGCAGAACCCGCGCGCTTATCTTGTCCACACGCGTGACGCTCACTTCGTCAGACTCAAGATTTATGATTGTCCACACTGTGTTTACGCTTCGAGACATCATCAAAAACTTATAAGACACGTCAAAATGGTTCACGGAGCATCAAAACCTACTGCAACGACTGTTAAAGTGGAAGAACTATCACCTCCCCCCAACGATAACATGGAGCCAGCAGACCGCATCGAAGACATGCTCGAGGAAGTCGAGGACTGCGAGGAGATGATGATAGAAGTTGATGAGGACTCCATGGACCAACCTGATGATGTCGACGGCGACTGCGACAGAAGTGTAGAGTTAGGATCGCCCTATCGTAGGGCACGTCTGTCAAAAGCTAAAGGCAAATTCTTCTCATGCGATAAGTGTAACTATGTCACCCATATAAGAGCTAGATTCACAAAACACGTCAAGTATCATTCGATGCCTATGATCAAGTGTACAATGTGTGATTTTCGAACACCGTACAAGTGGAATTTGGACCGTCACATGAAGAACCACGGTGGAAGTGGAAGTTTCAATTGTTCGATGTGCAACTTCACGGCGGACATCAAGCAGAGTCTGACGGTGCACGAAATGAATCATCACACACCGGCAGCGGGCCAATCGTTGCCGAGTCGCCGCCGCAACCGGGTGGGCGCCAGCGACACGGTTATTGCGGAGTTCGACGCAGCGAGCGCGTTGCTCCCCAAGGAGGAAGAAGGGAGCGGCGACTCGCGGTCCTCACACTCGGTCTCGGTGAGTGTCGTGTCGTGTATATGTTGTGTGCGTGGCGGACTGCCGGCGGCGGCGAGGGGCCGCCGCCTGCCGGTACCACCGGTGACGTCACCCCCTTGTCACTCTTATCACAAGCGCCACCGCACATGGATTGCACTCCACATTATGTCGCTTCTCGCAACCTTTTGCATATGTTTACATTTATGCATGTCTCTTTCACGCTTCTATTTGTGTCGTTTGCTTGTCACATAACACTTATTTCCAATACCATTCTAGCCCATCATTAAAACTTACTAACTAGCAAAATTTACAGTATTTAAACCACCTAAACAGTAGATAAATATCAACTTGTTTACAAATAATGCTTGAGTCGAATCTGTAAACATTCTTTGACTACAATATTATCGCAAGTAGTATTATGTAATTAGTTGTTCTAAGAGCATTGCACGCTTAGAGTTTACTACTTAATTTATGGAATTCCCTATTCTGATAACTAGATCTGGCGTTAAAAAAAAACAATAAATTGCCAGCTGATAGTTGAGCGTCCCTATTAGTTATTGAGGTTAGCATAATATAGTTCTGTCATTTGTCATAATCATATTCTTAAATGGATATCGAACCCGGTTACTTGCGCTTACTACCACTGAACGCATGAGTCTTTTCAATATTTCTTGTCTTGATAAAATCTAATGTCACAGATTTACCGCCGACGCGAAGTTTAGATAAAAATACTTGTACGTCCTAATTTTAAATGATTAGACGTGTTTTACAGCAATTTCTGAATTCGCGATCCGATGTACCTACTTGTTGACACCTGAAAATAATCGTGAAAGTGATTCGAGTTTTCAGAGTAGTGGTAGTGTGGGTTAAGTGCGCCAGTGTACCTCCAGAATAGTTGACTACAGTGTAGGTCTATGTAGACAATACTTATTTCTCAATCGTCCACGAATGTCATTTATAATGTTCCATTTCGTTTATGACTTGAGTGAGAAGATAAAAGAGATAATAAATCATTATTTATATTCCTAATCCAGAGATTTTATTATCTTCTCGGGTTATTAGAATCAGTTCCCATTTCTTTGGAAAGTGCGTATAGTCGAGTCGAGGTAGTAACTGAGGGTGGGCAATGATGCCTATTGCTTTAAAATTACGCACTTAAGAGGAAATGTGGGCAGCGAGTGCCGACTGAATTTCCCAAGTTAAAAACATAATTCGAGGTTTGGCTCTCGTCTATTTCCTCCTCGAATAGTGTACCGATTTAAAAGATATTTCATAAACTGGAAAAGTAAGATATATACTGCTACCCGACTGCCGCAGGAGGGTAATGTGTTTATCAGTCTATGTATGTATGTATGTTTGTTCCTATGTGGCGTTCTAGAGACCAAACGCGTTGGCCGATTTTGATGATTCTTACGTCAATCGATTCGTCTTAACCCTGCGAGTGTCACTGGCTGCATTAAAATTGGATAATAGAAAAATGGCCGATTTTGGGCACCATATTGTGGGGAACCAAATTTATTTTTTGCTTCCAAACCTATCGTGTGGGGTATCAAAATAAAGGATTTTGTTTAAATGTACCTAATTCTAAAAAAAAATAACTAAAAAGTTATAAATAAAAAAAGTTGATTCAAAAATCTAAAAACCCGACTGAACTAAAAAGACGCGATGTGCATTCGGAGGATACATATGGTTTTGTTTAGCCAGATCGCGAATATGTATCCTCCGACAGCACAGCATGATTTTCTTCTTGTTTACGTCATTTTAGTTCACTTTTTAAGCAGTCGGGTTTAGATTTTTTTAATTAACTTTTTTCATTTATATTTGTCAAATTTGTACACTAACCCCGAGTTTCTCAGCTCAAAATTATAGCAGAACTAATATGACAAATTGTGAAACACGCGTTATCTGCTGTGATTGGTTTTTGAAAATTCATTCAACCAATCACAGCTATCTGCTGTGATTGGTTGAATGAACGCGCGCAATTTGTCACATTAATTCTGCTATAATTTTGAGCTGGTAAATTCGGGGTAAGCCTCTATTGACAGCGTAATTATGAGCATTTTTGAGGGTTCTAGTGCTTCTAAAGATTATCATCAAAAAGGCAAACATAGGGGTATAGTATATATCTTTCATTTTCAGTGTATGGAATATCTTTTAAATAGGTCCAATGTTGGAGGAGGAAATAGACGAGAGCCAAACCTCGAATTATTGCTTTTTACTTAGGAAATTCAGTCGGCGCTCTAAGCCCATATTTCCTCTTAACTGTGCTTACGTACGGTACTAACTCCGCAATAATGATGGTACAGCTCCAGTCTTATACCTAGTTATACTCATCATTGGTAACACAAAAACGGTCAATGTCTACCCGTTAGTTTTGAACCCTAATTACGTAACACACTCGTAGCTACAGTCCCTTTCGTTTTGACAATTCAACGTACTTTATTTCTATAAGAAGCAATGAGCTTTGATTGTCTTTGGTAGATACTTATTGGTGTGATTAAAACACATAGATTCGCTCTTTGTAAAACAAGTAAATACGGAATATTGGCAGTGTCTCTAGATCTCAACTTAATTCAGATACTCAAGTCCTTTCAGTTACTCAAGGGTCTTTGCTTCTTGAACAGTTTTTAAGGACACCATTTATTCTTATGGGTAAGACGCCTTTTACGATATGCGAATTAGCTTAGTCTGTTTTACTTACACAGCATTTAGAAATAAGATTGTCGTAAGTAATGTTCGTTTTGGGGCCTTGCTAGAACGTAACAATGCAATGTTGATTCCGTTGTAAAAAAGGGATAGTGCTATTCGTCCTGTATATCTGTCTCAGCAGAACCATTATAGTTTTGCACGTCATAGTAAGGCCCCAGGAGATAGGTATGTAAACATATAGTATGAGGTTCCACTGCAACAATCTGCATGTATTTGGTTTTTGATGAAACTTGATTTTTATGATTCTTGTTGGTATAAATTTCTGTATCCTAATAGGTACACTGTTCGTCTACCAGTGTTGGGTATAATTATGTTACGAAATCATAATACTTTAATATTATAAATGTGAATGTAAGTTTGTTTGTTACGCTTTCACGCAAAAACTACTGAACCGATTATCATGAAACTTTGTACATATATTCTTGGAGGTATTAGAAGTAACATAGGATACTTTTTAATAAAAAATAATAAAAAATAATGGCTTCACTGCGAGCGAAGCCGTGGGTAAAAGCACATTAAAATAAAAATCTGCCAGCCTACTTATTTATTTAATTCATTTCGTAGTTGGGTCGGCATTTCGACAATTGTTTCAATTTAGATCGAAGTTTTCGTTTCAAAATGCATTCGCTCTATATCCTTCGTGTATTTTCACAGTTTTTGCAAGTTATATATTACTTGGGGTCACTTTTAAATCTACTTGTTGTATTCTCCTGTTTATTCCGATTGGGTGTGTGTTTGTTTGTGAACTTATGCTTTTTCTGTATCGTCCTAAACGTGATGTCAGTTTAAATAATGAGGCAAGTGGATTTACGAACGGCAGCAGTAGATGAAAGCTAGCAACTGCGCTGTCACGGGTTCAATTCCCGCAAGATTGTAATTATTGCCTTTATTTGTTTCTTACCAACACCAGTCATTTATGCATGTGAAATTTCAAAACGCACGCACGATCAAAACAAAACCGAATGGAAATCCTTTTTAAAAGATCATTGTTACAATATATAAAGGTCTATTTTTTCTTTATTTCAGGACATGGGTCTCCAATACGCAGACAGAGAACTAGTCAGTTGCAAAAGTGATTCCAACGACGGTACAACTGATGCAATCACCAATCGAAAGGAGACTTCTCAAGATGGATACCACCTTTCACCAACCCATAGCGCAGATGAGAAGCAAAAACAAAGCAGAAAGATTCCCAGGCCAATACCACAACTTATACCGTTAAATTCATCAACACCTAACCAAAAACAAACGTGCACTGGTGAACCACCACAGAAAAAGTTCAAGGAATCCGTCGACAGCGATGACTTTTCTGCTGAAAATACCCTCTTACCAGCAAACCCAGCAATAAAAGAGACTGCAGGTCGAAAGAAAAATGAATCTTTTTTCGACAGATTAAAAGAAAGACTGCTTACAGAAACAGGCGAAGAAGGTTCATTGATATGTAAGATCTGTGGATTTGAAAGTAAATGCTTATCAGAACATTCTGTACACGAGAAAAATTGTTCTCCACAAACGAATCGGATCAATGCAAACACGTCGGTTAAAAGTTTAAGTTCCACTCGATGTCAGAACTGTAGACACAGGTGTAAGTCTAGTGCAGACTTGTACATTCACATGCAAACTTGCGGTAAAAGCGAAACGGCCGACCATGACACCACTATAAAAATTGACAATAGTAATGATGGAGTCATTCCAATCCATGAAACAGAGACTGAGCCCCATCCAATGGAAAACGTCGTTTTCGTTTGGAACAATATTAATCATGACCCTAACAAATTTGATATACCTCTAGACATAAATATAAATGATGATTCCACTCTACCAGAAATGCATCGAAGTTTTGATGCTGAGATTGTTGATGACAATGAAAGCATGAATCTATCGCCGAGTCAAGCTATCGGAAGGAAGGTATTTAAATGTCCACATTGTCCATTTTTCTCCACAACAGCATCCAGATTTCACGTTCATATCGTGGGTCACTTAAACAAGAAGCCTTTTGAGTGTTCCCTCTGCAAATATAAATCTAATTGGAGATGGGATATAACCAAACACATTAAATTGAAATCCGCGAGGGATCCCGAGCATAATGAAGCAAAAGTGCTTATGACCGATGAAACAGGAAGAAGAAACTATAGCAAATATAATAAATTCTTAGCAATGCCTGTTTTAAACGAAAGTGGCGAAAATGAATTCCATTACTTGGATCCTAACACCGCAGTCGATAGCACGATGGAAATTGATGAATCATTTAATGATATGTCAGACGTAATGAATGTACAATTTGAAATGCAACCGCTTAACTTACAGACGCAACACATTGAAGATAATTATAACAACTATATTGATAATAGAGGTCTCAACGATATGAAGAAGCCCAAGAAAACATTATGGAAATGTAAAAAGTGCAATTACAAGTAAGTCCGAGTATATTATCATATAAATGATTTCCAAATTAATAGAATGAAAAGATTAACTCGGCTATTAAAGAAAAACTAATATAGACTTATTTTAATTTCAGAGATCCCTCAAAAGAAGCGCTTTTAGAGCATGTCCGTGAGCACTCCAGAGCTGAAGGCGTCCATGACGATACAATCAAACCCCCTTTTAAGAAACCTGAAAACAATACTCCCGACCCAGCAGATCTTGCGTATCGTTGTGGGCATTGCAATCAGCTCTCTAATTGGAAACATGTCATCCAGGTGCGTTAAAATATTGACTTTCGGTTAATTATTAGCTCCTGATTCAATATTTAATTCTCCTCGGGATAAACAATGGTTGTTAAAAAAATTAAGAGAAAATTAACAATATACAGGGTGTCCCAGAAATCGACGTCAAGCCGTAAGTGTGATAGACCAAGTTATAACAGTTCTCAGAAAAATACGAAAAAAAATCTATCTCATGTTTTAAAAAAATTATGTTCACTTTAAAAATTTACTAAAAAAATCAATCCCTGTAATGGTTCTTTAACTCCAATTGCTACAAATCCCATAATTTATCTAATTTTTTTATTATTATGTAATCTTGAATAATGCTTGTGTAGATTTTTGCCTAAAATTTAAAGCCAACTCCTCCTACTTAGAAGAAAATTGAACTTTTTCAAAACCAAATTATTCAAATTTACTGTTTCGCCCAACTTTAACTGACTGTACTGAAAAAAAAAATGTACTACGCTAGTTTGGCAAGTAACATGAAAAATTGGCGCATTTAATAAGGATTCAAAAATGGTGTAACACTTGCTTGATTATGTTTTCAATAATTGGTCAAATTTTTTTTTGTAAATAGCCTCGGTTTTTACACAAAATGTCCATACTTCCCCTTTTCACCGCCACGCCATATCGGTATTCCTATGCCCTGTACGCCAAGCCCGAAAATCTTAATCGTAAGGTGTATCAATAAAATACATAAAAGTAATGATTTAATAGGTTTATTTTGTATTTTTCTGCGACCTGTTTTTTGTCGAGTATAGCCGTCGTTGGCGCACAGGGCACGCTTGCTCATGTCGGCTATAGCCGACATTGGCGTTCAAAAGGTTAAAATGACTTTAGCTTACCTAAAGCTTTGCTAAACTCCGTTTCTAGTTCGATAGAGACGTTACGTAATTTAAGAGCAAAGTTATGATAGTGACTCAACCTTTTTACTTTAAGTCAGGACCAGTTTTCTCATCTTAGAAAAAAAAAACAAATTATCAGTTTTTTTTTTTTTAATTACAATTTTTAAGAAGATGTCGTGCTTGCATTGCCGTCGAAGGAAGGCAGTTTGAACATTTATTGTAATAAAAAAAATTAAATCTGATAATTTGTTTTTTTTTTATAAGATGAGAAAACTGGTCCTGACTTAAAGTAAAAAGGTTGAGTCACTATCATAACTTTGCTCTTAAATTACGTAACGTCTCTATCGAACTAGAAACGGAGTTTAGCAAAGCTTTAGGTAAGCTAAAGTCATTTTAAGGAGGTATGGACATTTTGTGTAAAAACCGAGGCTATTTACAAAAAAAAAATTGACCAATTATTGAAAACGTAATCTAGCAAGTGTTACACCATTTTTGAATCCTTATTAAATGCGTCAATTTTTCATGTTACTTGCCAAACTAGCGTAGTACATTTTTTTTTCAGTACAGTCAGTTAAAGTTGGGCGAAACAGTAAATTTGAATAATTTGGTTTTGAAAAAGTTTAATTTTCTTCTAAGTAGGAGGAGTTGGCTTTAAATTTTAGGCAAAAATCTACACAAGCATTATTCAAGATTACATAATAATAAAAAAAATAGATAAATTATGGGATTTGTAGCAATTGGAGTTAAAGAACCATTACAGGGATTGATTTTTTTAGTAAATTTTTAAAGTGAACATAATTTTTTAAAAACATGAGATAGATTTTTTTTCGTATTTTTCTGAGAACTGTTATAACTTGGTCTATCACCCATTTACGGCTTGACGTCGATTTCTGGGACACCCTGTATACTAAAAACATATTTGACAAACTTGTTTTTTGCCGAGGGCGCTGCGTGCGACAGCGGCAGACATTCTTGTTACTTGCGATTGCTGACCAGGAATAGATACAATTTGGACTATAACAGCCATAGATTACAGCTGACCACGATTGTTTTATCCAATTCGGATTACTGAATAAAATATATACACCAAAAAGCCAACAGAAAGTGCTCTATGACTCCAGTAGCTTAATTGCACAAGTGAATTCGGCAAGGCAAAGAGTTTAACCACCATCAATCGACCAATCACATAGACGGAAATACACATCGCGTCTTTCATCTCGCAAGTGATTGGTCGATTGATGGCGTCAAAACGGCCTTGCCGAATTCACTTACATGATTAGGCTGCTGGAGACACTGAGCAAACAAACAGCTTGACAGATCACCGCGCATGAGGCGGCAATTCCGGCGTAAACTCTCAAATGTAGGTACCTATTTTATGTCTTTTTTTTCTTTTTACAGCGCCATTGCCGATTAAAACACGAAGGAGTGATCAAAGTGATAACTACAGTTAAACCAAAACCTGACCCACCAATGAACATCAATGAGATCAATATTGATACTTGCAACAAATGTCCGTACAGAACGAGTGACAAAAAGCTACTTATTGCTCATTTACAACAGCATCAGCCCTCGGCGAATTCTATTTTCAAGTGCTACTTCTGTCCGTTCTTCGTAAAGGATGAGCCAGAATTAATTCAACATCTACTCCTGCACGGCATCACTGATCCAGAAGATTACATCGCAAAAGCAATGGGAACTAAATCTCCAGGACCACCTGAACCGCAAGCTCCTGTTACCACGTCATTAAACTCCACCAAGCGTCACAAATGCATAGAATGTCCATACGAAACAAACAGTAAGTCACAATTCATGTATCACGAACAATTTCATCGACTGCCGGCGGATACGCCTTACAAATGTCCAGAATGCAACTACAGCGTTTCTAAGAGGCACCTGCTGCACCAGCATCTTCGTGTCCACGGCATCGCCACCAAGAGAACTGAAACCGAGGCCGAATTAGAGGCATCAACATCTGCACAAAACAAGACGGATAAAACGGACTTCCATATAAATCTTGATGAAATACCATTTGTCTGGGTTTCCGCTAAGAACGAGTTCCATAAAATGTACAAGTGCCGTTACTGTTCGTACGTTAATGCTATAAAATGTAAAATACCAAATCATGAAAAAATTCATTGCATCGCTTTCGAAAACAGTGATACGACTATTTACAAATGTTTGGAATGCAAATTCACATGTGATAACGCCGGCAGACTCGCCGAACATTCTAAAAATCATGCTGAAATATATGGTCGCATTTATTGTCCCGTTGAATATGATGTGCCCGATGAGGAACAAATCACAAAATTGAGAAAGGTTATAGAAATTGAAAAATCAGCAAATCCAGAAAGTTTCTCAAGAGATGAAAGCACTACGCACGAAAATAGAGAAATAAAATTATTATATTTTTGTCAAAAATGCCCAGCAAGATTTTTTGATGACACCGACCTCGAGGTTCATGAAAAACGTCATAGCTGCGATGAAACATTGACCAACAAATGTAAGAGTTGTGACTTTTCAGTCACCGACGAATTTGAAATTGAATTAGCGGCACATTTTGCTGTGCACACAGATGAATATCACACAAAAACGAAGATGCTTAAATTTGTCCACAACTCACATCCTTTGCACAGGCCACCCGTGCTAGAGCTTGTTCACTGTCCAAGGACTTCACAGATTACCTGGATATCCACTGGCCCAAGTAAAGCTGAACATATTGAAACCCCTATGAAGAAAATGAGTGATTCTAAACACGTGCCAAAACAATATTGTTGCAGACAATGTCCTGCAAAGTTTTTCAAAAGTTCCGCTCTTACCTATCACATGGGGCTGCATGGAGGTGAAGGCGAACATAAGTGCAAGAAGTGCAACTACGCCGTGAAGAACATTGGAAATCTAGCCAAACATGAACTGCTTCACGAAAATGAGAACAAAGGTACAAGTTGCGACTATGAATCTGGTGATGATATGGATTATAAAAATATTCCATTATCAGGCACTGATTTGTTCCAGAGGAAGACTGAGGCTCAGAAAAGAGTTTTAACAGATAAAGATAAGTTAGTTAAGCCGAACGATCATTTCCCGCCTGTCCTACAAGCCGATCCCCAATTCGGTTATCTAATGCATGGTAATCCTGAATTCATATATCCCACGTATCTGAAAAATGGACGCCAAAAAGAAAAACGTTACAAATGCCACAAGTGTCCTTCAGCTTTTGAGAAAAGAGAACAATATAAGATTCATTTATCATTGCACGGTTCCAAGCAAAGATATAAATGTGAGTTGTGCGATTATTCAGTAAAATATTACGCCAATTACGTTCAACATATGCGAAAACATCAAATGAACGATGAAGCTCAAGCTGAAAGGAAGAAAGATAACAATGATTTTACAGAATCAGAACAACAAGAAGACGTAAAGCAAGACGATAGCAGTGATAACATAAAACTTGCAATAAAAACAATGCCAAAAGGAGCTGCTAAGAGCGACTTTCAGCAATTCTCAATTAGCGACCAACAGACGCTAAGACTGCTACAGAGGAGACGGTCAATGAATAATTCTGGAAACCAAAACACTTCTGAAACTTCGCCGATCAAAGAGCGTAAAATGCACATGTGTCTTTTATGTCCCTACACCAATCAACGTCAAGATTCTTTGAGCAATCATTACAGGAGGCACGGTGACACCGACGTCCTGAGCGGAGGCAGTCATAAATGCTCACATTGCGACCTAGTGGTTGTTCAGTCGCATTTCCTTCGGGAACATCTCAAGACACACTTTAACTACCACAAAACTCTCATTCCCGAATGTTTTGTGGCTAGTGAAGCTGTTAGTTTTACTATAACCAAGTTGGATGAAGAAAGTGAATCAGTTGATCTCAAATTAGACATGCAGAACAAGAGTTATGCATCTAACGATGAAAAGATATTTGTGAAAATTAAAACAGGAGAGCTAATGGTGGAATAAAATATTCGAATGGTATTTTAAGTGATTATAAATTAAGGTTGATTAGATTAGGATTTGTTAATAACAAGATGTTTGTAACAAGTATAGTTTTAGCCTAAGCCAAATGAAAAATGTTGATGTTCACCAAAGCATAGCTTGCCATATTAGATTATAACAATTCTGGCCATTTTGGATATTATTATGGAAATATAAAAAAGACAAAATTATAAAAAATATTGCAATTGGGCTGCTATAATATTGTAGAATGGAGAGGTTTTCCATTGGTCAGGACGGGGCTGTCGCCGATAAGTGGCAGAACGCGTGTTTGGAACATTGAAACTCATTCAATTGTTTCTTAGCTGGGCCCTCAGTGATGCCAAATGCCGTTTTGGCCACTGGAATAACGCTCAATGCACCTAAAGTAAAAATTGTACTTAATAACAGTTTTAATGGAAAAAAATGAATGTTACCAACAGAAAAGGTTTATGGGTCTTTCTTACAGTAACTCCTGTTCCATTTGCTATTGAATTTGTCTGTAGGGGATTTGTTGTTTTCATAACAGGAGCGTCAAACTCCGATCGGCATAAAATAAAATGATTATATTTGATTGATGGCCGCAGTAACTGGATAATCTTGTTCCAGCGCATATTAGTAAGGTACAGTCAGCAGCCAAATGTTACTGTTATATATATTATTTTCATGTAACAGTTAGATTGTATTATTTAAATTTGAGTTGGTTTATTTTTTTAATACTATTGTGATAAATCATTGTTTAGAAACTTTAGTGCTGTACTGAATTTTGTTTCTGACTGTACCTGCAGCTAAATTACCTTAAAATTGTATTAAAACAAAACATTCTAATCCAAAAAGATTTTACTGTCATTATCTTAGAATTACAGACAATATTATTAAACTGTTCTTATGTTTACTTACAATGTGGAGACTCAAACAATGCTGTATACAGAATAATAATAATTTATACCATGTTCTAATGATAATGTGTAATCATAGTTTATATTAGTGCCAGTTTTATATACTTTAGGTTTGTCCTAAAGGACACATTCCTGTTGTGCAGTGTTTTATAATTATATGATTATCGAATAATTAAAACGTAGTTTAATTGGTTTATTCCTAGATTTAATCCCTTGAGTGCTCATGGCATGAATACACATGAGCCACAATGGCTTTTCTATTGTTTTGGTAATTGTGGACATAAAACCGTGTAATATTAGGCCTTGGAAATAGTGAAAATATTAGTCATCATGTAAGGGAAGCTCATTCATCAGAAGGGGAATAAATAATACAATATAATTTTTTTGAATAAAATGCTAAATTCACTAAAGCAAATTCATTTATTTGAGATTTAAACTAATGTCACCTTATCTACTAAACATGATTTCAGAGTCAATGACAGTAGTAAGGTGTAATTAAAATAGCAAAAACAGAAACCATAATAAAATGTAATATTATAGTGATACAATACAGTACCATTGTGTGGGGTACACTAGTCACCTTGGGATGGTCAAAAGCAGTCTTAACAGAATTTCCAGCGATTACCGCATTCATTACAAAGTACGAAGGTAGTCATAGGCTCATCAGAACTTCTGGTCTGCAATTGGTTGTAGGTGCAGTTCTTCTTTTTGCATTTTCCACACTTGAGCATCTCAGTCTTTGTACCTTGTACTGTGGCCAGCTGAGCATCATCAATAGCCTCCTTGATGAACTTCTCTCGGACTTTCTTCATCTCATCACTAGCCATTTCCTCTGGGGTCATCTTAGCAAGGCGAGAAGCTGAGATACAGCCATTGAGAAAGTTTGAACGCAGTGTTGGATTTTTAGGATCTTTTAAATTAGCAACTCTTGACCGTACCCTGTTTTTGTATCTCATGTCGGTGTTCTTGAACTCACCAAAAATGCATTCCTCTAATTCTTCAGCGAGCTCCTCAGGGCTACCACAAGAATTTCCAGACTCACCATCAATTTTGAGAGCTTGTGTGAGCAGTTCCCTACATTTCAGCCTCACGGCATCGGTAGTATTAGATGGTGGGAATGAAGCTGGCAGCTTTTTGTCTTTTTCCTTATCATCTTTTTTATCCTTATCCTTACCTTCTTTTTTGGATTTCGAGGAGCTGCCATTATCTTTACCAGGTGTGCCTGGTGTGGACAAAAACTTTTTCCAGTTTTTAATCAAAGTTTTACATAAAGATATTACGTCTTCATCCTTGCTGGATTTACGAAGATTATTCACGGTCATGCCTATTCTTGTTTTAGTCAGTACATCCAAGTTGATAGCCATTGTCTGTAGGGATTTCAGCAAGTCTAAAGCTTCTTCTTGTCCCTGAAACAAATGAATGAAATAGAAATAACCACGCCAACAAATTCTACATAGAACGGTAATCATATCGTTTGGTGCTCAATTAAACAATATTCGATTTTTTACGACTCTTAATGAATCACATACTACTAAGACCACGTATTTCAATAGCAATGATGTGTAAGCAGATATGTTCCGGTTGTTTCTAGACAATTTCTAGGCGGAAAATGTCTCGCGTTCCATTATTTTCATTCCCAAAATATTAGACCCACCGTGCCATCCGCCGAAATCATTTTCGTCAATTTCTTTTGTATCTTCATAATATCTTCTTCCACGCTCATTGTGAATGAGTTTTATTGATGACAACAGGTTCCCGCCTATATTGCGAAAACAAAATACGAAAAATATTGATAAATCGACCACCACACCGAAAATATAACTAAAGCATAGACAATAAATTAGGACGATTAATGAAGTTTATCACGCGGTATTGCCATGTAACAATAAAAACACAGACGCGTCGTTCCAGCTCAGTAAAACAAATGATTAACATCAATGCAATGTTTCACAATCTTTCCGCTATAATTCTATCAATAACTACCATTGTGACCCAATCAGATAATGAGAGTGATGCGACTTACCTTCTATAATTTTGTTGCGAATCATATTAATGGTTTTCATATAAAGGTACTTGAAAAGTTTGGCACACCACATTGATTTATTCGCGAGTCGTTTTAACAGAAAATTGATAAAATACATTGCTTTGCATAGAGATCCAAACGTTTTCACAATAAACGCCTTCACAATTAGCTAGTCAGATGTATTTCTATGCATTTCCGCCTTTTCCAGTTATTCTTAAAACTAAAAAACGTCATGAATGATCAAGCAAAAGGCATCGTAATAGTACCTTTATGGCCTACGCAGCCTTGGTTCCTATTGTTTGAAAACTGGTTATTATCGGAATTAATTATTTTGCTTTTTATTAATCTATTACTAGCTAAAGCTGTGTGCTAAAAATGCTCAAGACATTGCATCAAAAAACTCTGTAGCGAAACGCTCTGTGCTTTTTTGTTAGTGGCAATTATTTAAAATGTTAAGTATAATCACAATACTGATCTTTTTAATAACATTATTGTAATAATAAATAAAGAATTTACAATTTATATTATTTTTGCCAGCAAATAGCATCACCACTATTATTACAAGCAAGTTTGAGATTTGTCTAACTATGGCATAGACTACTTTTTTTTCTCGACGCCCTGCTAGCAGCGGGACTATTCAAACGTATTCAAACATAATCAAAATAAAATTCTATACTTGTGTTGTGTGTTACTTTCAACAAGTTCACCTGCTTTCAATATATATAAGTTTCTATGTGTTCAACACAAATAAACAATACCACTACTATCATTATTGGTCTTTGGTTTATGTTAGAAACTGACGGCAGTGACAGCACATCCCATTCGGTCGTATGTTTCTGGATTGGAATGGTTGATACATTATAAACCACTCTATTATAGGCTCTAAGCTCTGACTGTATTACAAAATAATTAAGTCTACGAGAGACTTGGCACGCTTAAGGCCAAGGCAAATTGAGTTGCAGTGAGACGCTTAGTGAACCCTATTCTGTTTCAAATATTAATTATTGTTATTACATCAATATTATTGTTATTATATCGAAGTGTGGGGATCAGCCGCTAAATCTAATCTAAACCCACTACAAAGAACATAAAGCAAAATTATTAAAGTATTATTTCACTACCACTACCTATATCCAACAAAAAAATTATACGATAAAACTAACCTGCTAAATCTCACACAACTTACACATATTACACCTGCATTCTCATAAAAAAAAACACCACGAATTCCGTACAATCAAACATAAAACTGCATAAAAGAACAATAACATACAACACAAGGAGTAAAAACAAATTCCAACTAGCAACTGCATGTGCGCGGACTAATTATGGCAAAAAAAAAAAACATTATTAGTGGAGGGAGCACAGCTATTCAATGATCTACCGGAGGATTTATAGATGTGTGATAATATTAACATATTTAAAAGAAAACTAAAAAAAATTCTGTATGTACCCTGTAACGTCGCCAACGTCCTGGAGGCAAATATTGTATTATTATTTAGAATAAGTAACTCTGAATCTCATCATTTTAAGTGAATTGTTATATTTTATAAGTTCTTATGGGAAATAAATATCTTTAAACCTATATGTGGGGTGACGCATCAACATGCTATGTGCAATTTTCAGCGTTTCGATATATCTGTCATGGACCAAGTGATTAATCAGGGCACTATGTATAATACCCGGGCATTATGAATAAGGCAAATCAGGCAATGTGATTTAAACTTCTATGTTTCACATTGTCTGGTCACTATGAATATTGCCACCCCGACACGGTTTGGTTAGAAGGAGATGACGGGCGCTGAAGTGAACGAGCAAAGCGAGCGAACTCTGCAGCACCTATCATCTCCTTCATGTTAGGTTACTTTAGACCCTCCAGACAAAAACAAGAGCTCCGTTGACTTTGATGCTTATATTAATCGTTCTTACCTATTCTAGATTAAAACCAATGTCAGTATTAAAATAATTAAAAAACACATCTTTTTATTTTTACTATCCGGCCCAATAAGAGGTGAGCACTATTCAGAAAGTCCAGTCAATTTAATTATTTCAATAGTTTTTGTCATTAGGAGGCAGGTGGAACAGGGTGTAAAGTCCCACAAACCTCCATAGAAAAGTGTGGATCCTCCGAACAGGTGGATGCAACATGGTCCGGGCAACTGCCCAAGGGATACCCTTAGCGCGGGGTCCCAACGCTAAGAAAGAAAATTTGGTTCAAATAAATGTCACTAAATGGCACGAGATGTATCGATTTGTTATCAAATTTTGTGTAAAATTACGCTTTCTAGAATAGATAATAAAAATTGTATGTTCTTGTTTAATCAACACTCCTAAGCACTTTATGGAATATTGGACTCTTAGTTCACATTTTAAAGATTATTTGATAGGATCATTTAAACAGTGCGAAGTTTCCCTATATAAACAGTGCGAATAATGTACGCATATATAACTCAATTTATTTTGATTTTGTAGTGTTCTAGATTTAGGTCTATTGGTCTCACTTTTTATCTTACTTTGTCTCTAATATTCATTGCATCAATGTCATGCATACCTGTTATTTGCATGGTTACTGAAATGCCGATTTTAGATGTTATTTTATATGAATCGTAAGTGACAGTGCTGTTGGTGTGCTTATTATAAATAAATAAATAATAAATAAATAAATATCTTTCAAAAACTGCGTTTCGATTTTCGTCTATGAATTTTATTTAATCTCTACTTATCAACAAGCAGTAGTCTGCCATCATATTACCGTCCCAATGGCCTTGATAACTTCTTTCAATCTCTTTTAAATCTTGATGAAACCTTTCACCTTGCTCCTTGCTGTAATCAATAAATATGAGATTTCAAAAAAATAATTTTCAAACTCATATTACAACCTAAGTAATTATAGTATATTTTATATATATAGAGTGCAGGTCGGATTGCGCGGCAAGCTAGCATTAATGATCACATCCGTCGTGCTCTTGTCACCGCCGGAGTGCCAGCTGTCTTAGAGCCCAATAGCTTGGCACGCGTCGATGGGAAGAGACCAAGGTATGACCATAATGGGCCATTGGGCGCACGGTTGGCGCAGTGGTTGAGCGATTGACTGCTGCGCTCTGTGTCGCGGGTTCTATTCCCGCACGGAACAAATATTTGTATGACCTACATATCGTTGTTCCGGCTCTGGGTGTTATGTATGTGAGTTTACATGTTTGTAAACGCACCCACGATACAGGAAGAAATTCCTAGTTTGGGGCAACGTTTAAAAAATTAAAAAAAAAATGCCATGGAAGTTGGGTAGGTCTTTGGTGTGGGATGCAACTTGCGTCGACACCGTTGCACCATCCCCAAGTTAATTGGTAATTATGTGTTTGAGCCGTTTGGAGTCGAAACACTAGGGCCTTGGGGTCCGAGTGCACCTAATATTTCGGGACATCGCCAAGCGGTTGGTCGACACATCACGAGAACAGAGGGCTGGCCTTTTTATTTTGGCCAAAGTATAAGCATTGCCATCCAACGTGGCAATGCTGCCAGCCTTCTGGGCACTTTTCCTGTTAACAGCGATGTGGACGATTTTTTTGACGCCTCGTAATTGTACACATTTTTATTCTTATTTTAGTTATAATATTAGTTTGGAAAAAATGTACTTATGTAAATAAATATATTGACTAAAAAAAAAGTAATTATAGGTGTTTTAAATTTCTTAAACAATCTTTTTATAATCAGAATCCTCTGAATAGTAATATAGACTATGGCATAAGTAAGGAATAAAAAAAGATTGCAAATTTACTGATATTTTTCTAAATAAAGTTAGACTATATGGAATATATTATTTAAATATACGCCAGTAAAAAAGTGTGACGTAACACATTAAAATAAAGTTCATATTTGCAATATTTAGTTCAAAATGTACCAGTTTCATATATAATTTCTCTAAAAACTTTTCCTCGCGACCTATTGCTGTGATTGGTTCAACCACCATCCTGAATTTTCAAAAACCATCGCATCACTTGCAATCACTTGACATACGTTTGTACGTTTATTGTGACGCGTCGATTAATTCGGGTAAAAAGGCGCCACAGAATAGGTAAATTATATTATTGGAATGGGGCGTTCTTAATCCAACTCATTCAAAATTGGTAAACAAATTATTATAAAATAAAAACTCCGACTGCTAAAAATGTATTAATTGAAAAGAGAAAAACAAGTACTAGATATAATTTATACATTAAATATTATGAGGTGCTGAAGGCCAAACAAAAAATATAGAAAAACCAACCAAAAATTTGTTTGTCACCGCTGCCAGCACCAGTGCCTTGCTGAATTCTCTTACGCAAATAGCCTGTAGATTATCATCTTCATCAGCCCTTTTATCTTCCCACTGCTGGGACACAGGCCTCCTCTCTGTGAGAGGGAATGTAATTTAACTTTAATCAAAATGTTATTGAGCCGGTTTCGCTCGCATTTTATATAATTTTTCGGGACGGCAAATTTTATACGCTATTAGCTAAATTGGCAATTGAACTGAACATGACGTACGTCAATGAAAATTAAAAAGTATTAAAAATTTTGCTTGAAAAAAAATCGAGTAGCAACTCAATTTTTTTTAAATTTAAATATTACTAAGTATAATTACATTATGACTTTTCGCTACTTTTCCTAACCAATAATAAAATTAAGGGCGGCCAATTTCCTGTTACGCCACTGACGGTATATGCAGGTACCTAAATATACATTTATGCAGGATTGCAGGTACACCTACATCCACTATCCTTAATTCTTACGATATTTTCTGACCATGCAACACAAACAAAAAAAAAAGAAAATAAGAAAACCCGACTGCCTAAGAAGAGAAATAAAAATACGAAAACAAAAAGAAAATTATGCTGTGCAGTCGGAGGATACTATGGTTTTGGTCAGTCAGCTGGCAACTTTGTAATCTCCGACTGCTCAGTATGATTTTCATTTTACCCGACTGCCAAAGGAGAGTAATGTGTTTATCAATGTATGTATGTATTTATGTTTGTTACTATGTGGCGTTCTAGAGATCAAACGCGTTGGCCGATTTTGATGATTCTTACGTCAATCGATTCGTCTTAACCTTGCGAGTGTCACTGGCTACATTAAAATTGGAGGCAGTCGGAGGATACACTTGGTTTTGGTCAGCCACTTAGCGAATATGTATCCTCCGATTGCACAGCATGATTTTCTTCTTGTTTACGTCTTTTTAGTTAGCTTCTTAGGCAGTCGGGATTTTTATTTTTAAATTAACTTTTTTTAACCAACAAGAACCCTTCTTTGCATCGCGAGGTCGGGTAAAAATAAGTAATTATGCACCGAGAGGAAATTTATAAAAGACTTCATTTATTCATTTAATAATATTCTACCGCATTCTATTATGCCTAAACCTTCTCCTGGATAAAACAAGTATTCATTATGTCATTTAACTACAATAGTAGGTACTATCTACGAATATGAAATCATCAGACAAAAGAAAGAAACAGAATCTGGAACACCGACTTCAGAGACAGAAGTTATTATTCACTATAAAGTATTTCTATTTGGAAGTCGGTTGTATTTTTTTGTAAAAACGTTTTTTTTTCTCTTTTTAGTTGTGGTACATAATGAGCAAGTGCTATAGTAAGTTACCTATAATGGCCAAAATTATGCCAAAATAGATTACCCGAATAACATGAAACTCGAACAAAACCGGTTGAAACGATAGTGTACCAGGGTGAGCTGACATCAACGATAGTGCACACAGCTGATCAACTGTGACACATTTGCGTACCGCTTTAGAGCGTACTAGCGTAATGTTATATTATGAAATGGTGTAAGTAATAAACAAACATGCGATTGTAGCAATTTCGAGTGATTTATCTGTAATTTATTGAAGAGTTCTGTAATCTATCTCCGAAGTTCTTCATCAGATCTTCACCAAATTTAAATGGGACCAATTCGGAAACATACTCTTTCAAAATGAATTTTGAAAATCGGTTCACAATTGACGGAATATTCGATGAAAAAAAAAACATAAATACAGCCGAACATAGAGAACCTCCTCCATTTTGGAAAATCGTTTAAAAAGACTCGTCCTCTATCTTTAACATAGAACTTAAAACATACAGAGTGACACTTTAATTCATGCTAATCTTTAGGGGGTTAACTGACTTTACATATTATGTGAACAACTTTTACTATGCGATTATTAAGGCTTTGCCACACTGGATGCGATCTGCGGTCCGGTTACTCGAACAATTGGTGCGGGAAATGTACGCATCGCATCGAATCTAGTGTGACAAATTCCCTAAAATACTGTGAATATGTTTTTGAAGTGAGAACTTCTTTAGCCGCGTTGATATGAGCGATTTTTGGTAGGAGCGAAACTAATGCGTTCGCTAATGTGTTGCGCTAGTAAAACCTTAAAACTTTGTTTATTCCAGACTTTTAAGTTTTCACTTCAGTCGGCAGTCCCCAAGACTTACTATTTCTTTTTTCATATTTCGGATTAGATCCCATACTAAAAGTTAAATATAAAAAATCAACCTGTATACTGGCCTGCCTACTCGTTCTGCGGAACACATGAGTGTGGTGTTATGTTTTGTCTCTGCATTAACATTATTCTGGTAAACAAAGGAAATAAATAAAATAGTTAAAAAAAAAACACGCTGTAATAGAAACCAAACTAAAAATAAGAAAATAATTTTCAATAAATTAAATTAAGAATGTTGTGATTAACAAAAAAAATATTTTTATTGTAAAAAAGCGTGGGCTGCTTGACGTCATCTGTCATAATATTTTATAGGTAGAAGTAGTAATTTAGAAAATATCTTAAAAAGCAACCGGTACTACCGGCAGAGTGACTAGCTAGCGTTTATCCTCATAAGGTTTATACCCTCACAATGAGGCAAGGGTAATTACCTATTAATCCTGCAGTCATACTTATGTACCTATTCTGATACCTGATGGTCTGACACATCTCCTGTTATAGTGAGCAATTTATGCACCCGCATTTACCCCAAGCACTAAACACTTTGTTTTTCTGCTCTTGTTTTCCTGAACTTCAGATGGCAGTAGGTACAGGAAACTGCATTTAGGTAGCAATTTGCCAATCGTGAGGACAGTACTTACTCATTCATGTTCTTAGGGAAAAACGTTAGTCAGTGGATGATGAGGACACTAACACAAAGAGCGATTAAATAACAAGAATACAGGCATTTGACTGAGGCTGCCGTAGGAAGGTATTGAGAAGTAGTCATAATAAATAAATTTTCCTGTTTTGGTAACTGGTGCTGGTGCTGGTTAAGGCGATTTATACGCCCCAATGTAAACGCAGTACTGGCCGTGCGCACGCTCGATGCCAAAATATTGAATCTTTTGAACAGTTTTGTTTGCAAAATATTATTTGATTTACATATGCTATTTCAGTTATGAAGAAATTTCAGCCATCATTTTTTCTGTATAAAAATATTTTTAAACATCCAAGTCGTTTTGGAAGAGTATCCAAAAGTTGCGTAAAAATATTGTGTTGTTAATTATTTTTTTAAAGCAAAACTATTAGTTACGCGAAAAAACTTTGTTTCAAAAATAATGTACATGAATCAATACTAAATATATATTTTTTTCAAACCTTTTAACTTACTACTACTACGTTACTAAGGAGTATGCTTAAGAAAGTAATCGTTTCACGGCACTAAAGCGGTAGAAGGCCCTTAAGGAATTTAAACAATTTTTATCAACCGACTTCCCAAAATGGAGGAGATTCTCAAATCAGATGGTTTTTTATCGGGCTCTATATCTCCGTCATATATTAACGGATTTGCAAAATTCTTATTTTTTGTTCGAAAGAAGTTTATTCCGGAATAGTCCCATTTAAATTTGGTAAATATCTGATTATGAACTTCGATATACAACAGAACTCTTCAATAAACAACGGCAAATCTCTCGGGATTACTGCAATCGCATGTCTATTTATTGTTTACGCCATTTCATAACATAACATCAAGTCGGTACGCTCTGAAGGGGTATGCAGATGTTTACAGTTCACCGTGGTACTTTCGCATTTCACCGGTTATGTTCAAGTTTTATGTTATTTGTGTAATCTATTCTGGGCTCTGGGATAACTTTGTGCATTATAGGTACCTTACTATAGAACTTGCTCATTATGTACTACAACTAAAATGTGATAAATACAAACGTTTTTAAAGTCGATGTCAAAAGTGCCGAAAATGAAGTTATTTTTCATTTTGTAGTGTTTTTTTTTAGAAGCCGGTTGTATTTTTTTTTTGTAAAATTGTTTTTATATTGAGATAAAGTAGGTAAGAATATACGTGAAAGATAAATTTTGTCACGTCGCAACAACTGTTCGTTCTGTGAATGCATGACGTCGATCATGATCTACCTAAACTATGGTCAAATTATCATAAAACAAGATAGTTTTTCGTTTGGTAGACTGAAAACTGAAATGAAACGTAATGTATTGATTGTTACTGGATTTTTATCAATAAGGACTTGGACTTGAAATTAAAATTGGCTAACATAAGGCAGAAATCGAGAAAACGTTGAGCGTCGAGCGTAGCGACGAACGAAGCGGTGCGGCGAAGCGTAGCAACATGCGTAGCAGAGTGTGTAGCGGAGATCGTAGCAGAGAGCGTAGCGACTAGCATAGCAGTGAGCGTAGCAGAGTGCGTAGCGGATACCGTAGCAGAGAGCGTAGTAGATGCGTAGCGGATATCGTAGCCAAGAGTGTCACGATGAGCGTAGTTTAATGCGTAGCGGAGTGGACTACACAATCCCACTCTATATTGCTAATATGCAATTTGTTAAATTGATATTCCTGCATGGAAGAAATTTATTTTATCAATATTTTCCCTTTTACATCAAGATAAAAACAATACATAATGGAAACATTAAACTGATTAACATACAAATGGCTGCCTTATCGCATGCCACGATGTCTTCCAGGCTATTTAGAATGGACCGAGATAGCTTTCACACGAAATGGCGTTCACTTGATGTACATATGAAGTTAAACAAATAGTTGTACAGAGTTATAGTCACATCATCATATTACATAGGCTAAACATACCTAACACATAATAGTGATACATAGGCTAAATGGCACAAGGCATTCTCTACCAGAACCACCTTTGTGTTAAAAAGGACAACGTTTTGAACGGGTACAAAAAAAATACCTAAAAATAACAACTTTTTTTCGAAAATGTAAATACTTACATATATATTTATAATACATATATACAAATAAAATAGACTAATAAATACCAATAAAAATTGAGAAACGTTTTAATAATTATCCATGTAATCATTACAGCCGAAAGAAGTCCACTGCTGGACATAGGACATAGGCCTCTCAGGCGTCACCGCTCCCGTGCGTCTCGCATCCAGCGCCTGTCCGCAACCTTAACCAGGTCATCGGTCCACCTAGTTGGAGGCCTCCCAACGCATCTTCTTCCGGTTCGCGGTAGCCATTCCAGAACTTTTCGGCCCCATCGGCCATCCGTTCTGCGAGCAATGTGCTCTACCCACTCCCATTTAAGTTTCGCAATTCTTCACAGAGATATGAGTATAGTACCTAATACAATATACTGAAATAGGTGCATAGATATAAATAAGTACTTAAATTAGATTCGCCTCCAGGGAAGAAAATGCGAGAACGGGCATCGGATTCGTAACGTATGCTTCAAGAGAGCGCCGAGCATAGCAAACTGCGTCTACGCAACGTAAATCTTAATTGACGTCATTGTGCCCTTGTATAGTATGAGTATCAAAAATTAAGGATTCATACGAAAACGATTGGATATCATCACGATGACGGGCTAAATGTTTACTACGGCATCGGTATCTTTGGCTATTCTTGTTTGAGAGTTAGTGACGATACCTGAGAAGAATGACTTGACAAGTGTACGAATATGTTGAAACATATTGTCACTAAATAAACTGAGGTAACAGTAGGTGACTACGTATTTATCAGCAACTTTATAGTTTTGATTGCAATACCAATATTTAAATTTAGAAAGAAACAGCAGATTTTCCCGCTATTTCAGAAGTAAATTTTGCAAGCGCCTTCGCCCGTTTGAAAGTCAGAAATTATCCCACTGGAAGGACCGTAATACCGGGATAAAATTCAAGTCATAGTCTACCCGTTCTCTGGCTGGGGGAGCGTGAGGAAATACGCAAGCACTCCAGCGCTCCGGCCAAAGGTAGAACACCGTGTGGTTTTAGTCAGTTAGAGTCTGACAAATCCCTCCGCCACTAATAGAATTTCAAGTCGAATAAAACTTGGTTATATGTTTTGGAAAATAACATTGTAAAGTATTTTGAATATTTTAAAGGGTTTTTAAATAATGGGTTATTTACCTATAGAGAAATATTTTAGGAAAAAGATACATAGACTGTTGAACCTACCTAAACAGGGATTTCGTAAATGAAGCTCGTTTAAATATTATGATAAAAATGTAGCACTTTACATAAGGAGGAAAATATTACATAGACAGTAATCTCACGATGCGGGTTTTATCTGGTATATAACATATTTAAGATTTATTGATTTATCAAGGAATCTTGCAAATATTCCTTTTACAATTTACTAGATTTGCCAATTTCATAATAACGTGTGGATTATTAATCGTTAGAAAATTACCAAAAATTTAAAAACTTTTTATAATTTAGCATAAATTAAATAGGACACACCTATGTGCAGGGCTTGCCTTCATGATCTTAGTTGAATGTAAATCTCACAAAGAATAAATACATACAGAAAGTATTTTAGATTTCTTACTTTCTTACCTAATTACTAACATTGACCTTCCTTTTTTTACTAGAAAATTTGAATATTTAAGTTTACACGATATACAATAATATAATATAAGCTCGGTTTTTTTTCATTTGCTTCTATGGTGACACTTGTAAATACAAACAAGAAAGTTTTGATAGAAATAATATTAAATTGATTTCCTACATACCTACATACGTTTCTTAATAAGCCTTACTATAAAACTCGCTTACCATATGATTATACGCAGACTGATCAGCAGATTTCAAATTAAAATTGAAAATATGCTAATCTAATAAATATTACTCGTACCTACAAAAGTTTACCTATTTTTAACCGACTTCAAAATGGAGGAAGTTCTCAATTCGACTGTATTCTTTATGTGTTCTGCCTCAGAACTTTTTAGTAGCTGAATCCGGTTTGATGATTATTTTTTTATTTAAAAGCTGGTGAATCTCACATGATCCCATTTAAATTCCATCAAATCTGACGAACTGTTTTTGAGATGTACTCAAATTTTTATGTGTCATTATTTTCATGATAGTATAAGGTACCAACACTATAGAATTATATAATTTTTCATATGAAATAAATTACAAAAAGAAGAAGAACAATAAATTTAAACCGACTTCCAAAAAAAACACTTTATTGTGAAAAATAACTTTCTTTTCGGAAGTCGGTATCAAAAAAGAAAAAGATAGGTACCAAAGACACCAACTTCCGAAAAATTTATTTTTCGCTTTGTAGTGTTTTGTTTTGGAAGTCTGTTAATATTAAAAAGTTTTTCAAAATAGCCTCATTTTTTAGGGTATTTCAATATTATTGCATATCGTAGCTACCAGCTACCAGTATTTCACCTACGTAGTAATTTTATTTGCAACGTCAAAGTCGAGAAGAAAAGAGAACAGAAACACCGTCTGCCGCTTATTCTTTGGCCTTCTGCCCTTCCATACCGACAGTGGTTGCGTTACCTATATAACTAGCAAGTGACCAAGATTGCTGTTTGTAACCGTTCACACACTAGCTGAAGCACGCGACGCTCGCTCTTTTGAACTAAATCAAAGGTAAATTAATTACAATTTATTTATTAAAATTTCCATAAGGAACAATAACGATTTATCCCGGTATCATTTTTAAATAAAACTCCACCTTACAGTGACTTTATTGTAAACTTCTGAGGTCAATAATTTTGAAGTGAAGGTAATCGTTTGTTTATAAGATACTTACGATACAGATAAATATTTATGTGGTTTTTGACGTCTTCTATTAGTTATAAATTCATGGTGTTGAAATTGTTGTTTCGGCATCTTTTTTATTGACTTCTTAACCATCGATTTTAATTAATGATCTTTACTAAATAGCAATCATTGACAAAACTAAAAAGTACGACTATTAAGAGGACAGAATAAATAATAACCATTTTTTTATTATCTACCCACATGTGTTGGGATATAAATTGAATAAATTTTAAAGTTCGTTAATTTTTTTAAACAATTTCATTTATTATTACTTTCAAAAATCTTCACCAACACATAACTGGTCCTTGTAAAAAGCTGTTTGTCTCATGAGCTGAGCGTTTGAGCTCATACATCTATCATATAAGGTGTTTCTACCTAACTATCAATAACCAAGCAATATTTGTTTTTAACGCTTTGGTGTGCAAGAGTTTGCCTGTTTGTTTGATTTCATAGTTAGTTTGTTCTATAAATATGTAATATTGACATCGTAGTTCAGATTATTATTTCAATTGTTCCGTTTCTATACATGGTATCGGGAACAGGGCTTCCAGCTACCAGCAATCAGGGCTCTAGGGAAGGAGACCTCTTAACAATATGGGCAGTTTCCAAATTAATTATAACAATATTTAAATCCCCTGTGTCGATGTCCTTACTTCAATAATAACCTAGGCCTTCGTAAAGTTGCTAGATACCGCAACTGGGGTCAGCTTTAATTGGATGATGTTGCACTTGCGTTTGTCGCAAAAGGTTAACTGTCTCAGCGTGTTTACTTTTAAAGTCAGACAGGATCGTTTAGATTGATTTACGAAATTATATAAATATTTTGATGAAAACATCAAAGTTTAGAGGTTGAATCTTTGAACCAGGCCCGCCGAGCCTACCTGTACTAAATTCACGAAGTTCAAAAAGTTACCAAATATTTTCCAAGTTCAAGCTTTGACAATATTCATTTTTTTTACGGACTTTACTTTTTCTCTTCCATTACTAAACATTAAGGTCGAATAGCCCGGAACTATTGTAAAGTTTTGATCCTTTGGGACGAGTTCAAGTTCCTTCCGCTTTCAAAAATCCGTCACTCTCACTTCCATGTTTAAATTAAATTGCAACAATATCTGCATACTTTTGTAGGTTTTACAAAGTATAGTAAAAAACGGTAAGGTTGTTTTTTCTTTTATTTATTTTACGATGTGTGCAAGCGTGCGACGACTGAGCTTGGCGATCGTTTGTTACATCACCATAATATTTGTGGAGAACCTGTCCTCGAGAGTCGTAGCTTTGCAAGAGCTTGAGATCTGAAGAACCGAAAGGACCATGACCCGCTTTCGTTTACTTTGCATTTATTTCAACTTTGCATCGGATCTACGATGTTTTTTATCTAAATACTCATCAATCATCATATTCATGGCCTAAGCTTAATCATTGTACTCGTCAAATCTCCTATAAAATTAAACTTTGTCTATAAAAAACTGGTTTATCTAAAGTAATGTCTCTTTAGTAGTCAAAACTCATAAAACGTGATTGATAGGATTCTATTGGGGTCTTTCCTAATGCGTTTTGGTCGGAATATCAAGAATATTAGGTATATATACACAGTTACTTATCTACTTCCCTATACTTTTCCAAGAATTTTATATATATCTCGCATAAATTAAGCAATCACTCAAGTTTTATTAGCTACTAAATAATTAACCTATATTTATATACCTACCACTGTATGTTTCGGATATCACATTCACCTTTATTTTCCAGAAACAATCAACATGCTGGCTTCATATGTGGTCCTTGCGGTGTCGTTGGTGGCAGCCGCTAATGCCTACTCCAGCGGCGCCCCCGAGAGTGTATGCAATGACATGGTACCGAAGCACCCTGTGCCGAAGCAGACCTCTCCTCCACCTTACACCATTACAACTAGCACTAAGGTACGATGTGAGTCCCTTCGGGGATAGAACAGAAACCCCCTGTCAATAAGTGTTAAAGTCATTATTATTCCCGTTCCTAAAAATATATAGGTCTACACTTACATTTGTTCAAATACAAGGTATATTGTCCTGTAAAACCCCATATCTTACTTACACGTGACCAATGATGACTAACCCTCCTATAACCAGGATTCAAATTACAATCCACTGCCAAAAATTGTGCTCGAATCGGTACCTACATAATTATAAGTATAATTGCACCAAAGGGATTCGCAGACGGATTTATTTATTTTATGCTGCACTCTCGTTGAACGATAAGGATCGTTATGAAACATGGTTACCTACTTACGTAAAAAATTATGCAATAGTAATATATTAAAAGTAAATATGTACCTTTGCCTGCAGGTTTCAGATCTGCACGCGAGTTTGTTTTACAGAAAAAATAACTTTACATAAAAAAGTAGAATCTAGATACATAATTAAGTTCAATATTTATTTCTTTTTAGCACTTAAACGCATGTAAAGGTAAATAGGTACCTAAAGATTGCTTTGCGAGTTGAAAGACCAGGGATGTCCCAACTGACCTTTCTTTGAAAATGCGAACTGGTATTGATTCACGCTCCTGAATAGAGCGTAAGTTGTAAGGTTTCTCATGTAACGTATTTTGTAAATTTTCCGAAGTGGAAGCACAGTAAAAGCGCTTTCATTTTTCAATAGAAAAGAAGCTTACAATTTCGTAGAAGGTTTATCGTATTGCTCAAAGTTTCAGAATATCTAGTGCTAACCAGACGACAGTTAAACATATTTACTTATTTAGATAAATTTGGGCCGATTTCTGAATTGAGTATTTGGAGTTATGAAGAAATGTGGTTGCAGACATCCGACTGAATATCCTAAGTAAAGTCTTAATTCGAGTGTTGGCTTTCGCCTCCAATATTGGACCAATTTGAAAGATATTCCACAAACTGAAAAAGAAAGATATGTACTAGGCCTTCTATCCTTTAGAAGGTACTAGAACCCTCAGAAAATGCTTAAAATTACGCTGCCAATAGAGGTCTGTTATACAAATTTGACAACTATAAATAAAAAAAGAAAAACATAGGGACATATTATATATCTTTCTTATCCAGTTTATCGAATATCTTTTAAATTTATCCAATATTCGAGGAGGAAATAGGCGAGAGCCAAACCTCGAATTATGTTTTTTTACTAAGGAAATTCAGTCGGACCTCTCTGCCCACGGAACGTCAAAGGTACTTTAATGCCAAAGTTTGTCAGATTTTGAGGCTAAACAAGAGTTCGACAAATACCTTATAACCTTCAAATTCTTAATATGTAGTTCGTTATTAGTATTTACTCGTATGTATTATATCTCAGCCATAATATAGGTACCAAAGTACAATAAATTGTATAATAATTTTATAATACACCAATACATTTATGGTCCTCTGATACAGTTATATCCATGCCTAAAAGAGGTCCTCTACAACTTTCATGTAAAACCTGTTGATTGTGATATAAAAATAATTTGAAATTTATAATTGTATTTCAAAGAACAATGTTCAGAGCTCCTATTTAAATATCTATTTTCTAAACAGAACGTGAAAGCCGGAACTCCCATGGAAGTAGTGATCACCGGCAAGGGTCCCGGAAACACCGTCCGTGGTCTGCTGCTGGAGGCTCGTCAAGGTGACAAGATCGTCGGCACGTTCACCCTTAAGCCCAACGACAACTTCGCTCAGCTCCTGAACTGTGGTGAATCTGGCGTAAGTAAACCCTTTCTTTAAAAGACGACGGTACTTTGAATTGACTGCCTCGGTGGTCTAGGTAACTTTGTCCGGTATAGTCAATAAAAGATTTTGGTAAGTGTACGCTTACAGCTTAGTATTATAGTTACATGCAGCCGAAATGGCAATGCATAGGGCTCTGTTATTGCCGAAATCTACATGAAGTTGGTAGCGACCACTAATGATCAAGTGGGACTCATTAGCCTGTTTGATATACAAATGGTACTACTCAGTCATGACACCCAGAGTTTTAGGTATTGACAATAAATAAGTAAATACCTAAAAATCTTCTTTCTTTTGTTGACTGTACAAGGACGTAAGGAAATCCTCAAAGGCATTTTTATGATTTCGACGATTATATTTTTCTGGCATTTTCCGTCGCTCTTCAGATTTTTCGAAGTGTCTGTTGATTTTATCTGCATCTTTATTAAGTCGTTTTTTGTGAACCACTATTTGTGGTATAATAAATTACTTACGAGGTATAAGGTATTTTAGTGCGTCTTCAATTAAGTATTATTTGCATGGAGCACGTTATGCGTCCTTCAGAAGCTACACGTAGTACGGTTCGCTTCATATTGAGTTTTTGTTAGAATATGTAAACTTTATTGTGCTACGGTGTTTTTGGTAGCCGATTTAATGACCCTTTATAATTTTAACAGCCTCATTAAGTAAGCAAAAGACAACTTAAGTGTCTTTCTTATGTTGGCAGATAGAATCTTAATATGGATAATGCAACAAACAGGAACTGTCCTCGTTCAATAAATATACGTTTTTTTTTCTTTTATTACAAAAGCAGGAAATTTAAACTTTAATGACACAATATGATTACGTTACGTATTCATTGAATTGATCGTTTCTACAGTTTTTACAATACACGGTCGCCATATTTACGGCGCCTATAAAAAGTTTCAATCATTCGCGCAAAAAATCTGAACGATATTTTTTTTATATAGGGCGTTACAAATTGTCTTGTCACCTTTCTACCAAACAGATGTAAATGGGTGATTCATACCAAATCGTGGTTCATGAATCGTGAGGACAACTAACTTCCTTAAAAAGTTTGTTGTTTGTTTGCATTGCCGTGCAGTCTTTGAAGTCGTTTAATGTTAGTCTAGAAGAGACCTTCATGATCACAATGATTTTGTAGTTTTTAACCGCTGCTAGTGTTGTAACTTTATACGGTTAAATAAATGAATTAGTACATCAACATCCATTGATGCTTGGATCGTAAAACACAGCCTTTTAAGGAAGGTCTTACACAATACAATATTGAACATTAACGATATTTTCGTCAAAGTTATAAGGTAAATAGTACCTAAAATCAATCATCCACATTATGAAACGTTAAAATTAATTAACTTGACTTAAAGAACTTCCTGGTTCCTGTGTTTATGCCGGAACAAAATGGGGTCAACTAGGAACTATAAATGCTTGAATTTAACACAGGACTAAGAAGAACGAAGGTAGGATCTCGGTAAGCTCCATAAAAAAAAGATACGTGATCTGATTTTAAATATTTCATTAATATTGCAACAGGTAGATACGTAAGGAATTGATCCTAATACGAATTTTAAAACAGCTCTAATTAATTGAGGAAGGCTTTTTTTGACGTTATGACCTCAAGATGATGACGCCTTAGATTAATCTTATCATGCAAGAGTAATGGCTGCCTGTACAAACCATGGCTGTTCGAAGAATTAATTTCGGTTTTTTGTTTATCCATTTGTGTTGCTATATAGGATCATAATGAGCTACTTATCTGCCGTAATTAAAAAAAATCTTGTGACTGTTTCATTGGTGTAGTCACTAGAGCTACTGCTGAGCATGAGGTCCGTTCGAATCCCGGGTTAGGCAAAGTGTATTATTATTTTACTAGCTTCTACCTGCGGCTTCTCCCGCGTGAAGGACGGAAATTATCACACGGGAACATACTACCGGAATAAAAAAGTATCCTATGTGCTCATCCTAACTATAATCTATCTCAGTGCCAAGTTTCATCCAGATCTATCCAGCCGTTTGAGTGTGAAGGAGTCACACACGTCACAAACTCACATAGTGTCGCCTTTATAACATTAGTGTGATTATCTATTATTATTGTGTTTTTTCCATCTGAAATTTATCACTAGCAGTTCGGAGTCTGGATTTGGTCCCGGTTGACCAATACACCATTTGAAATAACATTAGAAATTTTGACAACCCCTTTTAACAGCCCGTTCAACCGATTTTGAGTTCTATACCGTAAATATAAGGATGGCATAAAAAGCATAAACCTGTTACCAAAACTAAATGTTTAATACAACTGCCATTTATCATATCGCTAACGCAATAGAAGTCAAAATCGATTGAACGGGCTGTAAAATGGGATTATTTCAATGTCTAATGTTATCTCAAATGGAGTATAGTACCTACAGTAGTAGTTTTAGGGAGCAGTGGTGGCCAAGTAGTATCGGCCGCGACTTACAAATTGTATGTCGTAGGTTCGAATCCAAGCAGGCGCTTTGTATAAATTATTCCATCACCACTGCTCTCAAAATGGTCGAGGAAAACATCGTGAGGAAACCGGCATGTCCTAGAGCAAAAAATTCGAAGACATGTGACATCCACCAACCCGCACTGGGCCCGCGAGGGCGACGGCTACGGCCCATTCTCTCTAGCAGGAAGGAGGCCTGTGTCCCAGCAGTGGGCACTTTAATAGGCTGATGATGATGATGATACATACCTGGTGAAAGGTGGGTGTATTTACTATAAACGTACCTCTGCCCAATCCTTCGGGTTATAAAGGCGTGATGTTATTTAAAAAAAATCGTTCTAAGTTTATTCGTTGACTTTGAATTTATGTAAACTTTAGGCATAAGTTTTAAAAGGCCTTTTATGAATATTTATGACTATTATGCATTGTATTATGGCTTGATCGGTCAATGAATTCGGGGTTCTACGCTTGTTTAAAAACAGATATGAAATATGATAGAATTCTCAAAGCTATGTTGCATCATTCAAGGCTATATTGTTCGGTCTAAGAGGTCGCATAGATTTGGTTGGTGGCTTGGTGCAAGGTAAAATTATTTGAAATCGTAACCCCGCTTAGGCCTTTTCCTGATGGCGCGATGCAATTCGATTTATATTAAACCGCTAAGCGATTTTTACTGAGCGAAATTGCAAGTATGTACACATGGACGCATTGCGATGCTACTCGACCGACATGCTCTTCAATTTTTCTTAGATAAAAAATGTCAATTCAAAAACTAGAAAAGCCCGACCGCTTAAAAAACAGTAAAACCAGATGTATCCGACTGCACATCATGATTTTCTTCTTGTTTACGTCTTTTTAGTTCGCTTCTGAAGCAGTCGGGCTTATTGATTTTTTGAATTAACTTTTTTTATTGTTTACATATTTTTAGTTCGCTTCTTATGGAGTTGAGGTTTTTTGATTTCTGAATAAATGTTTTTAGGTGTTTTTTTTTCGAGTTAGTAGCTATATATTTCTGAAATCACCTCTCAAAACCCTTTATTTTGACACCCCACACGATGGGTTTGGAAGAAAAAAAAATGTAGGACCCCACATGGGGCCTAAAAGCCGCCATTTTTCTATTTTCCAATTTTAATGTAACCAGCGACACTCGCAAGATTAAGACGGTTAATCGATTGACGTAAGAATCATTAAAATCGGCCAATACGTTTGGTCTCTAGAACCGCATATAGGAACAAACATACACACATACATACATATACATATAATATATACGTGAATACATAGACTGAAAAACACATTATCCTCCTTCGGCAGACGGGTACAAATACGTGCGTGATATCGCCTATCGACGCAATTTCAATTGCATCGCACCAGCAGTAAAGGGCCTTACACGTGTCGACCTTTCATAATTTTTGTTATATTCAAAATTTATTGCGCTTAACGGTTCTATACATATCTATCTACCCACATGGCTAATTGGCCATACAATTACAAGACCCATTTAAAAAATTGCACGTTCCATTAATGAGCTTTTACGATTCCATTTTTTTTGCCGAATAAAATTGTCAAATCAAACAAATTGCTAACATCCGAGGACATACGAACCCTTCACTCGGGTTTAAATACAATTACAGTCATTGCCAAACAACGGCATACCGCAGTTAGCAACGAAGTTTCTTTGTCGGACTTACCATGAACAAAAACATAGACTATGTCTATATATCAATGAGGTATATGAATAGAAGGCTGCGTGTCTGCTAATTACGTGTGGATTGTGTTGGATCTTTACCATATTCGTCGTACATCATAGTACAGTCAACAAAGCATATTGGCAGACAAGCATGAATCATATTTTTTTTCTTTACCTACTGTTCCGGTATTAAATTTTGTAAATTTTTACAGTTTTCCCTTGGCATGTCTACCTGTAGGTGCCTACATATATATGTAACTTTAGACAAATACAGAAACGATGTCAAAGACTATTCAATACTTGCACAACATCGTTAAAAGTGGGTAGAAATATGCCTATTGCAAGTTGCAACTTATCTTTTTTTGACTGTAGGTATAGTTCTCACTCTTCTTGGCCGGGCTGAAATTGGCTGAATCTCATACAAAAACAGCACCGATCAGTGCCCTGTGCATGGGAAAGCTAACTTCAGGGCGGACAAGAAGTTTGGTTGGCGAGAACTATACCTTTGTGCAACACATTGATGCTGATTATACCATCTATAGCAGTTAGAATATATCTACTTACAATATAACGTTCGTGTCGTTATGTACAGAACTATTACACAGTTGAATTTAGGCCTTGACCGGATAGCCAAGCAGGGGTGTCCAATGTTTATAAGTATAAGCTGCCGCAACTGCATTTACTCCTAATGAGGCATCGTATACTCGTTCAGAGTTCAGACCAAGACGAGAGTAAAGTCCATAACATCACGATTTTATTACTCAGAGGTGGACAGAAGTAAGAAGGATAGCTGGTAAAAACATCCATATGATACTTCGTCTATTTTTAAGTCTCATCGAATCAATCTGCCTAGTCTTTTCCCAAATGTAATGGGGTCGGCTTCCAGTCTAAGCTGATTCAGCTGAGTACCTTTGTTTTACATGGAGCGACTGCCTATCTCACCTCCACAACCCAGTCACTGGGCAACACTGTACCCCTTGGCAAGACTGGTGTCAGATCTCAAGCTTCTGACTACCCGTAACGATTGTCAAAGATCTTCAAATGACCGAGGCACGGAGGAAACTTGGTATGTTGAAATGGTTACCCATCTACGGACCGACCTCGTCAAGCGTTGCTTAACCTTGATGATCGACCAGTGCGGCTGTTATTATTTAGCCACGAGCTCCTCCTCCTTAAGTCTCATCGAATAAGTTATTATATTGCTCGTAACCGGGCACAAATACAGCAGCCGTATTACGTAAATGAATACGGCAACGCAAAGCGTCGACCAATCACACAGACGGAAATCCACATTTGATTGGTCGAGATTGATTCGCATGGCCGAATTCACTTGCGCAATTCGGATGCAGAGCAGACTTCTGTTAAGAAATTCCCGAAGTGAAAACCCCATTTCACTTTACCTGGGAATCGAATTCCGAAAATAACTAGATATTTTTCGACCTAAGTTTTATCATAAAAGATAAAGATCTAAAAGGAAGTAAAATTAGGTTCTACGACAGTCTTACGACTAGGAACTAAATTGTCAAGGTAAACGTGCAAGGTGCTGGGCGGGTCACACTTCTCGGAGTTATTGCAATGCGTCTAGCCTAGAGACTGGGGGCCGGGCGATTTTGTCCCGGATAACCATAATAACCCCGGAAACGAGTGTCTGGTGGCGATCCGGTAATTATTTGATCAAATTACACTATAGTAATAAATATCATAAAATAATTGGCTGTGATTAAATAATGAAAAGGCGCCAATTTTATAGGTATCTTTTTTCCCATAGCAACGTGTTTATCTACCTACCTGCACTGAATTATTGCAATCTGTCTAGTCTATATATGGGCCGGTCGATTTTGTCCCAGATTACCATAATAATGCCGATAACGTGGTCGCGAGCCGGCTATTATTTAATCATATTTTTTTTTCTTGAAAATACTTTGCCCCACACTAGGAATTTCTGCCTGCATCGTGGGTGCTTTTACAAACATTCAAACTCACATACATAAGACACCCAGAACCGGCACAACTATCTGTAAGCCTTACAAATATTTGTTCCGTTCGGGAATCGAACCCGTGACACGCAAACGCAGCCACCGATCGCTCAACCACTGCGCCAACCGTGTCGTCGAATACTACATCACTTTAATAAATAATAATGAACATCATACAATAAAAAAATGGACGTGATTATGAATTAATGATATGATATCCCGCCAATTTATTCCGCAGAGCAACGTGCATAACTACCTAAATTATACATTGAATTATTCACAATAGTGATTTTATTTTTAAATAACCTCTAGATAGGTACCTAGTATTTACCTAGTATTTCTTAGTTACCTATTTAGGTTCCTTCCTACTCTTTAGTCTCTACATTGTAGTATGCTAGCGTTACTATTTCACTTAGCTAGACTTTTGTAGTTTTGGTACATAAGATGTTTATTTAACCGTGTATTTTCTTTTCAGAACGCCGTCACTCACAAGAAACACGACGACAAATACGACAGCCAGACTCTCGCCTTCACATGGACGCCCCCAGCTGGATTCAACGGCGAAATTAAGTTCAGGTACAGACCTTTATTTTGTATTTTATACGTTAATTAGTAATTGGGCTTATTACGGTAGGTACATGGAACGCATAGTCTACCCATCGAAAGCCGCGTATCCTCAGGGGTACGAAACGAAGACTGAAAAGCCCATGCATGAACAATGCTACTAATATTTTATGAAAAAGAAAAGCGAAAGTATCTACTGAAATACAATAACACACAAAAAATCTCGATATTATTATGAAATTAGGAGTCGTCGAGCACAGCGGTTTCATTTTCTCTATTGAAGCTTTTTGTTTCTCTAAATGTATCATATACACATAGATAATTACGTATCGAATAGTACCTAGCTAGACATTCGAAGACTCAAGGGACAATAGGGACATCCAGAGGTTGAGCAGGTCAGGGGTTCATAACCTCTTGAAAGTCATTCCAGACTTGTATAACAATGTATGAACACGCACAAAGACATTAACAAGCTTAATTTTAGAAATGGACTGTGTAGGTAGGTGTTTTTAAGTGAATCATATGAAGTTTCGCTCCTTTGTTCAGAAATTGAAAGGATCGATTCGATTTGCCTTGTTAGGTCGAATTATGTCGATAGTTCACGAGTCACAAGAACCTTGGTATTGAATTTCAGTTTTAAAGGTCTGTACCTAAGTTTCGGAATCAAAAATCCCGTGTTTCTTTGCTAATTTACTTTTTTTTGCTTTCAGAGCTACCATCGCCCTGAACGGCGCCGTTTTCTGGGTTGGCGTTGAATCTGCCCCCGTCAAAGTTGTCAGCTAATTTTATTTAAATAAGAACAAAGAGTATTATTATTACATAATTTATGTCTCCATACATTCCTGTATTTGTTTGTCTTCTTTCGAATGTGGATGTATTAGATATTTCTTAATATAAATAAATATTTTTATAAAACTTATGAGCTTTTTGTGTTTTTTTTTTTTTATAATTAAATAAGAACAATAGATTTTTAACAAATACTTTATTTCAAACATAGCACCTAGAATTTTTGTCTTCGAGATCCATTTACAAAATTCAAGTCTCAATAAATACGAATAGAGTAGGGTAGGAACTAATAGCTTGTATCTACAGTCCAGCATTCATATTAAAAATAATTTAACAAAAGATTCCTATTATCACTGGTAAAGAAAATTTAATTTTCTACTTTTACTTATTAAATATTTAGGTTTTATTATTGCAATTTATGATGTCGCGGCCATGTTGAAGGGTTTTCAAAATCCTCATGGATAGACTAGGCCATTACATATAATTTTATCACGCGAATATATCGAGCACTTGTTCTACAAGTAGGTAGGCAGAGAACATTTTGGTATCTCCCTTAGGGCGAAACCGGTAGAGCTCGTCTTAAAAACAAAATAAATAAAAAATCTTATAATTTACATAAAATTGATATTAAATTATACCAAAAACGGGCTAAGAAGATAGGCAGTAAATTTTAGTCCGACTTTTACTAAGTTAAAACTATTTATTTTTTAATATCTACAATGCTCTTAGGTACTGTAGATACAGGCATGAAGCTTTCAAAGACTTATAAATTTAATCCATTTAGCTAGAAGAGAATTGCTATAGGAAAGTGGTCTTTCAAGATATGCATAGATATTCGAGTATCAATAATGTGCGAATTATGGAGTGGAAGGGGGACGGACTTTTGGAATACAATGAGTTATCACAGTTTTATTTTAGAGCCATTTATACTCCATTTCCGATAACATTAGACGTTTAAATTAGCCCATTTTACAGCCCGTTCAACCGATTTTGAATTCTATTGCGTTGGTGATACGACAAATTGTAGCTGTAGTAAACAGTTGGTTTTAGTAACAGGTTTATGCTTTTTATGTCATCCTTATGTTTACGGGACAGAACTCAAACCCGGTTGAACGGACTAAAAGATTTGGAAACGTGTCTAATTTTATTTTAAATGGAGTTTAGGTGACTTCAGTCGTTGACAAACAATACGCACGATGTTAGAATCTCATCTATCCCCTTCGCCTCTACTATTTTCGCCCACATCTTGGGACTTTAATTTTAAAGTCTTTGAGCAAGCTTATATTAGGATTCAAGCTCGAATTCTATTCACATTAAAGCAATTCCGATACAAACCGCTACACACTTTGATAAACAACTATTGTTACATTCACTCTCACAACATCTCAAATCTCAGTTATATTCACGAATTTCTTTGAAATTACAATTCAAAGGAAAGTCCATTAAGCAAAACATTTACAACATATAAACGCACATAGGTAATGGCAAAAAAATAAGTTCAAAATAATTACATAAGTCACTCATTTGGAGAAACATCGACGTAATTGCAATTTTTAAAATTTTACGGGAGTGTTAAAAGGAGTTTTTTTTTTGTAAAGACTTACCGTCTGGGTAAGATGACTCTTGCTTATTTTTTTGTATAAAGCTGAATATTTAAATTAGTATTCGAATAAATTAATAAAAAGATGTCGGGTACCTACAAATACGTCGATGTTTCTCCAAATGAGCGAAGTATAAAAGCCTGTACAAATTAAATTCATAAGATATGAGCATAAGTAATCAATTTCCAAGTGTGCTTTTTTTAAAACTAAGTTGCTATTCATCTGCAGTAATACAAAATGAGATCAAACTGCAAATAAGTAGATAAGTAACATAAATGACATAGACACGAAAGTACATAGTTTCGATGTATATGAATGTCATGCATGAAACTGAAACTCACAAATACATATAAAATAACTACATGGTACATATTCTAGCAACTATGGAAGATGATATCTGACGACTACCTATTAATATTGAATAAGTGTTATGTAAATGTATAGAAAACAGTAATCAGTAATTGACTACTACATGTAATTCCATTATTACAGCCACTAAATTAAGTTATTACTGTAAGATTGTTATTTTTAGGAAACTATATGTTGGAAGATTTAAATTGTAGACAATTCACGTACTTAAATGACTATGTGATATCTCATTTTGCTACAAATAACGGCAATGCCACTGGTCATTATTATTAAATATCTATGGTGTATATCCTGTTGTGATACAAACATTATTATAGCTCTCGCCAAACTTCTGGGCCGCCCTGTTGTTGGTTTTGCCCTAGGCACGGATCAGTGCTGTTTTTGTATGAGATTTACTACTGCACAGACATTGTAGCCATCTTCACAGCAGCCAAGAAGTTCGGCGAGAACTATACATAGTTACAATTGGCAAGATTAGGTCGTGTAAAATTTGTGTGTGTTATGTGTAAAAGGCAATATTGGTGAGTGTTATCAACATAATTCACACATAGAGAAATTTTGATGCACACCACAACCATTGACTTAATCAGCAATCTCCATTTCCATCACAATGTAAACATTATCAGATTAGGTCACCTAAGTATTTATTATCAGTAGAATTACCGGCATGCTGAATACTTTCGCTCCGCATTATATTTGTACAGATGCATATTTGAAATAAAAGAAAAATGACCATATCATGACATCTTGAAACAATAATAAATAATTACTTATGAAATAAATACACCTACCTCATAGATAACATATTTAAAATTGTAATCAGAAACTAAATTGTCATTGGTCTAATATAAATGCACTTCAATTTAAAAGTCTTATACCTAAATATAAAACATCACAGTTAATACTGAATAAGTAGTAAATAAATACATAGAATTAAATTGTTAATAGATAGGCTATCATTGGTTCTGTATGAAATAATTTTGCCTTTTGAGCTGTCTGTACAGTGAGATGTACTTCCCTGCAGCAGAGGTTCTTGGCACAACATACTGTTTGCAGAAAAGCTTCGGATCCCGAGCCTTCTCTGAAAGCTCCCCACAGTCAAGTGCTCGCAAGAATGCGAGTACAAATGTGAAGCAGTTGTGTCTTTCTTCATTGTACCTCTCAGCCTCCCACAGCGGGCTTTGGCTCACCTGAAACAAAAAAATAATGTATGAGGATGTTTTGAATGATGACAAGTTTGTTTACTGCAAATAACCATAATATTGTCATACCTTAAGCAGAACACTATCCCATATCTCATTCCACAATTCATCAAACTGCTCTAACAACAGACATTGGTCCCAATCAGAGCTGGAGTCAAAGCTACTCCACTTCTTGGCCATGGGGTCCACACCACGGATCCCCTCCTCACTGAACTCCACAACACAACCCTGAGAGTTAGTCACTCCTATGTGCAAATCTTTGGAATTATAGTAGTCGCTGCAAATAATAAAAAATCACGTTAGCACAAACGATTTGATAAGCTCGTGAATCATTTTACGGGCAATAACTTGAAACACAAGTTATATGGTACGTAGCACACAATGCGACTACTTACTTGAGGAAATCGCCATGGGTAGGCTTCATGACAATAGCTCGAGGATGCTGAGATGCCTTGACGAAGGGGTAAGGAACCCTAAAACAAAATTAGGCCACTTAGCAACAACCTTCATTAGTCATGAAATCCGTTATATAAACGTATCGTTTTCGTTTATTATACATACCTGAAGGGCAGCAGATTGTAGTCATATCTATCCAGTTTTTGATCACAGACCGGGCATTTTTCGGGTATTATGGTGCAAAATACTTTATGATCACAATGGTGGAAACAAAGAATACCCGGATCCATTTTTGCACCAAGATTAAAGTGGAATTTTCAATGGAACTGTCACTTGTAATAATTTCAAAACAATCGTTAACTAATGAAGTTGCTTTGACTAAACCAAAACCGAAAATGAAAGCAGAATAACGTATAGAACAAGCAAAAATCTAATGAGAAACTCATAAGAACTCTGCCATTGTCCACCTTTCACAACTCGACTCTCGCTCACAGAACATATACCCTAACGGGCTGTCCATTCAATGTACTCTGTGGGGCTGTCGCTGGAACGAAATCTTTCGACTAAGCACAAACAGGGTAAAGTTGCGTTCGAAACTGTGAATATTTTAGGTGATTAAAATCAAATAAAAAAACATTGCACCTTTAATAGTATTTTCCACTGTCATGTTATTTTAGGAGAATTAATAACATCTCAGTCATCAACAGTCTCGTCATTTTGTTATATCTATTTTAACAAACACGTTGATTAAGTTTCATTTTTGGCATCGTCATAAAACATCCACATGATAGATATTTGATGTTTTACAATGTTCTGAACGGAGAATACGACTTCAAATGTGATTGGACAAAACAACAGCTGTGAACAGATGATTGAACTTCGCAATTCTATTGGTAAAAAATTTCTGCTGTCAATTTGTTATTATCTGGGATTTGTCAAGATAATAATGGTTCACACGGCGGCAAGATTTAAATTTGACAAGATAAAATTAAGTTAAAATGTTTTGTTGAAAAATAAATAAACAATTATTTCCTCAAATATTTTCAATTCGATACATTTTCACCTTATTTTCACATCATTTGCTAGAATTTTTGTTTTCACTATCACTAATAAATATTGTTCCCACTGACATTACCTAAGAAATTCGTTTCGAAATATGAAGATTTAGACACAAGATTATAAAATAAAAATAGAAAAAAAAACAAAATTACATTTACGAAATGACTTTTGTATGGAGAACAGTTACGAAATAACTTTTGTATGGAGAACAGTTATGAAATGATTTTTCGTAACTGAATAGGCTACTGTTGGTAGACGCATTCTGCCGCTAAGCCCGCGGATTTTCCACCACCTCGTCCGGCAGAATGATACTGCACCTGTTACCTCTCGAAAAAGCGCGCGTTAATTGTGTGTATATAGTCTGTGGTTTTAAGTCTTAACGATACCTAACGTTTCTAATAAATTGTTGTTGGAACTTATTTGCATTTATTAAGCAAGCTCATCAGGTAGTGGAAAAAGAATCGTTCGTGTCTCGCATAAAAAGCTTTATTTTAACACTCGCATGTAGCTGTTAAAATTAGCTACATAACTCGCGTTAAAATCTCGACTTTTTATGCTCGAAATGAATTTACTATATATATTTAAGTAAATAGTTAGTAAAAAAACAAATAAACATTAATTAAAAAGCTGTTCTTCATCTCTAACAAGCTGGTTTAAATTTAAATTTCTATTTAGAACCTGGTCCTTAACACTTTTAAATTGCATCACATTATGCCCTATACTTCAATAGGTGTTTGGTTGGACCATGGTGTCGAAATTTTGTCAATAATCTAATCGTATGTCATGAAGCGTTGTATTGTATGTTTACCAGTTTCCATGGCAACGAACGCTGGCGGTAAACCACACCTCGTCCATGAGACCCAGTTCTGGCGACAGTGTGCGCTGTAAAGCGTGCGATCCTTTGTTAGGACATACTGCCCAATAATGTATTAAAGCTAAATAGACAGTTTAGAATAATGTGTGTGTGATTAGGAAACCAGTGTGCTCTTAAATAATTTTAGAAAATAAGTTAAATAAAATCGTGTTCAACTTAACTACTACAAAGTTATTGAAATAGTGTCATTGAACTTTATTTTTTTAATTGGATGCCGTTGACTTTGGAAAGCAGCATGAAAGTTGTTATGATTTTTTAAGATTTTTAGTTTAGAATTCACGATGTATTTGAAGAAGGTGAAAGGTTTATTGCAAACAGTTTGGTGGTTGCTAGCAGCAGCGAGGGTGGTGACCGCGGGGATCTCTTGCCTTAGCAGCCCCTGCCTCCATGGTATATGTATAGATGACGTCAATACGTAAGTACCTACCAGTCCTGTTATTAATGAAACATGCAATACGATGCACACCGCACGTGTCAGTATTTACAGCTTTCCTACCTACTGGTCATGTCGCATTTCCCGAAATAATTAAACTAATTGCAGCTGTATTACAAAATATATCAACCTATCTACAATACTTTAGCTCTGTAAATACGTACCTACCTATGTAAGCACTACTTGGGTATAATTATATTTTTGGTTTAAAATCAATTTGGTTTAATAACTGTATGAATTTTAATTAAAATAATAATATTTATAGCCATTCGAGTTTGGCCACTGTTTTCTTACCTTTTTAATTAACCTTGGGTACCATAAATTAATTTGGCTGTGGTGACGTCCAAACTCTATCCGAACTTAATTGATTGCATATTCAATCGTTCTTAATTAAATTTGAAATACTTCACACACTCTACACCTCTTTTACTCTAGGTCATCATGTAAGATTTATTTTCAGCACATATTCATGTTATTGCGTGGATGGATACACTGGCGTGCAGTGCCAGACAAACTGGGATGAATGCTGGTCTAGTCCGTGTCAAAATGGAGGGACCTGCATCGATGGCATTGCTTCCTACAACTGCTCGTGTCCTGATGGGTTCATAGGTGCGTTAAGAATTCCCTATAATATCTATAGTGTCAGACAGACAGAGGGAAGACTGGAGCTATAACAGGACCGCTATTACTCTCATTATTGGTAATAGCATAAAGTAGACTGAAGCAATAGCATTAAATAGATATTTTAAAATGATGCAATACGAAGAAACTATTGCCCATCTTTAGCAACACTGCCGGCTAATTGCAGGATTTACATCGTTATCGAACGTCAGCTTTGTGGTCGGTCGGGGCCAGTTCTCGCTAGAGGAAGCGGCCTCTAGACAGAAATGGTCGGGCAGTCAGACCGACTGACCGCAAGCCTGTCTAACGTCCGAAAACATAAGTCAGCTTTGTGGTTGATGATCAGTCACTGACCGTTTTGTTAGCATGGTGGTTACTACAATATAGTTCTCGCCAAACTTTTTGGCCGCCGCCGCCGTGAAGTTTGGCGAGCACTATATTGTATGAGACCTAAAACGACCTTAATGTCGTTAATTAAAATATAATTTATATAAAAGTCTATAGATATTATTTCAATTTCCTACCAGATTTCGTTTGGAACTGCTATAGCTGCTGTATATTTACGAAAGCATATGAAAACTTATGTAAACGAAAATGATGATAAAACTAAAATTTATTCGGATATTAATTTACACAGACCTATAATTTAATCAATAGCTACGTTACAATAAACAGCATTATCCAAAGGTAGTTCGTGCGTGAGTCCAAAAGTTTTATTTAGTTGTTGTATTTAGTGCTCTACTTCGAAGGTCCTAGAACTGCTACATTTATATAATGATTACAATCTAAATTGACGTAAAAGTATTGATTGACCAACTTCCCCACACGTACAGTTTTAGTGTATAATATACTTAGATACCCAGCCATATTTACCTAACGTCAAACTTTAATTAGATTATGGAGTAAGGAGAACACCCAACACAGAATTCGATAAGTTAAGTTAAGACGACATCAGTCCGTGTCAAATGAAATATGCATGACTTAAAACGATTAAGAACGCTCCATGTCGCGATCAAAAATTTCCAATTGTAACAGAATAGAAAAACTGTAGGAAGCTACTTCTATGGAAGTATACAACAAGTCCGTATATTAAAAAGCACACCACACCAGCAGCACGCAGCAGCCACTTGCAGAGCATTAAGGCCTCTCTCCCACACAATAATATTTTAGCTTCAATGACTACTGGCTATGCTTTGTCATAATTTACTTACAAACACGGTTCAAAAAAAAAAAAAAAATCCATGTTCAAGGCTTCAAATCTTGAAAGTTTTCTACTGCAAAAAAGCCCTTTCAATATGAACTTAATTAAAAGCTCAACAGTCGTAATTAGGAAACAAATGACTTTCTATTGATTCAAGTTTCTCAACCGTTGAGGGGTTAAGTAACTAATTAATTAACGGTTATAGGAGACAACTGCGAGACAAACTACAACGAATGCGAGTCAAACCCTTGCCTCAACAACGGCACTTGCATAGATATGAACAATGGCTACCTCTGCTCCTGCATCCCCGGGTTTTCTGGAGAACACTGCGAGATGGATGTAGCCGTCTGCAACTCTACAGAAGAAGTTCGATGCTACAACGGAGGTCAATGCATTGAGGGGCCGGGCTTTAAATTTTATTGCAAATGCTTGCCTGGTAAGTTATGCTTTCAATTCGACGTCAATGATGGTATTAGATTGTGCCCTAATGCGACAGTCACGCGATTGTTGAATAAAGATGGATTGATATTTCGTTTCCGACTAATTCTCATTACTCTTCAAATACTACTGGTACTATAATCTCAAGCATTTTTACTGTTGTTTATTTTGACTTACTTTACATAAATGTTTCCTCTTGTAGCCTTTTAATTTCTTTAAAAAACTAAACTATTAAATTTTACTATATCCTTTTTCAATTCTAAGGGTGGGCTGGACCGAAATGTGAAGAACAGATAGACGAATGTGAATCGAACCCATGTCAGAACGGAGGCGTTTGTATTGATGTCCACGCAGATTACATGTGCGCTTGTGCTTTTGGTAAGCAATTAAAATTACCAATCATCCGCTATTGTTAATTTTTAGCTATGTGGGCGGTTTTAACCAAAATATAAATCTATTATTTTCAGGATTTACCGGAAAAAGTTGCGAAGTTGCAATAGAATTTTGCGATGATAACTCCTGCAGCAATAATGCGTTGTGCGTCGTAGAAGATGGCGCAAGAGTCTGTTACTGCGTTCCTGATTATCATGGAGAAAGATGCGAGCTGCAATACGATGAATGTTTATTAGGACCTAGGTATGAACGATACTAAAATTACTGTATATAATCCATGAAATTAATTAATTTATGATGTAATTTCGTTTATAGGTGCATGAATGGTGGTACATGTATCGATGGCGTAGATAATTTCACTTGCTCATGTCCTCCAAGACTTACGGGGCCGTTGTGTGAATGTCTAATACTTGAGGACGAGAGCTACGATTGTGAATATGTTAGTCCGACGCCTCTTACTAGTTCTACACAGTCAGTCTTAACAACTTTAATGGAAGGAAGTACTTCAGCAAAACCTTCTTTCTCAGATATGTCTCCCACATATAGTCCAACTAACTATACAACTCTACTTGTAACAACTGAAAGTGATACCATTTCTACTGATGTAGTTGGATCCAGTACTGAAAAGGAACATGTTAATACTATAGTGACAGAAGTCACACCAGGCAAAACTGATGATGTCACTACTACATCTGAAGAAACAACAATAACAAGCGAATCAACAACGACGAAAGCAGGAATTTCAGAATTACCAGGACATGAAGAGACAAGGCCTACTATGGACTCAGGCAACGCTAAAACAGATCCAACTAACGAGTGTCATGGAACATGTAATGATACTATTACTATATCACCAACGCCTACAGCGATTGATTCCACTACTAGTTCAACAGAAAGTACTAAATACGATATTCCAAATATGATACCAACGAAGGAAATTAATGGAGAAACTACTTTGACTACATCATCTACCACCCCGTCTAGTACAACTGAAGAAGCTACAGCAGAAATAACAACAACACCTAAAGTTGATGTTAGCACCGACAAAATGTTCACAGACATTCCTACCGATCACCCAGCAGTAACCGAACTGGCAACGGGCTATTCTTCAACCACTGAAGCTATGGAAGTCACAAGTACTACTGATACAGAAATAACGACCACAGCACAGTCGGAATGTACTGATTCCATATGCAATGATCATGGAAGCTGCATCAATACTCCTCATGGGATTCGGGTAAGAATGAAAAGCAAATGAGACGATGATGAATCAGGGAATTCTCGACTTATTATTGATATTTCGTTATATTTTAGTGCCACTGCAACTTCAACTACGGAGGAAGATTTTGTGAGGAGCCAATAACAATTACATCTGCAGCTTTTGGAGGAAACTCCTTTATAGCTCATAAGCTCAAAAACGCTACTTCGATCAACATAGAATTCAACGCTAAAACTCTGATAACTGACGGACAAATATTGCATGCGGATATAGCAAAAGGAGTATACATGCAATTGTACATGAATTCTGGCTTATTGAAATTCAAATTTTCATGCGGTTATCAAACGATGCTATTGAGCGAGTTGAAGACTTTTGTCAATAAGGGATATCCGATGAAAATTGAAACAAGGTAAATGGTTACATTATGCTAACTTTTTATATAAACTGAAATTATAGTTATGATTTTTTTAACCATCAAAATCTTTTTTGTTTCTTAACAACATTTTCGTTCTCATCAAATGCATTTACCTCGATGACTTGCTAGTTCTTTCTGATATCATGTTAATGAATTCTTTCAGATTAGACTTATATCCGGAAGATCAACACTGCAACGCGACTCTACGCTTAAACGATACAGTGGCAATGAGTGGTGGTCAAGTGGCTAATATTACCACTCTGGATCACAACTCTACTTTGTATCTCGGCAACTCGAGAGATGTTAAAGATTACGAGAGCAAACCCTTCATTGGATGCATCAGAGATTTGATTGTGAGGTTTATTATACGTTTTCCTTTATACAGCAACTATGTTTTTAACCGACTTCAGGAAGGAGGAGGTTATCAATTTGACTGTATTTTAACCCACGGTTTCGCTCCGTGGCCTATCCTGCTAAATGGATAGGCTACTTTTCGGGATAAAAAGCAGACTATGAAAATCGGTGACAAGTAGCTTTCTATCAGTGCAAGAATTTTCAACATCGGATCGGGACTTTCCTGAGATTACCCTTTACAAGCAGACACACGTACAATTTATGTACAATAATATTAGATAAGATATCTGGCTCAAACGAATTCAGTTTTTTTTTTGTTTCTGAATGAACTGCGAAACAGCCGAACCTTTTATTTCGTTCAACTTTTGCACTTGCCTTGACATTTTATTTTTAAGGGTATTTTCGCCATTTGGATGACATTGTTAGTATATTCTATAACTCGGGGAATTGTTTTACATTGTTCCACAGGCTATTTTGTCGTAAAATTTCGTTGAAACAATGAGTACTCCGGGTATAATCTTTCACGTAAAAATGAATCACGTTATTTATTATTTCCGAATTTTTGTAGTACTTTGGCAGGTAGTACTTTATTATACTGAGTGACCAGAAGAACTAAAAGGTTGTACATACAAAATCGTGTAATTTTATTTAGGTAAATGGAGAGAAACGCGAAGTATTCGGGGATGCTCTCGATGCCGGTGAAGTAACGGAATGCCTGTCACTATCATGTCTCTCCGGACCTTGTCTGAATAGTGGGACCTGCAGCGACCACCATGATGGGGGATACACCTGCTCCTGTGCTAATGGGTAAGATATTAACAAAAGATAACACAAGAAAGTTAGGCATTGGAAAAGAAGAGGAAACTTCCAATAGCGCTTATAAATTTACCTATATTTAAACCCTAGCTAGTTTATAACTTAGTTATCAGAAGTCTTAAACGTCACCCAAAGGGGAATAATATATGGAGGAATTTGAGCAAGCATATTCAGGGCGAAAAGTTGATAGCTGAGTAGGTGCGGCATGCTGAGAGACCACCGAGAATATATCTGAAAAGTTTCAGATAGGAGCCCTGTGGTTTGATTTCGAAAAAGGACACGTTTTATTTTGATCTTCAAGGAGGCTTATTTAACAAAGCTCACAAAAAAAGAACAATCACTAAGAATTAGGGACGATTGCGATGTCAGTAACGAAATCGAGTAACAAGGTTTGTGGTTACAATTAAATCTAAAATAGAAAATTTTGCGATGTAAAAAAGTCGTAAGTTAAGTGTTTTCGTTAATTGTAGTTAGTGTTTTTTTTCCAACTTGACCAAATTGATCAAAAGACGAAATTGACGGACATCCATGAATATTTTTTTAAAAACAATAATAGCTCGTTGGATAGCTCATGCCATGAGGATGTTTCTCAAATAATCTGTTTGCCCAGTGTGAAAACGATTTTTTAAATTTTTTAGCTCTGTTCATGGCGTTCCTCGTCGAAATTGGAATTTAGATACTTAAATTTTAAACATTACTTTCAAGTGTTTGGTATTTTCAAACTTCTGAATACTGACAAATTTTTACAAAAGGGTCAGCTTCAAATTCAAACAGCAATCAACACCAACCCGCATTGGACCCGCGTGGTGGATTACGTCTAGGGCATGCAGAACCGCATCCGGTTCCAGATTTTAGAGAACCGGGTCTGGCAAGCACATAGAACCGGACGAACCGGTTCCTCCGGCTGTGAATGTTTATGCAATTATCACTAAAATATGAAATAAAATAATTTAGATTAGTCTAATCAACACATATATTTGCAAGTTTTGTAACAAAACAGTCTTTAGTACAATACTTTTCTTTAGTATGTACTTTTCTTTATAATTTTCTTATATTAATTACTAGTAGGCATGTACTTTTTATAATTTTGTTTGGCATAAATATTGTAAACCATGAGCAATAGCAAATCTTATGTAGGACTTATTTGTGCACAATTGAACAAGGACTAAACTTGCTCCGAGCAAAAATTGCAGTAAAATTAGAACTTTACGAGAATTAAGCAAAAACTATTTTTTGGGTTCTTTGACAGCCCATTTTTTTGCTCCTTTGCGATTTTTATGGACTTTTGAGGCAACATTACTGCAACCATAATAAACGTAATTCCGGTGAAAGAACAATATTTTTTTTTCACAGCCGATGTCTTTCTTTCCCGAACTATAACGCGTATTTTGAATCGAAGAAATAATGGGAACCATATTCGTTTTTTTAAAGAACTGCGGGAACCGGGTTTACTCTTTCCGGAACCGGTTCCGCACAAACATTAAAAAGAAACCGGGATACCCGTTTCTACCGGTTAGAACCGTGTGCATGCGCTAATTACAACCCATTCCCTCTCACAGAGAGAAGGCCTGTGTCCCAGCAGTGGGAACATTAAAAAGGCTGAGGCTGATGATGATGATGATGAATCAAAACTAATGGGAGTGCTAATTTTGAGATAAACGTAAAATTTTGATCACTTTTGGATACTTCTCTAAAACATCGAAGTTCCGTAATATTTTCCTTTTTGGAAAATATTACGGAACTTCAGGCAGTTCGTTGCTCCATTCCGTTTGATATTGATATATTTACAATCAGGATAAGTAACACTATTGCACAGGATATTTTCATTCGCCATGTATCCTGGTAAGTAAATAAAAATGTCCAAATTGGAATTTTCAGATTCGTCCGATTTAGGGAAAGCTCACAATTTCTTTGGGTATAATTTAGACGGTCATCAAAAATATTTTTAAGACTCTAAGCTTAGGCACCAAATAAAATAAACAACTCCAAAAAAAGTCAATTGACTTTATTAAAAGGGCCCTAAAGTATATAATATTATGATCCAAAATAAATAAAATAAAATCAGAAAAATCGCAAACCTCGCACAAATATTATTTTTGGTTCCTAAAATGGATCAACGGTCACCAAATTCTTATACCGGGTGTATTCGTGTTTTTAACGAATTAGTCCAAGAGCGAGCGAAGCGAGCTCAGGAGCTTAGGGCACCCCGACACGGACGGGTGTTAGGTTACTTTAGACCCTGCGGACGGAAATAGGAGCCCCGCGCAGCGGGGCTCCGTCGACTTTAAAGGCGTCCATATATTTTTTTGGCAGTCAATAATACGAAAAAATGGATTTATTTCATAATATTTTAGGAAACGTTATTTGGTGACCATTTATCCATTTTGGTAACCGTTTAGAATTTTTTTGGTAGTAAAATAGGTACTTTTTTGGGCGGTGTTTAAACACAAGCCAATTTCTTTATCAGTTTTGTCTATTTAAGTAATTTTGGGTCAAGCCCTATCCGATCAAAAGAAATTAGCCGCCCTGAAGATCAAAATAAAATGCGTCCTTTTTAGAAATCTGAAAATGGACCCTTGACCACACCCTGTGGACCCCTGACCACAAGCCTCATCTGAAACTTTTCAGGTATATTCTCGGCGTTCTCTCAGCAGACCCCACCTGCTCAGCTATCAAATTTTAGCCCTGAACATGCTTGCTCAAAAACCTTATGAGCTCGGACCTCCAATAGAGAGTGCTATGCTTGTAGTTTTCTTGCGTGATCGAGTCAGAAATGAAGATATCCGCAGGATGACCAAGGTTACCGGCATAACCCGAAAATTGAAAAATTGCTAAACTTAAGTGGCAGTGGGCAGGGCACATTGTTCGCAGAACAGAATGTCGATAGAGCCGAAAAGCTCTGGAGTGGCGACCGCGTACCGGAAGAAGCAGCGTTAGAAGGAGTTCCTCTAGATGGTTAAGGCTGCAGAAATCCGCCGGATGCGAGACGCACGGGGCTGGTCGATATGGTGACACTTGGCCTATGTTCAGCTGTGGACGTATTTCGGCTGAAATCTTGATGATGAATGATTATAAGTTATAACGCTTTGATACTCCTTGGCATCAGACTCTCCAACATTATTTCAAAAAGCGTCGCCATCGTTCCAAAAATTTCAACTAAATTAATTTATTGAATCTCATAACATCAATGTCCTTGTTTTCAGTTGGCTCGGAGAGCACTGCAACGAATCAGTCTGCGAGAACAACCCGTGCCAGTCTGGCGGTAGCTGCGTCCGCCACCCGGGCAGTGGCTTCCTCTGCCTCTGTCCTTACGGGAAACATGGCATCTTGTGCGAATACAGTAAGTTATTTATTAAGTTACAGAGTCGGACTTAATACCTTAGGCATTTTCTACCAGTCATCCTAAAGTAAGTTCATATACATATTTAGGAACAACAGCCGAGGATCAGTCAACCTTTTCCCAATTATGTTCGAGTTGGATTCTAGCCTAATCGGATGCAGCTGTTATTAGGGTAGTTTACTGAAAATTTTCCTTTTCCAAGCAGTCAAACTGTGCGGAAAGATTGGCGGAAAGTGTCACTTTTTTCACTAGTGCTTTAACTTTTCTGTATTTTTTAAATTTTTATGTCCGTTCTTAGGCAGACGCATAGAGTTTTTATTATTTGTGAAAAGTTTTACAATTGTCGATTTCAATTACTCTAGATTTAGATTTGATCAATAAATTTATTTTAAATATTCATTAAATATGTTTAGAAGAACGTATATTTTGCTCGTGCCTTTTTGCGTTACGACGTGACAGCTATTTGCACATGCGCAGTAATATCTACTGCCCGAGGTACTATTAGTTAGTCTGTGGATATGCTGAACGCGCTTGAATAAGCCCGCCATTTTATTAATTTCATGCTTAGTTCAGTCATATTTTTTTATTTCCTCGCACAATGCATAATAAAATGTTGTATGATACACGTACGTAAGATGATTCCCGACTCGTGTCGATTTATTCACTCACTCGCTTCGCTCGCTCGTCAATAAAAATGCGACTCATCGAAAATCACCTACCTTCCGCACTTGCAACATAAATAACTATTTTTGACCGTCTGGTAGATTAATACTTACAAAATATTCGACAAGTATATTTCTTTTGTATCGTAAACATAATGTGACGACGATTATAAGGCGTTGAAATATCGTGAAACGTCACGCCGCTAGTACACTTTGTCCTGCCTTAGTAACGTCACAAGCCCCCCCCACTCCTGACTTTTGATGCGCTTTTACTTTGAATTTTTTTATTTATTTGATAAATCAAAAAATACCTGTCCAATATTATTTGATAATCTCACTGACGGACTAAATAGAATTATCATTTTTCTACCCAGGAAACATACTTAGCACATAGAGCGACCGCCACCCAGTAACTGGGTAACACGACACCCCTAGGCAAGACTGGTGTCAAACTAGGCTTCTGACTACCCGAAATTACTGTCAAAGACAGTAATTTCGGGTGACGGATGGAAAATGACAGCCTTTTTACCCGACTGCCGAAGGAGGGTAATGTGTTTTGATAAACTCGCAACTCGATTGACGTAAGAATTATCAAAATCTGCCAACGCGTTTGGTCTCTAGAACGCCACATAGGAACAAACATACATCCATACATACATAGACTTTTGTTATTCTTGCCACTGGCTACATTAAAATTAGAAAATAGAAAAATGGTGGATTTTGGCAGCCCAATTTTTTTGTTTGTATCCTAACCCATAGTTTGGGGTATCAAAATAAAGGGTTTTGAGAGATGATATCAAAAATATATAACACTTATATATATAAATGTACCTAATTCGAAAAAAAATTGTTGGAAACGAAAAAACTAGAAAGTTATAAATAAAAAAAGTTAATTCATAAAATCAAAAACTCGACTGCTTAAGAAATGAACTAAAAATATGCAAACAAGAAGAGACTAATGCTGTGCAGTCGGAGGACTCTTCTGGTTTTATACTCCGACTGCACACAGCATGATTTTCCAAAGACTTCTCCCGCTCTGGGTGAAGCGGGAGTCAGACTATTACTGACAAAAACCTACCCGCGTTCCTTCAGTTGCTTGTGCCAGGGCCGCGGTAACTTTCTTTTAAATTATCCGCGACCCAGACAGGCCAAATGAAACCCCAACAGATTAACGTGCTTTCCGAAGCACGGAGGGGTTTCAGAAAGTAAAGATGGTAGACATTGACAAGCGTTACTTCTACTTCTTCTTCTTCGAGTCTGATGAAAAACTCTTTAGATATTTTGGGACCAGTAAGCAGCCACACCAATAGCAGCGTCAGTGGCGTTCAATAGGTCCTCTTAAATGCGGTATATATAAGGTATATGGGAACTTGGGGCACTCCAGCATGAGTTTCATATTCTGCACTAGGGCACCGCACTCAACTCAAGCGTTACTTAAGCTTGAAGAACGACAAGTGCGGCTTATTAGTTACCCAAGAGCCCATCAACGAACGGCATTCAAGGATGTATGGGATTAAATCTTGTAGTCTCTGCTTTCTGCATAAAGGAACTAGTGCAAAACTAAGGTGCCGTGTATTACAAAACTATCAAACAAGTAAAGTCACAGTGACGTATTTTTTGTCTGACTCGTGAAACTGAATCTTTTTAATGCTTGGTCCCCGGTCAATGTTACACTGACCAAATACCGGAATAGGTAAAAAATATTCATTCATGATATTCTTTCGGAACTTCAACTCTGTATATTACTAATAATGATTCGTTTTTGTCCTTATTGCTTATTTCAAATACCGTTCGTTAAAGGTTAGGAAATATGACAAAGGTTAGAGCGATCGATGTTTTGTAACAGCACTCAAGTAAATTATATTTTAGCTTCACTGTTATTGGAGTTGTAAATTACAATCACCGATATTATTAAGATGTTAAGGATATAAAAACCGATAAAGAGATAATCGATTTTATTGTGCTTCGTCCTCGTAACCGTAAATTATATCGCGGGCTGTAAATATTCTTATCAAGTTGTGATTCTATAAGGGATTTACGAATTCAGCTGTTTTTTATTAAGCTACTAATCATACTAATATTATAAATGTGAATGTAAGTTTGTTTGTTACGCTTTCACGCAAAAACTACTGAACCGATCATCATGAAACTTTGTACATATATTCTTGGAGGTATTAGAAGTAACATAGGATACTTTTTATATAAAAAAAAAAAAAAAATGGCTTCACTGCGAGCGAAGCCGCGGGTAAAAGCTAGTAATATTATAAATGCGAAAGTTTGTTTGGATGGATGTATGTTTGTTACTCAATAATCCTGAATGGATCTAGATGAAATTTGGCACAGAGATAGATTACAGTCTTGAATAGCACATAGGCTACTTTTTATCCCCGGATAATGTTTCCTTGGGATGAATAAATACTTTTCACGCGGGCGAAGCCGCTCGCAGAAGCTAGTTAAGCTATATTTTTCGATATGATTGAAAACGTTTCCACAAAAATTTATTAAAAAGTGCATGATATATTTGACCTTGCATTGGAGTGGCATGGTATTTATTTATTATATGCTTTATTGTACACCTTAAAATATAATTATAAAAAGAAACTTAAGATTAATACATATACAATGGGCGGCCTTACCGCAATCTGCGATCTCTTCCAGGCAATGGACAGTAATTGTCTGTACATGAAGTGGGGTTGTCATCGGTGTGACAATAAAAATGTACACATGGCGACATGGTTGTTCTTTATAACTGCCCCCGACAAAAGATGATGCCTCAAAGTCCTTTAGGCTATTTTCTTTTTCTAGATTGCCCAGACTTACCTATATTTTATTTTATTTAGATATCTAGCTTCGTATCTCCTTCTCTTAGCATCTTGAAAAGTCCTCGAGACGAGAGAAAACTTCCAACTCACTGGGAAGATCACCTTAACCTCGCAATGAATTTACGAATCTAACCCCCAGTTTCCCAGCTCAAAATTATCGCAGAATTAATGTGACGAATTATCAAGCACGCGTTATCTGCTGTGATTGGTTGAATGAATTTTCAACAGCCAATCACAGCAGATCACGTGGCATTTTGGGCATTTTGTCACATTAATTCTGCGATAATTTTGAGCTGGGAAACTGAGGGTAGATCTGGTAGTTTTGCTTTGCTACAAAAATATTAAATAAATGAATGGAATTGTTTTCCTCCACAGATGTAGAGATCACCCGACCATCGTTAGCCCCAATCAGCACTGGAATCTCCTCGTACATAATGTATGCACTATCCCCTGCCGCGATGAACTCAGACCGCTTCGACCTGCGCCTGCGCTTCCAAACAACAGACATGGACCAGATAGCACTGTTAGCGTTTGTGGGTCAAAGTGGAAGACACAACTCAAGGAGCCAACACTTAGCATTGACGTTCGTCAAAGGATATGTCATGTTGACTTGGAATATGGGCAGCGGTAAGTGTAAAACCAAATACGTACTCGTATTTTGGGATGCGTGTGAAAAATATTTGAATTTTTTATTAGGACTGTGCGTACGTATTGTTTTGTAGCCTTCAGCTTCAATTTGAGGGAATATGTAAAGAATCTGTAGTCCAGGGTTAGCCTCATAGTGTCCTGTGTTCGTTTCCCAGGTCGAGAAGTATTGTCTTTTTCAGTTAGGGACTATTCTGTAGGATCCTGGAGTCTTTATTCGTGCCTGGCTCGGGGCTTTATGCTGGACATAAGCACAACTGGACTGTGTGTGACTGTACAAAACGCCTCTGCTTACTCCTTGTGGGAATATATGGCGTGATACTATGATATGGTGAGTCAGTGACTGAGTAAGTAGGTGCCATGTGTTGGCAACTCGCCAAAGTAATCAACGGAATGCGATATCTGAAGAATGCATGTTGCATTCGCAACTTGCAGCAAACATGAGTCATTCTAGGTTTCGCTAGAATCGAAATTTCTAAAAGCCTCATTCATACTTAACTAAATGCTTGCATGTATTACTTATTTATTTAAAATTTAATAAACAGGTAGTTTTCAACGAGAGTACAATCAATTTTATTTGTTATTTAATAAAAATATCTACATGGATACATTTCTTTTTCGTTGTAACTTATGCTTAGGTTCCCCGTGACCTGAAAAATAGTAGTTGTCAAAGGTGAAATTAACCGAATGAAGAATTCGATACAGCGAGTCGCTTTCTTCATTATTTTTTTTAGAGTTCCATAGTCAACAAGAACCCTTATAGTCTCGCCGTGTCTGTCTATCCGTCCGACCGTAGCTTAGCTTAGAGCCTCTTAGTACTAGAAAGCTATAATTTGGCATGGATAATATTAATCACGCCGACAAACTGGTAAAATAAATCATGAAAAAAAAAAATCGGTTGTCAGTAAAGTCGGTTTACTGACGATAGTTGAACGTGACAACGTCATAAGAAAATACTGATGGAATGGTGAGCGAGGTGATTATCGTTGCTATTAACAATTGACACAACATTCACTTTTCACTGCACTTCATCCTTGACGAAAACATGTAAATGTATTATTGTATAGCAGCTGTCGACGCGGACGCATCGCTCACTCAAGTAGGACAGAGACACATGTCGAACGCTGCCGGACGCGGAGGCCGATTGTGCCTCTTTGTCGCTCGTTCCGCGCTCTCGCTTGCACTTCAAGCCTTAAATGGAACGCCTCAGAGCGAGGTAACGCCGCATGAGTCATGTTTTTTCGTGCGTGCAGCCGGCTCCATCGAATTATAAGACGTTGTCACGTCAAAATCTTTTAGTTTACCTCCTGTACAGTGTACACGTAAGTGGGGATGTATTTTTCACGTCTGTACCATGTTGTGGGGTATCATTGGACAGGCTATTCAAAAATATATGGTTATGTGAAAACGATTTTTCGATTCAGTGATCCGTTTGCAACAAATTTTAAATTAAGGTTTTAAATTGCTATTTTAATAATTCGTTAGAGACAAGTGTAGCCCCCCCGGCAAATTTCACTATCTTTTGTCATGCACAAAAGGTTCTGCATTAAATATTGTAAAGAGTGTGCCTATTTCTGCGAATAACTACGAACTCGTTTGGCAAAATCTTCTTGATAATTATCAAGATAACAGAATGTTAGCTGGTAGGTACTGAGATAAAATGCTAACCTTTTCGCCACTGCAAAGAGAATCAACTGATCATTTGAACTCATTTATAGAAACCTTTGACCATTCATACAAAGCTATAGAAGCGGTAAACATTGAGAATTTGAATAGTTATATAATGTGTCATATTGCTTTGAGGGCTTTAGATCCTCATACACGTAAAATCTTTGAACAAAATATAAATCAAAAAACTATTCCAAATTTTTCAGATGTAATTAGTTTTGTCCAAAATCATATAATAGTTTTAAGTCATTCTGCATCTTATTCATCGAGTTCAAGTGCACAGCAAACGAATCAGCGTAAACAAATTACCGCCTATTAGGCAGAATAAAAATAATTATTCGCATGTAACTTCAAGCTCAAAATTGACATGTTTACATTGTGGAGAAAATCATATGATTTTTATGTGTAATAAGTTTCGTTATCTGACTAATACACAACGCATTAGCCGTGCTAATGAATTAAATTTATGCCACTATTGCCTAAAACCAAATCATACGGTGCAAGACTGCAAAAGTGAATTTAGATGTTATGTTTGTAAGGAGCCGCATCATGTTCTATTACATCGGGATGCGAGCGATGCTGGACCTAAAGCGGTTTGTTATTCTGTTCCCACCGTAGTCGAACAAGCGCCCGCGACGGCGTCGTCTTGCGAAATGCAAGCGTCCGCTGTCATCAATGATACTAATAATCATTTAGCATCCGCACTTAACTATGCAGTCATATTGGGAACAGCTATTGTACATGTGTTGGATTCATTTAACAACTACCAAGCTGTTCGTGTTTTAATATATTCAGGTGCGCAGTCGAACTTTATTACACAAAATTGCTTTCAACGTTTAGGAATATCTGCTAAAAGGTGTCCTTATAATATTCTAGGCCTCGGTGGCGAATTAGTCAAGAATAATGGCATGGTATCATTAATTTTAAAGTCACGGTATACTACTTCTTGTTTTAATTTAAATGCAGTAATTTTACCTCACCTGACTTCGGACATGCCCACCGTTAAAATACCTCAAAAAGTAGTTGATGATTTTAAAGATTTACATTTCGCCAAAAGTCGCCATTGATATTATTTTGGCTGGTGACATTTTCCCGTATATTTACGATGGAAAACAGATGATAGTAAATCCCGATGTACCAGTCGCGTTAAGCAGCGTATTTGGTTATGTCGTAATGGGAAGACTAGAGATGCAATCCTCTAGCAATTGCAATGTTGTAGCGTCTACAACATCGTTAGTATCGTATACTATCGAAGAACATAATTTAAATGAAACTCTCAAACGTTTTTGGGAAGTGGTATCTTTACCGTGTAAAGTTCCTATTAATCCGTTATAGGAATTAGCGGAAAAAATATACATGGAAAAACATTATCGTGATGAAATCGGTAGATATGTTTCCCCAATTTTATTGAACCCTGAGCATAAGGCGCTCGGTGATTCATATAATATTGCTCTTAAGCGACTTATTCAGGTTGAGCGACGTCTGGCTCGTTCTCCAGACCTTCGTAAGGCCTACGTCGACTTTATGAAAGAGTACGAATCACTTGGACACATGGTACCATGCACTAGTACTGAACCTTCGGGTTATTTTGTCCCACACCATTGTGTGTTGCGTCCGTCTAGTACAACTACGCCCTTGCGTGTAGTGTTTGATGGATCCTCCAAAACAAGCTCTGGTATTTCGCTCAATGATACACTTTTGACCGCCCAGTGGAATAAGTTTATTGCCGAACTGCCAGTTTTAGGTATGTTTTAATATCTCACTTCAATCAAGTGCAGATAATCGGATTCTGCGATGCGTCATCGCGTGGCTATGCAGCTTGTATCTACTTACGTAGTGAAGATAAGGAGGATCACGTGAAAGTTAGGTTACTGATGAGTAAATCTAAGGTCGCGCCTCTAAATCCAATTTTGTCAATACCTAGGCTCGCGGCTGCGGTTCTATTATCAAAGCTAGTTAGTTTTGTCGTACAAAACTTAAACGATTTTAAGGTTTCTATTATTGCGTTAGGTGATTCAAAAAACGTTTTTTTAGCATGGCTGCAAACGCCACCTTATAAGTTAAAAACGTTTGTTGCTAACCGTGTTAGTCAAGTAATTGCCGTGGTGCCACCAAATTGTTGGTTTCACGTGAACAGCAAAAATAACGCTGCCGATGTTTGCTCGCGCGGAGTAATGCCAGCTCGCTTCGTAAAAGATGCTACGGATTGGGTTCACGGTCCAACATGGCTTTATGAAAGCCAACAACAATGGCTGATGAAACCATTTTATGTAAAGGAAGGATTTACTATTCCTGATATTAAAACTAATTGTGATACGTTCGTTTTAACTATGTGTGACGATCAAAATATATCATTTAAAATTAGCCTAGAAGAAACATTTAATAAAATTTCATCTTTTAATAAATTGCAACGTCTTATGGCCTGGTGGCACAGGTATATGAATAACCTCAAGTCTAAGGCACCTGTTAGGACATATGGGCCTCTCAGTACTTCAGAGCTAAAGAAAGCTCGCGATACAATAATTCGAGTGATACAATTAAATTATTTTCATGATGAAATCGAATCGTTGCTAAAAGATAAAAATAATAAAAACATTGCTTCCCTTCATAAACTTTCACCCTTTGTAGATTCTTACAATTTCCTCAGGGTGGGGGTAGACTCGTGCATTCCGATCTACCTTATAACACTAAGCACCCTGTGCTTTTACCTAAATGTCACACGACTAATTTAATTATTGAATATTACCACAAGTTATATTTACATGTTGGGCCTCGTACCTTACAAGGCATACTGTGTAAAAATTATTGGATCATTAATGCTCGTAGAATGATTAGATCAGTTCTGTCAAAATGCAAGAATTGTTTTCGATGTCGACCTAGTTCAATTCAGCCTGCAATGGGTCCGTTACCCGCACCTAGATTAAAGCCTGGTAAAGTCTTCGACCACGTTGGTTGTGACTTGGGTGGCCCTTTCTTTGTGAAAGAGAGTTTGAGACGCAATGCAAAGGTCCATAAGTCATATTTATGCTTATTCGTGTGCTTTTCAACGAAGGCTGTACACTTAGAAGTTCTTACAGATTTAAGCTGCGATTGTTTTTTGGCGGCATTCGACCGCTTTGTAGCTCGCCGCGGACTTTGCAGTTGTTTATATTCTGATTGCGGCACCAATTTTATTGCAGCAGCTAAACATTTAAAAGAAGTTGCGAACTTCTGGAGTAGTAAAACTGGTGCTGATCAAATTTCTAACGGATTAACGTCACGTCATGTAGAATGGCGTAAGAACCCTCCTAACGCTGCGAGCTGCGAGTATGGGCGGACTCTGGGAAGCAGGAATAAAATCTGCTAAACATCACCTCTATATCGTGCAGTAGGTGACAGATCACTTACGTTTGAAGAATTAAGCACAATTTTCTGTAGGATTGAAGCCGTTTTAAATTCACGGCCTTTGTGTTCTTTGTCGGATAATCCAAACGAGTCCGAAGTGTTGACCGCAGTTCATTTTCTTATAGGTCAGAGTTTATTAGCTGTGCCAGAATATGACTTTGAGGACGTTCCTCAAAATAGATTGTCACGTTGGTAAGTCGTTCAGAAAGCTTCACAGTCCTTTTGGAGGCGTTGGTTAGATGACAATCTTCACACTCTTCAGCAGAGAGCGAAGTGGTTTTCAACTCCGCCTAACTTAATGGTTGGAGATTTAGTTTTACTGAAGTCACGTTTAACTAAGCCTCTCCAATGGAATTTAGCCCGGATTGAGAAGGTGCATAGTGGTGTCGACAAAGTTAATCGCGTTTTAACTCTGCGAACTAAAAATGGATTAATCCAAAGACCTACAAATAAAGTTTGTCCATTACCCTATGCAAATTAATTACCTTCACAATATTATATAGATAGTTTGTTTAAGTTTTCTTTTCGTTTTTTTCTGTACCGTGTACACTTTACATTTAGAACACACTCTGCATGTATAATCATAAGTTTATTTATGTTTAGGTAACTTTTATTTTTGTAACACATTCCACACTTATCATTCACTTATGGAAATCAATAATATTGATTTCGGTTGGGGGTATGTGCGATTCTTATTATCGAATTGAGGGTAGTTGTTAAATCATCACTAAACTCACCCTCGACCTACGTCGCGGTTCTATTTATCCGTGGCGTGCAGTACGAATTAGAGCCCTGAGCTGGATGAACGTTTCTTCTTCTCTTGTTGTGATCGTGTCTCAAGCTAAACGTTTTAGCATCTGTAATGTTTGTGGACTCACTACCGTGTGGTGTGCGATCTTCAAGACCTTTGAACCCAGATTACGTCTAGACTGCCTATCTGTGAAGTGCCGTGCACGCTGCAGGTCTTCTGCTGACCCGGGAGTTGAGACGAGGTAGGTGGTGTTCAATTGCCTTCTTGGAGATGGTAGGAACTAACGATTTCCACCCACAAATACTTTACATACACATTCTTAGGTTCATAAGCCGCCAGCAAATACTTTCTTAAAAAGGTTGGTCAAAAACCGAACATTATAAAATGGACTTGGAAAAGTTAAATTTTGTACAAATTCCATTGGGAACACCTGTCCTCTATTCTTAGTACGCATTATCGTGCAACTACGGAATCCTATTAAGGCGCGTGGCCCGACACGCACTTGGCCTTTTTTTTATATAATTTATGCTGCGAGGTGCAGGGTTGTGGTCTGCTTATGTGTTTTTATGAACTTAAAGCATCCTGTATGTTTCAATTTCTTCTGAAGGTCCTCGCCGTGTATTTACGTCCCGCGCCCTAAGTCCTCGTCGCGGCGGCCATGCACTCCGCGTATGGAGACGAGGTCGCTCAGCTGGACTCAGCGTTGATGGAAGGCACAATGTGTCAGGGAACGCGCCCGCGCATAGCAGCAAGATGACACTGCTGCCTTATATCTTTATTGGTAAGTATTTTCAGTTTCTATATTATTGTCATCTTCAAAACTAAACCGCATAGCTCAACTTAAAAAAATCCATAGGACAAGACCAGTAAATGGGTATCTTTCTGGATTTCGACACTTGGGAAATACCACATCCAGTGCACCTAGGGCATCTGGCTCTACCAGTTACCAACATTGCTGCTCAGTCGCTTGCATGCATGATAAAATCTAAGAAGCCAATTTCCTGCCCTTGTAGCAAGAAGTAATCTTGAATCCAAATACAAAACATGGAGGCTTTTTCCTCCACATACATATCTATTTCTGATGCACAGGCGGATACCCATCTCCAGACTTCGCAGACCTGCCCCATGACTTACCACTACACAGTGGTTGGCGAGGGTGCGTGTGGGAAGTGGGCGGCCAGGCCGTGGGGGCCGGCGCCCGGGCTGCTGGGGGACGCGGGGTGGGCCAATGTGGGGTCGCCCAGTGTACTGCCAAGTCCTGCAACGCACCAAGAGGTGTCTGTATACACTCGCCAGCTACTTATGGGTATGTCTACGCTTGTTCTTCTAAGTGTCATATCAAATCATCAAATTTTGTCATAATATTTTAGTTTTTAATCCTCCCGTGCTTTTTCTTTATTTGAGGTGGGCGATCCTATTTCGGTGGTAACACTAATGTTATGATGGCCTAGCGTAGTATGGAGTACCAATAAAATAAGAAAGAAGCTACCTTATAAGTATTGGTTTTTTTTTAACCAATAGTATGCAACCTTTTTTTTTGTTAACAGGGGGGGGGGGGCAACCAAAATCAAAAGTACTACAGGGGAAAAGACCACTGGATATGGGATATTTACCTCACAAAAACTAACCCCGCGACCTCTCCGGAGGCACAGAGGGGGCTCTGGGCAACGCCTGTTAGGGCACACTCATGTGCGGCAGTAGGTACTTCGATTAGGGTTCTAGATCTTTGGTATGCCAGTCGAAAATCACTGGCAAACCGTCCCCTGGTTTCAAGACTAGACGAAACAAGTATTATTTCTCATTTTATATTATTTTATCCAGATGTATCTGCAACGAAGGTTGGTTTGGAGCGACATGCTCCAGTAATCGCAACCCGTGCGACCGAGCGTTCTCCAAATGTCAAGGGCAATGCGTCATCACGACCGAAGGGAATACGCAGTGCGACTGCCCTTACGGCAAGACAGGGTTGTATTGTGATCAAGGTAAATAAGACGTATATAGTTCTCGCGAAACTTCTTGGCCGTCCTGATGTTGGCTACAATGGCTGCACAGTAGAAAATATCATACAAAAACAGCACCGATGTCTGCCTTGCGTATCGGAAAACCAACTCCAGAGCGGTGAAAAAGTTTGGCCAGAACTTTAACTAGTATTCCAAGTAAAGTTTGATACTTTGTGAAACAGGAGCTGATGGATATAATTGGTACAATAAGCATAGCGGTGAGTATTGGACGTTTTAAGACCCTTTAGTCGTCCAACAGTTCTGATTCTTAGACATAAATAGTGTTGATCTTTCTATTTTCAAGGGATTCAAACATCGTGTCATTCACTTTAGTCGGCTTATAAAGTTAGTTTTCCCAAAGCGAACTTTTTAAGACTGTTCTGCCAACGTATCCTATGAAGACTAAGTATTATATGCTTCCACATTTCAGACTTACTCCCTACGGACGTACTCTTTACCGGCACAAGATCATATTTGAAGCTGCATCCTAACACGATATCCAGTGTGAGCCTGTCTCTCGAGTCTGAGGTCAAGCCAGCTAAAGAAAGAGGATTGGTGATGTTTTTGGAGACGCCACATTTCTACACGGCCCTGTCTTTGCAAGGAGGCTTGCTGGAGTATCGATGGACTGGTAAGAGCTTCTTTCTTCATAAACGATACTTACCATATTTTTGTATTTTTAACCGACTTCCAAAAACGGAGGAGGTTCTATGTTCGACATTTGAAAGAGTATGTTCCGAAATTGGTCCCATTTTAATTTGATCAAGATCTGATGAAGAACTTCGAAGATATACAACAGAAATCTTCAATAAATAACGGCAAATCTCTCGGGATTGCTGCAATCGCATGTCTGTTTATTGTTTATACCATTTCATAACATAACATCACGCCAGTATGCTCTTAAGGGGTATGCAGATCTCTCATTTCACAGGTTATATTCATGTTTCATAATGTTCGGGTAATCTATTCTGGCGTTATAGGTACCTTACTAAACAACTTGCCTATTAGGCAGGTACAACTAAAAAGTGAAAAAATAAAAAAAAACTGTTTTTACAAAAATACTACCGACTTCCAAATAAAAAAAAATACAAATTCAAATTCAAATTCAAATTCAAAATATTTTATTGTGGGCATATGTTAGTAATTACAGGTCTTAAGAATAAATTAGAGTTCCAATATGTCCTGCCTAATAGGCATACAATAATTATGTACCTAGTGGAATTACATTTGAAATTGTTTTACATGTCAAATTTAGTTATTATAAATGTCAAAATATCAATATACAGTCAAATTAATACATGGTCAAAAATACAATCAATAATTCAAGAAATCTTGGATCGTGTAGTATGCTTTATCAATTAAAAAGTTACGAAGTTTATTTTTAAATAGTGGAACTTCCCTAGTGCTCAGAATGTCAATAGGTATTTTGTTGAATATTTTTGATGCCATGCCAAAGAAGCTTTTGTTAAACAGAGCCGTCTTATGTGGTAGATTAGAAATTTTAAACATGTGTCTTTTCGATTTGAGTTTACCAAATAGATTTTCATTTGTCTTTATAAATACGGCTACTTCATATATATAGATTGCAGGAAAGGTCAATATTTTTAGTTCTCTGAAATGTGGTTCACATGAGAAAAACACACATGTTACAAATTGAAAAATAAATTTATTTTTGGCAGTCGGTGTCCCTAACGCAATAAATTGGTATCTAAGAAAGACACCGACGTTTTTTTTTATATCCTCGCATTACTTTTGATATCAATAACTACTTGAAAGTGCTCTTCAAACTTAAATATGAAACCTTTTGGAAGCTATGTTCGTGAGTTTTTTTTTCGACTCGTACTCATCATCATAAAACTGATATTTTACACTATTTAAAGACTTCCATAATACTTTCAAGCTTAGCTTAGTTAAAAAGTAGATACTATGAAAATAACCTTCAAAATAAATTTTGTATTCTTCAGATCGCCTATCCGGAGTGACATCCCTGGTCCGCAGTGGTGTGGTGGTCTCGGTGTCACAATGGCACAGTGTGAAGGCTGGTCGCTATGGCAGTAGGCTGTACGTGTGGGTGGACGGAGCTCTCAGTACTGAAGCCATGTTGGCACATGCATATCCTCATACTGCTGGAAATGCTTCTATAGTCCTTGGTAAGACACTTTTATCCTTATAGAACCATGTTTGTCCTATAGTTGGCTAACATTTCTTTTTTTACTGGTCGTTTCATCAGCAACATCCTTATGGGAAGGAAAGAAAGAAGAAAAGAAGAAGGAGAAGTTAAATGACCAATAAATATATTTTGCTTTGATTGTAGGTGGTGCCAAAGATTTGTCAACTCTACCCTTCGATGCAATGTCAGGTGCACCAGCTCCGTATACTGGCTGTATCAAAAACCTCCACGTCAACAATATACTGCTGCCTTTGGAGCAGCAGAACATTCAAGGTACTAAGAGACCTGACCAGACATTTTATATTGATGTCATTACTTTCTTGCTAGCGATTTTTAATAAGATACAATAGATACTTCAAGACTTTGATCTGTTTCACCATCTTCGTATAATAGTCACAGCGGATCTTAGTGTCTCAGAAGTTGCCACTGCCAACTATTGCGCAAGAAACGGTTTTTCATCGAGTATACTGCATAGAGTAAGTGAGATAGGACGATGCGACAAACGTAAGCAAGTGAAAGAGACAGTTATACAATGTTATCTTCACCTTCAACATTGACACAAAAATAGCTACTGCGCAGGTTCTTGAAGCCAATTCAGAGACACAAAGATCCGTTGTGAGTATTATATGAATATCCCATTTTTTTAAATTATGTATTTGATACATTTCGTCACTTCAGTCAGGCACCGAAACTGATCAGGACGACTGATGCCCAGTTTCTCAGCCGCTTGTAACATTTCAAATTATCTGACAATTTGTCACAAATTATCCAACCGTCAGTTGTCAACCGTTTGTTATGGGTTTCTCATCGAAAAATTACACAACCGCTTGTTAAATTGAATAATCGGCATCAATTTATTTCGGTTGGCTACCCTAGCTGGTTCACTTCATTCACTACTATAACTTAAGAATCAGTAACTATAAATAGTATTTATCTGGAGCGGCTGGGTTAGTGAAGCTGCCAAGTTAAGCAAACCTTACCAAGGACGGTTTTTGGATGGATAACCTTTTTTTTTTGGTTTGTTTGTTTTTGGTTAGGGACCCATTATAGGTTAAGCAACACTTACCAAGGTTAGTCTTTGGATGGGTGACCACTTTTTGTTTCGTTTGTTTTTTGATGGCTGACCCAGCCAGAGTAGCAATCCAATCCACCAAATTGACCGCAATCCAATCCACCAAATTGACCAATCACACAGACGGAAATCCACATCGCGTCATTCATTTCGCATGTGATTGGTCGAGCTGGGTTAGTGAAGCTGCCAAGTTAAGCAAACCTTACCAAGGACGGTTTTTGGATGGATAACCTTTTTTTTTTGGTTTGTTTGTTTTTGGTTAGGGACCCATTATAGGTTAAGCAACACTTACCAAGGTTAGTCTTTGGATGGGTGACCACTTTTTGTTTCGTTTGTTTTTTGATGGCTGACCCAGCCAAAGTAAGCAACACTTCCCAAGGTCAGTCTTGGGATGGGTGAAGCAGAAACCCAAAACTGCTGTAACATGTGGTTAATTCGAGGTTTTTCTCAAATGTGACAAATTGTCAACCGCTTGTCACACTTGGTGTTGAGAAACTGAAAGTAGAATTAACCAGCGATTATTCGTCGATTACGATAACAGCCCGTTAGTCGAGAACCGGCAGCCGTATTGAGTAAGTGAATACGGCAACGCAAAGAGTTTGACCGCAATCCAATCCACCAAATTGACCAATCACACAGACGGAAATCCACATCGCGTCATTCATTTCGCATGTGATTGGTCGATTTGGTTGATTGGATAGCGGTCAAACTCTTTGCGTTGGCGTTTTCACTTACGCAATACGGCTGCATGTGTTGGTGTTATATTTCTCACAGAGGGTCGCAACCTAGCCGACTGCGATGGAACAGCTTGCGGTTCAGAAGCTTGTGGCGGAGGTGTTTGCGTCCTCGAACAGGGCCGCGCGCGCTGTGCTTGTGGTGCCTCCTCCAACTATGTGGGCACCACGGGGCCACGGTGCAGGAGACACCTGGCCTGTGACGCCAGTGTGTGTGTGCCGCCCAGGGGCGTCTGCAGAGCTGACCGATGTGTGTGTGCGGCGGGATATGCTGGCACTTTCTGTGGTAACAGTCAGTATTAAACCTTATTTCAGTTATACCCGGACAAAATTATTCACATAAACGAAATAAGATTGCATAAAATTAAATTGCAAAATAAGATTAAATATATATAATTATATAAATATCATGTCGATGGGTAATTGTGAGCTTCTTTCAGAATCATTTCATTATGTTCTCATTTATAAACCACTGTACCTACAACAAAAATACTCTATATTTTTAGTATAGACTTTTATAAAATTGCAGAAATCGAGATAAAAATCCCTCAATTCGATGGCACATCATTACTATCTCTGAGACGACAACCCGCAGCAAGTCGTACAAACCAGCAACGCATTGCACCTTCTCTTGTTAGACCGAGCTATATCGCACTCAACTTTACTACCGCTGAACCGAATGGTCTACTGCTGTGGATTGTTATGGTAAACCACTTTGATTACTTCTTTATTCTTGTTGTAATATAGGTTAGGAATAGTATAAATTATACTTCAATCGTGCATCCTCCAACGAAAAGTTCCAGCTGGCTGACAATTTTTATCGATTTACCAAAAGCCTTCAGCAAAATCTAGCACCATATATCACTTTACAGATAGGTACAGTTACTACAACATCTACTAAATTGGAGTGTCTTATATTAGAAAACTATTTTTATTTCAGACAATAACTTATGTACGTGTAATCACTTCGTCATAGTATCGTATTTCGAAGAGTCCCACAAGAAACTATGCTGGGACCATATCTCTTTCTAATCTAATTTTCTTTTTTACATAATCTTTTAGCAGCAGGCATCGTGATACCTAATTAAAACCTTATCATTTACAGGGCATCGATTACATTGGCTTAGGACTTGAGAGTGGCTACCTTAGACTGGTGTGGTCATTCCATCACAGCAACGCAAAAACTCCGAGTACAAATTACGGAACTTTGTTGGGACCTGCTAGAACACTGACCAGACTGATGCCTCATGCAGGTTTTCTTACTGATGCTGAATGGCATATATTAGTATTACAAATGGACAAGATCAATATAACTTTGTCTGTAGATGATACATTAGTGTATACAGAGGAGCCTGGATTAAAGAATGAAGCTGGCTATGATGATGTTGATGTTTATATTGGTAAGAGGGTTGTCACGCAATTAATTAGTAATATTTTTATAAGAGATAGGTATATTACATGTTTAGAATTTATGTTACAGGTGGTATATCCGAGCACGAAGATGCAATAGCAAAGAAATTGTTCCCCCAAAATTTCAAGGGTTGCATCGACCATATTTCTACAAGGGCGAAGTCTTATCTAACTAACTACACTGAAGTGTACAGTGAAAATGTCAAGTCGTGCCAACTGTTCCCCCCAACTTAATTACTCGTTTAATGTTTTTAACTGTAGGTAAGTGTGAAAATACTCATAGTACAAAAAACTCTAGTCTTCTTATAGGACCAAAGTTGTGTCTTATTTATTGCGATGTTATAACATAGGTATTAGATATTTTTTAATAAAAAGTAAATTAATATTTGAGTGCAATTTGACCCTTAAGATATTCTTTGTTTCTTTAACTTAAAATAGTAGTTAAGTATTTGTATAGAGTATTATTGTAAATTAAGTTTTGAGGTATGTTTTGTATTGTATGTAGAAAAACAAATTAAACATTCAATGTACACAAAATATAGTTTTATTGATATATTCATGTTTAATAAATTGTATACATAACATCATCAAATATTATATTAAAACATATACATTTTTCGTTATACGTTACATACTCAAACACAAATACAATATGAGATGTTATCCCCGTTATTCTCATTAATTTAAAAACGTTTAGTTCTCAACACAATGCAGTAATTTCAATTGGCATACATGTTCAGCATCTAAACATGCTCCTTACACGAAGCTCGTGAACATCAGATTTATTTACATTTCATTATTAAAGCATGTACATTTATAAAAGTCGTAGAATTCATTAGGCCTATTTACAAGTGGAATAAAGTTGGAATGCTTGACCGTAGTACACAATTTAGCAGTAATCGGTGTTTGTACAACAGTGTAAAACTTACTTAGGAACATCGATTCCTTCACTTGTGAACGATACAATTCTGATATAATTTCTAAAAAATAAATATTTATATTAAGCGATAAAGAATAAATAATTGTTAATTGCACATCGTCGTTATTATAAAATTTTCGAAAATTAAATAATAATAATTATAAATTTATAACAGTGTAAGCTGCGCTTACGTTTTAAATTATGCCGTACGGAAATAGGCACGAAGTGAATTTCTTCTCTACTACAGAAATAACAAATTTAAAGAAAAGTTCTTTGAAATCCAAAAAGTAACACATACCCTAGGAATGTTTCGGACAGTAATTATAAGATAATATAGAAAGAATAGAATAAGCTAATCACAGTAGAAGTAAATATTACATATTTACGATATATTTATGCCTATTGGTGCGTAATTATATCTCAACCATAAATAATAATAAATAAATATACCAACATACATGGCCGTCGCCGGCGATACTATAGGACGGCGACGAGCGAGCCAAGTAAACTCGAATACAATACGAAGCCTACGTAACAATGACAATATTCAATGTTATTATATGTACGACATTACCTCCACGAAACAACATTAATCTGAATAATGATACTAAGAAACATCAAAGTTCAAACCCCGTACAATGCTTTATTTAATCTAATCCTGAATATAAATGATACTTAAATTCATTTTTTCTTATCTACAAGAAATTCGTTTATTAAAATTATATTTATAGGTATATGAACATCAGTTAACAATTTCCTAATAATGTTATATGTAACAGACACCAGTATGGGAATTTCATTTAAAAATATCATATTTGAAATAAAATGCATTTCTAAAATTGGATTCCTGTTCTTACTTTTATACCGGGTGGTAACAATCTCAATAACTCGTAATCTCTAAATTTAAAAACAAATTAATCTATATTATATAATGTCATCAATAAAAGGTCATGTTCTGAGAATAAAAACAACAATATTATGAAGTCATCGATAATACAATATAATTAGGTACATCGATACTACCAAATAAGCATTCGGAGCATATAAAATCGGATTGTTTGTCTGTGTTCCACGTCTGCTGTGTCATGGTCCTGTTCCATTCACACATTAAACAAAATCCGCATCACTCTTGTTGTAACAAGTCACAAACAAACCTACTTATTATGTGAATGGCGCAGACGTTAGTCATCAAAGGGAAAGCATTTTGATTCATTCTATAAACAAAGTATTTACTTGTAAAATCAGTCTCATTCGCATAAGGAAGTGATCACAGCATACACATTACACACTGGAACTGCACAGCGAGGGGCCACGTCCCTCTTAACTAAACTTTCATAATAATATAGAGCACCTCGTTTGCTATCTTCTTATAATTAAATCTGATAAAGTTATGCAACAGATCGTTCGATAATTCAATTTTATAAAAATATGAAATGTGAATAAAAAGAGGAAATATTAAATATCGGAAGTACGTGTCGCATCACCGTCAAAACAAATATTACGATTCGATATTCAAATAAAGAATAAACAAGCACAACGGTATTTCGCTAATACAGTAAATAAAATAATAAGTTACAAGCATAGACTAGATTTATGAAAATTTGTGAAAGATTAGATACAACACAAAGGAGATACGATAGAACGCAAGGCTCTCTCGCTCGACTGTAAAAAATATACACTCTGAATGGCAACCTCACATCGATGCAAAAAATGCAAAGCCGGTAATATTTTTGTAATCTAAATTAAAACATCGATCTCGATCGTCGGACGAGACGAGAGGGCGGAGCTTCCGCGAGCTGCGTCCCGTCCGGTGTCGGGACTCTTCGTACAAAAGTGTCGGACACGCGTGTCCCGCAGGCACACGCGTGCCGGCGGCCGCGCGGCCTACAGGCAGGCCAGCGCGCGCGGCGCCGCCACCGCCAGCGCCTGTCACGGGCGCGGCTCCACCAGGCGCTGCAGCAGCACGGCCACGCACACGGCCAGCAGCAGGAAGGCGGCGGCGATCATGATGGCCACGTGGCCGGGCTGCAGCGCGCGGGCGGGCCGGGCGCGGCGCGGCCGCGGCGCCGGCGCCGGCGCGGGCACGGCCAGGCGCGCGGCCGCCGACCACGCGCCCGCCAGCCCCGCGCGCACCATGCACAGCCGCACCAGGTACTCCGCGCCCGCCTCCAGCTCTTCCATCTGGAACTGAGTCTCGCGCCCCGAGTACACCTGCAGAAACATACATGTTTAGTATTTTTTGCATGAGAATTGTTAGTACGTTAGTATTCACTAATCTAACTTGTCTGGTTAATTTCTGATCAGTATAATCCACATGCTATCGACATATTTTAACACGACCTGTAAAATATGGGGAGACTATCCCAACAGCTACCTGAGGGTGGTTGCAGAACACATGGAGAGTCCTATATGGAGGCATTGGATCCGCCTACATACAGGATAATTTTAATGTTATGTTAGTTTCTTTTAGTATTTTTGTGTATTACTAACTTAGTTCTTAAGTGCCTGTGTATTACTAACAATCTATGGACTATCTTGGTCTCAAAAAAAATTATTATTATTATTATTTATATTTCTTGTCACCCAAATTTATATTTGTTATCAAGTTGTCACCTAATAAATAGATCGTTCTCAGATAAACAAAAAGTGTTCCCCTTTTCGTTCTCAGATAAACAAAAAGTTTTCCCACGTATGAATTATCAAATTAATGTTATGTGTAAAATAAGAGATGGATTACCAATAAAATTGTAGTGCATTAGATGAATATAAACTTCGTTCTTATAATTTAAAAAAAACCGTAAAAAAGTTTTATTACTTAAATAATAGCTTTGTGCTATCTGTGACCTTCGTGTTAGATTACTTTAGACCCTGCATTCAGAAATAGGCCTCCGTTGGCTCTGTTGCAAATACACTAATCTAACTTTATGAAATTTTCTAGTGACATAATATATGAATTATTGGTGATCTTTTTAAATTAGTTTGCTTAAATACTTATTAGGACAAATCTATTATTATACATACAAAAACATTGATTTGGTACTAGACCCTATATCTCCATGATTTTAGGTGATTTATTGTGGAATTGATTTTATATTGTTTGGCGACTACATTTTGGTGACAAATCTACTATTTTGCGGGCAAACCCTATTATTTAAGAAACACAAAACTAATTAAATTGGCGATAGCTTAAATGATACCCATAAAATATTGCCTTATAAAGCGGGACATACTACACAACGGATCAAATGAGAGTCTTAGGGCTAAAAAGAGAGTCCTTCTACTCTACTACTACTGCTGTAATACTTATTTGACAAAATATTTGGGCCTCACCTCCTTGTAGACGTTGTCCCGGGCGCGCGCGCACTGCAGCACGTACTCGGCGTCGTCCAGCGCGTCCCACGACACGAGCGGCGTGCGCGTGACGGGCTGCGCCACGGTGGGGGGCCGCGGCGCCGGCGGCGGGGCCGCCAGCGTGCGCGCCTCCAGCGGCTCCGACCACGCGCCGCGCCCGCCGCGCTCGTCGCTGGCGCGTATCCGGAACGCGTACGCGGTGGCTTCGCGCAACTTCTTCACCTTGCACGAGCGCGCCGAGCCGCGGTACACGGGCCGGAAGTCGCGCGCGTCCAGCGAGCGCATCTCCACGCAGTACTGCGCGCCATCGCCGCCTGCGGCCGGCCACTCCAGCCGCAGGTGGTTGTGCTGCGCCTGCACGGCGCGGAGGGCGGGCGGCGCGGGTGGCGGCGGCCGCGTGGTGGCGCGCGCCTCGTCCGACCAGTCGCCCTGCCCCAGCTCGTTGAGCGCGGCCACGCGCACCCGGTACGTGGTGTCTGGCTCCAGCCCCTGCACCAGCCTCTCAGGCGCCGGCCCATCCGTGTCGAAGGCGGCGTCGCCCACCTCCACACGGTAGCACAGCACGTCAGCGCCGTGCGCGGCAGGCGCCCGCCAGTGCAGGCGCAGGCTGTCGGCCGTGGCGTCGCTGCGCAGGCCGGTGGGCGGGCCGGGCGGAGCGCGCGGCGTCAGCACGTCACGCACGCCCGACCATGCCCCGCGCCCAGCTGCGTTGGTCGCGCACACCCTGAAGAAATACGGCGAGAATGGCACGAGGCGCCCCACCAGGCAGCTGGTGTCCGCGCCCCGGTAGACCTCTGAGAAGGCGTCGTCGACGTTGGTGGCACTCATCTCCAGGCGGTAGTCAATGACGGGCGCACCGTTGTCTCGCGGCGGTGCCCATTCCAGGCGCGCGGCGCGAGTGCCCTCTAGCTGCGCAGTGGGCGTGTCGGGCGAGTCGGGCGCGGCCGCTGCCGTGGAGAACGTGAGGGGCTGTGAGGCAGGACTCGCACCCACCCTGTTGTGCGCCGTCACCCACGCGCGGTACTGGCAGCCCGGCATCAGCTCGCGCACGACGCACTCGCAGTCGAGGCCCTGATAGGCGAGGCGGGCCGCCCCGTCAGTGTCGGCAGCCTCCACGATCTCCACGCGGTACTCGGTAAGCGGCACGCCGCCGGTGCAGTCGGGCGCCCGCCAGCGTAACGCCGCCAGCGTGCTGCGCGGCTCGGCGGCGGGCTCGGGCGCGGCGGGCGCGGCTGGCACGGCTGGCTCGGTAGTGACGGTTTCGCTGGCGGACCACTCGCTGAGACCGGCCTCGTTGCTGCAGCGCACGCGCGCCCTGTAAGGCGTGCCGGGCAGCAGCCGGTCGCAATGTGCTTCGCGCTCGGTTCCGCGGTAAGCCGGTCGGTATCCATCACCGGCGTCGAGCTCGAGGGTGTAACAATCGATGGCTGCGCCGCCATCGTCGACGGGTGGTTCCCAGCGAAGGCGGAAAGCACGCGAATGAATACGACCACGCGATGTGGGCCGTCCAGGCGGACCAGGACGCTCGGGCAAAGTTCGGTATGTTACTTCTACGGACCACGGTCCTTGGCCGTCGACAGTCTCGCTGCGGAGACGGAATCGGTAGTCAGTAGCACGGTATAGGCCAGCACACACGTAGGCGCGGTCGGGGCCCGAGTACACGGGCAGGAAGCCGTGACCGCGCGCCGCATCATCCATCTGCAGCGTGAACTCCTCGTCGGCGCGGCGCTCCCAGCCCAGCACGAGCGACTCGCTGCTGGCGGAGGTGAGCGACGGGGGCGCGGGCGCGGGGGGCGGGGAGCCCGTGGTCCACGCCGCCGTCTCCTCACTCCATTCGCCGCGTCCGACGTCATTGACAGCGGCGATGCGGAACCGGTAACGGGTCTGCGGCCGAAGGTTATTGATGGTGTGCTGGCGGGTGCGTGGGCGGCTGATCTCTACGTATCCGGTGCCGTCGTCCATCTCCAGCACGTAATGGAGCACCCGCGACCCATTGTCGCAGGCGGCGTTCCAGCGCAGCATGAGAGACGTCCGCGCACGTTGGTTGACTCTCGGCCCGGGCATAGGATCGGGGACGGCAGCCAGCGCGCGAAACGTAGCCGTCGCACTCGTCGCGTCCAGCTTTCCGGCGCGAATTTGTAGGCATACCGAGTATTCACTAGCTGGCTTCAAATCCCTGACCCTGTCAAAAACAAAGAAAAATGTTTAGATAAGGTCATTCAACTGACGTGTCAATCAAAGAAAACAGGACCACTGGTTCCTGGTAGAACTCACCTGCAAGAGAGGCTTTGGCCGCTATAAATAGCTTTATACCGGCCACCGCGATCTCCTAGGAGCAGGTCGTAAGTCAACTCGCCAATCGGAACTACGACGTCTTCCGGCACCGGCAGATTCCAACTCACTAGAGCGTTGGTCGACGTTATGTCGGCAATCTGATCAAACAAAAAATAAATCAAATGTTAGTAACGCGGTACAAATTTACGCGGTACAATACTTATTTTATTGTGGGTAGTTTCTTAACTCACCTGTGGGGTGCGTCTAGCAGCAAACATATCGAGTGTAGCCTGTGCGTCGGTTTCATCTTCGGGCTCGCCATCGCCCTGCACAGAGGCCGCAGCCGACCCATCGCCTTGCACGGAGGTTTCAGCTGACGAGGCCTCTCCTTCCTCCGACCAGGCGCCGGATGAAGTGGTACCGCCACCGCCAGCTGCACCTGCCATGCTGGCCCCACTACTAGGTCCACTACTAGGCAGACTGTTGCCACTGCTGGCCCCACTGCCACCACTGCTCGCACCGCTACTGCTCGCAGCGCGACCGTTGACTTCCTTGCGTGGCGATAGTGACGGTGTACTGGCACCCGAATTGGCATCTGCATTGAAAGAGGCAACAGTTATACAGGCTGATTATGAATTTGTTGTGTAATAACATAAGCGAGTTTCTTTTTGTCAAAAATAAAAAACAAATGAATCTCGTTCCAACTTATACTACTACAAGCTGCCGCCCGCGTGGTATTAGTACTTCTCCAAATATCTTTACAAATTATAGCCTACTTATGTGTAGTATATATTCTGATGTGTAAGCTATATTTCTGTAAAGTTTCATCAAAATCCTTTCAGTATTTTTTGCGTGAAAGAGTAACAAACATCAATCCAGTGATCCATCTATCCTCAAAAACTTTCACATTTATAATACCAAGATGATTTTTTATTTTTTTATTTATTGTAGTAGGAAGACGAATCAAGATTAGTAATTAAACATCAAATGCCTTTAATAGAAATTGTGTTTCGATACTAAAAAGGAACTTGTTGCTAATATTTGTCAAACTAGTTTTATTTCGTTTTACCCACTTAGAAAAAATAACATGATGTAATTTCTATGAAAATTAACTTTTATAGTCTTTACTACATTATCTTCCTAGGTTAGTTTTATGTTACTAAGTACCTAACAAAACTAGACTTGTTACTTTTTTGTAAGTACATACACTGATGCATGACATTCCTTCCAATGCAAGAGCAAACCCATATCAAATTAAAAATTATAGTGGCAACAGAATACATCATCTGTGAAAATTTCAACTGTCTAGTTATCACGGTTCTTGAGATACAGCTTGGTGACAGACCGACAAACAGAAAGGCGGACTGGAAAGTCTTAGTAATAGGCTTATAGGGTCCCGTTTTTACCCTTTGGGTATGGAACCCTAAAAATGGAAGGATTTATAAATCACACAAGTGTTTCTCATTAATTCATAGAAATAAATGTCAAAAACCATAAACCTAGACAACTTTTTAGCAAAATTACTCCAACAGTAATAGTGATCCAATGGACAGTTATGGATGATTTCTACAGTGGAATAAGCAAGAAAAATCCTAATTAAACATGCTTTAAAGACAGCTTATAGTTTTAAAACTTTGAACTCACCAATGCCATTATTCCTGTTAGTCTGTTTTCGTTCCAACTTTTGTTTTAGTTTAGAGTACTGCCTTTGAGTCCGCTCGTCCTTCTGAAAGACTGCAGGTGGTGGCGGGGAATGCTGCATGTGGTGAGGCACATGGTGGAAATGTGGCGGGTACCCAGGGGTACTGTAGTAATGTGGTGGTGGACCCCCTGAACCATTAGTAGGAGCCTGAAACAGTAAATACGATTGTATGATAAATATGAAAAATTAATTTAACACCCGATTGTATGATAAATATGAAAAATTAATTTAACACCAGTAATGTAGGTAGTTTCTTTTACTATGAGATCCTACTGCAAAATTCTGCAGGTACTGGATTTTTATGAATGATTCGAGGTAATAGCAATAGCGGCAAGATATCTCCAGGCAAACCTGCAGCAATCTATTCTATTATCAAGTTTCATTCATGAAAAACAAAAACAAAAATACCTGCAGATTTTTGCAGTGGGATCTTAGGCTAATACTTACAAACACAGCAACAGATATACCACACTGGCACACCAAATAACCAGTCCAGATGTGATCTTCCACACCATGGTACCCATGGTACATCTGGTCTTCCAAACCCTTCGAGGCATACAAATGTGATGTTACTTTTAGTTATTGTCAAACCGAAACACGATTTTTAGCTGAAACCGTAACTGAATATTCGGCTCCTCCACCAGTTTGGGCCAATAAGGAAACCGAAACTTGTTAATAAGTTTCATAAAAGACTATGGAGTATATGTACTTAAGTGTATAAAAAATAATTAGGTTTCGAAAAAGCAACTTAAAATTTAAAAATAAATTAATTTACAGGTGATGGTCCAAAAATCAAGCCAAAACTAAGTCAATAACTCTGATAAAACTACAACTCATATAATGCACTTATTATTTTGAAGAATGTTATGTAGTTAATGTAACATCACTATTCCCCTAAGAGGTAGACATAGGTGCATAGTGCACCCCGCATTTGGTCAGATATTTTGTATTCTCACTTATTTTTCAAACTTTTTGTCTGAATGTGGCCAAAGCGGAGAATGCTACCTGCGAAGAACCTACATTCAGACACTATTTTTAATATTTCAATGGGTGAATTAAAATAAATATAAAACAAAAATAAAGTTAAAAAACATTCCCACACAAATCAAATGAACTGTGGTATATCTAATAAGCAACACATAATAATGCAATGAACATTTTGTTTTATCATTTTTATTATGCACTGTCAGAAGGTAATTTCAATTTACAAGTCACATGTAGGTAGGTATATAAAATATTTTATGAGTTTCCTTTCTTTTTACAAAATTTCGGGCAGTGTATTGGGTTTTTTCTTCAGCTCTAGCTCTGGCTTTACAGTTAAGAATTTTTATTCTTCAAAAGAACTACGCAGCCATATTCACTTGAGAAACTTACATATTTATAAAATTCAAAGTAAGTTGAAAGCAGTACGGAACAAAAGTAATATAGCGTAAGAATACAATTTGAATTTAGCCCGATTGATGGCAATAGGTCCACCCTGAAGGTGAAATATGGGAAGTACTAGAGTTGCACCTATGCCTAACTCTTCAAGGAATACAGGGGTGATGTTGTTATCTTAAGAGGTTACAGATAAGAATCCATATCAATAAAAAATAGAAACCATAACTAATAAAATCTACACTATGTGGGTATTTCTCCACATAAAATTAAAATGAATATGTAACCATATTGAATGCCAAGCAAACAACATATTGATGGAAAACTTTAAAACATCTAGAAATAAAACAGATTAATAATGATATTCACTTAAACCGACCTGAGGGTCTCCTTCATCTGGATAGCTGTATTCATGAATTACCTCAGAAACACTCATTTTTTTTTCAAAATTATATTTTAAGTTTCAATCGGTTTAACGTCAATGCCACGTACTACCTATAGCCAACTGTTTTCATGATAACACACAATCATACGCGAGTCGCGACAGTATAACTCCGCCACGATTAGATTAACGTCGCATACCCGCAACCTTATTTATTCACCTACCCACTGAAAATAGTCGGATAACTCGACACGCTTGTGCAACAATTTTAAAAGCGAATTGTCCACATATACGCGGTTAAATTTATAAGCGAAACAATCGATGTATCAGCGGAAATGTTTACACAGAAGGTTCACACAAAATTTGTTCGTTTGCGTTTGGTCTGCGTCAAAAAAATTGCACATGTATTGTGGCCTTGTTTAAGGAGGAGTCCTTCACGTACACAAAAAGAACTATTTTATTTAATACCTATACAAATAGGGATTTGGTACTTTTTGTTGGAAAATAAAACGATTCATATTAGCGAACTAGGTAGTTAACGAACGACACGTGCGAACGATTCGCACTCTGAATAGGCAATGAAACAGGAATGTCAGGAATAATGAGGAACAGCTATGATGAGCTAATGAGCTTTGGGCTTTGGTTCAGTGTTGCCAGGTCTTGTTTATGTTTTACCCCAAGTCTGATCCCAATTTACCCTAGATTTTAAGTTAAATGAAAAAATACCCTAAATTTTTTAGTTTGCTTTTCTTCTCAACTTTTTATATTTGGTACATTTTATGCAAGATCATTTAAAAGACGAGACAATACAATCTATAATATTTATAATTACAGACAAGTTTTACTCTAAGGATATTTCAAAACAATGAATAAATCTGGTCTTTTCCAAAGATCCTATTTGTAACACGTGCTTGACTACTTAATTGAGGCTATGATAGGCGTATCGAGAAAGAGAGATTGCGGGTTCAAGGGAAAAATTTAAACTAAAGTCCATTTCATTGCAAATTTTTATTCAAATAAGTTAACAATTTCTATTAAAGCATCAGCAAAAAACTTACCCTAAAATTACCCTCACCGAGTTTGTACCCTAAAAATTACCCTGCTGATTAAACTTTACTCTAAATCTAGGGTAAATTACCCTAAGTTGGCACCACTGCTTTGGTTGGGTATCTGATTATTCTAATTCCTTCCTTGGCAATGAAGAATGAACCATTGAACTTAACTTTGACAAGTTTGACATGTCACGTAGCATGTCACATTAAACTTTGACACTGACTCACACTGACTTGACAGATGCATTCCGTTCAAAATTTCAAATGTGTATTTGTAAAGCGTTGCAAAGAAACAAAACGAAACGAGTCAGTGACATTTTCTATTTAATTATACTTTTATTAAAGTTTCGGACGCTTTATATACTTTGCAATAGTTGAATGTTTTATACTTTCTTTATTTCGACTATTTTAAGCATTCTTCTTCTACTTGACATAGGTATTCAGATATTCTTTAAAACATATTATTAATAAGTTGCGGCCTTGAAGGGGCAATGAACTGAATAAGGTATGCTGTGGACAGTACGACGACTCGGCCATATAATGACTACCTCAAATATGCAAAGTTTTTACCGCGTTACTAATCTTAGACTTTTATTCTGTTATTTTATACTAATGTACCAGTTTCTAAAAAGCTGGAAAATATTTGCGTAGCTGTAGCCAACACGAACAGCAAGTTTATTCCACAAGCCCACACAAATAAGCCCATCTATTGTAGTGAGATTTTTTCTCTCAAAGCTCCTTTGTTAGAAATCGCTCAGACTGTAGCTCTGCTGCACCTATGCCTCCGGAATGCATAGCCAATAAGAAATATCCATAATATGCACGACTAAGTACATATGTAGGTACTTATATAACGCGGTGGCTGCAATTTGTTGGCGATTAGCCGTTGGAACTAAAACTATCAAACGGATAACAAGTGGTTTATTGGGTAACAAGAACCTACAAGTGCATGATACAGTTAGATACCTACTAGATTGCGGGTGCACTAGCTATTATTATAGACACGACGGGAAGATCGGAAGTCATAGCTACACTAAAATGAATAGAATTCTTTCGATTATCCTGATGAGTACTCTAACCAAAATAATCTATAATATTATTATTATCTCTTCTCTATAGTCAACGCAAATAATTTATTATTCCTAGGACACTGATGTTTTTGTAACGCGGTAGAATACCAAAGTGTGCCGCCTTGGATCCTGATTACACATATGGCGTACATGAGTCAAGATTCCTTAGAAGGATTAAGTAGCCCCTAATAAAACAAGGATCTATAAATGAAGGAAATCTTATTAGCTATATCCGGGATAACACTAATTAGATTTCCTATAGCTGCGGTCTGCTATAGTCTTATCTGCCACGATTCTGGACATAACTAGCATGAGAGCAAAAAACATGATAGTTTGCTGTTTAAAAACAATGTTGCTCTCTTAGCAAGTAATATTATCGTTGATGACTAATTTAGAATTCCTGATAAACCTGACCCCTGACCATGAAGCACTTCATGCGAATCAGAGGCAGATAAGCTAGGCAGATAAACAGTGCTTGAAAATGCCTCCTATTTGATGATTCGTATTTTATGCCTAATCGCCGCGTAAAAATGGTTAATTATGTCTGGCTGCTGTCATTGACAGGTATAGTTCTCGCCAAACTTCTTGGCCGCCCTGAAGTTGGCTACAATGGCTGTGCAGTAGTAAATCTCATACAAAAAACAGCACCGTTTCGTGCCTCACGCATCTGGAAAGCCAACTTCAGGTCGGCCCAGAAGTTTGGTGAGAACTATATCCATGAATAAAAGTTCTTATTAAAAACTACAGACAAAGAATTTTTTGTTTAAATTTTATACTAGCTTTTCCCGCTTGTAAAGTATTTTATTATGCCGAGGGAACATTATACCGGGATAAAAATATGACGTGCTTTTCCAGACTATAATCTACCTCTTTAGCAAATTTTATCAGTTTCGGATTCGTTGAGCCGTTCTGGCGTTATTGATTAACAAACACCCATCCATCCAAACTTTCACATTTCTACTAGTAATAAGTATGATGGCAAAACTTACGTAATGGTGTGGCGGTTGGTGGTGAGGCGGTGGTTGGTGGTGCTGGAGCTGGTGGTGCTGCGGCTGGTGGTGTGCGGCGTGGTGCGGGTGCGCCTGCGCATGCACCAGGTAGTGGCGCATGTTCTCGTCGAGCACTGGCGGCATCATGGGCGGCATCATTGTGCCTGATGGCACTACGGGCATACCACCTGGAAAATTAAAAGGCTGACGTTAGTGTTTGATTTTGACAGATAGTCATGCGACAAAAGCATGAGCATGGGCGACGCGTCTGGAGATAGTCTGGGGGTATCTGGATTTTTAAGTAAATATTTCATATTCTTTATTGTATACCAAACAAACAAATACAAAATAATACAAATACAAAAAGACAACCTATGTACAAACTTACAAAGGCGAGCTTCTCTGGCAGCAAACCTCGGTGTTATAGAGAGATTTACAAAATGAGGGGAATTAACAAAAGCGCACAACAAAATCTTAAAAACAATTGAATTCTTACGAACTAAAGTTTCAGACATTTACTTTCAAACGCAACAGACACTCGTCTTCTCTGTCACCCTAAAACTAAATGACCATTATTTAAGGAATACTGTTGCACTTTATGCTAAAAATAATCTGTAAGAGGAAGTTGAATTTCTTGATTGAAATGCTAATGAGCATGTGAGGCCTTTATGACCAAGTTTATGAGGATAGGGTAACCTTTAAAAATGAGATAGTCTTGATGTCATCGTGACCTTTACACAATTATGAAAATGTCGAGGTGACCATAAACGCAACAGTTTTGTCTAATATGCGCGGAATTAATTAATTTTAATTTGACTCATTCAATACAGTGTAATAATAGCCATTAATAAGTTGTCCCCATTGATGGGATGTATAATGTTATAGGGAAACAAAATCATGAGTAGGTTTTCAGCAATTGTATCTATATAGTATAATAATATTAATATTATTTTCCCTATCGTAGTATCTCTGCGCTGACATCGTGATGGGGCTTGCACGCTTCAATAATTCCTAGGTTTCTGCCGGTAGTTTCTTCATTGATGCAACAAGCCTAGGGTGAGGAGGCTGGCTTGCCTTTTTTGGCGGGTCGGTGTGAACACTGACGGAGAAAAAAGCTCCCACCTCTCTCTTGCCTTAATTGGCTGGTTTGAGTGGAGATTCGCAAGAGCAAACGTGCTCGGAGGAAGGAAGTTAACCCAGTAAGATACTGGTAAGGATCTTGACCGTACTGCTGGGATTGTCCTGATAGCCGTGGTATACCTCTCCACACTTCAAGCACCTCCGGATACGTAGGCCCCTTGGTGCTACATCACTAAAGTGCTAGCAACCGTTTATGGAGGCCCATTAATTGAGTGTGCCAGTCACCCCTGCCATTTTATAGCCGTGCAGTTCAGAACAGGGGCCAATAGTCCTCCTGTGCCACTACACCTATATAGTGTATCCACTAAACCTACCAAACCTATAGCCAAATACATATTCTCTCAATATTTTGAAATAGTCCTGCACCAGCCGGGGATTGTCCTTGATGGATGCTCTTACACAGTTCATACCGGGATAATCCCCGGTTGGTGTCACATTTCCTGATACATGCCTAGGCCTTCTAACAAGGCCTCTGCGATTTGGCTTCGACCCTTCGCACGCTTTTGAGTTTATTCAAATCTTAAATTACTAATATTTCCTCTTAATATTATTATTAATTTTGACAATATCGGGACCCTGGGTCCCGCAGCAAAATTGCGTAAGTGAATTCGGCAAGGCAAAAAGTTTTGACCCCATCAATCGGCCAATCACATAGACGGAAATCCACATCACGTCTTTCATCTCGCATCAGGACCCTGGATGTCCAGAGATTGTAAAAATTAATAATAATATTTTAAAGAGTAAAGAATAATATTTTAAAGAGGCAAGATTAATATTTCAAGATTTGAATAAACTCAAAAACAACTGGTCAATTTAAAAAATTAATTCAGCATTAGATGCACCATGCTACACTACCCCTGAATAACATAGGGTATATTTATTACTAGAAAAAATTAGAGATCCTTAAGAAAATTGCAACAATATAACCCAAAGTAGCAAAATTTTGTTTAATACTCAGTTTTATTTACGAAATAATCGGGTCTTCAAAGTTTAATCAGTATAGTTCCACAGAACAAATTAACAATATAGAACTGAATAAGATAAAACAATCAAGTTACCTATTCATAATCATAACAGCCCAAAAAAAACAAAAATTTCAACTTATTGCAAGTGAACACGTATTTTTGTTTAATGTTTACATTCATGGTTGATAAGATAAATAATAATCAGAAAGTTAATGGCTAGGTATAATTTATGTATGTATTCAGTATATAAACACAGCTGATAGTGTTTGCATGTCGCTTCCAGCTCGCGTGCGGAGTTCGGAGGAGGTGCCCCGTTACGGGTGGCTTAATTTCGCTTTATTTTGACATGGACGCCGCCGTTCCGGCCCGTAACTTTGCGGTTATGAATGAACGTGTTTTGGGTGTTCGTAGAAAACGTTCTTTGTGGGATCATCCGCTTGGGTACGAGACTGGCCTACGAGCCGCCCGCGGCGGAAACGCGCCGCATAGTTGAGGCCGGCTCGCAGCCGCGATGCAACGCGACCGCAGTCTTGAGCAATGCCGTGCACTAGGAATCCCACGAGAGCCTTGAAGCTCTTTGTTTCGACTCACGGTAGAAGGGTTTTTTCCCAGTTTTAATTCGCTACGGTTACTTAACTTTCTGACACAACCACTAATTGAATGTGGTTTGCCGAGCTGCTATTTTTAGCCAACCCTAATTACTGTTTTAGAAAACAAAACAATGGCAGCCAACAAATTTCAAATATGTACCATTGTTTCCATATTTAGAAAAGTTATGAGTACATGGAAATAGATAACATAATTTGTTTGGCCTATTTATTTTTAACCCCCGACGAAAAAGTGGGGCGTTTGGAGTAAAGTTTAAATACCCCGATTGAAGAGTTTTACTGTTTCAATCGGGGTATTTTCGCAAGATATCGTCATATCATGACATAACGAGTTCAATAGATTGTCGATCGAATCGTGTCTACTACTAGATAAATTTATTATGTAGCATAAAATAATACGTCGGGGTTTTTAAAATTTTGCTTGTTTACGAACTCTTGCGTATTTCAAATGATTTATTGCTATTGTTCTGGGGAAGCTGTCTACCTATTACACAACCTATAATACATTAATTCTGCCCCTATACCCGTGCCGTGCCGCTATAACAACGAATACTAAAAACAGGATAAAATAAATATTTAAGTGGGGCGCTCCCATACAACAAACGTGATATTTTTGCTATAATGGTACGGGAACCCTTCATGCGCGAGTCCGACTCGCACTTGGCCGGTTTTTTGTTTCTTCACCGATTTCTCCGTCAATTATTGTAGAACGTTTTAAAAAAAAAATATTTTTTTTAAAGAGTATTTTTCCCAAATTGGTCCCATTTTAATTTGATAATGATCTGATGAAGAACTTCGGCTATATACAATAGAACTCTTCAATAAATGACGTCCAATTTCTGTTTATTGTTTACACCATTTCATAACATAAGATTACGCCAGAACGCTCTAAAGGGGTACGCAGATGTTCAGTTCACCTTGGTACACTCTCAATTCACCGGTTATGTTCAAGTTTCATGATATTCGTGTAATCTATTCTGGCATTATAGGTACCTTAATAAAGAATTGCTTGCTGGTACAAAGAATAAGTGAAAAAAATACAAAAAAATAATACCGACTTCCAAATAAGCGAAAAATAACTTTATGGAAGTGGGTGTCCATAAAGAAAAAAATTGATATCTACCAAAGACATCTACCACACTACCAACTGTACAAATGTTTTAGTTCCAATTGACAATTATTTATTTATTTATTAATCTACTTCGTGACTATAACTTACTCTAAACTGTTTGGATATCCAATGCACTGAAATTTTGTTATCCAGTCGCATAAGAAAACTCTAGGAGTTTTACTTTTTGCAGTAGACGTAAAGTGAATAAATTACATAGATACAAAGGCAGGTACTAGTCAAATACAAATTACGTAGCGATAATGAAAAATTGCGACAATTCGTGAAAACTATTGATGGCTACAATACTTGCCGTTACGAGCAAATAAATTACTCAACCGGTATTTATCTAGATGATAAAGTAGGAAATAAAATTCGCATTCCATAGGTAAAGTATTTAGTGAACTGCAATAAAACATTATTGGCAACATTAACCAAAAGCAATTAACTATCAATTGTATGAACACAACGCTTTTTACTAGAGGTAAATGAAGAACTATTTTTTTTATTAAACTTGATAATTACTTTCGCTAAATGAGCATTTATTAGGCGTTACTAAGTGAGGTGACCGACCTCTTGCGTTTAGAATTAGATACAAGGCATAATTGATAAGGATAGAATTTCCAAATGCAATACGATGTTAAACCCAGAGCTTAGTATAAAAGTAAGTACCTGTACGTGTACCTACTTATAAAACTTTACAATGAATTATACATACTAGTATATTGACAAGGATAGAGCAACCAAGACAATAATTAATAAACCCAGATACATAGAAAAATCTAAAAGACTTTGTACAACGACTGTCAAATTAATTTTTCACACCACCTGCTTGACAATGTCAAATTATATGTCATGCAAACATAACCAGCTAACGTGACACTGGCAGAATAGTCAAAACCGGCTCAGTTGCCATAAAAAAGTCATATATAAGACCTGAGGTCCAGCAGGGCATTAATATTGTACTGAATTTCATTATGACCAGCTGGTCATTAATGTGATTTTACTTTGCAACCTATATTAGAAATCGCATACGAACATTTACGATAGGTAGTAGGTACTTACTAATTCCATGCATTCACCATTAGGATCTGCACTAAAAAATAAATTGTTCGATTATCGAACCGGCCACCAGTAGAACATAATTTTATTAAAAGAAAAATATAACACAAATTAAAAACAGAATATTGCTTTGCTTTGTTATACAACAAATTACTTAACTACATATAAATTCTCACAAAAATGTCGAGTGACGAGAGTGATTTGACTCCAGAGTATTATATATTAAATCCGAAGCCATAGGCATTGCCAACAATTTAATCCCACAAAAGTCCAAGGAATCGTACATGAAAGCCTACGACGATTTTTACAAATGGAAAACAACAAACACAGAGGACTTTTTTTATATATGAAAAGACAAAAGCCGTCAAGTCTGTATCTGATTCAGTACTTTCAGTCTACTTCCAGCATTTATCATGTACAAAGAAGCCAATTAGCCTATGGTGCAAATATTCGATGCTCAGGTCAACAATAAACATAAAAAACAAGTTAATACATACACCAAATTACTGGAATTTTTAAAAACGAAATTTGAAATTTCACAGCTCAAAATGTGGAAACGTATCTAAATGAAGCCCCTGAACACAGCTTTCTTGCCACAAAAGTAAGTACCTACCTGTTGATTAATTTTTTTGTAACTAAAATAGCTACATACTTACAAATTATAGGTACTAGCTACCCGCTCGCTTGTGTGCATTCTACTGATATATGATGATTCCACTCTAACTTAAATAATAGTTATTATTGAAAACCTTGGTAAGGTTCATATGTTGTTATAAAAAAGCCAGCAAGCAACCAGCCAAGTCCAGCCAGCAGCCAGTCAAGTCTAAGAAATCTTATCCGCGCGATTTGAACATATACAACAATGCGACAACAACCATTCGGGCAGTTGCCTACCAGAAACAAACACCCGTCAGGTTGCAGAAACCTCCCTCTTCAATAGAGGTTGAGGGACTTTCAAACCTGCTCCGCATACCTCTAATCATTTTACTTCATTCCTCAACTGATCGACACTTTGCGTGACCAGAGTTGCTGGCTCGTTTTTTGCCCAAAGAATCAGTATTGCCATTCATGGTGGTAATGCTGCCAGTTTTCTAGGCACGTTTTTCGTATAGAGCATTGTGGAGGAGTACTTCGTCGCCTAAATGAACATTGTATACATGGATAGATACTCAAGACTCAACGTATTCATCGAGCACGGCTCATCGCCTGGGGCACGTAGCACTGCTCGGGGGAGTAGGACTCCCCAAAGTTTAGGAACACTCGCAGAAATCACCATATTTAGGGAGCACTGTATACATATGCGCGTGCTGAGGATGCTGATGGGGATGAGGGCACAACTCCTGGGGCACGTAGCATTGCTCGGGAGAGTAGTACTCCCCAAAGTTTAGGAAGACTCAGAACTCACCATATTCAGGGAGCACGGTACACATATGCGCGTGCTGAGGATGCTGCTGGGGATGAGGACACATCTCCTGGGGCACGTAGTACTGCTCAGGGGGGTAGTACTCCCCATAGTAGCCGTCGCTGGGGCCGCCGCCGCCCCCGCCTCCCTCCGCGACGCCCACGCCGACCATGGTGGATACTAGCACTGCATGGCACGCTGGCGTCCGCGCTGCATCCGAATTATTAGGCAACGATCTGTAAACAAGAGGAAAAGCCCTGTTAGATGTCATGTTCTGAAATATCCAAATTTTCGTCTAACAATTAAGCAGGTTGAAATTCTCTGTAGAAAACTAATTATGATTGTCATTGAGCTACTCTGCTCATTCTGCCCGCATCCCGTATATTTGGTCCCGGGGCAGCATGACACCTTTTTCCTTCCATATATCTTTCTCTACCATCATCGTAGTAGTCACCTTCTTTGTACTAGCCATATCATTTACATAACCCATCCATCGTTTCCCTTATCTTCACTAATTTTATATTTATTATACTGCCATCCATATTATTTATTATGTTTTTTCATAACATTTTTCGTACTCTTGCGCATTATATGACAACGGACTTCTTTTCAATTTGTACCAAATCGGGCGGACTCCTAATAGATTCGTTAATGTCCACGATCTTTTTGAAGATCCGTGATAAAATGCGTGAAGCTTATATAATTACTAATTATGTTATGTCTATCAGAGTTTTTGTCCTACACGGTGTTATTAAAGTTCCGTAGTCGAACGAACCGTTACAATTTGTCCGTTCACCCGATGTCACTGTCGTCACGCTTTTTTACCTTAATGGGTGAGCAGTGTTATAAGCGGTACTCAAATAGGGTGCTTCGATATTGTTTAGACTATAATAGATGGTCAATTAGACAGGTAATCAAGAAGGCTGTACGTGAAGTCTACCTCTACAGGTACATATAAGTATTTTCTGAATAAACAATGCATTTTTTTTCCTTTAGCCTATATTGTTGTAGTAATTCATTGACATCAAACAAAGCATGATCTCTGACCAAATTCGCAACCACGAAGTTTCCATTACCTACTAACATACAAGTCTAGTTTCCTCCAGAAAAATCACATGACCATTTTCCTGCCGGCACTCAAAGAATTCGTCATTCCATAGTCAGAATTCTACAAATCTAGACTACACCCTATTTTTAACATATTTAGGATTGTAAGAAAACTTTGTATATTGTATCTAATACCCAGAATTCTGACCCATTCCAGCAGTGGGTGAAAACACTATTATAATACACAGAATAAAGGATACATTGGGATTCCTTAAGACGGAACCACACTTACATGTCGTGACGTGGCGTGGCGCGGGATCCACCAATCAAACTAGTCTGTTCCAGCCTTCGTCATAAAACAACGAGGTTTGTAGCCAATCAACTGCGTCAAAAGGCGCCACGCCACGTCACGACACGTAAGTGTGGTTCCGCCTTTATTCTGGGTATTGGATAACGCTTGGAATAAAGGTGGGCCAATATTCCAAGCGTTTCAATTTCCTACACCAAGGATTGTGTGAGAAGATAGCCGAAGACTTGCATCACATTTCTAAAGTTGATTTTGTCTATGGATGCATTAGTGCTGTGAGTTGCACAAGGCACATCGTAACGATATCTGCACATCCGTGTGAGCACGTCGTGACCGTATTTGCCTTTTAAATGGGGTGCCGTCATGACACCTCACGAGTCTGCGAGGATGAGCCCGCAATCTGTGTCAGTGATTGTGGCATGAGCGGAGCTCCTTGAAACCAACTCGTGCCTATTCGCTACGAAAAAAGTTGTTTAAAACTACGTGGCTAAAATATTGCAAGTCTCTTCTAACCTTTAAATGTTTGAAGTCGTCTTTTCTAGTTTTTCTGTTTAAGAACTAGTTTACTTTATTCGCTTAATTACATTAGGTATCCTTTGGTGTTCTTATTAAAACGAACTGCTGACAGAATTCAAACATTAGTTAATCAAAGCAAAAGGCATTTACGTTGTTTGCTTCGCAAAAATACGTAAGTAAATTACTGTTCACGTTACACAAATTACAGTTTATTTTTTTTGATGTTTCCATTTAAGTATCACATTTCAAAGAATATTTTTTCCTTGTTCTTATAGCACAGTTTGAGGCAAAAACAATGTGGCTAATGGTGGTCTACCTGATAGCGTTATACGTTAAACACATCACAAATTTGATTCACTAACAACAGCACAATAAAGAACTATTTATATTTATTTACAACACTAAACTCATTAACACTAATCCCATGACAATCGCGCAAATATTCACATTCACAGCGAACGTGTATTCCCACACACATAATAATTTCAAGTAATTTGATCCTTTTAATATTTGTTTGACTAATTGTTAGGGTTTTTGTGTGAATGCATGAATGAGTCGTCGGCTGCGTCCGCGAGTGTACGTTGTCGTTGAGTCACCGAATCAACAATACGTGGAGTCATTCATGTGCGTGGAAGGGCACATTGTGGTTGCCTACTTGTTTAGTGAGCAATTTAAAAATATGGTTACAATATAATTCATTATAAAGTAAAGTAATGGTCATTGCGCTCATGTGTCATTGGCGTCGAGTTTATTAATAGGTGCACATAATATAACAATCATGTTATTAATAACTTTGTGTCCTAACGGAAAACGTCACAAGAATATTGTTGTCTTTCATTCATTTAAATTGATGACAAGAGGATGGGCAGGGCGTCCTGAAATCCGCTCATTAAGTGCTACAATCAGTCATTTGATTACCGAGCGTGGTGATTGTGACAATATTATCCCCAATTACACTCACTGTGGTTGGTTAATAGTTGACTAAGTTACTGCTTATTTGTTTTAACCTTGTCCCTATAAAAAATTGCCTTTCGCAGAAACACTACCTACTACCCAATTACGGCCACTACGCAAAATAATTTTTGCTGCAGAATGTCATGCTTTGTATGGAATTAATGAGTTAATTTTATACGGAAAATAACTGAGATATGTGTTCATCATACGCTCATACACGTCGTACGTTAATTAATAATACATTCTAGGCACATGAGTACGTAATTCCTATCTACCTTTATTTATCTGTCGGTTGTGGATAATCAACATTTTGATGCATTATGCATAATTTTATTATCATCGGTAATCAATCACCGTTAGTCAAAAGCATTCGTACAACCAAGGACGACATTTTTATAACACGACGTAGGTAATAATAAATTAATGAGGTAGATATTATATTTAAACCTAAATAAATTAATTTAAGACTTATTGATCAATGATGCATTATTTATTCATTAAAGCTTTACTTTTAAATAGTATAATGCAAGTAGAAATCAAATTAAGAATTCAATAAGTTCGTTTCTTTTCATGCTTCATCCCCTTCATCCCCTTAAAGCAGAGATAGACGGCCTTCGCAAAGTAGAAAATTAAAAGAGAAATGATAACTTCATTCCCGTTTTAATCCTATTAAATATTCAATAAGAACCAATTAATTTATATTTCAAAAGGAAAGTAAAAGTCTTCAGCACCAATAAACTTTTTAGGTACAATAATGCCGTTTTCCGGATTTACTTATTCACAGATGCCAGAGAAAAGATTAAAGGACTTCCCTGTGGCAATAACCAGCGGATACAGATGATTAAATGATAACAAACATTTTATTTCTTATCGCTTTAACGACACGACATGCAACTCAATGGCTGTTTACGTATGTCTGTTTGATAACTGTGCAATAGAAACCTTTGCATTTCCGCTGGACAATTACACGCTACATAATTCTATAATAGAGCTTACTGCAGTAAATATTGTTCGTTATTTATGACTCCCAGTACTAAGACATTGAGGCTGATTGCTTACCATTACAATAACCGTTTAATTTTATTGTAAGCAATATTTATCGAGGTGTGCACTGTGGGTCCCAAACAGAAAATGTCAAACAAAGTTCATCGCTTTGTTATTTCTTTTTCAATGCCGAAAGTGCGGTTTTGGGTTTGTAAAGGTTGAGCAGATTAGAATGATAAGGCATACCGACATATCTTTGATAAGGGACGACAGGATTGCCGAGACGTGTGTCAGATATATCTTCGATGACAATGACCAACAAAAGAAGCAACCACAGTACAGCTATTTTAAGAACAATGCCTTCTCGTATTGCGGTTTATTTTTCGTTTATTCATAGAGTATACAATATATTGAACAAATCCATGTTAATGATGACGTCAACCGAGCGTCAAGCGAAATACCATATTTATTTTAACCATAATTGGTTAATTAACTTATACAGGAAAACTGTATGCAAACGTGAATACCGAAATAGTAGGTAATTAATTGAAATGTGTTCATTATAACAATCCAATATTTCATTGAATCAACTCGTGCGCTGGCTTGTAAATTTTGGTAATGTTTTAATGAGGATATTTTCAGTATTATACTCTACGCGTACGCCATAATATTTATGTGTCAGTTAACATTTTTCCTCAATTGTACCTCATTTAATTAATTAGATATTCGATTTGATTTATTTATGTTATTGAAACTATAGCTTTGAATCTCTAGAGTTTTGGCAACATGGGTTTCTATAACGATTGTTGTTATATTCTACATTTGATACGGAACCTGAAATGTGCAAAGTCCGACACGCACTTCAATTGGCCGGTTTTTGTTCAATCGCTATCACCACGCTTTCGATGATAGAATGGTACTTGTCCAGAGACTCTGCTCATATCTAAAATTGTCGGCCAGTGTTTCCCATTAGACCACCAGTATCGTTTCGTATGCGTGTCAATAAATCGCTGACGTTCAACTATCAGATTTTTAAACAACTTGCGAAAATTGATACCGTAACATGATTTCTGTAATTTTTGCTGTGTACAGGGCAAATAGGTAAATCCCCAAGCAATATGACACTTCGATAACAAAAACGCAATGGTGAAATATTATTCACGGTGTGATGGTCACTGTTATTATATAAAAATATTACACAGTTGTTCGCAGATACCTTTTTATATTCTATAGGCTCGTGCTTGACCATTATCTCACCTGATGGTAAACGTTGATGTGGTCGACGGTGAAACATGCTTACCTTGGAATAACCTATTCATCCTTGACTTAAAGACGCGCCCTTTATACGACGCTGTGCTACAAAGCCGCTACGCTACAAAGCTACGACGACGCTGCTACGAGAACGAAGCGTAGACAGCGCCGCCGTCGCCCGTGCCACGGCGCTACGAAAACGCTACGACGCGCGACGCAGCTACGACGCTGCTACAAAGCTGCTAACCTACAAAGCTACGACACTGCTACGAGAAAGTTACGACGCCGCTACGAAAACGTTATGAGGCCGCTACGACACCGCTACACAGCGGCTGTCAGCATATTGATTTGTCGATATAATGTCGCAATGTGTTGCGTTGCATTCCATATTTTGGACACTTGATGTGACTGTTAGACTTATTAAACATTCAGTAAAATAGGCGTCCCATCGATTTTAAATATTCGATGATTGCATTCGATAAATTTATTTATTTAATATCTACCTAAGTCACCATAGTAAACCCGTTATTGTGATTGTTTAATAGAATTTTTATTTTCTGATAAGATGTTTCCATTTAAATCTTTTCTATATTAAATCCCGTCTCATTCGGCGCTCATTCGCCCACACAAACCAAACATTTAAATATTTTATTAAACCAATATTCCCAGGAAGCCCGGCCGTTAATTGATCGTTTGCGTTATCGAGACAGCCTTGACTCCAACCGCGACCAAACACACATGCATTCTTAACTAATTCGATATGATTACAATTCGCAACCAAATATATAGCTAGCTTGCCAGGACCTAACCTTGAAGGTTGCACACATGAATATTATTACTGTAGTGTTCTGAGAAGCAGACTTCCTCAGGCAGGGTTGCCAGCTGCGCATGCGGCTCGAAAAACAACTGACTCATAACCCACCTCGCCCATAAAAAATACACCTTCCTTTATGTTTGAAAATAAATCTCGAAAATATATCTTAACCTGTTGGAATTTGGAATATTCCGCTGATGTATCAAACTTCTATCGAGAGTTTGAGATTCCTGAATGGTTATACATCACTGAAGTGCATTAAGTACTGTCTTTTCAGTGTTCTTCTTTCGGGAATGCACTCCACTAACAACAAGATAGAGTTCCCGCAGCAGTCTGCGTACATCTGAATCACTCGTAAACAGATTCAACGTCGCAGTCGCAGCAGACAATTTCCCGTCCCCCTGAATTCTCAAGTCGTTCATCTATTGCTCTCGATTTTGTTCAATTGAATAAATGCAGGGAGGTGATGTTAGCGTGGCGTTCGCTATTAACGCCGGATCCTACGTGCGTTGTTATGTAAATAGGGTCGTGCCGACAGATGAACCGCTGTGCTGCGGGGAGCTGACCAGGGTCACGGCCGAGCATACGCGCAATGCCCTCAGCCCTCGCGTATTATGCCACGTCATAACTTGCTATAATTACGTATTAGTAGAAGCTTAGCACCTATTTATAGCGCGCACGCTGGGCGTATGCTAATGATGTCTAACAATAACAATCAATGAGTCAAACGAAGTTAGAAAGCAAATATGAAGATGAGCCTCTGCCGTCAATAGTCAGTATTACGGACGTCAAGTTCTATCGATTTCACGTTAGCTCATAGCCAATTTGGCGAATACATTTTATGATTTACATATCGGTGTGTGGGTAATTGAAACGAAGCGTAATCTCGCCGCTGACGCACGTGCACTCACGTCGACTATCGATCCGACAACAATTATAATTTACGATAAAAACCAGCTTCGCCAAAGAAACAACACAACAACAGTCGGATTTTTCCTCTTAGAGTTCCTACGTGTACACAATGTTTATATATAGGTATCTCTCGACTCGGTATCTTGCGGACTTTGCGGTGGCAACTAAATGATTAATAGTTAGTTAATTGAATTTGTGGTTTTCATAGCAAATCCGTAATTATACGATGTCACACGTCATCTGCAAGTATGACGCAACGTTCTACATCCATATTGTGGTCTTTGGATGAAAGCCTGTCTACATTTTCTCAGTTTTAAGCATTTTCTTTCAATTGATTCATAATTAATTCAAAAGAAGCCTTAATTAGTTTTACTAACCAAACAAAGTTGGTACAATGGCAGCGCTAAAATCGTCCTGTCTGCGCCAATATTGGCAAAACGGAACTACTGTAAACTTATTGATATTCAGTGTTTGTGCGATTCGCACGTATGACTCACAAAGGAATTGTATTCATTTTGTGTCAAATTACACCAGCAGACTGACAATATAATTATTACATTTCACACCAAATTAAAGGAAAAACCGATTGGTCTCGGTCTTTACATACGTAAAGATCAATAAACTATAGAGAAGTAGAGTAGTGAATTACAAAGTAGTTAAAGCAATTCTAGCTTGGTCTTTGGTTTTGCTAGAGCCACATAGAGCTAAAGATCTAAGTTGGTGTGGTCACGTATTGACTATTAGGTAGTAATTCCTAGGTCAGTGTACGAATGACTATGACATATTCACGTTCTTTGTCTTGCAAATAGTTGTGTATGTGTCACTGTCACTATTGTGTACATGCTGTGTCTTTAAGACCGTTGCAAAATTGTGTATAGAAAGGCACAATAGTTTCTTTTCCCAAGTTATTTCAAAGTTTTCCTCATAATCTAAGAAGTTATTAATAAAAGCACATCAGCGAAGGTTGCAGGCGGTGACCGTTAAACATTCCCAGCCGGGAGAATCCCAAATATCGTGCATTACAAAAAGGAAGAGTCGAGTGCGTCTCGAACTGCGAACGGCGGAGACGTTCCAAGAATTAATTTACATAGCAAATGTGGATTGAGGCCGGTAGCGAGAACTGGTTGTTATGATTGATCCGCACCCGAGCGCTAGGCAGATCAAATACAATGTACAAAGTGAAGATCCGGCACTCTGCGGTATTGAAAAATGAGAAACAGGGAAAAAGCAACACCTTGGATAGTGATATAAAAGATAGTGAGACCAAGCAAGCAGAGGCAGTCAGCCATGAACACTTGAACCTCAACAAAGTCACAAACCAGAAAGTTAGACACATTGGCAGCAACGTGATATCAAAGTATCAATCATCAGCTCCTTTAAACATACAATTTCACCCAGTACAAATACTCTTCAGAGAAACGCTACAAGACTTTGTAATATTGTTATTTTTCATTCGGCATCACTTGTTTTCAACAGACAGGAACGGTCACATCAGACTGTCACTTAGCGCCGGTTAGGAGGCGTATTATACTCGGAACAAAAAGGTTTTTGCTCCACCGTATGTAATTTTTCGCACAACTGAGTCCTACGCGGCACCTCCCACGCTTGGTCTAACGTCTAGACGTCACAAAGCTTTTAGAACTATTATCCATACGTCAACATGAACACAATAAACAGACCTCGGTCGAAAAGGACTATAATCAACTTAGCTACGTATCTTGATATGAATATCATAGTTATGTTTCGTAAAATAAATTACAGTGTTAGATACCTGTTGCTAAGAAGCAAGTTATCATGAGACAAACAAATTGATAGATCTTTGCCGAATCATAAAAATATATCAATATGCCTCTCGCGAAATGAATCAATAAGTTTTCTGTAATACGCCCACTTTGATAGAGATTATTCTCTATGTACCGCAGCTCACAAACAAACCATTAGCTGGTAGGTACCTACCCTTTGTACACATGTTTCGATACATTATCAATATCATGCATATTTGAGTTAGTCACCACTATCAGACTTTGACTTTGGCAGACCACTAAACCACTTGTGACTAAGCTTCTAAGACCGTTAGTATCATGTGATTCAAAAAAAATAACTTATTCTGTGAAATATTTGAAAATATATCGATAAACTAATACTCTAAGGTACCTTTGAAACACTTTACCCTTTTGGAATGTAGGCGTAATGGCCTTTGCTATTTTGATCGCGGTAAAGGGGGTGATCGTAGGCTGCGGTAGGCATGTAAAAAATACCGATATTATTTGGTGATTTATTTCGATGTAAGAATATCAAATTAGCGAGTTTAGAAAACGTATCTGAAATTATAATTTTAATATATAAAAAAAAATCGCACTGACTCAAAAGGCTGACTTTCAGATCCGCAAAAATGCAGCATCGACTAGACTTGTCCAAAAAAGATACATAAGTACAGTACAACTATTTTCTTAATGCCCCTCGGCAATCATCGCATTTCCGAATACAAACTAGTGCTATCGATTATAATAATTTGAATTAAGAACTTAGTACTTTATTGTTGTTTTTTTTTTTATTTCCGTGTGAACTAGATAGGGCTGTAAAACAATTTTTTTTTCCTGCGGCTTTGGCAGCTTTCCTCCCATTTTAAAAGTAAATTATATTAAGTTAAAAGAGTATTAACAACGATTGAGAGCGTCCAGTCTGCACCAAGAGCAAAGAGCAACTAATAGAAATCCGACGACTGACGAAACACGTAGTTTGTCGAGGGACATTAAGAAAATAGTTGTACTGTATATAGATGTGTTGACATTTTTTTTTAAATTATATCGAATGCGATATCATAAAAATATCGATAATATTTTAATATCGATATTTTGCTATACTTCCGACATCCCTAAGCCGCGGCGGGCAGTGGGCGCCCGCCCAACGCAGGCGCCCACGCATTTACGTAAACCGCCCAGCCTCAGCAGCTTTTCATACATTTTCGCTAAATTACTAATTCAGCTAACTGCTACACATATGACTTTGGAGGAGGTTTTATTAAAGTGTATGGAAATTGGATGTCAAAATAATTACAGCATGTTTTCAACGAATTTACGAATATCGACGTAAGTTTGACATTTTTAAAGATATAACTGTAGCTTATAAAATTTTACCAGAAGGCATTTAAATGTCAGGTAAGCTCTTCATTTTCAGCGTTCTCTGAAATTCGTGCTTTTATGCTTTGTTGTGCATTCTTCTTATTTGTGTTTATATACAAATATATAAGGCGTGATAAGAAGAGCTTTATTTGTAGTAGAAACGGTTCACGGAAAACATCTATTTCTGTGAAATTATGAACAGCAGATTACGTTTTCTGCAATTTTTACTGGGCGGGATTATGACTTCAGGGAAAACTACAGCAAACAGCAGAGTTAATAACAAATAAACTACGTAGGGTACCAGTCAATCACTTCTTCACTTAAAAGCAAAATCGATAACAGAGCAGTAGCATCGTAGCTTAAAATGAACTTAAATACGCTACAACTGCATTACAGAATAGTAGTGCCGACAAAAGGCCGAGCGTAAAACTATATGCCGGAAATGGAGTACACTTGAACTGTGGATGGCCTATTCCTGGATCGAGGCCAATGGTAAGCGACGCCGGGTATATTCATTGTATCTACGCCACGCCTCGACGTAGAAAAATAATCAACCAGTCAGATAATGCTGGCTTAAGAACTTGGAATTACAAAGACAAACGTAAGTGATAAAAAAGAATATACCCTACCTGACTCAGAAGATCAAGAAACTAGACAAGGAAAATGAGTATTCCTTAATTGTAATAACGTAGTGTACAAAGTACAGACAAAAGAATGATTGACGGGCTTCTATATAAGAACCTTAACACAACGACAAAAGAGTTATTCAAAACAGGATCACAGGCACTTTACTTTGTACTAGTCACTTGTTTTACCGTTTTGTCCCTTAACTATTAAGTTAAAACGGTATTACAACAAAGTTAACAAAAAGCAACAGGAAAACCAATTAAAAACAGACTGCTCAAAAAAGATAAAAACGTTCAGAGATCCTGTAATTATTCAAAGAATTAAATAAGTACAACGAGACTGGTCACAAGACGTCCTCGAAATGGCAGTTTTTAATTTACCACAAACGTTAATAAGAACATCTAAATTGTAGAAAAATATACATCGTTTTGTGGATGTGATATATTTGAAAATAATTTAAATATATCGCTTAACTGACACTAATCAACTTCAAAATCATTAGAACGGAACGGATTTATCAGAACACATTCAGTCTTAGAAACTACATAACTTACTTAAATTAACATAACACAATCATACAAAGGACAGCATTAAAAACCGGCGTCTGCTGTCATTTCGCTAGCAACAGATTCGCGTAGACGCACAGTACTTCTACGAATTCTGTGAATATTTAAATTTGCACAACAAAATGGACATAATGACGTACAAACAGAAAGTAGCTTAAGTGCCTAACAAGGAAGGTAGACGTCGATGACTCATGAGCCTGTAATTTAGAGGCCCAAGTCAGAGGCCCTGGTGGCACGGTGACAAGCTCTTTTGTTTCGGCTAAAACGCTTTTAGGATGCCGCCAGCCTTTTAACTTTAACGCATAATATGAAGTTTAACTGATGATTATAATGCTAGATAGCTTAAAAAATGTTCAAGTCAAAGTACTTATATTTCTAAAATTCAAGTAGGTAAATAGTAAAGGGTAAAATTACTAGTCGTCTCTTTAAGAATATCTAAATCATTTTTATGAGTTCATAAGTTCGTGGCCAACATCATTAAATACTGATATTTCGAAATAATAATTTGAAGAAACTGTAATCATCATTAAGGTTAAAGTTCAACATTGTCCAAAAGCGTAACGCCCTGAATTTATTTCAAGATTGATATGGACAATGTGACAATTGTTTTGATAATATTGTCACATAAATGTTAAGAGTTTGACGCAAACAGAAGCTAGATTAAATCGCTTAAATAATCTTACCGCCATATTTAATTTCGCGACGGCGTCAACGCGAGTGGGCGATGCAACTCAAAACGATGTAAGTAGTTCCCATAGTATAGTGCTAAATGTCAACAACTTCGCACAATTTTCAACTATTTTATACTTTATAGTCTATTCCACTATAAAGACCAAACCAATTAAACCGAACTTTATAAAGATGACGTACCTAGTTAATTCAGAATCTTTGTAGGTAATCATCGAAGTAGCTAAGCAAATCTACATAGCAAGAACATACAATTATGAATGAATTTACTTTACGGTATCATTCCAACGTATGTAGTAATTACTACTATTGTGTTATTAAGTATATTCAGATCTGTAGGTAAAGATCCTTCTAATAATAGTAATGATAATGGTATGATAGGAGCACAGCATAGTGAATGAACGATTTGCAGTTCGATTTCTAACAATCAATGAAGCGAGAGTCGATGCATGCACTATACAGAATGTCGATAACTCTTGACTTTGGAAATATTTATCTTTTTAGAAGCAAGGTGGCAACTACCCTCAAATTCGTCTTTCACGTATCTAGAGTAACGAACATTTTGTTTGTCCATTTGATGTTATTGAATATCGTTTACCACAACTGCTAGATATCAGAAATAATATCAAAAAGTTCGAATGCCAAACGAAAATCAATGTTCGAACCGCTAACAACACAATTTGGATATTTTTTTCTGTTATCTGTTTCAGATGATAAAGTCATCACAATAATTTAATTTTAGACGCTAGATATGAACAAAGCTCGTCTATCGGCTCGTTGGGAGGGGTCGTACGTCGACCTCCGAATCATTCGTGCACTAGAAGCCACGATTCGATCGCCGAGCAGCGACGCCCGGCATCATGTCTCGTTCGCAGCTGAACTGAATAACAATCAAGCAAATGCTGTTCACACTAACATTGTACACACATACATACGCACCGAAAATACATACACGCGTAACGGTCGTTTGCACAGAATCATTCCACATTTATAAATGTTAGAAACAATCGGTGACACATATTGTCGTCGTTGGATAGTTAATATATCGCCACTTTGTACAAACTATGAAATCATTAATTGCAACATAAATACTATATCTGATTCCTACGCAACATGAGGAAAATATTTACAAGAAAATATATAACATGAAGTGGGCATTCCATATTTCATAAGCGATCGCATTCAAGCCCTATAGAGACTAAACATTTGATTGGGAGTAAGCGAGATAATTTGTTCATATCTCTAGAACGCAAGAATGACATGAAAGGGTCAAGTAGAAGTAGTAAAATAATAAGTAATAAGTGCGCTAATTGTCAATAGGACAAACTTGTACGCCATCTAAGTATCTATTGGCAATCTCACACATGTTGTAAATAGCAAGCATAATTTTAATTTACCGCCGTGATAACGTAAATGGAGCACGAACTATGCCGCATACATTATTTACAATGTGCAGTATGGTATGCGCACACGCAATCACATACAAGCCAATGTGAAAAAATGTCATTAGCATCGAACATACCTAGTTTTATGTATTACTGGCTCTTGCCCACAATTCTGTTCGCTTTGAAGTTGTGATTTTTATTTTGATATAAAATAAAATTACAAAAGTATTGTTAAAAGTGGTAAGAAAGTTTAAAAATCAACAGCAACCAGTGCGGAATTATTGGCGACGACAGCAAACCGTTACGCGGCCGATGACTGAAGAGGGGCGGAGGAAGGAAAGCACAAAAATATTAACAGAGGAAGAAAGAGTGAGGAACGTCTATCAAGTAATTCAGCAATGAATTTAATAATTAATTTGAAGAATATAAGAAACAATAAAGTTCCCGTGCAATGGATAAACCCATACCCATATCAACTAGTGCCATAACAAACAGAAGTTGTCGTTTTTTATTTGGACCAGCATCAGTAAAAGGCAAATTACGAAAATCACGGACAGAAACACAAAGAAACATGTGCAAAGATAATGAAGCCGACAGAAGTTTTGAAATTGATTTCTATTCCGTATAACAAGCGGTACAAAAGTAGCAGCCAAACAATAGAATTAGCAGCCCAATCATGTCCATTCAGATTCCAAATTATTTTGATTTAATTTATACATATATTGTTTTCCTTGTGCGTTTTCTGAATAAAGCCTATTACTTTTAGGGAAATAATGTTGTGGTTACCGTTGTCATTCATTTCGTTGTAAAGTTTTTTATGTCAGTGGAATTAGGGTATGTTTCATGGTTTTTGTCTGGTTTCGTCTGTTATTGCATATTGTGGATTTGGTGCTCATGTGTTGCATTTTCCTGCTTTGAGCGAGCGTTTTTGCAATATGTTTAAATAACCGGGTAGGCGCTTCCACTAGATGAGTGTTTTTGTTGGCATTATCCTCCATCTTGAGTGATCGAATCAGCTGGCAGTAGGCAGAGCACATTACTCGCAGAACGGATGGTCGATGGGGCCGAAAAGTTCTGGAGTGGTGACTGCGAACCAGAAGACGCTGCGTGGAGAGTGGCGGGAATCTTCTAGATGCGAGACGCACGGGACCAGTCAATGTGCCGACGCTTTAGAGAGGCCTATGTCCAGCTGTGGACATTTTTTGACTGATATGATGATGATCTTCCATCTCTAGTTTTCTCTATCGTTTTAATAAATATGAAAGACTTGAGAATTATTATGATTAAGCACACTGATATTTCTGTTGTTAATAAAATCACGCCTCCAATATTTCTTTCAACAATTACAACCGGATACACCGACAGTTCTAATCTCAATCGGCATGGAAACACAAATCATTGGTTAATAAAGTCAACATTTATTTAATAAACATAGTGAGATAATGTACACTCATTGTGGAAACGCGATTACTGAATGAACAAATTCCATATCGCTAGGAAATTATTACATTCAACGATACCGGGGGCCCCATTCATTAACCGTCAGTTTTGGCGATTGACATCAGAACACAATTGAATTTGTTTAGTTTCAAATCGGTTTTTCGACGCTGAAATTGGACACGTCGTTTATCGGATTTGGATATCCGGTGCGGACTACGGATAACCTGTCAGAGCGCGCGTATCATGTGCAAGATAAATAACATTGAACCCAAAACAAATCAATGGTTCCGCAAATGGACCCACTGTTGGAAATGGGCTTCTGAAGTCTTGACAACAGCATAAACAAAGGGGGACGCTATTCCTCATTAAGCATTGAGAATCCTCGAAAATCACCCTGACAAATCGTTACTTGCTGTACAAATCCAATGGCGCGCAGTTTTTATAGAACAAAGCATGGTTCATGAAGCTGGCGCGGTGTTTGTGGTGGATGAGGCTGGCGCTTATCTTCCGCAGGATACGGCGCCTTTTCCGTCGCCAGATAGCAACGCCCACTCATCCCCCTGTCGATCCGACCCACCTCGCCGTATTGTTACGACAAAAATACTCGCTATACTGCTGATCATACTACGCTCCGGCTTTTTTTAATTTCCATACCGATTCTCGAGCCTTGATTTTCTGCTCAAGTTGTAGTTGAAGAGTTAAAATGGGTGTGAAACATCACCCAGGCTGCTTTTAAAGATCTTTTGTTTGATATTTTGACTTTTAGTTTTGAGGACTAGGGCCGATTTCTGAATTGAGTATTTGAGGTAAAGAACAAGTTGAGTATTTGTCAAACTATACTTTCGCCTGAAAACCTGTCAAAATTTGGCACTAAAGTAGGGTTTGACACATTCATTACTTTTTGTCCCTAAAAATGATATTCTTTTTTCCAAACCTAACAGTTAACAGTCGTTGTGCTCAATATAGTTAATAAAACCTTTAAAATAATAGTTAAAACAAAAGCGACAACTATGGTACATACGTATACGTATGTGATCTATTTACTTATACAAGTATCTAAAGCACTGGTTCGCGAGTCGTGAATTCGCGATGCTTTATCTGAATTGTTAAACGGATTTTCCTGGAACCTTTCGTTTGAATATAGTTCACACGTTCTATTCTAGTTGCTGGACGGTTAAAAAGCCTTTGTGTGTGAAATAACTGAACTGAAAAGTTTATTTGAAATTAGGGGTTCATATTTCATGTAAAGTACGCATTTAGACGGAAAATAGAATGAGATACTAAAAGGCAAAGAAGAATAAATTTGGTAAAAAATCAAGTACATGGACTAAACTTTTGATATGTATAAAATAGTAATTACGAACAGGACATGATCTTAGATTTACTCAAGAAAATGTAAATTACTTCAATTAGTAACGCAATCAAGGGAAAATTCCGTAACATATCTTTTACCATTTGTGGTTAAGGCAATTTAATGGATAGCAGTGTTCACGCAATAAAATCGTACTAACAAATGACGTTTGTGTCGGTAACAATCCGTAAGGGTACAAATGTGAAATGTTACAATATATGGTCGTACGTACTCGTAGTACGTAGGCAACGTAGATCGCGTGTGCTCAGTGCGGCCGTGCCGGTCAATTAGCTCCAGCCCTTAATGGAGCCCATTCACGCGAGCGACGTGAATGGAGTCGCCTTCATGAGGAATTATTAATAGAAGCAGCGCAGAAGTAAGCCACCATTGATGGACTGGTATCGACCCAGTGCGTGGGTAGCGGAAAACGATGGTTACTCCATTACAAGTGCGATTATTTGATAAACAACACTATAGTTGCTAAAACTGTTATTAACACTTAGTGATGATGGGTTCGGACAGTATGTTGAGATGTTTTTGTGTTAGAGATAGAGCCCCAACGATATAAATTAAATAGGACAGAAATCAAAGAATATAAATTCTATGTTTGTTTAGTCTGTCATATATCTCACTTATTCCCACTGCACTACGGCTCAGACAATGGGCTTTTGATTTGCAATATTTTCAGTACAGTGCCATCAATTCGGTCGCACGGTTGGCGCAGTGGTTGAGCGATTGACTGCTGCGCTGCTTGTCGCGGGTTCGATTCCCGCACGGAACAAATATTTGTATGACCTACAGATAGTTGTTCCGGCTCTGGGTGTTGTGTATGTGAGTTTATATGTTTGTAAACGCACCCACGACACATAGTGTGGGGCAACGTATTGTAAAATAAAAAAATAAAAAATTCATCATTACATTAAGAATGCAAAAGTAACTCTGTATGTTTGTTTCTTATTTCACGCTTACACTACTGCCCCGATCGTTTGAAATTTTGGCTGTCGTTTTTAATAGATAGTGCTGGGACCAAAAGAAGTAGCAGACCAGAAGTAGAACCGTGACAAGAAGTCCGATGACGTTTCTAATTTTACATGTTGCGATAACTTTATACGAAAGAAATAGAAAAACATGGTTTTTTCGTATAACAAATAGTTTTGCTTTAAAAAAATAATTAGCAACCCGATATTTTTCGTAACTTTTAGATACTCCTCCAAAGCGACTTGGATGTTTAAAAATATTTTTACATAGAAATATTGATGGCTGGAATTTCTTCATAACTGACATAGCATATGTAAATTTAATAATTTTTTGCAAACAAATTTGTTCAAAAGGAGGTTCAACATTGATATTTTGGCATCGAGCGGGAGCACAGCCAGTACTGCGTATACATTGGGGCGTATATATCACCTTAAGCAGTCGGGTTTTTATTTTTTTTAATTATTTTTATTTTTTAAATAACTTTAGATGAAATACATGCAGTTCCAAGATAACAGTTATTTAGCTGCAGCATAGCAACATGAATGAACATTGTAACCACGTACTGATATCGGTTACGTTCCGAGATAACCTGTAACCTATGAGCACCATAGTAAACAATTTATATCCATTCATTTTAAAACTGATAGTGAAACACATAAAATACTATACATAATAATTCATAAAGATGTAAATTATTCATTGTGTTCAGTGCCTTAAGAAGTGTGAAAACGCAGAGTTTTCTTGTATAAAGGGAATGAATTTTCTAAGTGTTTGGGGATGGGTGAATTGGAAACTATATTACCTACAGACGCAAAAGTAAAACTTCTCAGATGGAGACGATAATATAACGTAGATAATACAAAAACTATAACGAATATTAAAAATCTGAATGTATTGTCCTTTAACAAATATTGATATGTATGTACTTGTAGTCTTGATAGTGTAACAAGTTCTTCTTAAAGCATAAACCCTTCTATATCTACGAATGAATTTCCTACAGCACAAAACTCTGACAGAAACGTAATATTCGTCCCTACTTTAGCGTAGAACCGCCGACGATCCGTTATTTTGTGGACTGACAAGCTAACGTACGATGGCACTCGATTATAGTTTAATTTGGTTCTATTTCCGGGCGGTGCCGGGTGTAAACGCTCTGCCGACGCACGCGCTGCGGTTACGGCCGAGAGTGGAGCCGCACCGCATAGATAAAGTGCGGTCGACGTGCATTCAACCTACTTCACTCCCCCTGTATCAATATCATTTTGTTACCTACTGTCACCGGTACGCAGTTACCTGTCGTAGTTTTTATATTAAGATAGATATTGAGATGATACAGAGATGTAATAATGTCAGATGACATGTCAGTTAAAAGAACCAATGATTGGGTCCCAATCGAAAGAACTTGGAGAGACGAATTGATGTCTAAAAGGAAATAGAAAGCCATTTGTTCAGCAGTGGGCCTTTTCAAAATGGATATTAGTACTGAAACATTAAGGTATTTTGTCTTCCTTTGTAAAGTTTGCTAAGTAGAAATCAAAAAAGTTCCTAACATTCTAAATATCGAGATTAACACTTGCGCAAATGAAGACCTTTCGGTGTTCCACTCACAATGGGCGCGCAAGTCGTGATGTGATAGCGCTGAGAATGCGCAATAAGCAAAAACACATAAGCATGTTAATTTATCGTAATTGTAGGTACGTCGTCTAAATAGAGACGAGGGCAGGTGCAGCTCCCACGCGAAAGCAGTCGCGGATTACACGGCGAACGTGGGCAGAGTGGGGGGTGCGCCGGCGCCGCGACTTTACTCACCACTGGTAATGCGCCAGCATAATTAAGCCAATGCACTGTCCCCACTAGAATAATTGCTTTCGTGCAAAACAATTCGTTACGTTTCTCATAAACTGTGATTTCTGAAATCGAAAATAAAAATCTACGCTGTCATCTTAAGAATGTGCGTGCCTAGGTTGCTCTACAAAGTAATCGCCACGTACGTTCTTGTTATCCAGTGGTCAATGGTGCGGTAATCGGGGAGGTGTAATTACGGCACACACTAGTGAGGGTCGAGCCCGCAGCGGGAGCACGCCCGACGGCAATGACCTTCCTACAAGTAAACTATTGTACTCCTGTGGGCACGGGCACACGTGAGCCAGAAAGCTGAGCTCGGAATTCCCATAACCCGTGTTGTTAGAACTTAAAAACAAGCAATAATTGAATGTTTCGCGCATTTTAACTTTATTACTAACGTCAATCGCGGAAACTTTTATGGCCATTTATGTACAACGAAACGTGATGATAAAATTTCTTAGTAACAAGAGTTGAGAAGGAGCGATTGCGACTCGTGGAGTCGCGGCTAATGCATGCCGCGCCGTCGGCGTCGCCGAGCCGGTCGTGTAGCCAAAGCTGATTTAAATTTCACACATAGTTAGATATCCAACTCGCCTTCTGTTTTATTCATCCGGTCAAAGAACATGATGTCACCAGCGGGCAGCGGGACCTCCAGCAACCAACAACAAGAGAAAACCATCTGCGCCTTGTTTCTCTTCTCGGTATATCCGTTGAATTTGAACATGCTAATTCGGATGTAGATTTTGGGACACATTTTGTCATTATTTTGTATAGTCAACCATCCATAATAACAATATACGGAAAACATACGTATGCATTCAATACGATTAGTGAGTATTAAGATTCATTTCAAAGCACGGTCGCTGCTGCCGGACTGAATATCAATAAACCAGTAAGTACGGATCGTACGAGTATCCATCCAGTTTGGTATAGAATTTTTTACTGACAATTAATTACATACGTCTGCCGAAAACGTACTATCGTTTGAGTGACTTGTAGTTTGAAATACAGGAAGTATTTAGGAAGTATTTTAATCATATTTACATTCAATAGTTGTGTCGGGACAATTTAGGCTTAGTACGTCTGTAGTTTATTGCTCGCAGACAGTGCTTAATCATTTAAATTGTCAATTTCGAACGTGATACGGTAAAATTTATCAAAGCATAAGTGGTAATCCAGCGATGGTTTATATTTAATAGCGCCGAGAGCCCGACAAGTAATTGCGGTTCTGAATTTGACTTGGGGTTAACAACACAGAAAGCGAAAAGTTGAAATATATTCCTTCTGATATATTCAAAGTGGTCAGCCCGTGTGCAATCTCGATGAAGGTTCAGGTTACGTAACATCAAGAGTGTTATTATATTTAGCACGAACATCGTTAGCCACGGGCATCTTGCGAGACCGCTCCGTAGCCTGACATAATGTGTGAATTTCTCTCATTGTTCTACAGCGCTCCACAATGCCTTATCGATGAGACTATTAAAAAGCTTTTTAGAGTGTCAGTAAAAGAATAAGCAGTGTTATGAAATGCATTAAGTATCTTTTTACCCGACTGCCGAAGGTGGTTAATGTGTTTATGAGTCTTTGTATGTATGTATGTTTGTTCCTATATGTGGCGTTCTAGAGACCAAACGCGTTGGCCGATTTTGATGATTCTTACGTCAATCGATTCGGCTTAACCCTGCGAGTGTCACTGGCTACATTCAAATTGGAAAAAGAAAAATGGTGGATTTTGGGCGCCATATTGTGGGCGCCCAATTATTTTTTTGTTTCCTAACCCTCAGCTGTAAATAAAAAAAATAACTAGAAACCCGACTGCTTACAAAGCGACCTAAAAAGACGTAAAATAAGAATTGTTATTTTTAAATATTTTTTTTTATAGATTCATATCAGCACTCCAATCCTCAACATTTATGACGTAGGGCAATATACGTGTTATGTTTTGATAATCGCGTCAACTCTCACTGGTTCATCATTCGTATGACGTAATTCAGTTATAATCAAATTTTAATCTGTTGGTTCTACCGTCATTAAAAAGCTATTAGGTAATTTTATGGCTTCATTACACTAGGATAGACATAATTAGATTTTAAAAATAAAAAATGATTTGAGCTAAGGTTGAAGCGGACTTTTCAGTAGGTCACAAAAGTCACAATATTTTCCACAATCATGTGGGGCGGCCGTGCTAGCAACCGTAGCATGCAGGCCTATTGCGACATTATTATCTACTCGAGATAAAGCCGCTTATTGCTAAATGTGTTATTTACATAAAAAATCAATAAAAGTAAATGAACTTATTACAAATATTTTTAATGTACAACTTACGTCAGGGGTTTGCAATCTTGTTATTTGTGTGTAAAGATAAATTCTAATGGAGTGGTTTGAACTGCAGCTTAGCCATTGGTTGCATGCTGTTGTTATCATTTACCTGGTAAGATACGAGGTGCCTAGCAACCTTGCAATATTAAATAATCATGTTAATAACTTCAAGGAGCTCTGCATAAAGCAGGCCAGTTGGGCTACTACACCTAGGTGCAGCCGTAATGCGAGCGTCCTTACAAAGAGAAATAGATGCAGATCGGTTGACTCGGTAGGTACTACATAATGACTAATCTGGCTGGTCTATAATGGCCCACTTAATTTTTAGTTTTGTTCTATTTGCAAAGCATTCCTTTAGTATGTCTTCTAAATTATGATCCCTTTGAATAGCTTCTATACAGGGTTATTGCGTATGTAATACACAATCAACGGCAATTCCTTTAATTTTTTTCAATCCAACAACATTTGTTACGTTGTCGACTAGACGAAGTTTATAAACTTATGATGATAGGAATTGCTTTTAGTTCCCAGTTTGAGCTTTGCATACTACATACGAGTACATACATCAGTTGATGATGCAGTGTTACTTTATCAGTTGACTGCGATCATCATAAGTGATTGAGTTATGCATTAAACGATAGATTGAAATAATTTATTAATTACCATTTAGTTAGGTAGGTAGATAGGTTTGCACTTTCAACATTTTTACCGCATTTTATTTATTAAATATGTTATAAGAAATCGACCGCCCCGTATCGAAAACGCTTACCTTCCTAATGCCGACTTACGTGCATTATCATTACTTATCCTGCATATCGTGCACACAGCCCATCCTGACCTACGCTTCTCAAACTTGGTGTCTGACCGAGTCTCAAATGTCCAAACCCAAGCCAAATAATATTATTAAAAAAAAAAAATAAGTTCATATAGTTTTTAAATGGCGATGGAACGTAGCGTATTGGGTATTAAGCTCAGCGACCACGTAACCAGCGTAATACAACGATACGCTCCAAAACAGGAATCGCCGATGTAGGCAACAAGTCTGCTACGCTGTAATGGGATTGGGCGAGCCATTTTTGCAGAATGCACCACTTCAGATGGGCCAGAGTCGTTACGCAGTGGGAGCCAGAAGACGGGCGTCGTCGACGAGGGAGGCTTAGAAAACGCTGGTGTGACGACTTAGTGCGTTTACGAGAGACTGGCCGGAGAAGACAAAACACCGAAAAGATTAATGGAAGACTTTGCCCAGCAGTGGGACAATACAGGTTAAAAAAATGTATTATGATTGCTATATAACAGGGTGGCAAGTTAAGACCTTTGAATATTGGTCTAGTGGCACTACTTAAAGGTATATTTTGATGGTTAGTATTTAAACGAGCGAAAATAAATTCAAATTAAGGTGTACAAAATACTGAATATGGCTTACTGAAATACTAAGTGGGCGACAAACAGTGGGCGAATACAAATGTTTAAAACAGTGACTTGATTAGTACTTTGGCAACATAGTCGACGGAGCCCCGCTGCGCGGGGCTCCTATTTCCGTCCGCAGGGTCTAAAGTAACCTAACACGAACGAGATGACGGGAGCTGAGTGCGCTCGCTTTGCTCGCTCACTTCAGCTCCCGTCATCTCGTTCGAACCTAACCTGTCCGTGTCGGGGTGCCCTAAGCTCCCGAACTCGCTCCGCTTGCTCTTGTACCAATTCGTTGAAAACACAATTATACCCGAAATCCCGCGCTGCACAGCGATGTCGCCTTCATTTACGATGAAGTCGCTTGGAGTTGTTTAGCTATTTTTAAAAGAATAATATGCTAATATAGAAAAATAGAACCCCAAATACAATTATAGTATGTCACAATATTATTACTGCAGCTCACAAAAACCTCCTAAAAGGTATTCCTCAAACCGGATAAATAGTTGCTTACTTAGTATAATAGTCGCCCATTCAGTATATTTTTCGCCCGGTTAATTATTTCCCTATTTTTATCCTTTGGCAAATGTTTAGAACAGAATAACGTAAGTACCTAAAAAAATATCTCTTGGTTTCTCTTTATTATTTAATACTAGCTGACCCGGCGAACTTCGTCCCGCATACCTTTATTTTTCTAAAATAAAATAATTTTTCTAAAATAAACGTAGCCAAAGTTACTCCTTATTACATCAGCTACCTGCCAATAAAAGTCCCGTCAAAATCGGTCCAGCCATTTCAGAGATTAGCCGGCAGAAACAGACAGACAGACAGACAAAAATTAAAAAATATGTTGTTTTGGTTTATGTACCGTATATATGTTCATATACATGTAGTAAAAAACGGTTATTTCAATAATACAAACAGACACTTCAATTTTATTTATATGTATAGATTTATATCTTATCTGCGTTTATATTAGATCCAGATTATCATATCAAAAAAATTATATAGGTATTTTCATTGTTGTCAATTTCTTGATTTTCTAGATAAATGGTTTTAGTGAAATATTTGATTAAATGAAAAGATTGGAATGTTATTTATTTACCTGATTAAATATTTGTTTTAATGATTTTGTTTGTTATTATCGATTATTTGAGGAACCTAACTAGGTATATACAAATATTGACGTGTAAATAAGTATGACATGCCGGAGCTATTTGGGGGTATCAAATTAAACAAATATAAAAACAGATTATGCCCACGACACTAAGTTGGAACTATTGGTGTCTAAATAAATTAAATAATAGTAATGAAACGAAAGTTAGATGTGTGCACCATGGCGGGACCACTGCAAATGTTATCTGCAGTACCTTATTTAAAAATAAATCAGTACCATTTGGCACGAAATAAAACAAATGGGAACATTAAGGCCCTACATACGCTTCAGAGCCGAAGAACGGTAACTTTCTAAAGCATACTTCTTAGTAACGGCTATAGGTTAAAAGGTTTGAGAAAAATATACATATATTTATTATTGTTTCATGTACTTACATTATTTTTTAAACATGGTGTTTTCGTATAACAAATAGTTTTGCTTTAAAAAAATAATTAGCAACACGATATTTTTCGCAACTTTTGGATCAAAACGACTTGGATTTTTAAAAATATTTTTACACAGAAAAATTGATGGCTGGATTTTCTTCATAACTGACATAGCATATGTAAATTTAATAATTTTTTGCAAACAAAACTGTTCAAAAGGTTCAATATTAATATTTTGGCATCCAGCGGGCGCACGGCCAGTATTGCGTTTACATTGGGGCGTATATATCGCCTTAATTTGTGACGCAAAAACAAATCATTGCTACTTTATGTTTTAAACGCCGAGCATATTTGTTTTTTATTATCCTATATTAGGCGGCAAGCGTAACCAATCTTTTTATATGTACGTAGGTTGCCACTAACTAAGCGCGTAATTACTACACCTACCATAAAAAAGTCATGAGTTTATGACGTAAACACGTCACAGGATGACGTAAAAAGTTGCGTAACTGACTTATAAAATAGCCATGTTTAGCTAGTATCGCTTATCTCTCACCGAAATAAGCGATTTCGCATGCAGGTACCATTATCGTGTTCGTTTAGGTTACCTCATACATTTTAAATGCGTTGTTTCCGAAATTTTCTCTGTAAAGAGAATATGTTTTGTACTGAACAAATTCATTTCGGATAATTCACCTAAATAGTTGCACTGCATTGAACCAAGGGGGTGAATGTGGTAATTAGTATATTGTGTGTTTGACAAGCCAGCGAGAGGTGCGTGTAACGTAGGTGTCGTGTGTGTCACCTGTCGCGCGGCTGTTGTTACGCCATGACCCCGGAAGTCTCGTAGCATCATGCGGATCAGTGGGTCGAAACAACGCTCCTCATTTTACACACTGCGCTATAAATTGAAACAATCTCCAGTATCGATAAACACCATTACTTTTTTTGGCACATTTGAGCAAGTGTCAAATTATGTTATGGATGGTTGAAGAAATGGTCATTGTTAGCATGAATATTTTTACAATAATGCACCTCAAACTAGGAGGGACACAACGCAAACAGATAGATCCTAAATTAGACATCTTGCAACGCAACTAGTGGAAGAATGAAGAGATCGATCACGTTCACGTTCCGAGGCTGAGAGTCGGGAGCGTTGTATTGTTACACCACGCGCACTTTCTAACTGCCGACGACGTGCCATAGGATTTATATCGCCATAGACTTTAATTAAAGTGCCCCTCTGACGGGAGTTGAGAACTGCGAATGAATTACATGATAACACTCCACCGAGGTGAGGACAATGGAATTGTGCAACATTGTACACTTTCGATTTCGTTTAAATAATGATAGGTATTCTTTCGTTCGAACTATTTATCATCTTGCAATTTGCAATGCTAGTGCTAGGATCGTTATTACAGTTTCGATGTATTACAAAACTGCATCAGAACAAAGGGGGTCGGTGTAGTCAGCTCGGATCCTAAATACCTAACGCATCGGAGCACAATCGAGGATGACGCGCCGCTATTGGAATGCTGATGTAGAATGCATGCGCAGCACACACACTACGCTAGATAACTGGACCGCGGTGCGACGCCGACCAGAGAGAGGGACTGCATCCGCATACAATACGACATACGTCTAAACAGAAATTTTCGCATTGCAATCTGATAAGTTGAGAGGAAAGATGAGACTGGCGGAAAAGCGTGAAGGTAAAACGAAGCTAGGAAGCGTCGCGAGTGTGTAAGATATAGAAAGCACTTTAGAAAGGAATCGAAGGTACGCCGTGACCCGCAGACGGCGAGGTGAGCGGCCTGCCTGCGCCCGCGCCGGCGCACCGCGCAGCGCGGCGCAGTTACGACACCACGCGGAACTGGCGGCCTTCGCTGTCAACCTTTTAATTACTCACATTTTAGCATACTTCCATCTCAGTTGGCGGAATGCATACTCTCAGCCAGGTTTTCACGTTATGAATAAATAGAGAAAGAATAAGATAAAAAAGACTTCTAGTTTACGCATAAAAGTTGTGAATTATATATACAAAAACATTAAATGAAGCGAATACTATTGGGTAATCAATGTGATTTGCAAGATGACTTCTGGCACTAATGCATTGCGAATGAAAAGAAAATTTGAAATGAGCAACTGGTAATTGCAAGAGGCAGTTATTGAGATAAAGCGATCGTAGAATTTCATTAGATCGTGCGCCTCATACGTTCCAGAGGCGATCTCCAATCGGCGTGGCCCCTCAATTGTCGTGAACGCACGTCTGCTCGGCGCTCGGCAGCCCGTAGCCGGGAGCTTCAATAGCCTAGTCTATAATACACATACCTACGTAACGTGGATAGTTTAGGCGATGAACTCAGCCAACAGGGCGATATTTAGTAAAGCGTTGCGAGAGCGAGGCCGTGCCGCCAGCTGACGCTCAGCTGTTACGCTCATCAGCGCCAGCCCGTGTTTTGACAGTCACACTAAATCCTACTGCTGCCATCGCAATCATTCTGTTCTTACATAATGATCTCTAGACAGATTTAGTTAGTCTGAAGCCATTCATTAAAGCAAACGTCATAGAAGTGCTAATTTGGTAGTACCTTTCGAATGCAGTCGTGATCCATCGAACGAGCTAGAAAGCATGACTCGTTAATAATCACGTGGGGTGGCAACTGGTTACAATCAGTGGATGGATACAAATAAATGATCGTTCGTTCACTCTCCGAACAAGGTTAATAAAAGTTACAATGAAGTCTGGCGCCGACAGTCGACAACAAGCCGCGGACTCATCAAATTCTCGTTTAAATACTTTATGCATAATTGTAAACGAATTATTCTGAAGTTCCATCATCCCATGGGGTTTATTATAGCTTTAATAGTAGCCGTAAATACAAGATATTTCAAAGTATTAAAAAACATAAACCTTAGGCAAATAAAAATAACAATAAAAACACAGACGGTTTTGCTCGTTACTAGGCCGTAATGGAATTTGCAGTGATGTACAGTACAGACAGACCACAAATAAATCGACATCAAGTCACGCATTCATTCACATTTCACATACCCAAGGGCTGAATTATTAACAATGCACTGGGCAGTCGACCACAATGTGTATGTTATGGGCACAGGTACTAGCCAGCCAAGAAAGAAAATCTTATAATCTTTGCACCATATATTTTAACTATAGACATAACAAAGATCCATCTGTCTATCGTCGCCACATGAGATAATTTAATTTGGGACACAACGAACTTTTAGTTTTCTTTTCGGTGATTGAACTTCGTATAATTTAAGATTCAAGATAATTTATTTGTGAAAACATGAGTACACATACAGAGCATGCCAGTTATAAAATTACAATATAGTTTAAGATCAGTCATGTTTGGCCTTAGTGGCGTACAAATATTTAAATTTCAGTAATAAAAGTCATGAGCAGTGGTTGTCGTGGGTTCGAGCCCAGACAGACGATTTACTTTGTGTAAATTATTTCATCACCACTGCTCTCTAAACGGTGAAGGAAAACATAGTGAGGAAACCGGCATGTCCTTGAACTAAAAATTCGAAGACATGTGATATCCACCAACCCGCACTGGGCCAGCGTGATGGATTACGCCCATTCCTTCTCACAGAGAGGAGGCCTGTGTCCCAGCAGTGGGAACCTTAATAGGCTGATGATGTGATGATGTGAATAAAAGTCATTGGATAAAGTATTGGATTACATAAGAACAAAATAGTAAATCCCAATTTCGAAAACAAATAAATATGGTCATACGAGTAGTTATGTAACAATTATTAAATGTCAATTAAAATTATCCAATAACATTAATATATTGCTTTAAGTACAGATTACGTCAAAAAACAAATAATTTGATACGTAGCTCAAAACTTAGCAATTTAATATTTAAGATATCTGAATCTATACATATAAATAAAATTGGAGTCTCTGTTTGTAATATTGAAATAACAGTTTTTTACTACATGTATATGAATATATATACGGTACATACAACAAAATATTTTTTTTTACAATTTTTGTCTGTCTGTCTGTTTGTTCCGGCTAATCTCTGAAATGGCTGGACCCATTTTGACGTGACTTTTATTGGCAGGTAGCTGATGTAATAAGGAGTAACTTAGGCTACGTTTATTTTAGAAAAAAATATTTTATTTTAGAAATTTGTTAGGCGGAACGAAGTTCGCCGGGTCAGCTAGTTACTAATAAAAGTAAACCCATAAACATATATAGTAAACAGATGAGAAAATTATTCACTATTCACTATACTTACACTGCACAAGTCATATATCGCCATCAATGTAACGAACGATTATTTTATTATTTGAAAACTATTTCTTGAGATCTAATGCGTATCTATTCACCATATTTATTGAATTAACTACATAATTATGGTGCACGTTAACACTGCAAACACACATGTTGTTTAACTAAGCAGCAAAATTCAGTGGATTATGTAAGTACCTGCTCTATTCGATCAGACTTGCTTCAATTCAACATTTTATTAAGATTTACTTTCAAAATACGAAAAGAACGGGTTTGTACTTTAAAAAGTACAAACGAAAGATGTCCTAAATATGCATAACATTATATTTTTTCATGTAGCGGCGTTCGTTTAAAGTTGTTTTGAAGGCAGGGTGTTTTTACAGATTTTACCGATAACAGTGTAAGCTTAGACACAATAGGAGATATCAATCAAACGCGGGTTTCGAGTATAATTGCGAACGTGTGTAATTTGTAATGTAGAGAACTCGATAAGCACGCAATGTTGATTGTATCGTGTCGCACATATAGAAGTAATGTCCGATAGTTGTTTGTAGCATTGTGAGCGACACAGGAAAACATGAGCAGTGCATGATGCGCCCCGCCGCCGGTAACAATGAGAAGTTTTTTTAAACACCGCGAGACGTTTCAATTGTAGGTACCTACTTACATTAGCATATATGAGATGGCTCCCAATACCCGCCCATCTTGTCCCTTGTACGTACCTGTAAAAGTTAAAACAATACTTGAGTTATCACCTCTTACATTTAAGTTTGACATGGTAATCATACATGCCACGTCAAAAGCCACAAATAGTGCATGTATCTTATAATTAAGGTAACTAACTTATTAGTTTATTACTCAACAAATTTTGTTGGCTTTTGATTTTGTTTGGTAATCTATACTATATAATATTATAAAGCTGAAGAGTTTGTTTGTTTGTTTGTTTGAACGCGCTAATCTCAGGAACTACTGATTGGAATTGAAAAATTATTTTTGTGTTGGATAGTCCATTTATCAAGGAATGTTATAGGCTATATAACATCACGCTACGACCAATAGGAGCAGAGCATACATTAAAAATGTTGCAAAAACGGTAAAAAAATATTCTTTTTCGAGAGCTTCCGTTGCGTACGCTGCGCAAGCGGTTAATGTTACGCAACATTCATGTATGTAGGGTAGGTAGGGTAGGTATTTAGCCAGTTGACGGGAGCGAAGCCGCGTGGGACAGCTAGTATTTGGATAAAAATTTAGACTGTTTATACCAGAGATTATTACGGAATATTCATTTATAATTTAAAACCATATAAGTACAAAACTACCCAAAAACAATCATTATGCGGTCAACTGTGAGATGAATTAACAATTGGATTAAATAATACAATTATATTTGCGTAGACGATGAAGACCGTAAACATTTAAAAAGTATGGAAAAACCACAGCATCATTTGGCACGCGGTTTAAGATTGTTTTCGAGTGCAGGAGATACGGCTTCTGAGAATACGCTTCAAGATAAGAATAACAAATAAATTGTTTAAAAAACTAACGCAATCAGAACACAATTTTAGTTCGTAGGTATTAATAATAACTGTTCGTTATTGTGATTTAGGTACGAATCGATTAGTATAATATGGTGTAGTAAAAATGATAATAATAAGCAGTAAAGTTCAATTCAAGACAGTCGTTCCTCTTAATCAGTGTTGGCATAACAATAATTCAGAGAATGGCTATCAGACTGAACACAACACACACTCAGTGTGTTCTGTATAAGTTACGTCAGAGACACAAATCTCAGGCATTACTCACTCAACAGTAACGTCATAGACACGAATGAATAGAAAATACAGATAAATTGCAAAGACTTTCCCGCGTGTCGTTCATACAAATTGTCAGAAAATGTACCAGAGAAAAACAATGTTACAAAATATTGTTACAGATTTACAATCACATTTCACGTTTAATTGTTTTTAGTCAAAACTATTCTGATGTTTTCTATTCAAAAGATATCAGCTGATTGTAAAAAAAATATCACGATATTATTCTACGACTGCGAGCCACGTCTCGTCTACATATCTCGGCATAATTCGTAAATACACGTGGGATATTTTGTGGATGTGCGAGAAATGTTTTGAACTATTGATGGATATTACCCCATCACTTGTACAAAAATAAATGTTTCGCCAGCCGAGGCTATTTTATAAGAACTGAGACAATGCGCCTAGACTAGACATAGATCCAGCTATTATTGTTTTAAGAATGTTATTAATAATCGCATAAATCATCTTACTTACTGCCGGTGACTTTTTTTTCTGATGTCGTCAGTTAGGTATTTCATCCATGGCTATTTAAAAAAAACTTAGGTAGCTATTTTGACGGCATGAACCACTTTTATAAATATTAAATGAAATAATTTTAGCAAATGCATACATAAGCTTTGGCATTAGCATAACACAAAGATAAACTGCAAAAGGTTACATTTCAATAAAAGCAGAGCTTCGCAGTTCCGGTTTAACATTTTCAGAATGAAAATTGACGCCGCGTTGCAACAAGAAATCGTTGATAAAACCAATAAATCAAACTAATTTCATGCATAAAGGAACAATCATGAAGTCTTACCTGAGATTTCAGGTTTTCTATAAAGATCCTTGAGTTAATTTATTTTTAATAACGATAGTATTATCAAAAACATGCTCCGACGTAAACAGTGCTGCCTATCGGTGCTATTTACGTCAGGTCTGGAGGCAGGCTGGCCGGGCTCCAGCTGACGTGGGAGGCGCCCCGCCGAGCGCCCCCGACGCCCACGAACCCCTATCGATCGCACCCCCTCGCCCCCGTCACATCCCCGATGCACCACTTGTTACATCTCTCGCTAATCATACTACGATAAAACCACAACTTTCTACGAAATATTCAGTTTTTCGCAATGAATAGTAATTTTTCAGTTGTACCTATGTGGCGTTATGGGGATTGTTTCTACAATTATTAGTGATAATATGTCAAAGATCTCGAGAATTTAAGTACTAAAAGATACGTGAGATAATCCTAGATACTACATAATAGGCGATTTATAGGCGAAAACCGTATAGGCTACAAAGTCTACGAATGTCTAGGCTACAAATTTGCGATCAATTTTTATTGCAACCTGGCAACCACACAGACTTCAAAATTAAAGTATTTTCGGAGTAGAGATAGTATAGAAAGTGTACGCAGCTTGGCATTTGGCCAACCGTTTAAAAATAGGTAGCTGATTGTTTACTTTGATAAAGAAAGTGGTTTCAATATAGGTCTGCGTGATAACAGTCATGTAGTACGTGGCGATGCCGCGATGCATGGTCGTCTTTCGGGCAATTTGAAGGAAATGTTGCATCGCAAATAAACTTGCGAATTGTGTAATGTAAATTGTTTACAAGAGCGCGGCCACGGGGAACGATAGGTACTGTTCGCGCCAAACTTTTGGGCCGTCCTGAAGTTGGCTTTCCGGATGCGCGAGGCACGAAACGGTGCTGTTTTTGTATGAGATTTTCTACTGCGCAGCTATTGTAGCCAACTTCAAGGCGGCCAAGAAGTTTGGCGAGAACTTTGGGTATGGTGCAAGTAACTATGCTGAATTAATACCCCAACCATTAATTCATTCATTAATAAAAAGAAGTTTAAAACAGTAGTCTAACTAACAACACCTATATTATTATTTATTAATTTTCTATTATTATTGCAATAGTGATACAAAGAATTTTATTATTTCTGATAAACGGCACAGTTATTACAATCTTAATTACTTAAAAACAGACTGGCTTAATAATCTTTGTAAAAAATAATAAAAAGACTGTTTAAGAATGTACTTTATATAGGACAATAGAAAAAAAACGGCCAAGTGCGAGTCGGACTCGCGCAAGAAGGGTTCCGTATCACAGAAAACGGCAAAAATATGATGTTGTTGTATGTGAGCACCACATAAATATTTATTTTATTCTGTTTTTAGTATTTTTTGTTATAGCGGCAACAAAAATACATCATCTGTGAAGAGTTCAACTGTCTAGCTATCACGGTTCATGAGATACAGCCTGGTGACAGACGGACAGACAGACGGATCGTGAAGTCTTAGTAATAGGGTCCCGTTTTTACCCTTTGGGTACGGAACCCTAAAAGTACCACCGTCATGTACTTTTACTTAAACATGATGCAATGTAATAGATTAACATATTTATGTTTATTCCAGTTGAGTATATTTTTATTGAATTATTATTTCGTGTTAATGACTTTCTATGGTGTAAACCATTACCTACATGATGCAAAAGTACATTTTTGACAACAATTTCGTAAATTCCTGCGATTAACTTATACCGCAAAATCAAATCGTGGTCCCGCCAACATAACGCACACGAAAGTACGATATCCATAACCATTATTGTGGTTCCAACAAAGGTACATAATAATATGTGTGAGCTGTGAACAGGATTCGATGGCGTTTTAGATAATTGCCATAATAACAAAACGTGCTGAGTGGCTTTCATGCAGTGCATGCGGGGAAAGTGTCATGTGGTTGATGCGCTCGTGAATCGTGATGCGACTCATGCGACCGATGCGGGGAGATCGCATCGTAGTCGCACACATCGCCGCTGTTTTGAAGTTAAATCGTGAATTATTCCGCGCCAATTGACGATTGCAGCATTAAAGCATGCACGACATCGACACCTAATTGCAGGTGTATTTTTGCAATCATTATTTCACTTTTCCACGCAGTGGGTTCCTGCATAAGGAAGCCATCCCAGAAAGAGGTGGCAAGATGATTTGGAGGCGTACCATGAGCGCTGTTTCGAGACGGTGTGCGGCTCGGGAAAGGATGGCAGGAAGATGTCTGGCAGGACTTGGGGAGGTCTTTGCTCAGCTGGCAGGACAGCAATGGCTAGGCAAAAAAAACACTTCACCAGATTAGCCAAGGAGTGTTTTTTTGAATTTTATATATATATATATTTTGATAGGCTTGCGCTTGACCACTATCTCACCTGATGGAATCGGAAGTAGTCTTTATGATTCATTCGACAAATACGGAAAATCAACTAGAAATTGGCGTTCTAGAAAGCTGCGGACTTGCCCGCGTAAAATCCAGATCCGATAAAATATTGTTTTCTAGAAATGTTTACACAAATATAAGCATAACATGATAGGTTAACGTACGATACTTAAACCGGTATTATCACACACGTCATTTGTGGGTTTTTAAAACAGCCATGCTCACCGAACATGCCACATTTTTTTAGGGTTGCGTAGTCAACAAGGAACTCTTATAGCTTCGCCATGTCCGTCTGTCCGTTCGTCCGTCCGCAGCTTAGCTCAGAGACTCTTAGTACTAGAAAGCTAGAATTTGGCATGAATATACATATTAATCACGCCGACTAAGTGGTAAAATAAAACCAAGAACCATAAAAAATGTTTACCTCCTGTACACGTAAAATGGAGATACTTTTTTCTCTCGTCTATCCCATGATGTGGGGTATCGTTGGATACGTCATTCAAAAATATTACATTTTCCGATTCAGGGATCCGTTTGCGTAAAATTAAGCTTTAAATGGCTAATTTTTGTTACAGTGAAGTGTCCCACCCCTGCCAGCTAAATGGTTGCTTTTGAATATGTAACAAAATTCACGGCAATAGTATATAATAATATGTCATGAACCAAGTGATTAATCAGCGCACTATGTATAATGCCCGGGCATTATGTATATAGTCAAGTCAAATCGGGCAATGTAATGAATACTTACTCATTAATTTCTATATTTATCACATTGTCTGTTCACTATGAATTTTGTTACGTAACGGTTGGCCAATTCGATAATTATGGTCAATGAATTAGTCCAAGAGCGAGCGAAGCGAGCTCGGGAGCTTAGAGCGCCCCGGCACGGATAGGTAAGGTTCGAAGGAGATGACGGGAGCTGAAGTGAGCGAACTTAGCTCCCGTCACAAGTTTACGAGTAATAGTCGACCAACTTATAAAATGTACTTGGAAAAGCAAAACATTTTGTATATTTATGCATAGGGCCAACAGTTTTCGAACGGCAAAGTTAATTTTGTCCCATCGTTAGAGCAATGTTCGGTGCTTTTAATGTTTATGAATGTTAGTTATGTTACCTATTTATTTTGGTGAATGTAGCTGTGTATACGGAACCCACTGTGCGCGAGTCAGACTCGCACTTGGCCGGTTTTACATAAAATAGTTCAGGCTACAGGTGCGTGCAATCCGTAAAACGATTAATATTGATAATAAACATAACAAACAAACGTGAAGCAATAAAATAAAGTAATTGAAACACTGGATTTGTAAAATAAAAACGTACGGACAGCAGAATAATCTTCATCCTTGGACGGAGGAATAATAATGATATGTCTCTGACGCACAGTATTCAGTGGGCCCTATGCTAGTATTATATTATCTGTGGTGGGCACTGACGCAGTGTGTTGTAAATAATCTGCTCAATCTCTACTAGCCTTTGTTAGATAATTTTCCAATCTGTCTCTACACATTTCACGTTATTGGACCTAGTACAATTTATTTTTCTAGCATAAACAATCAATAGACTAGCATAAAGTAAACTATAGATAGAGGCGTATGTTTCTTTTTCAATTCTGATTGGATTCTAATTTCATTCTTCATTAAGTTAAAAATAACATGAAGCAAATTAGTTTTAAGATTCAAGGGTAAAACAACAACAAGTTCCCCCTCGTATCATTTGCAATCGACAGGTAAGTATCTGGCAGTAATAACGCACAAGAACCCGTCTGACATGTCGCCTCGGAGCGCAAGAGGAAAACCCTCAGCATCCTGTTTGTATGCACGAGTGCGCTTCACATTTCTGTTTCAACTTAAAGGAAGACTCAAGATTACAGTGTCGACAATAAATCCTTCAAGAAGTCGTCATAGTAAGTTTGTAATAAAGAAGCCGCTACAACATGTTATTTCCTCACATGCACAGAATTCTAAACCGCTTCTCTCTGTTCCAATGGAGTTCGTGTACCTCAAAAATTTTAACAGATACATTGTCTGCAGACGTTTTCTTGAAATATTTATATTTTGAGTGCAAATTATATGTTTTGTCATTCACCATTCGTGATTTTATTACTTGGTGTACGACTACAACCTAGATTTCGTTGGTTTACAACAATTTTACGAATTCTATATTTATCAAGTGTATTGTTTTTGTAACGTTAAACGCTTAGGTCGGACAGTAAAGATTACCTGCATTAGTTAGCTTAATACTCCTTTATTGATTTACATAAAATCACGCCTATATCCCCCGAAGGGTAAAGCAGAGATGCACCTAAATTACATCCAAATTTTGCCAGTTACGATTAAGTTTTCAGTCCCATAAAATAGAGGACGAGGCGATTGCCATCAACCGGGCACTAGTATATTGCTTCTGCAGGGTAAAAATCTCTCTTACAATTTCATACAATCTAGAGCTGCTGAGGACAAGTCTTCGGAGTCCTGCTCATCTGGTCTTGTTGTGAATAAGCGTGTGTAGAGCTTTATTCTCAACTCTTTCCGGGTAGATCTGGCTCAATTATTTGCATGTAGCTACATATTTCGTACGGCTCTTTTCTAATTTCTATTATTACTTCAGCCGATTCGAAGGACCATAAATTTATCTCCATTTCGTTCATTTTTGTTTTCACCAGAAGATCAAACTCAATTAATATGTGATGTTTTTCTCGTCTCCGAGCAACAAGGACGGAACAGTGTCAGTTTTATCAGTGTTACTACAAATAAATGTGAATCATTTGTGTTTAGTTCATACGTATAGGTATATTATTATCATTATGATAATAATATGGCAGGGCCCGAATAAACTCATGTTATGTTGTTTGTGCATTTGGATTGGGATCATCTGTCATTAAGGGTTAAATCTTGACTCCTCGTGTCTTTATTCACGACATCGTTTATATTAAAATAACGCTGGCCCTCATTCATAAACATTACAAGTCATTAATGTTGCAATCAAACAAATCAATTTGTCAAACGCACGACAGCAAAATAGTAGTAATAAAATCGATTATCAAGCAGTAAAAGCGCTTTTAATCAGGAATAATTTAATTTGAGCAGTAGTGGGGTTTTGCTGACCGTACCCGCGCGGTCAACGTTCGCAGACCATCGCGCCCGCCCGGGCCCCGCGCGCCCACTATTGCGAAAATAATGCAGCAAACGTCGTACGTCACGCACTGTTTTGGGTATATTTTTATTTAATAGTCTATTATGCTCGCATGCGTGTTAGTGAGCCAAACGTGGAAACGCTTTTGTTTTGGATAGTTATTGCGGCCTTTATTGTAAGTTACACGTTTACATTGTCGGCTGACGTAATATATATCTCGTGACTCGAGAACACATCTGTTATGTTTATGGCAGATTATGAAATGAGAGAAATAAACAAATTCTGATCCGCGATATGTATGATAAAGAGATTACTGAACTCGAGTGAACGAAACAATGCAAAGCGTAGATAGAGATCGATGACATGCATGCATGTTCTGCGTTGTTTAGCTTGAAGCTTATATAGGGCACCTTGGTGGTCAGGGATACTTTTAGAGGAAAAGGATTAGAATACTGGCAGCTTCTGACTTTAATTTTTGGATTTCAAATAATCGTGTCGCAAACGAGTTGTGGCGGGGGAGCGGGGCGGGGCGCACGGGGTGCGGGGTGCGCGGGGCGGCGCGTTCAACGAACGTCCGCGGGCCGCACGGGCCCAAGGTCGCCGCGTTCACTCGCCCGCCAGCCCCGCCACACCACACCGGCACCATCAACCGGCTGGCGGCTGCCAACTAAGGGTTTTATTTTACCCAAGATTTTGCATTATTTTTAGCCTACAACCTTGTATGATTGCCCTGCGCTACTTGTCTTTAACATTGAACGGGCATGCCAGCCCACATTCCTCCACAAACGGTTATTATTTTCATCACATAAACAATTTGTGCAAAAGCCAAGTAAACAATTCGTGCTAAATAACAATCAAACAATTTCATAGATTTACTGTAAATCTATGAAATCCACGTGTGTTGCCAAATCCGCGCAGTCGCTAAAGTGGAGCCGCTTTTCTTTATTTGTACTAGTTCCATTACAAGTATAATTTTATGGCCAGTTACCTATTACACGTGTAAACTGATTTATTTATCGATTTCTAGCTGACCTATCGAAAATTTCGATTGTCATCTAAGTTTGTCAGTTGGTCTTTTAAGCCGGATGTTTGTGCAACGTGCAACTCATGTATAGTTTCGAAACACTAAAAGTGAAGGCTGGTGACGCAATCTTTTATTAGTAAGTTACCGACGAAGCATTCACGTAAAAGTACAAGAATCTCAAATGGTAATTAAAAATTTGGTATGATAATGGCTAATAGCGTTATCCAACGTTGTTACGTAATGTTTTAGATGAGCCGTCTTATTTGACCGTATTTCATTAGCATTTGTAGCACTACCATACATTTACTACGAGCGGTACATAAGAGATCTCACATAGATAGCAAGCCGCAGCGGTTTGAGCAGCGAAAGTTTCTTGCGATTGGAAAATCGTACATAATCATGTGATTATTTACGACGCCAACTTTCAAGTATTTCTTTGAAATATGAACATAAAAAGTTAAAACGGTATATTTTTTATTGTGTTCTGTGGATGGCACGTCACTCAAGCTTTAATTTAGTAGGTAAAAAAATGAGTAAATAAATGATTTCAGGGGATGTAAGGGGGCGCACTCGCAAACTTAGCGCCCCAAGTCAACCTCACCTGCTCGTGGTGCATCCTGCTGATCAACAAACGAGGCTCTGACGACAACCGACGAATGGCGGTATAACCATTTCAACAAATCTTTGCATTTAAATGGCACAGACTGGTGACGGGCAGCAGCGTCACCAGTGCGAAAAACTGCGATCTGCGATCGCCAACCCGCATGCCCAGCGTGGCGATTATGGGCAAACCCTCCAATGGCAAGTCAAAAGAAACCACGGCCCCCAGTTCCCGGCCGCCCTGCTGTTATTGCTGATTACGGCGGCGGTCACGGTAGCGGCAGGGCACTTGGGGGTGCGAAGAATCTCCGGGTTACGGACTACGGCCGCCAAAATCAAAAAACCCAACTGACCTTGGCTACGTACAACGGACGCACGTTAAGGCTAGACGAACACCTCGTGCAGCTAGAACAGGAGCTCGAGAATATAAGGTGGCACATTCTGGGGTTGAGTGAAGTCCGAAGAGAGGGGGAGGACACAATAACTCTTGAATCGGGCCACCTTATGTATTTCCGAGAAGGAGACCAGCTATCCCAAGGCGGTGTCGGGTTCCTGGTTAACAAATCCATCTGTGGCAACGTTATGGAGGTCTCCAGTGTGTCGAACAGGGTAGCGTACCTCATATTGAAACTAACCGAGAGGTATAGCCTCAAGGTTGTGCAAGTCTACGCACCGACCTCGGCGCACTCGGACGACGAAATGGAGGAAATGTTCGAGGACATTTACAAGGCCTTGCACTCCACTACTAAGACCCACTACAGCGTTGTCATGGGGGATTTTAACGCTAAAGTGGGAGTACAGAACTGCAGCGAATCGGTAGTAGGATCCTACGGGTTTGGCAGCAGAAATCATAGGGGGCAAATGCTTGTCAACTTCCTAGAGAAGGAGGGGCTCTTCGTAATGAATTCCTTTTTTAAGAAACAGCCCCAAAGGAAGTGGACGTGGCAAAGCCCTGACACTATGACCAAAAATGAGATAGACTTCATCTTAACAGATAAAAAGCATATATTCAGGGATGTCTCAGTGATCAACAGGTTTAATACCGGCAGCGATCACAGACTCGTTCGAGGCTCTCTGAATATCAACTTCAAGCTTGAGAGAACTCGTTTGATGAAGTCTAGGCTCCGTCCAAACATGCTCCAAACTATGTTAGGATCTGAAGCGTTCCAGTCAGACCTGGAGAACCGGTTCGCTGCCGTGGAAACCACAGACGACGTTGATCAGACGCTGGACCAAATGGTGCAAATCCTCAGGGAGGAAGGTACGAGATTTTGTAAGATGCGGCGTACGGGCCGGAAGTCTAAACTTTCGGAAGAGACTCTTAAGCTCATGACCGAGCGACGTGAAAATCCACCAGCCACTTCGTCAGAACAGCGGGCACTCAACAAAAAAATTAGGAAACTGGTGCGACGCGATCTCCGACGATCCAACACGCTCACTATAGAGAAAGCGATTGAGCAAAACCGGGGGTCAAAAGTGTTCTTCCAGCCACTTGGGAGGAGCCATCTGACGAAGCTGGCTAAATCGAGTGGGGATATCGTCGTTTCGAGGCCGGAGATTCTTTCGGAAGTTGAAAACTTCTACAGCCAACTGTACGCATCGCATGCATCTCGGCCTGATCCCGAAAATGAGGATTCTAGAGCCACCTTAACCCGCCATTTTACGGAAGACCTGCCTGAAGTAAGCCAAGATGAAATCGAGGCGGCTCTCAAACAGCTTAAAAATGGGAAAGCCCCGGGCGAGGACGGGATTACAACCGAGCTCCTGAAAGCGGGAGGACGCCCTGTATTGAAGGAGCTTGGGGAGCTATTTAACTCTGTCCTGTTCTCTGGCAGAACTCCAGTGGCGTGGCAGAGGAGCGTGGTCGTTCTTTTCTTCAAAAAGGGTGACAAGACCCTTTTGAAGAATTACAGACCCATTTCGCTTCTCAGTCACGTTTATAAGTTGTTTTCGAGAGTCGTCACAAATCGTCTAGCGCGAAGACTCGACGAGTTTCAGCCACCGGAGCAGGCCGGGTTCCGAGGAGGATACAGCACCATAGACCACATCCACACAGTGCGGCAAATTATACAAAAGTGCGAAGAGTATAATCGGCCCCTGTGTTTTGCTTTTGTGGACTACGAGAAGGCCTTTGACTCCATCGAAACCTGGTCTGTTTTGGAGTCTATGCAGCGATGCCAAGTTGACTGGCGATACATCCAAGTGCTGAGATGTCTTTATGAAAACGCAACAATGACCGTCCAAAGTCAGGACCGGCAAACTAGGCATATCCCACTGCGTCGAGGGGTTAGACAAGGGGACGTAATTTCCCCGAAATTGTTTAGTAACGCAGTGGAGGATATGTTTAAAACGCTGGACTGGGAAGGACGCGGCATTAATATAAACGGCGAGTACATCTCACACTTGAGATTTGCGGATGACATCGTCATAATGGCTGAGTCGCTGCATGACTTGCAGCAGATGCTGGATGGCCTAGCTGATTCTTCTGCACGCATCGGTCTCCGGATGAACTTGGATAAAACCCAGGTTATGTTCAATTCACACGTCACTCCGGGATCGATTGTGGTCAATGGCGATGCTCTCAAAGTTGTTCGAGAATACGTTTACCTCGGCCAAACTCTGCAGTTTGGTAAGAACAACTTTGAGAAGGAGGCTAGCAGAAGAATACAGCTGGGCTGGGCGGCGTTTGGAAAACTTCGTCGAGTCTTCTCGTCGCGAATCCCACAAAGCCTGAAGACTAAAGTCTTCAACCAGTGCGTCCTACCTGTTATGACCTACGGTGCCGAGACGTGGACACTCACAATACGGTTGGTCCATCAGTTCAAAGTTGCTCAGCGAGCTATGGAAAGGGCTATGCTCGGAGTCTCTCTAAGGGATCGAATCCGAAACGAGGTGATCCGGCAGAGAACCAAAGTTGTCGACATAGCTCACAGAATAAGTAAGCTGAAGTGGCAATGGGCCGGCCATATAAGTCGTAGAACCGATGACCGTTGGGGTAAACGTGTTCTTGAGTGGAGACCGCGAACTGGTAAACGTAAGGTAGGACGCCCTCAGGCTAGGTGGAGCGACGATCTTCGCAGGGTAGCTGGTAGCAGCTGGATGACAGTTGCCGAAAATCGAACCAAGTGGCGTGCAATTGGAGAGGCCTATGTCCAGCAGTGGACTGTTATAGGCTGATGATGATGATGATGAATGATTTCAGTATGGTAACATTACCCACTAACCAGTGTTGTCGATATCTGAGGATAAGATTATATACCTTATCATCAAACGCATGCTCTATACGAGTAGTGTAGTTAGAAGCTAATAGAGGGAAATTACCAATATTATATAGTGCTGAGACTAATTGGAAAAATCTGTTCCCTACTCTAAATTTTAAATCACAATAACAAAGTACCGTTCACTAAGTGCAAATTCATGATCATAGAAGACGTCGTCTTTTTATACCCGACTGCCGAAGGAGGATAATGTGTTTATCCGTCTATGTATGTATGTTTGTTCTTATGTTGCGTTCTAGAGACCAAACGTGTTGGCCGATTTTGATGATTCTCACGTCAATCCATTCGTCTTAATCTTGCGAGTGTCACTGGCTACATTAAGATTGGAAAATATAAAACCGGACAAGTGCGAGTCGGATTCGCGCACACAAAGGGTTCCGTACCATCATCGCAAAAAACGGCACAAAATCACGTTTGTTGTATGGGAACCCACTTAAATATTTATTGTATTCTGTTTTTATAGTATTTATTGTTATAGCGGCAACAGAAAGACATCATCTGTGAAAATTTCAACTGTCTAGCTATCACGGTTCATGAGATACAGCCTGGTGACAGACGGAAAGACAGACAGATGGATCGTGGAGTCTTAGTAATAGGGTCCCGTTTTTACCCTTTGGGTACGGAACCCTAAAAAGGCGGATTTTGGGCGCCATATTAGTAGTAGGAACCCAATCATTTTTTCTTCCAAACCCATCGTGTGGTGTATCAAAATAAAGGATGTTACGATGTGATTTCAAAAATATATAACACTTATATCTTTAAATGTACCTACATAAAACGAAAAAAAAATAATTAAAAAGCTATCAATAAAAAAAAACCCGACTGCTTAAGAAGCGGTTTTTTGATTTTTTAATTAACTTTTTCTATGCACCATGCCAAACTAGCAAAGGCACCCAACTCTGCAACGATACACAAACAAAAGCACCTTTATTAAGAATAATATGAATCAGCCTTTCAGCAAAGACAAGAGCTAGAGATGGGAAGAGCTAGACCTCGGTGATTAACTGATTATGAATTCATGAAAGGTGTGATCTACACTGTTGTTTTCGGTGCTGATTCGATAGATTTCGATATTTTCGATCAAGAGGATGTATTGATGACCCTAAAAACTACAAACGTAAAGCTATGTCTTAATAAGGGAAAGGACAAACCCAAGTCAAAATAAGTTCTATTTATTTTTTGTGGATTGTTGCGGTATTGCGCAAGATAGTAACTAGGAAACTTAACCACAAATTAATTTTAAGAAATTTGTAAACCACATAAGGAAAACAGTACGATTGCCTATTCAATAAAACATACCTACCTGTCTGTACATATTTACCATTAACTTACGTAAAATATAAAACGTATTATGTTTACATAGTACAAGATTTACTAGGATCTACCGAACTTTTTGTCACTTGTGTGTTAATAAATTAGCGTAGAATGTGAATGAAAATTTCGTCACAAATATTATTTAAACATATATATTTATGTATAAAATATTTTTTACATAAAATTACAAGTTGCAATTGCAACACTGATCATTATGTCAATACTATTATAATGACAGCTGTCAAAATGACAGATGGAGGTTGTTGCATTGGCGAAAATTTTACAATGCGTTCATCGTGATTTGAAATATAATAGGAAAAACAGTTACTCGCTTTGTATATTTAGAGTTAATGATGGACCCTAATCAATTTACAGAAGAATAATATTTTTATTACTAAAGACGGAATGAAGGGATGGATAAATTCAAATTGTACAATGTTTAAATAATAAATGCAAAACAAACATGTTTCAGACAGCTAGTCGCAATCTCGGTGTTCACAATCGTTTCACTAATTGCTGCTCTATTGTTACATCTGTTTTTCTTTTCCCCTCGCTGTGTGTTACTCATAACATCCATTTGCAACTAATTATTGACATTTGAAACTCAACGCCCGTTTATTATAAGAAGTTAGGTAGTATAAACTGTAACATAAATATGTGTCACATAAAATTTATTCGCGTTTCGAGAGCCCATTGGCAGACCGCGCCCTGCTGGCCCGGTATGCTATTGCGAGATCAGCCCCGCACACGTGTAAATTGGTACTTACTAACACCTAAATTGTGACAGTAATAAGTGGTACAGTACAGCTGCGTCACTCCAAATCATAGAGAACTATGAACTACCCACTGGCATTAACCTTTGGCGCGCCTCCATTAGTTGACTATGGCAATAAGAAACACCAAGTATTATTCTAATTCAGATGAAAGAGATATTTAAGACAATATATCAAAAACAAACAATGAATGCCTGAGAAACAAAAGTGCAATCTAGCGTCCAATAGAATATAATCCACGATGAGGATAATAAACACACAATCGACATCATTTCTAGTTGTGCCAGCCTAACACCTGCGATAATTTTCTTCTTCTGCAAAGCAAAGCGACTGCGGCGTTGGAGAAATTCCTCGAGTGTTCGGTTCAACGGCCGCGCTACGCCGTGAGCGCTTTGCGCCTGTGTGACTGAGTGAGCGGCGCGGACGCACACACGGGCCCACACCCGTGCCTCTGCAAACATGACAGAACCGTTACCCGCTATCCTCTACTTAAACATCATCTAACAATGGTCTAACCAGTCCTTGGCATACGTCACTAATGTCATTGACGATTCACCCAAAAATAATTTAATGTGTATCGAAGGACTAATGAAGAAGTTAAACTAGTTATTTGAAGCAATGCTGTCTCTGAATGAAATAAAAGGATAGGTACCAATTGACTTGAATTGGATGATCCACAACAGCATCGGTGGTAAAGAAGTGCAATGCAATGCAACCCACATAAGAGTGCGGCGACGTCGGTATGCAACTCCGCGGCTGCGCCAGAGAGAGGGGAGGCTAGCCGCGGAATGCGATTATATCTCTTCAAGATTTCATCAGTAACACTGACGATCATATCTTCATTCACCTTACAAAATTTAGCGCAACGCTATTAACAGCAGCGTTGATGAAATGCATTATGAAAGTTGCAGTGTAAAATTTTACTTTTTAAAGAACTAAAACTCAAACGTTACTCAAGGTTATCTGGTACAACAGGAAAGACTGCATCTCGCATCGCAAGATGACATCCTAACCGATTTACTGGTAATTGAAAGTAATTCAATTTAGAATGAGTGTTTATTGCGGCTAATAGTGTTGTCCGGTAAAACGAAAGGCGTCTGCTACGATGCGAGTGACTATCATATTCGTTACAAAACACAGAGGTTTGATCAGATGAAAAAGCCTTGTACTTTCATTTTACAATAGATACGTTCGCCCGAGATAAACCGCACTTGATTGTAGGATCTGTGCCATTACAAGACTACCGTCCTAGATTACCAAGTTTAGGCTGATACCTAATGTTAGTCCTACTTCCTTATTCCATATTTAAATCACAATGATGAAACTCGTCTGCACAAGGAGTTGTGAATCCTGATGACGAGATTTTTCGTAATGTTCGCATACTCGTGTTATCTATTAGAATAAATTATCTATCTAATCTCGGCGCAGTATGCACATAGACATAACCGGTTGATTAACCCGACGACCGCACAGTGAAAAATTGTAACATCGAGTGCACGGCTGGGTCAGGATGACCCACATTTTTTTTTACAATTTTTGGTAGGATTATAACCTCTCTGCTATAATTTATTATTAAATGAGGCATTTTGAGGTATGAGATACTTAAATAATCACAAAATATGCTTTTATTAAAAATCACTTTAAAATGTGACTAAATTATCACAAAAGACACATTCTGCATATGTACTTAATAGCAAAAAAAAAATAACAAAATAAAAATTTACTTAAAAAATAATAACCTAGTACTTAATAATAATTTTAAATGAGATTTAGTCTATTCACGGGTACAGGCGCAATACAACTGCATAGTGGCAAGAAACCGAAAGGGGGTTTGTTAGCTCCAGCTACTGAGAAATACAGAAATGTCACAAAATATTTCTAGAAAAGACAAGTGTATCAAAATGTCGCGGGTCACACTGCACACAGACCCAACTGTATGCTCGCCAGGTTAACGCCTGAGTCGACAAAGAGTTAATTATAACTTTTAATACAAACAGTATAAAATAAGTCAGTCATAAGACTAGACAGGTAGACAATATGACAATGTAACAGCAGTAATTTTGTTTAGCAACCTGAATGGAACCATCTGCCACGGCAACCTAAAACTTTTGGTCCAAGGAGACAGCAACTGATGAAACTAACATTTTAATGAGATTTTCTAGACTGGCAACTCGTGTGACATTTTGAATCAGAAAATTAAAAGTTGTCTATAATGTCAAGGACCCGCGTGGTTAACTACCTAGACTCGGCTCTGGCTGGTTTGTAAATCGATTCGAAAAGGTTAAAAAAGTCAGCGTAACACTCGTGTCTGCGAAGTTTAGTACTACTTTGTAAGTAATATTTGTAATGATTGGAATTTTCTTTAGTAAAACAATGTCTTCACTAACGAGATAATCTTTGTAAGTTTTGGTAGTAGCTTTTGCAATATTAAAAAGGTCAAGCAAGTATCTATCGCTGGATGTAAACAATAAGACATGATAAGAACCAATTCTCAGAATTTACACAAAGGAACGTGTTTTAGCTATCTGAAACGAGATTAAAGGTCACCATGATTGTATGAATTTGACCCATAAACCGGACACTGCGTGATAATGAATTTGGTGGCTTAGGTACTATGTTGCGAACGGTTTAGCATAAAATTTTGTGATTTGAACGGCTATGTTTGATTTTCATCCAAAGAAAGTGTTCGCAGCTCTCAATAATTGTTTGACAAAAAATATAGAATATTAAAGCTTACAAGTTTGGGTTTCTGCAGGTATTTCAAAATGGAAACCTCACCTTTTTGCAAAAAAAAGAATATTCTGATAAGTGTTTGCAATTTTGTGTGCCTACGCCCGACTTAAGGCAAATAATGAATCATTATCTATGGTATGGTTGGTTAGAATTTCCAGCCAGACTGTAGAAACCTCTAAATTGCAAAATGTTTATCAACAGGTCAACAGGTTCATCAAGGAAAATTAAAAATGTCAGGCCTCTCGACTAGGTACTTTATACCTAAAAAGATACACCTAAAAAGTTTGTTGTAGATTGTAGGTCACACAGCGGAAGCGACGACGGACGTGTTTCGAAATATAGCACGCACTATCGAACTCATTATACTCATTATGTGAGATCACGAGTAATGTCACTGAGATAATAGTTTATCAAGGGTTTACAGGGCCCCTTGCGCGGACCAAGGGACTGTTGCCAAACGTGGGACTTTGCTTATCAATAGTTAATAGGTACAGAGTTCAGATTACTGAGTAACAATCAAAGTATGTTTCAACTATCATCATTTAAATACAAAGTATATTAAGTATCTACAAAGTATATTAAGTATCTACAACATAAATCTACGTTCGTAATTTACACATTTATTACAATTACCATAGAGCATTAAAGCCCCTAGATTCTACTACTCTTGTAAAATTAACAATTACTGGCAACCCTTTTTGATTTTGCACGGGGAAAAACTAAGTGTATGCTTCATTTCATATTGAGTCAATAAACATTCCCATTACTTTTTTTGCAAAATTATATTTATTTCAATGAGTTAATAAAATCTTTAGAGTTCAAAATTATGAACATTTTGTATGTTCTTGTCTCAAACAAAAACCTCGCTGGGTTTTGTCCATTGTCTGCTGAGTTACAGTATATTAGTTTTAAAATAACAGACATATTGAACATGGATTTGAAATAGATCGAAGTATCAACAGGATCTCTAATATATTAAATGAAAATAAAGTAGATATTGGCATAGGCAAATATCTCTACGAGTAACAGTTATGACTATGTAGGATGGTGTCTAAGTGTAGTATATTATTATATTGCTTACAGAATTAGAGATATCCTATATAGAAATTGTTTTTGTAACACGCAATAAGAGCCATCTCGTTTGAAACGCACACGCTCGTATTTCTTCATACATTTAACGAAGCTGGTTAAACATATTTACGTGTGGGACTGTGGGCATAAAGAGACTTGCGCCGTAATGTCAATCAGCGACGCAATTTATAGCATCGTCCAAGCGTAATTTCATGTATAAAACGTAGGACTTCTGTTAGTAGACATAGTTGCAAATGTGCAATGGTCAGTGCAGTGGAGGCAGCAAGCTTCGAGTCACACTGACATTGCGTATAATCCGGCATTCCATATGGAATGCGGTCGCTCGGTGGCTCGACCGCCCGACCGGCCGCGCACCGCCCCGCGCCGCTCACCTCCATTATTTCTTACCCGCTCGCTTCCGTCTACCATATGGTGTAGTGGGATAGGACCGAATCTAACAAGATTCTAATAAGTCTCAAATACTTCAAAATCCAAAAATCACCAGAAAGCATTTCTGGTGTTTTTTGATTTTAAAGAATGAATCATGTAGAGTCGTAGACAAGACATGTTATTGTAGAGTTCAAAGCGTGACATCCTCAGAATTAAGTGCGTCGAAACAACAGGTTTTGTAACGTGACTAGGAAGTACAAATGAATAAGTATGCAGATTTCGAAGTGGCTTAGATAAAGCAGCGACTCTTATAGTGGTCAAATAAATTGTAAACGTTCCCTGATGTTCCGGAACATATCGACGAGACGATCGCCACGTAGCGGCGAATCAAACAAACGTCCCGTCAATTGACCAATATTCGCAGAATCAGAATTTTCACTCACCTTCGCGAAAAGCCGTCGATCGTTAAAAATATCCACTCGAGTCGATCGCACAGATAATACGGTTATCGTCCGTACAACACAAATATTCACCACACCAAAACGACAACATAAATAAACGCGGGAGGAGCCGCCGACACCGGCACGGATCGTTCGCGGCCGACGTACTCTTCGCACTGATCGAAATGCAACTCGGAAAAATGCACAGGGCGGGGTTGTCGAATGTCATAAACGGTCGGTTACAGAGGTCGGACACTCGCCGTTCGGGCTCGGGAACATGAAATACACCGGCGCATAACGCAACGCCGCTCAGCGGACTGACAGAGCGGCGGAGCGGAGGGAGGCGCGGCGCGAGGAGCGAGCGGCGCGCGCCGGCTCGACGTGGCTCCCGCGCGCACCCGAGACACCCGCCCAGCGCTTAGCAACGCCACCGCCACGACGCCGCCGCCGAGACACCCGGCGGCGGCGGCGACCTCATGTACGACATACCACCTTCAACAATACATCTTGTGACACCCCCGAATCTGACTTTGATGGTATTACGAAGAAATCCACTACTAAAGATTGGAAACAAAACAGAACCGAACCGGTGTAGGAGATAACGAGACCGAGATCTAAGGGACGAACATTGGAGAATACCCGAGAAGACGCTTAACAGCTGTTCTGCTGTTATGACGCCTCTAGCTTAAAAATCTATAAAAATATTTAACTTTCAACTAAGCACAAAGAACACTGGAAGCTTTTTAGACCCACTTTTGCTAAATTGTCAAATATCACTTTCTTCACCTCGTATAGATAGAGTCACTTCTGATTATTCATGTATGCCAAGAAAAGCAGGGTGTACAGACCTTAGATGGTAACAACATTCAATTATAGAAAACCACTAGATTGTAAATTAGAAAAGAAACTTCACAGGTGCCTAATAATCATCAAAATTTATCCTCTTATTGTGATGGGTTGTAGTTTCATGGAATATTTACATGAAACTCTTCGATCACTAATATGATCACACTAATTAAAATAAAGGCGAAAGTTTGTGAGTGGTGTGTTTGTATGTTTGTTACTTCTACACGCTCAAACGGCTGGGTGGATGTGGATGAAATTTGGCACAGATATAGATTATACTGGCATTGGATACTTGGATTGACTGGTAGAGAATGCCTTGTGGCATTAAGTCCGCCTATGTACCACTATTGTACATGAAGTTTAAATAAATAAATAAATTATAGTCTGCAATAGCACATATGATACTTTTTATCCCGGGAAATTTTCGAAATTCACGCGGGCGAAGCTAGTACATGAATAAATAGCTTCTTCTTTTTGATGGATGATCTGCCACTCATAGTGACTATTAGGATTGATCTGTGGTTCGGAAAACCTCATGAAAAAATATGACACTCGTCTCTAAGGATTAAAACCAGTTGCAGGTAATTGGTACTCCAAAATCCTGAAGGCAAAGTGGGTATAAACTATCTAAAACCGAAGTTACAAGAGAGACATTCGCGTCGCAGGCTATGTTAACAGTTCCTGTTCTATCCTACAATTACTGCACTTTCTTTCCCATTGTTAGCGTGATGAAATCAGTTTTACTATCTCTAGCGATCGAGTGAGATTGGCGAGGCGAGCGGGCGGTGCCAGACGCGGGGCAGGGGGAGGGGGAGGGGGCGCAGCCACGCTTATTAGTCGCGCACTTGATGCCGTCCCGGTACTTTCACCCATGCAGGTACTTAGCTGTCACTCATGCACATGCAATCAGAACTTCTTTTCATGTATGTCAACGTCACCAAACAGGTTTCATGGAGCAGGTAAAAATAAAACAACCAATGAAACCAATTTATAGTTCATTTTTAATACTTCTCATCTTGAGAGATCACAGAAGCAGTTTGTCTGCCTATCTTTATCTTTATATCAACAACATGAGTCACTTACACCTATCTTATAACTAATTTTTGCTCACAAAGGCTGCCTCCGTCTGTACATAGCTTATGATTTTGTAAAAGTGATTGCCATGGTTAAATTGAACAGAGATCAGAGAGCTATTATACTGTTTTTACGGGATACATTGTGTTCCCAGTCAGGACCTAAACAGCCAACACCGATGTGAAAAAAGAGTGTTTGAACCCAGTAATAGGATAAATTGAATATGTATTTGTCAAAATTTAGGGAAAAAATGTTCTATGGCTTTTACAATAGTTGTAACATTACTATATGCACATATATATGTGCTTAAACACTCAAGAAAATATTCAGATCCTTATGTTATTTCATTGTCAATCAATACATTTAGACAAAAATGTATGTTTATTATTTTGACTCATACATTGAAATGTAAAAATACAAATTCGTAAATGAAAAAAAAATACTATCATCATAATTACACAACATAAATCTTATATTTACACAAAATTATTTGTTGTTGTAAGTGTCGTGGTGGCCCAGTGGCTAAGACCTCGCCTCTCGTGCTTGAATTCGTGGGTTCAAATCCGGAATTTTTCAAGTACATATGTACTTTCTAAATTTAACTTGGATATCTTAAGCATCGGTGAAGAAAAACATCGTGAGGAAACCTGCAGCCTAATTGCTAAAGTGAATTGTGATGTGACCAATCTCGTGCGAGATGAAAGACGCCTTGTGGATTTCCATCTATTTGATTGGCCGATTGATGGGGACAAATCCTTCGCCTTGCCGAATTCACTTACGCAATAAGGCTGCTGGTCTTATATAGTTAATATAAGTTTGAAATAGCAAAGTCAGAGGCCTTTGGGGTTCCCAGAGGCGGCTTAATTAACTCCAACATACGACATAACAAGAACATTATTTGTAGCTTATAACCAGGGGTGCCACGCAGGGTCCATGCGGCATAGGTTATCATGACTGTTGGCCGCAGTCACGAGGGTTGCCACCTTACTATCAGGTCCATCGAAACTGGCCAAAGAGTTAAGGCGATTCATGATGACCGTTACTGCTTTGGTGACCATATTGATGATAGTTTCATTATCCATTTCAACAGGTTTGTTCTGCTCCGTGGAGGACCCTGCTGTTGGTAGGCCAGATTTATCTTCTAGGCGTTTTCTGTAGCCGGTGACCATTTCATCGCGAAGAATAGTACGTAGGATGGATTGGATCTGCAATGAAAACTTGGTTACACTATTTTTTTTTTTCGAACATCATATTAGGCAAATGAAATTATACTCTGGCGAAACTTCAAGATGTGATCCATCATATCTTAAATAACAAAAACCGACACAAAAAAAATATCGGCCAAGTGCGTGTCGGACTTCGCACATTTAGGGTCCCGTACCAAACCGCGAAAACAAGTTGGCGTGATGTGTGTTGTTATTGATTGTCTGATTTATCAATATATCGGTATTAGTTAGTAAAATATATGTAATATTAAACATTATCACCAACTTTGAAGTTAAAAAGTTATTCAGAACAATTTTTTTTTTAAAGCTGTCTTTGGTGGCTTCTCATTCCCATGGTTTCCAATGTATTTTAAAACAAAAAATTCTGCATTTATTTCTTAAACAATTTGTATGGCTTTGGGTCAATAAGATGCTTATACTGAGAAAATTTGAAGAGAGTAGCTCCAACCGTTTGACTGTAAAACCTGTGTGGCAGACGGACACGTGAGTGACAGCAATAGGACTCCGTTTGGACCCTTCGGGTACGGAACCCTAGAGACTAATAACACGTTCGTGAAGTTTCGCTTGTTAACTATTTAATTTGTCATCGTATTTCTACTTTGGTTACTGTTACTTTACCTTGAAGTTGGGAGTGACAAGACATCTTGCGACGGAAATAGCGGAAGCCGTGAGAGGTCCCGTGATGCCTATGCTCGTCAGCAGCTCGGAAATGTTCGGCGTCAGTCGGAACGGCACGGGCCGGTTGCAATCCAATTCACCTGTAGGTGCACAAACTATATTAGGAGAACCTTCAGTCAAGAACAAGAGAATTAACACTAATCAAGCGAGTACAGAAAAAGTCATGAAAAAGTAATATTACAAAATAAATTCTTACCCAAATTTTTTACAACTGAAATGTTTTTAAACCAAAAGCACGAACAACACCAAAAGCTCAAAATAAAAATTAAATTGTTTCATACCTGTGGTTTCATCGACGTCAAATTTATAGTAGGATACGTTGAGTAGTCCTGAATCCTGGTGGACATACAGCATGTCAGGATTGAGTCTGGTCAGATGCAGGACGTATTCTGCGAAGCTTGCGAGGGATAGCTGGAGAGTCAGCATCTTCCTGAAGGTCCAGTAGTCTGTGGGCGCGGAGAATGTAGCCGCCGCCCATTCTTTGAGCATGCCCTTTGGCACCATTGTTGCTTGCACCTGTGTTGGGAAACGTTTGGTTATTGAATGCAGGTGCGCCGTGTCTAATTGCTTTATTGTGTCTAGATTATGCGCAGACATGTTATTATTAGCGGCTGAGTGTTTTCTAATCAATATGGTTTGTTAATTAATAAATGATATCCGACTAGCTTCTGCTAGCGGCTTCGCCCGCGTGATAGTTGAAAATTAGCCCGAGGGAACATATTCCCGGGATCAAAAGATTCTATGTGCTATTCCTGACTATAATCTATCTCTGTAGCATTTCATTCAATTTCATCCAGATCCGTTCAGCCGTTCTGGCGTGAAGAAGTAACAAACATACACACTCACAAAGTTTCGCCTTTATAATATTAGTGTGACTAGTTTCTGCCAGCGGTTTCGCCCAAGTGAAGAGTGTTTTTTCATCCCAAGGGAACATTATACGGGGATAAAAACTCTATGTGCTATTCCTGACTATAATCTATCTCTGTACCATATTTCATCCAGATCCGTTCAGCCGTTCTGGCGTAACTGAGCAAAAAACATACATGCGTCCAACTATCCATCCATCAAGAAGTAAGATTATTACACGTTGCAATGACTTATCAAAATATTTTTTTTCAGTTCCACACCCCCTTCTTGCTTATTCCTATACTACAATTTAACATGATTCTCCTGCCCATATCCCAATTTATTTGGGGTCGGAACAGCGTGCCCGTTTCCATACATCTTCTTCTTCGTCATCTCAGCTGTCACCGCTCTATACAAAATATTTCTAAACTTACTTCACGTAGAATATCCCGCAGCACTTGATGTGAAGCTTGTGATCCTCGTGCTTGGACAGCTGCGAGTCGTTCATAGTATCTTGCGACAGGAGCATCGTATTCAACACCTCTGAAAACAAAATTAGAAACATAGTAAAAGCAATTCACGAGTGCGAGACATGAGTCTTTATATCATTGTAATACAGTTCAAATTGAAATAATTGACGCAAAATACATCTGTTTTTTTTTGTTCTACACTTTTGATCATAGATTTACCTGTTAGCGCATTCTGTACGGTAAATGTCCAACAGTGATACTGAACTGGGATTATCTTCCACCAGTCGCATTTGCGGTGACACCGAAACGACTCGCGGTACAGTGAAGTGCAAAAATCTTCTTGATGTCTCCTTCTGTTTTCCTAAATAATGGTTCAGCATTCTCAGAAGCTGTAAGACTCGTTCTTCTCTCCTGGCGTCACCCAACCCGGAGTCGTTGACGACTAGGTACGGGTATATCTTTCCGTTGTGACCGCGAATGTACAGTCTTCGCGCGGAAGTGTTGTGTTTCTGTACGATCTCAACGCGCGGCATGAACCGCGCGATCCGCACGTGGTAGTGCGTGTGTTTAGGCAACAGAAACTCGCCAGGTAGCTCCACTTCAGCTGTCTTCAAGCTAAAGTTGGACAAGAACCTACACTTCTCCTCGATGAGGAATGATCTGCAAAAGTAAATAAGAGCAATTAGTATTTTGGATTAATTCAGTCTCAACCTTTGTTAGTACATGATCGCCTGGTTGTTATCATGAATCCGAAAGCTACTGAAGTGAAGAAAGCACTAAGCCAAAATCCTTCTAAACTACACGATGAAGTTAGATCGAGGGTGACAGTTTTGCTAAGGACTAGATAAGATGGACGGCACAATCGTGATAGAAACTCTTCTGTATTTACCTTAGCGGAAAGTGCTCAATACCTGACTGAACTACTTACTTGGGCAGAACCTTTGTTTTTGCCTCGAGTATCTTGACCCATTTTCTTAGTTTTTGTATAAGATTTTGTAATTTCATAGCGTTAGGCTGCGAAAAGTCGAAGTCGGCGGTGAACTGAGTCTTCATCTTCTGGAAGACCGGGTCCTGCACGGTGGCTTGCGCGCGGCGGGCGAGACTCTCTGATGCAGCTGAAGAGAATGCACCACTTACAGAACTTGTTGAAATACTTTCTGTAGACATACAAAATGGAGTATCTGTATAAAGTGACGATCGCTGGAGGCACAACATCAGTTATATATTCAGAAAAACCCAAAATAAAATGAGACTCGAACAAACTACTTGTGAACTGTGAACGATCAATAAACAACTTCGTTACCTGTTATGTCATGTCAAAGTTATAATCGCACAGCAATACACACAGTACTGTATGTTATTATATCTCTGAAATAAATTGTATGTTATTGTGTTTTTATGAGTGAATAATAACTGATGAAGAATGCTGTTATGTCGTGATCTCAAGATTATATAGATCATGATCAATACATTGCTGATTTAACAATATTAAACTTTATTTTATATGCTTGTCACTTTTTTCAATACACCATCTTGAAAACTAGTGAAGCTATGACTGGTTGTCATGTTGTGTTATTAAATTAATCACAAGCCCAAAAGGCAGTATCATATTCAGAATGTTTCATTATGTCTACGGTGTACCTAAGTTCCTAATTTAAATTTCAACCATAGACAGAAAAAGTTGAAAACAAAACCATAACGCCTATCTGTATTGCCTTATAAAGGCGTATACTCACTTATACCAATGCCGATGCCGAAGGTGGACACGACCTTCTTAATGAAGTTGAGCGTGTGCGGCGTGACGGTGGCGTCGGCTACGGCGGCGCGGTGGTGGAAGGCCACCACGTGACACTTGGCCAGCCCCGCGCGCAGCTGACGCAACACCTCTTCGTACCAGTTCTCGCGGAACCATACCATCTGGTGGAGTAGGTGAATTTGGATATTTAATTAAATAAATTGTGGGGTGGACGGACCTTGCAAAGAACGAAATAATTAACAAGGAATTATAGTCGCAACATCTTTTAAAATGTTTCAAATTTTCTTCCTGAAGTGACTGGTATTACAACTGACCTGATCGACAATGCCCTCAAGCGAAGAGAGTACAGTGGGGTGTATCTCCCGCTGCATCTGCATGATCTTGGAGCAGCGCCACATGGGCAGAGTGGCTTTGATGGGGCCAGCCTCGCCCGTGGAGCCACTGCTCGATGATGATGCAATTTCACCCACCTTGCTGCCCGCCTGTATCATGAATGGGAATTGTTGAGATGAACAGTCATGGTAGACATACAAACAGACACTGAGATTTACCAAAATTAAAAATAAGAAGATAAAAATAAAACCTCCCCAAGAAGGTTATAGAAGCGCACCATACGCCCGAAGCTTGTGTGAGATGAAGATGTAGAGTCTGGCAAGCGAAAGTAGACAATCAAATTATTTGCAAACTTTTTATATGGCAATGCTATACTATACTAATGTCAACCTCAATTGTCCAAAACAAGATGGCGGGTTGTTTTGTTTGGTTGTGGTCTTGATAATAGCATTTATTAAGTGAAAAATAAATAAAGCAATTGAAAGTGGATTACGGAAGATGCTGTTTCGCATGATGTCTAAATATCAAGAAAAACAACAGGAGAAAGACGCCGAATTCAAACAAAAACAAGATTGTCTACGTGTGGTATTAGATTTCATAAGTCAGTAGGATGCTAATAATTTGACACTTTGTTTTAATTCGTAATTACTATTGATGCAAAAACTATTTTTCTATTATTATTCGCATTCATTTTATAATAAATTGAACGTTCATAATAATGAATTATGGTTATTTATAAAATTATAATAAAAGTTGCATTATTTATTTTTTTCTTTTACAGAAGATCTGGAGGATGTAGCAGGGGTTAATGAGATAGGGAAAACTATTGAAAAACTTACGGATTTAGAGCAGAAAGATAGGTAAATTAATAATTCTCAAATATCAAATTAGATTATTCCAGGTAATTCATACTAGTTTTGGGATTACTAAGCTGATATTTTTTTAAATTTGCCGCGTTACTTTCAGTCTCTACTATCGTTTGCCAGACTCTACTTTTCGCTTGTGTGAGATTTTTAACGCGGCATCTGCACCTTAAGGGCGAGGCGAAACGAGCGTTAATTTGTGAGACGTGAGACGCGTATTTTCAGTACCGCTATTTACGCTCAACTGAAATCCGGTTAGGCTGCCAGACGGACGGACGTAACTTCAGTTGCTATCCAACGTTTGTACGGGGTGCTGACGCTTGCCTCGCTCCATCACCCCGAGCGCAATTCGGTTGAAATAATGCGCGTGATTCAGCAGACAATTCATTGTTGTCGCCGTGTTGTACAGACAGGACTTTAGTATGAAATCGAATGCAGCGTAAATTCCGCGACTCATTTTAGGCGACTCCCAGCTCAGAAAATTACGCTCGTAAGGCATCACCATAATTGCGCTTTAAAGATTACGCCGAAGCGTACTTTGCTTTCATTCATTGCTTCATATGTGCAAAAATCCACCAACTCAACAACATAAAACACGCAATGAATACCGATGAGTTGTTAATATGAAAAAGCGCGCGTTCTTTAAGTTTAGTTTCTATACAAAGTATTCTTCATTTTTCTATTATCTAGTAAAAATAAACAGGCATGCTGGTAATTTATATATAAGCAACAACAATATTATAAAGCAGAATACAAAAAAATAAGAATTATATTAAGTTTCATGACCTGTTGATGACATGCAAACTGGTTCGCTGATCACATAATTATTATTATTGTTTAGCTGTTGGGTCTAATTTACAGACAGTAAACCTGTTCATGGGCACAGGAGTAAGGGGATTAACACAATAAAAGAAAGGCCTCTGTGCCCAGCAGTGGGAAATCCGGGTTGTGGATGATGATTTTAATGAAACCTGTTAGCGATTTTTTTAACAATAATAGGGTTATATAATTAGTAAACTTACAGCAGAAGTGGTGGGCTGATGTGGTAGGTGCGCGGCGATTTCAGCAGTCTTGTGTCGTTCGCGCTGTTCGATCTTCAGAGTCAAGTACAGTGTGCGAATGGGAAAGTATACCGCTTGCGGGAATAAACGACCGACCTGTGAAAATATTACTCTACATTAAGCAAAACTAGTCTTTCAAGCTTTTTTTTGTTTTAAAAAATTGACTCACACACTGTTCCGTTATTGTTGAATTAGGTAACCTTTTTAACTATGCTTGCAATATTTCTAAGTATGTGAGAACCATGTTCCTATTTACTAAACGAATGAATTTAACTGTTAGTAATTATAATACTTTATACCTATACGTAGTATAGTAGTGTGATACTAGGTGCATCGTCCTCACATATATGTATTAATGTATCTATATTTCACAGTTAAAACACGTTTTTCGTTAGAACTCGTTTTCCCCAGTTAAAACTAGTGTTTACGAAAGACCTTTGTTAAAACTAGAAACATCTAGTCAAAACTAGAATTTACCACTTTACTCATTTGATTTTCTGATAAAACTAGTTGTCATCCGAGCTTTAACTAAAACAAACACTAGAGAAAGTAATCATGGGCCAAGTGATTAATCAGGGCACTATGTATAATGCCCGGGCATTATGAATCTAATCAAGTCAAAGCGGGCAATGTAATGAATACTGATTTAAACATCTATATTTATCACATTGTCTGGTCATTATGAATACGTAACGGTATATATGTCGTAGGGTAATTTGATACTTCGAATCTTCGCGAAAATCCTAGGGGTTTTGCGAAAACGCGGATAATTAGACATAGGCGAAGCTTAGGGCACCCCGACACGGACAGGTTAGGTTCGAACGAGATGACGGGAGCTGAAGTGAGCGAGCAAAGCGAGCGAACTCAGCTCCCGTCATCTCGTTCGTGTTAGGTTACTTTAGACCCTGCGGACGGAAATAGGAGCCCCGCGCAGCGGGGCTCCGTCGACTATGTTGCCAAAGTACTAATCGTACTTGGATAATTTTTCGCCTATGTCTAATTATCCGCGTTTTCGCAAAACCCCTAGGATTTTCGCGAAGATTCGAATTATCAAATCATCCTACGACATATATAAACAAAAACATAAAAATGGTCAATGAATTAGTCCAAGGGCGAGCGAAACGAGCTCGAGAGCTTAGGGCACTCCGACATGGATTGGTAAGGTTCGAAGGACATGACGATTTCTATAATCTCAAGGACTATAGAAATAAAAAATAAAAAATATATAGACAGTAGAAACATGTTTTTTTTCTTTCAAAAGTGTTCGTATATAGTTCACTGCTGTCAGTTACATGTGTCACCGTATCGTTTTGTTTTCTAACATTTAGTTTTAAGTCACATTGTTACTAACCTTATATGAGTTTTCGCTCGAAATAAAGTTTTTGAATTTGAATTTGAATAGCCTAATTTAAATAAATATTTGACTTTGACGAGAGTTGAAGTGTGTAAATACAACGCAGTCACGCTATAATCATTATTTAGTCGAGAATAGTAAGAGAATACCTAGTATACAGGAGTTAATTTACGTGTGGTCTATTACATTATGAACTTTATAACAATGTTTATAAAGATCACTTTGGCTTTGGGATGACCTCGAAAGTTTACGGCACAAGTGGCTTTATATGTTTATAGCTCGTGCTTGACGAATTATATTAAAAAAAAACCGCCCAAGTGCGAGACGGTCTCGCGCACGAAGGGTACGGTACCATTATCGCAAAAAAACGGCAAAAGCATCACATTTGTTGTATGGAAGCCCCACTTAAATATTTATTTTACTCTGTTTTTAGTATTTGTTGTTATAGTGGCAACAGAAATACATCGTTTTTACCCTTTGGGTACGGAACCCTCAAAACTAATATTTGGCGGCAGTTAAAATTGTGTGTGACTTGATCTACTGGAAATAAATGAATAACTTACATGGCTCAGAAGATTCAGTATAACGTTCCCATCATACTGAACGAGACAAGCAAGTAGTTGTGGGATCCATGGCAACCATTGGACAGGGGGAACGCCCACTGAGTACTTGTCTAGAGCATCTAATAGGCTATTCTTTTCATCGTCGAAACTTAGCATCCACAAAACCTGAAATTTTGAAACATAGACTAAGTCAATTATGTAGCGATTTAACCTAAAATCAATTCCACTAGATATTTTATGTTTTTGATTTGGCGTGGTAGATGAAAAGCTCTCTCACCTTAGCACAGTATTTCCTCGATTTCGATTCATTCTGATGACGACAAGCATGCAAGAAGCAAGTCATAGCGGAAACTCCGACTTGGATCTGTCTTGGGTCCCTTATGAATATTTGCTCCAAATAGTCTCCCCAAAGAGCCCAAGCTTTGACAAGAGTGTCGTGTAATTGTACTGCGGCTGCGAAAGCTTTGTTCGCGTCTTCTGACCGTCCCAGCTGAGCTAGCAACAATCCTTTGAAGGCATAAAACTCAGCCGTCATCTCTTTACTGAAATACTTGAAGTTCGTAGACTCTATCATGTCTATGCCGTCCTGCAACTCCTCCTTGCCCTCAGTCCATGACATTTGAATGTGACACTTGACTTGCTGTCTAATCTTTTGGAAGCAGTCCACGATCGGAACACTAGGTATTGTGTATATACGGTGTAACGAGTCCAGGCACACGCCGGACAAGTTGTGCTTCCTTGCAATCTTTGCGAAGTGAATTATTGCCTGAAAAAGATAATAAGTGACGTAATATCTACAACAACAGAGAAGTTGGTGTTCTAATAAAATTGTCTACAGTGTTCTAATCGGATACAATAAAGGCTTCCTATCCACTGACAGGTACCTATAAGAGATGACCCAATGCCCCACAGTGCATGCATGTGGCTGATGCCCCACGTGACCGCACGGGAAGCGATAACTACCTTTAGGTCGCGCCACCAGCGCAGACCGTGGTGGCAGGCGGTACGATCAAGTGAGGCCGAAAAAACTAACTAAGGACATACTTACATCAGAGCTTTGTATTGTGGGTGAGACCTGTGTACAAACAACACCATACTCCATTTACCAATTCTTCTACCAAGCATGGTGATTACGGCAATTCCTCAAGAATGGTAGCGTTATATAGTTCATGAAGTCAATCATCAATAAGCCTGTAAACGAACACTGCTGTACATGGGTCTCTAGAAATCCCCCCTATCGAGAGAAAAAGGATTGCCATAATCCCCACGCCCGGCAACAGACTGGTGATTGCAGTATGCTGTTATTAGCGTACAGAAGCAAGCTGTTTAACATATCAAGATCGACTTTTACGAGCCTACGAGTGAACCCTAGTTTAGAGACCCATGTGTGTTCAGCAGTGAAAGTCCGCGGGCTTTTATCACAGTTTAACAATCATACAGTTGCGCAATGCCTTTGAAGTTGAGCGATGCCGCCGCCAAGTTTAGGTATTGCCGAAGTGCTTCCAAATAATTATATTTATTGGCAAGCCAACAATTGAGTACATTTGCAATTCCTTAGACCAATGTTCATTTACTAGTGTAACAATTAATTATATGCTAACACCACATGCACTATTTATGGTTATACAATTAAATAAAACATTATCATTTATTCAAAATATCATCATCAGCCTTTGAATGTTCCCACTGCTGGGACACAGGCTTCCTCTCTTTGAGAGGGAATTAAATATACAAACATCAAAATTAACAAATTAGTAACAAAAAGTTTATAAAAAAAAAATGCTGGGTTAGTAAAAATTTTTTCCTTTTAAATGAATGATGTTTACTAATTAGTATCTCGGGATTTTTCAGATTTAAATCAAAATAAACAAAAGTAAAATAAAATATCACTAAAATCAACACCTTTTTTTAGTTGATTATATAGTCGTTTTTTAATTAGACGGCACGATGTACGTTTTATTTCACGATTCAACGGCTTGCGTCACTCAAAATATGTCAAAACACGCACGCGTCAACCTTCGATCATCGGTCTCCCAAAAAAGTGTAATCGGGGTTGACGCGTCCCAATACCCCGCAAGGCCCCCACCATTCGGTTCATTTGTGCATGTACATTCGTTGCGCTACTGTATGGATTGTGATACTGTGCTTTTATGTATTTTTTTGTTACCTGAGCGCTAGCATGTACGCCTAGCATGCTGTGGTTGGAGCCGTGATCGGTCTGCGAGTCGTAGTGCGACGCGATGAACTGGTAGTGGTGCTGGCGCCAGGTGAAGATCGCGCCCCAGTGCGACAGGGGATCGGCCACTACGGGCAGCCGGTTGCGCCACGTCTTCACTATGGCTTTCATGTCGTGCAGAGACGTTGGTCGGCTGTGCAGCAGTCCCTGTGAGGTATGAAATGAGTACAGTCTCTTGTTATGGATAGGAGTGTAAGAAGTTAGGAAGGAAGAAGGGAGGGTAGCACGCAGTTCGTCACTTTAATGAAATAGAAAAATACAACAATAGACAAAAATTTAGAATAGTCATTATCATTATCAGGCTAGCCTTTTCCAACGCTGTTAAGCAACTGTCAAAAAGACAGAAAACCGATAGCGTAGCGAAGCGTTTTTTTAACCGATTTTTCAAAAAGGAGGAGGTTCTATGTTCGACTTTATGTTTATTTTTGTATGTTCACCGATTTCTCCGGTAATTATGGACCGATTTTGAAAATTCTAAAAAAAGTATGTTCCCAAAATGGTCCCATTTTAATTTGGTGAAGATGTAATAAAGAACTTCGCAGATATACAAAAGAACTCTTCAATAAATGACTGAAAATCTCTCAGGATGCTGCAATCGCATGTCTGTTTATTGTTTATACCATTTCATAAAATAACATCACGCCAGAACGCTCTAAAGGGTTACGCAGATGTGTACAGTTCACTTTGGTACACTCTCATTTCACGGTCATGTTCAAGTTTAATGATATTCGGATAATCTATTCTGGCATCATAGGTACCTTACTAATGAACAACTAAAAGTAGTATTTTTTGTAAAAAAGTTTTTTTTTTGTAATGTATGGTTAATGTATCGTTGATATCGTTTGAATCATAGAAAAGCGAACGCAAACCGATACATGCCGATACTGCAGCGAACCGAAAGGCGTGTGACACTATGACACACCAAAGGCGAGCGTGCGAAGCCAAGCGTGAGTGAAATACAATCATCGGCACGGTTCTTGAGCGCTGAGCTTCACGTGCGCAAAAGTGAATTATTGGGTCCCTCTGGTGGTATGAAGTGAGGCGCGGGGGCGGGGATCGGTGCAGTGATTGGCCCGTAGCGTATCGCGTCATAGCCGTCAGTCGTGATTCGTTCTTTACTCTTGTTGCACGTACCTCACGACGACGAGTACAATTCCGGCCAATTTAATTGCTACAAATTTTTAAACTGCATCATTTTAAATTATCTGGTAAGTTAGAACTCAAATATATTATGTGATTTTTTTATTAATTAGACCTTTGTTATAATAATAAAAGGTGATATTTATCGAAAATATAGCAGGAAAAAAATTAATGTCAGTTTGTAATTATAGCAAAACTATTATTTTTCATTACTAACTATACTACTATACTTACAAACTATATTGTTTTTCATTTCATTAATGAACAAATGAAATTAGAGGTCAAAAATGTTAACAAAAAAAAGTATGTAGGTACGTTGTAGATTTTTTAGTAATTTTTGACAAACTATAAGAACTAAGTTATAATTTTAAATTAGAAATACTTTTGTTAGTTACCTTTTTTTTTATCTCAATTTCCATTTCTCAATTTAATAAATCATTATTTAATCTTATAAGTAAGAAATTACGTAGACCGTAACTTAGAAAAAATAAATAATAAACGGGTGTGCGTTTTATTTGTCATAAGTGTACGATGCGCAAAGCGATCCCCACTCTTCCGCTGAGCGCTCAAGAACCGTGCCGGTATCTGTAGTTGAATTAGCTTTGGCTTTCTTTTCACGACGTCAAACAGAGAGCGAATGCGAAACGCGAAGCGAGAGCGACACGCGACGGTTGTGTTTATTTACAGATTCAAAACTATTTTTTCGCTATTAGTTCGCTGCAGTTTGACGTCTCCGCTTCGTTTCAAATTCTTCACGTTTTAAGTTCGAATTGGTTCGCAGTTATGTTTGACACAAGACACTAGCTTTAGGGTCGGCTTCCAGTCCAACCATTCGGTTAAATCGTCGGAATGCAATTGAATACCAAACATTTTCACGGATCATCTACCTGTGGTTTTACAAACCTGTCACTGTTGACACCCTCTCCCCTTAGTTGGACTGCCATTTGAAAGAATAAGGAGCTATTTGCAAAGAGTGACAAACTGCGTGCTGTACAAGAAGAGATAGCCTATTTGGCAATAGATATGCCCTAACAAGATACGAGTAGCACAGGAAAAGAAACGTCAGAAATGTTTCTTCTATATAACACAAACATGCTTATACTTCATGTATTTTACTATCGATACAATGTATACTTTTTTCCACAGATCATGTTATACTCACGGCGTGAATCTGTGAAGGCTCGTTCGATTCCATGTGCTGCGTGCAGCGTGTAACACGATAGATACGCGTGTGAAACGATGCGTCGCAGCAACGTTATGTTAAGAGCCTTACTTAAAGACTCCTGTACACAGTGGCCGATACTGGCGCATTTCTGACGTCTAATGCGAATATTTATAAAAATCTTGACGCTGTTTAGCGACTGATTCATCGTCATCGTTATCCGTAGCCCGACTTTGCCCACTTCTGAGCAAAATCTTCTCTCTTCCTGTGCCAATCCCCCAGACCTCATGCCAGCCTCATCCAGGTTCTACCCGCGATGTTTAATTGATTAATGACTGATTAGCAGATTTATTTATTTACTTTTAGCTTGAAGTCGAACTATACTCCATTTGTGATAACATTAGACATTTAAATAATCCCATTTTACAGCCCGTTCAACCGATTTTTAATTATATTCCGTAGGTGATATAACATATGGCAGCTGTATTCAACAATAAACAGTTGTTATGCCAACCTTGTGTTGACGGGATAGAACGCAAAATCGGTTGAACTAACAGTAAAAAAGGGATGTAAAAATTTCTAATGTTATTTCAAATGGAGTATAGTCAATTACCAGTTGTATAATTTGAATTTCGAATCTGATAAATCAGTTTCTAAGCAGCACAGAGATTTTTTATAAATAGAGCCCTATACTTATTGTTTGACGAAGAATTTATAAAGGCGTAAGTTTTGCAAAGATTTTGATCAAAATGTAAGCTATTGTCGCAATGGATTCTAATGAGAGTATGTTTAAAAAGCATGCTGTAGTGATGCCAAAAAATGTTAAAACAGTGCGTGAATGTGCTAAGTGCGGCTAAGATAAAAGTTTATTATTTGTGAGTGTTACTTTTGATCTCAAAGTTCTCTTGATTTCTAAAAATTATTATTGAAATAACTCGTTTATAATTATTATCGACCAATGGCACGGGGGCCTCACTCCGCAGTTCAGGTACGATCGGCCATGTGAATAGGTGTAAGTGGGTTGCCGCTGCCTAGGTGCGTCGCAATAATTGTTATCATTTCTGTGATGTTTGCAAAGAACGATGCGATCTGTATTGCTCTTTGCAACAAGAGTCACTATTTCTATAAATTGTTGCGCGAAGTGACGTTTCTGTACTGTAAAAGAGCGACTTCTAAAGTGAATGTCTACGTACTTTACATGATTTCTATGGGTGTCAATATCAAAGAGTTCTCGCGTATTTGATCAGTATTTTGCCACCCGTAGTGTAATTCCTTGGTGATCAAAAATCATAGTTTCATAGTACAAACAGTTGAATAGTACTTTTGTAAAATTAAGCTTACAGCCGTGTTCAAATCTTTGTTACAGAAAAACATTGTTGCATGTGTAAGTGCGTGCATCATCCCATTGTGTACAGGAGCATGTTGATTCCAGTAGGTGTACCCACCTGGTGTATCTGCGCTGCCTCGCTCAGCTCCATGAGTTGCTGTGCGGCGCGCAGCAGTGGTAGGTGCGCGTGCGACACCAGGCGCGGCAGGCGGCGCCACTCGCGCAGCGCCTGCGCAGCCGCGGCCTCCGCGTGCCGCTCCACGCCCGGCAGGGACGCTTCGCCACCAGCGCATATGCACAGATAGCCGCGGTACAGGTTTACTAGCCAAGCTGTGATACAGAGATGCGTGTCAAATAAGTGTTGTAAGAGTTGAAAAACGAATGAAACACCAAGCAAAACAGAAGAACGTCTAAGCTTTTATAGAACCCGTAAATATGACTCATCTAGCTTTAAAAACTTGCACGTAGATCGTTCTCTAAAAAGCTGAACTCTTTCTAAAAAATAATCAGCTAGCAATGAGGATTAAAGCATATAACTATGATTTAGATGGCAAATAAAATTCACACCTCAACTCCAAAAAACTGTATAGAATAAAACTGCCTAACAAACACAAAACAAATTATTAACATTAAAATAACTACATACCCAATTCTTTAGGACAGTTATATTCAACTTCTGCAAGTGCCTCCTTCATGGTAGTCCAGTTGGGGTTCCTCCACGAGCTCTCAAGTATCAGGAAGGGATCTCTCCCACTCCTGGTCAAACCCAACTCTAGAAGGGAATCCCACTGGTTCAGTTCTTTGGCGCACTTGAGCCAGTGTTGAGTCCAAAGCGTGCACTCTTTGTGCATGTTGTAGGAAGATGGATTGGCAGTGTACTCCTGTTTAAGTTTGGTCATAGCAACGTCGTACGCACCCTGAAGAGTAAAAACCATGTTGTGAGCTAGTGTTGAGACGTTAACTATTACACATTTGCTATACCATTCGAGTTAAATTAGTGGCAGATACCCTATATTTTTTTTTTAACCTTGCCATACACAAGCTCTTCTGTATCATGGGTGCATTAATAGTATATTGTTTATCTAGGGAGCAAACAACTATTTTAAAGGCGAGAATGTTTTTTTTTTAAATCCAGAGTGGAGCGAAGGATTCTAAATTAGAATCCTGAGCGTAGCCAGGGATTTAAAGTACTTCACTCGAGTTTAAAATAGACACACTCCCGAGGTAGACACACTACTTTTTATCACCCTCTATAAGAAAATAAGTGTAACTTATGAACAAGAAAGTAACGTTTATTTATTTACATACAATTAAAAACCATAAGACATAACATAGAAATAATTAGAGGCTAATATTTATATTTGAACAGTAAATTACGGAAGTGCATCGTAACAATTTTATTACATCCGTTACAGTTGTAGATTTTTTTTTTAGTTTGGCTCGCGCGAGGTTTTGCAGCCAGTTACTTGCTCAATACAATGTTCCCGTGCGGTCCGAAAAAGAATTGCAATCGCTCATTAGCGATTCACCTAATACATTTGTCGTAATCGATTTTAGAGATGTAATCTAAATTTCGAAAGGCGGTGTCGAAAAAAGAAGAAACGAAAACAGTCACACCGACTTCCGAAATTGACGTTATTTTTCGCTTTGTAGTATTTTTATTTGACAGCCGGTTGTATTTTTTTGCAAAAAAGTTTTATTCATTATTTTTACGTAAATCGATAATCAAACAAAAATTCTAATAACATAACTTATCACAATACAGTTTGAGGAAAGTAGACACATTCGGCTCACGCACACAAAAAAAAAGGAGTGGACACACAATATCGCTCGTGTTTTGTTCTAGATGCGGCTTCTTAGCGTTATTATTCTACGGTGTGAGTATTCGATGAAATAATTATGTAGTGATACGTACTTGCGCCTGCTCAAAGAAGCCTTGTTGTTCGTACGCGATCGCGATATTGGTCTCGCGGTATCGCGCGTGTTTCTGCCATAAACCAGACCACATGTCCTCTTCTTGTAGTAGCTCGTACATGTCGCTCAACGAGTCTAGTACCTCCTGCGAATTATAAGTCTTGATGAGTGTCTAACATGGGAAAGTTGACTTTGTGTTTTAGGTTTTAAGGCCTATTTTACAAGGAGAGTTTCTCGCCAATTTTGCAGTGGCAATGTGGGTATAAAGTGTTTTTTTTTTTTTTCAAAAATAGTACATAGAGCTTTGAAAATCTCTCCTTGCAAATGACCTTTATTCGGGTGTGGCGAGCAGATTTAGATAAACAAAAAACATCTTGTGACTAACTCGACGCTTTGATCAATTTATATTGATACTGATCAAGGGAAATCTAAATATAAGATATAAGTTATTTTAATACAAATCTGTGCGCCAATAGAATGTTATAATAACATTTACGAAAGCCTAAGAAACTACTTAATCACATAATATAATTATTTCTGTATTCCCCAAAGGATTAGGTGCATCTACACTACTATAAAACATGTAAAGCATTTTTAAAAACCTCACTCTAAGAGTTTAATAATAGTTATTATTACCTGTATTACCATGGATAAAATTATTTCTCTTAGTCTATGACAAGACTGATTTCATTGGTTCTTCCAATGCTTTCAATAAAACATCGTATCACAGCTTTCGTATTTTAGATCCAGCTCGTTTTGAACAGTGCGTCCAAACTGATGTATTTGACGCTTACCGCACATTATTATTATTGATAAAACATACTTGAATACACAATCTAAGATAGATTACATATATTTCCACTTAATTGACTACAGGTATCGGCGCGGTTTAAGAGCGCTGACCTTGAACGCGCAGAAGTCGATTTTTGTATCTGTTTGGCGGGGGGCGTGATGAGCAACGGTGAAGCGGCCGGCGATTTATTGTTCAACCAGTGTCGCCTTCCACCGTCTCGCCGTGCTCATACGTCTCGTGTCCCCTAGATACAGTCGCGCATTATTGTGTTAAATAAGTTCCGTTGCATAGAGTTTAATAATTTCGTTCGTGTCGTAACGAGGTATGCACGAAAAACTTACATAAATCTATGTTTCTCTTTCTTTCTATATTTAATTTAGTGACATATTTACATCCGTTATTAAAGATTAAGCATTTATTAATATGATGATACGCTAATGTGCCTTAACCATACTATGTTAAAATTAGCTATTTAAATATCCATTTTTTACAAAATTTAGTTTAAATTAGTTCAAATGACACTTAGTAATTTTATGCGTGAATGTACACATGCGCAAATCACCCCAGCACTTTCGCCAAGCGCTCTTAAATCGTGCCACTACCACTGACGTTATACAAATCTTTAGATGATTTTGGAATGACCGTAAGTAACAAAATGTCCTACGTATATATCCCGGTTGTAATGGAATTTGAACTTTGTCATGTATAACATAGAGTTTATTTTCCCAAAACTTGCTAATCATCTGAGGTTCTGAATTCAAATAAGATAAAAAAACTTACTGTAGGTGTAGTAGTTTCAATGTCATAGTCGTATATTTCGAGCGGCTCTCTCTGCGCTCGTCCACTGGCCTGGTCGATGGCCATCTGCTCCAGATTGAGGGTCATTCGATGCCATAGGTTGTGTGTCTTGCCGAGGTATTTCATCATAGGCCTGATGGCAAAGTAATGGTTCTGTTAAAGATATGGTAAATATATTCGTTTCACTTTTTAACCGACTTCAAAATGGACAAGGTTCTCAATTCAACTGTATGTTTTTTTACGCAAGTACTCCGCCAAATATGAAACGATTTTATTGGTTCTTTTTTATTTGTAGGCTGGCGCTTTTCATGTGGTTCCATTTAAATTTGATCAAGATCTGACGAGTAGTTTTAAGTTTAATGCTTATTTTCATGGTACATTACCAAACATACCGACATCCAGAAAAACACTACAAAACGAACAATAACTTTATTTTCGGCAGACGGTGTCAAAATCGAAAAAAAATAGTTACCAAAGACGCCGACTGCCGAAAAGAAAGTTATTTTTCGCCTTGTAGTGTTTTTTTGGAAGTCGGTTTAATATTTTATGTACTTTTTTATGTTTATCCCAGTGTCGATACCTTAACTTAACCTAAAAAACCTGGCTTGCTAGAAATCACATATCATCTATCAAGGAATAAAATCATCCCATAAAAATAATTATTATAGCCCACGCACGGGACCATTTTGCAGTTTAAGACACTGTTTACTGCGATATTATTTAATTGTTTCCTAGAAAACAGCTGCCTAATTGCGCAACTGAATTCGGCAAGGCAAATGGTTTGACTGCCATCAATCGACCAATCACATGCGAGATGAAAGACGCGATGTGAATTTCCGTCTTTGTAATTTGTCGATTGATGGCGGTCAAACCCTTTGCCTTGCCGAATTCACTTGCGCAATGAGGCTGCAGGCATTGCAAAATGTGTAGCGTAAATGTTCACAGAATAGTTCTATAGTCAAATCTGCGAACATTTACCTCACAGTTTCACCATAGCCTGTATGAGCCTCACCACATAGTCTTTAGTTCTACAAATGACCACAAAAGGTAAGGTATAAGTTATATATCCTACTTCCTACTACAGGGTTCACCAATTAGTTACATTTGGGGTCCGTTTCTTAAGCTGTGTCTACGCTAGGCTTTAATACTTACGGTTTAATGCTGACAGGCGGATTGCATCGTGCGAGAGCTTCTATGAAAGTGTTGAGGGCGCTGAGTGGCTGATCCCGCTGGACTACGTGCACTCCGGATATTATGAACGGGACTATCTCGTTCATTACAGTCTGGAAATAATAAAATAATGCGCTTAATAATGAAATCAGCTTCGCTTCAAAATCATGTTTTAAGCATAAGCGTAAGGGCCTGGACACATTACAAAGGCGCGCCGCCGCCACCGTGAAGCGGCACCGTGTACGATGCGCCAGGCTCACAGCGCTCTCGCTCGGCAGTTGATCTTTTGCTGTCGCTAAGTTCGTACAAAATATATGGCTGAAACTATCGATGTGGACTTGTTAATTAATTAATACGTCGTTCGCGGTCTAAATATAGACATAAACTGTAATTTTGACACGTTTGAACCGATAGTTGCGGCGCGGCGCACCGTGCGCGGCATGACGGCGCTCTGTTGCGGCCCGATGCCGCACGTCTCCGTGCCTTTCCACGGTGGCGGCGCCACGCCATTGTGTTGTGTCCTCGCCGTAATCAGTATGCGTCAAATGATGTAGCGTAACAAAATTTACGCAACTTTGGGCATATCTAACAATTTCGCCGTCTTTACTCAGTTTAAATGAGGGTTTTCGGCTCACCAATTGGCGATACTAGCGGTAAGGTCCTTAAATATAGCTGTAAAAAGTTGTTAGTACGCGCACGGAAGCAAAGGTTGAAGTGGAATCGAGTACGTTGCTGTATCGAAAAAAATGGAGAATTAAATTTTCCGAAACAAAAAACTTTATTAAAGCAGTGTTTGGTAAATCCCGTACCTGTCTTAATCTGCCATAATATGAAAATATTCACAACAATAAAACAAGAAAAAAAAATCGCTCTAAAAGCCGACATCTTGAAGACCTCACTCTACACCAGCTTCCTAGCGGAAAATTCAAACGTGATAACCCTCGTTCCCATGTTCCTTCGGTTGTCGTAACTAATGCCAAACTTCCATTAGTACCTCATTTTACAGCCTGTCAAAATCTATTAGGGCTAGGATCTAGTTTATTTATGGCATCATAATAAAGTCCAATTACCCCCAGTTGCCTTTCATCCAGAGTATTCCACAGCCTAGGGAACAGCCTCAGCCAGGTGTGATGCGCGAGGTTGTCGTCCATATGACACAGTTGTGCGGCCGCCACGACCAGCTGCTCTGTGCGAACGCGACGCGCAAGTTCTAGGAACTCTGATTGTTTCGCTACTATCTGGTTTAAGGTGCGTAGTCTGTGGGACAAGTAAGAAATAGGTTTAAATTCAATTTAATTTGATACCCGTAGCTGTCAAGTTACGGCATAGTTTGCATTTATGGTTTATGAATCTCAGTATTGAAATGTTGCTCGAGATCTGATTGATAAAAAAATATGAAGACGGTTGAAAAAAAAATCGATGTCAAACATTACTTAGAGAATTCCGATTTCTTAAAACATAAAACGCAAACTTAAAGAAAATGTGATGGGTATGTCAGCTGGCGTCCAATTGTTTGAGTCATACTGGTGTCCCAATACAAAAACTCAAGAAAACGGTCGAATATTGTTTTTTTTTTATAACTTACCTATTTGTCACAGTCTTAGTGCAATCCTCTTTCTGGTTGGAACTGGAATCGAGATCCATATCCAACACATCTTCCTTATCAGGTTCCAATGAATCACTGAATCCATCTGAAGACTCTTCCTTCACACTACTGAATATGACGAAGGATTTCCGATCTTCACTGTCGGCCGAGTTTATCACTGATGAAATACTAGGAAGGAGATATTTTGGATTCGATAGACGGATCTGTGTACCTGGCAAATTAAAAACAAAAGATTTGTTTTATTTCTTTGATATCGGCACGGGGTCTCAGCGCTAAGAAATAAAATTTAGGTTAAATAAATATCACTAGATGGCGCGATATGCACCTGTCTGTTATTGAATGTGTAAAATTAAGATTTCCTGGAATTGAACATACAAATTTTATGTTCTTGTTTAATCAACTCTTCTAAGTACAAAATTATGGAATTTTGGGCTCTTAATTCACATTTCAAAGATTATTTAACGAATCATGTAAAATTGATGCCAATAGATGATGACGCGTTTTTAAATTTCTGAGGTATTCCACTCGATTGTTTAAATTTGCATTGTAACACAGTTTGATGCAAAGAAACTATAAAAACGTGCAAAAAAATACTATAAAACAAACTTTCACTGCATTAAAATAGTATATTATGCAACTAGTGAATAAAAGACGGATTTAAAGCGAGGGCCATTGATGAATCACGAACAAGTGAAGGATTCTAAAAACTGAATCACGACCGCAGGGAGTGATTCATGATGATGAGCATAGCGAGTGATTCAAGTGTTAGAATCCTGAGCGACGCGAGTGATTCATGGTCCTCGATATAAATCCGTTTTATTCAAGAGTTGCATACTATATTTTATACCATGACTGCGAGAAAAAGAAAGATTTAAGCAAAAAGCACAAGGAATAATAATAAATTAATAAGTGGTTAATTACCTTAAATTTTTGGAAAAAATGAGTAACCTCAGGGTTCCACATTTTTTGTAAATTTAAGCTGAGCTAGTGTGTTTCAGACGCCAGTGACCACCTCCGTTACGTTACATAATTATAATTAATTAAGCACCAATGCAATTAATATTAGAATTACAATCTAAATAAGTATTCACTAAATATCCTAGACCAAAATCAACATCATTATTAAAATCCTAAATATAAACAAACTCAAAATTAAATCGACAAAGGAGTTTGAAAATCGAATATTCTTTGCACAAGAAGTTTGCATCGAGTATTTTATGCGCAAGGAGGTTGTATAGCATTGAGTTGGAGGTAGAATATGTATTGGTGTGTTCTAAATTCAAACACCAAAACAGTGATTAAAAGTGCTTTTTATTCACTGTTTTCAGTGAATAAAATAAGCTTTTTAGAGGGGGGAATGGTATAAAAAAATATATATGAACCGAGTAAACTACTTTTTTTACGTTTAATTGCAAGTTGCTGCTAACACCATCTATCTATCGCCGTGGAACGGAACCGAACGCGATTGATGGACAAAAAATAATTTAATTAGACGAAAAACGCTAGATACGTCGGCTCGGTTTCTTTGTATGGAATGAGGCATCTGTATTCTAGTATTATATTATCTGTGATATCGGTGCGATTTTGATTTTTTTATTTGATAAGGTCGATTTTGCTTTTAACGAATAAATAGTCAGGGATGGAATCAAAATTCATAAGGACAGTTGGCTTCTAAAACCTGTTTTTTTCAAGCTTTATATTACCTTGCTTGCCTGGCAACTTGTAATAGATTTTTGGCCTGGCAAGCACTTCCTGGAATTCGTTTAAGCTGAAACTTGGCGTCCTAATGTAACTTTGGAAACATTATAATAATATCGTACTGTAGAGCAGCCCCCGTACCCTGACGTGTCAAAACTATCATATTTCGACTGTAAAAACGTGACAGATTTATACAAGCCATATACATCTGTCACTTACGCACACTCAAAATAACCTTGCTCTAAGAGCCTATGGTCACTCCCCCTGTTCTCAAGATGGAGTCGGAAGGTGGCCATGGCAACTTCTACAGACAAGATAGAATCATCATGTTTTGTCATCAAGATATCCTTGGATATGTATTGACAAGCGATATTACATTTCATACCTTTAAGTCAATTAAAAGATTGTTTTAAATATGATGTATACCTTCAATTATTAAAACTATAAGTTGCTACACACAAATGGGAATTCGGAACTACTTGGACTCTCTTTAGGGCTCATACTAAAGTCTTTTTAAAACAAATCAATGAAAACAAAACCAAAACAAAATAAGAGACGTTGGAAAGATCAAACCATGCTAATCCTAACAATTGGGCTTTTTTTTCCAAAACTAAATAAGTATACTTACTTGGCACACAAGTAACCAGTAGCAACTCAAGGCACTGTTTAATCCAGAAGTATTGTCCGATATGTTCCCAGTTTTGCGAGCATATGATGTACAGCAGCCGGTCAAAGATGCGCCGACGCACGCTCTGGTCGTATACCTCAAAGAACTTTGCGCGTATGTTGGGTTGAGGGCAGCGAAGACCCGCGAGGAATGCTGGTTCTAACTTCATTGATAATTCTGTCATTTTTAGGTGCTCGTCTCTGAAAGAGATAAGAGTTATGTAGTGTAATTAAATAATAAAATGTCTGAATTTTACAGGATAATCCTAAAAAAATATGTCTTTCTGTAGATTCAGTTTTTAATAAATCCGTTCCCCTACGCTAGGATTTCTCCTGTATTGAGGGTGCATTTACAAACATTTAGACTCACATACACAAACACCCAGATCCGGAACAACAATCTGTAGGTAGGCCGTACAAATATTTGATCCGTGCGAGAACCAAACCCGCGACTCGCAGTAGAGCAGCCGATTGCTCAACACTGCGCCCACTATGTTATCAATTTGTTCAAGAATTGAGTTTGATTGATGTTCATTCTCGGTAAACGCCGATATTTTGGATATTCACTTGTATCACATTTAGAGTTTACGAACTTTGGGGTCGTATTGGCCTTGAAGTCGGATAATAAACGATATATCAGAGGCCACTAAATAGAATAAATGATTTTATTTATTTGTTTACCCTCGCATTGGAACGCCTTGCAGCAATTACACCAATGGAGCACAAACTTACAAATATTTACTAGATGATCAAACAAACATCTATACACCGTGAAATTTAAATGGTTGTTTTCCCGCAGCGAAATGGTTTTGTCTATGTAATACAATCGTTTCGTAGTTATATAAAATATTAGAAACAAAAACTGGCATATTTAACATTGTGAAAAACTAAACTCGAAAGCGATCACGAACCAATAGTATACCTCCCGATATCTACGGCCGAACGACAGCAGGCCGTTGACCCGGGTGCTAGGTCACCGTCGAAAGGATTAGGTTCGAAGGCGGCTCCGTTTGATCATGTTACGCGCGGGCCAATTACACCAATGGAGCACAAACTTACAAATATTTACTAGATGATCAAACAAACATCTATATGTATTATCTTCAGTCAAATATCATCCACATACCTGTACACATAGTTAATGAGCTCCAAGAACATAGCATTCAACTCCAGGTCCTCAGGGAACCGCTTCTCCACACTATGCATGAGCTTGACCAGCAGTATCGACTTCTCTCGCAGTGATGGCGCGGCCCCGGTGGGCGCAGACGTACTGGCCGCACCGGGTATGGTACCGCGCCATTTTACCCACTCTTCTACCATACGGATTATCGTTTTCATGACCTGTAATGGAGAAAAGATAATGTTTAGAAAAATGGACTTTTAAGTGACATTGGGTAAACTTTAAAATTAATTACTTTGCAGTGATAAAAAATGAACTTCAAGCACGGGCAGCCAACGCGAAGAAAGAAAATTTGGTTGAAATAAATTGCACTAGATGGCGTGATAAGCCTCGATTTGTTAATGAGTTTTGTGAAATTTTAATATTTTCTAGAGACAAATCTGCCTAGCCTTTTCCCAACTATATTGGGGTCGGCTTCCAGTCTTAACGGATTCAGCTGAGCACTAGTGTTTTACGTGGAGTGACAGACTATCTGACCTTCACAACCCAGAGGCAATACTTGTGTCAGATCTCAAGCTTCTGACTACCCGTAACGACTGTCAAAGATCTTCAAATGACAGCCGGGACCAACTTAACGTCCTTTTCGAGGCACGGAGGAAACTCGGTATGTTGAAAATGGTCACCCATCCACGGACCGACCTCGTCAAGTGTTGCTCGTCAAGTGGTGTCGAACCGTGCGGCTGTTATTATCTAGCCACGAGCTCATCAGAATATTTTCTAGAGACGATCATAAAAAATCCCTTTTTGTTAAGAAAAAGTAGGAATATTGGGCTCTTAATTCACATTTCAAACATTATTTTAATGGATCATTTAAAATAGTTTTTTTTTATTTCTGAGGCATCCAATCTATTTTTTTAATTTGTTTTGTAACACATTTTGGTACAATGAAACTGTAAAAACGTGCAAAAACATATTTAAAAACAAATCGGAGCTATATATAAAAAAAAGTATTCACGAACTTAGTAAACCCTTCTACTGTTGCTAGTATTATATTGTCTGTGCTTCAAGTTATCAGACAACAAATTTTACAAATATCAATAGTATAATTTTACCTTAGCATCCGTAGTTTTCTCTATAAGTCCGACTAAAACAGTACCGATGAATGTCTTTCTTGTCTCCCCGGGCATGACCGACACGCGAGACTTAAGTAGATCTAAAGCCACTATCTGAAAAACAAATACGAAATGAGTTACATATATATTACGTAGTTTCTTGGCATCACAACTTTCACGTCTACTCAATTTTGACATGGATGCCTCCAAAGATTAACTCGATTGGACGAATTATTGGTACGCTGAGATTATAATTTTTCTATGCTTTCTATCAAATCAAAACTTGATTGCATTCATAATGTACACTTACAGGTGTTAAATATATTATTTTTGTAAACTCCAGCCATTTTAAAGATACAATGTTTACTAACAAAGTAAAAGAGCATTTTTTATGGCTACCCTCTACTTAACAACAAAGATACAACGAATTCGATATAGAATGTTGAATCTGTTGTACATCGATTTAATTAAGTTAGTACAGGTGAAAGATAGTTTGAAAACATAAAATATCCAAGGTCATAGAGCAATACTGTGTTTTTTTAATTTCGTAGACTAAACTGACAGCTGCCAATGACCTTATTTTTTTAAAATGTTGCTAGCGCGGAGAATAGTGTTGTAGGTAAGGCTCAATCAATATAAATAATAAGGGATTCATCGATTCGATGTGACATGACTCGTCAATAAAATTTTATTAATTGATGTAAATGTTTTATAAATATAAAAGTAATATATATAAATAACAGTATTTATATACATAGTACATACACTTTTATTGTGTTAAATATGAAATCAACAATAAAATAAATGCGGTCGATAAAATTAAGTCTGACATAAATGAGTAGAAACTAAATAAGGTCTGTTAGTTTCTTAACAAATGTATTTTATTTGTCGTGAAATTGTTCCATTTTCGATCTACTTCGATTTTCAATCACTCAGGAGTCAGGATATGACACTATTTTTATGTCACGATAAAGTGACAACCAAAACAGTATAGAAGATTAGACTAGAGCGAATCTAAAATTTTCACCCCTGCTACTGCTGATTGAGCTGTCAGTGCTTTGTTAATAAACTTTGTACTTTCATCTTGGCCAGAGAGAAATACACAAAATACTTACAAGCAAGTCAACCAGGGCATGATCCGGATTAGGCGCGACGTGATCTCTAGCCATTCGTTGTAACACCCTCATCATTGCCTGGAGCAGCCTGTCGATGTATGAGGGGTTAGAGGAACAACACGCCTTCAGCATCATAAGCGGCCCCAGCAACGCACTGGCACCACTTGTGGTGGCCGTTCCGGCCGCTGCCGTGCTACTGGCCGCTTGACCTCCAGCTGACTTCTCGTATGTAGCTAGACCTTCGAACGCGTATTTGCTTACGCAGGCATATAAAGTTTCCAGTTCTTCATACTGTAGGAGAAATGGGTATAGTTAAGTTATGAGGTATAATTTATATATGTAAGATGAAAAATATTGTAACAGATATCAAAGCCTGAAAAATATTTAAAAAAAAGGACACTGTTCAGCGATTGTTTAGCACATTCGATATTCAAAATTTCTTTAGAGAATTTGAATAAAGAATCTGCTAATCAGTTATTTATTAAACAACGAATACGCATTTATTTTTTATTTGCTAAATGAAATACTTATTAAGTATAATAATAGTAAACAAATTTAATATGAAATATATTTTTTAAAAAGCTCGATTAGAGACGAAGCTATAAAGCGTCAAATTTGAGATTTAGAAAGAGAAGTGCGACGTGCCACATGACATCAGATGGCATGACGCCCAAGAGCTGCCATAGAATACAGCCTTTTGGTAGAGAGGGATAGATATATTTTTTCATTGTTATATCTATTTCGTTTTTTGATCAATTTTCCTTTCACTTTTAGTATTCTATTTTATCGATAAACTGGTCAAATACTTTTTTTTTTAAATGCATATTTCCTATTAAGATAAGGTGGCTTTTTACTGAGACAGAGACTGCGGAACGGAAACATGAAAAAACAAACACGATGGTTTAAATCTTATTGCATTCGTGTTTGGTCACGTCTACGCTATCATCGTCTCTGCTCCAGTCCAAACGCTGGAAAACACATTGAAAAAAAAAACAAACTTCAGGTACAAAATACGTTACAAACCTTTGAAGCCTGTGCAGCTCCAGTAGGTTCAGTCGGGAATATGGCCGTTAGTTTCGCGAGCAGGTTATGCGTAAGTCGGACTATCTTAGGATTGGTGGACGATACACAGGCCGCCAGTCCTCGTTGTAGCGGCTTCAAAGCTACAAGGATTTGTTCCCGTCGTAGAACTCCTAATAGGAATACTAGTAGTTCTAGGGCGGTGCACGCGTTCGCAATGCCACCCGCGTTTGCCTCTGCTGTTGTAAAAACTTGTAAAAGTACCTGTAGAATTTAATGGATTTAATTAATTTGTTTGCAGAGATAAGCTAACAAATGGAGTGGAAAGAAAGAATCTAGTAATTAAAGTACACTGGGAGAAAGTCTGCCGACTGTGACACAGTATATAGTTATACTAGTACAGTTGTCAACGTAATATCTTAAGTATGAGAAGTAAGTATTCCTTTCATTGTTATTGCTCAACTTATATATCAAAAAATTTGTTAATTTGAATGTTATAAACAAATTATTTATGTGAAATTATGAGTTTCGAGTGAATTCGTTTATCTCTTATAGACCGGCGAAGAATGAGTGAATGGCAGCGCATCGCTTTTGCTACTGCTAATAAATCGACCATCACATATTTAAAATATAAGTCCGTGTGTCGCTGCAGGGTGCCAACTGAAAAATGCTGAGTTTACCCTTTCGGTATGGGCACGCTCAGCGCAATTTGCCTTGGCACATCTTTATTGTCTTTTACTCCAAGTTTGTTGTGTTGTGTCTGTGTATAATAAATGTATTTCTATTCTATTCTAAAACAAATTGAAAATATTAGCTCACCAAAGCGTACAGTGGGGTGTGTTTCAAATTATTCAGATATAATTTATTTTCAACTTTATTTATATGGAACACAATTTTATTTGGCAGTAAACGCCTTTTCACCACGCTTCGCCCGATCTCAGCCGGACGTTATTTTCGCTACATCCGAACACAAAAACCGCTATGCCGTGTGAAATACACAATTCGAGTAAATCATACATAATAATAGATCTTTATTGGTACTAGTTACTTAGTAACTTACTTTATCCAACCACGGCAACTTAGGCTCGCACATGTGCGGCCAGACATCAGGTTTCAGCGCCGCCTTGAGCAGTTGCACACATCTCCTGGACAGCTGCTCTCCCGGCGACAAGCCGCCGGAGCCACTCGCAGTGCCCTCGTTCACCTGCACATATGGAGACACAAGCTGTACTAACCGTATTTAAGTTCTGGGATTTGTGTTGATTTGGTTCCCAATTTTCTGGTTACAATCATCAAACATCAATTTTATTCCACGAAAAAAAAATTCTAACTTCTGAACAATCAGCCCTAGAATAAATAGATTTATTATATTAGTATTGGCATAAATCAAATAAACAAAAAAGATATTTACTTGACAAGCGAGCCTAATTAACAGGTTGACAACAACATCAACATGTTGTTTGTCCAGAGGTTTGGCTGCGTCGGGCTCCATGCGTGACACGGTCGCTTGCGGACTCGCCCATCCAGTGTTCAGGGCTTTGCGACCTTCAGAACTACTCTCGTCTGAAGATACGCGCTTCATTGCGCCGCCAGGGGATGTTGCAACCTGTGGGGGGAGATTATTGGCAATTCTGAATAGTAAAATTACTATTAAACAATATCATTATTTCGTTTGTGCATGCATTAGATCCGGATAAGTATTGATAGCAAATGTGTGTGCTGGAAACATTGGCTATGTTCCATTAACAAGCATTTCATGTTCCGTTACAAACCGTAACACCAATTTATTTATTTAGTCTAACTCAAAACAGTGACTTACAATTAAAAATGCCCTGCCTGGCAGTAATGCAAAAAATACTGTATCTTCATTACATATTATTAAACAAAGTACCCCGCCGCTTTTGTACGCGATAAACTAAAAACTACTGAACGGATTTTCATGCAGTTTAATAGAAAAAGAGAGAAACGAGGAAGGTATGTGTGTATAATTTTTCCCAGGCGAAGCCGGGGCGGGTCGCTATTAGATAATAAATATATTAAGAGGTGGTTGGTGTTGAGTTAAAATGATGATTATCATTGCCACAAAAAAAAACATTAATCTGCCTAGCCTTCCCCAACTATGTTAGGGTTAGCTTACCGGGTTACCGGCAGCATCTGAGTACTAGTATTCGACATGGAACCCATTCACAGGGTAAATCGACACCCTTTGGCAAGATGGTGCCAGCCTTCTTAGCTTCTGACTAAAGTCACCGCCAGATGACAAAAAATAAAAGTCGTTAACATCTTCTACCAACGTATGCCAATATTTCAAAACGATACGAAAAAAATGTAAAGATAGTGTCGCGAACACGATCAAACAAACTTATCGAAATAAGGGGCGTTCTTGACCCCTTCACTTGGCATACCGTAATGAGTTAATATTTTATAAACGCGTGGACTGATACATGATTTCAACGGATAAAATGGTATATAGATAATTTACGCCTATACCTTTCAATTGAGTACAAAATTATAATATTATCTCCATAAACAAAAAGTTATGTTTTCAAGTTACGTTATTCTACTTTTTGGTACAGTTTGGATCAATTACTTTTTGTTATTTGGCGGAGACTTTATCCATGGCGACTATGAAAGATACACAAATAACAGCCGGGATCAAAAGCTTAACGTGTGTTCGTATCAATGCCACAAAACTCACCACACTATTGTCATCTCCAGAGTGATCACGTATCCTCTGTAGCTCCCACTTGAGTGCGACCTCAGCCAGGTCCACAGAGAGACGGCGATGCTCTAACGACGCCGTCTGAGAGAACGCCAGCCGCTGCATGGCCGAGACCATGTGGCCTACTAAGGCGTGGCGTACGGGGAAGTACACCTGGGGGGAAACAAGTAGATTTATTAGGCAGTTTAGGTTAAAACAAGGAGTACAAGACTCTTAGTTATGAAGATTGTTCCTGTTGTATGTGATGTGGCAGTAGTTAATTCAAATGATAAATAAGTGCGTTTTGGTAGGTAACCTCCCGCAGTTTACAAGCGAACAATGATAGGTGTGGTAAAATGCGAGAAAACGTATTTTTTTTTAATGTACTGCCTGATTACAGCTAACCTGATTTTATCACCATCCAAAGTTTTACATTGATATTGCATTATTGATTCGTTTTTTAATATGCTTTACGTATATCTTTGTGATAAATCAAACTTTCTTTTCACATATTAACTCCAGCTTACCTTATAATGTCTAACAACAAGTTGTAGGATATGGAACAGCTGCTGCATGGAGTGTCCATCCTCCACTATAATCTTCTTTGTCCAGTGTGTGAGCATGGTGTTGCCATCCTCCATACGTTGTGGCATGGCCGGTGTCAGGATTTCCAGCGCCTGGCGAACCACGGAGCGGGCTTCAACCGCATGCGCTTTTAGGAGACTGTGGAATACTGGAGGGAAAAAAAGACAAATGTATTACTGCAAGGCCGGTCTTAGCCCTTGAACAGAGTAGAACCAGATTGTCTTTCAGTGCCCTTTGGTCGACGCTTTGTGCTGTAGATTTAAGGATTTATTCAGCGTTACCCAACGGATTTTTTTCAATTGATCTCGTAACAATGCTCCCGCGCCGCTCAAAAGGCGCCATCAAAATTTTATTTTGCTTATTATTTTGTTTTTCGCATTCGAGGTGTGGTGGCACGGACTTAAGAGTGTTGGCCTGAAATTGAGCAGAACCAAAACCAAATCCTTGTTCTGCGATTTTGGCGGTCTCTCCAGTTCCGTGCCTATAGCTCTGGTTTGATGGATGGACGGTGTGAAGAGTGACATGAAAGAAAAGGGATTCAAGGAAGATAGGGGACAGGAAAGTATGGAAGAGGAAAATGTGTTGTGCCGGGAAGATGATGCTTTGTTTGTCGCATTTGGGTTTTTGGCGGCCCTTGCAATCTGGCCTAGAGCGATCCCTCACCTCTCCGGGGCACCGGCCCCGGCTATATTGTATTGGTGTTGAGAAAAATCGCCAAAGATATGATACGAAAAACAATTTCGAGGAAACAGCGAGAGAAGTATGTGAGGACCATGTCCCTATTTATCAAATTAATGAATTTACCTGTTAATGCTTTTAATACTTTATACCTGTACGTAGTATAGTGTATAGTGCTATTCTGGGTGCATCGTCCTCACATATATGAATTTATTAATGTATGTACTTATGTAAATATTGTAAAACACATATATATTTTTTAAAAGAGTAAGTATGGAGTTTCTTGTGCGTTCTTCTCCATAACAAGCTACTTTTCCGAATGCACGGTAGAATCAATTTTTATTACTTGTAAATTTTATTTTAATTCTCTGACGTTCAAAAGTGCCGCTTTTTGGCCTAGTTGAATAAATATATTTTGACTTTTTTGACTTTGACTTTGAATGTATAAGGAGTTGAAGAGGAGACTTACCTTGCAACACAATACGTTTGTGGATAGCGAACTTCGCAATTATATGACTCAATAATAGGTGACCATGGTACCTGTTAAGGAAGACAAAGTATTGAATTACAGAGACAATTTTAAATTTAATAAATATGTGAAAGATGATGCTGTTTCCCAGCAGTGGGAACATTATAGGCTGATTATGTGTAATGCTGACAGAATTGCAATTTATCGTGGGAGGAATATTGCACTTTAAATAAAAAATACGATACATAGGCGCCATACGTTTGGCGAACATTACCATCAAGTAATATTACGGCATAATATACAGAGCTGAACACCATTTTTTTTGTTTTATTACAGAGTAAATATGTATTGATATACATAATGGGTGATGACTCATACACTTGCAACCGTATCACCTAAATTACTATACTTGCACCATTACAAACGTGCAAACTGAGTCTTAAAACATTTTTATCGGACCTGTCGCTTGCAAGTACAGGCCCTAATGTTGTGTGTAACAGTAAAAAAGGTTGGAGAATAATGATTTATGAATGTAATAGCTCAAGTATACTATTTATTTCCCTAGCCCGAAGACCTGGTTAAGGCTGTGGCTCGCATCCGCTGGATGCGAGCGGGCTGCTCGTTGTGGCGACGTGGGTGAGCTCTACATTAAACAGTGCAGTTTTTCGGGTAAAATGATGGTGAAGAATTCTCTAGCAGCTAGTGTAACCACGGTATATATATTTTTTTAATGAGGCAATCCCACCACACTATTCCTAAATCACAGTAAATCCTGAAAGCCAGAACCAACAGTGGCGACCACCAGAAAAGCGCCGAGGCAATGAAGCTCGACGAAGACCCGAGAATGAACTTAACTGTCTCGGATCCCGCAACGAAATTAATCAGAAAAGAATAAGGGAGGAGTAGGGTAAAAAGTACAAATATCCACTTCCCTCCATATCAAGCAGGAGACAAAGCAAGCACAAAGGGTTTACAACTGGGATCTGGGTTTACAAAAGGGTTTACAGCCCAGTTCCCTAGCACGCGAGCTGTTATATTTGATTCCAATAATAGGTATGGCAAAAACGCTTGAACACACGGCAATTTTCTGGTTCTAGTTTCTACAAGGTCCGTATAGTAAACAACTCTAGATGCAGTCTGTTCATTATCCAACATAATAGTGCGTTCATTCTGCCAAAGAATACACTGCCATAAGATATGATGTGCAGATTGTAAATATTTGCAGCCAGATGTAGAACACTGATATAAAGGCAACGGGTAACAATGTTTGCATCTTACCTAGTTGCGGGGTCTACATAGTTCTTCCCGAGCAGACAAGGCCATGCAAATGTCATCAGTCTGCGTAGTTTATTGCCCTGTTTCTTGTTGTTAGCATCGTGTATATGCGCGGACGCTTGTTCCAGCAATAGGCAAGCAAATTGCAGGAGTGAGATGCGCACCGCATCCGAACAAGCGAATGGATTCTCTGGGTCAATCACCTGAGATAGAAACTGGTATTAATTAACGCGACGATCGTATGATTGTGGGGGTGGAATTATGTGAAAATCAAGTAAGAATGGTTTTGCATGCGAAAATTTTTGAATATCAAAATGTCTGTATACAATTCTCTGAGATGCAATAATGGTTATGAAATGAAAGGGATACTTATACACCGTTAAATTTTGGTCGTTTAAATCCCGTGGAGGATCGGTTCGGTACATGAAACAGTATGGATTTGTAAAGGTAAAACTAAAAACCGACTTGTAAAGCAAAACACTATAAAGTGCCAAAATAACTTTCGTTTCGGAAGTCGATGTCTTTGGTATAGTTCTGGGCAAACTCCTGGGCCGCCCTGAAGTTGGCTACAATGGCTGCGCAGCACAAAACAGCACCGTTTCGTGCCTTGCGCATCGGGAAACCAAATTCAGGGCGGCCCAGGAGTTTGGCGAGAACTATACCTCTTTTTTTTATCATCTTGCAACACCGACTTTCGAAACGAAAGTAAGTTTTGCACCTTTTACTTTTAAAAGTCAGTTTATTTTTTTTTATTTTTTTCTTTACAAATATATACTGTTTCATGTACCGGATCGACCCTCCAAGGGAATTAAACGACCAAAATTTAACGGTGTTTTTGACATTAGTTGTATGTTCTGATTAAGATGATGTCAAATGCGAAACCTATTTAGAACTCTTAGCCTACAGCTCTAAATACGTTTAACGCTACGTTTATTTAAAAAATAATTCTATCTCTATGAACTTCAAACAATGTTAGAAATAGGACTATATGTACAAACGACGTATGAACTGTTTTCCGTTCGTTTAGCTCTAAACCTTTAGTAATCTCTGGTGCAAGGAGGCCTTAAAATGACATAACAAAATTAAAACTTACGTTATTAATAAACACGGAAACTACGTTGTCTGGATTATCCTGATAAGGTGCCGGTGGTCCGCCAACAATCTTCTGTCCTTTATCGAAGCTGACGGCGAAGCATGGTATCAGGATCATTTGCAATACTTTGGCCTTGAGGTCTTGTGACATGGTGTCACTAGAAAAATGCTCCACGAAGCGGAAGAATGCCGCACGTTTCCACTCTATGTCGTACGTTTGAGCTACTGTGTGCTCGAGGAAATCTCGGAGGAACTGTGAAAGGTACAATAACAGTAATAATTCTAGAAGTTGCTTTTGCACTTAACTCGTCTAAGTATTGTTACAAAAGTAAGGCAGTGGATGCAATGTTGCGGTGAGATCAAGATATGGAATGGCAATGTTACCTAACTGCGGGTTTCTGAACGATAAATTATCGCAAAGTCAAAAATCTGCTGTGATTGGTTGAATGAATTTTCAACAGCCAATCACAGCAGGTAACCGGCGATTATTCGTCGATTACGTTAACAGCTCGATAATCGAGTTTTGAGGAACCGGGGGTAAGTCGGATAAAACATTTTTTCGTTCAGCAAGCAACAATAGCAAGTCAGAAACAATAATTTCAATATATTATCATCTAAAATTCTAAATGATTAAATAGAGAGTGTCTTTCTAAAAGTAAGTTTATGTTACCGAAGTTTTTGAGCAAAGGCCAATGAGCGTCAGAAAATCAACCTTATGAGTAAATGTTTACAATCTATCTAAGAGAAAGAATTTTTAATAATAATTACCTGGAAATCCGGTATGAACCGGTCACACAAGGCTCGCAACAACTGGAACAATAAGTCGATGTTGGACTTATGCTGTACAAAGTAGTGAAGTAATATCTTCACTATTAGCTTGGGTTCCTTCCAGTGTGTACACTCAACAAGATCTACTTTTTTGTGGGTTTCCTGAAACAAAACACAATACAAATTTGAATAAAACACTGCAAATAGAAACTGGGACATAGAATGTTGCACAGTATCGTATGGTCCTGCTTTTAATGAATCTTCTTTCAAAAAATCACAAATTAGACCATAATAAAGTCTCATGAAATCCAAAAAGCACGGGTCTTACAAGATTCGTCTAAATTCAGCTAACCAAAAATAACGAAACAAATATAAATAACTAGCTTCTGTCAGTGGCTTCGCCCGCGTGGAAGTCTGAAATCACAGGAACCGTACATTTTTCCCGGATAAAAAGTAGCCTATGTGCTATTCCAGACTAAAATATATCTCTGTGGCAAATTTCATATAGATCCGCCGGCTTATTATATATCTTGCAAGAGCAAAACTAATTAATTGCTCTTCAATACATAATTTTTTAGAGTTTTTTGTTTAAATAAGCACTTTTCACAAACAACGAGCGATTAGCAAACGATTGTGCAGGACCTGTCATACCTACACTGTAGTTAATTCCGACGTTTATGACATAAAGTGTTTGATCGCGCGATAATTTCATAGCTGATTGCTGTTTCTTACGTAATACGCCTGCTGTTCAGCCTTTCTGTCGTGATTGAGTAACAAACATCCATCCATCCAACCATTCGCATTTATAATATGAGTAGGATTAAATTAATACTTACATGATACTGGTCGCTGCACCAAATACGTTTCAACAATTCAATCAAATCCGGCTGTCCTGACAGCCATTTCTCATCATACTTGATCAAGAAAGATATGACCCGTACAGCTTGGAACTGCATTTCGGCCCTATCAGCAGCTGGCAGATTGGCCGCATTACCGCCAGTGTTGGCCGCCAACAACTGCATAAGACGGGGCTTCTTGGTCGTTTGTAAACCCTCTCGGTACGTCGGACCAGCTTTCGGGTGTCTGATTAGGTAGATCAAGAATCGGCTCCATTGTTCGTCTTTTATGTTGCTTTCGTGTAGAATTAGATCTAATGTTTCTTTTGGATACCTAAAAAGAAAAGTGATAGAAATTTTGGCTTAGTAGATTAGCATCAAGTACAGGCAGATTGTGTGAGTGAAAAGAGAGTAAATCATAAAAGTAATAGTTCCACGCACAACTAACCAAATGGGAGTCAAAATGCGGAAAAGGGAGTTCCTATCAAAAGTAATAGTTGAGTAGTAGTTGTGTAGTCCTTGAGTTGTTGTTGTAGTATTAGTTGTTGTTGTTGTGTAGTTGTAGTTGTTAAGTTATTGTTGTTGTTTGAAGGTTGATAGTTGGTTGTTTTAGTAGTTGTTGTTGAGTAGTTGTAGTTGGTAGTATTGTTGGTGTGGTTGTTGTTTGGTAGTAGTAATTGACAGTGCAATGGAAGAGAAAACATATATTTCACCGAGCCTAAGTAGCTTAGGATTGTACAAAGAGTCTCTAGGTTTTACAGTTTAACAGTACAAAAATACTCAATTTCCACATACCTCATGAGAAATTTAACAAGCGGCTCTCTAAACGGTGATCCAGCTTCAATCATGACCGCCTTCTCAGTGTGGAATATAAGTCGACACAACACATCAAGGAAGCGAGGAGAAGCGGCCGGAATTTGGTGAAAGATGCCAATCAGTATTATTATCTTTTGTTCGTTTTCCACGTTCTTTGATACGCTCTGGAGGAAGTTTCCATCTGTGGGGAGATCATTGATCATTAAACCTGAATAAAAAAAATTTAATCGTTCATATACCGGTCAGCATCAAAACCAAAAGACATGCACTGCTATACTAAGGCCGGGTTTCTGACCGCTAAATTATCGCAGAATTAATGTGACAAATTGTCAATCACGCGTTATCTTCTGTGATTGGTTGAATGAATTTTCGACAGCTAATCATAGCAGATAAACCCGCGATTATTCGTCAATTACGTTAACAGCCCGATAATCGAGTGTTGAGAAACCGGAGGAAAGGCTTCCAAGATTTGCCACAAAGAAAGTATAAAACTGTAAAATGGATCCTCTAAATTGTTACATTTCAATAAACACATTATTTAAGGCAAATACTCAGCACTTTTTCAAGATTAAATCTTACAAAATACGGATCATAAACCCTCGCCCGACAGCAGCTAATACTAAGTCGTTTTTAATACCATAAATCAAATTAATACATACTTTTATTAGTCTGTATAGAATAATCCAACAACTTTTTCAGAAGCTGCAGTAGCTGTTCACACAACTTCTCGCTGAACGTTGAAGGGAACAGCTGAGTTAAGTACGATAGTCTCTTTGCGCCGTTTACACTCAGGTGTCGATGGTCACCAAGAGTTAGCAGAAGAGGACGCATCACTGGATGAACCATCTCCATGTCGATTTGGAAACCAGACAGGAACTTCTGCATACATTCGAAGCCAACCTAGAAAATGATAATTTTTTTAATAAGTTAGTCAAATAATTTTTATATTATTTTAAACACCACTTGTAATACACGCTCGATTTGCTCAAGATATGAATGAAGTTTTAAATCGTTAAGGGATTTAAAGATACTGGAATATTTATTTTTATATGACAAAACACCAGAAGGCCAAAATTAAAGAATTCATTTAACTAGGACTGGGGGATGGTAAAACAACAGGGTAAAGCGTTTTAAGGGTGCCCTAGTCGGCGGCACGAACTATTTTGTGGGCAGGGTTAAAATACATGCTTATCTCATCCGACAACACATGGGAAAGGGATAGACGCTGTGATGAGCAGTAAGAAGCTAGTGCGCGTACGAACACACACTTTTGCAAATTTGTAGCGAAATGGATGATGATTTAGAACGAAAACGAGCGCGAAATTTTATAAACAAACCTTTGGGAATAGGGATATCATGAAAAAACTACTGAATGGAACTATTCAAAATAAAATTATTTGCATTTTTGAACTACTAATCTATTCCTGTATGAAGACTGTTTTGCAATTTTCTTCTTATGGTATTTATTTCTGCCCAAAGATGCGTTAAAATTAAGAAACTTAAAGAACTTTCAGAATTGAACTTTTAGAATTAAGGAACTTTCGACACTCATAACTGTTTTTTTACTTTTTTATTTCTATACATTAGATAATGATAAGACAAATTGATATCCATACACAACCTATACCGCACACCGTCATACACCATCAAATAGTGGAGAAATCGCCATACTACGTTTGTATGGAAGAATGACTGACTAAGGCACCCTTAAACTTATAAAAGACTTACTTGTTGCAATTCCGGATCATTTTTCTCAAGGGACTTGTAAAGCACTTGGAATATTTTCTCGCGGCAGTGTTTCTCCTGTATGTAATGACAGGAGGCGAGTGCTTTCAACGCTGACGCTCGTAGCGGACCTAGGCTCACGTTTTTATAGCAAGGCAACTTGCCTAGCATCGCGTCTTCAGCCTCGCATAACGAGAGCAGCTCCCGGAAAAATACTTTGTGTTCGTTTATGTTAAGATCTAAAAGTTAAGTTAGTTGTATAAGTTGATGTAGATTCGGAATAAAAAAATAAACAGTTTCGCCGAGTTTCAGGAAGCAAAATTAATGTGACAAATTGTCAAGCGCGCGTTATCTGCTGTGATTGGTTGACAACAGCCAATTGATTATTTTGCGATATGTTTGCTTCCAGAACTCGTGGTTTATTTATTTTAAAATTTTGAGAAAGCATAAAACATTAGCTGTTACTCGCAACATGAAGTTGCGAGTAACAGCTAATGTTTTATGCTTTCTGTGAATGTCATTCATCTTTCATTAATTTTAAATATCCAGAATAAAATAAAGTCAATAGTAAAGTTAATAGTCCTTCTCTAGGTTGCATGCTATGCTGTCAAATTTCATAACGATCGGGTCGGTAGTTTATGAAGGGTAAGTATAGATTTTTTGGTCCTATGATACAAACCTCAAAATTAATAACTACCAGGACAATAAAATCTTACCTATAGTAAAAAGCCTTGGTTTCAATGTTGTACAGAAAGTGGTTCCATCCATAAGACCCATCTGGGCATTGGCTGGTTGGTGTCGAAGCAAATGCTTCTTGGGCGGAATTATATCCGCTAACACTTCCCTGTGTGGATCCATAACTTCTGTTACGGTCTTCTTTTGTAGCTCTGCTATGAGCTCTAGAGATTTCATAGCCTGGAAAAGAACAAGGAGAAGTTAGAATAACAAGATCACATAGATATTCAAAAAAATATGTAAGGAAATAGTAATGTGATCTTACCTGTTGTCTCACTAAAAGGTGAGGGCTGGTAACTTGCAGAACAAGTTCTTGTAAGACATCATGTAACGCTCTAGCCTTGGCTACAGCAACGTCACCTTCGGCCTCCACCGACTGGACACACGGACCGACGACACAAACTCTCACTAGTCTCTCCAAGTTCACAGTGGCCATATCTATAGCGCCTGAAGACACTTCCCCAGTCAAGTCCATCATCACGAAGAGAACTGCCTTCAAGAATGTAAACACGTGCTTGTAAACCCATTCTGGGGCCATTTTTTCTACCATAAACTTGACTGCGATACAGCCGCCTAGCTTGGCGTACCAGGCCCTTTCGTAACATAAAGCTGACATTCGCTCAGCAAGGTACTCCATCAAAGGCAGCCGGCACGCGCGCTCTCTACTTCCAAGCACTGTTGCTGCAGTCTCTATCATAAGGACCAACGCTAGATGACCCGGCTTACATAATTCTTTCTCTTCATGTCCCATGATAACGGCGATGGCATCGACGAGGACTAAAGCATCAAGTCCTTCTTTAGGTGCCGAGTTTTCGACAAACGGTCCTGCTTGCTGCGCGATCGCTACCATAGTGTAGTGTCTCACTAGCGACACCATCGTTGGTAATACGTGATGACGTAGTTCCTTTATAGCTGCGGCAACAAACATTCCAGTAAGAGCCGTGCGATGAGTGTTCCTAACAATACTGTTAGTGCACTTGTAATAAGGTCCATTTTGAACCTGAATCTTGCCGTCGATGAAGCTTGGATGGTTGAAAAGCTTCTGTAACGTCGCTCTGTCATCGTCTAAATTGAGGGACGAAGCTAAGTAACATCTGAGAACTTCCCAACATTGTCGTCTGTAGAACGGATCCGTCATGCTTGACTTTAGAGCAGAAAAAGCTGTCTCTATTACTTTGTCTACCTCGAAGTCTATTGGTTTCGATTGTTCTTGGAAATAAGCTTGCACCGCGGGCGGTGGCGCATCTGTTTCACGGTACTCCAACCTTTGTGGTTCTATCATCATCTTACGGTTGCCACCGCCGAACTTTCCAAGGACTCTGAACGCGATTCTCGCGACTTCGTTATTCTGCAATGTTCTCCAAAGCGCTTGCATAAGGTCAGCCCTAACAGGCTGAATGTGCTCGTACAAAAAGTCAGGCTGCAAGTTATCCACACAAAGCTCGAGGGTCCTCAAACCTTGTGATATTAAAGTATGGGACCCGTTTAAAGCGGACACCAGAGGATCCATGAGCATCGGTAGATAAGGCAATAAGCTACTTAATCTGACGGGTACGGTCAAGCATAACTCGACAAATAGGTCTTTCATGTGTTGTTTGTGAAGGCCGCTTTGTAGACGATTCAATCCTTCGAGTAAGTTAGGCAGAAGAGGTAAGAATTCTTGGTACAATAAATCATGACTGCCGCCGCCGATAGAGCGGAATAATGCTCTCAAAAGTAGGAAGTAGTTGTAGGGTTCTTTAGCAGTCATGGCATAATCCATGGCTTTGTTTACGATGCTGTGTAAGTGTGGCCTCAGCATTTGTTCATTTTCAGTGGGAAATAGACTTACGGAACCAAAGACCAATTTGAAAAGTCTCAGGTAAAGGTTTGACCTCTCCACATTTGTGCCCATTTCCTCCATCCTTTCTAGAAGGTACTCCACGAGGACGGTCGCGAAAATCGGTGACGTAGCAGGATTTGATAAGAACGTGTTGGCAATTATTTGCAATGTCGTATTTTTGTTGATTCTTTCAACCATATGGGAAATTGTCGCGGTAAATATCTCTTGGAAGGTTTGAGCGTTCATCATTGAGAACTGTAAAAAAAAAGAAATGTCACAATATTAACATTCCTATTTAAAAATATTTCAGATGTTTTTCAAGGCCATGTTTTCTTTGGTAAATACATTGTTTCTTATTAATGTTATGTTCAATTAAACTGATAACCACTTTAAATTCGGGTAGATTAATTTTCTAATGATTAGTAGATATTATTGAAAAGTTATAAAATCGTTGAAGTTGTAGCGCAAACTGAGCTTTACGACTAGGGTTTAAAGTTATTTTTTTATGTTATACTGTAACAACTCTTATCTCAATAAAACCTTACTTTTAAAAAAAAATACATTTGTTCTTTTTATATCAATAAAACTTTAGGTACTTTTCCAAAATTCTCCCATTTTTTTATATGTTTGGAAACAAAATTGCGCAGATTAAGTAGGTACTGTAGACACTTACCACTCCACTAAAATGCTCCAAAACTTCCTTTTCTTCCTTAGACCGTACATGAGGTTGCGCGGGCGGCTGCGCCGGCGCTCGCGGTGCAGCCAACGTGTATATGTCAAGCGATTGCAGCCCCCATCGCACTAGTCGTATAAATACTAACGTTTCGGCCGCATTGAACAGCTTTTTTTCACTTATATTGTTCATATTTGCGGGTTCCGGTATTGCTTGCTGTGGCATAACAGTCTATGTGTGGTGTACATAGATGATGTATAAATGATAATGATATAATGGGTCTTATTTATAAAATCATGACGATGTTTAGCAATAGGGAATATGCACGTAATTTTTAATTTGCTAATTACAATAGGTATTAGCTCTAGTAAACAATGAATATGTTGTTTTTTTTTAATTTCTTCATCAACGACAAAGTTATAAAGCTTCAAAGTTGGTAATTAGAAAATCCGACGTAGTACCTGCCGTCAAATTCAACGACGCCCACACAGATGCCATAGAAAACAGCGTTTTCGTAGAAAGGGGCAGATAGATTTGTTTAAATTGTTATATCTCGTTCGCTTTTTGATTAATTTTGAATCTGTTTTCACTGTATTTTATTTTGTAATATTGATTGATACCCTGGTTTGATAATAATCATTTGTTTTGCATATTCCCTATTGCTTAGCAGATGTTTAATTCAAAACATTTATAAGTACAGGGAGAGTTTTTCAAGGGGGTGTGGAAAATACGAAACTATGACGGCATCATTAGATTTTTTTAAATTGTTGAAAATGAGTCCTTGCCTCAAGTTTACCGTACAGAATTTGATCCTTATTAGCGACACTACTGAATGGTATAATAACACAGCCTATTTTGTTTTTCTTTCGGAAATCAACGGGTTCGATTCCTGGCCAGAAATAACGATTTTTCAAAAATCCAACGATGTAGTTTTAGTTTTCGTCAAAATGGGCCTTGGACTCTTTGTGATTTCAGCATTTCCTCATAGTTGCCGTTTTTGTTGATGTTATGTTGTATATTCTACGCCCACTTGAAAAACTCACCCTGTATAAATAAGTGTTATTGAAACAAATTACAAAAATGATACATTTCTTTGAAATTTTTTGCTTCTCTACCAGTAAGGCTGATTTTAGAGTCACATTGACCGACGCTGACCGTCGGCGCTGACCGTCGCCGCGAACTCTTCATTGGTGGAGTCAGACGTCCGTCAGCGCTGAGCCTAAAGACTCGACCAATGACGAGCTCGCGGCGACCATCAGCGTCGGTCTGCGTGACTCTAAAATCAGCCTCAAAGTGACAGAGATGTCATAGAGACACAGGCAACTTTGAATAGTGTTTCAGTATTTATCCATTTGTCTCACAAGATACAAAAGCACAAATATTTAACAGAAAAACAAGCCTTGTTCTCTATCATAGCATTTTTTAAAGAAACATTATCAGAGGAAATGTAAGCTAATCAGCTGGGTTCCTCAAAAGAACAATACTCTCAATATCAATCCTAACCATAATAAGTTAATTCTTCTTCAACTTAATTAACCACACAAATAAATAACCTTCAACTAACCTTGATACACGCAGCACAGCCCCAAGTGATGGTCTTGACGCCACAAACCAACGTCTTTACCAAAGTCCTATAGTCTCCTACATTCAAATTATTCATTTGTGATGATGGGAACCCTATCTTAGACTTCTCCTCACTCTTAGTCAGGCTATCAAGGAAGTCTGGTGCGAGTTTCTCTTCCTCCGCCTTGACTTCTACTATGGATGTGGATGTCGATGGGCCAGGTGTCGTGGGAGTACCAGGTGTGGTACCACCGCTGGCTATTATTGGCGTTGTTGTTTGTTTACTAGAACAATTGAAATATTATGGAGAATGATAAAGCAGAACATGAGCATTTTATTAAAATTATATGTAATGAAAAGAAATTAGAATCAGTAAAAGTCTTCAATTATCAATAAACGTTTGATACTTGATCTGCTTGATCACATATTTCCACCATCAGTTCAAGTGATTTGGAGATAATTAAATTGCTAAAGGAAAATGGCTTACTCCGGTCATGGGTCCCAGCGCTAACAAAGACAATTATGCATCGATTTATTATTGAATTGTGAGTAAGATTAACATTTTTAAGAATTGATCATAAAAAATATATATTCTTTTTAATCAACTCTTTAGCACAAAATTATGGATTATTGGGCTCTTAATTCACATTTAGATTAATTAAACTAATCATTTAAAATTGATTCCAATAGATGGCGTGGTTTAAAATTTCTGAGGCATGCTACTCGAATTTTTAAATTTTAAAACGCCTCTCTATTTAAAGAAAAAGCAGCCACAAACTGAGAAACCCTTTTTCTTGCAAGTCGCGGCTAACACCATCTATAGCCGTGGACCGGAACTGAACGCGATCGAAGTACTTATAAAAATAATCATCTTGATCAGACGAAAAACACTAATTACGGCACGGTTTCTTTGTATGGGATGCGGCATATGTATTTTAGTATTATATTATCTGTGCTCCGGTGTTCGTTTCGACAATCTTTTAAAATAACGAACTAAACTTCACTGTACACTTACCACTTATTCATCAACGCAGGTAGCTGCAACTTGGATATGGTCTTAAACTTCAGCACGAACACTTCAAGTATTCGCATTAGAAGCACTCTCCCTGGCGGTACAACAATGACGCCAGGGGCGGCGGCGGCCACCATGGGCGCCGTCTCCGTTTCTGACCGCAGTCGAATACAATCTACCAGGTTCAGTAATAACTTGCAAGACATCGTTTGGATGCTAAATGAGAAAAAAAAGACAATTATGTTGAGAACGTTTTTATCAGAATGTCAATTTTTTAAGAAATTGGCAATTATATGGCTGAAAATTCGGCCACATATTTGCAATTCATGGTTATAGTTTTACTAAAAGATAATGATAAATTACAGGAAAAATAAGATTGCATAAAATATTTAACAATGACTAAAAGATATTGTCTTCAGAACTGTAAGAGTTTACAATGTTTTAACTTGATGTTGAAAATATCAAAATGATGGAGACAAAGCAAAATTTTAAACTGCACTAACTAGTGAAGCCAAACAGAAGTTTATAAATTACCTTGTAGGAAGAGATTCATCATGCACATTCTTGGAGAACAAGTGGGCTGCGATAGCGAGATCAGTCAGTGGTAGAAGTGCCCTCACATGGTGAACTAAATCAGCCAGTGTTGAATATGCGAGGGGACGTAAAGATTCATGAACAGTCCATCCGCCTCCGAGGAGTACGTCTTCGTCAAATAGTCGCTCCATGTACGGAACAAATTCTGAAGTGAAAGAAATAAAATACAGTTGGGCATAATGAGTTTCGATATTTGTTTGGTTAGAAAAATAAGCAATAGGTAATAGATAATAATACAATAAATAAAATAATAAAACCAAAAACAAAATCATATACTAAATTAAAAATTTATTTCATGCACGGAATAATAGAATAAATTTGTATTTAAATTCTGTGCAGAGAATTTAAAACTCGAATGTGCTAAGCAATTGCTAAACGTTTCGAGATTTTTATAAATGAGGGTATTTATTTTGTAACAAATTAATATAAATAAATAGGGATAAATGAGAGAAAATAGCATGGTTAGTTTTTTAAAGTAGTGAGGCAAGGTGCCAAACAGCCTAAAACAAATTAGTTCGGCCGATTTTTATTATCTTCGATTTGTTGGATTTCTGTCCGCCCCGAATAGCAGAATAATTAATAAAACGTCGAAAAACAAAAATATTTAAGAAAATTCATATTCCCATACATTTATTGATTCTGTGGTGGTACGAAGTTCGCGGGATCAGTTTATTAAATATATAAAAAACTGTATGTTTTTGTATTTACAAATCTATCTAATACCTTTAAATGAGCAATTCTTGTATATATTTATATATAAAATCTGAATCTCGGAAACGGCTCCAACGATTTTCATGAAATTTTGTATGCAGGGGGTTTCTGGGGCGATAAATCGATCTAGCTAGGTTTTATTTTTCAGAAAACGTCATTCTGTCTATTTTCACACGAGCAGAGCTCGGTCGCCATAGCACATAGGCTACTTTGCATCCCGGTATAATGTTCCCTTGGGATAAGAAAACACATTGCACGCGGGCGAAGCCGCAGACGGAAGCTAGTTTGTTGATAAAAGTAATAAAAGGTAAAATACCTTTTACCGATACCAATTATACCAAATTTATCATTCCATTTTAAATATTCACACAACTATAAGGCCTAAAAAGTCATGCGCCTCTTTGTTAAGCAAACACAAGCTTACCTCTATATAAAAACTTACTCAGTCTTAGATCCGTGGCAAGGATATGACGTGTTGCTATGACCAGCTCCTTTCTCAGATGAGCCACTTCCGGTGGGCACAACGTCAATAACCCTATAATGCCCTTTACCATCAAATTGGCGTGATTGGCAATTGTGTCTGTGTATATCCTAATGATATAAGCCAAGAAGGCTAAAGTCTTTATTTGGGCACCCATGAAGTCTACAAAAACCTCCTTGTTGAATGAAGCTGATTGTCTGTAAGAAAGATGTATACTTAAAACAAGTCCACCCATCATTGGTTAATGAGGGCCTTTTTTATTTTAGTCTAAATTCTATGGCATAGTCCAGTGTTAGATGGTTAAATATCTCTGTTCAAGAAAATATTTAAAGAGGAGACTGGTGAATATTAAACCTGTCCATCCGTTTTATTAGTCTTTTGCAGGTCAGCAAGGCAGTACCCAAAATACAGAATTAATAAAATGGTGTTCACAAGATAGTTGCTTTTTTACTTTAAATAAATCTGACTGCTTATTTAGACTAAAAACTTCCCATCTAAACTTACCTGTGATTAGCAGCAGGTTGCAAGGTAATAGTCTCCATAATCAGAGGGATGAAGTTGCTGACCTCCTGATGTACATTTTGTTTGTACAACTGGTACATCAGGACCACTATGATAGGCAACTCCTGAATTACTTTCAGGGAGAGCACTGATCTTGGAATCAGGTTATACTGTAATTAAAATAATACAAATTAGAGTCCAATATTTCTACTTAAAGTTCCACTTTTAATCTTTATTGTATTTAGTAAAGTATATTAGGTATAATATAATATTGATAAAAAAAAAAATTCGATCAATGTTTTGGCTGTTATAGAATGCCTTGCGGCATTAAGTCTAAGCCTGTGAAACCACTTGTACATGAAGGCCTAATAAACTGAATTACACAAACATAGGCGAAAGTTCCGAGTCACTTTTTAATCCTACTTATTAATCAGGGGCTAAAAGTGGTTAATGATTCATAACAACAGATGCTCACGGGTTACAGATTGTAGACAGTCAAAATTGGCTGTACCAAGTTTATACTCGTGATTAATCAAAAATCTTCTCAGCATGAGTAGAAATATCCTTAGAATAATTATAGGAAGGATTTTAATATAGGCACCACAGACAGCCTGCATTGCAGGTGCTGCCTTGACGCCAAAGAATCAGATGCCCACGTCATCCTGAAATGCGAGACCGTGGCTTCATACAAGAACAAATCCTCGGCAAAATGAGCTCGCTCCACGAAGCCTGTGAAACTCCCAGGAAGCTTCTCTGCTTTTGGGCAGAGCCCCAGTACAATGGACCGAATGAGAGTCTAAGTGCGGAAAAGGGAGTCCCCATCATCATCATCAGTTGTTGAGGGAGAACTTGCTCAGTTGTACATAATAGTAAAATTTAATTTAAATAAATGTGTGTTCTTAAAACTACTTACAGTTACAACACTGCCATCAAGTAGTTTTTTTTCAGTGTGTATAGGAGTTGTTGTGTAAGTTTCCTGTAGTAATTGTTCAATGTTCACTTCAGATAAATCCTTCACCCTTATTGTGGGTTTAGGTTCAAATATTTTTGCCAAATGATTTGGCAAGTCAGAATATATCCCTTTCACCCATTGCAGGAACTTGTGAATCTATATAAAAAATAAAAACCTATGTTATAAACGTTTTCTTAATAATCTGATAATAAATCTTTTTTAAATGCATTTCATACTACTTACGTCTACATCAGTAGAATATGCTGGCCTGTATTGTTTGTGCAATTCCATAAAAATCTTAAGGCACACCAAGACATTCTCTTCATTTTCTATTTCCATTAATTTCAGCATTAGTATGAGGATACTCTCAACATATCGTCTTAAGGTTTCACTGATCGGGAGACGGTGAATCATTTCAAGAATCAGTTTTCTGACTTGCTGAATATTATACTCCGCGATGAAATGTGGTTCACCTTCTTGTAATATTTTGAGGAATATTTTTAAGGAGTGTTCTAGGAATTGGGGGTATTGAGGGGAACTGAGTATTACCTGTAAAAAAATATGATGAAATTAATGTTAATATTTGTAATGTTTCACAGCAATTTTTAACTTTCATTTTTCTTTCTTCTTAGCATGTTGATGAATCAAAAAATGTATTAAAAAATATAATGTTTTTAATAAATAGTTTATTTTTTTGTAAATTTTTTGTTGCAGCTATGGCAACCATCCACTGGTGTAGTCATTAGGTCCTCAAGGGTACAGTAAGAGGAGTGAAAAAAAACTTTTACGAATCTTGTTTTGCCAGTATTATCAATAGTTGATCCATAGTTTAAGAAGACCTAGTGCTAAATTCCAGCTTGCTGATAAAACATCAAAATTTTTAAAATAAAAAAAAATGGCCGCATGTAGGTGTCAATTTCTTGCTCTGTAAAAGATTTTTCATTGAATAATTGTTAAAACAAGAAACTTAAAGCACGTATTCAAAATCTCCTTGTAGGTGAAATGAGTGTGATATGGTTATTTAAAAGTCTTATATAAATTTCATTTTTGGTCTTTATGAAACAATCTTTTGCTTCTGATCTGTAAATAGACAAAAGAGACTAAAACTTGACACACCTTTTGTGGTCGAAGGACCTCTTAAACTGTAGCAAATTAACTCCATAATAAAAATCATCAAATAGGTTTCTGTGTATTTGAGTTTCATGTTGTTATTGTTGGTTTGGTTATTGTTTCAGGGACTCAAACTAGATATTTGAGTATCTTCAAATATATTGAAATCACAGATGAAACTGACTTTAGTAATAGTTTGGTTTTAAAGCCTTCATATTTATTTGTGTGGATCAAGCCAAATATTAACATCTGAGTTTCTATAAATAAAATATGTTTGCTATGTACCATAGTAAATCAGGTAACATGGCATGAATTGTAATTTCATCTTGAGCCAAATCAAAGGTGGGACATGGTCTGCAGAGAGATGTCAGATAAACACTGGAGATCAGAAAGAGAAATTGTTTTTGCTGTGGCTGATTCGATTGCAGAATCAATTTATAAAGTTTTCCAAGTAGGACACTAAAACATCCCAGTGGCATGATTTAACTAAGGTGTGTTGACATTAGATGGGCTTTTAGCATTTTCGACTTTTAAGTCTGTGCGACACTTGAGTTATAAATCTGAGGGTTCAATGCCGATTAGTGGAAACAGTTTTCAGCTGGTCTAAGGCAACCAATGGAAATCTGCCTCGTGTTTTAGACATTAACTTAACAAAATTAATACCCATGGTTTTGGACAAGGAGGGTAGTCTCATAAGTATAACTAAGCTTTACGATATTTTTTATTAATTATAATGAATAATACCAACCTGTTACTGTTTCACTGCAGAACAAAGGCCTCTTCACCACTACAAATCACGACGCTTTTTTTTATTAAGAAAAGCGTGGTGATAAATGCTCATGAAGCCTTAAAATTGTTGATTGTGTGAGCTGGCTACTGTTTTTCTATCAATACCGGTTCCCGTACAACTAAAATCACTAAATAAACATACCTCGAAGTTTTCGCTGAGTTCCTGGGCAGCTTTCAGCTTGATCTCATCCTTTGCGCCAGGGTCCGCCAACATCGTCACATAGCTTCTGTAGGTATTCATCTGGGTGTGTGGGTCCCCCGGACCGCCTGCAGCCATCGAAGCCATCATTGTGCACGGTAAATAGTCTTACGATTAAGTATTTTCACTAGCAAGTGAATTACCCAACATGTTGTTAAGACACATAAATATACAAAGAATATGGTCCTGCACACATTTACATCTTTCAATTATTTAATAACAGGGGTTAGATCATCAATCTTTACGTTAGTCACAAATAATGTCTATAATAAAAATATTAACCCAAACAACCGGACAAAACAAGCAATGCACGCAACAAGAGCTCAAACACGACATTTACAAATATTTTTAAGCTGTGGCCAGTGTTGCCACCTCAAAAATTATTTTGTCACTAGATGCAGTGTAAAATGTCGCCATATTTTGGCAATTTGGCTTGAAAAAAAACCACCAGTTCTCGCTAAAATGTTTTTATTAAAATTAAGTACTTTAAATGTCTGATATTAAAAAAAAAGTAATTTTGTAACAGTCAAAAGGGAAAAAACAGACTTGGTTAAAATTCGTGATTTTGAAATATGATAGTTATCTTCCATTATATCTTCATCATCCATAAACGCCGCCGACGTTTGCGCTGAAGATGTTTTTGGTTATGATAGATCTTTAAATGAGTACTTTGCGTTTTTGCCGATAGCCATAATGACATCGCTAGGCAATTCGTAATTGAAGCATTTAATTTTCAAAACTTTCAATCTGTTTGTAATAAAAATTATGGCGTTAAGTAGTGGACTGGCCATTTTGATTCGTAATTTACTTTTAACGATGCTCTTAACACTGAAAATTCTTTCAATTTCAGCATAAGAATGAGGTATTTTCAAAATTTCTGTCTTAAATAAGTGTTGCCAAATTCCATATTGAAAAATCGCCAGAAATCTCTAAAAATTTATTAGTCGCTAAACGATGAAAAAATATCGCTACGAGCTCTGAAAAATCGCCAGATCTAGTGACAAAATCACCAAGGTGGCAACACTGGCTGTGGCTGGCTGGCTTATATTAGTCTATGACAGCTAGACCAGAAAAGCCAGCCACTTTTTTATATAGAGCCAGCCAAATCCAATGAACAAGGATTCTCTTGATTAGATCTATAGACATAGATCGAAAAAACAAAAAAAATTTCAGCATAAGAATGAGGTATTTTCAAAATTTCTGTCTTAAATAAGTGTTGCCAAATTCCATATTGAAAAATCGCCAGAAATCTCTAAAAATTTATTAGTCGCTAAACGATGAAAAAATATCGCTACGAGCTCTGAAAAATCGCCAGATCTAGTGACAAAATCACCAAGGTGGCAACACTGGCTGTGGCTGGCTGGCTTATATTAGTCTATGACAGCTAGACCAGAAAAGCCAGCCACTTTTTTATATAGAGCCAGCCAAATCCAATGAACAAGGATTCTCTTGATTAGATCTATAGACATAGATCGAAAAAACAAAAAAAAATAGTCTTGTTGAGATATGGAATGGTTGAGGGGGGCAATAAATCCAAGTGGGCCTACCTAGAGTAATATTAGTAATTAGAAAGGGTGTTAAGGTATTTTTGATAAATAGATTTAACAGTTGAGTGTAGTGTAGGTACCCATTCCCTTTATGCTGTAGGGATGTTACTTAAAGACGGAACCACAATTACGTGTCGTGGCGTGGCACGGGATACACCAATCCAACGACTCTGTTCCAGCCTAAATCATAATTATAACCAGTTTTGTAGCCAATCAACTGCGTCAGAAGGCGCTACGCCACGCCATGTAAGTGTGGTTCTTTCTTTACACCCCTGTTCGACGAAAGGACATGTGCAGCTTTTTCTTGGCCTCTACACTTCTTGAATCTTGGCTTTGTAAGCCAAAACTGAATAGTTAAGATTGCTTCGAAAGGAAACACCGTTTCAAACCTTTGGCCTCACATGTAGCTTCTCACTACTGGCCGTTTTATAATGGGACTTCTCTATGGTTAAATAGTATGGTATAAAACTCTATTGTTTATTCCGTGTCATCGGCATCGATGGATGCTTTTACAAGTTACATTAGGTACGTTTTTGTAATGGAATAAAAATGGGTTGAAAATGAAATAAAAACAACGTACAGGTTGTGAAAACGTGAAATTACCAACTCAAATACAACTTAAAATGTGATCATGGCTACTTCTATAACAGTGTTAGTCATAACATTTTGGCTTCGGTGCACAATAGTGTATGGTTACGAGTTCATATCACGATATCCAAATCAGCCTAATGAAACATACCAATTCTATCATCTCGCTGTGGATAGAGTCAGCGGCCAAGTATACGCTGGTTCGTTGAACTGGATTCACCAGTTAAGCCCTGACTTGAAACCTATCCATGTTATAGGCACGGGTCCGATACTAGACAACCCTATGTGTCATGCAAGTGGCTGCCCTTCAGCTGACATACAGACTACGCGGACTGATAATGTGAACAAAATATTAGTGATAGATCAAGAATCCGGAAGAGTGATCGCGTGCGGTTCAGTGGCGCAGGGTTCCTGTTCTAAGTACAAACTTGGAGACCTGTCTGCGAAGCTCGAGTTCGTTCCTGTTAGTGTAGCAGCTAATGACGCTGATGCGTCTACCTACGCTTTCATCGGGCCTGAAAGGTATAATTCATGGGACCGATCCAATGTTCTATATGTGGGGACTACATTCACTAACAATGGAGAGTACAGACACGACGTTCCTGCGATCTCTAGCCGTGACCTGATGACTCTCGACACCGCACAACTAACATTCAACAAACAAAGTTCAATACAAATAGATGTTAAGTACAGAGATAACTTCTTAGTGCAGTATGTGTATGGCTTTAATGCTAGTGATTATGCATATTTTTTGATAATCCAGAAGCATTCCCACCTAGCTGGTAATGAGGAACTGGGTTATGTGTCCCGCCTAGCTCGCACATGTGTAAATGATGACAACTACAACAGCTACACAGAAGTGACGCTGGAGTGCCATGTTCGTGAAGAAACTGTTATTGGTAAGGGTGAAGTGGTCAATTATAATTTAGTTCAAGACGCTAAGATCGCAAAGGCTGGTGCAAATCTAGCAGCCCAGCTGGGTATAGAGACAGGAGATCCTGTTCTCATAGCTATTTTTAGTCCATCAAAAAGTATTTCTAATGAACCTATGGCTAAGTCAGCTATTTGTGTATTTTCTTTGCAAGAAATAGAAATTAAGTTCAATGAAAATGTTCACATGTGTTTCAATGGCAGCACTAAAGCACGCAATATGGGCTACATATCAGGCATGATATCTGATGGCAAGTGTCCCAGTGTTGGCTCTACAGGAAATATACTTAACTTTTGTGAGGTAGGTCTTAAAATTAGTGGACTTTATCCTATAAAAACAATGTCTGTTATTAACTGGAATGATACTTTGATTACTTCTGTTACCATGTCTGTAACTGGTTTGCATACTGTAGCATTTTTAGGCACCAACAATGGCATTCTAAAGAAAGTCCTCATTGATGCTGATAAAGCATTAGAATATTCAAGTGAAGCAATATTGCCTGGTCAGAGAATTCTTCCAGACACAACATTGTCACCATATCAAAAAACACTTTATGTGTTGGCGAGAAATTCAATTGTGCAAATTCCAACTGAAAGATGTGCAGAACATGGAAATTGTTCCTCTTGTCTGGAATCAAACGATCCCCACTGTGGATGGTGTTCATTGGAAAAACGCTGCACAGTTCAAAATATGTGTCAAAAGGGGACTCAAAGTGCACCAAGATGGTTGTCACAATACATTGGTCAGCAGTGCATTGATTTTGAACAAATTCTACCTGACAGAATCTCTATGAATGAAGTAACAACAGTGCAGCTAATAATTCGAACTTTACCAGAACTGCCCTTTGAAGCTAAATACAAATGTGTATTTGGAAATGCTCCTGCCATTGATGCTGCTGTAACATCAAATGGCCTAGCTTGTCCAACACCAGATGTGAAGCATAGACCAAAAATTCCACAAAATCAAGATCATGTGTATGTTTCACTTTCTGTGCACTCATCAGAAACTAACAAGGATTTTGTTTCAAGGAATTTTGCTTTCTATGATTGTTCAAAACATACAACATGTCACTCCTGCATTTTGAGTGAATGGGCTTGTAATTGGTGCATATATGACAACAGGTGCACCCATGATACCTCTGTTTGTCAACGGACCATAATAAGTGGTGAAAATAATCCTAGTAAACTGCTAAATCACGGTATTGGGCATTGTCCTAGAATAAGACAATACAAGAAACCTATTTTACTACCAAACAATGTCCCTAAGGAATTGGAACTTGAAGTTGAAAATCTACCTCACTTACAACCAGGACACACTGGATTCCAGTGTATAGTGAGTATCGAACTAGCTAACATGATACTCCCGGCTAGAGTTGAATCTAATCACTACATTGTGTGTGACAAAACAACCTATTCATATGAAGAAGATGTGGGTGAATACAATGTGAGCGTTAAAATTGTCTGGAATCATAAACATTACATTGACACAATCAACATCACATTGTACAAATGTGAAATTCTTGGTTCACATAGAGAACATGCTGATTGCTCTCTATGTATAACCAGAAACTCAATCTACAAATGTACCTGGTGTGGCAACTCTTGTTCTTATAGTGAAACATGCTTAGAAAATCCAGTGACTGAGTGTCCAAAACCTAGAATTGATATGATCAAACCACTCAGCGGACCAATAGAAGGAGGCACCATAGTAACCATTGAAGGCAGTAACCTTGGTTTAAGAGTTGAAGAAGTATCCGGCAAAGTTCGAATTGGAGATGTACTATGCGAAATAGTTGACTTTGAAGTCTCTGTAAGTATCACATGTCGCACAGGACCCTCCAATGGTTCTGCTGTAGCTCCTGTTATTGTTGAAAATGATTCTGGTCATACAGAATCATCAGTTTTGTTCAGTTACAAAAACATAAAACTTCAGGGCCTATACCCAACATTAGGACCAGTTGCAGGTGGCACACAGTTGGCTATAGGGGGGCAGCATTTGAACATTGGTTCATCTATCTCCGCTTTCCTGGATGAGCTGCCATGTTCTGTCAATACTACACAGACTTCAAACAGCAGATTAATATGCATAACTCCAAAGGCAAATGCACCCAGAGTGATTCACACATTGACAGTGGGCATAGATAATGCTAATCGAACTTTGTATGGAGATTTGTTTAATTATACAGCTGACCCAACAATTATGGAAATAAAACCATTGAAAAGTTTTGTATCTGGTGGCAGAATGATAACAGTTCATGGTACGAACTTGCACACGATCCAGAAGCCTCTTATGAAATTGTATTTTGCCAATGAAGTCCTACCAGTAAACCATACTGCTTGTACTGTGCTCAATGAACATCAAATGGAATGTCCTAGTCCTGCAGTCAATAAAAAATATTTCGACATTTTGCAGGCAACAAAAACTCAAACTAGTACTCCACAAATAGCAATGAAAGTCGGTTTTGTTTTGGACAATGTGGAAACAATGCATGAAAAACACTTTAACCCCCCTCGAACTCATATGGTTTTTGTAGAAGATCCTCATGTATTTCAATTCCCTAATAATGGCATAAAATCTTACAAAGGAGATCCATTGGTAATAGAGGGTGAAAATTTAATCAGAGCAAGTGATGAAACTGATGTTATTGTTACAATTGGAACAGAACCTTGTAATGTTACGAGTCTAACAATGCAACAACTTTTGTGCACGCCTCCTGAAATACAACCAGCTAATACTGATGAAAACGGTTTACAGATAGCAGAAATCAATTTACCTTTGGTGGTTGTAAAAGTTGGCAAAAATTTGCGATTCCCTATTGGCTATCTCCATTACGAATTACTTAGAAACTACAATTTTCCGCCGGAAGTTATTGCAGGAATTGCCGGTGGCACTTTCTTTCTAGTACTTATTTTCATGATTGTATTAGTAATGTACAGAAGGCGTAGTACAAAAGCGGAAAGAGAATATAAACGAATACAAATTCAGATGGATACTTTAGAGAGTAATGTTAGATTAGAATGTAAATTGGCTTTTGCTGAGTTACAAACTGATATGTCTGATTTGGCAGCAGATTTGGAACATTCTGGTATACCGACGCTAGATCACGTAAACTACGTCATGAAGGTATTCTTCCCAGGAGTATCAGACCACCCTATATTAAATGTCCAACGTCAATTATTTATTAACGCTCCCAGAACCAACTATGATGCAGCTATGATTCAATTTGAGCAGCTTTTGAATAATAAATGTTTCCTTTTGTCATTTATAGACACATTAGAGTCACAAAAGTCGTTTAACATTCGAGACAAAGTAAATGTGGCTTCTTTGCTGATGATAATACTCATGGGTAAAATGGAATATGCAACTGATATTTTAAAATCCCTTTTGTTACGTCTTATTGATAAATCTATTTGCAATAAGCATCCTCAACTAATGTTAAGAAGAACTGAAAGTGTTGTTGAAAAAATGTTAACTAATTGGATGGCTTTATGTATGTATTATTATCTCAAGGACTATGCAGGTTCTTCATTGTTTTTGCTTTTCAAAGCAATAAAACATCAAATCGAAAAAGGAGTTGTTGATGCAATAACTCACGAAGCTCGATATTCTTTGTCGGAAGAAAAGCTTTTGAAGGAACAGATTGACCACCAAACCATAACACTGCATATAGTCCAAGATGATTTTGATGAAAAAGTTCAATGTAAAGTTTTAGATTGTGATAGCATCTCACAAGTAAAAGCTAAGATATTAGATGCATTATTTAAAAATACCCCGTTCTCTATGAGACCCTCCGTCCATGAAGTTGATTTAGAATGGCGACACGGCAGAGGAGGACATGTTACTCTTCAAGATGAAGATGTTACCACGAAGACGATAAATGGTTGGCGTAAATTAAATACGTTAGCTCATTACGGTGTCAAAGAATCCGCAGTCATGTCCTTGATATCTCGCCAGAACGACAGTTTTAACACACCATATAAAATACCCTGCAAGAATTGCACAGGAATATACTGTTCTAATTCCCACATAAGAGTGTATAACAGCGACATTACAGATCAAAATGTTCATTATTATCACTTGGTGAAACCAATAGAATACCAGCATATTATCAACAAGTCGTCAGAACATAGCCACAAAGCAATTCCAGAGATATTCCTCACCAGGCTCTTGTCTACGAAAGGCACAGTCCACAAGTTTGTTGACGATTTCTTCAGCACCATACTCACTGTAAACGAAGTATTGCCACCAGCAGTCAAGTGGCTATTCGATCTCTTTGATGATGCGGCACGGACACATGGTATCATGAATCCTGAAGTAGTTCATGCTTGGAAGTCCAATAGCTTACCTCTTAGATTTTGGGTGAATCTTATTAAAAATCCAGATTTCATATTTGATATAAATAAAACAGCGACAGTTGACTCTTCATTATCAGTTATCGCTCAAACGTTTATGGATGCGTGTTCATTGACTGAACATCGGTTATGTAAAGACTCTCCTTCTAACAAATTACTGTTTGCTAAAGATTTGCCTACGTATAGGGAAATGGTTATAAGATTTTATCAATCTGTATCACAATTACCTCAAGTAACAGACCAAGAGCTAAGTACTTCTATGCAGCAACTCTCGGTGGAACAGTTGAATGAATTCGACACTCTATCTGCCTTAAAAGAGTTGTATATCTACGTCAGTAAATATAGAGAACAAATTATATTAGGACTAGAAAACAAAATGCACTTAGCTCATAAATTAGATAATATAGCATGCACTATGGAAGGGGATCCTACATCTGTATGCTGACTATATGACACCAGTCACGATTTGATTGCATTTACGTAATTTATTTATATTACCTACTTTGTAAAAAGAAGCTTTAATTTATTCTGAAAATACTCAGATCTAAATAAAACTGATAATTATGTAAAAAGACTGTAAAATATCAGTTTCATAACTCTAGTTAGAAAGTAAAAATAAAATATTTTTTTCAATGAATCATCATGAAATACTTAATAGCTATGGTGTCGAAGTACCTACTTGTAAGTATTAAAGTATCTTTTGTAATTATTAAGTGAAAATATTATAGCTACATATATTGGCATTTTTTACTCATGGGACTATTTGAACATAATTAGGTATTATAGCACCGTTTTACAAAAGATTGTTGTTATATGCCTAAAGTATTATTTTAGTTTATTCAAATGTATATTATATTTGTAAAAAATTTTTTACTACATCAACCTACCTGCAAATGGTCCCATAAAATTAAATTTGGAATATTGGTAATGCATTTAATCTCCCAGTGGCCATGCTATTTTTGTAATTTTAATTTAAAGTGAATAAATGCTCTCTTTTAGAAAAGACAAAATATGATTTTATAAGAAATATAACATAAATCTGCCACTGAAATTATTTTCTAATATACATGATCTTATTTATATTTAAATTACTTAACAGCTATTGATGTGTATTATGCTAAGATGTATGTGTAAAGAGAAATAAGAATTAGTTAAGGAAAATGTTGTGATATTTGTATTTGGAATATTGATAGTATTAATTTATCATGTTAAATGCTCTCAATTGATTTAGCTTGAATTTCGAAAAATATAGGACACCACATTGTCTTGCCTCTTAACATGGCCTATTTGTGTTACTTTCTGTAAAGCAACAAGGCACCATACTCATTGTTTTTATTAATGATTTCGTGATCTCATTATGTTTTTGCTCAAATATCTTTTGTATATTGTCAATTTGTATAAAGAAACCCCAGTTTAATCTTTTCTATATGAATCTCAAATGTATTGTAAAAACTTTGGCAGCAAATGTCGTAATAATATTCCATTCACAAAATATATTTAAAATAGTATTAGTTAGATATAATAACTTGCTAGAATTTAAGACAGCGTAAATTCACCCGTCTTTGAAATTTTATAATATTGACTTAGAAATATACTTATTTATCAATCCTTTTGTAATGAATAATTTCAATGAATGGGATAAAACAAAACAACGGCGTTTTATTCATTTTATCGTTTATTACATGTACTGGTACATAAATAAAACATAGAACTTTTAGGCACGAAAGTCATTTCATGAAATTCTTATTGATTAAAAAATAAAGAATATGTACTGTCAGCAAAATAACATAACAATAATTTATCAATTAACTTTTGTACTGATTAATCTCAACATTTTAATAGTTAACTACATTGACAACAATTACATAGGTAGCAATTCTATTATTTGAATCTATCACATTGATTTAAATTTAATATTTTTGTCATAAAATTGCTTCATCATAAAAAAAGTAATTGAGAGATTGTTAAATTGATATTTTCCTTAATTGAAAATGCAGTTAGCGAAAATGATTATATTTACAAAAATATATTGACAAGCATCATTTTACTTGCAACTTTCTCGGTTTGGATATTAATAATTGTCCATCAAATACAGACACAATAACCATAGGTTACTATCGTTTCCTAAAAACTTGAAAACACGTATAGATCAGTGGAATTACTTGGAAGTGTTACATCTAGAATATATAAATGCTCGTTCTTCATTTTTGATGTTCATACGCATAAAGCCCATTCCCCAAACAGACTATTAATTTTACATTTTACGCGTAGCAATTAATTTTAATTACTGAGTATCTTTAACACTCTAGCTGCCGCAGTGACCGTCAAACAATAAATTTTTTATTGTGTCTACTGGACGGCAGTTAAGGTGTTAAGATGCTTCATGTCGGGTTGAGCGAAACATATCTAACAAACTAGGGCAAATAGATTAGCCTTCTCTTTTTCTTCATACAGCTAATTTCTTGTTTTCATAACCAAGAACATAATATTATTATAGATTAGTATCGTCATTAGGCCTTAAAAACGGGCTCACAAGGTAAAAATATGAAATTTTTGCGAATGTAAAGGCCCGGGCCTTAGGGCAAATCCGCCTGCATTGCGCAGACACAAAATGCATAGCTACGCTTCAGTCTGAGGTCAAAAGCCTGTCAAACATGGTGTGTATACGTGAACACGACTCGCACAAATGCAAAGCTTTAAAAATACTAACATCGAAATACCTAGCAGTCATATAGCAGCTACACATCAAAGTTGCTGGTAACTTGCGCGTACGCAGTAAGTACCATTACACGGGGTGAATAGAAATGCATGGGTGAATGGGAACGATTAGAATTTAACTGTGATACCACTTTATTGGTTTCAAACAAAGCATCGTTCTTTTTAAATAATTATTGAATATATTGGAGTACCTACTAAAATGCTAACAATTTTTAAGTAACCAAAGTTACCTTCAATTTTTTTTCTCTTCGCTGCGGTCCTATTCACCCCGTTTGACGGTAAGTATTATATAAAAAGACATTGTTATCATCGCGAATGTTTTTGCTACATCGTGCTTTATCCAAGCATGCAGTACAAAGATTCTTACAATAGAAATGGGTTTCTAATTTACTGTATACAAAACCTCGTTTACCCTGATCATTTGTCGGGATTTAGATTATCTTCTATACTTCTTCCCACGACTTATGAACATTATTTTGGACGGAAGTTAAGTTAGCTGAGTAAAGCTCACAAAACATCGCTTAAACGCTTAAAGTTTCACAGGAACATAAGTTTAAAAACCCATTTCCAGTCATACACTTGCAAAATCCAACTGAACAATATCTCTTTTTCAAAATAAATTTATAATAACAAAATAAGCCGTAACAACTATCAGTTATAAAGCGAAATAATTATATTTTCTACCCGCTACTAATCTTTAGAATATTCTATTGCAAATACATAAATAAAATAACAGGAACTGGGTATCTTCTAAATTGACGGTACCTACACAACATTGTGTAAAATTTGCACTGAATTCTTTAAAGGAGTTCAATGCTTGGGAATGATGTTATTAATACTTGGTTTAATCTATCAGTAGGTAATTACTAACTTGATATTCACCTATTTTGCAAATCTGTTTTTAATTTATCATAAACGAAATATTTTACAAAATGAATTATTATGAAATTATTATTCGATAAATATCTAAACTCCATGTACTCGTAAGTTTGTAAATTATTCTCACTTGTGGTATCAAACAACAACATTGAATATAATACATTTAACATACTTGACTTAACCGGGACTAGAACCCAGGACCGTCAAACAGGAGCTGTTTTCAAGACCGTCATCATTTCCACACATACATAAATAATCGGTTATAATATATCACAAAGTCAAAAAAATAACTAAAGGCCCGTTCAAATAAAATTTGCGAACTCGGTACATCGATTCAATAAACGTGGAAGGCAGTATCGTAAATGCAAAAATGTTTTGTGCAGGTTACAACAGACCACAATTTAGATTATAAAAATCCTGATAAGTATAAAATTGTTTGTATTAAAATATTCTCAACTACTGCATCACTACTAACGCGGTAACGCCTGCATCACAACATAAAACATTAACATTAATACACATACATTTTGACATAAAGCCTAGAAAACGAGTTCACAATAAATATTTATAAAAAGCTCATTTGCTGTTTATAATAAATCGCCTCTTAGGTCCTGCCTAATATCTTACTTAGGGCATATCGGAAACGACACCTATATCAATATGTAGGCTCGTATAAAAACGTGGTGGAGAATCGTTACCTCCAAATGATGTACTTACAACACAATTTAAGTACTTTATAAAAATGTTACTGCTGATGAAATGGACTGCAGTAATTCTATATTAGTTTTTCTAATAAATATATTAGACATATAAGTATACCAAAGAGCTCTATGAGCCGGCAATTAATGTAACGAGTCTAGTATGCTTTCGTGGATGATTTTTCAAATGGATCGCGATAGACGATTGTTGCTGATTTGATGAGGTCGGGTTCAGCGTCGGAGGGGAAGAATTCGGCGGAGGCGTCGACGTCTTTGTGCGAGCACTTGTTGTGCGCCATTAGCAAGCCGCCGGCTAACCCGACCAGTGCGCGGTCCAGCCAGTTCACTGGGTTAGCGTACACCAGGCCGCCTTCGTAGAAACCCAAGTGACCGCCATGTGCCAATTCGAGAAACATCGACTTATCATGCGAGCCTGCAAAGATACAAATATTTATTAAACACCAAATAGGTAAATTCAATATGACATTAAACTTGTTGGAGATAACCTCAGTCTGATTCAAAACATATTTTTTTGAAGTTGCCGTTATCAGTCTAACAAAGTTGTAACGCTTAATCGGCCTATCTGTCACGCCACTTGATCATGCAAATATTTCACAATAAATATGAGTAGGGCTTTCGCAGAAACCAGAATGAGCTTATTTTAGATACTACTAGAAACGGTTGTAGTATTCAAAGCGGTATAGCTGTGTGTGTTAATTTCACCGTTTCCAACAGCTTCTAAACATTTCTGACTAAACATATGACCATAAGCTCTTAAGAGCAAGGTTATTTCCAGTGTGCGTAAGGGTCAGATGTATATGACTTATATACATCTTTCTCTTTTTCAGTTGAAACATTATAGTTTTGACCGACATGGTACGGGGGCTGAATATTGTTTTTAGTTTGATCACATCATCATCGGAACTTACAATATTATTCACATAGAAATAAAATTCTAATAAATTTTAAATAAATAGAAATAGCTGATGAAATTTTAACCTTGGGTATCCAATATTTAAAGTTAAGAGATGTCTAAATATGGAGATTTACAATCAAGTTCCACTGGTTTCGTTCAAATGTAGGTTCCTACATTCAGTGATAATGACCTCATTTCTGTTGCGCAATGTTTACAATAACATTCTTTAAATTTGTTTACATTCCAATTAATTATGCAGATACCATACAGAGAAAGCACACACTCTAATAAGTAAAGAAAATATATTCGTCTTCGTATTATTAAACACGTATCTAAGGTACCTAAATATATCGTCAAAAATGGACGTGTCAAATTCAACACGCAGACGATAGGCAACGCCTACAGGCATACATTAACAATGCAAATGAATTACCGAAATACCGGTGACGGGGTTCATTAGATACCAAATATTGCCACAGTATTCGTTCACTCATTCACTGTTGAACATTGCTCTTAAATAAATAACTGTGGAACGATACTGCTAATGGACAGACCGTCAAGACCGTTCAATTTAAAATTGGACGATAATGTTACTAGTAAGTAGACAGAAGTCTGAAAACTCGTAACGTGTCTGACCTTGAAATACCGGTACGCCAACTTGTTGGCTTAATAAAGTCAGACGGCACTCATTACCATTACTCACTCAGACTAAAAAAGGCACAGACCCATACATATTTGTACGGAAAACCAAACACATTATTGCATTATTGGAACGATTGAATGGATACCGAGAAGGGGGTTCCTTTTTAGCATGTATGTGGATGACTAAGTGTGGGGTACTCCCCACGCTTTGAGGAACGATGGATACGAGTAGATACGGCTAGATAAATGGTGAATATGCTGAGATATCTGCAAATAAAACATGCTATCGCCAAAAAAGAATTTGGATGAAGGGTGATGAAAATGATGAACTGAAATAATGCCAAGTAAAGACACTAATTGCTGAAATACTTACTGACAAATTCTCTGATGAGAGGCAATAAAGGTTCGGGTACTATCGGGTCATCGCGTGCGTTGATGAATATCATCGGGGTTTTTATTTTCTTGAGATAGAATGCCGACGAACTCCATTTGTACAGGTCTGCCACAGATTCGAAGCCGTAAACTCTCCTGAAAGATAACAAGAAGCGTTGAGTCATTTAACACGTATGTCGTGGTCTCTCTTAGCAAGAAATTAGCACATATTCGCTCATTTACAATAAAGTAGTTGATAAAAAAATATCTATTTAGTGCGTCAGCAAGAATACCTAAAAATATTGGAAACGTATTTTTTCTTTTGCCGCGTATACAAAAAAAATACGTTGAAATATCGTGTGACGTCACGGTGTGGTACACTTTATACTGACAAAGTGACGTCACAAGCCCCCAAGTATTCCAAATCTAAGTTGGTATAGGTATGGCATATGTAGTTTAGATTGCGGTTCGGATTTCTAGAAAGTGTTACATGGGATATTCCGAAGCCCCTTTTCAAGTGCGAGTCGATAGAAGTCAGATTAATATTAAAAATAAGAATTGGTTCCTGTTGCTAGTAACGTTTGCATTGACCGTAGCTAGTACTAGGTGATCTACTGAACACTTATCTCCAATGACGGTCTTAGGTCACTCGAAGTGCGTTGACACGGCTTTAAAGTTTAAAACCATAACAAATATTGCAGATTGCGTGATCGGTCAAAGATCACAAGACCGATAACAATATGGCGTAGGAGCTCCGCAATTACCTATTTACCTCAATTGACTGTTACAATATGAACGAGAGATAAACGTAGGTACGTTCGCCATTGTCTGGCAGTTATACTAAAACTGGACGAAAAATGGACATCAGGATATTGCTACCATGTACGGAGACTTCAGGAGTAAGTTCTGCTTTTTATCGGGGAAACAGAGACTTCCCTGGGCATCCAGAAATTGAGCCAAAGGATAGAGTCCAGCAGCCGTATTGCGTAAGTGATTACGGCAACGCAAAGAGTTTGACCGCTATCCAATCGACCAATAACACAGACGGCAATTCATATCGCGTCAGCGCATGTGATTGGTCGTTTGGATAGCGATCAAACTCTTTGCGTTTCCGTATTCACTTACGCAATACGGCTGCCGGTCATTTTCAATTTTTTTACAGTTAATATAAGTACGATTTTATAACACTTACGTATTAAAAAGTTTTCTGTCTTTTTAAACGCCGGAAACTACACGGCTAAATACCAACATAATAAGTATTAATTACGTAAAATTAACACGAAAGAATTCAGCATTATGTAGGTAATATTAGAAATGTTTAATACATTTTTGAGTTCAACTATCGTTCTGCTAATGTGGGCCAGAGACTTTCACTGTTACTAAATGAATTATTCTTCATGGATGCTACACCAGAAGTAGAAATTACTGGTAGTTGCTTATGATTATTAAGACTAAACATGAACTAAGGATTTTAGGCCTTGATAGATTTTTGTACAGTTGCACTTGCACCTAACTACATATCCTGGATTAAAGTTTAACTTTCCTGTGATATTAGAGGCTTCAATGACTCAATAAATCTGCTTAGCCTTGCCCCATGTTAGGGTCGGTCCAATCTAACCAGATTCAGCTGAGTACTGGTATTTTAAATGGATGGAGCTACTACTACTAGGAGATTAGATAGCCATCGAATCTCCAAAACCCAGTACCTGGGTAACTCGTATCCTCGTATCGTGTAGTAATTGAAGCTGGACTACTAAGCTTCAGTTCAATGAATATTATTTTTTATTAGCATACATTTTTTTTTGTTTTTTAGCCTGGAGAAATGCTCATGCATACAGCGCTACCACGGGGAGATAGCGCAGTTATGTGGGACTCCAACCCACTAAAACTCCACGGTGTCCTCCTGTACTGCTAACACAGGCACGCATTAGCACCCTTGGTCCCTTTGTGACGAGCCAAGGTCAATGGCCCAGCCAGCTACCATTTTTCGGCCGCAGGGGATGACACAGTGGGTGACCAAGCCATGGTTACTGGGCCCCTTCGCCTCGACAATGTGGGAACCCACCCGGGGGATAATTAGCCTACACTGGCAGCCTAATTGCGCAAGTGAATTCGGAAAGGTAAAGGGTTTGTCCGCTATCAATCGACCAATCACATAGACGAAAATCCACATCGCGTCTTTCATCTCGCATCTGATTGGTCGATTGATGGCGGTGATTGGTGAAACCCTTTGCCTTGCTAAATTCACTTGCGCATTTAAGCTGCTGGTATTCTTTTCCTGAGCTACTTCGAACCAGCCCTCGCAGTAGGCATTTAGGTCGTCTCGCCACTATTATATCAATAACAAGCAAAACTCAAACATAGTGCACAATTATTGTAATGAACTAATGTCACCTACAGTAATCCATATCAGATAAGCCTGTGCCGACTTAACAATAAGCCCTTTGTTGTAGCAGAGTAAAGGTCGATAAGTTTGAGGACACAATATTAAATCGTGGACTGGACTTGACGCGGCAGAAGTCATGTACGTATTCTAGGGCGTTTGCAAATGCTATCTTTGTACATCCGTGTTTTTATTATTGTTTATAATACACAAATATAATATCACGTCTGTAGGTTACGGGGTTAGGCAGAGGTCTACCTAAATTGCGTGAGATATGTTTAAGACCCCAAGTAATAGAGGCGAGCCTATTGCCATCCAACCGGGCCCAAGTCCAGACCGGACTGCCACTAGAAATCAGGAATAGAAAACCCAGTAAAACTTTGCCCGACCTGGGAATCGAACCCAGGACACAGATTAGAGAAGTTACTACGTAACAGATATTTCACTCTCCGAGATCAAGTACACGCTTTTGAGCTCAATATCCATGAAGGTTCTAAAACCCCCGCGAGCCCATCAACCACGCACTCCTCTCGCAAGCACGAGCTCTGCGCGCGAGCGGTGCGTGACAACCGACTGGCGGAGCCAACGACGATATAACCACTTGACGGCGCATACAGTGCCCCGACGCTCGAAAACTATTAGTATTTTGTCGCCTATGTAAAGGCTTCGGTACTAGTAACCATTTTAGTTGTGTCCAGTTATTAGACCTGTATGCACGCTAAATAAATACAAATTGTTTTATCTTTTTATTGCAATTATAACGCATAAAAATGCCCTCATGCGCCGTAAAGGGGTATGGGAAACATGCCAAGACATCTAGTTACAAAAAGGATGGCATAACTTTTCATCGGTAAGTAAACAGTACGAAAATTATTTTTAATTTAATCGGATTATGAGACACCGCAGGGATCTAGTTAAAATGGTGGATGGGGTAAACGAGCACAATTTTGAGTCCCGCGTTGATGTCTTTTGGAAAAGTCTCGCTCTTTCACTAGACAATTCTAATGCTTCTATCCCTTTCTCTCCCTTTGTATTTTTATCGTAAATATCTGTGCTGTTACTTTTAATAGCTGAAGTCGATATCGATAATAATAAAATTAAACTTAATAAAAAATTCATGAAAAAATATCTATCTACTTTTAACCGACTTAAAAAAGGAGGGTGTTCTCAGTTCGTCGAATTTTCTTATGTATTATGTTCCCGGATTACTCGTAGACGGCTTGACCGATTTGGAAAAATACTTTTTGTTTCTCTATGTCCCCGACACACATATTTATATTTGTAATTGATTGATTTTTATTAAATAATATTTATATGATTTTAATTGAGTATTTTTAATAATGTTAAAATCCTTTTTATCGATATCGACAATTTGCCCTTAATCGAGTTGATCAACCCTAACGATAGCCATACCTACGCAACTTACTTTGAACTGACCAATTGCAGCCGCGCGTTCTTCCTCGTCTCCCGGCCCGCGGTAGTGAGTCGTGTGCTTCGAAGAAATCGGCCTATAAGCTCTCTAGTGGTTATATTCTCTTTGGGCGGAGCAGTGCCGGGACCGCGCGAAAGTATAGGCATTAATCGCTGTAAGTACGGTCAAGTGAAGGATGCCTGCCCAGAACCTCACTTTCAGCATAAGCGCTAATAAGGATTGAGTCTTACCTAGAATAGGCCTCGTCGAGATCAGGCAGTGTTCCAGCCGACACTATCATCTTCTCATCCAAACGGTATTTGTTCTTCACTTCGGGGCCCAGCAGAGTTCTTTTGTGTCTAGTGATGATGTTGCGGTAGTTGTCTGTCATTATGTACAGGTAGAAACGACGGAAGTTCTGCCATTGCAGGAGGTACACCATAGTGCTAGAAATAATAGGAATATGGGTTTTTACTTCTCGTTCAGAGTTATATGTGATAGAGTGGTGCTAAAAGTAACGGGAATACGGATTATTATTGCATGTTCAGAGATCCATTCGGCAGGTAGGTATGGTCAAGTGAAAACTAAATTATCGACATGTCAATTTAACTACGCGCTAGTTAAATTGGTAAATTAATAAAATGAAATGCAAGCTCTTTCATTTGATAGTACCCATATCATGACAGTGCACAAAAAAATACTAGTCCGCCATCTTCGGCCGTCCGCCATATTAGATTTAGACTGGCGTCACTTAGCTAACCATGCAATGTCATCCAAACTAAACGTGTTTGCAAAATTTCATCTTAATCGGTGGACGATAACTGCTTTAAAATTTAGTTGCAATATTTGACCCGAACGCACTTACATACATTGCAAATAAATAAAAAAACTTGTTATAATTATAATCTTAATTAAAAAACATTAAGAAAGGTATGTGGAAACTATTTTTGTTTTTGCTCTTTCTCTCTCTCTTTAAGCCAGTTAGCATCGTGCTCGCAACTAATATGCACATCTATGAAAATTCTCAATGGACTGTCTGTCAGTTGCCCGAAAATGTATGAATAATAAATCTGAATCAGACGATATTTTAATTACCCGATATTAAGGCGAGGGGTCAGGTGGATATTCAAATTAGTAAAATACTGCTATTCAGTATTGTTCAGTATGAAAACATATTTTAAACTTTATTTTTACTCTGATTTGCTCTGAAGGTGTGTCAGTTATAATAAACTGCTGATTTTAGTTCAGTGCTGGTAAAGCTACACACTATTTAGGTCAAGACAGTTAACACTGTACAAGATAACCTCAACAATCATGAAATGGTTTTTTGCCAAATGAATTAACAACAAAATAAACAAAAACTTGTCGAATAAGTACCCACTGCTTGCATACATTTTATAATTAATTTCGCAACTAAGGTTTCTTCTTTACTAGAAAATTCTTACGATTTATGAAGGTTGAATATTGCAAGAACAAACCAAATATGAGGATTGAAAAGACATTGAAAACTAAATAATTAGCCGTTTCTACACTTCAGATAGCGTATTGCAACATTTCTAGTATACAAACTGGCCTCACCAAATTGTTTTAATGAGCGTAACCCATATTCGGCAGAAGAGGTGTCTCTTTATTTTTGGACATAACGGCCTGTAGGAGCGTCTTCGAGTCGTTATGTCCAAAAATAAACAAATTATAAAAGACCCATTTCCATAATTATCCAAAATTAAATATCAAATGATCATTTTATATTCATGTAACGTTTTCCTTAATGTATAATTGGTGTGCGTTCGACAAGGAGATTGAATGTGCTTAACAACAATGAATATACGACCTCGACCTCTCGCGGGACAAATTGCTATAAAAACTTGATAAAAAAAATTGAATACTTTAATTCAATACTTACTCTATAGCATTGTATCCCTGGCATATAGAAATACCGCCAATTATATTGGCAGGCCTCTTCCTGTCCTCTCCCAAGTACTTAGCAATTAAGTTGCCACCGAGACTGAATCCGACTAGAATTAGTTTCGTTTTGGGGTACCTCTCCATGAGGTTCTCTACCATATAGTTGTAGTCATCGGTGTGACCTGGAAAGAAGCCTTTATTAGTCAAAAATCCAACTACAAGAAAATCGCGCTCTGAAAAGTATGTAACAAGAAAATATTCTTGGAGGATTGGTCGTATGCCATCTTGCCATAAATATTACTTGTTATAATGTATTTATATGTGCACAACCCGCAGATGGGATATACTAAGCACGGCTATTCTCGAAGTGTATCAAATTCTGATAAGTAGTTTAGAAGTTATGTGGGAACAGAAACATACATACTGGTTTATATCATAACCCTTCTTTTGGCTTCGCCGTAGTCGGGTAAAAAAAAGCACGTGTCACCTACATAGAACCTACTTAGCAACAAATCGTTATCAATATTTAAAATGACAGCATTGATGTCCTAGTTTCATAATAGTGGCATAGATTAAGGTAATTAGCCCTTAATTTGGCACAGAAATATAAGTTGGAAATACATAAGTTTGATGAATGTAAGGCATCAAGGGTATGCTGCTAACTTAAAAAAAAATATGAAAAAATATCCTGCATTTCCCAGAGTTGGGAAAATTCGTGTCCGTCACAGCGGACACTGTCAAAGACGTCACAAATAACGAGTAGATTTGGATGGTCGCCGTGGCGGACATTGATAAATAGGGGGTAAAATAAAAAAAGCTTCATTTCATACAAATTTTATTTAGAGTTTTCATAAAATTAACAATAAAACACCTCGGAATTATTTTTTTTGGCAAGAAAAAGCAAGTAATTATACTTAAAATTGAGATCTAATATAAAACAATAATTTAGTATGGAAATCTAAAAAACAATTTCTTGCATTTTTGCCCGTTACAAAGCAAAGGCGCGTTTGACACTTTATGCAGAATACAAATGTTTTTTTTGACAATACCTGCAACGTCCTTCCTCCATCGTATCTGGGAAATGATTAAATTATCGTATTTTACAGGGCTAGAAGGGCATTTTACATGAGGCTTACCAACTTTAGGAGCTGTCTTTTTGGTCCGTTTAGCACAGTGGTTTTCAGCTAATTGATTTTCATAAGAATCTGTATCAGATTTGTCACTTGCGTCTGAGGTAGCGTGTTCTTTAGGGACTAAAGCCAATATTCTTGACGCACGCGCATGCTGCAGACAAATTAAAAACAAAAAAAAAACATAAGAAAACCCGTAACCGCAAAACAAACCAAATTTGACGATGTCCGCCACAGCGGACAAAGTTGTTTTTATGAATAATTGGCAATGTTCGCTGTGCCGGACAAAGGTGTCAAGCGAGTAAAAAAACACCAAAACACGTATAAAATGTTATGAACTTTAGCTAAACATTATCATACACGTATATTCTAAAACAAATTGGAAAAAACAATGAGCTTTTAGCAGCAAAACACTGAAAAAATAATTAAATTACCTTGTCGAAAACACATGACCGCCTCTTCGCCGACATTTTGTTCGCGACTGACAGATTCAGTGTTGCCAACGTCAAAATTCACTTTCTACTAACTTTTTGAGATGTTATGAAAAAATTATATTTAGGAATTAAATAAAAAGAACGCTTACGAGAGGCCCCCATTTTTTTTTAAAGTTGGCGTCCGCCCTACCGTACAATGTCAAATTAAGGGTTAGGGTTAATGACCATTGTTTTGTTTTTCGTGTTTATGTATTACAGCATTAACAGTAGGTAAAGCTTTTTCTTTAACATTTGTAGTACGGTTTGAGAATCAAATCTATTTTCAGAGCAAGATGAAATCATAAGCTTCAATAAACCCTTCAGCTGTAGATATTATTTTGAGCCCGAATCTATTTATTCCTGTTTCGAACATGTGTGATTAATACTAACCATTCGGATCCTAGTCATTCACTGTATCGTATCGTACCTATATCAAAAGAATCTTGACCATATTGAAGGCCACCTCCAATATGGCCAATGTATTTTTCTCGCACAACGCAGATGTAGTGAATCTCAATCGGGATTTTGACATGCAAAGAGACTGCAAGCGATGCAATATAATTGCCGCAAGATTTGAATAACAGATTCTCCAAAATTGAAATACACTATTAGGTAAGTAAGTACCTATTATTTTTAGCCAGCTTTCCAAAAAGGAGTTGGTTTTATGTTCGACATTGTTTTTGTTCACCGATTTCTCCTTCAATTGTGGACCGATTTTGAAAATTCCTTTTTGGTTTGAAAGAGTATGGTCCGAAATTGGTCCCATTTTAATTTGGTGAAGATCTGAGGCCTTAATGCGAGTTTTTACTCACGCTCAATCGCGTTAACATAAACATCAATTTGTATTGAAACTGGATAAGCGCCGTCTGGTGACGGTAAGGAGAAACCTCTTTTTAACCGACTTTGAAAAAAGGAGGATTTTCTCAATTCGTCGGTATTTTTTTGTTTGTTCCCCGATTACTCAAAGAAGCCTGGACTGATTTGGAATATTCTTCATTTGTTTGAAAGGCTATACTTTCCAGTTGGTCCCATAGTCACCAGGTTCAGTATCGGATGATGGGATATTGGAAAAATCGATGGAACTCTTCGAAAATTATACGCATACATATAGTGATTTTTGTATTTTCATCAACAATACAATCATTGGTGCTGGTGAGGAAGACCACAGATGGCCAATGGAACTCCTTAATGCTAAGTATGTCACGGGTATAAGATATCTCGAATAGTTAAACGACTATGATAAAGCAAATACTCCTAAAAAATAAATGGTACTGATGAAAATAGTACCATCGAACTGATCTGATGATGAAGCCGGCAGGTAGGCACTGGAACTCCGAAATAAAACAATGTATCCTAGTCGTGTTTGGGCTTATTGGAATCGTCATGAGATGTACGTTGGCTATATATGATTTTATAGCTATTGGAGGTACCTATCAAAACTAAAAAGAGATAAATAAAAAAAAATTTAACAAAAGACACTGCAAAGCGAAAAATAACCTTCTTTTCCTAAATCGGTGTCGAAATACGGAAAACAATAGGTAACAAAGACACCCGGCTGCAAGGAAAGGATTATGTATTTCGCGCGTATCTTGCATGTACGTATGTTTGTTATATTCTTTATTACCTCATATCTTTCAAACTACTTGACGGCTTTTTACAATTAAGAAGCGTTAATTAGGTCTTGACCGCCCAAGTGTTCTTAGAAGCATGGCGGATTTCAGGCGGTATTTTGTGGAGTTTGCAATTTTTTTTTTCTTCCAATCCTATCGAGTGGCGTATCAAAATGAAGGGTTTTCAATGGTTATTACAAAAATATATACCACTAATGTGTTTAAAAGTCACTCGAAAAAAAAAAGTATAACTAAAAGTTGTAAACAAAAATCTATACATATAAATAAAATTGGAGTGTCTGTTTGTAATATTGAAATAACCGTTTTTTACTACATGTATATGAATATACCTATATACGGTACATACACCAAAATAACATTTTTTACAATTTTTGTTCTGTCTGTCTTTTTGTTCCGGCTAATCTCTGAAATGGCTGGACCGATTTTGACGAGACTTTTAATGGCAGGTAGCTGATGTAATAAGGAGTAACTTAGGCTACGTTTATTTTAGTTATTTTTTTTTATTCTAGAAAAATAAAGTAATGTTGCAATGTCCAAGTACTGCCCAGTACCGCGCGCAGCTCATTGTCAATAAAAATATAACTTAATTTGGAATAAGTAAAAATAAAATGAAACTAAATAGGTATCATAATAAAAAAACTAATAAATTAAAGAATCGACTGTTAGGCGGAACGAAGTTCGCCGGGTCAGCTAGTAGTTAATAAAATCAAAAACCCGACTGGAATCATGTAAACAAGAAGAAAATCATGCTGTGCAGTCGGAGGATAAATATTCGTAAACTGGCTGACCCCCTGATTGTCCGGCTGCATAGCATGATTTTCTTCTTGTTTACATCTTTGCAGTCGGGTTTTTGATTTTATTAACTTTTTTTTTCAATAAAATCGTCTATCGCTCAGTGATATTATTATTCAGATACGAAAATAGCGCTAAGTTATACTTCAAAACGCACCGAGCAGATTGAAATAATATACTTTCAAATATATGATGTCACCTTGGAATAATATTTTATTGATCGAAGCCCAATTAAGGGCCTTCCACCGCTTTAGTGCCGTAAAACGGTTAGTTTCTAAAGCATATTACTCCTCATTAAAGGCTAGGTTAAAAGGTTGGAAAAAAAACTATTTATTATTGATTCATGTACATTATTTTTGAAACGTGTTTTTTTTTCGTGTAACTAATAGCTTTGCTTTAAAAAAAATAATTAACAACACGAAATTTTTTCGCTACTTTAGTATAGGTACTCCTCCAAAACGACATCGATGTTTAAAAATATTTTTACATATAAAATTTATGGCTAGAATTTCTACATAATTGAAATAGCATATATTATGTAAATCAAAAAATATTTTGCAAACAAAACTGTCCAAAAGAAGTTTCAATATTGATACTCTGGCTCCGAGAGCGGGCGCACGGCCAGTACTGCGTTAACATTGGGGAATGTATACGCCTTAAATGCTCCTTGCAGTATTTCTCACGGTCCAATAAAAACGCCGGCGAAAATTGTGGGAAGTGTTTCAAATTATGGGTATACGACGCAAGATACAGTCTAATGAAGCACCTAGTTCATAGAACATAGTTATGGTTTGTCGAGAATTGTTTCTAGGAAACCGATTTTCTTTTGACGCTAATGGCTTTTTCCGTGCTTACAACACGGAAAAAGGTATCGGACTTGATTTACGGGAAAGTCACGGATGTAGTATGTCGTTTTCCGTCAATATGGACGTGCTTATGCTTTCGTCACATTCCGGACGATAAGCATGGGTAGGTGACTAATCAAACTATTTTATTTAATTGTAAAATAAGGGGTTTCCCTCTAAGTCGGAATAGTAGCAGGAAAGTAAAAGAGTCTAGCGAAAATTAATTCACATTTCTTCAAGTGATATAATATCTATGTGCAATCTAAGTGCAACATAGTTGTATGCAAGTGCAATGTAATATAATAGTCGACGGCAATGACCTCAACGTGAAAGTCACTATTTTATATATCTATGTAGAATGTAGATATACTGCTGTAGACTTGTAGATGTCTACTGAACGTATATTTACAATGGCAGAACCTAGCAGCGATCAAACTAAATATCAACTTTTTAGGGTTCCGTACCCAAAGGGTAAAAATGGGACCCTATTACTAAGACTCCACGGTCCGTCTATCTGTCTGTCACCAGGCTGTATCTCATGAACCGTGTTAGCTAGACAGTTGAGATATTCACAGATGACGTAATACAATAAATATACAAGTGGAGCTCCCATACAACAAAGTGATTTTTCGCCGTTTTTTTTGCGATAATGGTACGGAACCGTTCGTACGCGAGTCCGACTCGTACTTGGCCGGTTTTTAAATGTTTTACGTTACTGCCTTACCTACCGTGACGTCTAGCGCTATCTGAGCAGTCAAACCTTAAATTTTAGCTGATTACCGAAAATATACAGTAAACAATTGCAGTGGCCCCGTAGCGGTCAAAGTATAAAACTCTTTTTTTTTGTAATTTCATTATCAAACTAGCTTCTGCCCGCGGCTTCACTCGCGTAAAGTGTTTTATCATCCCAAGGGAATACAAACTTTCCTATGTCCTTCCCAGGGTCCCAAACTATCTCCATGCCCTACTGTTCTGAATGTCCTGGGTAGCAATCTTACATTTTAGCTGCTTTTCAAACATTTTTAACTACACTAGCTTCTGCCAGCGGCTTCGCCCGCGTGAACGTCGAATATTATGACAAGGCAACATATTCCTGGCATAAAAAAGTATCCTATGTGCTATTCCAGACTATAATCTATCTCTCTGCAAAATTTCATCCAGAACCGTTCAGTGGTTTTTGCGTGAAAGAGTAACAAATATGTAACACACTCACCAACTTTCCTCTTTATAATATTATTAGTGTGATTATTAAGATTACTTAATTGCACTTGCAGATACGGATATTTTCAAAGCAATCTAAGTAATTCGTGCTACAATATCATAATAAGAGTGTTGCTAAGATGCTTAGAATGCAATAATATCCTAATAAGCTAGAAAATTACTGTGGCAGGAAATTGCAAGACGGTTTACATAATGTTTTAAAAATTTAAAGAATGCAACACGCAGCACGAACCTAAAAATAGAAGGAATTTTTATAATACATCTAAACTAATATTAACTCTGTGGAACGACTGAACCCATTACGAAACTCCATCCACATTTTACATTTTATCACGAAAAATTCACGGTTCCTGAGGACACGTTGCCTACAGCGTGAGCGAAGGCACTGGATAAAGCTTATTTGACTTGTAGAGATGCCGCGAATACTCACTATTATTCGGCATCCCTCGATTTTTTTGTTATTCGTCGAATACCGAATAATAGTATCTATTATTCGGCGAATACTTGTCTAAATAAAATCAACATTTAATGAACAGAAAAAAAAACTAGTCTTAAAAATATTTAAACTTTTAAAACAATACACAGTTAAATTATTACTATCATTAATATAAAAAATCAGTCATGTTGAAATTAATAAATTAGGCTTTTTAATTTGTAATTTAATATTTAAAGTTCAAAAGGAGCAAATTGTGGTAAGCAAAACTAGTTTTTCTGTTCAGTGTAATATTATTATTTGATTTTTTTTTTAATTCTTTTTTATGTCGAGTAATAATGACGAGTATTCGACTATTCGACATAGGGAATGGCGATTAATCGGTATTCGACTATTCGCTATAACAACAGTTCGCGGCATCTCTATTTATTTGTGATATTTTAATATCATAACTATATGAGTGTTGCTTTGTTAAGTTGCTTAGAATACAATACTACCTTCCTCCAAGAACTACTTATAGCCGGAAGTTGCAAGATAGTCTACTTAACGTGTGAAAAACTTTAAAGAATGCAATTCTTATAGCAGCACGAAACTACAGAGATAATTTTCTAAAACATAATAATAAGGAATCGTATTATCTACTCGTTTTACTGTTTATAAACCATTAGCTGTTGCCCGCGAGTTCGTCTGCGTAGCATTAGTACTTTGAATAGCCTATTTTTTAATGTCGCGCAATAATATTATAGGTGTGTGGGCCGTCTTACTTGAAAAATTATTAGTTCACCATACAAACTTATTTCCCCCTGTCCACCCCCTAAAGTATGATTTCTGGGATAAAAACTATCCTATGTCCTTCCCAGGATCTCAAACTAACTCCATACTAAATTTCATCTATCGGTTCAGCGGTTTAAGCGTGAAAAGGTAACAGACAGACAGACACACAACGTTACTTTTGCATTTATAATATTAGTATGGATAATTGTTAGGGTTCCGTACCCAAAGGGTAAAAACGGGACCCCCCTATTACTAAGACTGCACTGTCCGTCTGTCTGTCTGTTTGTCTGTCACCAGGCTGTGTCTCATGAACCGTGATAGCTAGACAGTTGAATTTTCACAGATGACGTATTTCTGTTGCCGCTATAACAACAAATACTAAAAACAGAGTAAAATAAATATTTAAGTGGGGTTCCCATACAACAAACGTGATTTTTTTGCCGTTCTTTGCGATAATGGTACAGAATCCTTCATGCGCGAGTCCGACTCGCACTTGGCCGGTTTATTCAATTAAACAATAGCTGTTGTATCGGATTGTCTATTACCTCTATATATGAAACACGTGTCAAGACTTTAACATACTTATGTACAACAAAGAATAATGGTCAAGCTATACAAGTATACACATACATATCGCTAATTAACAAAGTATTTAGAACGGTTCCCCTCAAGCATATTCATTGCCGCATCCAGTACCGTAGTTCCTTCACATTATCCTTGATCATTATATAATTAAACCTTTATTTAAAAATTACCAAACACATTGCAAATAACAACAAAAACGTTGCAGTGGTCATAAATCGAATTCAATTTCGCAGAAATTATTATGCATTTGGATTGCAAACAATCGCGATTGTTTATTACGATTTACGCTGCGTTTACTTCGAGCAATTCTATGTTTATATTTGCAGAATATCTATTATATATTATATTATATATTCTATTATATATTATTCATCGTAATCTATGTTGAATCAGCATGCAAGCTGCACGATACGGAACGAGTTCGAACTCTAATTGGAAGTAATATGCGATCACAAGCAAGTAGACTTCTTTGGGACAGCGATCGACAATTAACCCATATTGGTTCCACTTCTTTTGCCCTTGTATCAGCACGAACTGCAATGAGTATAGCTTATTCTGTGGTAAAAATATGAGCCAGTCCATCAAGCTTAGGGCGTGTTATATGTTCATGTATTGTTCCTATCCTGCCCTCTATGCCCATAAGATATAAGACATGCTGCCAAAGTGACCTCTGCGCACACCGACACCAACGATGCCTTGGGTATGGCGAAATTTTAACCAACATCACAGATAATATAATACTAGCATACAGATGCCTCATCCCAAAGGAAGAAACCGTGCCACGTAACTAGCGTTTTTCATCTGATTATACCGATTATTTTTTGAAAATCGATTGCATTCGGTTCCGTTCCACAGCGATAGATAGATCACCATCTAATAATCAATCGATAGATAATTCAAATAATAAGTATAATCAGTACAGTACGTCGGGACAGTTTCTTTGTATGGGATGAGACACCACTGCCACGGGGTCTCATTGCTAAGAAATAAAATTTGATTCAAATAAATCTCACTAGATGGCGCGATATACGCGGCATCTATTATTGAATGTGTGTAAAACTAAAATTTTGGGGAATTGACCATAAAGTTTTTATATTCTTGTTTAATCAATCTCCTAAGTACAAATTGATGGAATATTGGGCTCTTAATTCACATTTCAAAGATTATTTGAACGGATTATTTAAAATTGATGGCGCATTTTTTAAGTTCTGAGGCATTCCACTCGATCGTTCAAATTTGCATTGTTACACATTTTGGTGCAAAAAAACGGTAAAAACGTGCAAAAATAAACTATAAAACGAACCTTCACTGTATTTAAAGAAAACAATATTCACGAACATAGTAAACCCTTTTACTTGCAAGTAGCTGCTAACACCATCTATCTATCACCATGAAACAGAACCGAACGCGTTCGATGTACAAAAAAATATCAGATTAATCAGACGAAAAGCGCTAGTTAGGTCGGCACGGTTTCTTTGTATGGGATGAGGCATCTGTATGCTAGTATTATATTATCTGTGCCACTGCCAACATTAACTGTGGTCTTAGTGCGAGTTCTATACTTATTTGACAACGTTAACGTAAACGTCAATAAGTATTAAAACAGGAATTACTGTCGTGCCGACAATATGAACGACAGGGTTTTTCTTGTGACCGATGATTTCCTTCCATCGGCGAAGAAGTTCACACGATGGCTCGGCTATCCCTTAGATCAGATTATTCTAAAAATATCTTACCGTACGAAAAGATCCGATTGCCAGTAACAGGGACGCTGTTGAGAGCTCCTATATGGTTGAGCACAGCACACCGGTAGCCGTGGCATTGTGAATAGTGCACATAAGTCCTTATGTAAACGCTCTCCGAGGTGTTGCCAATGCCGGGACAGATAGCGACCGTCACGTCATCTGTGGGAAGAAACATAACTTTAGTTTACGTAGTTGAACTACATAATTATATGAGAGGGTCGTGTCTTGTCCTCAGAGGTTTTTGAATCTTATGCATTATCCAGTGGCTGAAATGAAGCGCTCTTCCTTAAGGATTCTTAGCGGATGAAAGGAACCCTTAACTTATCGAGTAGGAGTTTCTTACAGCAAGGAACTGCTTTATAATCTTTACCACTTTTGAGATAACGCTTGGCTGTCAATATCAGATAAGAGATCTACATAATATTTTGTTCGAGGTCACCAAGCTAGAAGGGCCTCCAAAAGGTTGATCCCTTTATAAACTAATATCAGCTGTTTTGTAATAAATATCTACATAATGAAATCAATAAAAAACAGAGCAGGTAAGGTACATAACACGTGAATCCGAATCGTAAATGTTCTTCGAATTACTTCCTCAATCACTGACTTGAATTCTAAGCTGTGTCAAGGCCCTTCGACAATATCTGCCATTGGTTTACTTATAGTCGACATCCAAATAAGTTATTTTAAAACCGGCCAAGTGATTTTTTTTTTTTTTTATTTGTTCTCTTTTGTTAATGGGCACATAGAACTTTTATTTTTGTTTTGTTATAATTAAGAGTCGCAAAATTTTATCTTAGGTGGTTTTTTACAAAAAAAATGTATATTATAAATGTTTGTTTGTGTTTTCGAGCGTATGGCACTCGTGGGCTGCAGCTGAAAATCAGGTGGAATACCCTGTATTTCCATTTGGCATTATGCTGAGCTGAGGCCCTTTTGGCATTAATAGTTTAAAAAATATTTTGTTTAATTTTAAGGTGTTTTTGTTTTGTAATGCCAATAAACTCATTTTTCTTTCTTTTTTCTTTCTATAAATTCATATTTACTCCTGCAATAAAATAATTTCAAACATTCATTGATCTATGCTGTTGATTGAACATCAGTGCCGTATTCGCACTGGTACCTTAATGTGGCAATAGATAACTGGATGTGCAAAAATTATGAACGGCCGGTATCCCCTCGGCTAGAGTAACCATAAACACCGGTTTCCGCCACTGAACTCTTACAAACTTCCGTAGGATGACGACTCACTGATTCATGAGTTGTTTTTCCTTTACGACTGCATAGAGACAACATTGGCAAACATTAATTTCGAATGCATAGGTATCAGTAGCGTTATCTTTATCTATTACGTATAGGACAACATACGATATCGATTATGATTTTAAAGATTAATTTAGCGCGCATATCTGGTCACTATGACCTGTAACCTTAAATAATATTTTATCTAATCTTTTTAATTAATACATTTACCTACTTGCTTTCTTCGTATGAATCATCGGTGACATTGGACAAATCCTTTGCATAATTCAGATCTTGAAGCATCTATAAATTAGCCCTTTATCACCTTAATTTCCACGGAACAGAAAAACAGTAGAAGTGCAAAGAAGGCATGGCGCGCGTGTCACAATTAAGCGCTATTACGCAACTTGATCTTATTCGTGATCTAGCACCTGGGTCGCGGATAAATTTGAAAGAGAGTTACCGCGGCCCTGGCGCAAGCAACTGACGGAACACGGGTGGGTTTTAGTTAGTAAAAGTCTGACACGCCCTCCCGCTTCACCCAGAGCGGGAGAAGTCATTGGATGATATCAAACGCAAAAAAAAAGTCGTGTTCTAACATCGCGTTAAGTCGCTAGTCTCGCGACATTTTTTTTTTGTTCCGTAGCTTTGCCATATTTTTTTCATTTTGGAGTGCAAAAATTATAATAGGAGAACTGTTTTCTTTTCCGTGGTAATTTAAGCTGTAAAACTTCCACTGCTGAACCAAGGCCTTCCCCAAGCGTCGTCAGTCCACATCGACCGAGCATGTATTTCTCGCATCCAGCGGATTCCCGCTGTCTTCACCAGATGATTGAGTATGCAATATAGCCCAAAGGCATGACCAATGTAGATCATGAGCCCCTTTACTGCAATTTTCCACTAGTTACACATTTTCCTCGCGTGACTACAAAAGTGTTTCCATTTACGTACTAATTTCGCACTACAAGACTGTAAAAGGTCTACGATTTCTGTAAATTATTGGTACTGGCATGGTTCTTTGTACTCGTATTACACTAACTCTCTTTATATCTGGCATAAAACAGCATATACTGTGTCTTATTTTCTTGGTAACATCGGATACCATTTGAATGGGACTTACATGTCACATTTTTTTTGTTCTTAAAGCCTGGAGTGTTCTGGAAGTCGGATTTTATTAGCTGAAAATTTATTTCAGACTGCTGACTCACTTTTAAAACTTCCTATTATGATAAGAAGCTGATATTGCTACGAGTATGTACAGCATTTTGAAATTATGACTAATCCTATTTGATCTTTTATGACAGGTTTATCAACATCAAATATTAGCGTGTAGGTACAAGTTTACGCGAATATATTTGCTATTATCACACAGGACTGGAAACTGATACGACCATGCTACTGATATAAATAATTAGGTATATGTTACAGCATGACGTGATACGATATGAAGCAATATCGTTTCGGCGCGAGTTCTAAAAATTTTAACAGCCTTTTTTGTCTAGTGGACGTAATCATGGGGTCCAGAATACGATGCCAAGGCTGGCTGTTCTATTGGTTTTTCCATTACAAAATTTTCATTAGTTAACTAGTACTAATTAAAAGCTCAAATGGAAAACCCCAATCAAAGCAGCCCATATTCTTAATCAAGGCAATAGTCTGGCCCCTATTATATGGGATTGGAAAATTATAAGCTGTGGTAGTACTATTTCTATAGCCTCCTTTTACGGGGAATAGTAGCGTGATGTTGTTCAAAAATTAAAGCAAGAAACTAATATTAACGAAATTTATAATAAACGGGTTATAAACAAGCTAAACCAAGCCGAACAATACCTTCGTGTTGCAAGAGATGAACCAATCGAGTGGAAAGACAGTTGCCACTCGCGAGTTACTTGTGTGACCTTGCATCGTGTTGATCTACTCAAACTTTATAATATGCATTGTGACGTTGGTATATCAGCCGGTAGGGTAATGTTATTGTGTGATACCGTCACGCCTATAAATCCCAGTGGAAAGGTGCACCTACTTTCGAACGCCTACGCACACACTTGGATTCACTTATCTACACTTTACATGCCAATGCGATAGGGTTCCACAAAGCAGTTGTTTTGTTGTGATTTCTCGAAAACTAACAGGAAAACCTTAAGGAATATATGGACTGGGGAAACATAAAGCAGTCCTGCCGGGTAAGCACGGCCTACTGTGACAGGCTTGAGCAACACATTTTTATCACAGTTTGGAAGCAAAAAGTGACTCAAGCCTATTATAGAGGCCGTGCTCGCCCGCCTGTATGGTTGTGACGATGTGATATGTATGAGTTACGTAAATGTTCATGAACTATTCTGCATCTTTAGGCAAGGACTGCAAGCATCATCCGCCTAGGCTTTTCCAGCTATTTGGGATCGGCTGCTAGTGTTAACCGGATGAAGCCGAATATCAGTAGTTCAATGTGAGCGCCCGCTTATCTAAACTCCACGTAGCAGCACAGTATAGATATTGGAATAGCCAGTAATCGCACAAAATTGAGATTTGTGCGGAAACACAGAAAGTCGAAGTACGCTCAGCAATAGGGCACAAATTAGGAAACTAATAAGTCTTCAGGAGTTTGATTTCTTGCTTTAAGACTAAAAAGATTTTCAAACTCTTGAAAAACTAAAACATCCAAACCTTCATGCTCGTTTCCAACTGGTTCGTACAGGTCATAGGTGAGGGTCGACTTGTCAGGCAGCACCAGCGACACCCGGCCCCCTATAGGCCAGGGGCAACGGACACGCCCGATTAGACTGTGCAGTATCGTCTGGACATGGCCGCTGAAGCCCCACAGTCGAGTAGGTATGTACCTGAAACGAAGGGGCTTGGTAAAAATCCTGTTGGGTTGGACTAAGTATAAACAACTTTTATTGAAATATGTTAGGGTTTTCATGTTTTGTAGAGCCCATACAATGTGAAATTGGAAGTATTCGTGGAGAATTTTTACAAGCTTTTTACTAACTTGATATGTATGTATGTATGTGCATATTGCATATACTTTTGATTTTGATGACAATGCACGGTAAGCTAAAAAGCTTGTTTAATAAACGTTATTTTTAATTGGAAAAAATATAACGTTTCGACGCCTTTCGGGGTGAGTACGTTCATGTTCGGCGTATTTATAATATCTGAATTTTTATTGCTCGAATATCAGCTGTTTCACGTAAAGTGAGTGCCCTTTAGGGCATTAATCTTTTGAACGATTCCAATGACCTGTGAACTTGATTAGGCATTTTGCGCGGTTTCGTGAGAAGTTCCTGTCAACCTTATTTTTAATCAGTGACTCAACCTACTTAGATAATTTACTTACTATTGCTGTGAGTATGAGTCTAACTCTAGCATGATTCATTATTTTACGTTCTTTCCCCAGTAAGGAGTTTTTATTCCACGTGCGGCAAATGGCAACCTTATGCTACGCTAAAATGGATCGATTGACCTGTAGTTAGTGCCACAGCATAGCCTAGATTCTAGCACTCGTTTTTTCACCTTATCTATCTTTATTTTTCCTAGTAAGTAGTAAGCAGAAAAATCTTTAAACTACAACTTGGCATAGTCTCAATGCTTATGTTTGTAGACAAGCAGCATGAGTCTTATGAACTGTAGTTCAATGCCATTTGTATCAGTAATGTAGCTACATATTTGTTGTTATTTATAAATTCATATTGTATGAACTGATTCATATCAGGATAAAAAGTAAGATAAATCAATGACGCCATACAGAATATTGAGAGCAGTGGTGGCCCAGTGGTAGCGGCCGCGACTAACAAGTTATAGGTCGTGAGTTCGAACCCAGGGATCCGCTTTACTTTGTGTAAATTATTTCATCACCATTGCTCTCAAAACGATGAAGGAAAACATCGTAAGGAAACCAGCATGTCCTAGAACCAAAAGTTCGAAGACATGTGACTTCCACCAAGCCGCACTGGGCCTGCGTGGTGGATAACGGCCCATTCCTTCTCCCAGTGAGGAGGCCTGTGTCCCAGCAGTGGGAACTTTAAAAGGCTGATGATGATGATACAGAATATTGTTGCAGATGTAATAAAGTTAAGTAAGCAACTTATTATTATGTATGCCTAATTCTGGAACATTACTAGTTTTAGTTCTATAGTTACCAACCCCCATGGGATAAAGGCGTGAGTCTATGTATGTGTTGTAGTACTCATGAAACTCATACCTACACAGAAGGACAATAGCGTGTGTGTAGCTTATAAGTCTACTCTGTATTTTTAATAATAAAATAAATAAATAATAAATAGCCAAAACAAAAACAATACCTAATCACATAAATTAAAATAATTGAATGCAACAAAACAAATAGGCAATACAGGGTAATACCTAAATAATTCATGTATAATTTACCTCTAGTAAATTCTACCAACTCAATACTACCAACAATATATATTTAAAGTATAACCATATGATAATGTGATGCATGTGGATCAATTATTCGACCAAAACAATGCTGTTACGATTTCAACAGAGCAATAGGTACTGATTTCAAGGTTGATCTAGTGAATGAGTCAAGATTGTTTTAAATACCCATTGACATCAGGGTTAATTTGTTAATAGATGTAGGTGTATTTTTTAACTAAACCAGAAATTTATATGTGTATGCAGTTGTATATTCATTTTTTTAATAGCTGTTGTATCAGTTAAGCGATGATGTGGTCTACGGTGAAGCACGCTTGCCTAGAAGACTCCTATTCACTCTTGACATAAAGACCTAAAGGTTGTAGCTATCAGGGAACAAAGACTAAGGAAGGAAGTTCCACTCCTTGCTGTACGCACAATGAAAGTATTAGCAAAACACTTTGTGCGTTATGGGAGTGATGTCCACCATGTATCGATGGCGCATGGCCGTATGTCTTATAGTCCAATGATGGAAAGGGCTAGGTGGAATCAATTTGTGCAGTTCCGTCGCACACTCCCCGAAATGTAACTGATAAAAAAACTGACAGGCTGGCAACTCGGCAACGATGTTCGAGGCTCTGGAGCTTTGACACGACCAGTGCATAGTTGCCGATAAGCCTAATAATGCATGTTTATTTTTTATTGTATACTAGGATTTTGCCTGTAGCTTGGGTTCCATGGCCTATTCCACATTCCCACAGAAACCATACATTTTAATGGGGTAAAAAGTAACCTATGACATTAAGCAATAGTGTAGCTCAAGTAGCTGAATATCAGCAGAAGAATATGCTTTGAATTGGCTTGGTACTTTGAGAGATTAACATTTAAAAACATATAAATTAACTATCAATCTTACAATATTTATTATTTTATTTGCTTGCGGTCTTTGAGTGTGTGGAAGAATTTAAACCTTATTGAAGTTTACTAAGATATTATTTGTGCTGAATTCTCTATAGGAATGTTCCATTGAATGCATATTATAGGTAATAGTTATAACTAGATTTAACTGTGTCCTGAGTTTGCCATAAGTCATTTCAATGGTAATGAGACTTCATTGTTTTAAATTGCTTAGATTGCTCAATATTGTGCACTTGCAATCAATAACTGTTAAATAAACTGTGACAATATATTTGCTTAAATATGAGCAAGTTACTGTGTCTGTCTATGCCCTCAAATGGTACATTACAGATTAAACAAATGGATATTGGAGTGACACTCTAATTTTAAAAACATGACCTTGTTCTTAGCATGTATTTGAATGTATGTATGAGGTATACATGTTAACATTTTAGATATCATACATAATGCAAACAATAGAAATATACCATCAATACAAGTAGCCAGGTTTTTCATGAATATTAAACTACTCTTTTTACTCAACTTAATGAAATGTTGACACAAATAATCAAATGTTTGGTTTAGTAAACAAAGTAGAAATTAAATTGAAAAGAATTTGTTTTTTAGATTTTCTTTTTAATTAATTGGTCAGGTAGTAATGGAGATTTCCTGAGTTAACATAGAGGAGGTCCTGACATCATATCTATAATGGTAGTGAGACAAGTTATGCAGTCATCTGTGACTCATTGATGTACAAAAAAAAACTTAGGTTCTTCAACTTATATAGATATAGATACAACTGTAGCTCAATCTGTAGATGTTACTAAAATATAATCTCATTAGAAGTCTGGAGAAATTCAGTCTGATTTCTAATAGGATTCTTATTGGTTTAGCAACGTTTCTTATGAAGGTTTGCACTCTGATTTTTGGTTAGTGGAATCTTTAACATCAATTAAAACATATTGTGCCACATAATACGGTTGCTAGGCCCACAGGCTTTAGTAAATAAGATTTATATTGAGAGTAATAAGGTCACCAGACATACAGCAGTGATTTCAAAAAGATAAACAAAATAATTTGTTGGGTCAAACATGACATGAATAGGTAGAGATCCACAACAAAACATGATTCATTTGGACTAAAACCTATTGTTATTTCTGGAAAGTGCCGTATCCGGCATCAAATAGTTTATCAAGCTTATAGTAACACCACCAATAACTAAAAGCAATAAAAACGGATATCATATCACTATTTTTAATAGTGATAATGTGTACACTCTAATTAGAACGAAAATCTTTTTAGATATATAACAAGATAAAAAATAAACCGTGACACATAATTTACGACCCCCGTGGTAACCAAGTAATGACATCATCAAGCTCCTCATGCATGGAGACGAGGATGTAAATAAACGAAAGTATAAATGAAAACAATTTAAGCTTCAATCGGAATACTTACGGTTCATTCAGGAATGGTGATATAAACAAGATGTTCTCAATAAAACTCCTATCTCTCCCATAGATCACAGGTTTTTGGGGCTGACTATTAACGTTCAGTATTCTGAAAAGTACACACAGGATGACCGCGATAACTGCTAGCAGGACTGTCGACATTTTGATGAAATTCTTTCGGAATCAGATCGTGGCTTTCGATGTTAGGAAAGGAATTTTACATATCGGCCAAAGCGTATCCCTCGATATGAGAGGAAATAACAACAAACGTCCACCCGCGGCACAACACACCAAACAGACCAGCACCAGACTTTTGAACAGACTAAAAATCACTATAGTAAAAAATCAACATCTCACCGCTCACGAGCTACTCGAGTCTCAGTTTAAATTCCGTTCCATTGGGAAAACTCGTAACTGTCATTTTTTGATTGGTTTAACAGCGTCGATGTTTTATTGCCATTGGTTCAAAAAACTTCACTGTGCATGTAGCAACCAATCAAAATGATTGAATGAATGAAAATAAGGCTGGGCTGCTTAGAGTGAAAATTTATTAATATTATCGATATTATTTTGAATGGATCGAAGCCAAACTCTTCTGACGAGGATAAAAAATAAATAGTCTACGATTCGATAGCTACTTTGCCAAGTTTGAAACAGATTATTTATATTTTTAACTAGCACTTCGCCCGCAACTTCGTTCGCGTGATCCGTATTTTATCCTACAGATGACTTTTCAGTTTCAACCCCATAAAATTGAAGGTTGAATTGCCAAAAATCCCTTCTTCTTAGTGCTCCCTTACATCATAAAAAGAAGCCCTTCACAGAAAATTCTTCAAAAATCATTATTACCCCTTAAATCGTCTTTTAGGAGTAGTTTTGAAAATCTAGTATTGAACAACTTTAGTATTTACTTAGGTTAGTACGGTTAGTATAATATGTCAAGTTTCGTATATATATAAACCCAACAAATTTCCACCTCTTCACCTCCTTAGGGGTAGGATTTCCAAAAACAATAATTCTTTTTATCAACCAACAAAGTTAATCTAAAATTTCATGTGTCCAACTTGACAATCTGTAGAATTTTCAGACAAACTTTCAACCCTCTTTTTAAACCCCTAGCGTGGAATTTCCAAAAACCTATAAATAAAATAAATTCTTTTTATCAACCAAGAGCCTAAATCTAAAGTTTCATGTGTTCAATTTCCAATATACCGCCTCGTCCCCAAAGCGTTTGAATTTCGTAGCGTTCTTGTTTCAGTATTCACTCGCGGAGCAGTTCGGCATGCACATGCATGTGTACTGGCAGGCAAGCTCTTGCAGAAGTATGGCCTACAGAGGAATAAAACTGTACTAAGAGTTCCAACTTAGTGCATGGGGTTATGAGGTCTTAGAAAATAAAATATTATTATCTTAGAAGAACATAATTTTATTACAGAAAAAATGTTCATGAAATAAATAACAATAATGCGACGATTCCAAGACAAAAAGGAAATTCGCAATAATCATCAAAAAAGAAAACGAAGAGTCATCCATAAAAAGTCGTTGGTAGTTTCTAAACATATGCAAATATACCAATTTAACTTTTCATATATTTTATTCGAACACTATCGAGATTATGAAAATCTTATAAGTACACTATAAAGAATTACATTTCTTTCATACATTTCTAAAAGTCCCAATAGTGTCTTCTAAATGAAACGTCTTTAAAACCTAGACTTCATCTAGCTTTTGTGACATGTATACATAGACTTTTTTTAACATTTATCGATAATATAAGCTAAAATATACAGATATACATTTGTGATTCAAACATAGTGAGCAACACTTGTATTATTAATTATCTATTATAATGTCTATGAATATTTAATTGTAACTTAGAGCATCTGTAAGTCGTCATGTAAATGTAAGGCATTGCTATGTGAATAAACTAGGCATTGCTGGAGCAGCGTCGTCAATTATCTAAATATAAATGTTATTTCTTGATAAAACCACGTTATTATAATCATTGTATAGCTCTCGCCAAACTTCTGGGCCGCCCTGAAGTTGGCTTTTCGCATGCGCGAGGCTCGAAATGGTGCTGTTTTTGTATGAGATTTTCTACTGCGGAGTCATTGTAGCCAACTTCAGTCTTGGCGAGAACTATACACTACACCCAATACGCAAAAAAATGGCCTAGTAGTATATTAGTCCACAGTCCTAATGGGACAATAAAACAAGAGATCAGAAGGAGATTATATGGACAATTTGGATTTTGTTTGGATACAAGAATGTCTTAAATTAGCAAAAAGCTATTTCTCAATTTGTAAAAGATTCTTATAAAAATATTATAGACAACTATAAATATATTGCATAACTTAGTGTCATATTTAGTGTACACGCCATAATGAAAAACTTAAATATAACAAGTAATGTTCTATAAATACCTACAATAAGAGTCCATCCGATGTTTAACCCCAGCCTTCACGTATCAATAAATATCTGTACATAATCTTAATTATAAATGTGATAAATAGATGGGATATCAGATGGTGCACAAGTATTTTAATTACTATGCCAATACTAAGCCTTTACTGACAAACTACATACAAAATAAAGTCACGAAATGGTAAATTAACACTTAAATTAATATAACAGTAGCATAATACTAAAATATAATGGCAAAATGAAATCCTCAGCTCAGCGTCTACTCTCTCGTGTACTGTACTCTTAACAACAACGTTACTATATTATGTGTATCAAATAAATGTTAACAAATGCTACCGAGTTATCTGCTATATTTCGATAAGGTTTAAATAAGATCTAAATAAAGTAAGAGCTATAGAATGAATTATATTGTGCCGTGTACAAATCTGGATTCTTAAAATATAAAGTATTACGTTCAACATATGATGTGTAAATATATTTGCTGATTGAAGAATACCTATCATTTTATCATGAAAATCACTAACATGCATCAGTGGTGACTTAAATAAATCATTTTACAACTTTAGGACAGGTAATGGGATAATCTGCCTTATAGACAGTAATGGTTTTGTAGTACGAGTGTGAAACTAATTGTTACTTACAACTTTCATAAGCTAACGAATAGCAAAGTATCACATCAGTATGTTGACTAATTTAAGTTCAGCGATGATGAATGAATAGGTAAATCTGACCTTAGCGCGACTTCGATCCAAAAAACTTAAAGCTTCACATTAAATTCTGCAAAAGCAACCGCCTTATCGTATCTTTGTTTGTGAAGTACAAAATATTGTCAATATTCGTACAAAGATTACAAACTAAATATTTTTGTTTATTGATACATTCAAACAGATAGCACCACCATTCCTTACAACCATTTACATTGTTCACTCACACCACAATTCTGAATTTACTCGAATTCGATCTATTAGCTACGCTGAAGTAAAGGTATATGATTAGGGCTGTAGCTAAATTCGATCTATACAAAAGTTCCTTGTAAAGTTAATGCTAGCAGGTTAGCAATGGCCGCGCGTGCTGGGCCGTAGTGAAGCCGTAGAGGGGGGGTCAGCGTATGAGGCAGGTGAGACACAGCTCCGCAGATCCGATGCAGTCGTCGTGGCAGAAGGCACCGCACTTCTTGCACAGTATCATGGCGCGCAGGTTGCACACGCACGCGTCGTCTGCGCCCACGCTGCGGCACCGCGCAACGCTCTGGAAATAACGCAGTAATTATTATTATCGGTCATTTATTCCTAGTACCACATTGGTGCATGAATCTACTAAACGCAGCTCAAGTTCTAACAAGACAGTCATTTATTTAGTTACTAGCACTTCACCCGCGACTTCGTTCGCGTGATCCGTAGTTTATCCTACAGATGACTTTTTAATTCACCCCTCAAAGGTTGAATTTCCAAAAATCCTTTCTTAGTGCTCCCCTACATCATAAAAAGAAACTCAGTACAGTAAAATTGTTCAAAAATCTAAAGAAATTAATCCTTTTTTCGCCCCTTTAGGGGTCGAGTTGCCAAAAACCAATAAATACATAAATTCTTTCTATCAACCAACAGCATAAATCTAAAATTTCACGTGTCCAACTTACAATCTGCAGAAATTTCTTACAAACTTTCAACCCCTTTTTCCCCCTTACAATTGCCAAAAACCAATACAAACCCAAATTCTTTTTATCAACCTAAAATTTCAAGTGTTCTATTTACATATTGTAGAAATTTCAAACAAACATTCAACCCCCTTTTTACTCCCTTACGGGTGGAATTTCCAAAAAACGATAAATACTTGATTTTTTTTTATATCAATCAAGAGCGTAAATCTAAAATTTAACGTGACCTATTTACAAACTGTATAAATTTCATACAAACTTTCAACCCTTTTTTACCCCTTTAGGGGTGGAATTTCCAAAAACCAATAAATACTTACATATTTTTTTATCAACCAACAGCATAAACTTAAAATTTCACGTGTCCCATTTACATACTGTAGAAATTTCAAACAAACATTCAACCCCATTTATAACCCCTTACGGGTGGAATTTCCAAAAACGATAAATACTTGAATTCTTTATATCAATCAAGAGCGTAAATGTAAAATTTAACGTGACCTATTTACAAATTGTATAAATTTCATACAAACTTTCAGCCATTTTTTTTTACCTCTTTACGGGTGGAATTCCCAAAAATCCTTTTTTAACGTGCACTTACGTCACTTGAAGCATCTGCCTGCCAAATTTCATCTTTATACGTCAAGCGGTTTTCGATATTTCGTGATAGGTGAATGAGTGAACTTTCGCTTTTATAGATTATACATATACTTTATTTTACATCACATAAAAATTACAGGAAAAGCATTCATATTAAGGCTTAGCACGCACTGCGATTTTTATTCGCGCGAATTTATTCCGCCCATGCCCATGAAGCTGCACGCATTGCGGTAAAAAAATCGCGCGAAAATAATACCGCAAGAAAGCCTTGTTTTGCCATAGAATCCACGCGCGAATATTTTGTGCTCTATGAACAGGTTGAAAGAGAAAAAAATCGCGTGGAATTTTATCCGCAGTGCGTGTTAGTATGATTCAGTACGCGGACAAAAATTGCAATGCATGCTAAGCCTAAAGGTAAGTGTACAATGGGCGGTCTTACCGCACAGGGCAATCTCTTACAGACAACCTTTGCGAAGATAGACATAGGGCAGCCATTGTCATTGAACAACAGAACTAACTCACGTTTAGCGCGCTTTTGGATAGCACACGAGAGGAGCACATAAAAATGGACATAGGCAATTTTATGTAAACAAAATGACATCATAGTAGATACTAACCACATTAGTATTCTGGTTTGCAGGTGGGGCACTGGACGCCCGCGGCGCCACGTTTGGAGTCCTTTGTACTAAGATGTACTGACCGACGTTATTAGACCGATTCTCGTTCATCTGAAAAACGTCATTATTTTTATGTTAGCAAATGTATATTATATATTTTATTTATAAGACTGTTTATTCGTAGGATTGATCATGTGCGCATTATTATGCGTATACAACTGCTTGTTTTCATTAAAGCAAGACAATTAAATAAATTAAATAGTTTTCTAATTTTACCGAAAATGAGAACTAAGGTTTGGCAAAAAAAAATGTTTACTCTTGAAGGAGCACAATTATATAACAAAATACCCTCATGTATGAAAAGGATGCACTCATTCAATGCATTCAAAACTCAATTAGCTGCATATTTAATTATAAATAACACCCTTAAAGCTGAATTTTGCAGTAACCATTTAATGGATCAAGGGACATAGGCAATTCCCGAGGGAACGATGCTACGGATGTGCTCGCCCGAAGGGGCTCTAGTACGGCACCGGTGGGCCCGGGGCACATTGTGCCTTTACCTTTCGGGTACCTACGCGGTCTGGTAAGGCAACGCACCAGGGAACAACACAGCAGGCTATGGATTGACCATAGCGAATGTAGGCAGGACAAGGAGCCACTGACTAAGACACATTTGCGTGCAGTCACAGCCGTAACGACTGGACACGGGACCTTTAATAAGCACCTTTTTTTCATAGGAATCACGGACAGCCTACTATGCAGAAGATGCATGGTGGAAGATGAGACAGCAGCACTGCTCCTTAGCTGCCCTGGAATCGCAAGCTACAGGGCCAAATACTTTGGTTACCCAGGTACGCTGCAGGAGATAGCCGGCAGCACCAACGCGCTGCTGACCTTCCTCGAGGAGCTGGGGTGGATAGAATAAAGAAATCGAATCCCACCCGTACGCAAAATACGCGCTGGTCGTGGAGTTTCGGAAACAGCCCGTCGAAACAATACAAGCTGAATGCATTGGATGGGTACATCACCCATCCAATGTTAAACGTGTGCCTGCCGCCGGACTTAACTTGTAAATACGTCACGGTATGTTGAGCTATGCATGAACCCGGCGATACGCTTAACTGACACCACGAAATTCGAGTGGCGTTGCTTTTTGTGGATTATAATGTAGACAGGTTTAATACTTTCACGCATTATCGAGATCGAGATGGGATACTAATTGAAATATTAGGTCATTACATATGAAATTGGCGTTTTGTAAGGGAGGAACATAAAGTCGTTTTTTCTTAATATAATATATTTATTTAATCAAAGTATGTACCATTGCTATTAATGCGCTTTTGCCATCTCATGGGTAGGTCATTGATCCCTTTACTAAAAAACTATTCGGACGGTAATCAATAAAATCTTTGAAAGCGCTTTGGACTGCCCCATCGGAGATGAATTTTTTCCCTTGCAAGAAGTTATCCAAATTTCGAAAAAAATTGTAATCTGTTGGAGCAAGGTCCGGGGAGCACAGTGGATGTCTTAGACGTTCCAATTGAAGCTCCTCTAATTTGGCAGCCGTCTTTTGTGCAGTTTATGGTCTAACGTTGTCCTGAAGCAGCAGTGGCCTAGAGCGATTGACTAGCCTCGGCTGTTTAGCAGCTAGCTTTTTCATCATGGTTTGCAGTTGCTGACAATAGACATCTGCCGTAATCGTCTGGCCAGATTTAAGAAAGCTGTAGTGAACGACACCGGCACTAGTCCACCAAACGCTCACAAAAATTTTTTTTTGAGTCAGTTTTCGCTTGGGGCAGGATTTGGCTGGTTCGCCAGGGTTCAGCCATTGCGATGAGCGTTTTCGATTATTGCACAGGTAATGATTCGATTTAAAATCCCTTCATTATTGTGCCGGTTGAGTAATGTAACGCAGCAGTCGAAGCGCGTTTGACGGTTTGCTGCACTCAATTCATTAGGTACCCACCCACCTTTCAAGCTTTTTCACTTTTTTGCTTCAAGTGGATTAAAACAGTTTTATCGCTAACACCGCAACCTGCAGCTAACTCGAACGTGGTTTGCGATGGATCCGCTTCCGCAATAGCCTTCAATTCTTAATGATCAACTATGGTCTCCGGCCGACCACGAGGCTTGTTCTGCAGGTCGAAATTTCCAGAACGAAAACGTTGGAACCAAAAACGCACTGTGTTTTCTTTTGCGACACCGTCGCCATACATATCATTAATCCATCGAGCCGTGTCTGCAGTACTGGTGCCACGATGGAGCTCGTACTCGTAAATAACTCGATATTTCAAGTTTTCCATTTTGTAAACTGACTGGCGCAAAGAAAAATCAAAAGAGGAAAAAACAAATTAATTACCTACGGTTTTCCAAACACAAAAGCATGAGTAAATAGCTGTATAAATTTAAAATTGGAATGCCAAACCAAAGAGCAGATATTTGAGATCAAAGTGGCCAGTACGACAAAACGCCAATTTCATAGGTAAGGACCTAATAAATTAACGAAACTCCAGTTATAGATAGAGAATTACACACAAATAAGAGAGAGATGAAACTATAAAAAGCCGAAAATTTTCTAAAACTCGATGACCAACGACTTTTGCTACTCTTTGCGCAGTACACCACCAGTACCCCGTTGTCACGTGATCGCTACTGAGCTGACTCGCGAAGTGTTCCGAGCCGCCGATTAAGTTTGAATCAACCTGTACTGTCATGGTTCAAAAAGTTATAATACCTATGCCTATGTACCTATATGTTGCATGGAGTTGTAATAAATAAATGAAGACATACTTCGTTATGAGGCATCACAGAGACCGGCAGCTGCCTGATAACAACAGGCGGCGGAGGGGGAGGCACTCTCGGGTTCCTTGTAGGGCGCGTCAGGAGCGCCGGCGGTGGCCGCAGCTGTCCCCGCAACGAGTCCCGGTTCGGACTATTTAGGATCGCCGCCTGACATATCTGGTAGCTGCGTTCTAGGTTCACTGTGCCAGGTGGCACTTTGTTTGTACTTCGACTCCTGGAATTAAGACAATAATAAGAATTAGCTTTATACAATAAAATTCAACATCATAGCAAACAATTAAGCCTGTTAGACCCCTTACGCACTAGCGGTTGGCAGCCTAGGTGGTTCATTTGAGCCGCCTGACGCGGTAGGAATAGCGGCAGACCGCCATGGCGGCCAACCGCGATGAAACCGCGTCAAGCGGTTGGACCGTATGCATCATCATGTACGTACGCAGAGAGGAACCCTGACTCTAGCGCTTCTGATATTAAATTAATTTACAATTTTGCTGTTTATAGAAACTCAGAAACAGTTACAAATTAGTTTATTTTGCGACAAATAGTGTTGTTAGTACTTAATTACAGCTTTTTATTTTACTCATCGTTGTTCTGTAGGTTATATATATTTTTTATTGTTTTTACGAAATATTAAATATAGCCTTATACACTAAATAATTAGGTACATAAGTTTCGTTCCTTATTTTGTAAACATAGGAGGGCCCAGCTGGCGGTAGTGCTTTGCTTCAAGTGTGCTCCACTTCTTCATCTTTGGAGCGTAATATCTAAATCCAAATAATTTGTGAAGCACAAAATGAGGACTTAATAATTAGGTGGTGTGCAAAGACCTAGGGTCGAGTGTCCCACTCTGCGTACATACTGCATACATCAACGGCAGCTCGCCGCAAACTGTAACGCCGTGCGTTTAAGATTGCGGCCAGCCGCGAAGCTGATCACGGTTGGCGGTTAAGTGCGTGCGGTACCAGGCGGTTACATATTAAAATGGAAAAGCGGTTACCCGCTTCTGCGGTTAACCGCTAGTGTGTAAGGGGGCTTAGGGTTTTGCGAAAAGAAATGAAATCTGGACAACTGCATCAAAAGTAGGAGGCGCAAACTTAATTAAGCAAGGTATAAAATGCTTCAAATAAGAAACTCTGTGAGTGCCCACATCAATCGATCTATCGAAGGTAGAAAGAATGGATCAGTCGACGTTGATTGACAGTTCCAGTAGAACTGCAAAAATTACATCAGTACCTAATCAACCGGCATTAGTTAATGTCATCCATCGATTGTTGTGGCGATATCCTAAAGCTACTTAGATAAATTAAGTATACCAGCCATCATTACACACCTGTTTGATTCTTTTCCCAGCTTTGATTTTTTACCTCGCGCCCACATACCCTGTGCAATAGTAGTAGTATTCAAAGGTAGGTTTGTAACAGCAGTACTAGATATCAAGCTGGTTGCTGTTTCTATTTCTTGCTTCCCAGATGAATCCTTTATTGACTGACAGCTTTCAGATGAGTTAGAAGATTCCATATTAAAATTAGCATCCCTATCTTCTTTGTACATACAGTTTTCATCATTCATATTAATATCTTCCATGCTCGTTTTAGAGTCCTCACTAACGTATTTCGCGCTTTCTGTATTTAGGTTTGAAAATGGGTGTAATGTCATAACATTCTCATTGTTTGTCCAATCATTATCTGTTTTCCATGAAACTGCTGATGCCTTGGGTTTAGCAGCATCCTTCATGTTATCATCAGGATAAGAAACAATCTGGAATAAGATACAAAGTTGCAGTATGAACAAGTTATTCAAAGAAGTAGCGCAATGTATAATAATTATATATGAACTCACAGATGTATTAGTGACTTCCATCATTGGTATTGATGAATTCTGTGACATTGGCATCGTAACAACAGCAGTAACATCTGGAACAGTTCACAAAATGAAAAAAATTAAATTGGCAGTAAGTGCAGCAATGCCGTGGGCACGCTATAAAAAAATATGGTATGTCATTAATGTCAAAGTTATAGCATAGATTTTCATTCTACCCTCAATTTGCATAATTTTCACAATAATTTCAAATTTATTTATTAGTCAAACAACTTGATTAATTTTTTGTTAGTAGAAACACCTTAGAACTAATGTTAGTAACACAAATAAACAAACAATTAATAATAATAAATATTGCATAATTTTTCCCTTCCAACAATAAATGAAAAATTAAATTAGATCCAAATAATTTAAATTTCGTGTATAAATGTCAAAAATAATGTAAAAATAAAATGCCAATAAAAAACATTAATAATTAAATCAGAAACATTAATAATTAAATAAGAAATTAACAACAATTAAAGATTTTTTTTAAATTAATAATAAATTCAAAAGCAAAAATAGAAATAATAGAAATGATATTACGCAATTGGTTAATATACACATAAACTTAGAAATTATTGTTAGTACTTGTAACTACCAGAAACAATTATTGTTTGTGAAACCTGTTATACGCCTCACTGGCATGTAGGCGTATCCAATGTCCCAGTATGGGGCTGTCCAATCTGTTCGTTCCCAGAATGCTGTTGGGGCTGCCACGCACCCTGCGCATTATAGAAGCGCTACGCTTGCGCATGATGGCGTGGAACCCATCAATTTCTGCCTCTGCGAACATTTCTGATGCGCTACAGTAGCGTGGCAGCCCCATCAACATCCTGAATGCGTTATTATATTGCACGCGCAGAGCGCTGTATGCCCTCTGCGTGTAGTTGAACCACAGACTGCATGTATAGAACGACTGACAATACGCTCTAAACAGCGTAGCCTTTACGTCAGTCGAGCATTCCGCAAATCTGCGAGCCAACATATTACAGCGAACAGCCAACGCCCTGCGCTCGCGCTCAATATCCAGGCTATCATTTTGGTCTTCAGAAACCCAGTGACCCAGATACTTGAAACTATTTACTTGCTTTAAGGAACTTCCGCAAAGCTTCAACTGTGGTACAATTGGGTATGTTTTAGTGCCTGCCTTAAAGACTAGTACCTCACTTTTTTTCACATTGTATCTGAGCCCATGGGCCTCCGCATACCTCTCACAAGTCGCAAGCAGATTCATCATCGCGTTAATCGAAGGACTCAACAACACCACATCATCTCAGCGTAACTAATATTGTTGACGCATACTCCGTCCACATAACAACCCTGATAAGAGCTGCCGAGCTCAACGATCAATCGATTTAAGTACAGACTGAAGAGTCGGGGCCTCCCCCCGACTGCAGGCCGCCCTGTCACACACCGCACTCCAGCCTATACACATCCGACAACGAGCCTGCCCACCGAACACAATTTATCTGATTATTATACCAAAACTGGAGTATTGATACAATAGCTGAAGTATAATTTAATAGCTTCCGCTACAGCAAATCGTACGACACCAGATCGAAAGCTTTGGAAAGATCCAGGAAACACGCATTAACAGGCGTTTTCCTGGACGTGTAGTACTGGACCGTATGCTTGAGAGACAGAATGGCACTTTCCGTGGAGAGACCAGATCTAAAACCAAACTGGGCATCATGCAAGTCGATGCGAGTTGCCATATGCCTATCAAGCAGGCTGTCCAGCACCTTGGCAATTACAGTAGCAAGGGATATGGGCCTGTAGTTCGACAGATCCGATGTATCCCCAGTCTTATCTTTAACAATCGGCACAACCACAGTTTTCATCAAATCGCTGGGCAGATGAGCGTGGCTCAAACAAAGCGAGAAGAACATCGCCAGTACCCTTGGCAGGTGAACTCCCGCATGCCGCAGGTGCTCAATGCTGAGGTAGTCATGTCCCGGCGACTTGCCCCTAATCATATTTTTTATAACAGTTGCGACATCTTTTGCTGAAAACCTGACATTCAATTCAGTCAGGCAATCCTCAGCATCGACCGGCTGCGAAACCGAACCTAGAGGACTTTCAATTTTAAAATTTTTCACAAACAAGTTAGCTATAGCAGCAGGCTCATGTTGCCCTGCTACGCTCAGTATAATACTCACTTGTTTCACTCATGTATGATGATAGTTCCATTAAGTTAGGGTGAGGTGAATATTTCGTGTCTTCACTCTCTGTAAAAAAAAAAGTTTTAAATAAACAGCTTTCATGTTAAACTGTTAACTCAAAGGAAAAACAGTGTTTCACAGCTTTGATGACGAAAAATATTAAGACCCTCCTGTGCAGTGTCATTTATAGCAAATCTAAAAAATCAAAAGAGAAGAACATTATTCATAAACATGCGCCTAATATTTCATGGGTAAAGTTTGAACAAAGTGTAGAAATATTCACTTACGTGAAGTAAGTATTGAGAGGCTCGTCTCCAATATAAAGGACTCTGCATCCTTAAAGTGCTCATCATAATAATTCTGTGTCATGTTCTGGGGTAAGCTTTCTTTCTCACACTTTTCAGGATTGTTCATGACATCACTCTTTATATGGGAGTGGGGCGGGTGTTGGATAGGCTGTGTTACTTGGCAATCAACTTCCTGGATATAGCTCTGACATACATTCTGCTCAACATTAGCCTCTTTGCTATGCTGTGGCACCTCTACATCAGTTTCAGACTTAGCACATTCCTGATATTGCTCTGATACATATTCTTCCTGAGCTTCCTGTGTTTGGAGCATTACATTTGGAGCAATTTCTTTATCAACTTCAGGACTTTCCTCCATATCTATCACAGTGTTGTCATAAGGAATGGACTCTGTAGCACCTGTAGGTTCACTTGCAGTAATGTTATTTACAGTCATATCTATCTTCAGACTGGACACTGAGGATTCACTTCTTGCATCATATTCATACACAGATGCAGTTGCTTTACTGTCTTCACTGTTTGTGTCACCATGATCTTGTCCAGAATACAGCAGCTCATCATTAGGACAAACTTGCTCACTAGCATAATTTGTCTCCACATCCGAGTAATTATTTGCAGTATCTGCATTATGTACCAAGTAACTTGTGTTATTTATTTCATAATCTTCTTCAAACTTTATTCGCTTTGCCATAGTGTATTCTACATTTTCATTACTTGACCTTTTAGAAGATTCAAGTAAATTACTATCAGAATCTGTTGCTTTATCTTCTTCACCATCTTTTGAAGTCTCTTCTATAGTAACAACACTAAGATCTAGTTCTTGCTTTACATCATTGCGTTCAGATTCCCCATCAGGCAGCAGGAGTGGATCAACAGGTGTGTTGGATAGTGATTCATCCATCCTCTGAGTTGAAGATGAATCGGAGAAACTAAAGTCCACTGGATATTCTTCATAGTTGAGATGACTATGACTTTTTGTATGTTTCAAAGGCAATAAGTCTGGCACTGGAGCAGACTGTTTACTGCTAGCAGTGACTGGTTCATCTACTACTTCATCAGCTCTGGCTGAAGACCTCGTCACTGCACCTACTGATCGCATTCTTTTACTAGTACTAGAAGATTTACTTTTTTTAATTTTTGGAACAGTACTGCTGCTTGTTATTGAAGCCGTTGGTCTTAACTTTATAGTGGTCTTAAGAGATGGTCTATCTGAATTTAAACTGATTGATGATTTCTCCTTTCTTGACTTTTCTCCCCAAATAGGTTCGAAATGTTTTAATTTCCATGGATCTATTTTGCTTTTTTCTTTTTCAGCTTCAGTCTTCATTTTTTGTTGGTTTTCTGGGGTTAATTCCCCACCAGAGAGGCTGTCTTGCCATTGTAAGCAGGCACGAGCAAAAAATTCATTATTCAGACTAGAAGAATTTAAGCGACCTGAAGGACTTAACCTATCCACACTTGGAAGTAGCTGCCCAAGCTTATATTGGTATAAAGGTGGAAGAAGTGAAAATGTATGTTTATTTAGTAATGCCCTAATGTTTGTATTTACTAGTATTGAATCTGGTGTCTCTAAGTCAATGCACCCTTCTCTAGTTTGTTGTAACTGTGCTGCTGTTGACAATTTTTTACCACTGCGTTTTCGAGGTTTTAAACAGAACCCTGGAATGCTTGCCAATACCTCACGCATGGTAGATGGTCTGTTAGTGTTAGAACTAGTTTCTGTGTAGGATGTAGCTGCTGTCCATTCTCTGTTCTCAGGGGGAGGTGGTGGTGGCAAGGGTTTCACTATTATCCTAGGCAGAGGCCGTGAATGATTAGAATTCTTCTTTCTTCTCTTTGACTGCTTTCTTGAGGAGTGCTTACTTGACTTTTCACCATCTTCGGGAATGCGTATGATCGAGTACTGGTCATTTTTACTAGGCGTGTATTTACTGTCTGTAGAATTGTCTGAATATTCCATATCGTTGTCTATTTTATCCGCAGGTGATACGTCCAGTTCCATTGTTATTACGGCGTGTGTAAACGGCAAATAATGAAATAAGAAATAAGAATGATAAACTGTTGCCGATAGTGATCACTATTTCAACCCATCGTGCGTTTCTTCACGATGCAAAAGTGCCTTTACTAAATGATTAACAATACAAAAAAATGTCATCACATTGATATTGCAATATTCAATAGCAAGACAATATTCATACAATACAACTCTTTTTTTCTCAAGTTTAATTGGCTGAAGAGCAAAACGCAAAATGTCACAACAACGCAGAAAATGGATTCCGACACAGATACAAAATAAAATTAATTGAAAACCGAAAAAATGATTGAGGTTTTTAAGATGCCAAAAACCGTAATTTAGATTTGAAAAAGTGCCTATGGGTACTTCGTATTCGTGATTGTTTTTATGTACTACTCTTCTGCTAGTGACTTCACCCGTTTGAAAATTATTTTCTTCTCCCCAGGGAACATTGAACCTGGAATCTGGATGAAATATAATCTATACCTTTGCAAAATTTCATCCATATGCGTTCAGTCGTTCTACCGTAATTATGTAACAAACATACATCCATCCATCCAAACTTTTGCATTTATAATCTCATTCCAACAATAGTATTAGTAAGATAAGATAAGATTCATAGAAAACAGAACTACATAGCTGCTCACTAGTTGCGGACTACATTTGGATAAGAACAAGTCTTAATAATGCGCAACCTAACAACAGTGTGGCATAACTATAAGGCCCAGTTTTTTTGATCCGTAGTTAATTCAAACAATGGTTAAAATATTATACTAGTCACTGGTTTCAAATTTCGGTATAATACGTTTTCCATCAATTAATAGCCTCACAAATGATCAAATCAGTTGGAGGGTTGATACATAATTTGTTAAAAATTGTCTTGTTTAAATTAAAATCACAGTATTATATCACCATTTGGTAGACTAAAATTCAAGAATTAAGGCTGCGCCAGTCGGCCATCCTTCCATACAAAGGTAGTATTGCGATTATTCCACTGTTTGACGGTGTACGTTCAAAATAAAAAATATATCAATTTGTCCCATTAGTACCTAGCCCTTTATGGAAACAAAATAGTAAAATAAACATATATTTGAAAGGGGCCTACCTTTTATAGCAAAACATTTTGTCTTAATATTATTATGCATAACAAGTAACAACGCATAGCATAGATTTCATTTCGCAGAAAATCGTTTGGCATACACTCATTTATCATACATTCAAAACTCATTTTTTTTTACGTCAGACTCATCTTTAGGGGTAAATTTCTTATTGATAGTCATTAAAAGGCAGAACTATCATATTGCAGAAAGTTCACAGTCAGAATCGTCTTTTGGCATACATTTCATATCCATACTAATTGAAATACTCATCTATCACATTAAATAAAATTCATAGTTAGAATAATTTTGTATTTTTACCGTCATAATAAATTTGGATCTACTAAACCAATCGAACCCATAGCCCAATATTTTTCTCCATATTTTCAATAGTCCTGCACCAACCGGGGATTGCCCTTGGGTGCATTTGAGTATTGCGTAGGGATCATCGTTGGTTGGTGTCACATTTCCTGATACATGCCTACCAAGACCTCTGCAAGTTGGCTTCGGCCCCTCTCACGCCTTTCAAAGGACCGGGACCCCAGGGACCCGAGATTGCCAGAGTCATGTAAAAATTTATCAAAAACAATTTTTTGTTTGGTTTTTATTTCGCTGTAAGAAACATGCAAACAAGCAAACACCATGCATGCAGCATGCAGCAGATTTGGCTTCTGTCACGGCTCCGGCGCAAGAGAAATAAGCATTAAATATCTAATATTTTGTTACTTTTTTATATTATTCGAATTATCTAAATAAGTTTTTGTGTTTTCATCAATATGCCGTTATGATAAAAACTATTGAAATAATTAAATTGACCGCGTTTCTGAATAATGCCCATTACTTATTGGGCCGGGTAATAAAAAGATGTGTGTTTTTTTTTCAATTATTTTAACGTTGACATTGGTTTTAATATAGAATAGGTAAGTACGATTAGTATTAAAGCATCAAAGTCGACGGAGCCTCGCTCCGTCCCCGGGTCTCCTATTTCTGTCTGCAGGGTCTAAAGTAACCTATCATGGGGTGCCCTAAGCTCCCAAGCTCGCTTCGCTCGCTCTTGGACTGATTCATTGATTTGACCATGATTATCAAATTGCCCAACCGTTACGTAATAAATAAAAAAGAGGATCAAATATTATTTTTGTGTACCAAATATTAATTGAGTATGTAAGTTTAAACATAATTATCATGTAACCTTGAATGCAGTTAATTTATAATTTATTTGTAGATCAACTAATGTAGACGCAATAATTAATATTAAAAAATACATTATGTCCGGTTTTATGTCTAATTCAAGCGCTGTCTCAATAATAAAGCTCTGGAACGCGCTACCCTTTGGCATTAAAACGGCTGAAAGCAAATTCACTTTTGAAAGAAAAGTTCGTGACCACTACATTAAGTAAGACTAAATAGCTCTCATCTAGGGACAAAAGTCTAGTCATTATGATTATTATACTTTTCTCGTTTTTTTATTGGTATTTGTTGGAGTATTTATAAGTCTATTTTATTTGTGTGTATTATTAATATTGTATGTAAGTACCTCTGTAGTACATGAATTTTAAATTAATGAATATATAATTTATTTTTAAAAGTGCTCATTTACAATAGATAAATTAGATTTTAGATGATCAAATAATATTGTCCCATAAAATTATTCCAAATGAATTTCTGCCATCTTGGAAGTATTCCATTGTAAATTCGAACATATATACATTCGGTCAAACAATAATAATATTAAATAATTTTGATGCCTTAAAAATATTCAAATAAGATTATGCCTTGTGTGTTTTAACCAAATAAATTTCGAAGCATCAAGATTCTGCCAGATAGAGGGTTCATTTGAAAGTTATGAACGTCTATAGTTCCATATTTCAACGCTAATTTTGGGCGGAAATAAATACCTGAAGAAGGAAAATTGCAAAACAGTCACCATACAGGGATAGATTCGTAATCCAAAATAATAAATAATTTTATTTTGAACAGATACATTCAGAAGTTTTTTCATGATATCCACATTCGCAAAGGTCGCCCACACGTTTTCCTCAAAACATTATCCATTTATTATTTTTATACAATGAGGGTGTATACGTACGCGCACTAGCTTCTTACTGTTCATCACAGCGTCTATCCCTTTCGCACGTGTTGTCGGATGAGATAGCATGCATTTAACCCCAGCCACAAAATACTTCGTGCCGACTAGGGTATCTTTTTTTTATCTTCCATAGGCTTTTGATTACCCTTATCGCGTTTTACCGACATTTGAAACCATTGGTTGAATTAACTACGGATCAAAAAACTGGGCGCCACGCCACGACACGTAAGTGTGTTTCCGTCTTAAAATTATTATTTTCTGTATTTACAACCGTATAAGTTAGAACTATATAAATGGACAGTGTGGCCAGTATATAATTTTAAATAAATGAATGATAAAAAACCGAAAATGCGGTTATTCCCAAAAGGACTTGAGTTTGGAGCTCAAGAACCTGTCAAAAAAAAGTATAAGTTTTCCTTTTGGTGATGCCGCCGCTTGCTTCCGTAGAAGCCATCTTGTTTTATTCATTATGAATGGCGTAGTGATTGTGAAGTAGAATTGTGTATCGTAAAATTAAAGTGGTTATTGTGTGATTGAATTAGTTACAATTCGAAGTTTCAAATAAATATTAAGCTTTCGGACAAACTTTTGCATATAAACTTCTATCATGGGACGAGGAAGGTAAATATAATTTCAATTACACAGCACATTGTGATACAAAAAAAAATGGTATTTTCAATCTTATATTTTCCATCCCTAGAGATCGTAGTCGTGATAGGCGTCGGAGTCGCACCAGGAGCAGGAGTAGGAGCCGCAGTCGTAGTCCCCGCTATGGCCTCGGATCAGGCGGTGGCGGTGGAGGTGGTGGTGGAGCTTACGGCGGCGGGCGTAGGAGTAACCCCGGTGCAAACCTGCGGAAACCGAAATGGGATCTAAGCAGGCTGAAACCATTCAAAAAAGATTTCTACGTACCTCACATTGAGGTGGAAAACAGACCAGAATCTGAAGTGGAAGCTTGGAGGAGTGACAATGAAATAACTCTTAAAGGGCGCAACATACCCAAACCGACGATGACATTCGAAGAAGCCGGTTTCCCAGATTATGTTATGGATGAGATTGAAAAAATGGGATTTTCTAAACCAACTCCAATCCAGGCTCAGGGCTGGCCTATTGCACTGAGTGGAGGTGATATGGTTGGTATTGCTTCAACTGGTTCAGGAAAAACTCTTTCCTATATTTTACCTGCTATTGTGCACATTAACAACCAGCCAAAATCTAGCCGAGGTGATGGTCCAATTGCTCTTGTACTAGCACCTACTAGAGAATTAGCACAACAAATCCAAGAAGTCTGTGACAAGTTTGCAAACACTTCCAAAATACACAATACTTGTTTGTTCGGCGGAGCTCCAAAGGGACCTCAAGCTAGAGATTTAGATGCTGGTGTTGAAATTGTTATTGCCACACCTGGACGACTACTAGATTTTCTTGAAAGTGGAAGAACCAATTTAAAAAGAACTACGTATTTAGTACTTGATGAAGCTGACAGGATGTTGGACATGGGATTTGAGCCACAAATTAGGAAGATCATAGAACAAATCAGACCTGATCGTCAAACTCTTATGTGGTCTGCTACTTGGCCTAGAGAAGTTCAAAGTTTGGCTTCAGAATTCTTAAAAGATTACCTTCAAATTAATGTTGGTTCATTACAACTGGCTGCTAATCACAACATCTTGCAAATTATTGATGTCTGTATGGAATATGAAAAGGAAACTAAACTGAGCACACTCCTGAAAGAAATCATGGCAGAAAAAGAAAACAAAACCATAATTTTTATCGAAACTAAACGTCGAGTTGATGATATAACAAGAAAAATGAAGAGAGATGGGTATGTTCTATTCTTTTGCTTAAATACGTTGTGCTTTCATGTCATACTTAAAGTATAATGTCGTACATGAAAAAAATAGAAACCTATTATAATTGTTCATTGTTTTTTCTTAGGTGGCCTGCAGTGTGTATTCATGGAGACAAATCACAAAATGAACGTGATTGGGTCTTACAAGGTATGTTGACACATAACACGCTTTGTGATATCTTATGATGATTTAATATTTAATTTATTATTTTGACAGTAATTTGTATTATACTAGCTCCACAATAATAGAAAAACTGATTTCATATCGAACTTGTGCTGTACAATAAGATACACAAAAAATAGCACGAGTGGTTTTCGAGAAGCGGTGTCGGACATAAGACGCGAGCGCGTTGGGTGTAGCGCAGCCAGTAAACATTTTTGAACCCGTGTCTGCATGTGCAGGCTGTGGAGAGCTGCGGCCGTGCGGCGGGGCGGCAGCGCGCGGCTCGTCGCCGCCATGCCGCACGCGGCGGCGACGGCGCGCCCGCACCGCGCCCGCCTCTCGTTGTCGGGGCTAAGCCCTATGCACTCTGACTCGCTCCCGCGGCTAGTCTGAGCCGCTTCTCGCGCGGCGCGGCGGCCGGCATCTCGCGGCGCATGTCTAGGCGCAGCCCCGCGGGTGTCGCCGCCGGCGCTCGCCGCGCGCCCGACCACGGTGGTCGGCACTCGGTTCTCGCCCTCGTGCTGATGCGTGCGGGCGACCTCTCACCTCTCGCTCTCAATTTTTGTTTTTTGCGATATATGACAGACGGAGTCGATATTATTAGTAAGTTTACTAATACAATAGTGAATGGAATAAAATTATATTTACGTCTCTCATTAAACTTTCTAAGGTTGCCCCTCAACATTTGCATTTTGTTACACATGTCTTGTCATTTTCCTATTCAACATCGTTACTTATCCTGTGATTTTATTATTATTTTCTTTCAATTATCTTATGTATTACATTGCTTATACATATTTGTTTTTCATATTAATTTAATTTATTCATTATCAAACTTAACACAATCATTAATCTATTGCATAAACATAATTGGTGGCCTAGAAGGGGTGAGATGTGTGGTACATTTGAGTAAGATGAACTTCATAAAGCTTGGATTGACTGGAAATATTTATTTTTTGATTTATAACAAGAAAACATTATTGTGAGAGCGACAATGCCTGCAATGGAATATGTTAATTTGGTGAAATAATAACTTCTGCAACATATCTGATGCTTGTTTATAAAGGTTTTCGTCATTGTTTCATATAGTACATTACAATAATAAAAACTGCATTGGTTTGGACATGGGTAAGAATTTAGTAAAAAAAAAGTAATCATACAAATAACAATTCAATGAAATACCAGTTTCCTAGTATGTAATAAATAGCCATTAAATTCAACAATTTAGAAGTGAATTTTTTCACAGATTACATGTCTACAAGTAATGAATAATGTGTGTTAAAGGTGCTTATACATATAATTTCTTACAGATTTTCGTAGTGGGAAAGCTCCCATTCTAGTAGCTACAGATGTTGCTGCCAGAGGTTTAGGTATGTATTAAAAGAAAATGTACTTTTAATATGCAGAATATACTCGGTTTGTGTTCCTTCTCTCATATTAGTTACTGCTTTTTTTCAGATGTTGATGATGTGAAATTCGTCATCAATTTCGATTACCCAAGCAATTCAGAAGATTATGTACATCGTATTGGAAGAACTGGACGAACAAATAAAACTGGAACGGCGTATACGTTCTTCACGCCATCTAACGCAGCCAAGGCAGGCGACCTTGTTGCTGTACTGAAAGAAGCCAAACAAGTAGTCAATCCTAAACTACAAGAATTAGCTGAACGGGGTGGTGGCGGTGGAAGACGTGAGTATTACATGATGATATTTAGTAAGAATAACAACCTCCCAATGAAAAAGTCAGCATATAAATGATGTAGTATTTTAAACTATGTAAACCTGACAATAATTGAACATGTTTTGGTCACCAGGTCACCGAGGCCGCGGCGGCGGCGGCAGATACCGGCGAGGCGGGCGCCGTTCGCGCTCGCGCTCCCGCTCGCGCCGGCGCCGCTCTCGCACGCGCTCCCGCTCCCGCGACCGCCGCCGTAGACGCCACAGCTCCTCCAGATCGTCGCGAAGCCGCTCGTCGAAGTCTTCCAGAAGTCATTCGCGTTCCCGTTCCCGTTCGCGTAGCCGATCTCGCTCAGGCAAGTGCAGCCCCCCGAAGAATACTACGGATTCGGGCCAGCAACAGGCGCCCCAAGCTCTTCTTCCCACGCCGAAGACCCTTTTGCCGACTCCCATCGGCCCCCAACTCCCCTCTCACGTCGGCAAAGGACCCTCCACCCCTCCCATAGAAAAAAAAGTGACACTCCCCGAAAGACATATTATTCAAAATAATCCACCACCAAATAATGGTAATGCAAATTATTTACAGCAACCTCATCAAATACCGCCTCTGATGGCTCTTAATCCCCAAATGAATATGTGCGCTCCTCCTCCCCCAATGAACGGGCAGGGTTTCGCTATGCCTCCCTACTTCCCCCCCGACCAGTATGGCATGATGATGCCGAACTTCTCCGCGGCCATGCTGCCGCCGGGCGGTTGGGCAGCCCCGCCGCCTCCCCCGCCACCTCCTCCGCCCTCCGAGACCCCGGCTAATGGGAGTCATGAGCTAAGGGGCCCTGGGCAAAGTGGCCTCGAGTCAGATTCCAGAAAACGCGGGGCTCGCTCTGGCGGGCTCGGTGGCTCGGGCGGCTATGCGTCCGCCGCGGGCGGGCTCGGCTCCGGCGGCGGTGGCGGCGGGCTCGGCTCATCGGGCGCCGGGCTCGGCGGCGGCGCCGCGCTTGGGGCTGGCGGTGGGCTCGGCTCCGGCGGCGGGCTCGGCTCGTCCGGCGGACTAGGCTCTGATGGCCCGCCCGGCAACCGCTCGCGAGGCCGCGACCGGCGGCGCCGCGGCAGAGGCCCGGCCTCTCAGCACCACGACGACTTAGACTCGGCCGGCTCGGGCTCAGGAGGCCTCGGCTCGGCCGGGCTGGGAGGGCCCGACGGCGGCGGGCTGGGTCACCCGCCCGGCGGCTTCGGCTCTGGCGGTCTCGGCGTACCTCACGGGAGCCTCTTGCCGCGCATGCTTCCTCCGGCAGGCGGCGGCGGCGACGGTGTTGCGCCTCAGGGCGCTAATTTTACTGCGTTCGGAACGTACGGATCTAAGAGTATTAAACAGAATAGTAATATGCAAGGAAACGAGATGAGCGAGGGATACAACGACCCTGGTTGTAGAATGGAATATTATGGCCCTCAAAACATGGGACCTGGCCGGCCATACGGCCTCGGTATGGATCAGATGGGTTCCAATGGTGCGCTGGCAAATGGCTCCGTGGGGTACAATAACGACCGTCAGAGGAATCGCCGGCGATGATTACGACTGAGGTTTGTTATATTCAAACCAATGCCAACTCACCTATTTAACCACTCCATTACTCCACTATACATTACACTGAGATAAGCTACCCTGGTGGCATGTCTATTGACGAAATTTGTTATTTATTTTATAAATGACTGTATAATATACACCTGCTGTGCTCTTTAAAACTTTGTCAGGAGAAAATAATAATTGTAACACATTTTTAAAAAAACTATGTCTTTTTTTGCAGAAAACGGATACAATGGGGACTCTCGTCGACGTAGGAGACGTTAAACGCCAGAAAAAAATAAGGAGTAAGCAAATTAGTTACATAACATTTGATGCTGACTATTTTATTTCCATTCCATGTTGTATTTATTGTGTGACCGACCATTAGTGCAGTGCCACACAACACATGTTTAAAGTACTCTCTTAATTCTCACTGTAGACCCCTTTAATTATTATGATGCATTGTAAATATACATTCATTAAAATGATGTTTTAGACTTAATAATAACGTAATAAATAAAATCTAATGATATAGATATTTAACTGCATAAAAAGTGCCAGTTAATTCTTACCCAATCTATGTTTCGATATGAATGCAATATGTAGTACAATATAACTTTGTGGCAGTAACCTAACTTATTTGTACATACATAAAAGTAAATGTCGAATATTTAGTCACTATTTTATCTTAGATTAGATAAGAATATAGTATCAAATGATAAAATATAATTAAAACTTATGATCTTCAGCTATGAAAAGTATCCTAAAGACACTACTTATGTGTAAATTGTAGTACACAATAATTGCGTGCTGATTACACCATTTTGTATCTATTTGTGTGAAGTTAATTAAATCAAATGGCTCTGTACTGTCATTTAAATATGTTTCCCTTGGATTTTGCTGATTTCAAGACATGACAGATCTGTGCCATTTATTTCATCAATACTAAGCTCCCTTGGGATTTGGTTTTTTTTTATTGTATATTTGTGTTTTAAGTGCTTTTGTGATCAATTAAAGTTCTTAGCAGGATATTATATTACGTTAAGTATGTACCGTCGTATCACGTATCATAACATTGATAACAAAGCTATTTAGGTAACTATTCTCATGAATCTTTGACTAGTTAATTGTATCTTGTAATACCTATATTGTATGTGAACGAAATTAAAGTTTTACACTAATTGAATGTCTTTTATCTTCTCTGCCCTAGGATGTTGATTTACACCAACTCGTCAGTCTTATGTCATCACTTATAATCTAAGAGGTCGCAGGCGCTTTTTAGGGTTCCGTACCCAAGGGTAAAAACGGGACCCTGTTACTAAGACTCCGCGGACCGTCTGTCACCAGGCTGTAACTCATGAACCGTGATAGCTAGACAGTTGAAATTTTCAACATGTATTTCTGTTGCCACTATAACAATAAATACTAAAAACAGAATAAAATAAATATCTGCAAGTAGGGCGGCTGATTCACATGGGTTGAGGAATACACCATCGCTGCATAGAGTCGGTTCCTGGCTTCTGGCGGTCCAACTGGCGACTTGGGCGCTCTTTGCTAGCATTTCTTATGCCTTCAGGTACTCGTCTACGACCATCGCTCGCGGCATTGCGAATGCGGTTCTTTAATCTGGTAAACTCTTTCTTCTTCGCAGTGAGCTCCTCGGACCACTACGGACAAGCTAGTTTTACTTTACTATTGACCTTAGGAATAGCTAGTTGGCATGCTTCTACTATGATTTTACTCTATTTAACAATTATTTCTTCAAAGTTTTCTTTACTACATTAATTATTTATTGTTTCTACGTTAGTATTATTTTCATTTTTAAATTCCCCCAATTTGATTTTAAGTCATTCCCTATCTGCTTTAAAAAAAGTAAGTAGCTCAGGTTATATCAATTTTTAATTGTCTGGTGTCTGGATTTAGGCATGGCAACAAGCCCACCACTATTTGGAGGCTCACCACGATATCCATCTCATCTGTCTGAATGCCGTAAGTAGAGTATCTAAGGTAATTATAGGTCTCGCCAAACTTCTTGGCCGCTTTGAAGTTGGCTTTCCGATGCGTACCTAATCAAGACGCGGCGTGGTGCCGTTTTTGTATGAGATTTACTACTGCGCAGCCATTGTAGTTAACTTCAAGGCGGCCAAGAAGTTTGGAGAGAACTATACGTTGACGGATAATTATAACCATAGTTCTATGCAAGAAACGTTTTTAATTATATACAAGAAAAATAAAAAGTTGTGTTAATGTTTTCTGTAGGTATGATAGTCACAGCGGATCTTTGTGTCTCTTAACCCTTAAACAAACGCGAGCCGGTATGCATTTTTTTTTTAAGGTTGCATTGTATTTTAGGTAATTGAGGGTCACTGATTTCATATTTTAAAACAAAATTTAAAAAAGAATAGGGGATGGGGTAGTTTTTCTGGTGGTAAATAATTTACCATTATCCGTTCATGACTACAAAATTTTTGATGTTGGTGGTAAAATTGTTACCATTGTCCGTTACGGTTTAATTTTCGTTTCTTGACTAGTGACTTCCTCTTGGTTCTACTTATAATATTTATTTTATATTTTGGAAATGAAACATTTTATTTTTTTAATATTTTTTTATTAGTAAGTATTGCATATTACCTATCTTATAGTATTGCTTATATTAATGGTGTTCTTACAATCTAATCATATTGAATATCTGAAATAAACAAAGTATTAATTGACACGTTACGTAAGAACTTTATATGAACTTCTCAAAATATTTATTTAGCTTTTTGCAGTCCAAAAAAAATATACAAAAAGACAACCGATTTTTATATAGATAATCTGATATTTTTCAAAGTGGGATCGGACAAGGGTAAGATATTTACCACATATTTGAAACATCTAAATTATATGAATTAGTCAATTGCAAATGCTGCTAACACGTGAGATTAGTCAAAATATGTTATAGTTTTGGAATTTGCGTCGAAAAAGTACTTACCAGATTTTTTCTTGAACAAACTTTTAAAATTTCTGAAAACACCCGCCAAAAACTCGACTTTTTTCACAACAAAACCGTTGAGTCAACTTTGACATTACCTTACAGTGACAAATGACGTTGAGAGGTTGTCAAATGAAATAAAATAGATAAACAAATTATTATAGATTATAAATATGTGATATTTATACCTTTAGTGTTACCGTATTAAAAGTTAGAGTGCATTATTTAAAAAAACACGATGTGGTAATATATATACCTTTATTTGAATAAGGGTTAAGTTGGCTCTACCAACCATTGCGCAAGAAATAATTTGTCATTGAGTATACTGCATAGAGTAAGCGAGATAGGATGATGGGACGAACGTAAGCGAGTGAAAGAGACAGTTATAGGGTCGAGTGGTTGACAATGAACCAGCAGTACATAGTGAACCATGCAAATAAATCAGAAATGCGACGTTACCGTTTGGTGCAAACTACATTAGTTAAGCGTCTTTAAGGAGCCCTTCTCCCTACCCAGTCGAAAGCGAGCTATCAGCGAGGTCGAAAGCGCGCGACTGAGTTTTGTGTTTTTTTACCGAAAATTGTATAAAACTAACGTAAGTAAAATTTCGTCTCATTTCACTTGTGTAAATAGTAGCTGAATATCAATTGGCATGATAAATTGGTTGTTTTTTGCGCTTTTATTTAAGATACTTTTGTTAAGCCCCTCGTCTTGGTGCATGTGGCTACTAAGTAGCCACATGTTAGTTAAGTCTTAACCTCAACATTTTTAAGTGTTGGGTGGCACAGAATGAACCACTTTGAAAGAGTAAACAATGAACTAAGTGATTCAATGAGTACTACCCTTGTTTTATTGAGCACGGTCTTAAAAGCAGGATCGCGAAATATAAGAAAAGATGGAAGAAAAGCTGGTAAAAGTATGATAGCAATACCCCAGAAAAAATGCTCTCGCTGAAAAGAAAAACAAGAAGTCTAAGAAAACAATAAAGATTGAACCTGTAAAAATGAAGTATAATACTCATGTCATTTATCAAGCGACAGATCCGTTTGGTATCGCTTGATGAATGGAACCGAAGATATGTGTCGGGCGAGACAGCCTCTGTGACGAAAATGTTTTTTCCGGATGCCATAGCGGCTTTCCGTATTATAAAACAGGTGCGGCCCACAGGCGTTCTCACGCAGGTTTTGACGGGGCACGGCGGATTCTCTGAATACTTGAATCGCTTCAAGTGTAAGGAGAGCCCATCTTGCGTCTACGATCCAGGCGTGGCAGAGACTGTCCAGCACATACTTGTAGAGTGTCCGTTATTTATCAGGAAACGCTACCAACTCGAATGTGAGCTGGACAGGAGACTGACGAAGGAGAGCCTGCTTGGGTTCATGACTCAGCATCACAGGGAAAAGTTCCTAGTGTACTGTGTAAACGTGGCCTCCACAGTCATTGCACGAAACCTAAGCTGAAGCGGCTCTATGCTTCACCAGTCATCATCATCATCATCATCAGCCTATTAATGTTCCCACTGCTGCGACACAGGCCTCCTCTCTGTGTGAGGGAATGGGCCGTAATCCACCACGCGGGCCCAGTGCGGGTTGGTGGATGTCACATATCTTCGATTTTTTAGTTCTAGGACATTGCCGGTTTCCTCACGATGTTTTCCTTCACCGTTTTGAGAGCAGTGGTGATGAAAATAATTTACTCAAAGTAAAGCGCTTCACCAGTATTATTATACTATTTTGTAAGAAGCATAGAAATAGCACGCACAAAACTGCAATGACAAACGGTGCACTGGGAAAACCTAAGAAAACAGATTGTCTGTATGGTGAAAAGCACTTTTGTACTTCTCATCCCTATTGTAAGGCATAATTAATATTTTTTATTATCTTTCTCTGTGTTACACTGCACTTTTGTACTATCTGTGCACTTCTGCTTATTTGTAATAAACAGCACTTTTATATATTTGTGATCAGTAGCACTTTTTTTGTATTTTAACCTGCTAGATAATAAATAAAGTATGCCCATAATTATTTAAATAAAGTGGGAGTTCCACCCACTGTATACAAGAAGAACCTTATGAAGAATAACAGTACGAGAGGCATGAAAGAGGAATAGTAGCGGGATTAGTAGGTATTAAAAAATATATAAATAAATACTAGCTGACCCGTCAAATTTTTGTTTTGCCATAAAAACACAAAACTTTCATCTACCCTACCTACCCGACCCATCCTTCCTTACCTTACCTATCCTACCCTACCCTGCCCTATTGTGTAGCTCAACCATCCAGGGCGCCACACAAACGCATACAAACAATTTCATTCAAATAGGTCTAGCAGTTTAGGAGGAGCTACATAAACACGTACAGTAGAATTATATAAATAAAGAAGATATATTTATTTTACTACAGGGATGGCGACCCTATGGCACGCGTGACACACGACAAAAAATTTCGGGCAAGCCAATTTAAGTTTATTTAGCATCTATATACCTAATTTGAAATTGCAGGAATGTCATCATCCTACTTATAAATCGACAAAACATAAATCTGTAAATAAAATTATTGCTGTACGAATTTCGGGTTGCAAATAAAAATTTATAGCATTTTTAGGATTCCGTACCTTGAAAGGAAAAAACGGAACCCATATAGAATAACTTTGCTGTCCGTCTGTCTGTCTGTCAAGACCCTTTTTCTCAGGAACGCGTGGAGGTATCAAGCTGAAATTTATTTCAAATACTCAGGTCTACTGTCCCTTAAAGCTGTGAAAAAATCAAACTTCTAAGCCAACGCAATACAGCCGTTTATGCCGCAAATTTTTGACACTCGCAAGGGAATCAAAACCTACAGGGTACTGCCCGTGAACTCAGAATCTTGAAATATGGTACGAAGCAACGACTTATAGCACAGAAAACCGTAAATTTTTAGTTACATCATATAATAACAATATTTTTAATCATTTTAAACTTACTACCCTTTTCCTCATGAACGCGTATAGGTATTAAATTGAAATTCATTTCAAATACTCAGGTCTATAATACCTTTAAGCTGAGATTTGTACGGAACCCTCGGTGCGCGAGTCCGACTCGCACTTGGCCGGTTTTTTATTAAGTCACCAATTCAGGTTTCTTTGGCGGCGCGGCATTTTCAAATTCAAAAAAAAATATAGTTTAATGGCACATTCTCTTATAATGTTACGCCATCCCTGGTTTACTAGTTTGGATGTAGGTAACCTCTCGATGGGATCGTAAGAATACGACATCACATACATCCGAACCGACCATTACAAATCAGTCAAATGAAGCATTGTTACAGTCACTTTGTTGTTATGGTAACAAAAGTAAACAATGTGTAAAATAATTATGTCATATCAAATCATTTTTGTTGTGAAATAGAAGTTTATTAGGTGTATCAAAACAAATTTAAAAAAAAATTGGTGTCCTCAAAATGAGTTTTTGTGTGGATCTTGTATCTGAAGACTCTTTTTATGAAAATATTACTTTGGGTGTCACAAAAATCTTAGGTAATGTACCACAGAGAAACATACCCTAGACTATAGAACAGATATTTAACATAAGCGTGGTATGGTCGGTTCCCATAATTGAACTTACCACTATGGGCATCAGTAATTCCCGGTTACTGGATTTACATAATTAATAAACTAAACGGCATTGGTCGAATTATTTATTTAAATAACACAGTATTCCTACTTTAATTTCATAATAACATTATGGATAAAATAATCCTCAATACGAATTTGCTCTATGTTTTGGTAAGAAGTTAAATCCATCAGGAACTGGACCTAATAACATTTCACTAATTTTTATCCAGTCAGAGCAATTGCCCGATGCCATCAATGTTTCCAAATCATCTCTACCAAAGTATGAGGGTGGTCTATCATTTATTCTTTGTGGAGGTTGTTCTAGCAACCCAACAGGTACATATCTGTATAGGAAGGAGAGCCATTCCAGTAAAAATCTGCGAGTGTTCTCCACACCTTGCATATCAGAGCCCCAGTGCTCTAAACCATAGTTAGTGTATTTCTTTATTATTTCAAATCTTTCACTACTTCTTATGTCCCAAATTCGCTGTTCTTTAATCTCAGTAAATATCCAGGGTTTGATTAGTGCTCCTCTGCCAATCATCACCCCCTGTACTGTGGGAGCAATTGCTCTTTTCTCAGTATAATCCTGATAGCTTAGTATGTCACCATTACCATAAACTGGACAGGGAGCTGCTGCTTTTGCACAAGTTTCAATATATTCCCAATCAGAAGATCTAGTATACCTTGCCTCTCTTGACCTGCCATGCACTGTTATAAGTGATGCACCCCATTCTGACACTTTTGGTACAATTGTATGAGTAATCTTTTTATCTTGATAAACACCTGTCCTCATTTTAATTGTAAAAGGTATGCTTAATATTTTGGAAGCACATCTCACTGATGACTCCAGTGTATTTAATCTGTGCATCATACCACAACCGCCACCCTTTTTGTATATTAAATCAATGGGACATCCTAGATTTAAATCAATGAAATCTAGCTCAGTGTTCTCTTGCAGCAATTGTGCTACTTTTGTTATAGTATAAATATTAGTTCCACATATTTGTGCTCCGAATAAGTCTTCAGATTCATGTCTTTTAACTAAAGCCCACTCTTGTTTCATTCCTTTGAGTAAAGATTCACACAGGGCCATTTCTCCACATGTAATGTCTGCTCCATACTGTTTGCAGATTCTCCTGAATGGTAGATTTCCGACTGTAGTCAAAGGGCTTAGATACAGTTTATCTCTCCAGTCTATAGTTTTTCTTTCTCTCGGCAATAATTTAATCAAGTCCTCATCAGTGATGGCACCACTATTGGTAACTTTCACTTCATCTTTGTCCATGGTCTCTTTCTGTTTCTCATCACCATCTTTTGATTCTTCAGTACTTTCAGTAGGCTCTTTATCAATTGTCTTTTTCCTTTTGTCCATATGTTTTATAAGTTTTTCAGAAAAATTAAAATCATATTTCTTTTTCTGTAGTGATATTTGAAGCATTGGTAGTAGTGTGTTTTTAATATCATCTTTCCATTGCTTCCATTTATCAGAGTCAACTTTATTGTAGCCGTCATCAGTTATATGACTAGATCCAAAACGACAAGCAATGCCCCTGGGACATTTGCCACGGGTTTCATACAAGTAGCATGTGTCACCTAAATCCTTAGGTTTCGATTTTATATAATCAAGTGCGTTGTGAATATATTTACAGTTATTATATTGACATGGATTTACGAATTCAGGTGCCTCTACATTGACAATAGAAGGGCATGGTTTACTTTCTTTATCATCTTGATACGTTTTTGGTCGAGCTTTATTTTGACCCCTTTTCTTAGTCTTTTTAGATTTGTTTTCGTCACTGTCATTAGTTTTGACTTTCTTATTATCCACAGAATCTTCTTCACAGTTATCGTCTAACTTGCGTTTAATAAGGGAATCAACATCTTCAGCGTTGCTGCTTTTAACCGGTCGCTGAATCACATATTCTTCTTTTATGGCACAAACACCGGCCATAGATTTGGTCATTTCTACACCAGAAATATACTATACAAAATCTAATCACAGTGTAAACTATATTTTATTTAATGTAGTAATTATTATTGTGAAAATGTGAACTTTGAAATAAAATAGGTTAGATTTTACAATTTTTACACCACGAGTTGAAGAAAATCAAATCAGTGTCAGTAGTGACACTATGATGACATTGACGTTATCTTATCTGTCAGTTTTTTTACATTCGTTTATAAATTGCTCCAGACAAGGTTTCAGGACTACACAGCCTTCTTTTTAGGGTTCCGTACCCGAAGAGTTCAAACGGAGCCCTACGTCTGTCACACGGGTTTTACATCCAAATGGTTGTAGCTTAAGTCTTAAAATGTTCACAGTAAGTATCTTGTAGACCCATATCCATACAAATAGTTAAATTTTGAGAAACTTATTTTGTTTTAAAGTTTTTAATTGAGGCTCCTATACTCCTATAGGAGGGTGGGACAAAAAAATTTCCTACTCCATCGAGTGGGGACTCTATCGTTGTTTAGAGCTCGTTGAGTAGACAAATACTGTGCTTTTGTTTTATAAATATTGGAAAAAAAGGAAAGGAAAGCCACCAAACTCAGCTTTTTGTTACAAAATTTTGTTCCGAAGAATTTTCTAACTTCCCATTGACATAATTATGAACTTCAAATTTGGTGATAATGTTTATTATTACGTATATTTAATTAACAAATACCAATAAATTGATAAAACAGATTTTTCTTTGATATTCCCTCATTTTTCCTATTACAAACAATTTAATTTTACGGTCTGCTTTACCCTAAATTTGCGAAGTCCGACACGCACTTGACCGGTTTTATTTTAATATCTGGCTTTGATTCTGCAACGCTCATCCCTAATTAACTATAAGTCACATCCAATGGCGACTGAAGATTGTTTCATGCCGTCCGCGTCTATTACGGATAGATTGTAATTTGTAGTCTCCTGCTTATCTTCCGCCACTGTCTTTGCGACTATCATTTCCTCGCAGAAAGATGCGATGGCATCCTACCAGTGGCGTAGCGTTGTGAGGGCGGCAGGGCACTTTTAGGGGGCAGCAAAATTTCACTATAAATAATGATTACTTATCACAGTCAAAATGTATGTGATAATGAATAAATAGAATAATATCTTGTAAAATCATATAAAGAAGGGAAATTAACCGGGCGAAAATATATCGAATGGGCGACTATGGTACTAAGTAAGTACCTACCTATTTATCCGGTTTGAGTTAAACCTTTTAGGTTTTTGTGAGTTGCGGTAGTAAGTAATATTGTTACGTACTTTAATTGTATTTGGGGTTCTAATATTCATTTTTTAGCATATTATTGTTTCGTATGAGCAGAACAACCGACGAGGCGACATCGCAGTGCGGCGCGGGAGTTTGGGTGTATTCGTGTTTTCAACTAATTAGTACAAGAGCGAGCGAAGCGAGCTCGAGAACTTAGGGCACTTGGACATGGATAGGTTAGGTTCGAAGAATTCGAAAGCGGGTCGTTTAGACCCTGTAGACAGAAATTAACAAAAACATAAAACATTGCACCTGCAAATTAGATTACAGTACGGGTTCTTAAAAATAACTGTATATTTCATCATCATCATCATCATCAGCCTATTAATATGTTCCCACTGCTGGGACACAGGCCTCCTCTCTGTGAGAGGGAATGGGCCGTAATCCACCACGCGGGCCCAGTGCGGGTTGGTGGATGTCACATGTCTTCGAATTTTTGGTTCTAGGACATGCCGGTTTCCTCACGATGTTTTCCTTTACCGTTTTGAGAGCAGTGGTGATGAAATAATTTACACAAAGTAAAGCGCCTGCCTGGGCTCGAACCCACGACCTACAACTTGTAAGCCGCGGCCGATACCACTGGGCCACCACTGCTCTCTCACTGTATATTTACTGACTTAAAAAGGAAGTTATCAATTCGTTAAGTAAGTATGTAATATTATTGGAGTTGCGCATTATTCACATATGTTACTCTGTGTGGGCTTCTAAACATGTGTGCCAAATTTTATAGGTGTAAGTATGTTTGTCCTCGCATTTCTCTGAAACTAGGCATCATCGGATCGTGATTATTTTTTTATTGGTTTAAGTACCTATCTCTCACGTTAGTATAAGCTTTTTCAAAATCGGTTCAGAAATTTTCAAGATATGGAACGAAAAACCGAACTTCTTAACGATAAACTGCACGAATGTGTAAACTGAGTTATTGGTGTTTTGTCAATCCTTTAGAAACTTTTTCAAAAAAAATAAACCGACTTCCAAAACAAAATACTAAAATGTGCAAAAATAACTTTCGTTTCAGAAGTTGGTATTGCAAAATGATAAAAACAAGAGGGAACAAAGACACCGACTTCCAAAACGAAAGTTATTTTTAAACATTTTTGTGTTTTGCTTATCAGTTTATATTTCGTGAATAAGGTTTTTAAGTCTTTTGAATTGTAATACCTAAATAAGGGGAGCGGAAAAATATTCCTCCACCCCGGGTGGCTTAAGCCCACGCTACGCCACTGCTTCCCACGTGATCTCACTTCCGACCATGGAGTGAATCTCACGACCGGAAGCGAGAGGTGATCGGCAGCATCGACCGCCACGACGAGGTCACAGCGTTGCACTGCTCAAGCTGAGTATTCTTAAAGAGATTTGATAGAACACAACCATGATCACACTGCATGAGCATATTGCCATCAGTTTTTGAATGTTACTCAGTGCCTTGAATAAGTGGCAAGGCTATAATATAACATCAAGCCTGTGTTTCTCCGAAGAGTTGCCAAGCCTAAGCCATCCCAACTCAGGCCGCGCGCCAACCGGCCTGCTATTCCCGATTGAAAAACTCACTGTTCGGCCTAGGAATTGATGCTAGGACTCTGCTTTGCAGCAAAACAGTGAAACTTGTGATTATCAACGATGCAGTCAGTCAAAAAATACATATAAATTTATTATTACAATAGTAATAATTACCTAATAATTAGTATAGTATTTTTACAATTTTATACTTATTGCAGAATCGGATCCAAGGATTTGCAATGTCAGCGTAGAACGTAGACCACCCTGTGACCGTGTAGCTATTTCTACATGGGAGCAGAGACATTCTGCCTTGCTTCCCGAGGATCTCCGCAATTTCTATGCTTCTACCGATGGATTTCAATTAACTTGGCATTACAAATATTCAGGTAAGTAGACATTAAACGAGTTCAAAGTTGTTTAGAAGGCAGAAGCAATAACGGACGGATACAATACGGATAGCAAATTTAGCTGATTTTAGTACTGCCCGCCCCAGGCTAAATAAAAGCCTGTGCTTGTGCCCCGTCCACGAATTTACTTAGTTACATAAAAAAACACATTTTCGCGATTGTCTTAGTTCCGATCCTGATAAGAGTAAAAAGAGATCGTCAATGAGATAGTCTTATAAGCAGGTTAGGCTGTCGGGAAAGAGAGAAAGAGAAAGGAAATTAGGCAACATTCTAACACTCTCACCCTTTCCGCGATGCTCGCCGTGCGATCAAAGGTGATTACAAAGATTTGGCGCTCTGGGTTGTGGATATATGCCAACCCTAAACCAACAAAAAAAATAAACTGTTTTGCATGGTAATGAACCAAAAAAAAACAATTCATTGAAAGAGCGCACGAAGCGAGCTCAAAAAAAATCACTTTAGATTGATTACGTTCTTCTTCTACGTTGTCGACTTGTACAAAAAAGTTTCAAGAGAGTCAATGCAAAGAATCAAGATAATTTAACAGCGCGCGAAGTCAGCTTGAAAATTTAAAAACCTTACCTCAGATAGATTAGCACGTTAGTTAAGTATAAGCACAAAAAATTAAAATGTTCTTTTAAGTACTATTCATACTGTCAGTTATAGAAGTCACAGCATAAAATAACTAGATCTAAGGATGTAAGAGCGAGCGAAGCCAGCTCTAAAACTTTTGCACCTATCCTCATATAGGTTAATTTTTTTAATGTATCCTGAGGTTACTTTCATATTAGTATTTATAGGATTTCTTTTTTGGGAAAAACCCTTCGCGCTATTCCCAAACAACTGCAAAGGCAGAATCAACAGTGGCGACCACCAGAGAAGCGCCGAGGCAATGAAAATCGATGATAGCCTGTGGGTAAATCAGGCCCTGGCAATTGGCCTCACAATCATCATTATCATCTGGTTTTTCTCTTTTGAGTTTGGAATTTGAGGAACCAAATTAATAAAAAAAGTATAAGGTAGTAAATAAAGATTTGGTAATATATAATGTACAGTACACATGTATTTTCATATTTACAGCCGATGAAATTTTAGCAGTTGGTTCAATCCGAGTGAATACTTTGAATGAATTGTGTCTTTCACCGGCTTTGAAGGACTTGTTGGATTTTTCACTCACGCGACCACTCAGTGGACCTCGACCATTGCTTAATACTAAGAGTAAAGTATTTGAGTTGGATTCATGCAGGACAATTGGAAAGGTATTTCCTTTATACTTTTTTTAAATCCTAGATTTTTCGTAAGTTACTGATGCCCTAGGCGGGCTACGTACACTAATAATATTATTGGTTTTTTATAGATATGCCTGGTGCACACAGGAGGAAATTGGTCAGTGTGGTTGGCAACACGAGAAGGCGCGTGGGGTTGGCTGGCGGATTCCTTTACGCACTATTTTAGAATGGCCCTCGTGCATTTAGGACTTCCTGGATGGCAAGCAGCTTTTGCTAATCTACCACTGATACCTTGGGCTGAAGTAAGAGATTAACCAAAAGTTTTATAAAATCCCTTGCTGGAAAGTGTTATGTAAGCACACCCTTTTTGTTTTATTTTTACAGCAATTGTTCCTGTTACTTGCACCACACTTGTTGGAGAAAACGGACATGGAGCCCAACAATGCAACGGCGGCAAGCGAAACTGGATTAAATCATATTGATCCCAATATTTTCAAGACATCAGCGCGCCATCACAAAAGTACTACGCGGCAAACCGTAGTTAAATTGAATGAGTAGAAACCTTAAAAACCGAACTAATAAAATATTCAAGTATCCATGCGCAGAGTTTTTATTGAAATATAAGAGCATTGAAATAAAATGAAGCAATGTAGTTACATAATGTATATTGAAATAAAATTTACAGCTAAATAACAAAACAAAATGGACGGAATGTGAGATTCTTAATGAAGTACAAGCTAGGTTCACGACAAAAATGTAGCTAAAATAAGTGATACAATACTATGTAAGCAAATATTGAAGCTGCCATGTTTCGGCACCATAATATTATTATGTTATAATACTTCTGTACCTGCTGTCTTGTTTCCTACTTCACAGAAATATACATACACTTGACATTAAAAAAATAAATCTTAAAACTAATTTAGATCTAAATCTATCAGTTGTTACAATTTTATTATTAACGAAAATTGATTTTCGTGTTTCTTAATAATAGAAAATACTACTTAGACAATAATTGCACTAGTTAATAAACTCTGCCTGTAAAAATAACATAACAGAATTGGTAAAAGTTCTTTTAATATTGTAATAGAGTTCGAAATGTGATGCGTTTTCGTGTGATGCTATTATTTTCAGCGTTGTTAAAGTTTTTGAAAGAATGTGATAATAAATGTATGCTTCTTCTTATCGGCAGTGTGATACTATATAAGAGAAATGCATCTCTTTTACACTAACTAAAAGCGAGAAGTGTTAACTACTACAGACGTCCATCAATTCGTACAAAATATACTCAATACTTATAATTTAGGCCATACACTGCAAAATTACTTTAAACTTATACTAATACCATAATACGATGCTTGATACCTCAGGTGGGAATATAATTGAATCATTTCTTTATTACAAAATAAAATGTACGATACTTTTTTGCATTCATAAGTCTTTAGTTCCTTGACTGGTGAGTTACATTTCGTTACAATATTTACTCTAAATTTGAAGAAACGAAAATATTTGTAGAGCTTTTTGAACACAGATTCTGAACATTATCTGATGAAATTATTTACTTGCCATTTATACACCAATGGTAACAAAATAGCGTATTTAAAATAACTGGAATGCCTTCTTTAAATAAATAGCAACCTTGTTTTTTAGCAAAGTTCATAATGTGGCACATTGTTTCAACATATTCCATTTAAAAACATCTGCACTTACATTTAGACTAAATTCATTTAAATAACATTTTTAGATCAAATTATTAGTTTATTAAGCTTTTTAATACAACCATGTGATGTTTGTTTACTCTTATTATTTAAAAGATTTAAAGTTTTATCAAACAATTGAAGCAACGCCATTGTAAATGCATATTTGGAGAAAGTGATGTAGTGTTTTGATAAAGCTTTTTTGCTTGAGTTTTGTTTGCACCCGACTATAAACTGCTAATACATTTTATTATTGTCCCATCGACTACATACATGACTTATTTATTAGGTCCACGTTTTATGACACGATTACCGGAATTCGACTATTAAAGTTGAAAATCTTAGATATGTTAGAATATTTATGCTAGATGCTAAAGTCAGTGCGGGAAGACGCATGTACTATGCCAATAGCGAAGCCGCAAGCGCAAAGTGGAATGCGAACTTCAGGGGCCGTACTATGACGTTTCAATGCCATCATGATTTCGTTGTGAATTACCCTCCTTCGGCAGTCGGGTAAAAAGAGATAGTGTCATTCGTCTTGCATAGCTCAGTCTCTCCACACTGGAACAATGATGGCTCCAAAGGCGACTATACATGCAAGTTACAGGCATGTGTATTGTCGCCTTATCACGTCATAACAATACTAGTAAATCCAACTGACCGGGACCCATTGGTGGTCGGTCGACAGAGAATGCAAGGCGTCCATGATCTTAGAGTAAGTCGTATCGGCATTATTGTTGGTGATACAGAGATCTATGTACTTCTCGTGTTGTCGCTGGATTCGGGCGCTGTCTTCCAGAGTTTGTTTCATGTCTTCTTCCTGTGAGGATATTATTTTTAATGAGTAATATCGAAAAACTCAGCGGAATACATGCCACACGGCGTTTTTGTGCGCGCGTTCTATGCTATATGCGACATGTAAAAAACGCCGTGTGCATAGGGCCGTCACCCCTGTTTCTCAATATTCGATTATCGAGCTGTTAACGTAATCAACGAATAATCGCCGGTTATCTGCTGTGATTGGCTGTAGAAAATTCATTCAACCAATCACATCAGATAACGCGTGCTTGAAAATTTGCCACATTAATTTTGCGACAATTTAGCGAAGAGAAACCGGGCTTCCATTTATTAAAATATGGGAAACATTCTCTAATTTGCTTATATTACTGCATGAATCAAGAGCAAAATTATGAACACATGACAAATCTTCTATTTCGATACGCATTTATGTCACCACTTTTCATGAATTTCATTTTGCCCTTGAATGTCAAAAAAAAGAAAAACACATTCAAACTTACCTCGTATAGCGACGCGAGAGACTCCAGGGTGCGCGCACGCCTGGAACTGTAGCGGATGGAGCTCTGCCTGTCGAACTACGAAATACATGCGCAACAAACGTCAATGCATATCAACATGGTTGTATAACAAAACATGCTCTAATAAAATGACAGGGAATTTTGAAAACTATAAAAATCTAATAATAAGAAACTGCACTCTAATTGCGTAAGTTTAAAGAATGGCGCTCTCATGCTTTGCTTGCATTTATTGCTTCATATGTGTGTTAAAAAACCCGTCTACTCAACAGCGTAAAACACGCAAATAATACAGTTGAGTTGTCAAAATGAAAAAAAAAACGCGCTTGCTTCGTGCTGTCAAAAAAGATACGCAATTAGAGTGCTGGTGGTCTTTCTAGGATTTTTTGGGAAAAAAAAAATGTAAATACTACACTAGTTGGGCACACACATTCTAGTTTTAAAGTACTACTTAGTAGATTATTATGACTTAGTACTAGTAGAGTACTAAGTCATAATAATCATAATAAAATAACCGGCCCATATTCATGGCATACACAATTTTTAAAGCTTTCTAAGCCATAAAGAAATAATTCGTATATTTTGGGCGAACAAAATGATGATCATACTCTAATGGGAACATGAACTATAATTGAGAAAAATAATCACATCTACGGAGCATTCAAAAAGTACAGCACCCGGCCGCAAAAATAGCACATCGAATTTTAGGAAAAGTTCTGCCTTGTAGATCTTTTTCTGCGTGTGACATTATCTTTCTTAATCTCATTGTAGCATGTCAACGTCCGGCGCTGTATACGGATTGGGCAAAAAATCATGGATCAGACGAAACGAATATTTGGGGTTATTTGCAGTAGCTAGATTCTAAAGAAACAAAAAAAAAAAACTTTTTATTCCCATTCTATCGCCCTTTTTCATTCGATCCACGATTTTTTGCCCACTCTGTATAGTAGTTAGTTTCTTACCGATAAGTTCCGATTGGAGGCAAAAGTGAGATTCCTCAGCTGCTCGATGCCTGGCGCTCCTATCATCACGACGAACGGCAGAAATTCACCACTGTTGTGCAGCAGCTTTAGAGATTGCGGGGCGCAGTCTAGGATGCACATTTTGCCTGGAAACATGACGATATGAATGTTTATTAGTACGTATAAAACAAGGGGCATAGGAAATAGGCATGATCCTAGATTTAGGTTTGGACGAATGCACTACTACTCAAGTGTGGTTAATATATTATATTTATTTTATGCTTTTGTCATGATCTAGATCAGTGATTTCTAAAGTGGGGGGGCGCAACAACATGTAAAGCGGGGCCTGAGTCTGCGGGGCGAGTGCAAAGTAATCTGTCGCGAGCATAAACTTGATATTGTTAATGATCTACGTTGTGCACTTTCTTGAATTCAACCTAGAACTGGGGTTATTGTCATTGATATAAAGAAAATCCAAGATACACACAGAGCACCTCAAAACCATCCGCATAAAATGAGCGCAACATTTTAAATTGTGCGCTCATTTCAAATAGTCTCGCGTCGCTTGCGTCTCTGCACGCTCGTTACAAATGCCGAAGTGTTCGTTAAAAAAGGATGGGATATCGTATTTTCGGCAAGTAAAAGAGGTTATTGATTTTTTTGTTCTTTTTATGACATAACTAGCTGACCCCCGGGGCTTCTCTCCCGTCAATTGGCTACTTACCTACCTACACTACCTACCCTACCCTAGGGGTATGAAAAATAGATAGTAGCCGATTCTCAGACCTACTGAATATGCATATAAAATTTGGTAAAAATCAGTAAAGCCGTTTCGGAGGAGTACGGTAACTAACATTGTGACACGAGAATTTTATATATAAGTTATAGAAAGCAGTATGTGATTTTGATTTATATTGTCTCAAAACTTCACTCAATGGTCCAAGTATAATACGGCAAACTTCAATGGCCACTTTGTCAGTTTAAGAACTATGCATTACAGCCTCCTTTTATTATAGTCGCATAATACAAATGACCCTGTTCTTATTCAATGAAGTCGTTCTTTTTATTATGTTTTATTTTATTAATAAGTTTATTGAGTTTGAAACTTTGTTTGTATTTAGTTTTTAACAAATATTTATACGTTATATATTATAATATAGTTTATCACCGAATTCCAAAAGGAGAAGAGGTCGCCAATTAGACGATCACCAGTTCTTTTTTATTGATTTACACATGTCCTACACAAACACATATTTACACTCAGATAAAAGTATAATTATGTGTTAAGAACACAATTTAACCAATTCTTAAAATACTAACTCAAAGTCTTATATAAAAAAAAAGTATAACAAATATTCGTCTCCACTCCATACCTTGTCCTACCGGCTAACTTCAGTCGAGTTTTATTGCTTTTTGTTCACTGCTTTGTAAAAATATATTTATAGAATAACAATTACTATCCACTACTATTCATAATTGAGTGAGTGTTTGGTGACAGTTTCGAGTGTTACTTTTGTTCAAGATTGTGCAACTTGGGTTTTTCAATATATCAATGCTTCTTGTCCTAATTTTGTAATAAGCATTCGTGTAGGGTAAAAGTAATCTTGCGCCAAAACAACTTCTACCCCTTCTTTCTTAATATTTACCTTAATCTTTTTTAAAGAACTTAAGAATGTTTGTATAAAACTGTTTTGTTACCTAAATACAAACACTTACTAAAGGTGATTTTATTTTGCGCTGGAGGGAGTGGCTAAAAGACTTTGGGAACTCCTAATATAGATCATATATTTTCTTCTATTACACCCACCTTCCTTCATAACAGCCCTTATAGAATCAAGATGTGTGCCGTACAGATGTCCGTTATGTTCACCATACTCTAGGAAGCGGCCAGCGTGTGCGTCGCGTTCCATTTCCTCGCGGGACACGAACCAGTATGATTGGCCGTTCTCTTCCATAGGTCGCGGAGGGCGGGACGTGTCTGTAAGATCGAAAAAGGTAGGTATAGTTGTGTTGCTGGCCTGTTACAACTGGCGTGTGGATTCATGAATGCAGTTAGCCGGCACTAAAAGGGTTCCGACGACACATTTAAGAGAAGACGCTGAAAATATTTTGGAGACTCCAAAAACTTCCGCTCTAAAGGGTTTCAAGAAGTGGCATAATAAGCTTCCTAAACTAGACAGACTATATTGTCAACAGTTGAGGATGGAGAAAATAGGAATGTCTAATACCCAACAGCAATAGAAGGTTTAAACTAACGCACAGGTAATATAATACCTACTAGAATACAGATGCCTCATCCCATACAAAGAAACCGTGCCGACATAACTGACATTTTTCGTCTGATTAAGATGATTATTTTTAAAAGTACTTCGATCGCGTTCCGTATCACGGCTGTAGATGGTGTTAGCAGCGACTTGCAAGTAAAATGGCTTTTTCGGTTCGTGACTATTTTTTCTTTAAACAGGTACAGTGACGATTTGTTTTATAGTATTTTTTTGCAAGTTTTTACAGTTTCATTGTATCAAAATAAATAAATCGAGTGGCATGCCTCAGAAATTTAAAACCGCGCCATCTATTGGAATCAATTTTAAATAATCCGTTCAAATAATCTTATAAATGTGGATTAAGAGCCAAATACCATAAGTTTGTGTTTATGAGAGTTGATTAAAAAAGAAACATTTATGATCAATTCTAGAAAATGTTAATTTTACACAAAGTTCAATAACGAATCGATGCATACCGCGCCATCTAGTGACATTTTATTTGAACAAAATTTTCTTTGTTAGCGCTGGGACCCCGTGACTAAGGTTACATTTGCCAAATATTGGCCATCCACGCTGTTGCGTCAGTACCAGGTCAAGAGAATTTAGTTTTTATTTACTTAATTTATTTTTATAACAAAATCCACAGCTCTTAAAAATACCATAACACACTTATTTTCAAGAAAGTAACAGGAGTGATTGACCAAAACCATTATCCTTCGACTGCATAGCATGGTTTTCTTCTTGTTTACGTCTTTTTAGTTCGCTTCTTAAGCATCGGATTTTAAAGTAACTTTTTTTATTTATAACTTTTTAGGTATATTTTTTTTTCGAAATACTTTTTAACATATTAGTGGTATATATTTTTGTAATCACCTCTTAAAACCCTTCATTTTGATAACACATACGACGGGCTTGGAAGAAGAAAAAAATTGGGATGCCCACAAAATGGTGACCAAAATCCACCATTCTTCTTTTTTATTTTAATGTAGCTAGTGACACTCGCAAGGTTAATTGACGTAAAAAACATCAAAATCGGCCTATGCGTTTGGTCTCTAGAACGCCACATAGGAACAAACAAACATACATACATAGACTGACAAACACATTACCCTCCTTTGCATCGCGCAGTCGGGAAAAAAATTGTAAATGATGCGAAGGTAGACTTACGAGGCACAACAGCACCAAATCTGTCAGGATGTTCGGCAATCATGCGGTTCTTGATAGTCCGTCTGCCCACCCCCCTAGTGCCCACCAAGGCAAGTACACGACGCAAGAAGGGCGGCGTGCGCGCAACCTCTTCGTACAACGCTAACTCTGCGCCTTCTAGCTGCACGCTCGAACGGGACTCGTATACGAACTTCTTTTTCTTCTTTGATATCTGTAAATAAATAGGTGAGTTTGAGAGGATCTATATACGCCTTAGATCCTAGGGCCGAGGTCGGCAAGTAATTGCAAATGGGGTCCGGATAGTATTGACTTTTTATCGAAATCCAATAAAAAATACTCATAGTTAGTACTTACCAGTTTTATTTTTTTATTTTGAATAATATAAAATAAGGTGATTTATAAAATATACAAATAGTATTCTTAAAAATTGATGAGTGAAATTATATCTGCGGTGTTCAGGCAGGTTATTATAGTATTGTTCACGCGGGGAACTGCTAATGCGAAGAGTATCTTCTAGGTCTGTCAATCTCGAAAGGAATTTGATTTTCATCAAATATTATTTAAATTGAATAAGTAGGTAAGTTATTTAAAAATATTTGGCGGTCCAAGTTCCGACCTTTCGCGGTCCAGACCGCGATCCGTTTGTTACCTACCGACGTCCTAGGAGAACACACTGGTCACCATTAAGCTGGCTGCAGACCAAGAGCTAAGTTACTTTAAGTTTATCTCGCATTACTGAAGTAATATTTCATGCTTGCGTGCAGATCGCAAACTATGTAAACTAAATTGTCTAAGTATGAACAACTTCTTCAGCGAGCAACTAAAGAACTTAGGATATAGCTCTTGGTTTGCAACCGGTTTCAGTGTATCGTTAGAGTTAATTCACGCATCGCTTCATATTTCTTACTTTCTATTATTATCGATAGATAAGTGTGATTAAGATCAGGGGGGTGACCATAAGCTCTTAGAGTAAGGTTATTTTGAGTCTGTGTAAGTGACAGATGTATATGACTTGTATACATCTGTCACTTACGCGATCTCAAAATAACCTTTCTCTAAGAGCTTATGGTCACCCCCCAGGTGGCTTTTAGACAGAGCACTTATTTATTCAGAGCCTAATTTGGGAAATTGTAGATAGCCGTGTGCTCCGAGCTTCCACATCTACATTGCAAATAAGGATATAATAAAAAACAGTCCAACTGAATCAAATCATAGAGATAAGGTGCAATGACCCCAGACCACGAACCACTGCCGAATGCAAGTTAAATCCAAAACCTATGTCTACAGCAACAACCGTAAGCTGTGGGCGGTCTTGTTTGACAATAAAGTGAAATCGTTAACCCCGGGCTTTACTAATCGATTGCCACGGATGACCGAGCACGATTACTGTTATGTTGTTTAGATGATAAGGTAAAAAAGCGTAGGTATTGAAAATAGTTCAACTAGACTCGAGAGAGAAGTTTCTTTGGTTATTGTGCAGTGTCTTTTTATAGAAAACGAAAGCTGTGTTTGGTAATGATTGGATAGGTTAGATAACGATGAAAATGTACGATGATCGAGCGTCATCAACAACAGCCTTTTTTTAAAGTTCCCACTGCTGGGACACAGTTCTCCTCTCTGTGAGAGGGAATGGGCCGTAATCCACTACGCGGGCGCAGTGCGGGTTAATGGATATCAAATGTGTTCGAATTTTTGGTTTCCTGGGACCATAAAATTAGGGGTAACCTGAAGTGGAAGTAAAATGAAGGTGGTGTAAGACCACTTTTTAGGAGAATACTTTCATGATTGGATGAAGTTGAATATATTAATATTTCGATGACAAACAATAAACGTTTATTTTTAGATATTAGTCATCTGAATATTATGTAAATTTGAGAAAACGCAAGTGGGCAGAAAGTGGGCGTTGACTCGTTCCTAATAAGAATCTAAGGGTCATTAGTTTGTCTAGACTAATATGTAATTAGAAACTTCTAAACAATACAATAGTGACTCATAATTATAGTATTTCATCAAAATCCCGGTACAATTAATGTTTTGTTAACACGACACGTCTGTATCGTATAACAATGAAACCGAAATCGCTGACATGAAATGTTCGTGAGAATCCCTTGATTCATAAACTGACAATGAAAGGCATTAGCAACTATAAACAATGTGTATTATGTTGGATTGGTCACACTAATGTGCTGATTTCAATTCCGGGTACGATGACTGTGGTCCATAGTTCACGAAAGTCGATTCATTAATAAGAATCCCCTCTCTACAAATGGTTTTGCGCATGCTGTATGCACTTTCTATGTGAATTAATTACTTTCAGTGTCTTTGGCACTGATCTGGATACTTTTTTCGTAGTAGTGCCTATCTTGGAATGCATGAGATCCTGCTCTTCCTATGTTTAAACGACACCCTTAAAAATCAAGCAGAAAATGGGACGGAGTGGATGTACAGAACCAGTAGTTCGGGTGCTATTTAGGAGCACTACGAATTAAAAAAAAAAAGCTTTTATCTAAAGTCTAAGTTTTTTTTTTTAATATTTTTATTTACGATATGCTTGCATTTAACCACTATTTCACCTGATGGTAAGCGATGATGTGGTCGACGGTGAAGCACGCTTGCCTAGAAGAAACCTATTCCCTCTTTTTCTAAAGAACCTCTTTAGATAAAAGTCACACAAAAAAACTTACCCTTGCGCCACAGATACTGATTTTATGCACGAAGTCAGCTTCGGGCGCGACATACGCCTTGCGTCTCTCCTCCAGCTCTGGTGAAGGTATCAACCCCACAGTGTCAGGGTTCTCTACATGACTTGCTTGCCACCAATTAGGATCCTTTCGATCTGACACCTGTATAACGAGATGTCTGGATTCATACCACAATAATTCTGGAGCAGTACATTTTTTCAATTATTGTGCAAATTACTCAAATTGGATAGTAAATTATAAGAATATATGACTAAAGATCGTCTTAACATTTGCTTTATATAATGTTGTCATTGTATATTGCAGAAAGCATACACTGAATGGATAGATGATCAAAACTTACTTGTAAAATGTCTCCCCTTTTGAACTCTAGACCAATTTCCTTGCACGGCAGTAGGGTGTCTTCCTTAGGGTCATAGTCAAACAGAGCCCTCATGTAGCACTGGAAAAAACAATTGAACATTACTGTCTTACTATTTCCTATTACACTATTCTTTTGAGTTGGTCATTTTGTCATGTAGTCTGATCATAAAACAAATAAATTAAAAATTTAAAAAGCCCCTACACATTTCTATTTCATGCTACAAAGACACGCTTCGATCGACAATCTATTGCACACGTAATTATAACCCGATATCTTGCGAAAACAGTAAAACGCCCATAACTTTTGAACGGCTGAATCTATTTTCATTAAAAATAGCTAAGAACACTTCCGATAAAGTCTCCATTCAAAAACAAAAAAAAACGAAATCAAAATCGGTTCATCCGTTCAGGAGCTATGATGCCACATACAGTTACATAAATACATAAACACACAGGTACACACGTCAAACTTATAACACCCCTCTTTTTCTATCGTGGGTTAAATAGTATATTATGCAACTAGTGAATAAAAGGACGGATTTAAAGCGAGGGCCTTAGATGAATCACGAGAAAGTGAAGGATTCTAACGACTGAATCACGACCGTAAGGAGTGATTCATGATGATCGAATCAGGAGCATAGCGATATAAATCCGTTTTATTCAAAAGTTGCATACTATACTTTATACCATGACTACGAGAAAAAGAAAGATTTAAGCGAAAATCACAAGGCATAATAAATAAATTGTTTATTAGCTTTAAAATTTACAAAAAATGCGAAACCCTGAACCCTGAGCTAAGTAACAGCACCTGTGTTTCAGGGACCAGTGACAACCTCCGTTACGTTACATAATTATAATTAATTAAACACCAATGCAATTATTATTAGAATTACAACCCAAGGTTAAAACGGGCTGGTTTCCGCAACTCCACGACCAAGCGCGTATTTTGCGTACGGAAATAACAACCCATTTAAATACTCACTAGATATCCTAGACTAAAATCAAAATTATTATTAAATTCCAAAATAACAAAACAAACTCAAAATTAATATAGATGAAGAAGTTTTCTTTGTATCAAGTATTTTTTGCGCAATGAGGTTGTGTAGCATTGATATGGAGGTCGAATATATTGGTGTGTTCTAAATTCAAACACAAAAACAGTTATTAAAAGTGCTTTTTATTCACTGTTTTCAGTGAATAAAATAAGCTTTTTAGAGGGTGAATGGTATAAAATTAGTGTTGCTAACACATCTCAATCAAGATCTATTATTGTCCTTCTTTGTTGATAATTTTATAATGATACACCCTACTAAAAACTTTCAAATGCTATGCATTAATATGATTACTAAAACAATGATGTCATTTTGAGTCACTTTTCTTAGTGCAAAATATATTCAGTAGAAATGTATTTACATATTTTCAACAGGGACAAGGTTGAATAATTATAGAAAACACTACTGCAAATGTATAAGATTAAATACAGTTATTTTACACAACTAAGATTGCTGTTGGTGGTCTTGAACTAGACAGTTAAGTATGCATTTCGGCACATACAATGTTATTTCCTGTTAGGTTTGTGTTGAGTTTGTTTGTTTTTATTCTGATAAAAATCTATAACACAAACAATAAGAGGATATCTTATACTAGTTACTAAATTAATTTATACTCACACTAAGCTTATTTGATAACTGAGCAGTCTTCTCTTTAAGATTAGGCCCAACTTTGAGTGTGATCCTGTCGTTGGGCTTGGCTACGGCTTCCTTGAGCTGGTCTTCGGAGTCTATGTGGACACCGTCTACTTCTAATAATACGTCTCCTATGGACACTAGTGCTTGTTTTGCGGCAGCACTGCCCGCTAATATCCTAGCTACGATGAGCTGTCCATGCTCATCTGTTGTTACCTGTTATAACAAAAACTGTAATTGAACAACTTCTTATACTAGCGGGAGAAAATCTTTGTTTAATAATTAAGGAGCCTATACCAATATGGGAAGACATCCTTTCCTTGGATCAATTTAATTGATCCAAGGTATGACAGGCCTTGTAAAAATATGGTAGGTATTAAGGTTAAATTGAATTACAAAAGTATAAATTATTGGGAGAAAGAAAAATTTTAAATTACACAATTGTAGAATATTTATATTTGTCTGAACATTACAGGGTCAAAATTGTAATTAAGTAGTTTTGTAAAACAGACAATGTTAAGCAATTAACCTATTTACTGGCCCTTTGTCTTGTGCGGTATGTAAACCAGTTTTAACAGTAAGTTGTTAATCTGCATGTTTTCCTTATCCAGTTAAATAAACTTTCAACAGTTTATTGGCACTGGCACATAACACAAAACTTGATATGAATGAATAAGGCTTAACACTACCACAGACAACTGGAATTCTTAATTTGAAATTAATACTCACAGTTAATCCTAAAGGCTGTCCAGGCACTTTCCTGAGCCCCACAACTTTCACAGTTTCTACAGGCATATCACCGTTTTCGTCTGTGGTTCCGTTAGCACCTTCTGCAGTGTCCTTGTTTTCCTCTAATTCTGGCAGTGGGGGCTTTTCTTCAATACCAGAACCTCGGTCTACCCAAATTGCACCTATTTGGTCATGAGCATCTATTAAAGCCTGTAAGGAAATTATTAGATTAGTATAATGGAAGTAAATATTGGACACAGATTTTTATTTAAAACAAAACACTGAAAAATATTTTGTTGGTTTTGGTTGGTTTCATTTGTTATTGTATCTATGGTTACTGTTTACTTTAACATGTTCTGAATGTCCTAATATTCATTATTACTTCAATAACAAATGCAGTGTCTGCTGAAGAACTCATTAAACTGGCATCTACTAACAAACCATGCAGTAAATATTTGTGTTACTTTGTAAACACGTCGCTGAAGGCTGGCTAATATTGGAAGGGGACCTACCTTAAAGTGTGCCCTGGACACAATAATAGCGAGTTCGGCTTGTTCAATAGTCCGTATATTGTTGCCACGGTACTCGCTTAGTGAACGTATTATGTTTACGTTGCCCAGCGAGACTGGTTTTACGATCAAGTCTTCCTCCGAATCGATAGACTGTAATAACAACACTCACCAGTAATTAAAACAGAACCCAGGAACGGCTCTCGGTACTCCAAAATACGAGCTACAAGCATTTATAGGCGTGGCACTTGTTGTCGTTAAATTGTTGAATGAAAACTACAATATTAGCGTATTGACAACACGTCGCTTTTCCAATAAGAACTAAATATACTATTTACGAGCTAATACTGGGGAGAATAGCAGAAAACAGCTACATTTATGTACTAAATCTGTTTTTGTTGTATTATAAGAACACACCCAACCCAAACGAACACTGGCACGATTTCGCTAAATCTTGTTTTCCAACTGCGAGTTTTTGACAGTTATTAGAGAGAACTGCATGCAATTTTTAACCTTATCCCTTTGATATAGTGTTGATAGTTACGTCATAATTTATCGATACTCCGCGTCTGTGTCGCTGGAACACTGTGTCTGTCAGTTCAAAGAGAATGAAACCGTTCTTTGTTCCGAAGCGACAGAGTATAGCATTAGAAAAGGATAGCGTACATAAAATTACTTTACTAACTCACGCTTGCGTTTTATTTTGTTTGTTAGACACGTTCTGAAAAATACCTAAGTTTTAAAAGTGGTTATTAAGCTGTTTCTGCCTGGGTACCTACTCAAAGAGAGAAAAGAGACAGCGGCGAAAGTTCGGAAGCGGAACTCGTGGATCATAGATATTGCGGAACCGGAAAAATCTATATTACGGTTATTTACACCGGGCGGAAAAATTATAAAAGGAATTACAACAGTATGGCAGCTTGGGCATAAATTAATTTTACAAAAATCATTTTTCATGATATCGTTTTGTCGTCGTGTACCTTTGTGTCATCTTATGTATTGTACTCAGTATTTACCTCGCACTTTCTTCCAAAATCAGGACTCTCTACTATACTTTTCAAAAATATGACTTCATGATTAGCTAAATCTTCTTCAGGTTTCTGCTCCTCCTTTTCTAAAATAAAATAAATCCGTTTTAGGAAATATAATGATTCTGAAACATTTACTTTATTTTTTGACAAATGTGAAATCTATTTTAACCGACTTTCCAAAAAAGGAGGTTCTATGTTCTACTGTAGGTTTTTTTTTTGTGTATGTTCACCGCAGATATCTCCGTCAATTTTATTGTGGACCGAGTTAGAAAATTCTTTTGTTTGAAATAATATGTTTTCGAATTGGTCCCATAGTGAAAATCTGATGAAAAACTTCGGAGATATACAACAGAACTCTTCAATAAACTACGGCCAATCTCTCGGAATTGCTGAATCTCTTATCTGTTTATTGTTTACACCATTTTATATCATAACATCACGCCGGTAGGTACCTACGCTCGAAAGGGATAAGCGGATGTATACAGTTCACCCTGGTACACTCTCATTCCACCGGCTACGTTCAAGTTACATTTTATTTGGGTAATCTATTCTAGCATCACTATGGGCAATAGGTATCTTACTTTAGAACTTGCCCATTATGCACTACAACTAGAAAGTGAAAAAAAAAATCGGATTCCGTGTTATAAAACGAAGAAACGAAATTGAAGTTTTTTTTTTCACTTTGTAGTGTTTATTGGCATTTGCTTTATTCGTTTGTATAAGATCGTGATCCAGTCATTGGGACCTACCGTAGGGACAATAGGCAGGTATTCGTATCTACTTTTTGGGTCATCTATTGCACATATTGTCTACCTATTTAGTATGTACCTAAGAGTGTCAATAGATGACATGTTATTTAAAATCAGGTTTATAGGTAAAGTTAATTGACATAATAATTTTATTAGTTTTACATATATCATGAAACCCCAATAGATAGGCCAAGGTAAACCTAGGTGATGCTAGACTTTAGTTTATGGTAGATAACATTTTATTGGCATTCAAATTCCTGCTCTGCTCAGCCCCAAAGGATTCGATAACGCCGCGACATTTCATAACGGTAATTGTATCATCGGTATAGGTAGGTTGTATGGTTCCCATGTCTTTGTGACTCATTGATTTTTTTACGAACCTTACCTATTGACATATGGACATAAAATGTCACGACTCACGCAAACATGTATTTTGTCAATACCACGAGTAGGTAGGGGATTTCATTTGTATTCCACCCCAAATGAAAATATATATATCAGAGGCAGGGTGCTTGTTATTGTCCAGAAAACCCGGCAACTTATTTGTACACATTTGTAATCGATTTTATCAATGGAATGCAAAAGATTTATCTATGAGATTACGAGCCAATACTGTTTATTTACTTACTTGTCTGTCTTCTAATTTTCTAATGCTATTATTAAATGGAACGCGGTCAGAGTACCTTGAAGAACGATTATGTTTTTGCGAACGTTCCAGGAAATATTTACGTTAAAATTCGTAAAATTAGTTGTCCGGGTCAGTTTGTTTGTTTAGGAGCGTGGCATTTCGGTCTGAAGCCTGAACTGTATGTGGCACTATTTTTCACTTGGTCTATCGATCGGTTTTGAAAACGTTAGAGAACTTTAGAGCAAGCCACATTCGAAAAAAGAAAACATATAGCAATACTAAGCAGGTCTAATTATATTTTCCTAATGATGATATTTATCGGAAAGTTTCACTTCAGACTCATAACATGGCTAAGTTTTTGGGTTTAAGTTTGGCTAACTAGCCTAATAGAACCTCGGCAGACTGGCATGGTGCCACGTCTAACCAGATGATGCCCTATTTAAAGGTAACAGCTGGACTTAGACAGCATGTAGCAGAAAATTCGGTGTTGTAGTGCAAGGGTTAGTGGCGGATTACATAGCCTATCTCCCCCAATAGGTACGTAGAAAAAATTGAGTCACAAGATCATGAAACAAGCAAGCAAGGGGTTCCGCACCTCGGAAAGGCTAGGTTTTGTTTTGACTTTTCATACTGAAATAGGAGATAAATACTTTATTGACTTATGCAGGAAAACCAGAATACGGGGTGCAAGAGTGAGCATAGCGAGCTAGAATTATTATTGCCTCCATACTCCACACTTCAGATGGTTTAGATTTTCTTTTAGCATTCATCGATACGTCGTTTTCTACATGAAACCTTGATAATCATTTTAATGATGCAAGAGCGAACGAAGCCTGGTCAAAAATTTATATGGGCAGATATAGAATTTCCTTTATCGACCACATTATAAAAGACTGAGAAGAGACAAAACACTTAGCACACAACTTACAGGGTGGTACTCAAGAAAAAACGGCAGGCTAGTGGGGCGGCTCAAACCACCCCTCGCAGTCTGTCGCCCTGGCGCCATGGCCCACTTGGCCTAAGTGTAAATACACCACTGCCCCAACCCTTTCTATATTTCTAAACTAAATAGGTACATGAGCACTATAAGTTTTACGCCGCATGGAGAATAAACCTGCGCATTGGAGTTGAATACCCTTTAACTTTTTGTCAAAAGTTTTAATTTCTTTTGATCTACTTATGTTAGTTTTAGTTATAAAATATTATCCAGGTAAAATGAGGATTTTTAGATAAAACATATACAAGGAATCGCAGTAGGTGTTTAGATTTACATTGCTAATTGCGAAAGTGGTAGTACTGCTGTGCTGGCCAGTGGCCGACAAACACGCAATGTTGCTGTTATACGTGTACTATTTATTACTCTACCATACTCAAATTATTCATATGGCGTAAGTGAACAAATGTACTAGGTACTGCTGAAAAAGGAAATCGAGAAATCTGACATAAATTAATTGTATAAAAATAAAAAGGAAGTATTACATAAATTCTGTAGGTACCTACGCAAATTATGCATAAATTACGTTTTACAAGAATGTATTTTAAAATAATAGATATATATGTAGTACAGGGACACTCGTCGGTTGTTGCCCCATTTCATTAAAAGTGTTTAACGGACCTCTACGAGTCGGCTCCGATACCTTGTATGTTGTACCCAGGATCCCATTAATATAGTCAAAGATCAAGAAGAAATAAAAACTTTTTACAAAAAAATACTACCGACTTCCAAATAAAAAAAAACTACAAAGTGAAAAATAACTTTATTTTTGGAAGTCGGTGTCTTTCATAGATACCAAATTATTGTGTTATGGACACCGACTCCCAAAAATAAAGTTATTTTTCACTTTTAGTTTTTTTATTTGAAAGTCGGTTGAAATTTTTTTTATATTTATCTGGCACGGTTTTATTTCGGTACAAGATCCTCGATGAATCTTCAAGGACGAGATCAGTCGGTTAGTACCTACAGGTAGTCGATATTCTATCGAGGACGACCTTGTTTTGAAGGTCGTGGCTATAGAAAGCAGTGACTTATGGTCTGTCATTAATGCTGTCCAAGATGAAGTCAAGTTTGACAAAATTTAAAGGACCTTTGATCATTAATCATGTAAAGACCTTGAGAATATTCAGATGGTCCAAGGATACAACAACGAAATTAAGATTGATTGCTTTGTATAAAGTGATCTTGCGAAAAGAGATATTATTAGAGAGAGTTTACTTACTGAGACAAAATATGAGACTGAAAAATTGGCACAGAACTCCTGCTGTTTAGGAAATTATAAGATGAAGTTGCCTTTTTGGTAAAAGGTGGTAGATAGTGACGAGATTGATATTTGTTTGCCGAAATCACTCTGTACTGCTCCGTTTTTCGTATTGTTTTGTCAAACACTGCACACAAAGGCACTGCACCACGCATTTATGCAATACTAGCTGACCCACGCGGCTTCGCTCCCGTCAAAATTATAGCCTATGTTACTCGGGAATAATGTAGCTTTCTATAGTTGAAAGAATTTTTAAAATCGGTCCAGTAGTTTCGGAGCCTATTCGGTACAAACAAACAAACAAAAAAATCATTCCGCTTTATAATATTGGTATAGATTCATCTGCCTTTGCATAAGATCCTCGACTTATTTTTTTACCGTTTTATTTACTCTGGGCGCGGATAATGATGCATAATGGTATGAAAACGTTGACGTGCTTTGAGAACAGTAATATAAAAGTTATTTTGTGAAGAAAATGAATTACAATATAGGTGTTTTAAGTCATATTCACCTCATATTGACTATTATATTGCTTGTTATAATTATTGTTGATATTTATGCGTATTGGCAACATGTGGAGAGCAGTGGTGGCCCAGAGGTTACGGTCCTGACTTACGAGTTGTAAGTCGTAGGTTCGAACCTGAGCAGGCGCTTTACTTTGTGTAATTTATTTTAATCACCACTGCTCTTAAAACGGTGAAGGAATACATCGTGAGGAAGCAGGTATGTCCTAGAACCAAAAATTCAAAGACATGTGACACCTAGAAAGCCGCACTGGCGCGCGTGGTGGATTATTGCCCACTCCCTCTTTGAGAGGAGGCCTGTGTCCCAGCAGTGGGAACATTAAAAGGCTGATGATGATGATGAAGATTGGCAACTTAACCATTTTATTCTATTCTTAACCCTTACAGTAATAAAGATCGGTATAGTAAAGATCTAAGTAGCTCTATCTGACCTTTATCTTTATTAAAACTTAAGACGACGCGAAAGCAAAGTTTAACCACGGTAAAGATATCTAACAGTATTGTGACCCGGCCGTGTCCTTGAAATAAGTGGCTTCAAACTCGCGTCACATAATCACGCGTTGGAGCTGCCCGCCTTTACCTACTTGAATTTCTTTCTAGTTTTGTGATTGTAAATAACTCAGATTCTTTTCTCTAATCTGAGGTAAATATTATTTTTTTATTATACTTATTTTAAATCTTACTAGGTAGGTACCTTACATTTATTACTCTCATTGGTAATCTTTGATAATTATATTAATTCGTGTAATTCAATAATATTTGTAAGTAGCTAAGTACATAAGTAAGTATATAGCCTAGCCTAGGCAACTAGTTCTTTTTAACGCTAGCGTAGGTGGGTCACTCGTGTGCCACTTTATCACCCTATCCACTTATTTATTTATTAATCCAGGTATTTTACTCGGTGAAAAAGGAAAATACATACCTATTAAAAAAATAAACAAGTTACGTACTAGTAAGTTAGGTTCCATTTTTTTATAGTCTTGCCTTTCGGAGGTACCAGGTAATTTCAAAAATGTTATCTCTGGGTGCGTTATAGAAGAATTCAATCAACCAAAAACAGTACGATATAGTCTATAATTGTTCTCTGCCATATTAAGTAAGTAAGTACTTTACTTATTTCAATCAAATATTTACAAATCGCACGCTTGGGTACTACCTACAAAACCATCATACCGTTCGTGACTGTTTGCGACTGTAGTGTATTGAGTGTTGGCTGAACTCGAGACGCATAGATATGACTCGCGTTCCGACCGTTTGTATGAAGATAGAATACTGTTAGATATCTTTACCGTGGTTTAGCGCAGAGCTTACCTAAAGCCCAACCTATTTTTCTGCGCCAAGATATTATCAGATACCTAACCGTTCGCATGAAGTATCGTTTGTATGGCCCAGTCTAGTCTACACATTAGTATCCGTTCTGGGGGTTTGCCTTAGTAATATTTGCAGACTTATGTCAATTTTCCTTTGAAATTCCCTGTGTTTTTTACGACAAGGAACATCATGTTTAAAGAGTATCAGTAGAGCAGTTATTTTCTGAAAATAAGTACTATGCTTGAGTTATGATTTGATATATACTCGCACATAATTATCTATACTTTCCACATGTAGGTTATGAAGTCTACGTGGATCTTATAACGACAGTTTATGTTCTGATATTGATTGGTAGCTTATTTTAGAAGAAACGGTGAAAAGGTAATCAAAATGATTCTCTACTGAACTACTTAAGTAGGAATTTTATTTTATGGAACTAGCGCTTAAGTCTTTTATGCTACTCTGCAGAACCTCTTATGCTGAATTTTCGCTTGGATTTTATCTGAACTACATATTCAAGAAGCTTGTTCCGAAAACGGGTATATTTTTCCATTTTCCGGAATGGAGAATGATGAAACTAAGCCCCGAATTAATGATCCCATTCAACGGAGTGCTGAATATTTATGACCTGGTATTAACATTGTGATTATTATGCAAGCAGTTTATTACTCGGTATACACGTTTATTAAGGTTATTAACTATGTTGAATACAATTTAATCGAAAACTCTGATGGTATGGGATGCTGCCAGCTTTATACAGTTAATACTGACATTTATTATGTTCAATTGTTGATCGTACTTCATGAAAACGTAACGTTGATTGTGTGCATGATTTCAATTCGGTCGGCATTATTATTTAGTAGTAAACTGATCGTGTATAGAATTCCACTTAGATTCCGGGTCAGGAAAATACTGTTAAGGTTCGCGCAATCTTCACAATATTATTGTAATTTTCAACGCCCCACACGCAAGTTTACGATGTTATTTTTCGATTTAATATCACAAGAATTTCAGACTGTTGCAATTGTTTGCCATATTTCACACACAAAACACTCTTTGAGGTTATGCCGAGAATTTCAGATTTTCACTGATTCAATTGAGACGTACGCCTACGGACTGAAACTCACCTTCGTCGGGAGGTTTATTGCCGAATGCGAAATCCTTAAATCCTCGCCAGTTGACGGTGTATCGTCCGCTGCGTCGCACCATCATCGTTACTTAGGTAAACACTGCACGGAGCGTGCACTCTCGAGCGGATAACACGTTGCTCACTAGTAGAGGAGCGGCGCGTTGCCCGGCACCGGCACTCGGCAGATATTCGCAACAGACGTGCGGGATCGATGCGTGGCGGCGACGCGTCACCGTCGAGCCGCGGTCAGCCGCGGCGTCAGCTGAGCGGCACGTCACACCGGCGCCGCCCGCCCCGCCGCCGCGCTTGCGCAAACCCGCCCGCGCTGCGCCCACCGCCCGCCCGCTCGCAGTTGGCATCTCGTCTACAACACTACGGCTCGCTTTCAAAACACGATTAAGCAGTCGCCACTTCCTTCAATGATCGCTCACTGAACAAAGATACAGAATGAGAGTAAATGATGACTGAGGCTGGACGGATTTAGTCACTGAGGCCGACGTTCTTTCGCAAATAATACGTTGGCGCCGAGTGTTGCGGCGGAATGTTTACACGCTTTCTGAGTGCGAGTGGCAGACTAAAGTTTACTAGCACGCGATGTCTACCAACAATAGCACTCGCTCACAGATTTAGACTTTTATTGCGAACTAAAATAAAGATTACGGAAGTTGGCTTCACACTTTATTGAAGCTGTAGGAAACGTTGCGAATAGCATCCTCGCCTAAAAATTACTCTGGCATGTATTGAGAATGAAAGCTCTTCGCTCTACCATATACTTGCGTTGTATACAAAGATGTCTTATTTAGAGCTATGTAAATGTAGCTATAAAGCTAGGAACATAAAAATATTACGATCGAACTATAAAAATTGCGTGCCACTCACATTCGATACTTCACGTACATTTAAACGTTAATGTAACATCCTTGATATTTTTAGAACAAGCGGGATATGAGAGGAGCCACGTAGGATAAAGTGTCGGTACATAACTCACGCGAGTAAGGCCGTTTGTTCACGACGCGACACACGACACCGCAAAATGTGGACACGATTCAGAGGTCCATATATTTGTATGGACCGTTTGTTCTTTGCACGACACAGCACCGTATGTCGTCGATGCCGCTATGTCGGTTCGGTTTTTTTGCGGTGACGATTTAGCGGCTGAACATAACCGGTATGCGCTTGCTGACGACACGACACACCGCACCGCACAGCTCACGCGTGGTTCGTCACACACGCCCTTATAAAACAATACAAGTGCACTGCAGTGTCGTTGCAGAATCGTGTCTAGTGAACAAACGAACGGACGACAGACCGTATGCAGTGTGTCGTTTGTTTAAAATCGTGACCGCAAATCGTGCGGTGCGGTGCCTCGTGAAAAAACGGCCTTATAAAATTATCTTAGCTTTCATATGAATTTAAATATATGATGACATTTGCGCATTGATGAGTACTTTCCAGATTTGTTTGCTTACAATTACGAATTCACGTGCGTAGATTTCTACATAATATATTATTGTAGCTGTTACCATATACTGTTTCATCAGTAAAGTAAATAATAAATTTCAGTTATATACCTATATTGGGAAAAGATTAAAAATCTGCGATGTCCTATTAACCCCGTTTCTTATTTATATTTGGGTGCGAATTAAAACAGGCTGTGCGTCATGTTAGCAATTTTTTATTGAATTCGCGTCATTGTTTGTCAGTCATTATCATTCGCAATATTTTTATGACGATTGATAACATTCTTGAGATTTTGTTGGGCTGCCCATAACTAATTCAGACATAGGTAAATACTTACTTCTCGCCAAACTTCTTGGCCGCCCCGAAGTTGACTGCAATGGCTTGGTAAATCTAATACAAAAACAGCACCGATCCTTGCCTAGCGCATCGGAAAGCCAACTTCAGGGCGGCTCCAGAAGTTTGTCGAGAACCTTACGATATTCAGATGAAAATAATGGCTGATGTGGTCGACATCACTAAACATTGTCGAGCTTGTAGATGATCGGGACTTTTTTTTTGTCAAGGGTATTTAATTTTAATAATACTGAATTTAGAATGACCGATGACCTGGTTAAGATTGCGGGAAGGCGCTGGATGCGAGACGCACGGAATCAGTCAATGTGGCGACGCCTGGGCGAGGCCTATGTCCAGCAGTGGACGTCTTTCGGCTGAAATGATGATGATGATTTGAGTATTTGTAATTAAGAATGTGACAAACCCTACTCCAAAGTTTACTCGATACTCCAGGTTGTCTGGCTTAAGTAGAGCTTGACAAATATTCAACTACAAAATTAATTAATACAGAAATCGGCGATAAGCCTAGGATGGCCTTAAAAATTTGATAACCTTATGTTTTGACCTTTGGGCATGATCTATTTTTAGCGGTTTGCAAATGAACATCTTTCCGAATTGATAAGTCCAGCGCAGCGGGAGGTACATACACAAACATTGAGATAGACAAGTCTACCTACTTTTACTGTTTCCAACTGAAGATTAGGAGAATTCCCACATACATTTAGTTGGGCCTTCAGGGCACACAATATGGGCGCCCACAATATGGCGCTCAAAAGCCGCCACTTTCTATTTTCCAATTTTAATGTAGCTAGTGACACTCGCAAGGTTAAGGCGAATCGATTGACGTAAGAATCATCAAAATCGGCCAACGCGTTTGGTCTCTAGAACGCCACATAGAAACAAACATACATACATAGACACATGAAAAAAAAAATACATGTATTTAGCACAGACTAAAAGATACACAATATAGTTACATACATAGACTTATAAACACATTACCCTCCTTCGGCAGTCGGGTAAAAAAGACCGCTCACATAATCCGCACTATTTTTGACGCCGAATCTCCGCCATAAAATTTCTACAGTCATTTCGTTGACTAGTGATATTCCCATAACATTTGATCTCCAACATCAGGTTAAGAAGGCAAGGTTTCCATCAACAAAATCAGGGAATTACTACTTCATGAATGCCAGGTCTAAAGTCCCTAGTGTGTAAGGAATGTAAGCGAATGTGTAGCCTCGCTTGATCGCTTCATGTATAGCACGGACCAACCGTGCTTGTATAAAATGTAAACACTTGATAAATTGCGCCAGTGGCGGATTCAGCTTGCATAATGCCCTGAATTCAATATTCAAATGCAGGAATTATTGGAATCGCAGTTTCTTAGAATAATTAACGGTATTTTGCATGAATTAAATCGTAAAACAATAATAGTTCTACGCTTTATGTACTTTTCTATGAAGATCTAAAAGAGAAGGCCTTTAGTATTGATATTTAATGATGTCGTCAAATCCAGCTCTGGGCGGCATTAGATAATGAATGAGTGTTACAATATCGCGGCGGCGCGGGCGCGTGCTCGGCGCTGATAGCGCGGGTCACAGGTTACTCTTATAAGTGAGGGCAGAATCTCTGCCGGAACAGTCAGTACGTTGGGCTATGCGGCGACGCAGCTTCCTACATTCTCTCAAAATTAAGTGATTTAATCGTTTATTGGCTTGAACGAGAATGCCGTGGGCAAGCATCAACAGGTAATTAAATTTAACTTTGTGGCGACAAGTTACTTAATGTGTCATTTGTGTGTACGTGCTCATAAATAACTCTATCAATTTGTTTGTTAACAATAAATCAATCCAGAATCGTTATCTGGTCCTCAATCCCAAAATAGACTATCGTGCTTAATTAATTAACGTTTAAATTAATCATGTTTTCAGAATTTACGCGAAACCCTCAAACACGAGTTCAATGGAGTTGCCAGCGACCAACAGCTTAAACGCTGGTCCAGCTTTGACAGCCTCTGCAGACTCCGGTGGCCGCTTTGAACTGAGCGACCACGGATACGGCAAGAGCGCTGTCAAGCTCCTCCATGTTCAACGTGATGCAGATTTTCACTCCATCCGAGAGTTCGAAGTGTTCACGGAATTAAAATTGCACTCTGAAAGCGCCTACGTGATCGGAGACAATAAAGACGTGGTGGCGACGGACTCTCAGAAGAACACTGTGTACCTGCTAGCGAAGAAGCATGGAGTGAAGACTCCCGAAGAGTTCGGAGCAGTAGTAGTGGGCCACTTCTTGTACATGTACAAGCAAGTAGTAGAGGCCAAATGTAGAGTAGTGGAGTACCCGTGGGAGCGACTCCAGGCGGGCGCGCCTCATAACCACGCTTTCGTATTCTCGCCAACTGCGACCAGATGGTGCGAAGTGAGCCAAGCTAGACACGGTTAGTTGTGCTTACAAGTTTATTAGTTTTGTGATTGTTTCAGTAATAATTTCAGCCATTTCATTAAAGTTTTTTTCCCTTTGTTTAACAGAGGCAGTGACTGTGAAATCCGGTTTAAGTGGTCTTCGTGTACTTAAAACAACACAGTCGGCATTCGTCGATTTCGTACAAGATGAATACACTACGCTTTCGGATGCTGCCGAAAGAATATTCAGGTATTTATACTTTATCTCTCATTCATTAATTGATGCAGACTTGCTCTCATTCTTGGTATCATTTGTTCTGTTGATTACTTTGTGCATATAATATGTACATTGATGACTGGAATATGTTGAAATTCTATCTTTCCTTATCCAAGTGTTAATTGTTTCTTTCATCAACAGTACTGTGGTGGAAGCAGAATGGATATACGACAACATGAGGACAGCAGACTTCGATAACGCCTGGCTGACCGTCAAGGACGCAATTTTGGACAAATTCGCCGGTCCCGCAGATATTGGCGTATACTCACCATCAGTTCAGCACACCTTGTATCAAGCACAGAAGACAGTGCTGGAGAAAGTTCCAGAGGTAAGATTATAATTTTCTTTTTCATTAATTCCGGAATATTAAGAACCTGTCAATAAGGTTGGTTGCAACTGCACTTGTTGTCCCGACGTAGCTCGTGCCTATACGTATCTTAGTATCTTCTCGATCGAGATGCGGACTTACATTATCAGCTACAATAAACTCGCAGTGCAAGTTCACCTTACGCATCAACCCCGTGCGCAAAATTCTGATTAAAACTGCTAAATATTTGCACACGCCCTCCGTATACTGGAACTGTAGGTATACGATAATTATTGTTATCAATAACCATGATAACATTTGCCATTTAGGTAGTTTCTGTGCTTATCTATGCTGTTGATAGTGAAACTTACGCTAGTGTGAAATTCGTATTAATTCACCCTATTTTAATTAGCCAAATAATAATAATAATAAATTTATTTTTATCTCTACATCAAAATACAGTGACAATTATATACGTAACCTTGTATGGAGAAGGGTGTCTGAGATAGGTAAGGCCCTGTGTTACAGATCACCCATTTTACATAAAAGAATTAACAAAATTATCAAAATTAACCATTTAATAATTTGTATGTAGGTATACTCTTTACAAAATCGAAAACTTAAGTTTAAAGAGGAATACAATTAAATTAAATTAAAATTCAATGAAAATTAAATTTAAAAAGAATTAAAATCAAAGAGAAATGAAATATAAAAATGCAGCGAAAAATAAACAAAAGAAGTATCTTATTCACTGAAAACTACAATAAGTAGTAAAAAATGAGTTAAACAAAAATGACATTGGAGAAATGAGAAGGACATGGGCATGAATGATTGTATAAGCGTAATGTGAGGGTGTAAATGTGTGCGTGTAAGTGTGAGTGTAAATGTGTGCGTGTAAGAGTGTGAGTGTAAATGTGTGTTATGAGTTTATGACACTGGTTTTAATATATTTTCTGTGGAAATGTAGTCAAGGTTTAACAGCCAATTCCTTAATTTTCTTTTACAGACCTCTTTTGTGTGCGTGTAAATAGATAGTTTATTATTAATAGAGTTGTACAGAAAAGTACCAAGAAAGCAGAAAAACCTTTGAGAGAAACTTGTGTTGTAACGGATGATTGGACAAATATTGGTTAATCTTCTGTTTTGTGTTAGTAGATCGGGATCTAGGGGTAGTTCAGCGTGTCTTTTTAATACCGTCATGATAATGAATAATTGCCGGACTGTAAGTACTTGGCAGTGTTGATAAAGTTCAGCAGTTGGGTACAGGATTGGGAAAAAGCAACTAACTTTTAATACCGCTCTTTGGGCTCTTTCTAGATTGATCATGTATGATTTAGAGGAACCGCCCCATGTGGTAATACAATAAGAAATAAGTGATTGACATAATGCGAAGTAAACTTTCTTAAGAACTGATGAATTGGAAATATGTCGTAGGTTTTTAAATATATAAATTAATTTGCGTATTCGTTTAACAAGGGATTCTATATGTTGTTGGAAGCTGAGTCTGGAATCTATAATTATACCAAGATATTTAATAGAACTAGTTTTAACCAAGCCAGGACAAGAACACTGGTTGATATTATCACAAGAGTGAGCTTTTAAGTCGAAAACAGGTTGATCTTGCGGCCTAAGTGAGTAAATCATGAATTTCGTCTTATCCACATTTAGGGTTAGCAAGTTGTAATGCAGCCATTTATAGACGGTATCAAATCCTTGTTGAGCATATTGTCTAACCTCATCCCAAGTGTTAGCATGAAATATCAAGGCAGTATCATCGGCAAACGTGATAATTTTCCCGTTTTCTAAACTGATATCACATAAATCGTTTATGTAAACTAAGAATAATGTTGGGCCGAGGATACTGCCCTGTGGAACACCGTATTGGTTAGGAAGTTCATCGCTAACCCAATTTCCTATTTTCGTTTTTTGTGTTCTATCAGATAGATAATCTGTGAATAGTTGCAGTGGCAGACTTCTAACTCCTATATTTTCGAGCTTTTTAATCAAAATGGGAACAGATACTGTGTCGAATGCTTTGGCTAAATCTAGGTAAATGGCTAAGGTCTTCTTTTTATTATCTAACTTATTAATTATGTGATCTGTTAGTTCGTGGACGGCTTCAGCTGTTGACCTGCCAGATCGAAATCCGAACTGAGATGGAGATAGAAGAGAGTTTTGTTCAAGATATTTAGTAAGCCTAGTGTTCATTAATCGTTCTAATATTTTTGACAATGTTGGCAGTATGGAGATTGGTCTATAATTATTGACACAGTATCTGTCTCCTGCTTTGAATACGGGTACAATCCTAGAAGTTTTAATGTTCGTACCAGTGTCGTATCACGATACAATCCTTTTAGAACATCTAATATCAACAATTAGCTTAATAGCTATGTTTACTAGTAATTTAATGATGTTGTCTATTTGCAATCTGAGTAATGTTTTTTGTAGTTAATTGGACTCCGTATCAAAACGTCCTATTCGCATAACGACCTAATCTCAAACCTACGAGCAGAATGTCCTAATCTCAAAATGACGTATTAGCAAAACGTCCTATAAACAAAAGAATGGGAATGCTACAGAGTCATACCATACATAAAAACGGGATTTTTAAAGGAATCATTTTATTGAACATTTTCTTGAAACTATGAACTTCAAAAAAATATAATTTAAAGTAAAATCCAAATGTCAAAATGTGTGGTTTTTTTGCGTTCAGTTCGAAAGTGATCCAAATGCAGCAATTATTATGGATGTTCTCCGCAATCTGCACATTGGGGCGGGCGGAAGAGTTTATCTTACTCTTAATGAATAAAACCAAACGGTAATATGCATCATTGACGGGAGAGTAAGCGAGGAACATGGCGCGGTCAGTTGAGGCTACAAACTGCCCAAGTTTGTCACCCGCGGGTCACACCTTGTGCGGCCAGCCATCATTTCGCGATTCTCAGTGCCCGGTGTGTCTGTTATGCATAGGGAGGAGATTGCATCCTCTCTCTCCCTTTTTGCCGCCTCCTGTGTGCGACTATCACTTCGCAATGGACTGGACCAGGATCAAAACCGAATTGTTATTCGCAGCACCGACTGCCACAATTAGGTTACGGAGCTGCACAACACAGGCTGGGAACTTTTTCAGGCGGCGTCACCACCCTCGAGTGTGAGCCCACAAAAAATCTCTGTTTCATCGAACCCTTCATCAGACCTGGAGTCTTTTTAACACCATCATCTGGTGTTTGACTCGCCATAATTCAATAATGGTTTAATTCTCCTTTTTGTTTCAATTTTATTTTTAAAATCAATTATCATGACGAAATGACAATGACGAAAAATCGATAGTAATTTTTCAACTTTTACAGTAGGACGTAATACTAATAGGACGTTTAGGGCATTTTTAGAATTAATAGAATTCTGCTCATATGTCGTTTTGCTAATTTTTTTTAATAGGGCATTCTGCTCATATGTCGTTTTGCTAATTTTTTTTAATAGGGCATTCTGCTCATATGTCGTTTTGCTAATAGGACGATTTGATACGGAGTCGTTGGTTGCGTGTAGTGGACACTTACGTAGAAAGTTATTTTTGGTTGCTTTTTTAACATTAGCGGTGACCCCTGTGATTACTTATCAAAATTGGTTTTGGTCTAATTAACTTAACAACGACCAAATTCCGGAAAATATTATCTTTGTTTGTGTCGTTTTACAACATTTTCAGTTTTAAAGAATCCTCTTTTCTGTCTTCGTAACGGTTCACACGTGAAATGTCTTTTGAAGTAGTACCGAAATAAATATTGCAAGTTTCTATGTTTAGCTACCGCCGCGCCGGTCAATAGCCCGCAGTGTTGCCGCATTGATGAATTTTTCTTGGGAACCTTTTCTCAGGATAATATGACGTAGCGGTAGCCTAATATTGCGAAATTTAAAATAATATCGGATGATCTGACCATACATCATTTATCTGAACTTATCAAACCTATATATAGACTATTTGCAACTTTCGACAAAGAACCTTGAAAAATCTTTCGGGTCCCTGTGCAAATAAAAACACCGTTGCATGGTATTGCTATAATGTTATGTCCTGTATTTCTAAATAAGTAAAAAGTTTATCTCAGTTGATACTTAAAAATTCAAAAAAAATCCATGTCTTTGAATTTTTGACTTAACTCGTGTCAAGTATTCAAGTACCTAAAACAGTTACAGACCGAGATTAACTTATTTACATCATTCTGAAATAGTATTTACTGTCTTAGTGTAAAACCGGTATGAGTATGATTGCTACTAATTATCTTATGGCACGTGCCAAGCTAATTATTATTTATATTCAATACTTATCGAAGTAGCAATAAGACCAGTATAATAATTAAAAGTTCAATAACGTTTTATATCTCTACCCTAGTTTGAGGGCCTCGTTCCGATTGGACAAACTTTAAAACAGTTCCCACGCGGAAGAGGGTCTCCTTTATTGTCATATTTTGGTAACAATACGATATGAACCATATCGGTGATGACGTCACTGGACTTGTTTTCGAGCAGTGGTCACGTGAGGCAAAGGTTACCAGTTATCGGGATCAATTAAAATCTAACTGGGGGCCGCTTTGATTTATATTATAAATAATGTGTCATTAGTCTTTCAATAGTACATATACTTTTTTCTTAATCTCGCGATAATTATTTTATGTAAAACAAAACATTTCAATTTGGAACAATTTGAGTAAACCTAAAAAAAATATATACGATATTTCTAAATAATAATTAATTGTTACCAATATTTAAAACGATACAGCAGAGTCTAAAAAAACGTGATTCTTCGATCCCGGAATTAAAACTTTTAACGATTATTATTCCAGGATTTTATTGGAAGTATCCACTCTACGTTTGTACGTTTTAATATACTCTACCTATTCCGATCCCTACATAAGTTAATAACTGCTAGAAATCGATTTTATTAACCAACGAAAAACTGAGGTTTTCATAAGTGGATTTATCAAGAATAGTAGGAATCAAGAATTGTTGCAAATATAGTTTCAGAAAAAACAATAATGTCAGCTACTTATCGACCCACACGACACATTGTACATTAATTATTTATTTCTCAGCATTATAAGTTGCTATTAAATTAGTAATATCGATTTTATCAAGTTCTAGTCACATGTCATGTCTGATAAATATAATAGGTTAACAATAACAAAACTGCGATCTCATACGAAATCGTAATAACAAAAACTAAGAGTTCCACGTATTATTATAAAAACATGTGATGTATCCGGCCGGATTTAATCTCGCGACATTGTGACGTCAACAAGATACGGTTTCAGTATACAACTTTTTGCTACTTGTCTTTCTAGATAATTGCTACAAACGTCAATGTTTCTATTTTATTTTATATTTAGACGATCTGTCCCACTGCTGGGCAAAACCTCCTTTTCTTCTCCATTCCTTCCAGTTTTGGGCAAGTGTAGACCAGCGTTGTCTGTAGGTCAACAACTGCCTGTCTATTCTGTAAGAGCGAGGCCAAACGTTACGTTCAACTGTAATCCGGTTAGGTTGCCAGACGGACGGACGTAACTTCAGTTGCAATCCAACGTTTGTACAGGGCGTTGTCGCTTGCCTCGCTCCCTTCCCTCATCCCAAACGCAATTCGGTTGAAATAATGCGCGTGAGTCAGCAGACAACTCATTTTGCGTCGCCCGCCGTGTGGTACAAACAGGACTTTAGTATGAAGCTGAACGCAGCGTGAATTCGCGTCTCATATTACGCAGCTTCCAGGTCACCCTAAACGTTTCACCATGAAATCTTTAGCTGGAATGAGCTTGAAGCGAACTGTTATTTCACCTTGATTGGATGGGTTGACACCTCACTGTACCTTCACTTAAATTTTCACGGTGAGACGTTTACAGAATCGCACTACTGTTGATGTCTTCGTCTCCCAACTATTTCGTTTATTTAATTGAGATATTTAATTAGAGTTTTCTTTGTCCACAGGTCAATTGGATCAAAATGACGATGCCGAACAAGCACTACCTCAACATCGACATGTCAAAATTCCCCGCGAATGTGACGAAAGGGGACCCTCGGCACGTTATCTACCAACCCATCGACAAGCCGGCCGGGCTCATATACGCGCAGCTACGCCGTAGACCCAAAAGCCACTTGTGACAGCGTGCCGCTACGCCGTAGCGCTACGATTTTTTAGTTTTATATTAATCGTTCCTCCATTATCTTAGTTCTAAAGGGGATGTTACTGTTAGTCTCCCCTAACTCATTTTTATAACTCGCTCAGAATTATAGACAAATATAGCCATTGTAAGTTCACTATTTTATAAAAAAACACGTTAATTAATTGTATCTAAATTTAAAGTAGGTACTCGTTATGTAATCTAGTCAAGTTCTTTCTATAATAATTTTATCAACTGTACTAAATGTATGTTGGCTACAGTTTCAATGCGGTTTCTAACCATATAAGATTGTTACAAATAATCTAATAAGTATGAATAAGTTAATAAACATTCAAAGTATTAAACTTGTGTTTGATTTTATTGAGTTTGAGAGTGACAACAAATAAAAAGTTTTAAGGGCATTTATTTAAATACAAAATACACGTCGCTTACTTTCACTACGTTGAAGTTTACAATGTTTTTAATTCTCGTAAAGAGATATTAACGGTTTGTTAATATTATTACGAGGACTGACCAACGACATATAATTACGTATATATTGATTTCAGGTACATCACGCTATAGATAAATTACTCTTAAAAATAAAAAAAAGCGCCATTTACAGACGTTTGTTCCCAATGATCTTGTCTGCCAATGCGTATAGCTCCTCGACTGTCTGAAATGAAAATGGAAAAGTTGTTTAGTAAAGAATTCTCAGTAAAACAAAGACTTGATAAGCTAATAAAAACAAATGAGAAGCATTTAGTTAGATGTCACCTAACCCTAGAGTTCAAGAGTATTACTGATTGTGTAATTAAGTTTAGTAGTTAGTTTTGTAAACACAAAACTGCTGATAATACCTAGTATTGGATAGATTACGGGAAATTGACTTATATGGAGAATAAGCGTAAACATTGCGTGTTAAGATGAAATCTTTGTCCTTGACAATTATATACATAATCGTCTGGTATGTATTTGAGTGTGCACAAATCGATATGGCCTCCATTGACACATATTAAGGTTGCTTTAGTCGACGGCACGAAGTATTTTGTGCGCGGGGTTAAAATGCCTGCTATCTCATACGACAACACGTGCGAAAGAGATAGATGCTGTGATGAGCAGTAAGAAACTAGTTCGCGTATGATTTAGCATCTTTGCAAGTTTGTAGCGAAATGGATGATGATTTAGGACGAAAATGAGCGCGCGAAATTTTATAAACAGGCCTTTGGGAGTCTAGATATCATGAAAAAACGACTAAATGTATAATTTCAAAATAAAATTATTTGGATTGTTGAACTACTAATCTATCCCTGTATGGTGGCCGTTTTGAAATCTTCTTGTAGTATTTATTTCCTACCAAATATGCGTCAAAATTAATGTTGAAATATGGAACTTTCGACGCTCATAACTTTCAAATACTTTTCTTATTACTTTTTTGTTTCTATACAGGTATAGATAAAGATAAGGCAAATTGATATCATTTTTAATTTTGAACGTACGTCAAACAGTGGAGTAATCGCCAGACTACGTTTGGATAGAAGAATGATCGACTAGTGTAATCTTAAGTTATCTGAAAGCTGGCAGAAAAAAACCTTTTTTTTAAATGGCGTTTGAGCCACGTCAGGGTAATTTTATGGGTATGGAAGCGTTGACGTTGAGTAGGGAATGTACCTACCCAAAAACTACGTCATATCCTATTAGAGTATCACGCAATATGATGTGTAGCAGAAGGTCTGAAAACGTAAACAAATAATATCTAGTTACACACCAATTCGTACAAAATTTGGTCGGAAGGCACATTTTTACAAGCTTTTATTTAACTCGCAATGAATGTAAGTATGTCAGTGTGTTCGGGTCAAATGTTGCCACTGAATTTTAAAGTAGTTATCTTCCACCAATTAAGATGAAATTTTGTATACAAGTTTAGTTTGGATGACAATCCATGGTTAGCTAAGTGACGTCATTCTAAATTCAATATGGCGGACGGCCCAAGATGGCAGGATAGTTATTTTTTGTGCACTGCCATGATCTGGGTATCAAATGAAAGGGTTTGCTGAGAAGAATACGAAAAAAGCTTGTTTTAAAAAAAATATTTTTAATGAATAATTTTATTTTTCTGAATATTATCGCCTCAGAACTTTTTACTAGGTGACCCGATTTTGATGTGTTTTTTATTTGAAAGTTGGTGCTTCTCATATGGTCCCATTTAAATTTGGTGCAGATATGATGAAGAACTTCGGTGATATACAACAGAACTCTTCAATAAACAATGGCAAATCTCTCGAGATTGCTGCAATCACATCTCTGTTTTTTGTATACGCTATTTCATAACATACCATCACGCCGGTACGCTCTAAATGGGTACGCAGATGTGTACAGTTCACCCTGGTTCATTCTCATTCCACCGGGTATGTTCTTCTAGTCTGGCATCACTGTGGGCATTATAGGTTACCTTACTATAGAACTTGTCCATTATGTACCACTAAAAAGAGATTTATTTTTATTTTTTACAAGATAATGCAACTGACTTCCCAAAAAAAAACAAAGCAAAGTGAAAAAAAAAAACCAATTTCGGAAGTCGATGTCAAAAAACAAAGAAACGAAAATAGGAACAACGACTTACGAAATTGAGGTTATTTTTCTTTGTAGTGTTTTTATTAGGAACTCGGTTGTAATTTTTTTGGAAAAAAGTTTTATCTCATTGATTCGATTTCGCAGTTATGGCAAAACTAAACTGTAAAAAAGTATCATAAAACATGTTCCTTCTCTTTCTCTCTTATTTGTCACAAAAATGCTATTGATCTTGTTCTCACCAATATTTTTTGATGATGCCGAACAAAACAACTCAATTGTTTATGACTAGGCAAAGGAGAACGAAATGGTCTGATTTAATATCATTTGAGTGGGTAAACATAACACTGTCACAGTGTTTGATACAGATTCAATTGTTATGTAAATATAATGTCTTGAGTGTATATAAACACTGTACATTAAGACTAACAAAGCAGTTTGTTTCAAAATTACGTAACGGATAAATAAAATTAATTAATAAGTTAATGTTTAGAGTCATTAAGTAATCGTGTTACTGGTTCTGAATTAAAACTACAGAACCTGCGCTATCGACGTCTGCTCGGGTATGTAAAATACGGCGAAAACGCGTTTTCCCAGATATGCGACCTAGCTAGATCGATTTTTCGCCCCCCATTTTTGAGTACGTGATTAAAATATAAACCGTGGCATTTAAGTGGTCTTAAAAAACAACCCTCTTCTTCTGCCCATATATTTACAACTTTCTCCAGGGCAATCCCCAAAATCCCCTCGATTTGAGTTAAGTGCATTTATGTACCTACAGCCTACCTATAGATTTTACCCACAGTTCGCTTTATGGCCTGAAATAATTTTTGATATCGGTTCAGTTCTTCTCCCAGTGATAAATCCTCCTCTAGCTTCTTTACAGTATGAGGAATTGAGATACTTATGATTCAACCCAGGGAAAACATGTCATTTGACATTTAAAATAAAATTTTAAGAACAAGTGTTTCCGTTTCGTGTCTACTCGGTATTTAGAGGAAAACTTGGCATTTCAGTAAGCGAAAATATCTTTAAATGCTACGAAACTAGCAAGACTTTTAAAATGTTCACAACGACTTTGCCCTCAATTATCCAATTATCCACTGAAACGAAATAGCTTGAAGAACAGTTTTATTCATGTTCTTATTGTAGAGTTATTACGGCTATGGAAATATTTTACTGTACGGTAAGTTATCTTTTATTGTAAGTTCAGCGAACTCTTTGCATGGACATTTTATTGCCATGTTTCAAATGAGTTTAACTAAGTATAGAAAAAGCGGTAGCTATAATCTGTGGCGTTTTAGTCAAGTGAGGTTACATCTTGGCAATCGTGGTCTAAGTGCTCTTACGTTGATCAGTTAATCGCTTACAGCGCTCAGGTGAGATAGTGGTCAAACGCTTGCTCAATAGTGACTATACCTAATAGTAAAAAAACTGAAATATAAACAAGTACAGTACAACTATTTTCTTAATGTCCCTTGGCAAAGTTCGTGTTTCGCCATTCATCGGATTTCTATCGGACTTCCAAGTTTATTTAGGGCGTCCGGTCTGCACCAAGTGCAAAGGTGCAAAGGGCATCTGATAGAAATCCGACGACTGACGAAACACGAAGTTTGACGAGGGACATTAAGTAAATATACTCAGATTTTTAATTTCGTAGACTAAACTAGCATTTGAGGGGTTGTCACTTTATCGTTACATAAAAATAGTGTCGTAGCCTGACTATCCTGAGTGATCGAAAGTTGATCGAAAATCGAAGTAGATCGGAAATGTAACTATTTCAAGATAAAAAAAATACATTTGTTAAGAAACTAGCGGCCCTTATTTAGTTTCTACTCATTTATGCCAGACTTCATTTTATCGAACGCATTTATTTTATTATTGATTTCATATTTAACACAATAAAAGTTTATGTACTATGTTTATGAATACTATTATATTTAAATTTATTACTTTTATATTTATAAAAAAAATATTCGTTAAAATTCTCAGATATCTGTCATAAACACGAAGTTTGCGGAGGGACATTATGAATATAGTTGTACTGTACCTACTTAGACGTAAACTCTAATGGTTCTTGTAAAGTTTGTATTGCCCGACTTCACTTTCTGAATAATCTAGAAACAAAATAAAATATTGAAAAGCCCGCAAAATCCAATCCATCATTAAGTCAAACAACGGCTGGAAAAACTTCAAAGCGTGATACACAAAAGGCGTACCTAAGTCTGTAAAGCCTAACTATAAATTAATGGTTTGGATTTATTATGATTCTATTTAAATGTAGATAATATTCTATGAGTAACAAGCGTTTGGTAGCACGAGTGAGCGGCGAGGTTAGGTCATTACTTATCAATCGTGTTCTATCGTGATTCATGTCCAGTTTCTAACTGGTTCAAACCGAATTTGTTAAAGGTCCAGACAGACAGCTAGTTAAACGCGTGTGTATTTGTAGGCAGTTAGTGGTGAAGACGTGTTGCGGTCTGGACATTTTTAAAGATAAGAAATGTGTCCGGACGTGTAGTAATAAAACTTCGAGGCCGTAAAATACACTTAATTTTATCGATAAAACACCCCACATAAGGGGTTTAGTTCCTACAATTTTTTATTGCATTTCCTAAAATTCTGCAGAAGTAATAAGGCAAAAATGTGCAGGGTTCTTTTAGGCAATAATAAAATTAAATCTAATTGGCTTAGAGCTGTGATTCTTTTGTCAGTGTGTAGAACAACTCAAAGACTATTGTTAATCCCATTTTTGTTTACAAAATTTTAGGAAATGCAATAAAAGCTTGTGCACAATACAAAAATATTTTATCTTTTGAGTATTAGATGAATATTATTTATAAATTTTCTATGCTAATGGCGGTAAAAGTAACATAAAATGTACACCTTTCCGAGACCTAGGCCCAAAGTTATGGTTGTCAGACTATGTGGACATCGATATAAGTATAGTCCTCACCAAACTTTTGGGCCGCCTTGAAGTTAGCTTTCCGATGCGCAAGGCACGAAAGGATGCTGTTTTTATATGAGATTTACTACTGCGCAGCCATTGTAGCGAACTTCAGGGCGGCCAAGGAGTTTGGCGAGGACTATAATTCAGGTATTAGTATATCTCATTACTCTTACTCCATATTTGATTGTGTGGTGATTTCACCCATTATGTGGGTTGTTTTTATCAATAACATAAACTTAATTTCACGGCCTTAAAGTTTTATTACTGCAAGCTTTACTTTCCATAACGCCCGTAGCTTCTCCCACAGGAATGTTTTATTTATCCTGGATAAAAAGTAAGGAAAGTCCATCCAAAGGTTATCTAGTAGACGTCGTTCTTACCGATAAGACCGCCACTATAAAATATTTTTTCTTTCTCTTATCTTATACAAATATATTTTTTTTGTAAAATAATATTTTTGATGTAGTAAATAGTATATTCTATACTATTCTTTTATAATTTTTAACGTATTATGACGCTGGCAGATAGTGTACCTTTATATAAGTGAAAGAATTTTCATAAACAGATCAGTGCTTCCATACGTACTTGTTTTAGCTTTTACAAATAAACAATTTTATATTGAGTAATTTCTTGAACGTTCAAATACAGTGTTAAAGCATTAGCATTAAAAGGGTTTCCATAAATCACATAGGCGTATTTACAGTAACTCCGGAAAATTTAATGGGTAAAGTTTGAAGTTCAATGCACCAGGATCACGCGATTTTGTATTAAAAAGTTTACTGGTATTTCAAGAAATCATTTAAACTCACGAAATAAAAGGAAAAAAATGGGTATTTTCACAAAGTTTTTACCACCTTTTTATGGTTTGGAAAATTAACTAAATTTTATTGTAGAAAAAATTTCAAGTTATTTAAGTAAATTATATTCAACCACATGCCTCTCAAATCTCAAGTATTTGCAGTAACTGCTCAAAATTCATGGGTTGAAGAAATTCTACTTGACGGTGTAGCATGGATCTTTGAAATAGAATCATGTCAGATGATTTGGGTTCAAAAGTCAATTATTTGATACAAGGTTTGATATTAGATAATTATCGACGCTTACATAACTAACACATATTTTGTTTTTAAGAAAAATAATACCTCACTATAACGTCGAAACGTTCAAAGTTTTGGTCATTTTCTAATATTACCTAGACTGAAATGATCCATAAAAACTTTGTGTAAATATTTCCAATAAATATAGTAACCAATTTCAATACATGAGACTTTGTCCTACTTTGACATTATTGTATAAGAAGACGCCATTGGAACAAAATATTAGGCCACAAGACTCTCTATAGCCTAGCAACGAATCTGATAAGAAATAACGCGAATCCCTACAATAATGTGTGCTCAACACGCACTTACCAAAATATAAAAATTGAGACCACTGCTTTAGTTTTGTGAGTTTTGTACTATGATAGTATTACGATCACTTTACAATGTTTGTACGATAAGACAAGTCGGTAAGTGTTTAAAGGAATAAGGTCCTTATTCGAAGTCAGTTTGAAGCATCTCCACTCGACCCTCGCTATGACAAGGAAAAAAAAACTCTCGATTAATGATATTAAATAACAAGCTATAGGTAACTGTCTGTGGAGTCGAGTTGGAGGACATGACTCGGAACTCACATCATCGATGAGTTGTGTGCTTATTCCGACATTTTTAACGTATTCACTCGTGATATATGTCAAAATGTACACAAAAAAGAGGTTTCTCCTTACCGTCACCAGACGGCGCTTGTCAAGTTTTAATACAAATTGACGTTTACGTTAACGCATTCCAGCGTGAGACAAAACTTGCACTAAGCCTCTCAGATTGAGTTAAGTCTACAAGTGTGTCTGTGTGCAGATACACCGGCTGCACCGGCTAATGTCTGTTACACGCGCGCCAGATGAGTCCATAGGTCAATTATATCGGGGGTCAAGCTAAGCTGGAGTCAATCCGCTTTTAACCAGTTTTGCCACGAGCTACTATCACTGCTGCAATAGACTTTATAAACAAATGAATTATGTAAATATTGGAGATAGCAACCGTGAGGTGACACAGTTAATCCACGCATCCAGACGATTCTACTATACTTAAGATAGTAATCTATCAATAATAATGTCACGCATCCAGATGATTCTACTAGCCTACTACTTAAGATAGCAATCTATCAATAATAATGATCGATGCTCGATCGAGGTCGGCGAATGGTAGCTTTTGCTGAAGTAGATATCCCAATCATACGCACTAAACGTTTTGAGAGTACTTTCGTTTTGTGTACAGCTTAGTTGTGGCATCGGCTGCCGGAGTCTATGTTTACTGATACCTACAACCTGAGGGATCTTTAAGGGAAAGGTGAATAGATTACTTCTAGGTAAGCGTGCTTCACCGTCGCCCACATCATCGTTGGTCAAACACGAGACTATCATAAAAAATAGGAACTAGTCGACGTCGACTGATCCATTGTACTATCGATCAATTTTTTAGTGTGTTACCACCCCAAATCAGACGGTTCCTGTGAGGTAACTGTGCAGTGTTGGAGGGTTTGGTGACGTCATACGAGAGATCAGTCATTTGGCTCACAGTTATACGGTAGGCCTACATTAACCAGATCCTACAACAATGCATCAGTGGTTCCTTACCGTAAGGTTCTTCAGTTGTTTGATCTCGTTGGTTTCGTATTTGAGTTGCGCAAACTGCTCATTCGTGAAGCGGACTCCTTTCTCCAGGTCCAATTGCCTCTGTTCTTCCAAATCTGCGCGACATTTTGCCAGCAGCTGTTCGGGTGTTAGCTGTTCGCCGTCCTCTTTAACGTCTTCTTCTGGCATTTGTTCTTCAGCCATGGACTATAAAATTAAAGTAATACTGTAATAAAACTGCAGCTCTTGTGATTTATTGACGTAAAAAAAACTGTAGTTACCAGGTCCGCTTTCTGTGAAGCTTTCAATTTTCTATAATAGGCTTCGGCGCGTTTTTTGGACGCGCGGTTAACTTCACGGTTGACCATCCGCCAAAACACGAACACTGGGTGATGGAATAGTTCAGGTGGGCACTCCTTCAGCGGCGTCTTCCCGACTAGGATTAGTCGTTTGAGCCTTTCCATCTCATCCATCTGTCGATGAAATATGACTCACTGTTTATGAGACTATAAAATGCACACGTTCAAAAACATTTCGTAAGTAGACCTACACAGTAATAAAAGCTATATTGATTAGGAAATTCTTGCTCGTTCCTGGAACTAAATGAAATCGTAAAGTTCATAAAGCAATCTTTGACTGATGGATAGGTAATTAGTCCCACGTTGACTGGCGTTTAATAAGCGAAACACACGAAAGGCAGGCAAACTGTCTGTGGTATGATTGATAGGCAGTAATTACTTTTCTGCCTGAAAGGTGTAGTTTAGAACTTGGATTAACTTTGTGGTAACTTATTCATGTCTATGATCCGTAAACGGTAAATCTACTGATGTTTTTTTTTTCATCAACAACCAATATTGACTTTTAGTAATATGATATTCTTTATGACTATTGATGAAATCAAACTCTTAATACTAATTTATTCCTACTAATTCTCAATTCATCAGTAGCATTCAGTCGCCAACTCCCAAAACGGTGAAGGGAAACATCGTGAGGAAAACGCCATGGCCTAGAACTAAAAATACGAAGACTTGTGACATCTACAAATCAGCTTGGTGGATTACAGGTATTACAGCTCACTCCCTAACACGGAGACGAGGCTCGTGTCCCAGCAGTGCGACGCGGGCTTCATTTCCTTACACTGAAGGATGATTATGCTATTCAGACAGTGTCGTTCTAGATTATTTACTGGTCCAAATAGGTATGGTGGTCGTCTGGTACTCACAACACGCGAGGTGATCCTCCTGTTGAGGGTCTCCTCGTTGACGGCGCGGATCCGCTCTTCCAGCTCCGTCATGAAGGTCTTGTCTGTAAGCCGCACCAGGTTGGAGCCCATGTGCTTCTCCAGCCGGGCGCGGACATGCGGGTGCGAGAAGCTGGACATGAAAAAAGATTGAGATCAAGATTTTTTTATGTCAACTTTCGAAGGATAATTAATTATAAGGTACCAATTAACAGCGCTCTGGGCCCGCGTGGTGGATTAAGGCCCACTCCCTCTCAAAGCGAGGCCTGTTTTCCAGCAGTGGACACATTAAAAAAATAGCAATTTTCGACAAAAATAACCGTTTAAGTCGTCGTAATAAATATGAGTAGATGAATTTTTACGTGGTTTCTTAAAGTTATAAGTATAACTTTAAGAAACCACGTAAAAATATGGTTTCAAAATTGGGACCAAAATATTTTCACAGAAAATTCCAAAATCATAGAGTCACCAAAACAGCATTATTTACCTGTTAGTAACTCCGAATCTTTATAAAATAAACTAATAATGGCTAATAAAACAATCTATACGTAAACAACACATATTAAGCAATTTTGGCGCCAATTCAACGCAAATAACCTTACTTTCACAAATCACTTACACATAAAATAAAACAAAATAGCAATAAAACGAGGTGCTATCCATATGGAAATGTGTGAAAACAATAAAAAAACGGAGCACTTGACATAAACAAATGTACGTCGGCATAAACAATTAAGTTTTTTTTATGGCCCAAAGTACAACTTCTTAGTATTTACGTACCAGAGCCGCGATGATTCCGTGGAGCCTCTTTCAGCACTCGTTTTGGCGAAGGCTCAGGGAGAATGGATGTGCTCAACGGAGGCGGGCAGACGTCTCGACGTTGCCGTAAACATTTAGTAGTTTTGACGCTACATGCTCAGTGTCATAGTTGAGACCTTTATCGTGGTGTACGATGGGCCTGGCACGGTATGGCACGACCCCCACCGACACCACATGTAGGTACAAATTTCGTATAAAGAAGTATTCACACCCTTTTTAGGGCGGTGTAAAAATTATGGAATATTTTTGGTTGAGGGAGAGAAAGTAACAGTTATTTTATTATTTTTGGGCATGATTAAGAAAAATAACACTAGACTACTACACCGGAATTTATCATTTTCTCTGAAATAGGAATTTTCCGGGTTGTTTTGAAGCATTGTTAGTCATTTGTATGTATTTACGTTAATTATCTGTTAAAGTCAGGGATGACATACTGGTTAATTTATTTTTCAGCATTGACTGCTTTTAATGATTATTGTGTTTTCCTTTCAAGTTGCCGTCAATAGAACGGACGAAGTAAAGTTCAACAGTGCAAGGTTACCGATTGTTATATACCTACTCGTATGAGGAGACATAATATAGTATTATTGAATACATAAACATTTGAGATAAGATAGAATACCACACACACCAATATATGAAAGAAAAAAAAACAAAATACTTGTATTTTTTTTTTTGTCACATGTGATACCGTTATTAATTTGTCGACAAAAAAGTTCATCCTAAAAGGTTCTTAAGCTCACGTGACTGTGGGAAGTTAAGTTCAACGCCATACATGGCACCGGCATAGCAATTTTAACTTATTGTTCATCGAATGCATAAAGTTGCATAAATATTTACGTCAATTTGTAGACAAATCGTAATAACACAAGATATATGATATTAGCGCGTTTCGCTATGAACGCTATTTGGATGATATTGTTGGTGGAATAAATCACTTTATTATGCAACCTTATACTAGGGAGGGTGCGATGCGAAACACATAAAAGCGCCATTATGTAGGTAAAGCAAATAATTGCTTGTAGACTTGGAAAAGTATAGACGGGCCAATTAGTGTATATGTAGAATACTGAGCTTTATATTAATACTAGCTTCCGCCAGCGTCTTCGCCCGCGTGAAATTCGAAAATTATTTCGAGGGAACATATTCCCGGGATAAGAAGTATCCTATGTGCTATTCTAGACTACAATCTATCTCTGTGCCAAATTTTGTCCATCCGTTTGAGTGTGAAGAAGTAACAAACATACGAACACACACAATTTCGCCTTTCTAGTATTAATGTGATAGTGTGATGTGTGTGTGTTGTGTTAGCCTATATACATGTATTACACACATAAAATATTAAATTAAAACAGATAAATACCACAAATAATTACATTAAAATTGTCAACAGCTCTTGAAATTAATTTGTCAACAATAAAAATGTAAAAAGATATATATATATATAAACATTTACAAAATCGTACCTATAAAAATGTCAAAACTGTATAAAAATTGTTATAAAGTTAAGTATAAAATAACGTTATTTTAACAGAACCTGACTCGTACTATTTTGAAATAGAATACACTGCACAATTCTTTACCCGGTAAACTAAACATATTAATGACCGTAGAAATATTAAAAATCAATAGAGATGACTTGCAAATTCTGTAGGTAGTACGTATTCTGAAAACTGCTTATCATCATAAGATAGCGCAACGACTTAGAAGGAAAATAATTTATCGCTGAACCCGGATTATAAAACATATTATTTACTATGTTAAGTGCTGACCTGGGTTTATACGTTATATTGATAGAAGATCATGTGATTCGATTGTTTACGCTTACTTTAGAGAAAACAAAAGTAACGTTTTATCCGCAGTTCCAGATCAGGGCGCGAGTGCGAGGGAATAAAAATTTAAAAAAAAAAAAACCGGCCCAGTCGAGTCGGGCTCGCGCACGAAGGGTTCCGTACCCAGGGTGGCATCAACTATGGGGACACCCTTTAATTTTTTTTATTTTTTATTTTATGGAATTTTTCCTTTATTTGTGCTGTAAGGCCTTACTTTTTGCCAAATTTCGTGATTGTAGGTCAACGGGAACTACCATATAGGTTTTCGACCCAAAACCTATAGGGTACTTCCGTTTGACCTAGAATTGTCAATTTTGGTTAAAAGCACGGTCTTACAGCGCAAGTAAAGGAAACATTCCGAAAAATAAAAGAAGTTGAAAACTAAGGTAAATTTGGTACTTACAAGTTTTCGTGAAAATCTAAATTTGCCCGATATCTTTTTATCGTGTTGACTCAGGACCTCAGTATTTTTTTATAAACTTCAACTTGCTAGGTCCATCCGTTTCTGTGAAAATCGGTAGTGACACACGGACAGATAGACGTACAGACGGACAAGAGGGGAATCTTATAAGGGTTCCTTTTTACCTTTTAAGGTACAGAACCCAAAAATACTACCGACCTCCAAATGAAAACACTACAAAAAGTGAATAATAACTTGAATTTCGGAAGTCGGTGTTCTTGTAATTGTTTCTTCGTTTTAAATACCGACTGCCGAAATTTAAGTTATTTTTCACTTTGTAGTGATTTTATTTGGAAGACGGTTGAATTTTTTTGTTAAATCTTTTTATTTTCACTTTTTAGTTGAGATACATATCTATTGAAGAATACTGTTGTATATCTTCGAAGTTCTTCATCAAATCTTGATCAAATTTAAATAGGACCACATGAGAAGCATCACTTTTAGATAAAAAAAAAGAATCATCAAAATCGGTTCATCTAGTAAAAAGTTCTGAGGTAACAAACGTTAAAACAAAAATACAGTCGAATTGAGAACCTTCTCCTTTTTGAGATCGGTTAAAAATACATGTGATTGGAGGCTTATGTTTAGCAGAAGCTGCTTTAGGCTGATAATGATATAAATTAGTAACTAAGCCATATTATAAAAGCGACATTAACTCTTTTTGTCTGTTATCTTTCCACGCCTTAACGGGTTTGGATGAAGACCATGAGACCTAGATTAGAGCATAGAATATTTTTATGACGGTGGTAGGTTAGGGTTCATTGCCGACTCCACGCGGCTAAAGCCGCATGCACGCCTGTAATTAATATAAAACGACACGTCCATTAGTTTTCTATGTTCTATGGTGTACGATACATTATAGTGTTGCTAGGCTACAGTCCACCCTGTTTCCGAGGGTTTCCGGCGAGTCGGTGCATGGTGACACGTCGACACGGCTTTGAGGCAGACATGGTAAACATGTGGTTATTTATTATATATGAGGGGTGTGTCCTAGTGGATACTAAAAATATCGTTTATGATAGTAAAATAATCGTAGTTTATTTTTATAAAAAGCTCAAGTAAACTAAGCTTTGGGAAACCTACCCACTTGATAAACTTTTTAGGTGTTTAGCAAGTAGGAACTTCAGGTACTCCTATAACAATAATGTTAGTTGAGTCAACCAATTTAATAAAGGTTCCATCTGATCCACATAAATTAATTTCATTAAAATCAAAGAAAACAAAAGATTTCGAAAAGTGACTCCTCAATCCTTTCGGACATGATTTGATATCATCCAATGACTTCTCCCGCTCTGGATGAAGCGTATCAGACTTTTATTGAGTAAAACCCACACGTGTCTTTTATCAGCGAAGAATCCACGGGGGATGGGGATTTGGGAGTACCAACAACGAGGGAGAGACGCTGCTTCAATCCGCTACTGCATTTGACCTGGCAGTAGCCAACACTTGGTTCCAGAAAAAAGACGAACATCTCATCACTTACAAAAGTGGTAACCACAAAACCCAAATCGACTACCTTCTCGTCAGACGTAACAGCATACAGCACGTCAAAGATTGCAAAGTGCTGCCAGGAGAAGACTTGGTGTCTCAGCACAGACTCCTGGTTATGACACAAGTAGTAAAAATACAGTGTACCAAAAGCAAAGAGCGTCCCCCTCCTAAAATAAAATGGCATATGCTAGAGAAGAAAGATTGTGCGAAAAAGTTTCGAGAACGAGTCGTAGACAAAATGATAGAGATGGGAGACATGGAAGATCGAAGTGTAAACGAAAGTTGGAAGGAGATGGCTGGGTGTATTAGGTGTGCGGGGAAGGATATTTTGGGAGAGACGAAAGGTAGGGGCAAAATAGATAGGGATACATGGTGGTGGTCAACAGAAATACAGAATGTGTTAAAGGAAAAGAAGAAAAAATTTAAGGAATGGCAAAGTGTAGAACAAGATAATCCTAGTTTGAAAGTTGCAAAAAAGGGTGAGTATGATACTGCAAAGAAAAAAGCTAAGAAAGCTGTGGCTATAGCGAGAGCAAAAGCTCAGGACAAGCTATACGACGCGCTGGATAGTCCAGCAGGCCAAAAGGATCTGTACCGGATTGCTAGAGCTAGGGAGAAAAGGGCGAGAGATGTCTGTCAGATAAGATGTATAAAAGATGAGGCTGGAATGATTCTTTCTGATGATGAAAAAATTAAGGATAGGTGGAAGGAATACTTTGAGAAACTGATGAATGAGGAAAATAACTGGAGTGGTATGTTAGAAAATAAACCTGTGAATGAGGGATTAGTGAGAATGGTTAGTATGGAGGAAGTAAGAATAGCAGTAAATGGAATGAAGAATGGCAAAGCGGTTGGTCCGGACGGAATACCAGTTGAAGTGTGGAAGACATTGCGCGTAGATGGATGGACGTGGTTAGCTTTATTCTTCAATAAGTTGTTACGGGAAGAAGCCATACCTGATGAATGGTGCAATAGTTCGCTAGTGCCCATCTTTAAAAACAAAGGGGATGTGCTGGAGTGCAGCAACTATAGAGGAATAAAGCTAATGTCACATAGTATGAAAGCATGGGAGAAAGTTATTGAAAGGCGGCTGAGAGAAGAGAGTGAAATATCACAGAACCAATTCGGTTTTATGCCTGGTCGGGGTACAACGGATGCCATTTTCGCAATCCGCCAGTTGTGCGAGAAATATAGAAGTGCACATAAAAACTTGCACATGGTATTCATTGACCTCGAAAAGGCATACGACCGGGTGCCCCGTGAGGTTCTGTGGTGGGCCCTTAAGAAGAAAGGTGTGCCTGGGAAGTATGTACAGTTGGTCCGAGCGATGTACAGTCGATGCAGTACCCAAGTCCGATCTACAGTGGGAACTACTGGCAGCTTCAGTGTGGCAGTCGGCTTGCACCAAGGGTCGGCTCTCAGTCCTTACCTCTTCCTGATGATAATGGACGCGCTGACGTCGGACATACAGGAAGAGGCACCCTGGTGTATGCTGTTTGCCGATGACATTGTGCTGGTTGCCGAGAGTGGCCTAGAGGTCCAGAGTAGATTGGAGATGTGGTGGCACAGACTGGAGAGTGTTGGCTTGAGATTGAGCAGATCTAAAACCGAATACTTGTTCTGCGATTTTGGCGGTCTCTCCAGTTCCGTGCCTCTAGCCCTCGCTGGAACACCAATACCGATGTGCTCCGACTTCCGGTACCTAGGGTCGCTTATCCAAGGGGATGGCGAAGTAGACCGAGACGTAACGCACCGGATCAACTCGGGATGGATGAAATGGCGACAGGTCACTGGAACAACTTGCGATCCACGGATGCCCCTAAAGTTAAAGGGGAAAATCTACAAGTCCGTGATTAGACCTGTCGTACTGTATGGATCAGAATGTTGGGCTGTGAAAAAGATGGATGAAAAGAGATTGCATGTAGCAGAGATGAGAATGTTGAGATGGATGTGTGGAGTGACGAGAATGGATAAAGTGAGAAATGAGTATATTAGAGGAAGTTTGAAAGTGGCGCCAGTGGCAGAAAAGTTGAAAGGAAACCGTTTGTCCTGGTATGGTCATCTAATGAGGAGGGATGAAACGCATGTTACTAAAAGAGTTATGAATATAAATGTGGATGGATGGAGAGGGAGGGGACGGCCAAAGAAAAGATGGATGGACTGTGTGAAGAGTGATATGAAAGAAAAGGGAGTAAGTGATAGCGTGACGGGGGACAGGACGGTGTGGAAGAAGAAAACGTGTTGCGCCGACCCCAAGTAACATGGGATAAGGGCAGGAAGAAGAAGACCCAGAACGGCGATCGGCCCTAGCGGACCCCGTCACACCCCGAACACTACGCGCCGTCGACTCGGGCCTGGTCCTTATCGGACGGCGAGCTACCGATTACTCGCCGTCCGCAAGCGCGCGCCTACGGTGGCCAGGAATCGGCTTGCGACTCCCGACACCCAGGGCGGCTTCCTGCGGCGGCTAGGGAGGATAAGGTCCTGGGTTCGATTACCCTATCGGGCAAAGTATTATTAGGTTTTCTATCTGAAATTTCTCAGTAACAGCCCGGAGTCTGGATTTGTGACCGGTTGATGAATACAGGCGTGATGATGTGTTATATAATTTTATAGTCACATGCATTTATTTCATCTTACAATACATGCAATGGAACGTTTTCATCAAAACAAGTAACATACACAAGGTACCAAACCCAAAGGTTCACAAATTACATTTCTTTGAAATACGCACAAATTGCCATAAGTTATCTCCGTATATCTGGAATCTATGACTGTCAGGGCTCATTTGAATTCATATCGATACCGATATCGAAAGCTTGGCAACAATAATAATAATAAGTAAGTAGCATCGTAAGTTCATGACAGTATTACATACAAAACTTTTATTTAATAGTAAAACAGTGTTAGTGAGTCTTTATGTTATTGTACTTCTTTGATTTAATAACTTCCTGGAGGTTTTCTGATTTATTTAAAGTATTCCGTAGCAGAGCGCGCCACGGTGCTTCGGAAAAGTCTGACTCGGAAAGCAAGTAGAGCTGAATCCTGGCTGTCATTAATAAATCTGTGCCGCTTTTTACGGGTAAGAAGCCAGAAACCTTGATACCATCTCGCCAAGGGGTATCGTTTTTCCCAGTTACTGGGTTGTTCTTTGATAGGCAGTTGTTCTCTACAAATACTGGAATTTAAATGCGCCCGGTTAGAATGGAAGGCGACTTTAACATAGTTGGAAAAAGCTCTAATTTTAGCAGGGCAATGTACACCAAAGGAAATATACTAAAATTGGAACGATACAGAGAAGATTAGAAAGGTCCGTGCGCAAGGATGATACGTGAAATCGTGAAGCGTTCTACATATTTCTTGTTTCTCTACACCGCTAGCGGAAAGTGGAAATAGCGCGCGAGTAGCAGCTGGTTCGTGAAATAGAGGCATGAAAAACAGAGTTCCTAGTGGCTGAATGGAGGGAGCGACTTGCGCAACCCAGATGGGGGCACGCCACAATAATGGTGGAAAGGCATATCCTGGAAGAGTGGCTGGAGAGGGGGCATGATGCGCTTAGTTTCTGGCTGACGTAGGTACTTACTGGACACAGTTGCCTCGGGCAGAACCTGCGTTGTATAGGGCGAGAACGGATGCCCGTTTGTCATCACTACAAGGACTGCTCCGAGTACATAGCGCATTATACGCTGGAGGAGTGTTCAGCTTGGGTGCAGCAGCACTATGCTCTAGTCGAGGGCTTGGCGTGGCTGATCTCTCTCTCTTCCAGCCCTAGTTCTTTCCATGATCGAAAGCGAGACCGCGTGGGATGCCGTCACCTCTTTTTGCGAGCGGGTGATGCATGCAAGAAAGGCGGTGGAGAGGGAGAGAGAGCTTATCTCTCACTACACCCGAAACAGAAGAGCAGCCGGGCGTCCAATGGTACTTAACGATCACCGGCCAACAAAAAGACGGGCCTGCGGTCAGCGAACTTGGGGCTGAATCGTCTTTTGACCAGTCAGGACTAAAGAGGCGGAGTGCAGTTGTTCCATGCACGCCGTTAAGGGAGGATGTGCTAGCGTCGGATGGGTTGGGCCCAGGCTAGCAATAGCGGACCGATACCAGTAGCGGGTACACGTGAATTTAATTGAATCTCGGGCCTTCGACTCATGTCGCTACCATAAATCTAGGGACCGAGATTACTATGAATAGGAACTGTGGGGTTTTAATCGGCTGGAGTCCGACATAACCCTCCGTTTCCCCAGACGTTGGGTATCTAAAAGAATTTCCCTACAGTAAAATAAATAAATAAAAGAAAAGTGAAAGGGGAATGCAGCTCAAGTGGAGTTGGCAGTACTTCTGACAAAACGCGGCTGGAGAAAAGCTTTGACCGAATTGGAAAAAGACCGCAGTGGGTGATTTTGGATTATGATGATTATGAGCCTTAACAGATTTTCATGAAAATCTTAGGTATACCTGGTAGCACACATTTCTACTTACTTTTCCTCTACAGTTATATTTTAGTATAGATTTTAGGTATGTAAATTATGTTAGGCTCATGAATAATAAAATCTAGGTTTCGTGACTTTGTTCTACTAGGTCTGACTTGGTAATTAGTTAGTTATATTCATATTTAGGTATTACCATCGCTAGGACTTATTATTAAGGTTTCGGGCGACGCATTCTGACTTCTGGCAGTTTAATTATACCTACGAGTATCTACCATTTTATTGAAAAACATTGTTGCTAAAATATTAACCGTAGGTAACATAAAATTCACATTTTATAAATGGTGAACAATTTAATCGTGATTTTCATAGCTGTTTTTGTGAAAGTTCACAAAAACAGCCGCAAGAAAATTCGTAGCACGCTCGTAGACTGCTACGAAAAATCCTACGATTTTTTTGCAAAGACACTTTTTATCACCTATTTAGCGTGACACCTCCCTGTGTCCGATTGAGCTGAAAATTTTCACACACTTTTGTTTCTCGTGCTAATGCAATCCTACTTCCTATTATCACACTAATCACACTTTTATTATAAAGGCAAAAGTTTGTGAGAGTATGTGTGTGTGTGTGTTTGTATGTTTGTTACTCTTTCACGCAAAAACTACTGAGCGGATCTAGATGAAATTTGGCACAGAGAGATTATAGTCTGGAATAGCACATAGGATACTTTGTAACCCGGGAAAATGTTCCTTTGGGATTATTTTCGATATTCACGCGGGCGAAGCCGCTGACAGAAGCTAGTTTTTAATATAAAACTTGATTAAAAAAAACATATAAATGCTTGTTTTTTTTATCTCCATTATACTACGGTGTACCGTAGTGGTGTACCGTATGAGTACAAATGAAAATCTATCGTCAATTTTTAGAAGTTTCTTATTTAGACTAAGATTATTCAGAGATTTAAAACATTCAGGTTGGGTGGCAATGGTTTGTAAACTTTACTTTTTAACCGAAAATTAGTGTTTCTTCCTGCTTCCGATTTACTAGGATAGATCGACCCCTTTTCCGCACTTAGACTCGCATTTGGTCCGTTGTGCGTGCAGGCCTTCTCTCTGTGAGAGGGAATGGGCCGTAATCCACCACGCAGGCTTAGTGCATGTTGGTGGATGTCACATGTCTTCGAATTTTTGGTTCGAAGACATTCCAATTTCCTCACGATGCTTCCCTTCATCGTTTTGAGAGCAGTGGTGATGAAATAAATTACACAAAGTAAAGCGCCTGCCTGGGTTCGAACCCACGACCTACAACTTGTAAGTCGCCGCCTTTACCATTGGGCCATCACTGCTCTCTTCCTATCTACTAATCCCACTTCCAAATCCTACTAATAATATAAATGTGAATGTTTGGATGTTTGACTGCTTGTATGTTTGGGTGTTAATCAATCACGGCTCAGTGGCTGAACGGATTTGGATGGAACCCAGGAAGGCCTTAGCCCGGAATAAGTCAGGCTACTTTTTAAACCTGGTAGTACATGCCCTTGGGATGATTTTCGATTTTCATGAAGTTGAAGATGTTGGCAAAAGAAGCTGGCTGAAGATGATGGTACCAAAAACACCGACTTCAGAAACGGAAGTTATTTTCTGCTTTTGATGTCGGTATATTTTTGTGAAGAAGGTTTTACTTCTCTCTTTTTAGTTTTAGTACACCATCACTGAAAATGAGCAATTTCTATAGGATCTAAAGGAGTCGCTAAGGAGTATGCTCCATACCTTGAAAACTGCTAGACCGATTTTGATGAAACTTGCACTATTACCTAAGTTGAGAGATACTCAATCCAACACAAAAAGAATGTTCACGATACTATAAGTAGTTTCGGAGAAATGCATGGTAAAACATACAAACATACTGTATACAAACAAACAAACATAGTTACACTCATGGACCTAAAAAAAAAGGCGGACGGAACTTCACTAAGAAACAATTGAAGCACCACAATGGCGGCTGCGTAACTATGTGTGCGTGTGTATAGGGATGCCAGATGATGGAAAATTACCCATTTTTTAAACAATACTTCAAAACGATCTTCCTGGCACTTGGTTTTATTACAACTTTTTGTGACGGATATTGTTAAAATAAAGGTAAAATAAATAAAACACATTGGATATTCAAACTATTTACAAATCATTTATGTTAACTTTTACAAACCCTTTTGTTGATTCAAATTTTTGTATACTTGTCTTTTGCTGTCGACACATCTAGAAATCCCTTCTAATTTACAAATGTGGTGGAAACGAATGTTAAGGTATTTTTCGGCTATATATTTAATTAAAGCTATTTTGTGTTCTATTCCTGCAAATGTATGTTCGAATTCCAAATCTAAAAAAATGTTGTCTTTTGCTATAAATTTTTCTAGGATTTTGTTTAGCATATACTGATGTTGTCTTTCATTATATAGTGTTGTTTTATCTTTTATAAGTCTTCGGACCACCATCTCACTAGTGCAACAAATTTCGTACAAATCTTTTGATGGGAAACTTAAGCCTCCCCTTGTTTTTAAATTTATTAACTTGTGAAAAATAGCCAGTCGTCAGTACATAGCCGCGCGATACATTTTTGGCACTTGATGTTTTTAGTTGCGTAATGACAAATGCTGCCTGCCAGATATCCTACAATCAACTTTCTATAATCAATCATTTTTCCAAGCATCATTTGCTGAGGGAAATCTGTAAAATATAGAAGAACACAATAACAATAAATAGTAAGTAACATAAAAATATAAATCTCCCACTTTTAAAGCAATTTGAAACTTGAAATGGTTGCAACACTGATTGATTTCGAGACTTATTAAATTTATTGACGTAAAATCGTGAAATAAGCTTTAAAATGACATGCTTACCTATGAAAAGTGATCCCCTGGCTTTTTTTAATTGAACCACTATGGTTTCGACAACTTTTCACAACACACGAGGGCATACTTTAATTTTTATTACGCAAAATAACAAGCGGGCACACGTGGGCGTCATTCAAAGCGTAATGGCCGACGGCAGACTTAATATGGTGTGAATGTGTGCGTGCGGACCTGTATGCATTTGTGCACTGACTTACTATGGGTGCTTCAAGTGTTTCTTAGTGAAGTTCCGTCCGCCTTTTTTTTTAGGTCCATGGTTACACTTATGAAATTTGGCACACGCATACTGAAGTGACATATGCGAATTTTGTTCAGTTCTAACAATATTACATACATATGTATCGAACTGATTACCTCCTTTTTTTTGAAGTCGGTAAATGTACCGGGCTTTCTTGAATATAAAACTTGGTAAAATTTTCGTAGCGCACATAGTTATGTATTTTAGTTTAGGCATTGTATTATATACTTTGACAAGTTTTAGAGCTATCCAGACCCATAAAATAAATGGGAGACCATAAATAATAGTATTGTGTAATGTCTAACAGACGATATAACTTTTAGTTTCTGTGTAACCTTCAGTTGTGTAACAAGAATTTGTAGATAAACTCTAAAGATTGTGTTATTGTCTGGTCTAAATGAAATTTAAAATTTTCTTTACAATAGTAAATTAAAAAAAATCTTTTTATACATACTTTTTATTCCTCTCAGCGAAACTTTTCATTTGATACCCATATCATGCAACCCGTATTAAAAACAATTGGTCCGCAATCTTTGAGAGTCCGCAATATATATGGATTTAGAATAATGTCACGAAGCTAGCCGAGCACCAGCTGTCATTACAACCAAACGTGCATGCCAAATGTTTGCTCAATCGATTGGGGATAGAATTTGAAGTCTTTTATGGTATTTGACCCATATGTATCTATACATAACAAGGCACTTTAAATAAAAGTTTGGAAAAAGATACTGTATCTAATAATGCTACTGCATCTTTAGGCCGTTTGTTCACGACGCGACACACGACACCGCAAAATGTGGTCACCATTCAGAGCTCCACATATTTGTATGGAGCGTTTGTTCATTGCACGACACCGCACCACACGCGACACGCGTTGCGTATGGTTTTTCGACCATGTCGTCGATGGCGCTATGTCATCGCGGTTTTTTTGCGGTGACTATTTAGCGGCTGAACAAAACCAATATCAGATTGTTGACGACACGACACACCGCACCGCACGGCTCACGCGTGATTCGTTACTCACGCGCTTATAAACCAATACAAGTGCACTGCAGAATCGTGTCTAGTGAACAGACACGATAGTGACGGACGACAGACTGTATGCAGTGTGTCGTGTTGAAATCTTGATCGCAAATAGTGTCGTGCGGAGCCTCGTGAACAAACGACCTTAAAGTGTCTATTTCTAAACGGGGTAGGTACTGTACAGTGTAATCTGTAATTCATCAATTCTAACCTTCATTTGCCATGTTTAAAATATGAGCCATGCTGTCTGTCTATTAATACTATCAGTGACGTACCTATTCCATCGATGAGTATATACAACTAACACCCAGTCACACGCTGTCTGAATTTCAGCACGATTAAGTAAACACATTGCAACTTCGTAATATTATTACCAGAGACATAGATAACTGGATTGAGCATTAAAGTCACAAAATTGAACATCCTAAAGAAAGAGACAAGGCGACTATGCGGCCAATACCTGTCTTTTTTACAAGCTTTTTTTAAGTATCACCTGTCCCGGTGTCTGTAATCAATTCCATCCGTTTGAGCTGAAAATTTGCAGACACGTTTTTTTCTTGTGACAGTGTAATTGTTTATTATAAAAGCTAAACATAAAAAAACCTTGTTTTTCTATAGGTAGGCCATAGTGACCGAATTACACTGTAAGCCTGTGACGTGGTTCAAACAGAATTTTAGTAGTTAAAATCCTACTGGCCGTCGGAATGGCTCATCAGAGCGGTTACGCACAGCTTCCCATCCGAATCCGGAAATTCCAGTCCGAAGTAGCCGTAATACTTCTTGTAGAGGAGGTTAGCACTGTATCCGAACTCCGTCCGTCTGAAATCAGTACGTTTCCAATTCGGATGGAACTCGGATCTTGGATTCGGATAAAGATCGGATGCAGTGCGTAAACCCTTATTCTCACACTTTTCTGCCACTTCTTATATGTACACTCCATTCTCTATGTTTAAAACCTAACCATCCAAACCATAACAGAAAATCATTCTTAGTTATCTGTGCCATAACGTAATACAGTCACGTCAATGTTTACGGATCCCAAATTACGCGTGACGATACATTTACTCGTCACTTCGGTTTTCAGTTTCAGAGTAAACGCCAAAAATTCCCACCAGAGTATATATATGTTGTGAGAATGAACGTTTTAAATGTATGTGATTAATGCAGGACTGTGAGTCATGCATGTGACTCAGAGTTTCAGAAAGCTTTTCCCCAAATTCTGTTCGTTTTAAAATATAAGCGTAATTTTTACGATTATAACTCTTTGTAGTTTTATTATATCAACTTTTGCTTAGATCTGCTAAGTTATAGATATTTAAAATTTAGCTACGTTTATTACCTATATAAAATTCGTACTTTCGACCGAACCATTTCATTTTTATCGTTTTTCAAAGTTTAACCTCATTTTACGTTTCTAGACAGAAAGTTTGTCGCCAACCTACAGTAGTAACAGTGCCCTAAAGTTCAGCTTTTGTGGTTTGGTATACTAACAAATAAACACTAAAACAGCATGATTATGAACCATGGTAGTGCTTACAATAAAAGTTTATTTTCCCTCTTTATTGTAGCTACCCTCGAAATGTTGGGGCGTGACACGATGCTAGTCGGATACGGCGTAAAAGCTTTATATATTAACTGCTCAATTGTTACTTTGGAAATCAATATACTGACTCATATAAATTCGAATGCACATTCAAGTGTTCTTCATTCAATATTCGACAATATTTTTAATAGTGTGGAAAGTAAGGTTTTGCACACTCGTAACTCGTAAGTCAAATGTAATCACAAAACATTTGTGAAAAGCAAAAGTTTGTATTTCTATGGTTTAAAAGCTGCTATAATCTAGTGTGAAAACATTTTAAAAGTGAATGTTTAAACGATTACAAATGACGTTTTTAATTACTTCAACTGAAAGGCGAGAATTTAACAGCAATCGAATGAATTTTTTGATGCAAGCTGTACACGATCCTCAGCACTAAAGCCGTAAGCGTGATATTTTTAAAGCTACTAAACGTCACGGACATTGAACGATTTTAGAATTTATATACTTCACGGTTCTCTTCGTGAGGATTAGATTTTATGTTTTATGCATAAAAATGAATGATGTTATTCCAAGTGTGAATGGGCGTGATTTCAAGGTGACGGTATTAATTTATATACGTTGTTCTGATCGCTAGTTTGGGCGGCGATGTGGGATACCCTGTGTGCAGATGTAAATAGTATGGTCATATAACTCAATGTGTATTGTTTATGCGCTGTACATTATTGAGTCTCAGTGTCTATTGGAGTGCTGACCACTATATACCTGTTTCATTTTTGTAGGTATTAACTTTTCTCTATGCACTGAAAATGTCGAGACAATTCACTGTTTACGTGTTTCTACTGTGTAAATTATAGGAGTAAATAAAGCAACTCCCACATTTATTTTAATTGCACGACGGCATTACACGAAGGTTTCGCCAAAATCGTGAAATCACACTTCACACTACTATAAAGGCGTGTGTGTGTATGTGTGTTTGTATGTTTGTTACTTCTTCACGCTCAAACGGCTGGACGGATCTGGATGAAATTTGACGCAGATATAGATTATTATTAGTCAGGAATAGTTATGTTCCATCCGGATGATTTTCGACTTTCACGCGGGCGAAGCCGCTGGCAGCAGCTAGTCCTTTATATATAAAACAAATTCGGGTTAGTTACACCATTTATAACTCGAGAACGGCTGGACCGATTTACATAATTTTTCATTGGTTCGATTTATCTCCGTTCCGAATAACAGAATAACTATTAAAACATAGGAAAAAATTAGGTTTTTTTGTTGAAAATTCAATTTCCCATACGTTTTGCGAACACAGCGCCATCTCTGATACATGACGGACGACAGAGCAGGTTTAAAAAATAAAAAAAGGTAAGTAGGTAGGTACAGTTGACGGGAGCGAAGCTGCGGGCACAGCTAGTTAATGATAATGGATTTAAACACAAATCCTATGAGACTATAATTTAACCCTTAAACAAACGCGAGCCGGTATGCATTTTTTTTTTAAGGTTGCATTGTATTTTAGGTAATTGAGGGTCACTGATTTCATATTTTAAAACAAAATTTAAAAAAGAATAGGGGATGGGGTAGTTTTTCTGGTGGTAAATAATTTACCATTATCCGTTCATGACTACAAAATTTTTGATGTTGGTGGTAAAATTGTTACCATTGTCCGTTACGGTTTAATTTTCGTTTCTTGACTAGTGACTTCCTCTTGGTTCTACTTATAATATTTATTTTATATTTTGGAAATGAAACATTTTATTTTTTTAATATTTTTTTATTAGTAAGTATTGCATATTACCTATCTTATAGTATTGCTTATATTAATGGTGTTCTTACAATCTAATCATATTGAATATCTGAAATAAACAAAGTATTAATTGACACGTTACGTAAGAACTTTATATGAACTTCTCAAAATATTTATTTAGCTTTTTGCAGTCCAAAAAAAATATACAAAAAGACAACCGATTTTTATATAGATAATCTGATATTTTTCAAAGTGGGATCGGACAAGGGTAAGATATTTACCACATATTTGAAACATCTAAATTATATGAATTAGTCAATTGCAAATGCTGCTAACACGTGAGATTAGTCAAAATATGTTATAGTTTTGGAATTTGCGTCGAAAAAGTACTTACCAGATTTTTTCTTGAACAAACTTTTAAAATTTCTGAAAACACCCGCCAAAAACTCGACTTTTTTCACAACAAAACCGTTGAGTCAACTTTGACATTACCTTACAGTGACAAATGACGTTGAGAGGTTGTCAAATGAAATAAAATAGATAAACAAATTATTATAGATTATAAATATGTGATATTTATACCTTTAGTGTTACCGTATTAAAAGTTAGAGTGCATTATTTAAAAAAACACGATGTGGTAATATATATACCTTTATTTGAATAAGGGTTAACTTCTCCATTCGCAGAAAACTCGCCTTTAAGAAATAGTTCACTGACTGACGATGCCAGATGTGAGTCTGAAAATTAATGACATTAAAATAATATTATCCAGGTGAATGTATTCCGGATCAATCAGCTAGTCGTGATTTATACATTCAGAGATTCATCCACAACGTTTTCTGTGAACCATTCTTCAATAGAGACCATAAATTAACTGTGAGTCATTAGACAGAATCTTGGCTCACAGTAAAGTCATTCTTAAAGTGTTCGTGGCGCTATATTGTTTGTCATAAACAATATCATCATGTATTATTTCCGTATTACAATTTACGCATCCTACTTCCTACTTTAATTATTATTAATTATTTATTAATTTAATATTATAAATGCGAAAGTTTGTGAGGATGGATGTATGTTTGTTACTCTTTCACGCAAAAACTCCTTAACAGATTTGGATGAAACTTCACAGCAATATAGGTTATACATCAGAATAACACATAGGCTACAATTTATAATGATTTTTTGTAATTTGGTCATAGTATAACGATAAATATCAAGTAAGTCGGAAAAAAATCTGCCCTCTGAGAGCTATCTTCGCGTGCGCTACCTAAACCGTTGGAGATACACAAATATAATGTAACGTAGGATTGTTTGTCTTAAATAGTTCTAAATAAAAGTCCTTAACAGCATATATCTACCTTTTATGTGGAAGCCACTTAAATACCATGGACCGTATAATGGACCATAAAGATTAGAGATTCATGTGAAAATTGCATTGCATATTAAAATATGTACTACATGATTAGGTAGGGTTGGGAAGGTAGGGTTGGGTAGGTAGGGTAGGATAGGGTTGGGTTGGTAGGATAGGGTAGGGTAGGTAGTGTAGGGTAGATAGGGTATGGTAGGTAGAGTAGGGTAGGTGGGTAGAGTAGTTATGGTAGGTAGGGTAGGTAGGTGGGTAGCCAATTGACGGGAGCGAAGCTACGGCAAGCAAGCATGATTAGGTAGGGTTGGGAAGGTAGGGTTGGGTAGGTAGGGTAGGATAGGGTTGGGTTGGTAGGATAGGGTAGGGTAGGTAGTGTAGGGTAGATAGGGTATGGTAGGTAGAGTAGGGTAGGTGGGTAGAGTAGTTATGGTAGGTAGGGTAGGTAGGTGGGTAGCCAATTGACGGGAGCGAAGCTACGGGATTCAGCTAGTACTTTATAAAATCAAACAGGCCTATCTCGACCATGCGACAACAATGCTACGACCTTTGTATATATTTTTTTCTAAAATTGCTCGACGGTACAGATGCATAAATAACTCTTGTCTGTCTAGGATCTGTGCGCATTTACGTATAAAAAAATTGAAAGTAACAAACTTTCCGGTTTTTAAACACGCCTACGTGCCTCAAACCACAGGTTCACTTCACTACGTCTCAAATATACTCGTAATCATCATAATATTACGCATTTTTCAATTGATAATTATATTATTTATTATTATTTTCAAAACGGTTTTTTTCTTTATCTCCTGTTTATATATAAGAACATGTGTGAAGTGACCTCCGATTAAATTATTAATATGCTTAGATTATACAGTAAACTTTTTGAATTAAATAGGCACGGGTTGGAGACCCCGATATCGAAGTCCTTACGTAGCTGCGTAGGGCACTGACGGTTTCTTCTGGAGATACTACAATAAAGAAGATGTAGTGACAAAAATTGGTTTGGAAAAACTATTTAACATAAAAAAAACTTTTTTACAATAAAATACTACCGACTTCCAACTAAAAACACTACAAAGTGAAAAATAACTTTCTTTTTCGAAGTCGGTATCTTTGGTAGGTACTATTTTTTTCGTTATGGACACTGAATCCGAGAGATTTGCCGTTATTTATTGAAGAGATCTGTTTTATATCTCCGAAGTTCTTTATCAGATCTTCACAGAATTTTAATTGGACCAATTTCGGAATATACTCTATCAAACAAAAAAAGAATTTTCAAAATCAGTCCACAATTGACGGAGATATCGGTGAAAATACAAAAAAAAATACATACAAGAAGTCGAACATAGAACTTCCTATATTTGGAAAGTCGGTTAAAAATAATGAAACCGACTACCAAAAAAAAACACTACAGAGCGAAAATTAACATTCTTTTCCGAAGTGTGTGAAAAAAAGGTGTCTTTGGTATCTACTTATTGTTTTACTTTTTTCGACACCGACTTCGGAAAAGAAAGTAATTTTTTGCTTTTTTTCGAAGTCAGTTTAATTTTTATGTATTTTTTTCTCTTTGTAGTTTTGGCACTTACCTCCCATGAAAATTATTTATAGACTAAATCAGATGACGATTCCAATAACCCCAAACACGACTAGGCTACATTGTTTTATTTTGGAGTTCCTTCCGGCTTCATGACGATGATATAAATAAATGGTACTGATGAAAATAGTACATTTTCATCAATACCTACCATTTATTTATTAGTATTTGCTTCATCATAGTCGGTTAACTATTCGAAATATCTTATACCCTTGATATCCTTATCTTTAAGGAGTTCTAGTGACCTTTTGTGGTCTTCTTCATCAGTTCCACTTCACCAAATGATACTTTCTGAGTATAAATGATTGTATTATTGATGAAAATACCAAAATCTCAATAAGTATGCCTATAATATTTGGGGAGTTTCCTCGATTTCCACGGGATCCCATCAGATTTTGACTTGGTGATAATAGGACCACCTCAGGAGTATGCACTTTCAACAATGATATTCTAGTAAACAGATATGATATGAGCGCGCACATTGTGAAGACTCGAATACGTCCAAATTGGGACGTATAGTCTTTAGTCTATGTCACGCATGTCGAAGAGCGATACGCTTAGTTGAAACAAAAACAAAATTAAAAAAAATGTCATCGTGTGTATTTAGAAAGTGTACCGATTAAGATACCAAAGTAAGATAAAACAGAAGGGATCTTCATACCATATGTTAGTACGCCATACACCTCAATTTACTAATTTATTTATTTTATTGCCTAATATTCTGATATTTGGAGGTTAGAAAAGGAAAAAAACATTGGTGGTCAGAATAACGTTTGTTTACATTCACACGCAAGTGACAAACACTAGCTGCCTGTTTTTTTCTTGTTGGCTTTATCAAGCCATCCCTTTCGACTTGTAGTGAAATGTCAGATGAATAAAAATTGTGTATGTGTGCTGCCGCTGCTGTGCACAACCTTTTCGGTTGTTTTGTGAGTGTATAACGTATCTGTTTACTAGAATATCATTGACTTTCAAACACAAAAATAATTTTCAAAATTTCTCCTCAATTGACGGAGAAATCGGTGAACATACATTTTTTATTTTTTATTTTGTCATGTTGAGAAGATGAATCAAAACTAACAAGATGTATTTACAGGAATGGAAGAACAACACAGGTCTTATTGGTGATTCTGTTCTGAAAAGCCAGGTGCATAGTATAGAACTGGCGTACGTGTATGACCTGGGGACCTACCATGAGCTTAGTCTAGGCCCCCAGATTTATGAACGTAACCGATGCAAAAAGTTTTTGTAAAGACCGTCTGCCTACGACCATCAGGAAAAGGCAGGCGTGATTTCATGTATGTACCTATGTAAGAAAATGCCTAATTTGATAACGGTTACTCAAAAATTTAATATCATTAGCAATTAAAAGGCCATAGACCTGAAGATTATTATGACTAGCACATTTTATCAAAATGTGTCAATGATACGTATTTTTTTGAAAAATATCTGACACGATATTTTTTCTCGACTTACAATCTTATTATTTGTTTAACCGATTTTCTGATAAATTAAAATTTGTTGTTAATAAATGAGTCATTTGTAGTGTGGCAATATTGGCATGAATGCAATGAAAATAAAATTTGAATTGGATGGGACATCATCATTATCATTATCATTATTTTAGCCAAAAGATGTTCTCAGGTCCACTGCTGGACATTGGTCCAAAAGCGTCGTCGGAACTTCGACCAGCCCTTTGCGTCTCGCATCCAGCGAATGCCCGTGGCCTTTACCAAAGTGGATGATTTAATTTAATATTCATTTAAGGTTTTCCTTGTATATTTGGGTGAGAACAATATTGGGAGATTTATCTGTATTTTTTAGGCATTTATAACATTGACCTAATCGATCGAGCGCTTCTCGAGATGAAAAACACAGACCGGATTTGTCATGATCTGTAAAATGTAAACAAGGAAAACACAGATTTGTATGTATATTTTGATAAGCTATCAGTTAGTGCGCACAGTTAATTTTATATGGATTTTGATGACGGTTTGGCGTCAATGATTGTTGTCTGCTGTTGTTATTTTAATGCTGACTGATGACCGACAATGACGGTTTTATCAACATAAACATCATTATTCTCAATGACATTCGGGACACGAAATCTAGATAGCTCTACGCTTTATCTATATATATATAAAAGCGAAAGGTCACTCATTCACTTATCACGAAATATCGAAAACCACTTGACGCAAAAAGTTGAAATTTGGCAGGGAGGTTCCTCAAGTGTGATGTAAGTGTGCACTAAGAAAGGATTTTTGTGGATTTTGAGGTAAAAGGGAGGCTAAAAGTTTGTATGAAATTTCTACAGTTTGTAAATTGGACACGTGAAATTTGAGATTTACGCTGTTGGTTGACAAAAAGAATTTGTGTATTTATTGGTTTTTGGAAATTCATCCCTAAGGAGGTAAATGTTGGTGGAAAGTTTGTGTGAAATTTCTACGCTATGAACTTTGACACGTGAAATTAAAGATTTACGTTTTCGGTTGATAAAAATAATTCATGTATTTATTGGTTTTTCGAAATTTTACCCCTAAGGGGGTGAAAAGGTGGAAATTTGTTGGGCTTATATATTTGAAACTTGACATAAATACTAACCTAAGTAGTAAATAGTAAAGATTTTCATTATTAGTTTTTCAAAACTACTCCTAAAAGACGATTTAGGGTGTGTTAAAGATTTTTGAAGAATTTTACTGTATTTTCTTTTTGTGATGTAGGGGAGCACTAAGAAGGGATTCTTGGCAATTCAACCTTTATGAGGGCGAAACTAAAAACTCATCTGTAGGATATAAAACGGATCACGCGAATAAAGTCGCGGGCGAAGTGCTAGTACTTAATATTATAAAGGGGAAATATTTGTTTTTTTTGTATGAAACGAATAAACTTAAAAACTACTGGACTGATTTCAAAATTTGGGTGACGTAATAGGCTACTTTGTATCCCTGTATTCCCACGGGAACGGGAAATACGCGGGTGAAACCGCGAGGCGTCTGCTAGTAAATAATAAAACTAGAAGCATGAAAACTATAATTTCGTATCTACGGAATCATAACGAATAAGTGGAAAATTAATCGAGATTCGGATACCGTAGGTACAAAAAATAACTAATTCAATTTGTTTAAGTAAATATTATAGGATGAAATGTTGGTTCCCTGCCTTTCAAAACTTAAACTAAGTAAGATGAGGTGCCGCAACAATCATAACCTTTATAATTACCTAATCTGTTCACTCGATAAAATACTATTTTGATTTCGCCCAAAGACAACTGGCAGTTTTCCCAGTGATGCGGACGAATTTTTTAAGACCTTTGAGGGTTCTACTTACGTTTTTATACTGATGTACATTATTATTATTAGTTGTATCAAACTGGCTTAAAATTAGTGATCGAAGCTTATGAGTAATTAAATATCATTAGAAACAAGTAAAGTAGATAAGAAAAAGTTTGCTAATTAAAAAAAATACTATGTGACCTTATCTACAAATTATTACGCAACAAAAGTTCAAAGCTGTTAAAATTGATAAAATCCAATAATCAGCTTTATACATAACACAATGTTTGATTACTTCCAAAAATTCTAATCTAATACAAAAAATGGCGACCGATAACTCAGGAATCCAATAAAATGTTTACGTTAAACCACTATACGAGGGTGCGAATGACGCAAAATACTTGGCGATACGCGTTTATTATCGAGAGAGTACTTTGAACCATAACAATAGCGTGTCTCGCCGTCCCATCCTGTCAGATAACACGCTGAAACTTGCTACAATTTGATTTATTATCCCTTTGTAAAATTGGTACCGGTTATGCCAAAATATAACAACGAGTTCTATCGAAAATTCAGGTAATTACGACAAAATAATCCGATGAACCAAATGTGGCACAAAAGTGGACAAGAACAGAATAAAATACATCCAAAAAAATCAGCTAATTACAACAAAGTAATCAGATGAACCATATGTGGCACAAAAGTGGGCCAGAACATAAAAATACATCCAAAATTTCATAGATTTTAATTAACTATCCTAAATAGCTATAGACTTTGGCATGTTTAATTTAATGTAATTAATTGATGTATTATTAATATTATTATTTTATTGTGTGTAATTTTGTGTGTTTGTGACTTGTAGCATCATATTGGATAAATCTGTAAAGATGTTATAATTGGTGATAATAATAATAAATAAATAAACAAATAAATAATAATTGCTATAATGATTTGTTATTTCTAAAATTTAACACAGTGATGCCAAATCACGAGGAAATACAGTTCTTATTATGTCTCATCCAATACTTCGAGCATAAAATTGGGTTGAAGCAGCATAAAATACATTCAAAACTTGACAGATTTTACATTTATTAACTTTAACTGTATATCGTCCATCCAACTAAAATGATTCATTAACATTATGTTAAAATTTATCGCAGTTATGCCAAATTCTTGATAAAATTCAGATAATTAGATCAAACTTATCCAATATTCCAAATGTGGTATAAATTTAACTAAAACTGCTCAAAATACTATATTCAAAACTTCGTAATTTACTATCGAAAATTATGAAAATTACTCCGGAAAATAAATGAAAATTGGATGCTGGGCTGGTGTATTTTGGCATAACAGGGTCCAATTACCGGATATAAACAAACTTGAAATTCATCTCTTGTTTTGATTAGCTGTGAGAAGTGCAAATATTTTACGAACGTGATTTATTCATATCTTCGTTTCATGACGCCCTAAGTGAAACAACGAAAATAGCACCGAAGATTCATTGATATAAAATTATACGATTATAAGCAGATTGTGCTTCAGCTTCAAAGGGTGTGAGCGTAATTTGATTTATTCCACGAGCGCGCCGCATGCGATGTTTGTATCCGGTGCGGTGATAATTACAATATTGTTGACATCCGCAACAGCTGATACTTATCAATGATACCTACTTTTGCAGTGCAAACAAGAAAATAAACAACTAATTTTTTCGATAAAGATTGTGCCTGTGTTAAAGTGGTAACAGCGAAGATCTGAACCTGAGCGTGGATGTTCTTCTCGACGGGACATCGAGGAAGGTATAATCTTCAGCATCTGCAGTAGATCGTCTCCGGCCTCGGCCAGCCAGCAGCTCTATGGTCGTCCAGAACGAGCCTTCGGAGGCACTCGACGGTGTTCGTTGCATCTTGTAGTGGTAATGATCGCAGTTGCATGTTGCCCGAGCCGCGGCTTAAGGTGCAATGACTGCCGCCGCCATCATAGTTTTCCGAGCACCCCTACCCCCATAGATACGACACCCGACGTGTTCCACACGCGAACATTAATCTCTTGCCTCGACACCTTTCATGGCTAATTCCCCACAATCCCCACGTATTCACTGATGTCTATAGGCACTTACAAGACTTTTTAATAGTTCTTTTCAAAGTTTAATAGTTCATTTGCCAGTCAATGCAAAGTTGTGAATTTGTTTTACATATTCTTGTACAGCTCAATAAGAAGCGAGGTTTACAAGGTTTCTTTGCGATGTATCAAAATATTAATAGGAAATTTATATAAATTTTATTTGTCTTTTATAATGGTTGATTGCCTATCAAAATTCGTGTTTATCTAGTGGACACTAGGCTTAACTGCGGCACAGTTGTAGGGGCGGTTCATCCGGAGGTGACCCGGATAGCTCCAACGTCGCCGGTCGCGACCGGGTCAGCGGATGCTTCCGCCGCGGCCTTCGCAGACTCACGAGTCACGACAATAATGGCATTTTTAGGTTAACATACAATTTTCAAATAGTACCTACAACTGGAATTATTAAGTAAAAAAAACTTTTTACAAAAAAATACTACCGACTTCCATATAAAAACACTCCAAAGTGAAAAAGAACTTTATTTTTGGAAGTAGGTGTCCTGAACGCAATAAATTGGTACCTATGAAAGACACCGACTATGAAAGGTACCTATAACGCCAGAAAAGATTACCCGAATATCATGAAACATGAACATAACCGGTGAAATGAGAGATATACGTACCCCTTAAAACCCTACTGGTGTGATGTTACGTTATAAAATGGTATAAACAATAAACAGACATGCGATTGCAGCAATCCCGAGAGATTTGCCGTTATTTATTGAAGAGTTCTGTTGTATATCTTCGAAGTTCTTCATCAGATCTTCATTAAATTAAAGTGGGGCCAATTTCGATACATATTCTTAAAAAAAAAAGAATTTTTAAAATCGGACCACATTTGACGGAGATATCGGTGACAAAAAAAATTAAAGTACATAATGTTGAACATAGAACCTCCTCCTTTTTGGGCAGTCGGATAAAAATATAAAATACATGAAGTCATTAATGACTAACCACTACGATGACTCGAGCTTTAAAAAAGTACTTTCACAGACAGACACACAGACCGTAGTGTAGAGTCGTGTGAGCTTCTTACATGTCCTATATTTCAACGCTACAGTAAAAGCTAGAGTTGATTTATGAAAGCTATCGTCATGTGATAGGTGGCAGGTAATGTCGCTTTGCCGGTTGTTGTGACACATTTGAAATAAAGTTGTTACGATACTGTAACTGTAGGAGGTCACGTGAACCCCTGGCACGTGCTTCATATCTTCATGTTTACACTACAGTTGTAAAAACACATGATTAGGCAGTTCTAATGAACTACTTGAATTATTGATAAAAGACGTGTCAAATTCTCTTAAAAAAGCTTTTTATGAGTCTAGTTCGTGATTGCTTATCTGTTGCTAGGAGCAATAAATATAGCACGTTAGGTGAGTAGAAAAAGAACCGTATATTCATGTTTACATGGCTGAGTGAGGTATGAAATTGAACTGCCATTGATGACATAATTTACAGAGGCGCCAAAATGAGTAGAACCTAATTTGATTTTATCGAAACGTCAGATTCTAATCTTTAACAAAGTAATTAACATAAACTCATTCACCGCATGATTAGTAGGTGATATCTACACTAATTATGTAGTGAAGCATTTAGAAACGATTTTGTTTTCATTAGGTAACACATCAAAAAATAGGTTAAGTGACCAGAGAGGTCGCGTTCGATGGACGTCAAATAGAAAGAAAACCAGATCACTGGTAATGAAATAAATAAAACTAAATAAATTGGTTCCTTCACTCTTCACCTACGGAAAAGCTTTTCGACATTGATAGATGTAACTTACGAGTACGAATAGTAAATATAAATCAGGTCTACTCACGCATATTGAATGATAACAGCTTGCCACCATCGCGGTAGATTTGGCAGTTGGAATCTTTTCATTTGTTTTCGACCCATTTCTCCTTCGCAGACTTCATCTTCACCTTCAACCTAGAATATTATTAAACAGTTGACATTTTATACACCTAGCTACTACAAGTATATTTATACGATTAGCTGTGGGCGCGATTAGGGTCCCGTCAACTACCTACCCTAACCTACTTACCTACCAATTTTTTCCGCGGCAAATCTTAACGCCATTCAAAAAATGACGTCAAATGCACAACGCCATCTTTCGAATATGGAGTTCAACTGTCCGAGTATCTGATTTGCGTGTGTTGTGATATTTTACTCCTTGAACACTTTAAATTCATATGTATATCGGAGGAAGGTATTTGATTAATAATTAGGAACAAAGAAATATCGCTTGTAAACTTATTAATTCAGTTTTGTTTAATTGGAGTCACGGACTCTGCATCGAGTGGACGTATTTACTTGTACTCGCGAGCATTTTATTTCGGAAAAATAGTCTAAAGTGCAGTAATCTGTCTTAAAGTTACTTTAATACTTGCCTAAGAAAACCTACAACAAACAGTGAAAAAACAAAATCTGTGTACAAACTATTACCGGAGATACCAGCAAAAATATTTCCATGTTTTTAAAAGTGAACGTTAAAAGTTTCTTTGTCTCAGTGTCGTAGTGGACTGACCTTCGAATGAGTCAATGATGTGTCATTGACTGGTTTCACACATTAGCAACTGATCGTCTAATTTCGCACTGTTTACCAAAGACTCGGTGGCCAAATAGCGTAAGCCGCGCGTCACACCGTGCATAGAGCCCCGAGTTCGATCCCAACGAAGAGAGTTACTTTTTGGATTCTTTTTTTATTTTTATTTATTTATAATTTTAAACACTGCCATCATGGAAAACATCAATAATAATATAACATTTAGACGAAGAATTACTAATTTAAATGCCTCTACAGCAAGTTTTGAAGATAATTCGTTCTTATCCACCGACTCTCATGCTCTTGGAAGAAGTTTACCCGATTTATCTACATGGAATTGCCAAGAAATTACTGATCTACAGGAAACCGTCAGAGATTTAAAGGAAAAGCTAGAGAGTGCGCACAAGGAAATTGAAAACCTTATACTAGAAAAAAATGATTTAGATAAAAGACTACAAAATCAAGAAACCAAGATTAATAGTTTAACTAAAATATTTTCACCAAAAATTAATACTCCAAAACGAAAATCAAGAAACTTAAACGAATCTAAGATTTTAAGTAACCAACTGCATCATGAACCTGAAATGGAAAAAATACCTAGAAACACACTACATAATGAGACTCGAAAATCCAGCTTAACCATCGGTACTACTACACAAAATACGGAAGAACAAACAAAACTGAAGAAGTTAAACGCGGATTGCACCCAAACTACCATACAGCATAGTAAGAAAAAATCTATTAAAACTAATACTTCATATCTTAAAAGCAATAATTATTATTATCTGAAGAGGAAAATACATGTCCTAGGAACCCAGCAAATTACGGGTTTAGTTACACGCCTACTTGACTTGAGATCTAATAGCTCATACGAAAGGTACTGCGCAGAAGGAATGTTAAAATACTATGCGACCTCTCAGCAGCTGTTAAACATGGAGTTGTCAAGTAAGCCTTGTGATAAAATTATTATTTGTGTAGGAGAAAATGACTACAACCCTACTATAATGATAAATGAATTATATATGTTTATAAGAAAATATAACAGTTCCCCAATTATTGTGTTAAGTGTGCTGGAAAATAAATATCTAAATGTAAAGTTACTGAATAATAATTTAGAACTGATATGTAAAAATAATGAAAACTGCCACTTCTTACGTACTCATAGCAATACTTGTCATAAACTGAACGTTCTGATTGACACAATTGATTATAAAAACAAATATCTTAACTTCAGCAAAGAACCAACAGTTCTGTCGAAATGCTCCGATTTGCCCACATATGTTACTACAAACCTAGACACAAAGCCTACTTACCGACCAACAAGATCGAATAACTGTAAAAGCATCCCGAACAATACCTTTTTTCGCAGGTACTAGTAATGCTTTACCTAAACCTGAAATGCTCTATGATCAACGTCAATCATTAAAAAAAGTGTATTATAATGAGATAAGTAAGGTAGAAGAAGTAAATTCCATTGACGTAACTAATATTAATAATTGTCGCTCATTAAATATTCTTCACCAAAATATTGCGGGTTTAAGAAGTAAAAAAGATCTACTAGAAATTGCGATCGATACGTTTCTAAATAAAGGGTTGATTATTGATGTGGTATGCTTAACGGAGACTTTTATTAAAGCGGGTGAGGAGAGCAGCGTTGCCTTAAATGATTATAAATTAGGAGACTGGTACTCAAGAAAGAATAAAAAGCGAGGCGGTGTTTGTATATTCTGCCTAAATCACATTGAGTACAAAATACTGACGCAATTGAAGAAATATGCATCTGAAAATGATTTTGAGTGTTGTGGAGTTGAACTCTTACAATATAACACTATAATAATAGCCTTATATCGTACGCCAAGCTCAAACCCCTTCGTTTTCCTACGTAATTTAGAAGTAATGTTATGCAACCTTCGAAATAAATCAAAAAAAAAAATTGTGATAGTAGGTGATCTTAACATTGATATTTTGGGGAAAAAAATCGATAGAAACAAAAAATGCACAGACGAATTAACTAGGATTGTAAATAATTATGGTTTAACATTACATATAAAACAACCAACAAGAAGAAATTCATGTCTAGACCAAATAATAAGTAACTGTAAGGATGCATTAAGTGAGGTTATACCACTGGGACTGTCAGATCATGAAACAGCTCAGATGATATCCATACCAATAGACAATAAAGTTCCACCTCTACGCTTTCGTACAATTTATAAGCGTGATTTTAGCACCGAAAATAAAGAAAAGTTCTTTAGCTGCATATCAAATTTGAAATGGACTGATATATTTTCTAATCAGGAAGCTAACAGTGCGTTTAATCTGTTTCACGATTTACTTGTCATGTTCTTTAATTTGTGTTTCCCTAAAATCGAGATCAAAATCAACCTAGTGAAAAAATATACGAAATGGATTTCCAAAGGTATTAAAAAATCAGCTAAAACTAAAAGGGACTTGCGTTTTAAATACTATTTCTCATCTGATAAAGGCAATAAATTAAAATACTTAAACTATAATAAATTACTTAAAAAATGTATACAGAAAGCACAAAAAATTCATAATACAAACTACATATCTAGGGCTAAAAATAAATGCAAGGCAACATGGGACTTAATAAAATATAATTCCAATAATAATAATCAAATTCAGGAATCATACATTAAGGAGATAGAAACTGAAACCGGACCATTAACAAGCCCAACTGACATTGCCAATTATATAAATGACTATTACATTAATTTGACGAACAACGATTTTGACATTAATACTAATAATTATGACATTGATCCTATTGATTCTAGTATGTTTTTAATGCCCACCAATGATGACGAAATACAAAAAGTAATTAAATCTCTCAGGGATACAAATTCAACAGGTTACGATCAAATACCTACAAGGATTATAAAATACATAGGCCCTATCATTACTCCGGTACTAGTACATTTATTAGACTTATCATTATTCACGGGAGTGTTTCCTGAGAAATTAAAAATGACAGCTATTAAACCAATACACAAAAAAGGAAATAGAAAACTTGTTGATAATTACAGACCGATAGCCTTGTTGCCTATTTTAGCAAAAATTTACGAAAAGGTCATGCATGCGCGATTAATAAATTTTATCGAAAGGTTCCAAATTTTGAATCGAGATCAACATGGATTCCAAAAAAGAAAATCGACAACCGCAGCGGCATTTAACTTAATTAACCTAGTTACCAAAAATATTGACCAGAAAATTCCGACTACTGTTGTATTTTTTGACATGTCAAAAGCCTTTGACTTTGTATCGCACGAGCTACTCCTAAAAAAATGTGATAAATATGGAATACGCGGTAAGGCGAATGCATGGTTAAAAAGTTACCTTACAAACAGATCGCAAGTTGTAGAAATTACTGTGGATAAACCAAATCAAAATGGTGAACAGAAATGTAAATCCAAATTAGGTTACAATGGCACAGGCGTTCCACAGGGCAGTATTTTGGGGCCCCCACTCTTTTTGCTATACATCAATGATCTTACAAAAGTAACTGACCATCCCTGCATACTCTTTGCAGATGATGTCTCCGTAATTATCCCTCAAACTAAAGAAAAATATAATGAAGAAATAAATAGTACCGTAGACAAAATAATAACTTGGATGGAAAAGAATAACCTTAAACCTAACATAGATAAAACCAAATATGTGCAATTTCGAAACAAAAACTGGAATAAAATGGATTTAAACATAACTTATAAAGGTAAACAAATACAACAATCAGACAGTATTACTTTTCTTGGGATAGTTCTAGATGAGAGGTGTTCTTGGATTAATCATATTGATATGATATGTGGAAAACTCAGTAAGTTTGCTTATGCTCTATGGCGTTTATCTAATCTTACAAGTAGACAAGCCACATTGCAGGCTTATCATGCATATGTTGGTTCAATACTGCGCTATGGTATACTGGTATGGGGAAACTCGGTGCATCTCGGAAGAGCTTTCATCGCACAAAAGCGGTGTATACGTGCGATTTGTAATGTAGACCCACTCACATCCTGTAAACCGCTGTTTAGAAAACTTAGACTACTTACATTAACTGGTATTTATATTGAGGAAGTATGTAAATTAAAGAACTTCCAATGGTCCGCTTCAAAAGGGCTTTACGCAGGTGGTTAATTGAGAATCCCTTCTATAATATAAAAGAATTTCTTGACTATAAATTAAATTAATGTTCGAATTCTACCTGTACCAAAAATTTGCATGTCATTAAGTTATGATTGAATATGTTAAGCTACTAATACTACCATTGTAAGAACTTTTGTAACCATATTTATCTGCAAATAAATCTTTGACTTTGACTTTGACTTTGAACATTTAGCTTCTGATTCAAATCTCAATTCGATTTTATTCGATTGACAACACTTTATTTTCTTTATGTCAAAATACTTGATTTCGATTGGATGTTATAACCGATACTTTGTCGGAGTGAGTTTTTGAACCAATGAAAAAGCGGGGGCGTCTAAACTGGCGCCCTGAGTGGAATCTCTTGCCTGGTTCGCGGAGATAGAAAAGAAGCGCGCGGACGCGCGTTTCGGAGTTGAAAAGAGTTGTGATAAAAAAGAGTTGAGAAGTAGCCTAAAGGGGCGTGTATAAACTGGAAAAAGTGTGTTTTTGTGGAGAGAAGGCGAAAGGATTGGTGACCGAATCCGCTGCTTTGATAAAATTGGAACAAGGACTATCTCTGAAACGGCATAAGTCATCGCTTTGCGCATGCTTTACGCCCATAAGACCGAGGGTATATTGAAGGTAGCCCTCCTGTTTCCGATATGTATATCTTTTGATAGAGTAATCCTTCATTAAAAATCTTCACATTTTGAACACAACTTGCACAACTAAATGGACAAAATTTCCAAAAGTGCTGGCAGTGTGATCTGTTGGTTATCCTTTATTATCCTGGCTATTTCTTTTGAAATATTTTCGATGCACAAAAACGACTTTTCTACAGATTTGTTATATGTACTGATATTAAACCATTCCTCATCATCATCGTTCTCGTTATTTTAGCCAAAAGACATCCACTGCTGAACATAGGCCTCCCCAAATATTGCCATACCAAACGTTCCTGTGTCATAAAGCACCCCACGCTTTTTTTTAACAACAAAATGCATTTTTTGTTGATCATACTATTCTTAATTTAAATTTATTGAAAATTATTTTCTACTGCTTAGTTTTTTTTAAACTGTTATTTATCTTTTACTTTTTAATTCAATCGCTAATTCTGAAGATCGTGGTAAGTATTATGAGACAAACTAACATTTAAATTATTGCATTGCCATCGGTCCTTGATAGGTGTGCAAAGTTTCAAATTAATCCGACGTTTTGAAGGGTGTGAAAATCATGTTCAAAGATTCCGTTACATAGATACATACATACCAAGCTAATAAAAGCGTGTAAATAATAAATGGTGAACATATCGTGGGAAAAACTTGAATGAGAGGCGCATAGAGGCAAGTAAGTAGCTCTAGCAGACAGGAAAGTAGGTCTGTACGCAGCAGTGTATCATTCCTGGCTGACAAATTAATCATCATCATTCATCCCCTTTCACAGGTCTCCTCTCTGTGAAAGGGAATGAGCCTTAATCCACCATGCAGGCCCAGTGCGGCTTGGTGGATGTCACATGACTTCGAATTTTTGGTTCTAGGACATGCCGGTTTCCTGTGTTGCTTCCGATGTTTTCCTTCGCCGTTTTTAGAGCACTGGTGATGAAAAAAATAACAGAAAATAAAGCGCCTGCCTGGGTTTGAACCTACGACCTACGGCACGTAAGTCGGGGCTGTTACCACTGGGCCACCATTGCTTAAAATCACTGATAAATTAATAAATGTTGAAACTCAGAAGTAGTTACATTAATTTTTACTCTCTTGTCTTTTTCGTCGTCTCCATTGTTGTCTGTAGCGTTACCCGCTGGGGTAGCGACTGGATCAGTCATTTTTTAAATTTTGGAATAATTTACTTCGAAAAACAACCACTTACGAATTTATAAAGTTGATTATAAAAAAAATCACGTAATAATTTTAAGTAGATACCAACATGTTCTTGTTGCTACAATAATTTTGCCAAAAAAACATTGGACTCGCAATTTAGGTAGGCCACGACTAGAATGACAGTTTTACGTCATCTGTTGCATATCTGCTGTTATTGTTTTAAAATCTTTCTTTTATGCCAGTAGCATGGCCTTTTGGTCATTTTAAGAGGTTTTTACCGAATTTTGTTTTTTTTTCATTGGTGTGTGTTAGGTCAAGATCCGTGCTGTCAACCTCTTAACTCGACCCAAAGACCTTATACGTAAAGTATAAGGTCTTTGACTCGACCACCATATGCACAGATAAGCTTAGTGATACGTATTTATATGACATTTCTGAATTCGTATTCACCTAATTGATAGCCTACTACCGGGTTAAAAAAGGCATCCTATGTCCAAATCCAGTTCTGCCTGTGTGCCAAATTCCATCCAAAGTCATTCTGCAATTTAGGTGTGATTTACTAACAGGCGTCCATATCAATCAATCATTCTGCCTAGCCTTTTCCCAACTATATTGGGGTCGGCTTCCAGTCTTACCGGCTTCAGCTGAGTATCAGTGTTTTACATGGAGCGACTGCCTATCTGACCTCCACAACCCAGTACGGTACCCCTTGGCAAGACAAGCGTCCATATATACAAGAATATGAACTGTTCCATTTATATATTATATTACTTTTCCATATTAGTAGGAAAGTGCCTCGTTGGTCTAGTAGCCGCGAGCATAACTGTTTCTGGATTGTGTTGAGCTAATTGTATGCTTATGTTTGTTATTGCATCTGTTTGTTTCCCAAATAAAATAAAATAAAATAAATAACTGCTGAGCAGCAGTGTTTTTCAGTCTGATATTTTTCACTAGCACTCCCGACTCCAGTGATGTCCAGCAATGGGCTCGCTCCCCTCCCATTCCAATTTTATTATTTGGAACTGGTAAAATATGCGTGTATTTAGCCACCCTTCAAGGAATACAGGCCTTTTTATTCTTCACCCGCTCGGTGTGAATCGAGAGGGCGTGTCAGACTTTTACTGACTAAACAAGCAACTGAAGGAACACGGGTGGGTACCCGTGTTCCTTCAGTTGCTTGTGTCGCGAATGCGAAGCAATGTCTATACCTATAGGTACAGATAATAACTAGTAAGACGTGGCGTGAGGTGGGCGAGAGAGGGGGTAGCGCGCGGGGCTGGAGAGCGTGCGCGCGCGCCTCCGCGGCACTAGGGCCTGATGGTCGGAGCTGGTGGGAGCTAGAAGTATATGTGTGAGCAAATCAGTTTTATCTCAGAGCATGTGTATTCAAATTTATCAGATATTCATTTTATAATGTTTTCCAATGTTGTCGACGTGTGTGTGTGTGTGTTGTTTTAACAGCGATCAGATTCAGATTCAGATATTCAGATTCAGATTGATACCAAATCAGACCAGCATTCAGATGCGAGGCTTGGGGTGGATATAAGGGGAGGTTGGAGGCCACATTAGGGGAACAGCCCCCTATATCATTGCGATGATAATTCACTAACGGGTATTCAGTGAAGATCAATACACATCGTTAAATGTTAATCAGATCGTACCCAGGCTTATTTTTGAGACATGTGTATTTTAGGTTCAGATATTCGTCACTAAAAGGTATTTGGCGACAGCTTGTGCCAGGACCGCGGTAACTCTCTTTCAAATTTATCTGCGGTCCAGTCAGGCATCGGCCCCAGCGGACCCCGTTTATGCTGACATCTATTTTAGGCGCGCGTGGAACACTACGCGCCGTCGACTCGGGCCTGGTCCTTATCGGACAGCGAGCTACCCATAACTCGACGTCCGCAAACCCGCACCTACGGTGGAGGAATACAGGCCCGAGGCCTTACTCTGACGTGTCAAAACTATCATGGCTCTATTGTGAGCGAGGGACGGAGTTGTACAAGATGAAGAGCACTATCCTTTATTAACAGCGGAATCATGATTGCATTGACACTTTATTGTACGGAGTAGGATAGTTCAATTAAAACAAAACAGTTGTTTATTAATATTACATATTTTATTGAATGTTATGATCAAGATTGTTAAGTTTGATGTCTATATGCTTCTGTTGGTTGATTGCAGCTTTCCAAAGGTGACGCATTTCGGGATCTGCAGGACCCCAGTCATTGGTGGGTCGGCAGTTGTCACGAACCCGCTGTAAATTAATTCAGAGGCCTTAGTGCGAGTTTTTACTCACGCTCAATCGCGTTAACGTAAACGTCAGTTTGATTTGAAACTGGATAAGCGCCGTCTAGTGACGGTAGGCAGAAACCGGTACTTCACCGTGGTCCCCCACTCTAGTACCCCAAGGAGGACTAGACTGGGGGGCCACGTTCAAGTACTGGCAGAAACCTATTTTTTTGTATACATTTTGATCATAAGACAAGAGATCGTTTATGTTATCAGGAGTGAATACGTTAAAAACTCGGAATAAGCACACAGGTATTTTTCTATCTTTGGTATTATTAGTACTGTCATTTTGATAAAGGTAAGTTGTATTTAAAAACACCTTTTTTGCAATAAAATACAACCGAATTCCAAATACAAACAATACAAAGTGGACAATAACTAAAATTTCGATGTTCTGCATTTATCTCTTAGTTTTTGACTTTATTACTGTAAATGCTCAGTGAATCTTTATGTACCTTTTCCATCACAATAAAAGGTTTAACTTCAGAATTAATTACACCGGTCAACAAAAAAATAAAATTCCTTGCGCATGGGTTTCACTTAATAAATTCTTATTATATAATATATAAAAAAGTGCGATTACAAATAGAAAATATTTGCTTTTTAAGAAGTTATAGCGATTTGACCATTTTTGATTTTCAACTTCTACTGACCATAACATGAAAAGTAGGTAAGACTTTTCATTTTAAACATTTGGACTCTATTTTAAAACTTCTATTGTAAGAATGAATCATAAATGGATGTTCGGTATCTTTTAATAAATCAACTCTTATCTCCATTTTTTATGTATTTTCATAGATTTCTTTTTTACACTTAAAAGCAAATTTAGAACTATTTTTTGTTATAATTCTTATTTCTAGGTATAAAAAAGCAATAAAAATAAGGTAAGTATAATCCGTGCGCAAAAATGCTCTAGACCGGTGTAATCAGCGTCGATCAATGCTGATGCTGATACTGATATTGAAGACGTTTCTGAAGCTCCGCGGATGCTGATGTTTGCAACAAACCTAGTACCTACTATAGGTAGGTATACTTTAGCGTAATCCTTTGGGGAATATAGTCAAGCCGAGTACAGTCAAACGGGGTGAATAGGAACGCAGGGGTGAATATAAAAAAAAACTTTGAAGGAATTTTCACGTTATTTAAAAATTGTTTGTAGCGTTTTAGTAGGTACTTACTCCAATATATTAAATAAACAATTATTTTAAAAAAAACGATGCTTTGATGGAAACCAATAAATTATTATCCCAGTTAAAATTCCCTTCAAAGATTTTTTTCTATTCACCCCTGTGTTCAAATTCACCCCGTTTCACGGTATATGAGCATTTTATGAGTTTTACACGTTCCATTATTAAAAATATAACTTCAGCGTAAAAATCACATGTGAGATTGTGACTCACGTGAATAATCGAATTACTGGAAATACCTACTACTAATATTAAATAGTTCGAGTAAATATTTTTTGCACCTGCTTATTCAAGATTCCGATTTTAGCGTAACTTGGTTTTTTATTTTGTGTAGGTTTATTTTCTCGCCTAAGTTTATTAGCGGCATGTTTGGACAGATAATAAAATTTGAACTAAGGATCAGCTCACACAGAGACGAGAAGCGACGCCATGAAGCTGCGAGCACTTTTGAAGCTTCTTGGGTTGCGATTCGATACTTTGACGAGAAATATTGAAAATGACATTTCAAGGATGTACCACGTAGGCACTTGCCATTGTCATTACAACAGAGAGAATAAAGATATAACTCCTTCCTGCTCTCTCACTTATTTTTTCGCTTCCAATCTTATTTCTTTTTACTCGACTGCCGAAGGATGTGTTTATCAATCTATGTATATATGTTTGTTCGTTCTTATGTAACGTCCTAGAGACCAAACGCGTTGGCCGATTTTACTAATTCTTACGGCCATCGATTTGTCTTAACCTTGCGAGTTTAGAAATATTGCGGATTTTGGGCGCCTATATATTTTTCTTCCAAGAGTTTTAAGGGGTGATTTCCAAAATATGTAACACTTATAAGTGTAAATGTACCAGATCCGAAAAAAAAATCATACCGTGCAGTCGGAGGATACATCTGGTTTTGGTCAGCCAGCTCGCGAATATGTATTCTCCGACTGCACAGCATGATTTTCCTCTTGATTCCGTCTTTTTAGTTCGCTTCTTAAGCAGTCGGGTATTTTGATTTTTTGTTTTTTTTTTTTAAGTTTCATTTCTATCGTGTACTGCGCTGCACGCGCAATTTTAATTGGCCATAAAATATGGAACTTTATTTACTATACTAAAAGAACCACTTTTGAGTGAGACAATTTGAAAAAAAGAAAGAATTTTTAATTTTATATATCGCACGGTTTATTCGATATTTCTTACTGCAATCCTTTTCGTGTAGTAAATAAAGTTCAATGTCGTATTGCTATCTTAAAATAATTACACAAAGTCTTGTCTCGCTATGAGCTGACCCTAAACGTACCTGTATGAACGTTCCTTTCGAGCTGATGAGCATTCGAAGAGCGTGTATCGGTATGCAGATGACTGATACGAGAGCGACACACCAGCCAGCTACTCCTGAAGCTTCTCTTAGGCTATAAACTGTGATGACCTGAAAAAGGAAAGAAAAAATTATATATTCACAGCAGTAAGAGATATGCTAGAGATGGGTTTAATGGTAAAGGTGATTGCACTCTTTTTAAATGTGTAAGGGATGGCTTTGAGCTGGCCAGCTTAGATTATACAGTAAACAGATAGAGCGTGCGGAACAAGAGAGCGCAACCACCAATACAAATAGGTACAAATTGAAAAACTAATACAATCTCGCGTTAGTAGGAAACGAAACTACGCGTCGCACTGCTTACACGACACAAGTAATTTCTTATTTTATGTGTAAAAATGCCATCTTGTATTTTTAATTAAACATTGCAAAAGTTGTTCTCATAAACAAAAAAGGGAAGATGGAATATCTTTCCACAGGTAACTTTTGATTATTTCATACTTTTGATATTGATTTATCCACTAATATATTACGGTTCACTCGGAACACAAAATATTGGCAGTAATTGGTTGGTGTTAACAGTTTACATCGAAATAAGTTTCCTTGAATTAGAGAAATGTGGGGCGTAGGAAGATCGATTAATTTATACATTTATACAGGCAATTTTTGTAACTAGTGTCAAATTGTTTTTAGTGGTTCAGTATCAGTAATGGAACACATTTCCATTAATTGTTCAATACCTTTTTTTACCTCGCTGTCACGCACACTTCTATATATCGCGGCACCGCTCTTGTGTTCCGTACGCTCTATCTGTTATTGTATAATCTAAGCTGGCCAGTATATGTTTTTAAAAACAGTCGATAACTCATCTCTAACTACAGCCCATGACTCAACAAAAGGATATGAAGTCCAAGCAAAATGATTCCTCGAAGAGTGAGCTGGTTGCTGTTTTATGGTAGATGATATCATCGTGGGTTCACACCGTATGGAACCTACACAGCATACCTTCGACTAGAAGTGAATTTGTCTGTGGTCTATCTTTTAAAAACTTCAAGCCAATCTACTAGTAGGTAAATCATTCATTGGCCGATCCCAACGGATCCCTAAGCCGGGAGAGTCCCTGATCGCTCCCCAGAAACATTAGACAGTCGATAAGTAAATTGAACGATAACTAAAACAGAAAATGCTTGCTGCCAAACACGTGAATTTGGAACAAGTGGATCTGTTCACAGACAAATAACAGTACCTCCGTGCAGAAAATAATCGGGTCATAAAATTTATCAATGGGCCGACTCACTTCCTATCGTAATTGTTCGTAATCTCGTAGTTCATCATGTAATACGGCCGTATGGAAATTCCACAGATTAACAAATGGAGACACTGTGTAATTACCAAAGACCTTATACTTCTTACTACTAGACTGTGCACTATGGCGCAAAAACCGGTCCGCGTGAGAGGGCTCCCGTTGGTAGTGTGTCTCTGTCTAATGAGGTGACCATGACCAAACAGAACACGGGACAAATTGATTTTGAAAACGATAGTGTAAGTATCCCGACATATTTATGCTACCTTAATACGCTACCTAAACCTACCTAATTTATTGTAAATAAAAAAAATAGTATGTATATTTTTTGGAATCTACAACATTTATCGTATGATGTCAGGCGTAAATAATTTCACCATCCCATGTTTTCCCGTGGGTGTCGTAAGAGGCGAGTATGGGAAAACCAAAGAATGAGCAGCAACGTTCTCTAAGCATTTGTAATAACCATACTGCGATCGCCAACCCGCCTGCAAAGCACTCCCCATGAATAGCACAAATAAAACACAGTATAATATAGTGCCCGGCAGCCTGCCTACCCTCGACTACGGTAGCGGTCGAGTTTACGGCATGGCAAGGGGTGCTAAGAATCGCGGACGAGATCCGGCTACCCCAACAAATACCGACGACTGGACCCGGCAACGTACAACACGCGCACACTCCGGTCCGACGAAAAGATCACCAAACTCGAAGAGGAATTGAGCAGTTTATGATGGAGTATTATAGGGTTATCTGAAGTTCGAAGAGAGTCCCAAGTCTCCTCAAGTCTCGTTTTACAAGACCCATCGTATAGATAGGAACAAAAAGCTCTCTGATCCTACTCTCAAGCTCATGAAGTTGAGGCGTGAGATGATCCTGCAGTCTACAGACGATGCTTTGAAATACCGGCAGCTAAATATACCTTTAAGGATCTCAATGATTTCACATATTGTCCAGTTGCGTCGACAGTTGCGAAACAAAACTACGCCAATTTTATTCCTCTAGGAATCAATTTGCAAATAATATTAACAGCCGCTGAATTTCACTCGAACAAAGCCTGCCAAAAACTCCGCAAACCACCATCTTACATTTAGTATTACCAGGCCCAAATATTTAAAAGTACTAGTCTAACTAAGTATTAATTAATTATTTTTTAAATACAACGAATTGATTAATTATAGGAACTGAAGAAATATTTAAATACGTTTCAAGTCTATGAATCGTTTGTTTGGGTATAAAATAAAAACATTTTTTTTTAATTTTCTACCATTTCTACCAAACCCAATGATTATTTGAGCTTGCAAGAAGTCAGACAAGGACACACTACCAGCGGAAACCCTCTCGCCAGGACCGCTTTTGATTAGCTACCGCTTATAAGGAAATAGCTAACCTAGGTGGATGATGATAGATTTCATTTTAGCGAAACAAAAATTTTTGATACACAGTCTAGTAGTAAGAAATACGTATAAGGTCTTTGGTAATTACTAGAGTGCCATAAACAAGGTTTACTATTCATTTTACTGCTTTATAGACTACCAAGCCCCGCGGATCCACCTACGTGGTACGCGACTATTTTATGTGTCTTAACTTCTACAAAATGTCTAAAGGTTTTTTTTTCTGTTGCCAGAAATAAACATAGAACTTTGTGCGCCGTCTACCTAGTCAAAAAGTTTCGAGATCGATCGTGATTCGTTATTGAGTTCAGACATAGATGAATAACGACCTGGACAAGGCTGCGGGTGTCCGGTGGATGCGAGATGCACAGGACAATGTGGCGAAACTTGGGCAAGGCCTATGTCCAGCAGTGGACGTCTTTTGGCTGAAATAATGATGATGATAGATGAATATTATCCTGTTTACTAAATCGATACTATATAATAATAATATTATAAAGAGTAAATATTTTTTTGTTCATTTGTACCGAATAGGCTATGAAACTACTGGACCGATTTAAAAACTATTTCCTCATTAGAAACCTATATTATTCCTGATTGACATAGGCTATTTTTTAATTCCGAAAACGGGTCCAGTGAGGTGGTCCACGTGAGCGAAGCCGCGGGGAACAGCTAGTTATCTATAAGTGTTATTGACGACTCATCTCATTTCCCGTTTTGAACAATTGGGCCTTTTATACCTGGCCATGCCAATAATATAAAGCTGGTCTAAGATAATAACGTCCGTCAAGACATAAGTACAATACTACTACAACTTAAAGACCCATCCAAAAATAAACCTTTTTGACTTCCAAATTTAATTCTCACCACTAGTATAACAGGAACGATGTATCTCCACAAGATCAGCCAGATGCTTTCCAAAGGTTTTCCGGTCATGAACAGGATATCGGCTGACAGTTTCTTTGGTCCGTAAGTGTAGACTGCGGCTGTGATCTCCAGGAAGCACACGAGCGGAATACAGGCTATGGCCACGTGAGTGTCGAGTAGACCAATCACGTGGAGTCCTCCCTGGAAATGAAAATTGATTGTCAACTGGGACAGAGGGCAGCACGTGACTAAGAACGTGAGGAGGTCATAGGGCTGCTTAGAGAAAGGGTAAAATAAACTGTTAGTTAGAAATGACAAGGCTTATAACAGTGTTGAATATCAACACAAAAAATATATGAGTGGTTTAACTTTGAAAGAAAAGAATGTCACGTAGGTAACTGATTCAGATTTCCCAACAGTTACTCTACCTGTGTATGTGACTAACCAAGAAAAACCTTGCAGTTTCGCCTCAAAACTGAAAATCAAAGCAAGATAGCGCCAACAAAAAAAATGATTCATTCGCATTCTTGTAGAATAATTAAAACCCACATATCGTGAAACCTAATCGTAAAACACTACTACAATTAATTAAACCATATTACTAACAATCCGTTGTTATCATAAGTACCTAGTAAACGAGTTCGGAGTCATGCATGTGAAGGTTTCAAGCGCTGGAGTCACGCGAACCCGTCATTCAATTGCAAGAACTTGTGAAATGTACTGCAAAATATTTGCTGGATAACAATTTGTATATATTTTTCAGTATATACCGTGTGATATGAAGAGATTTGGATACAAACCTCTGTATTGCAGATGATTGAAATGGCGAAAAGCGCCAAACATGTCAAAAATGTGATGAGTCTTTTTCGTGCTCGGAACGCCGGAAACTCGTCAACTAGACCTGCTATTATTGCTTCTATGGTTACAAACTGCAAACAGTAAAACCACAAATACATTTGGAAAGTAATTTTAGTCTTTGTAAACTTTCTCATTATAATACATCAATCAGACAGATTTCATTATAGACATTTGGGTGATAGTAATTTGATTTCAGTTATTCAGCAAATCTCCTACTAAATTAATCTTAATTCATGTTGAAAGTATCAAAGAGTAGAAAAATGTTAAGAAATGTTTATTAAAAAACCGGCCAAGTGCGAGTCGGACTCGCGCACGAAGGGTTCCGTACCATTATCGCAAAAAACGAAAAAAAACACACGTTTGTTGTATGGGAACCCCACTTAAATATTTATGTTATTCTGTTTTTAGTATTTTGTTGTTATAGCGGCAACAGAGATACACCATCTATGAAAATTTCAACTATCTAGCTATCAGCCTGGTGACATACGGACAGACAGACGGATCGTGGAGTCTTAGTAACAGGGTTCCGTTTTTACCCTTTGGGAACGGAACCCTAAAAACTAGAGTTTTGTAGGTACCATTGAATCAATTCCCAGGAAAAACAGCATGACAAAGAAAATGACTGCCCAAAAATTTGGTGAAGGCATCATGGAAACTGCTGCAGGGTAGGTCACGAAGGCCAATCCAGGCCCTGCAGTGGCCACTTCACCCACAGGCACCCCTGAGCGCTCCGCTGCAAAACCCAGCACGGAGAACACAACGAAACCGGCCCAAATACTTGTTCCACTGTTTACTAGCGGGATTATTACTGAAGACCTGGAACAAAATAATCATATAGCAGTTTTTTGTCTTTGCATGTAATCTGGGAGAAGGGAAATACCAAACCTTAGATTCCTGAAGTGGAATTTATTGAAACTAGCCATACTGATCAAGCCACCCCATCCAGGACCCAACGAGAAAAATATCTGCGTAGCCGCGTCTGCCCATACCTGTGAAGACGTATTTATTTATAAAAATAAAGCACTAAGAATAAATCACTAAAGTAATGTAGGCGAGAGATGTATGAACTTGGCCTCATTGCTACTTATAGACACTTACTTTCGGCTTCTTCAATTGCCCCCAATCGGGGAGGATATAGAACAGTATGCCCTTCCAAGCGCCAGGCAACGTGACGCCGCGAATAAATAACACGCAGAGAACCACGTAAGGAAACATGACGGTAAAGTACACGATCTGAAAGAAATAAGAAAGAAAAATAATTTAATTGCGTCATACCTGATGCAAACCATAAATAAAAACCGGCCAAGTGCGAGTTGGACTCGCGCATGAAGGGTTCCGTATCATTATTGCAAAAATGGTAAAAATATCACGTTTGTTGTATTTTAACCCTACTTAAATATCTATTATATTCTGTTTTTAAGTGCTTGTTATAGCGGCAACAGAAATACATCATCTGTGAAAATTTCAACAGTCTAGCTATCACGGTTCATGAAATACAGCCTGGTGACAGACAGACAGACAGACGGACTGCGGAGTCTTAATAATAGGGTCCCGCTTTTACCCTTTGGGTACGAACCCTTAAAACGAAATGAAAACTAAAATACAAATAGGAAAAATATGCGTGACATCCGCGCAAAACCGCCAATGCTCAGCATAATGCTGGGACTCATATGACAGAGCCACAGCGTCAGTTTTCAGCAAACAGATATACACAACAATTCAAAGAATTGAAGAAAAAGTATTATATTCTATTTTGTGATTGACAAAACGGCAGCGTGCCAAGAAAGATCAATCGGTAAGTATTGGAAAGCTCACCTTTCCGACGCTCTTGACACCGTTACAGATGCAGAGATAGACTAGGATCCAACAAATGACGTTACACCAGAACACTGGCCACACAATGCCCCCAATTTGACTGATACTGGGGGACATTCTTAACAGACGAATGCTGAAAACATGAAAAACAATGATCAAACAAACATTCATCAAGTATTGAATAGACTTTTTACTATTCACAGAATACACTTACTGAAAAAACTCATCTTCAGGTGTAGTGATAGATCCATTTGAGTTAAAGAAACTAGAGTTACCGCTTATCTGGAAATAAATCCTCCATACGTAAGATACGGTCATAATTATTAACAAATGACTTAACTCACAAAGCTAAAATTACCCAACCTCGGTACACTTGTCCGTATTCCACGAATTGCCACAATTTTGCCAAGGCAGGGGTGAGCTCATAGAGTGATAGATGTACAGCACTGGATACGACATGATGGCCGAAAAGTACGTAACACCTATTACGTTGGCTATAATTGCCGCATAGCCCGCTCCTGTCGACGAAGAACTAAACATAGATATTGGAATCGTAATCAAACTCAATGCCATGGCAAATGTTACCTTTAAATAACGGGTTAATGTTGAAAACTGAAATGCATCCGGCGCTAGCGAACTGTCCTAATGTGGTCTCTAAATAAACAAGTGGGATGCCGCATATAACTAAAGTGAGGAAGTACGGGATGAGGAACGCTCCTGAAACAAAATCAAATATGTAATAGTAAAAGAATGAATAGCAAACATAACAACTTATAAATATTATAACGACATGTTTGTCGATTTGTGTTAACCCATCGAAAACTTAAAATTATTGTTCGGTAACGTTATATAACTTGTAACAGATTCAGATTGGATTGTGGATTGGATTGTAGGAAAAAGCATTTGCTAGAAAAATTATAGATAACTTTAACAATGGGTACTTTAATTTTAAACCACTTCCAAAACAAGAAGTCGCGTTAGGTAGATGCATTGACAGCTTTCGTCTGAGACTTTACAAATCGTCATTTATTCAAAACACATAGAAATTAAAAGAATCAATGGATAACATTCACTCACCTCCCCCATTTCGGTAACACAAGTATGGAAATCTCCAAAGATTTCCAATACCAACCGCGTAGCCAAGACATGACAGCAAATACTCCGTCTGGCTCCCCCAGCGTTCGTGAGGTGTCCCGGCCATTAACACAAACAATCGACCGTTAGATCCTTCCACTGATCCCGCACTGGAAGCCCGACTCTCCACAGATTGAGGATATGAATACTTGCTATAAAACACTTTAATCCTATTAACATGGGTCCATAAAGTCAAGGTTTTGATTCGTGATCGTGGCTGGCCATGCCTGCTGATTTGATGGGGGTCTCAACAAACGTTTATGTAATTTAAGTTGTTGTCAATAGGATCATGGATTCTATAAATAGTGCAGTTCAACGTATTGGATTAAGGTTTGGAAATAAACCTTATTGAACCGTGCTGGGTTGAAGTAAACGGCGACCATGATTGTTAAAGACGAAGATAGTCGGCACGATTCTGCATGAGCTTAGACAAAGTCTTAGTATCCTTGATATTTCATCAAGGATACTTCCAAAGGTAACGAAAAGTCTATAAGAACATTAAACGAATTTACTTTAATATTTGTAAAGCTACAGTTTTAAAGTTTCAATTCCAAAACCGAAGTGGCAAGTTAAGTTTTCCGGAATGAGTTGTCTCGAACTTGTGCCCACATCCTCCAGTCTTCCTTTGGGGGTTTTTGTTGTTTTTTCCACCTGACTGTACTGAAGGATCTGTGGGATTAAAATTTATAAATTCCATCTTAATTTTATTATAAATGCGAAAGGTTGGATAGATGAATGTATGTTTGTGACGTAATCACGCCAGAACGGCTGAACGGATCTGGATGAAAGAACAATGGCGAAATCTTAGCTGACTTAAATTAGAGCGTCTGAAAGAGTCTTATATACCAAAGAAATTCCATTAATTGACAACGTTTTTTCAAAGTATGACATACCTGATTTACCACGGATAATTTTTTTATTACGAGTATAAATGCAAGATATTTGATTTTTTCGTTAACTTTCATTTGCTTAGTGTTGCCATTATATACTTAATTTATTTTGGCAAGTGACAGTAATAAGTATATCATTATTGTATTTGTTATTATAATTAAACGGAGTAAATGAATTAATGATGCAGTTTATGTCTAAGTGCAGGTGTTCCTTGCCAGGTAGGTAAGAATACTGTAGTGTAGTAGACATAAATGAATTACTTTCAATTAATAGTAGGCAAAAAGACTAGTATCATCAAAGTCTAAAAAAAAACGGCCAAGTGCGAGTCGGACTTGCGCACGTAGGGTTCCGTAGCATTATCGCAAAAAACGGAAAAAAAATCACGTTTGTGTATGGTGGCTCCACTTAAAATTTATTTTATTCTGTTTTTAGTATTTGTTGTTATAGCGGCAACAGAAATACATAATCTGTGAAAATTTCAACTGTCTAGCTATCACGGTTCATGAGATACAGCCTGGTGACAGACGGACAGACAGACAGACACAGAAGGACCGTGGAGTCTTAGTAATAGCGCCCCCTTTTTACCCTTTGGGTACGGAACCCTAAAACATATAGAGAATGACGACGACCTTTTGATATACGTCAGTCACTTAGTTTATAATTATAAAGAGTATATTCTCTTTCCAAAGAGTATATTTTACATTTCATGCTGAAATAATTAGTTAAGAGAAATACTATTGACATATTGCCCTTTTACTTCCTCGAAATTGAATAAGATTACCTATTAAACAAATTATTAGAAGTTACCCAGACATAACTTAAAAAATAACATGACTGTTTGCATCCGGTGCACAAACTAATTCAGAAGATGAGTTAAACCAGATATTTTTCATTTAAATACGTAGGAATTTAATCTCAGCTAAAACAAAGTATGGGCTTCTGCCATTCTCCTTTGGCACAGAGATAGATTATAGTCAGGCATAGCACATGGGCTATTTTACATCCCGATAATTATAATGTTCCCTTGGGATAAAAAATACTTTTCGCGCGGGCAGTTATGAGAAACTGCTTTAAACATGTGTACAAACTTGCCTTATTTGAATCTGTGGTTAAATTAAACCATAACCTACAAATCCTGTTTCTTTCGTTTCCCACGTCATCGAGGATAGAATACGCTTAATCAGGGTATTTTGTTCCCACTTCTATCATATAATATACCCCTCCTTCTTATCTCATACCTCACTTTAAATATCTTTGTACTTCACACACTAGGAATCTGCGTTCCTCTCACAATCTTCTCTTGCTTTGTCGTTCTCATACTTCTGATTTTTATTTATTCTTCCTTTCAAATTCAGTCCATTCTTCTCTGGAATGCGTTTCCTCTCGATATTAGGACGGCCACCAGCCAAAATGCATTTAAGCGGCAGTTGCAGCATTATTTTCTACACCAATAGCAGTGTCGCCTCAATAAAACTCCTTTCTGTTACTTAATATATATATTTATAGGTACTTGCGTATTTATTATGGTTAGATACCTGGGCGACTGGTTTTGGAAACGACGTTTTCTAAAAATGAAACCTAGCTAGATCGATTTAGTCTTTTCCCCCGAAATCCCCTGCATACTAAATTCCATTTAAAAATCGTTGGAGTCGTTTCCGAAATTCAGATTATACACCGTGAAATTTAAATGGTTGTTTTCCCGCAGCGAAATGGTTTTGTCTATGTAATACAATCGTTTCGTAGTTATATAAAATATTAGAAACAAAAACTGGCATATTTAACTTTGTGAAAAACTAAACTCGAAAGCGATCACGAACCAATAGTATACCTCCCGATATCTACGGCCGAACGACAGCAGGCCGAACGACGGCAGGTTGACCCGGGTGCTAGGTCACCGTCGAAAGGATTAGGTTCGAAGGCGGCTCCGTTTGATCATGTTACGCGCGGGCTAGATTATGCCGTATCATACACGCGAGAGCTAATTTTACTTTGAACATTTCTAAATCGGTCTTTTCTTTGTCGGTATCGCGGTGATTTTTTGTATTGTTCCGTGCAAACATTTTATGCTTTAGCACTACGTGCGAGAGTTTATTTTGGTTTGACATTATTTTGTGCATCGGTTTTCTTTGTAGGTGGTGACACGAGTAGTACCTAGTACCTACAAGTTACGTCTAGAGTTACTATTGTTACTCACTTTTTCGAGTTGATGAATATTTTTTAAATTATTTTAAAACAGAAACATCGTTATTTATTTACTTTAACTCTATACTTCGAAAGTACTCCTTAAGGCAAGTCGTTCTGCCGCGGGAAAACAACCAATTAAATTTCAGGGTGTATAGATATACACATATACAAGAATTGTTCGATTATTGGTATGGATATAAGTATGTCTATTTTATCTATATACTAGCTTCTGCCCGCGGCTTCGCCCGCGTAAAAAGTGTTTTATCATCCTTAGGGTATACAAACTCCTATATCCTATGTCCTTCCCAGAGTCTCAAACTATCTCCAAGCGAAATTTCATCTAAATCGGTTCAGTAGATCCAGAGATTACCCGCTACAACGTCACAAACTTTACCTCTTTATAATATTATTATAGATTATTATAAATGCGAAAGTTTGGATGGATGGATGTTTCAGAATCGCTGAACGGATCTGGATAAAATTTGGCACAGAGATAGATTATAGTTTGGAATAGCCCAAATACTTTTACAAAGTCACAAACTTTACCTCTTTATAATATTATTATAGATTATTATAAATGCGAAAGTTTGGATGGATGGATGTTTCAGACTCGCTGAACGGATCTGGATAAAATTTGGTACAGAGATAGATTATAGTTTGGAATAGCCCAAATACTTTTATCTCAGTAGTATGTTCACGTGGAATATTTCTTTATATTTGATGGATATACAGATAGATGGATAAATGGATATATCATTCTAGTTTGTAGGTATGCGGAACAGAGTGTAAAGTGCCACAAACCTCCATAGAAAGGGGAGGATCTTCTGACCAGATGGTTATTGTGTCTGGTCCGGGCAACCGCCCAACGATTATTGTCGGACTGTTGTATGTGTTCAAATCGTGCCGAAAACTTTGCTTTCGCGATACAGGATTTGTGTGACGTCATGTCATTAGTTCGTAAGTGGCGGCGTTGGTGCTGGAGGTCGTTTGCTGGTTGAGTCGTCCGTACATCTCGTGATGCGTGCCAGGCCAGTGGAAGGTTGGTTCCCGTAAGTCGGAATCGGCCGTCGCAGAGTTCGCGGTGAGTCGGAACTGTATGCGGTTGTGCCCAAGTGAGTCGAGGTGATGATATCCCAGTGAGTCGGGAGCTGGCTGGCTGTGTGACTCGCTCCTCGAAAGCTTGATGAAGTGATGATGTCGTCACGATTAAGTAGCTCTGCACAAAGGCTGCATTGATGTTCATGTTCGAGGGACTTATTCCGAACAAACCTCTTGCGCATCTGACTTTTCCTACCTCCCTTCCGATTACTCTTCCGTCAGTATAACTGTCTCTTTGGTGTCGTTATTTGCGCTCATCTCAGAGGCGCTCTTAGAATCGCTCATCGTTTCTTCGATGAGACATTATTATGTCACTATAACGATATCAAATTCTCCAAAAAATATCCGGTGACTTTGGACGTTCAGCATTCTAAGGTTCAGCAAGTTGGCACCGTTTTGCACACAAAGAAAGTTTTTTGGCGTCTTAGTGGAGGCCTACGTCATAAAAGGAATATGTGTGCGAAATTTTAAGTTTCTAGCCCTACGAGTTTGGCCTGTGCGTTAATATAAATATTTCATACCCTCTTAGGGGTTGAATTTTGGTAAACACTGAAAAAAAATATTTGTGCCGTACTCAATTCAAACGAAATTTCTTGCAAATATATCCAAGGAATAAAAAGTTTCATACAAATTTTTATCTCCAATGTCACCGTATGCTGGCAGACCTCCACCGTATGCTCCACCGTGTCCTCCGGGCGATCCAAACAATGGTGACACCCGGGCGTTTCCTCCTGCCATATCCTGAACAGGACCCTCCCGAAGCAGCCATCGGTGAAGACCTGCGTCAGGCGGAAGGTGAGGGCGCCATGATGCCTCTCAAGCCACTCCTCAAAGAGGGGCCTAACCACAGCAATTGTGGCGTGCCCAGCACTGGGTTGCGACAATCGCTCTCTCCATGTCACCATGAGATCCTGCCGGAGCTCTGTCCGCCGAGCCGCGATTTGTCGCGGCAACGGGGTTTCGCCCCGGCGTTTCGCCTCCTCGCGCCATTCCCAAATGTGCGCGAGGACTTTCGCCTCCAGATCCCATGGCAGCAATCCGGCAAGGAGGCTCGCCACCTCACCGGAGACCGTGCGGTATCCCCGAACCAGCCGGATGGCCATGACCCTTTGGGACGCGTTCAACCACCGGGCTGGTCGTCGCCTAAGGGAACGCGCCCACACCGGTGCGCCGTAAAGGGCCATGGCAATGTCACCCCCATGGAGGTTTAATTTTGAAAAAGCCGTTCTTATTGGATGCCTATGTCATAAGAGGAATACATGTGCGAAATTTCAAGTTTCTAGCCCTAAGGGTTTGGCCTCTGCGTTTAATTAAATCTTTCATCCTCTATTTTACTCTCTTAGGGGATGAATTTTGGATAACGCTGAAATACGTAACTCATTATTTTTGCCGCACTCAATTCATACAAACTTTCATGCAAATATGTCCAAGGAATAAAAAGTTTCATACAAACTTTTATCCCCTATTTCACCACGTTGGGGATTGAATTTTGAAAAATCCTTCCTTAGTGGATGCCTGCGTCATAAGAGGAATATGTGTCCGAAATTTTAAGTTTCTAGCCCTAAGGGATTGGCCTGTGCGTTGATACATCAGTCAATCACTTTTGCCTTTTATATACAGAGAGAAGATAGAAGATAGATAGATTGTATTGAAGAGCAGAAATACTAAGTTTCAAGTAATTTTGATGATAAACTATTTATTTTTCTTACAAACTTGAACACCCCTTTTAAACCCTTTAAGGGATGAAATTTAAAAAAATACCTTCAACATGTGTTTTTTTAATTGTATTTAAGAATACAAATACTAAGTTTCAAGTAATTTTGATGATAAACAATTTATTTTTCTTACAAACTTTAAGACTCCTTCTTAACCCTTTATGGGATGAAATACAATAAATCCTTAAATATGTTTTCTTTAATTATTTTAATGAGCAGAAATACTAAGTTTCAAGTAATTTTCACGACAAACTATTTATTTTTGTTACTAACTTGAACACCACTTTTTAACCCTTTAAGGGATGAAATTCAAAAAATCCTTAAAGAAGTATTTTTTTATTTATATTTAGAGGCTTAATACCATATTTCATTCATTTCAAATTAAAAATGACAGAGTTTCATAACAACTTACATCCCTTATTTAACTCCCTAAGGGGTTGAATTTCGAAAAATCCTTCCTTATTCCTTGTCTACATAATAAAGGAAGCCTCCGTGCAAAATTTCAGCATTCTAGGTCCAAGGATTTGAGCTGGGCGTTGATGAGTCAGTCAGTCAGTCAATCAGTCAGGACTTGTCTTTTTATTTATATAGATAAATATTTATGTACACATTTTACTTTAGTAATTATTTCTTTATTTTTACGCACTTGCCATGTTATCTCTTCATCACCCTTGGTTGACTGGTAGAGAATGCCTCAGGAATTAAGTCCACCTTTGTACCTGTATGTTGCATGAAGTTTAAATAAATAAATATTACCTCCTCTCTGTAAAAGAGTGTGGGCTACAATCCACCACACGGGCCCAGTGCGTATTGGTAGATGTTACGTCTCGTCTTTGAATGTTTGGTTCTATCTAGGACATGCTGGATTAATCATGATGTTTTCCTTTACCGTTTTGAGAGCAGTGATGATGAAATAGATTACAATTTATGGTTTCGAACCCACGGCCTATAACTCATTATCAATCACTGGGCCACCGCTTTTCACTGTCATTGAGGATAATATTTCACACTAGCTGTGCCCGCGGCTTCGCTTCCGTCAACGGTCAACTACTCGTACCTAGGCCTATCCTACTAACCTAGATCTACCTTCCTACCCTGCTTACCTTGCTTCATACCCTACTTACTTACATATCAAATTTTTTCTAGGGTCATTCTGCCACGGAGAAACTTTACACTCTTCTCTCCATTCAGTAAAAATGCACAACGCCATCTATCGAATATGGAGTTAGACTGACCAAGTATCTAAATTGCGTATGTTGTGATATTTTTCTTCTAGACTTTAAATTCATATATCTTTTGACAGAGTGAAAAAAACACTAAGTAATACTTCAAGTTACGCAAAATTTTTATGTATAAAATTTATCTACATTGGCTTATTGGCTTGGTTCATTTTACGTGATCGACAACTATGCAGACAAACAGACAAAAATGCCAAAAATGTATTCTGTTGGGCTATTTTTTTTGGAAATATTTTCGATGTACAAAAACGACTTTTCTACAGATTTATTATATATATTGATTATTGTGAGTCATCTGCCTTTCATGCTTTGTTGGTTTCATTTCCTACAACGTGCTTTTTATTTTCTAGCCACAGGCTTCTTTTAGAATCATCATCTTTATGTTAAACATTGGCTTGGTATTACTATCATATTTCATTTTGATGACTACTTTAAAATTGATATAGACATTTACGATACCTATTTATGGGTTTATTGAAAAGAGTTCTATGATCTTGTTGGAAATTTATTCATGTATATAAATCATTTGATAATAAATGATGCGAAAATAAATCTGCACTCTTTAGATATTATCAGAATGGTAAACATACGACTCTTAAATATTGAATCAGTCGTCCAATACTAAGAATAAATAATCGAGTGGGTACTCTTACTGTAGCATGTAAAACTTAGCTCACCCAGTCATTACTCAAAAAAAATCTGAATAGTCATCATCATCATCATATCAGCCGGAAAGACGTCCACAGCTGGACATAGGCCTCCGGTCCCGTGCGTCTCGCATCCAGCGGATCCCCGCAACCTTCACCAGGCCACCTGGTGAGAGGCCTTCCAACGCAACGTCTTCTGGTTCGCGGTCGCCACTCCAGAACTTTTCTGCCCCATCGGCCATCCGTTCTGTGAGCAAATGTGCCCTGCCAACTGCCACTTAAGTTTCGCAATTCTTCGGGCTATGTCGGACACCCTGAATCTCTTGCGAATCCCTACATTTCTGATTTGATCACGCAGTTCAGTTTTATTTGCCCTCAGTTTACTATGCCATCCCAAGATGAACAATACAGACACAACTTCAGTTCCATAGATACATACCTACACCGTCATTAACAATTTCCAAAGTAATTGAGCTGATTTTTTTTAGTTTAGTTCTTGGCAGCTCTGGACAGAGAGAGGTATCAGAAGAGGCAGTCAGGCCTTGCCCTACCGTGGGTTCAAATGTTACTTACAGAAAGGTCTCCATCACCCCAATGGATAGCATCGTTGGTACCGAGAGTTTCATCCCAATGGAAGTGCTGGCTGGGCTGACTCCAATCTGGGTTATTCAGGGCACACTTGATCGTCGCCACGGTCACTCTCATGTCTGACGGTATTGTGTGTAATACCCCCTGACTTTTCTGTTTTCCTGATTTTTGAGGTGCGTGTGTCTATACGTAATAAAAGATAATTTAAAAGTAACAAAAAACCCGACAGCTTAAAAAGCAAACTAATAAGAAATACTTAAACAAGAAGAAAATCATGCTGTGCAGTCGGAGGATGCATATGCGCGAGCTGGCTGACCAAAACCAGATAATCTTTTTATTTACAACTTTTTAGTTATTTTTTTTTAAATTGGGTACATATAAACATATTAATGTTATATATTTTTAATCACCTCTTAAAACCCTTTATTTTGATACCCTACAGTCCAGGGATGGCGAACCTATGGCACGCGTGCCTGTGGTGGCACACGACAAAATATTTTGGGCACGCTAAAATGAGGTTAGTTAGCATCTAGGTAATTTGCTACAGCAGAAATGACACCAACCTACTTTTATTTAAATATTACATAAAATATATTATAAAGCTGAAGAGTTTGTTTGTTTGTTTGAACGCGCTAATCTCAGGAACTACTGATTGGAATTGAAAAATTATTTTTGTGTTGGATAGTACATTTATTGAGGAAGGTTATAGGCTATATAACATCACGCTACAACCATTAAGAGCGGAGCATAAATGGAAAATGTTGCAAAAACGGGCAAAATTATTCCTTTTTGAGAGCTTCCGTTGCGTGCGCTGCATAAGCGGTTAAAGTTACGCAACATTCTTGTATATAGGGTAGGTAGGGTAGGGTAGGAGGTAGCCAGTTGACGGGAGCGAAGCCGCGTGGGCCAGCTAGTACAACATAAAACTGTAGGTAAATAAACATTAGGATTGCTGTAAGAATTGCTGGGTGCAAATAAAGAATTGATTAATTCATAGCATTTAGAGTTTTCTTTTTTGTCAATTATGACAAAGTCAAAATTCTTTGGCGGCACTTCATTGCCACATAAAAAAATGGCACGTTTTCTAATAAAGGTTCGCCATCCCTGCCCCACAAAATGGGCTTGGAAGAAAAAAAAATTTGGGCCCCCACAATATGACGCCCAAATCCGCCAGGGTTAAGACGAATCGATTGACGTAAGAATCATCAAAATCGGCCAACGCGTTTGGTCTCTAGAACGCCACATAGGAACATACATACATACATAGACTGATAAACACATTACCCTCCTTCGGCAGTCAGGTAAAAAGAGAACGTCAAAGTGTCGAATAACTGCTTATTTAGAAAGAACCGAGATTATTTTGGGTTCAATCATGACCTGAGCAAATCAAACCTCTTAAAAAGAAGTCATGGCCTGTCATCAGATTAGTCAGAGAGAAGGGAATTATCATGCTTTTGATATATTCCTTATATTTGGGACTATTCGGTTTCCCAATACGAACAAAGTTGAAAATGTCTGTGAAGATCGAACTTCTGCAAAGCTTGCTACACTGTCGATTTCGATTTCACAATCAGAGCTTTGTCATTAAGGTGTCATGTGTCATACAAAATCTGTGAATTAGTTTCAAAACTTACAATTGTATAAATCAGTCTGAGAGTGATAATTGTTCGGAAGGTGTCCCTCAAGGCAGTCAGGTCGGGGCAGAAGATCTTCAAAGTTGGCTCCTGGAAATTCATCATCTTGTTCCACTGCACTTTGATGCTCTCAAATGTGGTGAAGTTGCGGATCTCTCGAGGGTTCCTTATTTCCAATTTAGTGTAGATATCTGAAGAACGCGATTGTTCTTCGATAGCTGAAATTGGTGTATATTACGGATTAAAATCTTTTCCGTTTATATTCCTCTTTTAATGAGCATGATAGTACCTAAACAGCTATATATAAGTTTAAAATTAATATAGACTTCAAATTCAGTTTTCTCTTAATAACGATCCTTTTTATTTAACAGATTGGCTGAATAATAATTGTGTAAAAGCGTTTCTGTAAACTTCAAGCTGACATTGTTGACTGGTTATTGTCTGGATTGGGCACAAAATAAAGTGCTCCAATTTTTTTTTTTTGTGTCGATAGGCTCGCGTTTGACCACTATCTCACCTGATGGTAAGCGATGATGTGGTCGACGGTGAATTTGTATGATAGCAATATAATCGCAACTTCGTCCGCTTAATATCGTCTGTATAATCGCTGCTATAACCTTTTTAACAGCTATTACAACTCTTTAATGCAGTTGAAAGTGTTAAAATTCAGTTAGTCAGTCATCATAATTATGTGACTTTCACCAACACATCATATTCTGCACTGATGTATATTATTGAATTGTATGTCACTGATGTGTATACACCGTGAAATTTAAATGGTTGTTTTCCCGCAGCGAAATGGTTTTGTCTATGTAATACAATCGTTTCGTAGTTATATAAAATATTAGAAACAAAAACTGGCATATTTAACATTGTGAAAAACTAAACTCGAAAGCGATCACGAACCAATAGTATACCTCCCGATATCTACGGCCGAACGACAGCAGGCCGTTGACCCGGGTGCTAGGTCACCGTCGAAAGGATTAGGTTCGAAGGCGGCTCCGTTTGATCATGTTACGCGCGGGCTAGATTATGCCGTATAATTACACGCGAGAGCTTATTTTACTTTGAACATTTCTAAATCGGTCTTTTCTTTGTCGGTATCGCGGTGATTTTTTGTATTGTTCCGTGCAAACATTTTATGCCTTATGTACGTGCGAGAGTTTATTTTGGTTTGACATTATTTTGTGCATCGGTTTTCATTGTAGGTGGTGACACGAGTAGTACCTAGTACCTAAAAGTTACGTCTAGAGTTACTATTGTTACTCACTTTTTCGAGTTGATGAATATTTTTTTAATTATTTTAAAACAGAAACATCGTTATTTATTTACTTTAACTCTATACTTCGAAAGTACTCCTTAAGGCAAGTCGTTCTGCCGCGGGAAAACAACCAATTAAATTTCAGGGTGTATTATCACTGATGTATTTAATTAAGTAAACTTTTCTGAGTTTTTATGTTAATGGCGAGTGAGTTATTATTGCGCATGTAAATTTATTGTGAATATACATATATCTTTACTGTAATTTTTTAAGCGCCTCAAGATAATGCTACTTTTCAAGGATTTAAAAAAGTTTTTATAATAGGCTAGGTATGACGAGTGCAAAATTTTCAATGCTTTTTGAATTTTAGTGTGCAAAAATAACGTGGCTCTATTAATAAAACGCAGTTTCATTTCAAACGCAGTTCTTTTCCTGTTTTCCATGTATTGGAGACGTATTTCTTGATATTTTTACACGGCGCCATTTTGTCGTGGTTACCAACGTTGTGTTATTACAGTCTTACCACACTTCAATAATCAGTTATCTTCTGTATAATAATCTTCATTTCATATTTATTAACAGCAGCTCTATATGATGGTAATAGTGTGCTAAGCGCTTTAAGTTAGTTGAAAAGGCTCACAAATTTTCGATTCTAAAGCCTTCTGCTTTAAAAAAACTAAATATTTCTGAAATATTCAGCTACTGAATATGTGGTTATGATAGAAGTGCAATACAGCTTGAAGAGAACAGAACATTGGTTATTCAGCATCAAGCAATATAATGAAAATTCATAACAAATTTATACAGATAAATGCTATCAAATCAACTGAAATGCAGCATTTAGTGGTCTTGGAAGCCTTAATCTGAATAGCGTATCTTTAATAGTTCTGTTCATGACCAATATTAAGCTTCAAAAAAATAAATCAGTGTTATAATAAAAAAAAAGTGAAAAATAACTTTATTTTTGGAAATCGATGTCTTTCATAGGTACCAATTTATTGCGTTATGGACAACGACTTCCAAAAACAAAAATATTTTTCACTTTGTAGTTTTTTTATTTGGTAGTCGATAGTATTTTTTTGTAAAAACTTTTTTTTTCTTAATAGGCAAGTTGTTTAGGAAGGTGCCTATAACGCCAGAATAGATTACCCGAATATCATGAAACATGAACATAACCGGTGAAATGAGAGATCTGCGTACCCCTTAAGAGCGTGATGTTATGTTATGAAATGGTATAAACAATAAACAGACATGCGATTGCAGCAATCCCGAGAGATTTGCCGTTATTTATTGAAGAGTTCTGTTGTACATCTACGAAGTTATTCATCAGATCTTCACCAAATTAAAATGGGACCAATTTCGGAGCATACTCTTTTAAACAAAAGAAATAATTTTCAAAATCGGTCTACAATTGACGGAGATATCGGTGAAAATACATAAAAAAGAGAAAAAAAAGACATACATAATGTCGAATATAGAACCTCTTTTTGGGAAGTCGGTTAAGGACTATATTAATCTAAAAGAGTAGTAATAGCCCAAAAATAATTAAATACAGCATAATTATGTCTGTCCCGTAACCTTTAAATAACTATGTAATAAATCTTTAAACTGCTTATAAGTACACTTTTATTCTTTTATCTGGCTTGTGTGTTGCTTGGGTCTCACTCCAAAAATAACTGTTGTACTGTAAGGACTCATCCTTACAGTACAACAGTTATTTACTTAATGTCTTTCGGCAAACTTCGTGTTTCGTCAATCGTCGTATCTATGTAGGTAATAGAACGAAAAAAAACAAAAGAATGAACTGCATGCAAATTTCTTTAGTAAACTAAGTAAGAGTCGATTCCTTTTTTGTTATCGGGGGATCTATAAAGGCACCTGGACTTTTGGGGAAAAACCAGAGAGTGTGGCATTTTTACCTCACCAAAACCATTCCGTTGTTTACCATCAGCACGCTCTGCCCTCTGCGGTTAGGACAAGGGATGTCCTTGGGAAAGTCAATAACTACAAAATAAATTACTTACTTGGATTGGCTTTACTTAAAACAGGCACAGAAGGCAATGTAGGCCACTCCTCGTCTTCGGATGGAGGCAACATTTCTATGAGGGACTCGTTTCTTCGGAACATAAGGAATTTTCGCCTCACTACGTCAAGCAATGGTATCTCCAGTTCAACATGGTAGCTTGTGAAAACACCCTGGTGAAACGGAGAAAATTAAACCAAATTGAAACTTGATAAATGAGGAACTTATTCTACTTAGATGGTGGATACTTCAAGTTATGCCATCATGAGCATGCCCACCATTTTCCCTTGTCAGTCAAATTATTAAGTTCGGCAGTAAATACATATTTTATCCTTTAAGGAATCAAGTTACCTTTTCGGCCTTTGGCGGTTGGGGAACGGACATAATTCGGAAAACTGTGAAGTGAAAGTGTGTAGACCGTAAATCATCTGGATGTATTTCCAAAGGTTGCTCTGGTCTGTCAGTTTCAAGAATTTCACGACAATCAAGCCATCTCAAACGAGGTAATTTCGCCAAAGTAGCACGAGCATATCCAGCACATACCTGATTAAGAAAATATAAAATCATTCAGATCAGTTTCAAATAACGCCATCTAGTTTCATAATGTCGTACTATTTAGTAACCGTGAAGCGAAGCGTACCGAGCACGGGTTTCCCGATAACTGCAGCCCATTTAGATTCGGCAGCCGCGCTACAGCTTGGAGCACTGGATCCAAATGATAGATGTCGTTGTCTGACAAATCTAACACCGTCAAATTGATAGGAAGCAATCCAATTCCATCGATTTTATCTGGAAACCAGCATAAGTTTAGGTACTTTTACCGAAATGTTTCATTCTACATTTAATATATTTTTTTTAATGATTACTGACAGTCAATGCTCAGCCTTAACCGCTGGTACTCCAGGGATAAAAAATATCATAATTATTATGTCCTTCATCAGGTGCCAATCTATCCCTTACCAAAATTCATCAAAATCAGTGCAGCGATTTAGGCGTAAAAGCGTAACACACAGACAGATTTTCTTTCGCATTTATTTTATTAATATAATTAGTATGAATTACCGCAGGTTAAAAAATTCTTGGCCAATCCCAAGTACAGCAGTTCGACAGGTAAAGATTCAGCAAATCCTGATATATCACTGAAATTATTAGTTTGAAGCTCAAGATTTTTGACTGATGGTGGAATTACATCTGGATTCAGTTTCGCTAAAAAGTTGCCACATAAATTGAGAGATATCAGTTTCTTATACTCAGCTAACGATTCATCTAATTCTGACATCTGAAAAGAGGGAAAGAAGGTATCTATTTAAAGTCCATGAAATATAGAAAAGTTTGGAATGATATTTGACTCAGTCTTAACATTTTTTTTTTGTTATTATTTAGCGACTAGCTTCTGTCAGCGGATTCACCCGCGTGCATGTCGAAAATTATCCGAGGGTACATATCTCTTGAGTATTATTGTTCTATGGTACATATGCCTGGGATAAAAAGTATCATATGTGCTATTCCTGGCTATAATCCTCTGTTCCAAATTTAATCCAGATACGTTCAGCCGTTTCAGCGTGAAGAAGGAACAAACATAAAATCACACACACACGCTCACTCACAAATTTTCAATAACATTAGTGTGATAATAATAGTAGGCAGTAGGATAGTAGATTAGGCTCCCGTATCCCGTATTCGACTATCTCGCCCTATTGTAAGCGATGATGTGGTCGACGGTGGAGCACGCTTGCCTAGAAGTAACCTATTCACTCTTGACTTAAAGACCCCTAGGTTGTAGCTATCAGGAAATAAAGATTCCGGGAGGGAAATCCACTCCTTAGCTGTGCGCACAGTGAAAGTATTCGCAAAACGCTTTGTGCGTATGCCTGGGATGTCAACTATGTACCGATGGAGCATTGCCGTACCAAACCAAACTATAGCAACGAAATTCTTAGATAAATTACATAACATAACATCACGATTGGTTGATGTATTCCCTGAAGGTAAGGCAGAGATGTAGTATAACAACATTTCCAAGGAGGACGGGGCGGCGGGCGGGGTAATACAAGATAAGATTGAATTTTAGTATTATTGAATGAAAATCGCATCATAGCTTACCAACAGGTGAGGTGGTGGTCAAGCGCCAGCCTATAATACTCTGTTCATGCAGTACGACTGGGGAACTCGCTTCCACCTAAGGTCCGTGACGCTAAAAGTATCTCTAGTTTTAAAAAGCAAGTCAAAGAACACTATCTTTTATCTATCCCGTGATCTTATAATTATATTATAGGTATTTATTTATTTTATAGTAGTTATGTAATTTTTTTATATATACAAATCTTTAAGCACTTATTGTAATATATTTTTTATACTATGTTGGTATTAGTTAAGTTTTACAGTCTATTACCTTTCCTATTACTTCTACACCCTGTGTCTATGTTTCTTATCCAATTCCCCTGTCGCAGGTCTGCCGGAAGATATTTCTCTAGAAATAAGCAGCACCTTTGTGCTCTCTATCTTTATATGTATTTTCTCTTTTAAGTGTTTTGTGTGTACATAAATAAATAAATAAAAAACGAATGATGATGAACTCTGAATTCATGATACAATGAATATAATATAATACTCTATCAAAACAATTGCTTGTTATTTTAAAATACATTAGCGACCCACCCCAGCTTCGTCCGTAACAAATAATACACAAAAACCTTCCTCGTCTCTCACTCTTTCTAATGGTAACAATAGCATGAAGGTTGTTAAAAACTCATTAATAGAGATCCAGATAGGTAGCAAGGTAATCAATTAAATTGCATCTCTGATATTGATCACTAAGCTGCATACAACCGACTTCATCAGTTAACTACATCTAGTGGATTGTACAGTGTTTTCAAAAATGATTATCACCGTGGGTAACGGTAAGTACAACCCACTTTATCATCTAATCCCTGGTTTTTGATTTGAGAATTGGAGTTAAGATCTTCTGACTCCCAGTTTCTGTTTTGAGATATTAAAGATGAAGGTGGTTCTGTTTTGGTAGAGTTTCACAAGTTCTCAATTCAAGAATTCAGGGGTCGTTACTTATCATTTATTAATTGTTGCGCTGCTTGAAGTGGTAACGACCAAGAATAGAGCGGAAAATTATAATTCGCCAGTTAAATTTACGCGGACGATTGGTAGTCTAGCTCGTGGTATATATGTATTGTGGTATATGCAGATATTATCTTATTTCAGTTCTGTTAAAAGCGCCTGTCATGAATATATGCCCATATTTTAGGATCACTATTAACGACTACGAGTTGGTATCGTTACCACGCAGAGGATCGAATGCCTTACAATCCTGAAAAAACTAGGATATCAACATTATATAGGTACTTACTTCCGAATCATTGACTCGCAAAACTTGCACCATTTTCAAAGCATCTTTCAGTTGGTTTCTATCACCTGATCTTACCGTCGATTTAATCAACGGAACCAGATCATCTGTGATACAGTTATCATTGTGAAAACATATTTTCTGTTCTTTATTTGAGAATTTCTCTTGATCCCATAATATCGTTGGCAAGAAGAATTCCCAGTGCTGCTGAAAAGTCAGCCCAGATTCCTCGTTCAGGAAACCGTGAATTATGCTCTTGCTTATTTTTTTTTCCAAAGCTTCGGAAAAGGTGACCCGTGGTATATCTTCTCTTTTACAAAGGGCTTTGTGATTACGTTCTGCGTTGGATAAAGTTGTCCAATCTATGTCCGTTTCTAAACGCTCTTGAAAACCTAATCAGAAAAAGAAAAATTGATAAGCCCGTTTTTAAAGTATTTTAGTGAGTAAAAAATGTAAGGCCTCCTAAGGCCCAGTTTTTTGATCGGTAGTTAACCAATAGTTAAATATGCTAACCATAGATATAATAAACCAGTATTGTATTTTACATAATACTGTATTTTATATTTCTATGATGCTAACCAATGGTTTAAAATTTCATTAAAATGCGTTTATAAATTTGAGTCTAAAAATGACCAAATAATTAAATCTTATTCTACTTAATCGTATTTAACTATTTGTGATACCAACAATCTATAATATATATTATAATCAATACTATTATAATAATATTATAAAGAGCTAAAGTTTGTGAGGAATCTCTGGATCTACTGAACTGATTTAGATGAAATTTTGCATGGAAATAGTTTGTGACCCTAGGAATGACACAGGATAGTTTTTTATCCCTTGGGATGATAAAACAATTTTTACGCGGCGGAAGCCGCGGGCAGAAGCTAGTTGATACATAAACGCGTTTTACCGAAATTTTAAACCATTGATTAGCATATTTAACCATTGGTTGAGTTAACTACCGATCAAAAAAGTAGGTATAAGCAATGAATACAACTTTCCTGTAAAACATAACAAGAATAATGTGCCCATAAACAGTTTATGCTACGCTAATTAATACCAGTCGCATGGGTCGATCTTCAAGGTTTGCAACGCTTACCAAGGTCGGCCCGTGGGTGACCATTTACCATGATCCACTATACTGAGACTCCTTCCGTCTTCCGTCCTCCGTGCCTCGGAAAACACGTTATGTCGTTGGTCGTTATAGTACCTATTCAAGAAGCCAGTGAATCACACCAGTCTTGCCAAAGGGTATCGTGATACCCGTATACTGGGTTATGGAGGTCAGAAAGTCAGTCGCTCGGCGTCGATTTGTAAAGTTTTCAGAGCATTGGTTGTACCTACCCTCTACAACATCTTTAGGAACATATAGCAGGCTAGAAGAACTGATAGACTGTCGTAGGACTGCTGGAGTTGCTTTCGTATGTGCCTCCTTAGGCTTTGGAGGCATGATTTACCTGTAATTTGATCAATTTGCATCTATTTCTAAGATGTATTGAAACTAATGGATACTTTAAATTCTTAATTTTCCGGATAAAAAAATTGCCTGCAGTTGGATAACTCACAAAAAACTTTTAAAATAAGATATAAGAAATGTAAATAATTTAATAAACGAAAAGATTGATCATTTGACGTAGGTAGCTGAAATACAGATAAATAAAACATCATGATGAATTGAAATGGTTTTCATATAATTTTCCTTTTGTATTGGTGTAGATGTCGATAAAACAGTTGGTATGTTGAAGCTTCAAACCTCCTCGCTAGATGTCGCTAGCGAGAACAACTAGAACTATTTCAATTCAAGTTTGTTTCAAAACCATGTGTGATGGTTCGCCACAATCGCCACGATCTGTGGCACGGTTTCGCGACAGACAGCTGCCAAAGAGCACGTCGAATCAAAATAATTTTGTTATTTTTACGAAATGACAAGTTTATAAGAACGATAAATGTTATGAAAGGTAGTTTTTGAGGTGTTGTATGATAATTAGCTCGAGGGTATTGCAATCTTCTGAGTAATATAGTCGCGTGTGAAAATGTAAATATTATTTCTTCATAGTGCAAATTCTTGAATGGTTTGATTTATGAAGTGACATTGACATGTGATTGCGCGGGAATTTCGAGTTTTGCGGTGACCGCACATTCCAGTTCCAGCCGAATGTATATACGCGTCAGTGTTTTATTGAAGTTATGTTGAGTGAAAGTAAACTGTGCAATGCGGTTGTGTAGCTTTGGTGACGTTGTTCTTGCCAATATATGTATGTGCATGCCCTTGCGAGGTTGGCAAGATCCCATATATGCGGATTATTCCTTGTGTTTACTTCCGTCACTAGCGAAGTAACTGCGAATATTATTTTTACTAAGTTAAAAGTTAAGGTAAGTCATTTTTTTTATAAATTACATAAACATTCATCAATAAAATAAAATTTTATTTTCTATTTCTGGACAAAATTGTGTTATGAAATGAGCTATATTTGCTGTTTTACTCGTAAATACACGCTTAATTAATAGGAATTAACTGTGAATTATTGTTGTCAAGTTAATGAAGTTACATGTAAGAAGAAAGACTTAAATTGACATAAAATCATTCGGTACATGCTTTTGAGTATATTTAAAATATGATTTGACTTTGTAATTTTTGTCTTTTTTGGTCAACTTAATTTCTATACACGATATTTTTGGTTCACGAAAAATTTTACAACCGTACTTTATTTCGCTACTGCCGAAACTTGAGTCGGGTCTTTTGATAAGATAATCATCTTATCAAAAGACCCGATTTATTTATTACTAATTTATTACTAAAACATATGAAATAAAAAATATTTAAAAACACGCCTGCCTTGCCGTCGGGGGACCGTCCCTTGGAACAGTTTTTTAACAGGTCTCCCGACTTTTCTGACAAGATTGGTTTTCAATTGTGCCCATTCAACACTAAAATCATTTAGTTTGTTTTTATTTATTTTTTCAATTTATTAATTTACTTTTTGACAAGGCAGGCGTGTTTTTAATAATTCTTTTATTGTTTTAATTTAAAATTCAATGTTTTAGTTTAAATACCCACAAACCTCACTTCTCCAGTCCCCCAATGATGGCGTCCTGTCAGCGTGTGTCTATTGGTTACCAAAATCAAAATCAAAATCAAAATAGTTTATTTCAAATAAACCTTAAAGGTACTTTTGAATTGTCAAACAAAAAAAAATATGACTCTAGTTGCAAATTCGCAAACGTCAGTAGATCTCAATGGAGAAGAATTTGCAAGAAACTCCACGGACACTCTTTTCCATCAGTTTCAATTACAAATTTTTGGTTACATCATTCTTGTTAAGAAATAAATACATATATGTGAGAACGATGCAAAAAGACGTGCACGTAAAAGCGTCTAGAGTAACAAACAATTTCAACATAAAAATGCAATAACAGGCCGAGGCAGCTAAGTTATGACCAATCCCAACTGATGGCGCCCGTTCACGAACATGACGCATGGATCGGCACCACTCAGCTCAACCATTATGGGGGGAACCGAATGATCCAACACATGTGCCACCATCAGAGAGAAATTAGAGAGAGCATGACACACTCAAATGCCAGGCACACAGAAGTCAACCAACGACACATAGGTAGATTTACAGTCGGAACATAGTACTCACACATATGCTGGGCAGTTATATAATACTAAAAGAAATTGAGTTTATACAATACAAATATATTCATACAGTCTTCAGCAGCTCCAACAATACTTCAAAACTTTTTTGCCCATCACTAATTGTTCTTGCGCCCTAATGGCTGCGGAGCGGGACCAGCATTTAGCCAAGCATTTTTGTCAGCGATGTAATCCCCCAACTTATAATATGCTTGCCTGCATAGTGTGCGTTACCAGCGTGAAACCTCACCTCACTTCCTTCGCCTCTCCTACCTTCACTCTCAATCATGGCAAGGAACTAAAAAAAAGTCTGCACAGCGGCAGCACTCACACAGTCACATTAGGTGCACTTCTGTAAAATCAGAGGTCTACACTGAAACCTTGATGCAATCTACCATCATCTAGAAATTGACATACCAGCGCTTTCATTCCTTTCTCAGACGCAGATCGGATGTCCATCAAACGTGGCGTACCTTTTTTACCCAGGGTTTACCCTGCAGCACAAGTTCAAGCCACGCGCGAGTATATGCATGTCCGTCCGTGACGACATCTGTTATCGGCATCCCTGAAACCGTGAAGACTCGATACTCAGCGCTCTGGGCCCTGGTGGACACAGGCCTAGACAAGATTATCTATGCTTGTGTGTACCAGTCGTACAGCGTAGATCAGGGGATAACCGGGCTTACATAATACCTAAGTGACGCGGCTGATGAGGCTCAGCAACGGCATCCTTCTTCCCAACTGGTGATACTGGGGGATTTTAAAGCCCACCACCAGGAGAGGCTCTTCCCGTACCAGTACACTGACCATGCTGGTCGAAAGGCGCGAAAGCTTGCGCTAGCATTAAACTTCGCTCAGCTGGTCCAGGGGGCAACGAGGGTACCGGATGTTGATTCGCATTCTGCTGACAACAGATCCAGACCGTTACTCGGTGTCGGTATCCCACTAGAGTCTCCTCTTAATTCATTGACCATAATAATTATCGAATTGCCCAACCTTTACGTAGCAATATTCATAATGACCAGACAATGTTTTAATATAGTAGATAAAATCCGTATTAATTACATTGCCCAATTTGACTTGACTAGATTCATAATGCCCGGGCGTTATACATAGTGTCCTGATTTATCACTTGGCCCATGACATATTATTCTATATGACATTGATTTCAAATCAAATTATTACCATCGATTTTGACTCTTTTGGTCACGGAGATGTCTCGTAACTTTCCATAGTCGCGCATTTATGCAGGAACTCAATGGTCACATTTTTTGTTGACTATACAAGTCATATACATCTGCCCCTTACACACACTTAAAATAACCTTATTCTAAGAGTTTATGGTCACCCCCAGTACCTGCCTAGCAGCTGTATGTCAATATTAAGAACCTGTTTCTTGAACTCATTTAAAATCAAATTAGCCTTGAGTCGTCTAATCCATGTCCCAAAATAGCAAATACGTGCGCTTAAAACACATTTCTACGATACTATATTCTTTTCGTTTCTTATTATTATCATCATCTTTCTGCCTTTAACCCAATTTATTTAAAAGTCGGCTTAGTACTTCGTCACACACAACCGTCAACACACTGTTGGGTTTGTGTCATTTTTCTTGCAACGTGCTCCACAGTTCATTTGGACACTATTGAACCTAGATTTATATCTGTGATTGAACCATGTATTAATTCCATTGCATTATTATTATTTTCTGCACTAGGCCGTAATAAATTGTCACTCTGCTACTTTCAAGGCAAAAGCCTTCCGGGTAGACTTGCGATTATCATTGACTTCAGGTTTTCCCATGATATTTGCTCCACTGTTTTTAAGATTAATTTATAGTGTTCTTGTCAGTTTTGAATGTGTAAATTTTGGACCATAACGTTACGTATTATTGTGACATTAAATTAAGGTCGATAATGTTAAAGTTCATAGTCTTAAAACAAGTCATCAAGGTGAGGGCGGACGATATGCGAGACTTTATCTAATTCAAGAAAATCCGAATGACAATGAAGCTATAAAAACAAAAACAATTACCAGTATCTGCCCACATATTTGTATAATAAATTGCATTTTGTGTGGAAAAGTAAGCCAAAAGAAATAAAATTAAGTAAGTGTATAGGTTTGGATTTTAACGCATTAAATTTGCAAGAGCACAGAGAAAAATACTAAAGCAAAAATGTCGCACAGAACTGCATCAGCCACCTCCGCCATTTAACCACTTCAATGTTCTTGTCAGTCAAATTAAAACGGTGACGTTCTGCATGCAATTAATGTCGATATTACTGAACATGATAAAAGAAATGTTATCATTAACGGTAGAAAAATATGTAGGTATCTGCGCCTTTTTAGGGTTCCGTACCCAAAGGGTAAAAACGGGACCCTATTACTAAGACCACGGTCCGTCTGTCTGCCTGTCACCAGGCGGTATCCCATGAATCGTGATCGCTAGACCGTTGAAATTTTCACAGATGTTGTGACTCTGTTGCCGCTTTAACAACAAATACTAAAAACAGAATACAATTAAACAAACGTGATTATTTGCCGTTTTTTTTTTCAAATAAATTTGGATAAAGGCAGGAGATGAATATACAGTACGTTGTTAGTCACAAGCATGACTGTTAAGTCCTGGTTCTTCTCAGTAGCCAGAGCCAATATACTGGCGGAGTCTGAATTTTGAGACTTAAAACATAACTTTCAAAAGCCGGCCACTATTTACTTCTTCAGAATCCTTCAAGAAAGACAGGCCTGATTTGACACTAACTTAACTTATTTTCACAGGTTACCTCTTCAAGATGACGACTTCATTCACAATGAAGGAAGGTGGTTTTGGGGTCGGCGACTACGCAGTCTTCGGGGTCCTATGCGCAGTGTCATGCGCTGGAGGACTGTGGTACAGCGCTGTCGGCTCGAAGGTCCAGAAGGTAGTCGATGTCAAAGACTACCTCCTTGGTGGAAGAACGCTGTCCACTTTCCCTGTTGCTATGTCACTTATTGCCAGGTGAGATATTAGTAAGACGATATTTTTCCTGATCATTCCACTTTTGACCTTCATTTCGTCTTATGGTGAAGACTATATTGATCGGTTTTCATCAGGTATGAAAATATTTATTCAAGTAAATTAAGCAGATATAATGAATTGATGTCATCCGTGACACAAATGTCTGTACTTCAATGAGTTTTTCATGACCTACTTTGGGTATTTAAGAGATATATAAAATAAACATCGCGCCTTTTTTATTTAGATGCATTAACACACAAGTTAATATAAAGTGTGTATATGATATCGTTCGAAAATAAACTGGTACGATTTGAAAAGTGTTCGAATTTTCTTAATTTTAGAACAAATTTACAAAATAGTCCATGTTTGACCAAATGTTTTATTTCAGCTACGTCTCCGGTGTGACGATATTAGGGACACCGGCGGAGATATACAACTACGGTACACAGTACTGGCTGGTGGTGATAGGAGTCAGCTTAAGTTGCCTTGCAGTAGTCATTATATACCTGCCAGTGTTCTGCACGCTCAGGCTATCTTCGTCTTACGAGGTATGTTGTGTCTGTAATGCAGTAATTTGTTTTACTATGTTCCAAACGACGTATGTTTTGATAGCATGATTCTGTGTTTTGTACTCCTGGTCCCCTGTCCTTGTTTTCCTCCTGTGATTTCTGTCAGTGTTTTATACTGCTGCCAATATTTTGCACACCTGGGTATATTTTGTACTCATTCTGTCTTTTCTGGTTCTATTTATTTTTATACTTCTCTTTCTGTCTTCTTGTATAGGTCGTCTTTCCATTAGCCCATCTTTTTCATAGACCTTGTCATAGTTCTCATCTGCGGTATCTATTTTAATACTTATGTGTCAACTTTCCTATGCCGAAATAATACCTGCTGTCGATGTTTGGTAACATAAGGCTAAATCTGGCCTATTTATCTTTATTCAAAATTCCTGAAGGATATATTGCGATGCAAAGTCATATTATTATGAACAAAGCCAAACGATCAAACAATGCTTTGTTTTATTATTTGTACAATACAACCTTTAAATACCGATGTAGTCAAGTAATTAATTTCGTTTCAATGTGGGATTTTCCACAGAGAAGAATTGACAAAAAACGTGGCATAATTACAAACGAATGAACAGTTATGGCTTCTGAATGATTATTCAAAACAACAGACATAAATCATTAATACTTAAAAGCCTGAGATTGTATACCAATGAAATATTAATAACACCGAACAATCATCTCGTTCAGAGCTCGAATAATTTATCTTATGTCCGTCTGTATAGATCTTATCGCATTAGGTGATCTATCACGAAAATGACAACCGTTTTGCGTTGAATGGACTTTGCCCTCGCACGGCAAAAAACGCACGAGTTTATTATGATTGAGTTAAGTACAAGCATAGAATTGTTATCCGCATTTTGAAGTGAAAACTTCTTTAGCCTCGTTGAGCGATTTTTTGTAGGGCCAAACCTTATGGCTTCGTGTTAGCGACATGATAATGTGACAGCATCATCGACATGTTAACAGAAAGTCACACAAAAACACAGTTATTCAAAAGTTTAAGTCTTTATTTCTGTCCGCCCAGACTGCCTATTTTTTATTATTTCAGAAGACGTAGTTTTGGAATATCCACTGGCAGTATGCAATGCAATATTATTATCACTAGTATAACAATGCCAGAACTTGTTTTATAATGATTAATTCTGAAAGTTAGAAGATATGTATGTGAAATTGTGAATTGCTTAAGTATTTTATTATCTAAGAAGTGTGTTATCTAATAAAATTATTAATAATAGAATAGCTAAAGAATGTAGGTAAAACTGTGCGTGTAGACTTTGATGAATTAATCAGCAAATCCAGCCTTCGCATTTATTTATTAGTTTATCCTCGCACTGGAATGCCTTGCAGCAATTACACCAATGGAGCACAATCTTATAAACTCACTATAAGTCTAGGTTTCCTCACGATAATTTCCTTCACCGTTGTCAGCAATATCCAAGATAAACTTGGAAAGTAGCATTGTATTCCAATGTTTTATGAGTAAGTTAAATAACCAACTATACCTACCCATACCCCATACCATGACAGTCGATTCCCACATCAGTCACTGACTTGACTTTCAGACTTTGAAACATGCAAACATCACTCTTGCATTCTCCGAAGGGTTCTTCAGAGGAACACCTCTGCTACTTACATGACATATTTCGCCAGTTATCTTTAAGTTAGTTCCATGTAAAAGGGGATGAGCCTGTTGCCGTCAACCGATCACGGGTCAACATTAAGACGACGACAGTCGCCAACAACCTTGAGGGAACAAAACGCGCATTCGTTTTACACCCGCGCGACCCAAAATTCAGGATCTTTTTGTACTTTCCTATTTATTCTATAATTAAAAAAGCCTTAGGTCAATATGTAGATAATGTCATTGTCAAAATAAGCCTGGCGGTTTCGGTGCGATTGTCGATTTTTTGTCCGCTTCAGACATAACTTTACAAATTAATTACACTATGTTATACGAATAAAACTCAACATTTTCTTAGATCTAATTATTAAAAATATGGCCTAATGTAACATATACTTTAAAAAAAATTACGACTATCTGTTTATACGTGATTCTCATTTTAAAATCAGCTACTCAGGGGTATCTGCGCCTTAAAGTTGCACTAGTCGATAATTTTCCATACAAACGTGGTCTACAGATTACTCCACTGTTTGTACGTTAAAAATAAAAAAAAATGATATCAATTTTGTCTCATCATTATCTAGCCCTGTATGGAAACGAAAAAGTAAAAAAAATATATTTGAAAGTTATGAGCGTCGAAAGTTCCATATTTCAATACTAATTTTAACGCATCTATGGACGCAAATGAATACCATAAGAAGAAGGACAAATGCAAAACGGTCACAATACAGGGATAGATTAGTAGTTCAAAAATGGCAGTAATTTTATTTTGAACATATACTCTTAGTCGTTTTTTCATGCTATCCATACTCCCAAAGGTCTGTTTATAAAAATTCGCGCGCTCGTTTTCTTCCTAAATCATCATCCATTTCGCTACAAACTCGTAAAAGTGCGTTTTCGTGAGCGAAGTAGCTTCTTACTGCTCGTCACAGCATCTATCTCTTTCGCACGTGTTGTCGGATGAGATAGCATGCATTTTAACCCCGCGCACAAAATATTTTGTGGCGTCGACTAGTGCAACCTTAAAGGCTGGAACTAAAAATCGTATTCGTCTTTTTGACAATACTCAAACGTTGGAAATTGTTTCAGTTGGTATTGTGAAATATATGACAAATCACTACTGGATCATGTCATGATTTGTTATGCAAAATCTTATTATTATAACTTGAATAAAATATTATTATTCCTCTATAATGTGAAGATTCTGCACGTTTCCTGAAATTCTATTGTTTGTTTCAGTACCTAGAGTTACGGTTCAACAAGAATGTCCGCGCTTGTGCCTCCGTGTTGTTTTTACTCGACGAGGTAAGTTCATTTGCTTAATTAATTATTATACTCTAGTCACAGTTACATACATTGTCTTTGAATTTATTATACAGTACCCAACGACCTTACGTATGGTCGTTGACAGTACCGTTTTCCCATTTACTTTGATTTTTATGTAAAGTTACTATGTCAAATTTCGATTAATTGACTTCTTCTTCGTGTCGATGATGGAATCGTGTTTGATGGTTAATTTATATATTGTTAATTTCTTTATTGATCGATTAAATCTATCACATTCCACAGCTGGGCTAAGGCTTCTAACATCACAATTCCAACAAGTTTATTTTACGTTAAGTTTATTTTAAAGTTTTGTTATCTAGTAGATAGTTTTATCGATTCATTGACTTGAACCGATGATTGAAATGAATTTATATGTCATGGACCAAGTGATAAATCAGGGCACTATGTAAAATGCCCGGGCATTATTTTATTGTATTTTAATAAACGTTGCCCCAATAGGAATTTCTTCCTGTATTGTGGGTGCGTTTACAAACATATAAACTCACAAACACCCAGAGCCGGAACAACTATCTGTAGGTCGTATAAATATTTTTTCCGTGCGGGAATCGAACCCGCGACACGTAGCGCAGCAGTCAATAGCTCAACCACTGCGCCAACCGTGCGCCGCATTATGAATCTAGTCAAGTCAAATCGGGCAATGTAATGAATACTGATTTAAACTTCTATTGTTGTAACTAAACATATTGTCTGGTCATTATGAATACTGCTAAGTAACAGTTGGACAAATCGATAATTATGGTCAAAGAATTAATCCAAGAGCAAATAAATCGAGCTCGGGAACTTAGGGCAGCCCGACTTACTTGGTTACTTAGGCCCTGCAGACAGATATATGCTCCATCGACTTTGTTGCTTAAATAGTAATCGTACTTACCTATTCTATATTAAAACCAATGTGGCCGCGTAACCGGCCAAATTAATGATGGGCATTATTCAGAAAGCCCGGTCGATTTAATTATTTCAGTAGTTTTATCACATTTCCTACTCATATTGAGCATTTTTCAAATTGCCCGGGCATTATGAATAATGCCTTATTAATCACTTTGTACATAACATATACAGTATAAGTTTCCACCCATAGAATATTTTATTACTTACAAACAAAGCAAGGGCCTTAGGTAATCTATTTTACATATGCACATAACTTACTCATAGGAAACAGTAATAAAATTATGTCAAGAAAGCCGGCTGTAACCACAAGCCCTGAGCATGTATAGCATATCATCTTAGAACTGGCTTCTGTCAACGGCATCACCCGTATGGAAATCATTAATTACCAGCTCCCGGGATAAAAAGTCTATGAGCTTCTCTAATCTTTATCGGTACCAAAATTCATCAAAATTGGTTCAGCTGTTTAGGCGTGAAAACGTAACAGATAGACAGAGATACTTTCGCATTTATAATATTCGTATAAATGTCACGAGAGCCGGCTGTAAACACGTGCCCTTAGTTTTTTTTTTATCTAAGAATCCTGTTCCTAAGCGGATATCGAGGGGCATTGAATGATAATATTTGTATTACATAACAGATTCAGGAGCAATTGGATAGATAGATTACGTGTTGCAAAGTATTATAGATATCAAAGCTGAAATTGCGATTTGGATGACTCAAGATTATTTTAATAGATACCATCTGACTGTCAATCAAGGGGGTATAACTTATCAAGAATCAATAACTGTCTGTTTGGAATCTGCATGCTTTATCTTGGCAATACTTACATTTATAGATTGATTGATACCTTCGATTTTTTTGGTAAGGCACGGCTTTCTGCCAAAAAGTACAACCGCTACAAAGTGAAAAAAAATCTTCAATTTCGGAAGTCGGTGTGCCTGTCTTTGTTTCTTCGTTTTTACTTTTACGTAATTTTTTATTTTCAAATTTTTTATTTTTCACTTTTTAATTGTGATACCTACATAATAAGCATGGTCAATAGTAACGTACATATAATGCCCAAGTTCCGCCTGACTAGATTACTCGAATAAAATAAATCTTGAACATAACCGGTGAAATGAGAGTGTACCAGGGTGAACTGTACATATCTGCGTACCCCTTTAGAGCGTACCGGCGTGATATTATGCTATTAAATGGCGTATACAATAAACAGGCATGCGATTGCAGCAACCCCGAGAGATTTGCCGTTGTTTATTAAAGAGTTCTGTTATATTTCTCCGAAGTCCTTCATTAGATCTTGATCAAATTTACATGAGAAGCACCAACTTTCAAATATGTAAAACAACATCGAAATCGGTTCACCTAGTAAAAAGTTCTGAGGTAAAACAAAAAAAAATCCAGTCAAATGGGAACCCCCTCCTTTTTGAATTCGGTTAAAAAAGGGCTCCGATCTTGATTTTTTGGACCCTTATACACATACGGATTTGCAAAATTCTATTTTTGTTTGTAAGGGTATACTCTCGAGAAATGAAAAACAAAAGGTTCCAAAGACACCGACTTCGGAAAACAAAGTTTTTTCGCTTTGTAGTGTTTTACTTTAGAAGTCGATTTAATGATTTATATAAAATATAAAAAGGTGTAAGTTTACCTCAAAAGGAAGATCAAACCTTAGAAACAATAGCTAATTTATGGAAGCGTAATTTCCCTCGATGATGACACTTCGACTACTGATGCAATAAATCAGCCCTGATGTCACTACTTCTAGGTGACACACGCAAAAAAGTACAAAATTCCATTCATTGGTAATAATTCAATTCGATCTACAATGATACCTTGACTTGAGTACTATTGTGGTTGCACTTGCTATAAATATTTTAGCTTTTAAATACTATCTGGATTTGTAAAATGAATTAATTAATTTTATTGAGAACCTTATTGTTTTGTCATGTTCCACTAAACGTTCTACTAAGTTTTAATTATTAATAAGGGACCTATTCCTATTGTTATTTACTCAATAAATAGGTACCTATCCATATTTGCAACATACTAGTACCTAATATTTACGTATAAGCCCCTAAGCACATTAGTGTGTTTGCAAACAAAGTTTGTTTTAACTTTTCTCACACTCGAATTTTGTTAAAAGTACACTGAACTTGCACTTTGCACTTAAATTGTCAAACATCTGAATGATTAAATAATGTCTCTTATCTAAACACTTGTAGGCTATAATGACGTAATATTTTTTTTATAGTGGACTAGCTTCTGTCCGCGGCTTCTCCCGCAACTATTTTGTATCCCAAGGAAACATTATACCGACATGTTAAGTGTCCTATATCCTAATCCAGGTTCAGATTAAGGCCCTTAATCCACTTTAGTGCCGTGGTTACTTTCTAAAGCATACTCCTTAGTTAACGGCTAGGTTAAACGTTTTAAAAAATTAAGTATTAAGTCCAAAAAGAGGTCCAATATTGATATTCTGGCACCGAGCGGGCGCAGCCGGTACTGCGTTAACATTGGAGAATATATACGCCTTAATCTATATGCCAAGTTTTATTCAAATGCGTTCAGCCGTTAAGGCATAATAAATTAAGGAATGTTAGTGTGGTTTTATTGCTATAGTCTCAGAAGAGTGAAAAGAGATAAATTAAAGTAAACTGTATCGTTCGCAACTTGAATGTTTAGCCTACATACCTAAAACCACTTCTGTAATCTGAACGTACAATCTTCTGCTCTTAATTTACTTTTTATAAGATTTTCAGGATGGAAGATTTTAGAAGAATAATCCAATCTAGACTTCCAAAAATTAACAGGTTATATTTTTGTAAAACAAACAAGAGAGAAACATTAGTATGAGCCATTGTCATTATGGAAGCAACACTAAAATCGCGAAAAAACAAACATCTGTTAGCTGTACAACTAACTACTGAACAGCCGATAATTGTTTTTTATTCCATACTAAAAGTAATTTATGCCTACTCATGAATACTTTTACCCTCTGAAGTATTGTAAATTAACTATTCGGTTTAATACTTCGTTATACTAGGTCAGTCAATTAGTATATTTTACGTATCTTAAATATTGCCGAAGACGTCAGATATATTACGGTTAGTTAATCGTTTGGAATCAGCAATTCTTATTAGTGTACGTATAAGGTCGTTCGCTTGGCTTGGCACATTGGACTTTGACCACGCGATGTTCGGCTCGTATGAACAAAATCAACATCAATTGTCTGTGCCACATTTGCGGAACAGTGCCGCGTGGCTGGCTATAGTGTGATCGTGGCTGATCTGCTATGGAAAATGAACATTGTAACATAAACAAGTTCAATCTATCATAGCAGTACTACTGGACGATAATATGTCATTTAAGTATGGAATGCTTCCGCGTGCTGCAGGAAAAAGCATGATCTTTATTTCAGGTAATTCGAATTCACAAACTATCGTTTTTTCAGGAAGTAGGCATTTATGGTAATATCAGGATTATGTAGTTTATTTGACCGATACGAGAGATCTGCAGGAAAAGTCCATCCTCGTGTAAAAGTTCAGTCACCGATTTAACTACATTTTAATTTTGATGTTGAATTCCGAGAGACGAATCGTTGATAATGCCAAATGAGCGAGCATCTTAGTTTTTCATTCATCTTCGAATTTTAGAATATTTATGCGTTGAGAGTTGTTTTGTGACTATGTGGTACGCATAATCGATTAAAAGTAGACGCCTATCTTGTTATTAGACATAGATTAATATGCTTGTTACTAGATTCGGCACAGTCACAACAAATTGACATTGATGTAACAACTTTCATACACAGAGTACATTAATATAGGTATACAGACACTTTCATACTCGTAGTGTATGCGTAGAAAGTGGGTGCCACAGACGACGGGAAGTTTTATTCGCTAACATCAATGATGGGTCAGTTTTAAAATCTATTTCAATTTCAATACAGTTTCAAGCGGACAAGGCTAGTTTATGGGCAAGTTTGGACTTTGATCGGCGCAATTTGCACTGAACAATACATAGAAACGATGTACCTACTCAAAGAGTACAATGGTCAATTGACCACTTGGGAAAATATGTGTGCTCGTAATGACCACGTTTATGTATAAAAATATATGCGAAGTATGATTTGTTTCGGTCTATCAATTTGACGAAGACGTCATAGCACTCAGTATATATGTGCCATACTTAGCACGTACGACGACGTACTTTACTGTCCATTGTTTAGGAAAATTACATAAACAGGAGGGTAATCCGGGTAACTTTAGATAATAGATTCTGCAAAAACCTCCATGACAGATGGACTTAATAGTAGCATCTTATAATAGCTCCGATTTCTTTTTAAGGTTGGAACTCTAACTAAAAAAAAAGGTCTCAATGCAAATTGAGTTCGGGTATATTGAGGAACCCAAACCTAAAACACGAATGCTTTATGAATATGATAAGAACATCAAGGATAAAAAGTTCATTTTTTAACCTTTGCTACTGTTGGGAATAATAATTACGAGTACGTACAGTGGCAACCTTTGCACCATTGATTTGATGGCTTAATAAGCGACCAGCAATTAGATTGGTACAGACATGTTGATAAACAAATCAATAAGTAAGTTATTAAAGTGGAATGCGAAAATGTGCTAGAGCAATAGAATTTATAATTGAGCTCAAAAAGAATTAACGATAACTATCCTTATAATTCTGTTCTGGGTATCGATTTTTGACAGGAAATTTCAGATAGCGTAAGGAAATTAAACATATGTCATTTAGAATAAATAATGTTTTGGATTATTTCAGTTATAGCGTTTTTCTTTATGCAACCATACTAATAATATAAATTAAAAAAGTAACTCTTATCTTTCTGTCAGTTACGTTTGAACGCCTAAACCGCTGAACCAATTTTGATGAATTTTGGCGTAAGGTATCTGAGACAGATTGGACCTTTGAAGATAGGGATAAGGGATCTTTGGGATAATTGCTGACCTTCACGTGGGCGAAGCCACTGGCATAAGCTATAGTTGTTATAAAACGTATGTTCTTTGTTTCAGGTACTTTTCCTGCCAATGATAGTATTTGTTCCTGCGTTAGCTTTTAATCAATGTGAGTAAAAAAAAAAAATAGATGTTTTTATATAAATAGTTGCTGCTGTAATTTATTAGTATTTGGATTATTTTTTATACCGCTTCTGTTGTTTTATTTTATTTTCAGTGACGGGTTTCAGTGTATTTGCCGTAGCAGGTACTATGGTTACAATATGTGGCCTGTATACAGTATTAGTGAGTAGACATTTTGTTTGTTTGATTAAGTACCTACCTACATTTTTAGTTATTGCATTTTTCTTTTTTTTTTAGTTGCGCTTCTAGCTTTACTTCTTTTATCAAACATTTTATTTTACTTTCGCATACAACACATAATTTAGTAGACTATGAGTAACATGACTGTTCTAACTACAGATGTACTTATTTATTTATTTAACCATTTATGCACACACACATATACAGACAAGAAGGAGGAACAGAAAAAAAAGTTTATTCAAAAATCAAAAACCCGACTGCGAACTAAAAAGACGTAAACATGAAGAAAATCATGCTGTGCTGCAGTCGGAGGATACATATTACCGAGCTGGCTAACCAAAACCAGATGTATTCTCCGACTGCACAGCATGTCTTTTTAGTTCGCAGTCGGGTTTTTGATTTTTTTAATTACCTTTTTTTTTCTGTTCCTCCTTCTTGTCTGCTTATGTTTATTTATAATTTTTAGTTATCATTTTTTTACGAATTATGTACAGTAAAACATATAAGTGTTATATATTTTTGAAATCACCTCTTATAACCCTTTAATTTGATACCCCACACGATGGGTACGAAGTAGAAAAAAATTGGTATCCCACAATATGGCGCCGAAAATCCGCCATCTTTCTATTTTCCAATTTTAATGTAGCCAGTGACACTCGCAAGGTTTACACGAATCGATTGACGTAACAATCATCAAAATCGGACAACATGTTTGGTCTATGGATCGGCCACATATAGGAACAAACATACATAAATAGACTGATAAACACTCCTTCGGCAGTCGGGTAAATAGGTACATAGGTGATGCTTATTTCAAATGAAATCTCTTCTCTCTTTATTTTTTTTATAACAACCGCTGGCTTCAAATCAATTTAAGGATTATGAGAGTCATCTGATCATCTGGCATGGCTAATTGCTATAGAACGTGTTTGAAACATGTGAGAATGATGTTGCATTAAGTGTCAAACACGGACTTTTGTTATGTCTGAGTGATTACTGAATAGAGATAAACTATGGTTATTTTACGCATGAACTACGTTTTATTTCTTACGTTACGTGTTATCCTGAAATCTTGTCTATTCTTATATTGAGCTTATATTTATTTTAAACTTCAATTATTTCTTCTTCATCTTTCACTTTTTGCGCCTTAAACACCCTGTAATATTGACTTGTAAACCTTATTCTATAATCTTTTTCCGTCTAGGGAGGTCTAAAAGCCGTGGTTTGGACGGATTCGGTGCAGACAGGCATCATGTTCATAGGTGTGATCTTAGTCGCAGCCGCCGGGACGCTCGCCGTCGGCGGAGTGCAGGAGGTCTTGGATATCGTCAATGAAACGGGAAGATTTGAAATATCCAAGTAAGTTTAAATTAACACCCTAACTCAATATAATTGTTGGTTATCAAGGTTGGTGTCTTAAGATAGCCTAAACTGAAAAAGAAATATGGCAAAAATGAACGTTCTGACTTTTTTATGTTAACATATTTTGCCGACTCCTCTAATAGTTTACTAGTTCTCATTTCATTGTCTGTTCGTAAGCTATCACACTATTACGATTATTGAGAAAAACCTATAATTAGCCTAACCTTTAGGTAATATGAAAATTTTGTAAGCATCTTTTTGTAACGCTGTTGGTTTTCTAAATAAATAAATAAATAAATTTCAAGCATGCATTTGTTTTATAATTTTTAAAGAGGCCTATGTTATAAGATTTTGCTTCAAAGTGGACGCTACGGACGACGACGTGTTAGTTTAATTCTGTGGTACAAAGATAGGGAAACAAGGGTACAAAATAATATTTGTGGATGTCCATTGAATTTTATTGCAGTATGTATTAATTATCAATTAACTAGAAAATACAATCCAAGTAAGATCAGCACTTTTGTGCTCTTCTATCTTTATATGTTTTTTCTCTTTTAAATGTTTTGTGTGTACATAAATAAATAAATAAGATTTTCTTTGGATATGCAAATAAGAATAACTATTAAAATATGAACCGAAGTAAATTTTCTTTGCGACTCGGTGGTATAGATTGCTTGTGAGTAAAACTGAGACTAATGTATGTTGTATACATTTTTATATAGATTTTTACTACAGTTGTATGATAAGAGCTAATACAATATAAACCGTATTATAATTTCTGGATAATCAATTAGATACTTAATGAGAATGACTCATGAAGAACACAAGTTAGAGATAAGATTTAATTCACTATAGATACTGAAAAGTAAAAGTGTTTTCTATCTTCAAGGATCGAATTTCCACTTGACACATATCTTATCAGAAAAGTTGTCAAAACGTCAAAATTATCCGCGTGTTAAAAGTTATCTGTCGATTAAAAACGTGTAGATAAGTATGCATCAATACAGTACTGGTATATTTTGTTTCTATTGATTTTCACGGTACAATCAGTGTTTACATTTGCATGCAGAAAAGTTAAACTCGTTTGGCTATGCAAGTTTGTAATCTTTAACCCGATAGCAGACACACGTGGCTTTAGTTAACTGGTAGCAATGAACTTTGTAGTGGCGTCGTGATAACCTTTGAGGTCGCAGGTTTAAACCCATAGGGAAGCATACAGTTTTTTTTACGAACAGTGAGGAGTTATGTGTCCCAGTACTATGTTCTTCTTCTTCGCATCGATGAGTTCTTCTTATTTAGATTTTTTTCGAACGAGCCACATCTATGGCCTTAGCACTGGTCCCGCAAAGGTCTCGCAAGGTGCAGGTGTTTTGCATAAGGAGCAGCACAGGGGGATAAGACATCGTCAGTGGAGTGGTTCCATCTGACCAGGTTATGTCTGCAGCGGCCCACCTAGCACCACCAGCAGTATGTTGCAGGCCCAAGAGGGTGGGCTAGCTAAGATTTTGCTTAAAATTTAAAATGTTATCTTGCTCACTGCGGGTTGGCGATTTCAGAACTATTGTACTTGCGTCCAGATTTTCTCACAGTGTTTTCCATCAACGACAGTGACAGTGCAATCAATTATTTATGAGAACATTACCTACCTTTGTTAGAAGAATTTCACACCATTTTCCTTGTGACTTTTGTTAAACTCGTTACTCAAGGAAATACATTGATGTTATTGTTTAACTCAAAGGCAATTGGGGCAATCTTGTGGTTTTCTTTACAATAGGTGCATTGTAACGTAACAAACAACAGTATGTTACAAACAATGTAACTAATTCATACCTAATGTATTTGTGTACTAGTCGTAGTAAATGCAGCTTGGTAAGATTACAAGCGATAATAACTACCAAAGTTCTTTTTTTTGATTAATCTACTTTTCGCACAGCTTGGCAAAGGTTTTTGCGAAACTTTTCCAATGTTTTTTGTGTTTTGACATCTTCGTTCGAATCGTCAGGAACGAGTCCCAAATGTTACGCCAGCGTTTCATAGACCTGCCTTGGTTACAACGCCCGTCATCATGTATACTGTGTGACGATCCTGACCCATCTGTCCTTATGCATCCTATAAGTATAACGATACTACATGGGTGTGTGAAGAACGATAGTAAAAGTAATACCACACACGTAATGTTATCTTTTTAACCAACTTCCCAAAAAGGAAGAGGTTATCAATTCGACAGTTTTTTATGTTATTATCTCACAAGTTTTTACTAGGTGAACCGATTATGATGATTCTTTTTTTATTTGAAAGCGTTAAATTTCATCAAGTTCTAATGTAGAACTTCGGAGATATACATCAGAACTCTTCAATAAATGTCGGCATATCACTTGGGATGATTGCAATCGCATGTCTGTTTATTGTTTACATCATTTCATAATATAACATCACTCTGGTACGCTCTAAAGGGGTACGCAGGTATAGAGCCCTGGTATACTCTCATTCCACCGGTTTTGTTTAAGTTTCATGTTATTGGGTTAATCTATTTTGGCATTACTATGGGCATTATTCCATTACGTACCACTAAAAAGAGAAAAATAAAAAAAAGCATTTTTACAAAAAAATACAACCGACTTCCAAATGAAAACACAATAAAGTGAAAAGTAACTTCAATTTCAGAAGTCGGTGTCAAAATACGAAGAAAAGAAAACAAGAACACCGACTTCCGTAATTGAAGTTATTTTTCACTTTGTCATGTTTTTATTTAGTTGTCGGTTGTATTTTTTTATGCAAATAAAGACAAGCTGAAAGATGACGTATACAAATACATATTATGCAATAAATACCACATAATCTGTAGAACAAGACATAATTATATCCACTTACGTCACAGAATATCTAGAACGCAAGACCTGAGTTCCAAACGTAAGCAAAGATCAAATTGCTTACGTTTGGAACTCAGGTCTTGCGTTCAACCTAACTAGGAATAGAAATGTAAATCGTACTATGCTTTGATGACTGATAAATTATATGCTAGATGCTTATTTTAGATCTGTGTAAGACCTATAAATGGAAAGTTCTTTAACCATTGTTTATTAAATTTGCTTAAGGCATGCTATGCAAAAAGATTTCCATGGAAATGTACCACACCACAATGCGTTTTCGTATACCTACCTAGATTAAATTTTATTGTAATCGTGGAACAAATCTAGAACATGTTTTATGAAAACGTGTCTTAAAAAATAACTTATAAGATCAATGGTTATTTTTGGATAAGTATCTGCGTGTCTTATCAATTTATATTAAAATAACCGAGTAGGTGAATATGGCGATACAGAATAGAATAATAAAAATTAAAATGAAACCGGCCTAGTGCGAGTCGGACTCGCGCACCAAGGGTTCCGTACCATTATCGCAAAAACGGCAAAAACGTCAGGTTTGTTGTATGGGAGCCCCACTTAAATATTTGTTTTATTCTGTTTTTAGTATTTGTTATTATAGCGGCAACAGAAATACATCATCTGTGAAAATTTCAATTGTCTAGCTACGAGTATCACGGTTCATGAGATACAGCTTGGTGACAGACGGACAGACAGACATACAGACGGACCGCGGAGTCTTAGTAATAGGGTCCCGTTTTAACCCTTTGGGCACGGAACCCTAAAAAGGAAAATAATAGAAATATAATTTGCATTTGTCATGCATCTCGTCAGCTAATGACCCGGTCTGCTGGTTATGAAAATTAAACCTCACTTATTGCATAACGCTCATCGGGATGACGACAATGTTGATGAATTTATTGGACTTCTGCCCAAAATATGTGAAAATACCGCCGAAACCGCTGAGTGAAACGAGCTAAATGGATATGATCCATTCCGTAAATGATTATTGAAAATCTACTATCAGAAATAAAGCCCATATAGGACGATAGGTCGGTGACCTATTGAAGAACGCGGAAATCTTTTGGTTGAAGAAGTCGAGAAGCAAAAGCCAGGGCGATGTGGTGAGTCCAATGTCTAGGTTGGGCTGGACGCCTTTCAGCTGTAAAGATGATTATGTTGAAGATTTTTGAGTATTTGAATTGCTTGTGTTGTAATATTTTACATTTCTTGAACCGATTGCGATGAAATAAAAATAAGTAATACTTCAAGTTACGCACAATTTTAATGTATAAAAGTTATCCACATTGATTTCGTTAATTTTAATGGTAATGGTTAAACAGATAAACCGACAACAGACAAAAATGCTGGAAATGGGTTCCGTTGTTTATCCTTGACCCTGGCTATTTTCTTGGAAACATTTTCTATGTACAAAAACGACCTTTCTATAGATTTATTATATGTATTGGTTGATAATGATTGTTGATGGTATTGATTTAATTACCAAGGTTATCTCATTTTTCCTAAACTTAAGACGGTTGACGGAGTAATTCATCAACTCGTCCTACTTGCCTACAGCCCGACGACTAAACGACTAAAGGACGACTTGGAGAAAATTAAGATAAATAATATTTTCATTCTGCAACTCGTCCCACGTTTAATTTTGTGTGAAACTTTAAACATTACCAACGTTTGGTATAGTTAGGAAGACAATATATAACAGCTTTTTTTATGAATTTTTTGTTTTTACTTTCGTTTTGTTCATAGATTATTTAATATTAAAAAAATTAATACGAATGGTTGACATGTATGACTTTCGGTTGTTATCAGGTAAGTATACAATGGTCATAGTACTCTTCAAACATCTTGGCCGCCCTGAAGTTTGCTACAATGGCTGCGCAGTAGTAAATCTTATAAAAAACAGCATCGTTTCCTGCCTTGCGCATCGAAATGTCAACTTCAGGGGGCCCAGAAGTTTGGCGAGAATTATACGGTGGCACAGATAATATAATACTAGCATACAGATGCCTCATCTCCTACAAAGAAACCGTGCCGACGTAACTAGCGTTTTTCGTCTGATTAAACTGATTAATTTTCTAAGAACTACGATCGCGTTCGGTTCCGTTCCACGAATATAGATGGTGTTAGCAGCGTAATAGGGTTTAGTCGGTTCGTGAACACTCTTTTTTTAAATACAGCGACTATTTGTTTTATAGTATTTTATTGCACGTTTTTACAGTTTCATTGTACAAAAAGACTTCAGAAATTTAAAACCGCGCCATCTATGGGACCAATTTTAAATGACCCATTCAAATAGTCTGAAATGTGAAATAAAGGCCCAATATTCCATCATTTTGTTTTTAGGAGAGTTAATTAAGCAATAACATACATGTTTTAAGATCATCTCTAGAAAATCTTAATATTTCACAAAACTCAATAACAAATCGAAGCTTATCATGCCATCTAGTGCAATTTATTTGAACCAAATTTTATTCCTTCACGTTGGATGCCCGTGAACGTGGCTACTTTTGAAGTAGGACATACCTATGAAAAGAATGAAGATGCAATAAAATCTTTTATTTTGACCAGTGATGTTTCTTCGGTAATTATATCTATGTTATGAATGTTCAATATTACCTCGTGTGTTAATTGGTGACAAATTTGTGGTGATTTAATCTTTTCTGTTGTGATGTTGTGATGATTAAATATTTAATAACAAATTCTTTTTTTTATTACATCCACATTAACACTTTTGCTACTGATGAGTACCTTTTCTCATTTTGATAGTGTCGTGAGACGAGTTGCGGAATGAAAATATTATTTATTTTGATTTTTTGCAACTCTTCCAAAATGGGCCGTAGGCATGTAGGACGATTTGATGCATTACTCGGTTGACGTATCGCTAAATGCCTTTAGATCTATATCTTTGATCAATGTAAGTATACAATGTTATTTTCTTTGTCATGCAGTTGGAGTTTTTCTCCTTACGAGCGTCAGACTGGCTGGGGCGCTGTTTTCGGCGGCTTCCTATACTGGACGTGCTTCAACTCTGTCAACCAAACCATGGTTCAGAGGTACCTGTCTCTGCCCACCAAGAGGAAAGCTATCACGTGAGTATTTACCACAGACCATTGGTATTATATCAAGGCGTGAAAGTAGCGCTTATGTAATAAGATTCGAAATATCTGTACTAATATTATAAAGCTGAAGAGTTTGTTTGTTTGTTTGTTTGTACGCGCTAATCTCAGGAACTTACTGGTTGGAATTGAAAAATTCTTTTTGTGTTGGATAGTCCATTTATCGAGGAAGTTTATAGGCTAGGTAACATCACGCTACGACCAAAAGGAACGGAGCATAAATGAAAAATGTTGCAAAAACGGCAAAAGTTACATATTCCTTTTTGAGAGCTTCCGTTGCGTGCGCTGCGTAAGCGGTTAAAGTTACGCAAAAATCACGTATGTAGTGTAGGTAGGGTAAATGGGTAGGTAGGTAGCCAGTTGACGGGAGCTAAGCCGCGTGGGACAGCTAGTAGGAATATAAGATCGGACCAACTTACAGAAGAAACTGTGTCTTGCATTTTTATTAGTACACATTGCATTCTTTTTTTAAATTTTAGTGTTGACTTTTACTGTGACAAGCAAAGGTAGATGACACAGTAATGTGTTTACATTCTCGTTGAAAGAATGCCAATGATTTAAATTTCGAAGTATTTATTTATTTTTTGTATAATGTCTTCAATACAGAAGGTAATTAAGTCTTTAAAATGTGTTGCCATAATTTTAAATATTTAAAGTGTTGTTTTATCTACCGCTTTATCACAACATGAAATTCATTGTGGTAGGGGTAAATCTTGAGTCCTTGAGACAGGAAGAAACTGTGTCTTGCATTTTTATTAGTACACATTGCATTCTTTTTTTAATTTTAGTGTTGACTTTTACTGTGACAAGCAAAGGTAGATGACACAGTAATGTGTTTACATTCTCGTTGAAAGAATGCCAATGATTTAAATTTCGAAGTATTTATTTATTTTTTGTATAATGTCTTCAATACAGAAGGTAATTAAGTCTTTAAAATGTGTTGCCATAATTTTAAATATTTAAAGTGTTGTTTTATCTACCGCTTTATCACAACATGAAATTCATTGTGGTAGGGGTAAATCTTGAGTCCTTGAGACAGGAAGAAACTGTGTCTTGCATTTTTATTAGTACACATTGCATTCTTTTTTTAAATTTTAGTGTTGACTTTTACTGTGACAAGCAAAGGTAGATGACACAGTAATGTGTTTACATTCTCGTTGAAAGAATGCCAATGATTTAAATTTCGAAGTATTTATTTGTTTTTTGTATAATGTCTTCAATAGAGAAGGTAATTAAGTCTTTAAAATGTGTTGCCATAATTTTAAATATTTAAAGTGTTGTTTTATCTACCGCTTTATCACAACATGAAATTCATTGTGGTAGGGGTAAATGTTGAGTCCTTGAGACAGAGACAATATTTGTTGAGTTTAGAATGGAGCAGCAAACAGTGATTATGAGATGATATTATTAATTATTTGTTAAGAGGAGCATATCTGTAACTAAGGGATCTCAGATCTCTTACGCAAATATACGAATATATTATGTCCTAGATGTACAGTTTTGTTTTAATTTGTTATAGGGACTCTGCCTTTACCTCCAGTTTACCTCTTTTTTATCTTCATCGTAGCCTATAGAATTTAACTGTTGTCAAATCATTACGTGAACTTATTTGATTGTTGGCTATGATCGACCAGTTAGAATAGCATGTGGTTCAACAATACCGGAAGTTTACTTTATCGTGTTAAAAATAGCCGGTAGATTACTTTTACACTGAATAAAAGTAAAAGCCTTTGTTATTACGATAAATCCTAAAGTTGCTTCTTATTCCTTAACTAGTTGTGCCCACGACTTCGCTCCTGTCAACCCTAGATCCCTGCCCTACTTAACATACTACCATCCACCCTACCTACCTGCCAATTATTTTTCTAGTTTCAATTTTTCGCGGAGAATCTTAACATTCAGAAAATGACGTCAAATACACATCGCCACTTATAGAATATGGAGTTCAACTGCCCGAGTGGATATCTGAGTTGTGTACAGTGTTTTTTTTTTCTGGGACACTTTAAATTCATATATCTTTTGATAGAGTGAACCGATTGCGATGAAACAAAAACTAATTAATACTTCAAGTTACGCACAATTTTTATGTATAAAAGTTATCTACATTCGTACATTTTACGTGATGTGTGCACAACTAAACAGACAAACAGACGAACATGGGTTCAAACACAAATGGGATCTGTTGGTTATCCATTAACACCCTGATTATTTTGTTTGGAAATATTTTCGATACACAAAAACGAATTTTCTACAGATTTACTGTATGTATTGATTGAATGATATTGATATTTTACTCGCAAAACCTATGTGGGAGCTATAACGTAGGTTATTTTCCTAGAACCGAGTAAGACCTATATCACAGTTGATCTCTGTTTAAATACCTACTGACCTATTGATGCATTAGGTACATAGGTACATATATTTATAAATAAAATTTAAATTAATATTACTATGCTTAAGGTTCTCCTAGTCGGCGGCATGAACTATTTTGTGCGCGAGGTTAAAATGCATGCTATCTCATCCGACAACACGTGCGAAAGAGATAGATGCTGTGATGAGCAGTAAGAAGCTAGTTCGCGTACGAATTAGCACTTTTACAAATTTGTATCGAAATGGATGATGATTTAGGACGAAAAATTTTATGAACAGATCTTTGGGAATCTAGATATTATAAAAAAAAAGGTCTAAATGTATATTTTCAAAATAAAATTATTTACATTGTTGAATTACTAATCTATCCCTGTATGGAGGCCGTTTTGCAATTTTCCTTCTTCTTATGGTATTTATTTCCGACCAAAGATGCGTTAAAATTAGTGTTGAGATATGGAACTTTCGACGCTTATAACTTTCAAACATTTTATATTTTTACTTTTTCTATTTCATACAGGGCATCTAGCCCTGTATGAAATGATGAGACAAATTGATAACATTTTTATTTTGAACGTACGTTGTCAAACAGTGGAGTAATCGCTAGACTAGGTTTGTATGGAAGAATGATTGACTAGTGTAACCTTAAGTTAGCTTCTGCACACGTCTCACCAAAAGTATCCGTCAAAATATTGCCAAAATATGCCACATATTAACAGATTCGTCTTTTTTGTTTGTTGAATGTCAAGCCGGGCTGACGGCGGACATCTATTTACGGCAGCGGTATCGATGCATGTGATGTTGTAACAGAATGATGGAAAATAGTCTGCCTTACATAATTCACATTGCCTCACTGTCATGACCCACACAAAGACGAGATTAACCACTAGTTGAGATACAACTTTCGCTCTGGATCGAGTTTATCTTTCTTTTGAATATTAATTAGGTCAATATTCAAAGTATGAGTTGATCTTCTTCGTCAATCCCATCTGCGAACTTTTTTCTTTTTGGTGTGAGGATTTGCCCACCTCTGGTGTCAGAGTTAATTAAGCCGCCTCTGGGAACCCCCACAGGCCCCTGGCTTGTCTATTTCAGACTTGCATTAACTATGTTCTACTAAGTCCAGGTTTCCTCATGATGTGTCTGCAAACTAAAATTGAGGTTGAGGACTCGAAATCTGACCCATTAGTTATTAATATAAAATATAGATATAAAAACATATATGGAATGACTAACTACTCCATAATATAACCTATTCATCAGAAAACGATTGTTTACGCGCAAAGAAACGGATGACCTTTGCTTTTGTGCGACATAAGCCACCTGTTTTATTTTCTTTCTAAACTCAATACTGCGATCTCAAGTTGAATTTAATTGACTATAGCATTATTTATTAACGGCTGATATAGTAGCGGAGTCAGACAGACCGCATAGACAGGTAAATTATCATCAGACAAGATGAAACTTAATAAAATATTTTTCCCATGGGATAAGACAGAAACTACAGAACGCCACCTGCTACATTTCATACTCCTTGCAATATTCCCATTATCATCAATCATCATATCAGCCGAAAGACCTACACTGATAGACATAAGCCTCTCCCAAGCGTCGCCACATTGAGCGGTCCCGTGCGGTTTCCCGCCACCCTCACCAGGTTATCAGTCCACCTGGTGGAAGGCCTTCTAACGCAGTGTTTTCCGGTTCGCGGTCGCCACTCAAGAACTTTTCGGCCCCGTCGACCATCCTATCTGCGTGCAATGTATCGAATAAACCGCTTGCCAATATCCTATTGTCATATAAATACAGAGTTCAAAAACATATTTGAAGTCCTGACTACTGAGCCTGGTAAAAATCTGTGTTACCTTTTTCCTCAAAATTCTCGTTTTACCGAGTTCAAAGTCTATAATATGCTTTTTTTCAAACTTAATCTGTTTTTACTCGTACTGAGAGAAATATTTAATACTTACTGGCTGTTTCCCGCGACTTCGTCCGCGTCAAACTCGTTTTTTTTTTTTTTAAATTTTCTCACAGGATCTGTGAATTTGCCGAGTTAAAAGTAGCTTATGTTACACCTTGTAACATATTATTTCAATTATTTACCAGTGACCGTCAGAATCGGTCCAGCCATCTTAAATCTTTATACCACATACTTTCACATGCTTTCAATAAAATGTTGTCATTTTAATATTCCATACAGACACTTCAATTTTATTTATTTGTATAGATACTGTCTATTCAAGAAGATATTACGGTTAAAGGCACGAATCTCCTCAGTTTCTGAAAAAAAAGGCAACTCATCAAATTATGTACCTGTTAAAGTGTATTTAGAGCTATTGTTTTCAAGGTATTAGCAACGTCTAGTAGAATCTTTTAGCCCGAATTTCATAGAATTCAGAAACCATCGGATACCTTATGGTCATATAAAACTTTCCTTTTTATGTTACTCAAACCAATTCTTCCAGTGCCATCTTTATATTCTGCATTGGAGCAATCTTGGCAATCTCCCTCTGCGTGTGGTGTGGCCTAGCTGCCTGGGCGACCTGGGTGCAGGGGGGCTGCGACCCTGGTGGTGTACCTCTAGTGGATGACAGGCTACTTCCAGCCTTCGTGACCTATGTGTCGAGGGTGAAGCACCTGCCTGGACTGTCTGGCGTGTTTTTAGCTGGAGTATTCGGAGCTGGACTTAGGTAAGCCCTATCAAACAGTGTGGTTATCTGCCAAAATGTGTTGCGTTACGATTGGTACTTGGAATCGTTATTGATTACCACGGACCAATAATATTTAGTCTTCTTGCACATAGAAAATTTTGAGCCTTATATTGTTCTAAGCCTTATAACAATATAAGGCTCAAAATTCTTATGTCGCCAATACAATGGAAAACCTTGGGGAAGGTTATATTGGTCATGTATTTGCTGAAGAAAATGTTTATCAAGAAATTTTTCTTTGCTTTTTCAGTTTTATCTTAATTAGGTAATTAATCACCATGGTTAGATTGCTGATATCGAGAACCATAAAAAAATATTTTTTCTACACATGTTGCAAATTGTAAAGTTATTTACAATCCCCGGATTTCTGAGTCTGATCAATTCTGACCAGATCCTGCTTAAATCTGCTGAATAATCATATTAGAAGTAGATACATATAAAGGCATAATTACGTTAACAGCAGATTAGTTGAAAAGCTTTTCAGAAACCAAGGGTAGCTGTTTTTGAAACGTATTTTTTCTCTGTTCAGTTCACTTTCAGCAGTGTTAAACGCGTGTGCCCTGGTGGTGATTGAAGACATCATCCATGGCTGGTTGAAGCTGAAGCTGAAGCCTTTCACTGAAGGGATGCTGGCCAGAGCCATCACTGCTCTCCTTGCCCTGGTATCTGTAGTTATGGTGCTGGTTATCCAGAAACTTGGAGGTGTGCTCGGTAAGTCAACTGTCTGGTCAGAAGTTAGGCAACTTTTTTTCTAACTTTTGAGGTTTTTTTGGTCCCGAATTGCCAAGTACAAAGAAAAATATTTAGGTATTGTTTCACACTGACAAATATTATCAAAAAAAAATGGAATGGTTGTAAGGTTCACTTTTGACTACTATCTCGCCTAATGGTAAGCGATAATATGGTCTACGATGAAGCACGGTTGCCTTGATGTGTAACCTATTGACTCTTGACTAGAAGACTCTCAGTTTATAGCTGTTGGGAAACAAGGACCCCGACAGGGAAAACAGGGAAATCCACGCTTTAGCTGCACACACAATAAAATAATTCAAACACGTTTTGTATCATCATCAGGCGTAGCAACAGCTTTATCAGCCATTGCCGCCAGTGCAACTTGTGGAGTATTCACTCTCGGCATGGTATGCTGGTGGGTAGGGCCCCGAGGGGCGCTGGCAGGGGCCGTGGCCGGAGCCCTGCTGGCCGGCACCGTGTCACTGGGGACTCAGACTGCCGCAGCCAACGGGTTGAGGGCCCCGCCGCTCAATATCACCATGGACTGTGCCCGGAACGCCTCTTATGTGGATCCAATGCTGAATTCTCTTGTAAGTATATCTTATTCTATACGATAAAGCGGTCGTTATGAGGACAAGGTCGGATCTGAGACCAGAATTTGATAGAAATATCTTAGTGACAAATCATTTTTCAAGTCATTCCTTTACGCTGACCGGTACGGCTGCACCGACTCTTGCGATAATGTGTTAAAAATTGCCAGTTGCAAAAATAAATGAGCTCAATGAAATAAGCGTAAACACGTGCTGGCCTTAATCTATGATATTCGTAGCGATGAATGATAAAAAGACTTACTACACATCTTAAAAAAAAGATGTAACCTATTAAGTCTGCAGATAGTGTTGACGTACGTGACTGTCGTGTTAATTTGGAAATATATGAGACACGAATTATGTGATCCAATTTGGGTTAGTTCTCTTAAATAAACAACATCTATTTATGCACCAAGGTCTTTTGTAATCACAAATAAAAAAACCGCCAAGTGCGAGTCGGACTCGCGCACGAGGGGTTCCGTACCATTATCGCAAAAATCGGCAAATAATCACGTTTGTTGTATGGGAGTCCTACTTAAATATTTATTTTATTCTGTTTTCAGTATTTATTGTGATAGCGGCAACAGAAATACATTATCTGTCAAAATTTCAACTGTCTAGCTATCATGGTTTATGAGATACAGCCTCGTGACAGGCAGACAGACGGACCGCGGAGTCTTAGTAATATGGTCCCGTTTTTACCCTTTGGGTACGGAACCCTAAAAAACGTAAACATACTTACTATATTGTGATTTTTAATTACGTTGACGAAACTGACAGCTGCTAATGATCTTAGTTTTTCTAAATGTTGCAAGCGCGCGCAGAGCAGTGTTGTAGGTAAGGGTCAATAATAAGTAATGCATCGAATCGATGGTATAATCCCCGGCACGTAAGTTGGCAAGAGTCGTTAGATGCGCAGAAGTAGTTTTTTAGGTATCTTTGGTAGTGAAGCGGGCGCGAGAACGAAAGAAAATGTCACCTTTGAAACAATCCATGCATAATTTCTTTGGCGTTCCTTTACCCTTTTATATCTATCGGAGAGCTAATCCTTACTAATATTATAAATGTGAATGTAAGTTTGTTTGTTACGCTTTCACGCAGAAACTACTGAACCGATCGAGAAATATTAGAAGTAACATAAAATACATTTTATTAAAAAAATATATATTTTTTAATGGCTTCACTGCGAGCGAAGCCGCGGGTAAAACCTAGTAAACTAATAATCTTTTTGTTATCTTTGCCGAAATATCTACTAGATATTACCCCATTGGTTTCGTTCCACCAGCCGACCTTATCTGGCCCTCCCTAATAAAATCCCCGTACTAAAACACAAATCTACCGACAGGACCCAGAAACAGTGTTCCCACTATTCCGGATATCATACCACTGGATAGCACCTCTCGGTTTATTCGCCACGCTCTCAGTGGGCATGATCGTGGGCTGGCTGTTCGACAAGAAGGAGTCTTTGAAGATGGACGCGGAGCTGTTCACACCGTGCATGTGGCGCTTTTTGCCTCAAGAAGCCATAGAACGGAAGGGGGATATCAGAAGAGCGCTGGCAGACAGGGATACTGCGCCCGCACATGCTGCACCTCTTATATTGGCTACTATTGATAAGGTAAAATTTTTTTTCCAGTAATTTGCAGTGTAATTAGTATTGAACCTGTAACCCAGGCGAAACCGAACTAAAAATTTGTTCATCCTCGCTAAAATAAGAAACAAGAAAGGTGCAAAAAAGAATACAAAGTTTTAGGAATGGGCTCAAACATCAAGTTGATCAGGTTTGGCAACTTTATTTGAACGTTATTTTGGTCACTGCTGCAAGATAATCATACCATTAGTTTGGACGGTGGTTAATCAGTACCTACCAGAAATTGAATGCAACTTTTGACGTCAGCAAAGACGTCGATTAGGTATTTTTATGAACTGCTATTTGGTAGATATTCTTAAATCCATATATTATGATGCTTTAATAGCCTGGTCGTGTAGAATTTCAACTTGTTATCTTTGAATTCATAAAAAATGCTAACATTATCTGACATCACTGCATTATTGGTATTAATTAATAGTTGTTTATGCAATGGTCATATATAATAGGGGTTATTAAAACACGAGCGTGGGTTTATCACATAAAGCGAAGCCGAATGTGATAATAATAACACGCGAGTGTTTTAATATTTAATTATATGCCGTTGCATACACTACTTCCGTTGAAATAGAACATAAGTGGAAATGGAAAAACATGTGGTATGGCGGGCGATTTAGATTCTCATTGCGCATGACTGCACAGCGCGCGCTTCCATAGACAATTACTACTTTTTTGCATTAAGTAAATTGATATTTGGAACATTACGTTGTGAGTGTAGATAAAAATATAAATAAAATCGTTGGTTTAATTCTCGCTATATCCTGTATCATGTATCCGTTGATATTTTATTGTTTTATTTATACTTATCGATGTTTGAACAGCAGCTCTACGAAAATTGTATGTATAGTCATAACTTTTTCTGGGCAGTTTATTGCGCCAATGGTTTTTACTGACTTCCAAAAAAAGTAGGAGGTAATCAATTCGACACTTAGGTATGTAATATTGTTGGAACTGCACAATATTCACATATGTTTTTCTATGTGGGCTTCTAAACACGTGTGCCATGTTTCATAAATGTTTGTATGTTTGTCCACGCATTTCGCCGCAAATACTTATCGGATGGTGATCATTATTTTTCTTGGATTTTTGTTGGATTGTGTATCTGTCAACTTAGGGAATAGTGCAAGTATCATCAAAATCGGTCCAGCAGTTTTCAAGATATGGAGCATATAACCGAATTCCTTAGCGACAAATAGCACGAATGTATAAATAAAGTTATTATGGGTACTTTCTCAATCCTTTAGGTACCATACTATAGAAATTGCTCGTTTTTAGTGATGGTGTACTAAAACTAAAAAACAGAGAAATAAAAACTTTTTCACAAAAATTAACCTACTTCAAAAGCAAAACACTAAAAAGTGCAAGATAACTTTCGTTTCGAATGTCGTTGTCGAAAAACGATAAAAAACCAAGAGGTACCGAAGACAAATAAATACCAAAAATATATACGTAAACATATTTTTATTTTATGACTGTGACAAAAAGGTGCGACCTTGTTCGTACATGTAAAATTATATATGCCGTAATGTCACAGTTGGGACCTACATATATAAAATTAATTATGCGTATTTGTATTTATGTTCCATAAACATACAGATATGCTTAACGCCTATAAGAAATGTCATAGCACATAGTTCTTAGCTAAGCAGTTGCTGTTAAAATTACACCGGTTTACTTGCCACCTGTAGTAACACTTTGTTATTACACTATACAGTGGTATACAAGCAATTAAAAACAGTACTAATCTCATTAATAACTATGTAATTGTAATTTAAAACACGATAAAAAAACGAAATTAAGTTGGTTTTCATTTGAATCATCATCTTCCTGCCCTTGTTCCATGTTACATGGGGTTGATGCAACACGTTTTCTTCTTCCATATGTTCTGTCCCGCGTCACGCCATCACTGACTCCCTTTTCTTTCATATCACTCCACACACAGTCCATCTTTTCTTTGGCCGTCCCTTCCCTCTCCATCCATCCATATTTATATTCATAACTTGTTCAATGTTACCTTTGGACATTGACTCAGCACTCGGCCCGGCTGACGCGCGGCCCAGATAAAATTCTGTTTGGTTGCATACTACACGCATAGGACACAAACAAATATGTGTATTAGTGTGTATTAAGATGAAATAGTATTTAAGCTGTGCAATATTGTAAATAAATCAGATTAGAATTTATATTCTTGTCTCATTACCCCTCGCTGTGGCCAAGACACCTTTAGCCATCTTTGATCAGTCCTGTGAGTCTGCTGGACTGGCAGTGAGTGTACCCTTCCCGAACCTGGAATCCCTGCCCACTATCCGTCTGTAACCTTAGGTCGCATGGTGCAGACATCCTGAACTTATTTATATATTTATTTATCACACACTAGGTATATGGTAGGTTAGGGCTGTAGGGCTTATAGGGCTTAGGGTCGTAGGGACTGTTAGGCTGTAAGGTCTTGGTAGGTCCTTTAACTATCATATCCTTTCATGTACTGTCACACCCTTAACATTACTGCGGCCTTACGTGACATATGTTAGGGTGGGCGTACATTTTGAACTTAAACGGCGAATCACGCAGAAAAGCCGCTGCACGACTATTACAACTAGAACGACAATTCGCAAAAAACGAAAATTTACGACAACAATACATTGAATTTATGAATGAATATTTACATATGGGTCATATGAGGAAAGTAAATACAACGAACTACAACTTAGGAAAATACTACATACCACATCAAGCGGTAATTAAAGAAGACTCACTCACTACAAAACTACGCGTGGTTTTTGATGCGAGCAGTAAAAGCAGCACAAAAATAAGCCTTAACGACAACATGTATAAAGGTCCACGATTACAACAAGACTTATCCACTATACTCTTACGATGGCGAAAACATAAGTTCGCCTTTATGGCGGATATTATGAAAATGTACCGGTTTATAAAAATAAATGAATTAGACTTCGCACATCAAAGAATACTATGGAGATTTTCTCCCAAACACGCAATTAGCGAATATGAACTCACAACAGTTACCTACGGTACCACAAGCGCCCCCTTTCTTGCGGTACGAACATTGCAACAACTGGCAATAGACGAACAAAACAATTACCCAATCGCAAGTCAAGCTACATTACAAGATTTCTACGTGGATGATATTCTGTCCGGGGAGTCACAGGAAGATGCAGCGAAAGAGTTACAGAAACAGCTAATATCCATGTTGAACAAGGGCGGCTTTAAACTTCGAAAATGGTCGTCAAACAGTTCAGAACTACTGGAAAACATACCAGCGGAAGATAAAGACGATCAGATGCTCAAACTACCGTTAGACGAGACCAGGAAGTCGTTGGGCATAACATGGTCACCACGTGAAGACAGTTTTTATTTCCAAATAACTATAACGGAAAATAAAAAGCCAACAAAAAGGTTTATTATGTCAGAAGTTGCGAAAATATTCGACCCGCTGGGTTGGTTAGCACCTATTATAATTACAATGAAGCTGCTTATACAAGAACTCTGGACAAATGACATAGGATGGGATCAGCCTGTTGATGACCTACTTCAGAAAAGATGGACAGAACTACAAAAACATCTGAAAAGCATAGAAAAAATTAAAGTGCCACGGTGGTGTTACATAACAGACAGCACAGAGATTGAGTTGTATGGTTTCAGCGACGCTTCCGAAAAAGCATACGGAGCGGTGGTATACAGTCGGGTAAAAATCAATAACAGCTACCACATTACATTATTACAAGCAAAATCGAAAGTAGCACCAAAGAAACAAAAAACTACCTTGCCTCGACTTGAGTTATGTGCTGCACTGCTACTAGCCGGTTTGGTGGAAAAGGTGAAGGAAGCGCTTAATTGCAAGAATGTTACGATATCTTGTTGGACGGATTCTATGATCACCTTAGGCTGGATAAGAGGAGAGCCTGTACGGTGGCAAACGTTCGTAGCCAATAGGGTGTCACAAATTAAACAACTTTTACCAAACGCAAAATGGAACCACGTAATTTCTGCTGAGAACCCAGCTGATATCATCTCAAGAGGTCTGGAACCAGAAAAACTTGTCAACTATTCTTTATGGTGGAACGGTCCACAGTGGCTAAGAACTGATCAGATTCCCACCACGAGAAGTATGCCACAGCCGAAGGAAGAAATCAAGTTGTGTCACAATATAACTACAACTGAGATTGAGAAGAATGATGTCTGGAATAGATTTTCCAGTTTAGATAAAATGACAAGGGTTTTGTCTTACTGCTATAGATACGCAAACAAACAAACAATAAATAAACCAGTATCTACTAACGAACTGAGAGTGACGACAAAACGAATACTTATGAAATTACAACAAGAGGAATTCGCAGATGAAATGAAAACTATACAAAGTGGACAACCATTGAATAAAAACAAAAAACTATCCACTTTAGACCCATTTATCGACGAGGATGGACTACTAAGAGTTGGAGGCAGGTTACAAAACTCCGAACTGCCTTACAATCAGAAACATCCAATACTTTTACCATATAATCATCATGTAACGTCGTTAATTATACAAGACGCACATTTAAAAACGTTGCATGGAGGTAACAAATTGACTTTAGCATATGTACGACAAACATACTGGATCGTTAGCGGAAAAAGGAAAGTGAAGAGTATAATTAACAAATGTGTGAGGTGCATACGATACAAAGCAGACACAAACTCTCAAAAAATGGGAATACTACCAAAGGCACGAGTGACACAATCCTACCCATTCAGTCATACTGGAGTTGACTATGCGGGACCAATACAAACAAGAACTATGAAAGGTAGAGGTCACAAGTCCTACAAATCATACATTGCTGTTTTTGTATGTTTAGCAACAAAAGCTATACACCTAGAATTGGTGGGAGATTTAACAACCGAAACCTTTATTGCAGCGCTACGTAGATTCATGGCACGAAGAGGTCACGTATCACACATATACAGTGACAATGCAACAAACTTCGTAGGAGCAGCCAACTTCTTACATCAGGAAATATTACAAATAACGCAATCACCGCAATTTCAAAACGCAATAACAAACATAGGAACCCAATGGCATTTTATTCCTCCGTCATCACCACATTTCGGTGGCATCTGGGAAGCTGGCGTAAAATCAGTGAAACATCATTTACGTCGAGTAATCGGGGATTCAACACTAACATACGAGGAAATGACAACCTTCCTCCACCAAATTGAAGCGTGTTTAAATTCAAGACCATTGTGTGTGCAAACTGAGGATGTTAATGACAATACAATATTAACTCCAAGCCATTTTCTTATTGGCCGTGAAGCAGTAGGAGTACCAGATCCGATAGAAAATATTAATACTGACCTAGTAAACAGATGGAAACAGATACAAAAAATGAAAAAAGATTTTTGGAACAGCTGGACAAAAGAATACCTACATCAACTTCAACAAAGATACAAATGGAAACAAGCACATGACAATGCAAAAATTGGAAATATTGTACTAATAAAAGATGACAATATAAGTCCAAGTAAATGGCCGTTGGCAAAAATCAAAGAAATTCACCCGGGAGTTGATGGCGTAGTTAGAGTTGTAACTCTTCAGAAATCAACAGGCGCTTGTCAGAAAAGATCAATTCATACTTTGATCCCGCTCCCTGTAAACGAAAACCAAGATATTGATACAACGAGCTATGACAAACAAACGTTTACGCCAACGCAATGTAACATCTCAACTGCCATAATAAACAAAAAAGGCATACGCACACCAAAAAATTGGATACAGAAATTACTACTACATACAATAATTATTCTATTAATTGGCACGGTGTCGAGTACACCCACATACACATTAAAAAGAATAAATCCAGGACTATATGTTGAAAAAATAGGAACCACAACAATTAACCAGGGAACTTTTAGAATAGAAACTGATTACGACAGAGAAAATTTGGAACGAGACCAAAAAAAGATTGAAAAAATAACTTTACAATTTCAACAACTTTGCAAGGATACTCAAAACATCATGTACGAGACACACTGCAATGAATTTTATCACCATTTAAACGAAGAAAAAACTAAGTTTGACACAACAAAGGAATACCTAACAGAGATAAGGAATACTAGGAAGAAACGAGGCATCTTGGGACAACTTTTAACATCAGTGTTTGGAGTTAATGATGAAGTATACAGAGACATAGAAACATTAAATAACAATCAACAGAAACTTATAGACGCTGCCAATCATCAAACAAAGATAATGATATCTACCATCGCAGGTGTAAACCAAACTGAAGAGCAAATCCAGAAAAAGTTAGATAAGTTTCAAGCAAAACTAAATGAAGCAATATCGTTTATGAATAGAAACAACGTTTGGTATAAATCTATTGACAAAAATCATATTAAGATACAAGTGATGCAAGCTTACGAACTAGCAAACAATTATATAAATGAAATTATGGACTACTATACAGGGTTACTGGAAATTTATTTGCAAAAAGCAACTGTGTATAGTATTTTAACACCAAGACACATCAGCAACATAATAAAAGTAGCTAATCAAAAACTACCATCAAACTTAAAAATTATTCAGGGTCAAATAATACAGACAGAGATGAATGTAAATAATACCCACATAAGAGTGTACGCATACTTTCCAATACATGATGTAACAAAATATACTCTTATACACATTACGCCCATTCCACAGAGGAAAGCTGATGGATCATTCGAGTGTTTGACCATTCAGCAGACATTCATGGGCTTTGATTATAACAACGAGCGTTACTTTGACCTAAGTCAAGAAGAATTTAAAGACTGTCTTAATACTAACACAGAGTTCGTCTGCTATCCTGTGGCTGTCAAGAACATGCAATTAAATAAAAATTGCATAGTTGAACAACTATTTAAAACCGAAAACTACACCCAAACTCAATGCACGTCGACGACCTACAAATTATCAACAGATGTTTTATGCTTTTAGTAATGTGTCCCTCCTCATCACATGACCATACCAGGACCAATGGTTTCCTTTCAACTTTTCTGTCACTGGCGCCACTTACAAACTTCCTCTAATATACTCATTTCTCACCTTATCCATTCTCGTCACTCCACACATCCATCTCAACATTCTCATCTCTGCTACATGCAATCTGTTCTCTTCCATCTTTTTCACAGCCCAACATTCAGATTCATACAGTACGACAGATCTAATCACGGACTTGTAAATTTGCCCCTTTAACTTGAGGGGCATCCATGGGTCGCAAGATGTTCCTGGGTTTCGTTTGAAAAGCAAAAAATTATTTTTGGTTTCAGATGCGAACCATATCATGTATCCGTTCGTCTACGGTTCAATAAGTATTATGGTTTTTCTCGTCGATCCGTCAAGTTAATCAGCACCGTACTTTATTTATCTTTTCCTTTATTTTTTCAGATCGAAATAAACGGCGAGCCGAGTAGATGAGGCAACTAGATACTGCAACATTTTCTTTTTTTTTTATTGATCGTGACGAAGAAAAATTTCTAGTCACACAGTGATTTTTGTATTAAAATTAACAAATATTTTTTTATAATTTGGAAGAATTATGTGCCTTATAAGCTAAATCTGTGAAAAAATGTATATAAAATCATTTTCTATTACTTTTACAGACACTTATGAAATCATTTTGTTCAAAGGAGTTAATATCAATGTTGTAACGTTACTTAACATAAAATCACGCCTGCATTCTGAAAGCGATGTTATATTGCCCAGTGATTGTGGCCTTTAACAAAATGATTATTCACGAGAATGGGACCAAGAGACTAGCCATTTAGTAGTGTACAAAAATATATATTATTATTGTGTGGTAAAATATTTATACAGTTTGCAGCCAATGAGGTCTATCGCGTTTGACTTTTCCTCTAGGGGCGCTGGTGTAGTGTGAGGTCTTATAAATGTCAAATGTCACCGTTTGTTGGCTTTTAGCGCAAGTTTATTTACAACTTTTTAATATTTTTCAAATATTGCAGATTAAGCTATTTACGGGGTTTACCAATTAGTTTTAATGTAGTGTTATTTATATTTTCGAAAAAAAATGTTTTCGCAAGACTGCATCATACTCGATGTTATATTTAGTCGCACTTCGACGGCATTGAGATGAGCTTAATTTAAACTTTGCTTCCGTGCGTGTGATAACAACGTTTAACAACAACGTTTATCAACGTTTAACCTATATTTGAGGACCTCATTCGCCACTGGCGCCAACTGGTGGACACAAAAACGGTGGCCCTCATTAAATATGTTACTGGATGCCATTTACAAATTAATACCTATGCCAAGACAATGTGAGACAATAACATACACTTAAACAGTACGTAGACATTTTGAGCTTTATAAAAAAATAAAACCTTTTTACCATTATGATTATAATTTAAGAGCAAATGCGGTCGCAGACATACGAATGAATTTCCTAAGTAAAAAGTCATGTTCAAGGTTTGGCTCTCGCCTATTTCCTCCTCCAATATTGGATCAATTTAAAAGATATTCTATAAACTGAAAAAAGAAAGAAAAAAGGATATACCTTTTTGATGAAATATTATCTTTAGAAGCACTATATAGAAACCTCAAAAGATGCTCAAAATTGCGCTGTCAACAGAGGCCTAGTGTACAAATTTGACAACTATAAATGAAAAAAACTAAAACATAGGGGCACAGTATATATCTTTATTTTTCAGAAAATGAAATATATTTTAAATTGGTTCAATATTGGAGGAGGAAATAGGCGAGAGCCAAACCTCGAATTATGACTTTTTACTTAGGAAATTCGGTCGGATTTCTGCGACCGCATTTCTTTTTAAGCATTGATTAACAGATTCTTAATTCAAATTTACAACGGAGAATTTGAATTTAGAAACTCCCATTCAGAATTTAAACTAACCATTTATGGTTAATAAGTTTTTATAAATAAGGCTGTGTTATTGAATGAATGATTTAGAAACTGTTATTTTAAAGAAACAATTTGTTTTGTAAACGAGAAATTATGGTGCCAAGTGGTTCCTTAACGTATACAAAAAATATATTTATTAATAGGTAAATAAATTAGTTATAACTGTGTTACTAACATTAGGTTCTAATTTATTAAGAGTTTACGCGGTAAGTATATCCACGTTCGCTGTCTCTTATTATTTTGATAATAAGTTGTACAATTTTAGTGTACTACATGTACTTAGTTTTAGTGCAATTTAAATAGGTATATCCTTGTTTAGATTAGAAAGTACTTAATTATAATGTGACAGTATTTTAGAGTACTTAAGTGCAGAAAAACTTAAACTATATTATCATGAAAAATCATACGGTAGTGAAAAGTAATATTGCCTCTGTTATAGTGTTACGAAGAGGTGTGGTCATATTTTTAAACTGCTTTTGGCCATGGGATTTAACAAAAGTCGTATTATAAGCCATTTTTCAAAAAAAAAAACACTCCGAATTTTCATCATCATCAGCTTATTAATGTTCCCACTGCTGGGACACAGGCCTCCTCTCTGTGAGAGGGAATGCGCCTTAATCCACCACGCGGGCCCAGTTCGGTTTGGTGGATGTCACATGTCTATGAATTTTTTGTTCTAGGACATGGCGGTTTCCTCACGATGTTTTCCTTTACCGTTTTTAGAGCAGTGGTGATGAAATAATTTACACAAAGTAAAGCACCTGCTCCCACAGCTTGTAAGTCGCGGCCGATACCACTGGGCCACCATTGCCTTTAATTTTCATCAGCTGATCAAAATTAGTACATGCGATTTTTATTTTGAAAATTTAATGTGGCGTCGTTACGCAAAGTCGTTCATTTCCAAAAGCAGTTTAAAAATATGACTACACATTTCCGTTTCACCTTGTATAGGTATAAGACCAATATAAAGAACTGTTAAAATATCTGTGTTGCAAAAAAAGACACGATAAATAAGATGGTTGAATTAGGGCCGATTGTTCAATACTATGATAACTTTTAACTGAGGAATAAAAATGGCCGTTTGACTTATTTTCTATACAAAAGCTTTCAAACCGCCATTTTTTTTCCTCAGTTAAGGGCCTACATCCGCTTTAGTGCCGTAAAACGGTAACTTTCTAAAGCATACTCCTCGGCTGGGTTAAAAGGTTTTGTGTTTGAAAAAAATATATATTTATTATTGTTTCATGTACATTATTTTTTAAACGTGGTTTTTTCGAACAATAAATAGTTTTGCTTTAAGAAAATAATAAGCAACACGATATTTTTCACAACTTTTGGATACTCCTCCACTTCGATGTTTGTAAGACTTGGATGTTTAAAAATATTTTTATACGGAAAAATTGATGGCTGGAATTCCTTCATAACTGAAATAGCATATGTAAATTAAATAATATTTTGCAAACAAAACTGTTCAAAAGGAGGTTCAATATTGATATTTTGGCTCCGAGCGGGCGCACGGCCAGTACTGCGTTAACATTGGGGCGTATATACCGCCTTAAAAGTTATTAGGATATTGAAAAATCGGGCTTTAGAAGATTAAATCTTCTACCTAGTATTACACGTGGTATTAGAAATCGCTATTCCTACTACGGTGAAGGTTCTCTATAAGTGTTATCTTAAAAATAAATATACTCGAATTCGCTGCAGCAATCCAATGTATAAAGATCTTAATGTTATTTTATTACGACTAATTTTACTTTAATTTTTTTTTGTATTACTATACTTTAGACGAAGTAATTATATAATCCGTGCCCATTCTAGCAGCAGGCGTTAATAACAGTAATAAACTTATGTACGTATTTTATATCGAGTATTTTAAAAAGTCGACCACATCATCGCTTACCATCAGGTGATATTGAGGTCAAGCGCGAGCCAATTTTTAAATAAAAAAAAAAAGTTTTGAAAGACAAAAAATTTTGAATTAAATTGTGAGAGGAATTGAGAATTAAATCCTTTTGCCGAAACTTATCACAATCACTTGAAAAAGTAAACAACTCCCGTACGTGTAAAAACTACCATAGTTCGACTGTAAAAAAGGGACAGATGTATACAAGTTTTTAATCTGTCATGGACACTAACATTAACATTAGAAGCGGGATATTTACCATGTTTACTGTTTGTTGCGTGATCATGGTGCTTTCAACAGCACCGAAATATCGGAAACTCGCAACTAACAGTAAACATGGTAAATATCCCGCTTCTAACGTTAATGTTAGATGTATACAAGTCATATAAATCTGTCCCTCACGGACACTCAAAAATACCTTGCTCTAAGAGCTTATGGTCACCCCCCAGATGAACTAGGACCAGATAAAGAAAAAATAGCCATAAATAACACCAAGATGAATAAAATGTAATTGGTAAAATGGGGTGAAAGGAAACGCACGCGGGGTGTAAATCGATACAAAAATTTGATTAGGATTTATACTCTAACTAGCTGCCCCACGCGGCTTCGCTCCCGTCAACTGGCTAAATACCTACCCTACCCTACCTACCCTACATACATGAATGTTGCGTAACTTTAACCGTTTACGCTGCGCACGTAACGGAAGCTCTCAAATAGGAATAGTTTGTACCGTTTTGCAACATTCATCATTTATGCTCCGCTCCTATTGATCGTAGCGTGATGTTATAAGACTTTCTTACTTACCTTCCTCGATAAACGGACTATCCAACACAAAAAAAAATTAAATTCCAACCAGTAGTTTCTGAGATTAGCGCGTTCAAACAAACTCTTCAGCTTTATAATATTAGTATAGATCAAACAAACCAAATATTCCATTAAAGGATTGATATTTATAATATAAAATTTGGTGTTCTTAAATTCCGCAAATAATACCAAGAAAGTGAAAATCCCTTTCAAAGTTTTGTTTCGATTCACCGCTGCGTTCGTATTTAACCCGTTTTACGGTAACTGTAACTATTTTAATGTTTGTTTATAAGTAGAAAGAGTGTATGTATAGTTATGTGATTTTACTTAAAAACAGTATTTTATTCTATGCAGTGCTGAAAATGCACAACTTATAACAGAACCCGCACAATAAACGTGTACAAAACTATAATTTAAAGTGCATAATATATTTTGGATTGCTTTTCAAGGTTTGTAGGAAAAAGAACTGATGTACCTACGCGATCAACTTCTTCTTCTGCCTGCCCTTGTCCTATGTTACTTGGGATTAGTGCAACACGTTGTCTACTTCCATTCCGTCCAGCCAAACTTCACGCCATCACTGACCCCCTTTTCCCTAAGTGGTCAAATGATAAACTTATAATTTTAGCTGGAGTGGCTGTTGACCTCGAGTTTTTTTGTCAATTATCTGTTATTGATACGTATGCGGAGTTTTCCCATTATTATTTTGTTATCCCGGAGAAACGCTCATGCATACTGCGCTACCACGGGGAGATAGTTCAGTTATGTGGGACTCCAACCCACTAAAACTCCACGGTTTCCTCCTGTACTGCTTATGGCGGGAACACGGGCACGCGTTAGCACTCGCCGCGATCCGCCGCAGCTGGTCCGTCAACGGACTCTCCTCTGGGCGTAACCCCTTATCACCGGCGCACCAGAACACATTGTACGCCGTGACTACCCCAGTGACCAAACCAGCACATCGGCGCCAGACGACCCCGTGTATTGCGCCCTTGATCCCCCTGTGATGGATCATGTCAGTGGCCCCGCCGCCTACTACTGTTTGGCCGCAGTGGATCGGGAATTCCGCTGCGCCTGCACGGCCTACACTACGTCCTTCATCAGACGGTGGCGGCCCCGTCCAGGCCGCAGAAGGTAGGGAGATCGACGCAGCGCAATACCGGCACTCCTCTCCCGCCGCTGCCTCCAACCCTCAGCCGCGATATCGTATGGGAGGCCACATACGACATCGTGGCTCACCTTAGTTGCGATATCGCCTCTGTTACCAAGCGGCACCGCAACCTACTTGTTGGCCGCTACGTAGTCGGGCGACCCCTCCTCGTGTTCCTCTTCGCTTCACCGTGGGTGACCAAGCCACAGCTACAGAGCGCCCCCGCCTCGACAATGCGGGAACCCACCAGGGGGGTATGGAGTTTTCCCTGAAGATTTCAAAATTTAAAAACCCTGTATAATTCTAATTTTAAAGCTGCTAAGAGCCGTATAAATTTTCATTGAATTTTTAAAAATATGTTTCATAGAGTCGTTTCCAAAAAATATTATGTGACTTTAAACGAGTATAAAACAATCAGTCGTTGGCTGTATTCAATGTATTTATAAATATAAGTTCGTATTGCACACATTACTTTTAAAATTTCATTTTCTAAACACAACTTTAGGTGTTAATAGATCATGTACCTGAAATTAATTCTGATAACATTATTTGTAATATACATATTTTGTTACTATACATTTTACTTAAGAACATGTAATATTAATTTTTAAAACAATAATATTGTTACAAAATAAAAGTAATTATAACAACAAGTTCGGCTATTACTTATTTCGAATTCAACGCCCGCCATTTTGAATCCGAATTATTACTAAAACGTGCGTACAATTTCGTTTCGAAGTTTGAAAAGTTATAAAATTTCGAGGAGGAATGGAGACGAGGAGAATTACGTAAATAGTCAGGTTTTGTTGAATGTGGTGGGATGGTGATTTACATTCGGAACCCGCTCCACGCTATTAAAAGTGGAAGACGAACTGTTCGCTCCTTAGCGGGAAGCCGGGAACACACCCTGAGATATGGCACGTGATCTTTGTTTAAAGGGATTTAGGTAGTTGTAAGGGATGGAAAGCTGAGGTGATAGATTTTGAAAACGCTAAAATTCTTCGTTATTTTGGATTCGTTTGAAGGGCATATAATGCTCTCCTTTAAATTCCGCAGCAACATATCTCACATGAGATGTGTTGCTGCGACATTTGTTGCGCCACTTCATTCCTGCTTCAATACTATATAGAAAGTGGCAATAAGCGGGCGTTTTGGAGAACTGTTTATTGTATTTTTTATAGTCAAAAAGTGCTTTTCAGTCTAAATTGAATGAATATTTTTTACTGATTTGATGGAAGAGACACAACATTCAAAATATCCAAAGAAATCTCGAGAGCTTTAAAGTGTTGTTGATCTGACCAAAGTACTATTTAGGCCAGTAATTTAACGACACCAATTTTAAGTCATTTAATTTACGATTTAGACGCAACCGCACGGAAAATCAGCATCGATATCAACGCACCACCGTTTGCTGTCAAACGACGCGAACAAACTTATTCGACTCAGCTATAAAATGGCAAATTTCTGACAAAAAGCATCGTAAAAGTGATTGCGGCGTCGAAAAGCCTCGAACGAAGGCTCGATCGTAAACTGAATTGGCCTAGGAACTGTTTAATTGCGAACAGTAGCTTGCAATTAAATATACGTAAAACGAGTACGGGATATAACTCTTGTTTGTTTTGGTAGGACAAAAAATTGTCTAACAAGATATCAAGATGAAGAATTTACAACCCAGGGTCGATTTTCAAAATATTCAGGATTAAATAGGTTTCAATAGTAAATTATGGTCTTTTAATTTCATAGAATTATCCCACATGCTTTCAGAGTGCTCTTCGACACTTAGATTACTACTAAACTTCGCATAATGATCCCAAACTTAGAATATAATAAACTAAAATTATTACGTAATTACTTTTATTATGTGAAAGAGCCATTGTCTACTGTAGTCTTGGCAGTTGATCCATAGAAAGCCTTCCTTCTGCCCACTAACAGCCCAACGCATAAGCACGTCTCAATCTTCACGATTCAAATCGTGAGGGATTTGCTCAGTTTCTTCCGCTGTGTTAAGAGAAAATGCGATCGCAGACAACCGACTGAATTGCCTAAATAAAAACATCTTTATATTATAATTTAGAGATGAGGAAATAGGTGAGAGCCCAACCTCGAATTATGACATTTTTCTTACGAAATTCAGTCGGATGTCTGTGACAGCATTTCCGCTTAACAATACCTCCAGCTAACCAGGACTAGCAGATAATGAAGCTACCCACAGTTACACAAGTTTATTGTCGTCGTAAAAAGCACACGGCCCATCGCGGTAGACGCCAATTAATTAATGAGCCAACTTGAAAATATATTACCCCATCGGGACTCGAAATGTGTTACGTATAACGGCTCTTACTCCTCGCTTCATACTTAAAGACTTCTGAACGTAAAATTAAATTTTATTGTTTTTTGTGTTATGTTGACGCACGTTTCATTTGTTGTTAGAGTAATATAAAGTGTGCTTTTTATTGGTTTTAGTTGACTGGTTAATAGCTCTAGTGTTGGGATTATTTTCATTTTAAAGTAGTGGTATTCTAAGCTATGGCGTAGTTTGCCAGAAGTGTCACAGTTCGACTCCCGTTTGTCATTTGTTGATTTGTTTATAGATTTCTTCGTCTCATAACCCGGGAAAATAAGACATTCGCTGCGATAAAAGTTGAACAAAACAACCAATTAATTTTTGTCGCGCGCGGGATGTCGCGACTTTTCACAGAACATAGTTTACTATCATCATTCCGGTGAATGTACCTATATACCTACTTAACTAGGATTTTTTTACAGATAGACCTCTAATAACAGTTATTCTCCTGGGATATTAATAAAAATCTCTGAGCTGTCTAGCACATGTTAGCAATATACTCTATAGATATTTTGAATTAAGAGTCTTTGAAATAACAAACCAAATCTTTGCAACTTTTGTAGCCAATACAAATGAATACTTACAATAAACTTCTAAAGCACCACAGCACTCTCCAAAAGCTACTTAACAGCCTCATTTATAACAGCGATTTAGTGTCTTTGTGTGCAGAATCACGGAATGTCTCCGTTATCTCGCGCTCGAATCGCAGTCCTCCCTCCGAAGACGGTCATTGGTCAGATAGTCACACATTTACGCCCCACACCAAGACATATACGGATAACGTGTCACTTACACGCTGAAAAAAATTGAGACCCTTGTATGGCGTTTCTCTCCATTAGTTGGACATTCGCAAGCGTAGGGCTCGCTTGCGAATGTCCAACTAACTTCATCTTTTGCTTGAGAATTCAAAGTATTTGATTTAAAAAAGTAGTGTCGTCATACTCAAATCATTTGATTCAATACGATACCCTACTTTGCCAGGGACAATTAGAAGTAATGAAAAACGACTACTTTACTAACGAAGAATAACATTGTGACCATATATTTGCTTATTAAATAAATTTAATAGCTTGTAATTTATATGACATTAAGTTCATCAAATATAAATTAAGTTAAGTTTTTCATAAAAGTAAAGATGGTGAAAAGGATGGAACCCGAGGATTCCGATTTAATATCTATGCTCTCAAGTAAAAATAAAAGCAAAATAAAAAAAAAGATATGAAAAAATCCACGACGGTTTAAAGTATTTGAAAAAGGATAATATAATAACATTTGGGTTAATTTTAAAAGTATTTGTGGATTTTTTATCGCCCTCTCACTCAAACCTGCACTCGATTTAGTAATTAAGATGGACAAAAAAGTGCACTTGATCAAGCGCAAGTAAATCGTTAAGTTTATACGTCCCGGAAAACTCCTTTATTTTTCACAAAGCACCATCTAATGAATGGAGTAAACAGAACATGACATTACCTTATACCGGGCTTAATCGTGTGATAATGTGAGTCAACCCACACAAGAAGAAGAATTTACTTTCTTGAAGATTTTCACGAGTAGGTTGTAGATATGAAAAGTAAATTCGTGGAAAATATGGCGCCTGTGCCTCGCAACATTTTTGACCGCGCCATCTCACTCAATACGATCTGCAAGCATTGATATATAAAAAAATATCAATGCCTGTAAGCCATTTGGTAATTAACATAGAAAAAGCCAGCACAAGAAAATCGTCATGCTTTCACATCCCGGAAACTAATGAAAACAGTAAAACAACTAGATACGCGACATTACCTTATACCGGACTTAATCATGTGGTAATGTGAGCCCGGACAAGTGCGACGTTGTTTTAATTGAGTTTTCTTCCCTTTGCACCTTTGTGGCGACGAGTGGTGTCGCCGTGTCGCCTTGTCGACCTCGAGGTAGGCAGAGTGAGGTGCAGTCGAGCACATGAACTGGATGAATAATAAAGAGAAGAAAACTGAGACTTATTTTTAAGATAAAAAACTTGATGAGATTTTTTATTAATAGTTTAGGATATAATTTTAGATTGTTTAGAGACAGTCTATCTAAGAGTGCCGACAGCTTCAAGCGGTTTCTGTTGGGTAATCTGCAGTTTTTGGCTGCGACTGGAAAAGCGATCCGTGTAGTGTGAATGTAAATTTTGTATTGAAACTACAGATTGGCAATTGCTAGAAAATTTCAGCACTGGCTGCTCCAAGCATTCCGTCTACGGAGGCTCATACGACAATGAAGATTGTTTATAGTTCCCATGTAGTTTATTCAGTCTGATCACACCCGGCAGATGTATAAAATTTCAAAGTATAAAAGTTCTTTGCAGCACAACAACGATCATAAACTCATAAAGAGCCCCTTACAGACGAGATCATTGTCTAAAGAACACTTTGGTTTAACAAAATTATGATATCACTTTAATAGCCAACATTTTTCCGCCGAGCGGCAGTCGGCGTCGGCGTCTCTCCACAACGTTGTCGTCTCATTTAATCGCCGCATTACATGCAAAATGCATCTCTTACATGTAAAACAGTCCCGGCGGGTATTTAAATTTTCGCCTTTCCCCGTAATTCGTTGAGTGCAGACAAAGGCTTTCAGAGGAAACATTGTTAATGTGTTACCCAATGCATTTTACCTGACACGCGTGGCTATACATCTGCGAGGGCGCCATGTTTTTGAAGAAGTGGCGCGGAAATTGATAAATTAGATAAAGTTACACAAGCGGGGAAAATTAGCATTGTTTTGCCACTCCACAGTTTGTGTGCTCGAGTGCACATACAGCTAAATCACAATGAGGTAATCCTCAAGTGTCAGTGGGTTCACAAAGCTATCGAAGTACAGTTAAAGTAAACGTACGAGCAGTTTAACCGCAATTAAGCTTTTACGACAAAGAAAAACGGGGAAAACAGTGCGAAATAGACATTCGAAAATAGCGGCGAAGAGTCAACAAACGAATTTCCGACGTGTCAAAGTAAATCTCTAGCCGACAATACGAATGGCAATAAAATCCGCCGTCGGGGGTTCAACTGGCGATTGGTAAGCTGCCCGCCCGCCCCTACCACGAACTGATTCCGATAAAATGTTAATAGACTGCGATTTTTGAGTGGCGATAAAATACATAAAAATGCTTTGTTTCGGTTTGTAGTTTTTTTGCACCTCTACTTTTTTATACAATTTAAAAATCGCAAAAGTTTAAATGTTTGCCCTTCTGCATATGTTTCAGCATACGAAAAGATCTGGCAAGAGAAATTAGGCCTATATTGAGCGTTAATTGTTAAAAGTTAAAGCGTATAATTGTACCTATATTGAGCGTTGGACCTGCGCAGGCGGCTATGAAACCTACGCTGCGCAACGAGTCTCTTCTACGTACAAACTTTTGATTAAAATCCTTAGAACTGTTAAACTATCCCGTAGATCTTTTATTGCGATAAAAATATTTCAATAGATTATAAATAAAATACACATATATAATATGTGTATTTGTGTATAAATACACAATACGTCCAGAGAATTCAACTTGTTTTCAAAGAGCTTGCCTACATAAGTAGGGGTGGTGTCCTAAGCTGTGTTAAAAAGGTCTACTTTTCGCAATTTTCGAGAGGATCGAGTAAAACGGTGTAATTTGTGAGATAAGCGGTGGTTTAGCTGGACGCTGGGCGCCGATAGAGATCAGCCAATAAGAGGGTAGCGCGATAGAGTGTGGTCTAAGCTTTAGTTTTTTACAGATAAGGATTATGGATTGATTACATTAGTGGTATCTGTGGTTTTTGCTGACCGCTGTTCTTTTGTCGCTGGTATTATATAGATCTTCTACACGTAGCGTGATGGAAATCATCTCTTGTTGAGATTGATCGAATGATTTGCTCCTTACTATGATTTCAGTTCGATGTTAGTTACCTGCCATTAATTCTAATGCCATTATTCCTGTGAAAGCAAAAGAGCAGACACTCGCTCAGATAAATTACTTCCTCCCAAGTCCTGCAATAATGGCATTAAAGCGTAATGTTTACTATAATTCGCCGGCAAAGGCTTCTCGCAGTCAGTGTGTGAATAGAGATACTTTCAGGCGGACGCCTCGCGGCCATTAATTGAACTCCGTCGCCGCCACTTAATTTTCAATAGCCAGAGAGCCAGCAGCCAGGGAACCTCCACCAGGTGGACGCTTTGTGCGCCACTGTTTGCTAAAGTCCTCGTATTTATTTTAGATTCCATTGTACCACGCTCCAACGCTTTGTCGGGAAATAGCCCTCTCGTGTACCACAGCTTTGTTAATTTTATTAATACGTGAAACATTTATAAAACGCGACCGCACTCGCGATTTAATGAGTTTTATTGTTAAACAGAGAGTAATGTGCTCGAAATGAAGCGTGCTCGGCTTAGATGTTGTCTAAATTCATACGAAGGGGGGGAAACGTGGATTTTAATGTTTTAATTCGAGCAGCTCATTTTACAATAGCAGCGAGCCCAGACTGCAAACACCTGCTGCATTGAATTTATCATATTACATTGTTGAGCAATTTATTTCTCTCAAGTCGGCAGGTAGGCAACCGTCATAAGTGGAAAAACACGAGGATGCAAATAATCCGTTTCATCCCACAATCTAGTGGAGTTCAAAAGACAAACATGTTGGAGATATTTACGTTGATCCCGTAGAGCCGGACCACGGCTAAATAACTGGGCATTCCGGCAACAAAAGAATTTAATAACACCGTGAGTCTAGGGCGGCGCAAGGCGGGCGGCGGGCGGGGGCGGCCCGCCCTCGGCCGGTAAGCTTATTATCGCGCTGGGCCGGGCGCCTCCGCCAAGAACATATTTGCTTTGTTGAATGTCAACGACGCCGGTGCCGCCGCCGCCGCACCGCTCGGCGACTCCGCTGGTGTGCGCTCGCTTAAACATTTAAGAGCACCCAATGTTTAGCGACGGTGCAAATTAAAATAGGCTTTATACCAAATCTAATTTGCCAAGTAGGGAACTCGCTTCGTTTGACGAGTACCTGAACCAAGGTAGATGTTTGTATTGGAAATTGAATTAATTCTCCTGTAGAGTTACCTACTAAATATAATTGATATTAGGCGCGTATTTTGTCCTCTTTTCTCGTCAACAGTGTAAATATAATTACGAGAAATCAAAAGCTTTTAAGAACCATTACAGAATTTATAACAATTTTGTTAACTCATTTAATTGATTTATTGTCTAATGAGATACTGAATTTATGAAGTTAATTGCCGTTCAGGATTATAACATTAAATAGGTCATTTGGCCCAATTGCCGTTTTTTAAAACGGTCCTCTTTTTACTGTCATAACTCCGGTTTCAATTTTAATTCTAAATTCAAATAAACTTTATTAAAGACATTCTTTTTTCCAAATCAACTGCAAATTTCTTTCAGGTTTGTTATTTCTGTAATTTTACCGTATTTTTTTTAAACTAACTTAAATTACACAAAACTTGGGTACCCAACCCAAGTTTTGTGTAATTTAATTAGCACGCCACATTAACAAATACGACCTCCGCCATATTTAGTTTAAACTTCTGTTCATAAATAACTAACCACACATACTCAAACACAGCCCGTGATTAGCCATATACACCGAAAACTTTCAAAATCAACATGGAGGACCATTGCAAAGTTTGCTACTAGCATTAAATGAAACTGTATTAAAGATTCAGCGCGGGTTCGTTAAGTTACACCTAACCGCAGGTGGAGGGCCGCCAAGCCTTTGCTGGCGCTTCTGAATAAGTCAGCAGGGCATGGAGCTAGTTTGCTAGAAGGGTTGAAAACTATTTGCCGATAATATTTTGTTTGGATCGTGTTTTACAGTGACAGAATCGAAGCTATCTGCAATATAAACGAAATATATTAAATTCAATTTGAAAGAAACTATCAGCTTACAAAGCTAACCGTTACTTTTGCAGAGTGCTGAATAGGGCTGTTAAAGTCAAAGTCAAATGTTTTTATTCCGACTAGGCCATTAACGGCACTTTCGAACGTTAAAATTAAAATTAACAAGTAATAAAAATTGATTCTACCGTGCATTCGGAAAAGTAGATTGTTATGGAGAAGAACGCACAAGAAACTCCATACTTACTCTTTTAAAAAAAAACAAGCTTTTACAATATTAAATTACATACATTAATAAATTCATATACGTGAGGACGATGCACCTAGCACTACTATACTACATATAAGTATTACAAGCACTAACAGGTAAATGCCTTCACTTGAAAAATAGGAACATGGTTCTCACATACTTACAAATATTGCAAACATAGGTAAATTATTTAATTAAACAACAACGGAACAGTGTGCAAGTCATATTTTTTTTCAAAATAGAAAGAGTAAACAAATATAAAATTTTAATTTGTTAAAATAATAATAAAATAAATAATAATAATCTGGTATAAGGTGTGGTACAAAGCCTTCCTTGTAGTAATGTTTATTATAGTTTTCACGATTAAGAAAACGCTTAGCAGTTCTGCAAATCAAATCCATATTGAAATCATTTAAGTCCGCTTTCACCTACAAAATGACTAGTGGAACACTCGCAAACTCTCCACCTCAATTGTCACAGGATGTTTTTACAAAAAGCACGGCCCGTCCAATATGAGACACATGCGTTGATTGATTTTCAGGTTTTCAGTTATTCTGAAAGATTATCGTCAAACTCCATAGGTGATCAACTGTTGGATGGAATACATAGATGGCACTTATGGATAATGACGCAGCTTTTCCAAACCTTATTAATATATTTGAAAATTTTGACATAAATAAAATTCAAGATAACTTGAATGTGACGTATTTTTTTTTTAATTTCAGCTCAAAAAGTTTAAACGAATGTTTTACAGATTCTTAACCTCATATTATGCCTTAAGATTTGCTATCTTATCCAGAACATCTTGCACGTTACATCTTGAGATGCGACTGCTTGTAGGCACTCCGCTGCATGTCTTATGCTAAAGGAACGCGCTGTTTTGATGGATAACAATTTTATTCGGAAACATTTTACTGTCAGTCAGTCGTAAAAGGCAAACAGGCAAACATAACATCAGTTTGTGGCCACAGACTAACATAGAATTTATGTTTCGCTATCAAACCTAAGGTTAGGTCTTCAACTTGATGCCTGTAGTTTGTTTGTTCATCTTAATGTAATAAAGTGAATGTTTGTTTGTTTGAGGTCGATCAGGATAAAATTTAATAGCTGCGTAGACTGATTTTGATCTAAGTTTTGCTGGACTATTTCTAGGGATTGAAGTACAAGTGCACTATTGATGAAAATTTAAACAAAATAGGTCTTTACCAGACAATGACACCGGATTCAAATATATTACAATGACTACGCATTGTACTTAATTTATTATTTATTAGTTTATCCTCGCACTGGAACGCCTTGCAGCAATTACACCAATGGAGCACTATCTTATGAACTCACTATAAGTCTAGGTTTCCTCACGATATTTTCCTTCACCGTTGTCAGCAATGTCCAAGATAAACTTGGAAAGTACATATGAATTTGAAAAAAGTCACATTGGTACTTGCCCGAATTCGAACCCACGACCTCAAGCACGAGAGGCGAGGTCTTAGCCACTGGGCCATCACGACGATAAATAATAATAAATATAATATATTTATATATATAATATATTTTAACCAGGATGACTGGTAAATAATGCCTTGTTACATTAGCTCTGCCTATGTAGAAAGGTTTATCAATAAATAATTTTAAAGCAAATAAATTTATTCAAAATTATTTCCCAGCTTTAACTTTAACAAAATAAATCAAAGTAAAGTTCTCGTCACCGCTTGACGTAAACTAGCTATGTTCTCAATTCTCATGGTACATGATGTCGGGCTAATCGGGTTATCTGACCGCAGACCGCGGCTGCTCAAAGGACCTTGCAAAAAGCCATCCCTTTGACTCCATCTTCAAATATTTGCGTCGAACGCCACGACCGCGCATTATTTTCAGTATAAACATTCATAATCCCACGAAACTTCGGGTCAAAGCTTATTTTATTTTCTGTGGGACACGGGGCGTATTTGCATTCTGTCAATCGTACTTTTTGGTTGATGTTAATACATTTTAAATTAGGAATCTGCTGCTCTGGTTTCTCAGTTTTGTCCTTTATTGTTTACTGAATGCTGAACTTTGTTACATATTTATATATTTAGTTACTTAGTAATATATTTATTTGTAATTATATTATAATACCTGTATGTTTATTCCTTAAATAAATAGCTATGCAAATTAAAATGCAAGGCCTTTCAGCAGTCAACAAAATGGAGGAAAATAGATTTTGTAAATAGAACCAATAAACTATTGTAAAGAGACAATGTCCTTAATCTAGACATACGTTAAGTAAGAACTTTAATTAAACGTGCACCCGTCAACAGCACCAGCCGATGTTCCTAATCGAAACACCACTGATTAAACTTATACGTTTGCAGTCGCGAGCAGATGTTTGCGCGCCGGGATTTAATATTGATAGCGATGTCGGTCGCGCAACGTGCAGCAAAGCGACTGTGTCAACGTGTTTACGATACCTGACATCTTGCAACTGGTGGCTGTTCGCAAACAAATTTACTAACGTATCACGCACCCTAGAGAAATAATACAACAAATTATACATAGACCAAGGGATGTTAAAATCCACCGCGTACCCTTCACTCAAACGTACGTCTCAACATGCCAACTTTCATAAATATCAAAGCAGGCTTCCCGAAAACAATTTCTTGGGAATCCAGCGGTGTTCACACGTCGCTCCACTGCCGGTGGCTAACACAATTTTATTCGAGCATAAAAAACGAGCTCATCATGCAAACGCCAAAGTCGTGGGACGTGGCTCGCTCCCGCGGTAAAACAATTTATCTGCATCGACGGAATTACGGCGGTGCGCCGTGAATAAAATATGTCGCCGGCTGTCAGTCGAACGAAGACGTTGTCTGAGATGGTCGTCAGGGGTGCCCAACTGAGGCGCGACCTGCCAACTGCCAGTCTGCCACTGCAATACACGGCCATTTGCGATATATTGATAAATATTTCGCAAGCTGTATCCGACAATGCTTGCATTCAATACCAAATACAGCGCTGAATGCATGTTATTCTGGACCTTTTAAATATTTAAACTGTGCTTCGACATTGTATGCAATTGTATGACATATTGTGACGTCTGTTTATCATACAATTGTTCTAGTTTTCACAGAAAACTAGAACATAGCCATTACCTAAATTAAGTTAACATATTTTGCTAGCCCATAGAAAAGCAGTTACGTAAATTTTATGAAATCATAAAAATATATGGAAATTAATGCAATTATTCATTGCTAATCGTAAAGTAATTTTGTAAAAGCCGTTGTTACACAATTTCTTATAGAGATGAATAGTTTTGCTTATATGATTTGAAAGATAGAGGTTAGAGGTAGTGAAGTTAGACTTAGACCAGATACTACTTGGTTTAGTAAATATTCATGAATCGTTTGTGTCCTATTAAATAACATATTTTTCATCATAAAATTTGGTAAAAAATATGCATTTTTCAAGGCAGATACTTTTTTGCGGTAGCCCTGTTCGCAAATTTGACGGGCGAAGAGCGACGTGCGACGGCATCCAAGAATTAGGTCCCGCACGGCAAGGACGTCGTATTCTCGTAACTTGTTCCAATGACGAGTGGCCCGGGTGACGTGACGTCCCACAGGTAACCCGGTACCGCTCTGATGGGGCAGGATCAAATTATTAGCTCATGAGGGTTACAGGTACGTAAATACGCATTTGAAGGAAGACGGTTGATATTTTTTTTTGGTTTGAGGGAGGCTTATTTTTGAAGTTTTATTTTATTGAAAACTAGCTGACCCGGCGAACTTCGTTCCGCCTAACAAATTTCTAAAATAAAAGATTTTTCTAAAATAAAAGTAGCCTAAGTTACTCCTTATTACATCAGCTACCTTCCAATAAAAGTCCCGGCAAAATCGGTCCAGCCATTTCAGAGATTAGCCGGAACAAACAGACAGACAGACAAAAATGTAAAAAATGTTATTTTGGTGTATGTACCGTATATATATTCATATACATGTAGTAAAAAATGGTTATTTCAATATTGAAAACAGACACTCCAATTTCGTTTATATGTATAGAAGAATACTAGCTGTTGCCCGCGACTTCGTCTGCGTCAAACTTGTAAAGATTATATTTATTTTTTTAAGTTTCCCACAGGATCTGTGAGTAGCCTTTATTTCTCTTTATAACATCAGCTATCTACCAGTGAAAGTCCCGTCAAAATCGGTCTAGTCGTTTCGAAGATCACCCGGAACAAACAGACAGACAGACAGACAAAAATTGTAAAAATGTAATTTTGGTGTACGAGTATGTACCGTATATATATTCATATACATGTAGTAAAAAACGGTTATTTCAATGTTACAAACAGACACCCCAATTTTGTTTATATTATGTATAGATGTATAGATTTTGGAAAAGATTATTACAAATATACCTAAATTCGCTACGAAATACCGGCCAAAAGCTTCTCACTTACTGCTTACCTACACGAAATTAAACAACTAAAACCATTTCAAAAACAGTTGTTAATTGCTCAAAAAAATCATGAAGTATTCTTTCTTTTAGAATCCCTTAATGTATAACCCACAAAAAACTCAATTTACATCAAAATATGCACCACCAACTTGAAATATTTGCCATCCTTATTAAATCTACTCGAAGAAAACCGTAATAATTTCCCCTCGGTTCAAGTTAAATCATAAAAATTCCAAGTTAAATGTATGACAAGTGTATTTTCTGTTCGATTGCTTCGCCACTGGAATGTCAATCGGTCTGCTTAGCATTCCGAGGTGCAGGCGGAGCGCGTGGCGGCTGCGGGACGGGAGCGGGGTTTCTGCGTGGCGGCGACGGCTAAAATAAACTTGTAGAATGGCTCCTCGTTAACGTATTAGAGAGTTTAACAAGGGATTGTGCATCGCGCGAAGGGCTGCGATTATTCGCTTCAAGATGTTGTGTCGATAGTTTTCAGACGAAGTTTGTTGGGTGATTGCTTCATTGTTTGCTTGGAAGATGTCTTGTAGGATTGTTTATAGTTTGTAAAACCTATATCGTGTTGAAAGTTACTTAGTTGACTGTGTCGAATAAATTTGTTTGTCAACACCAAATACAAGCGATTTTTACAGGTTCCTAAAAATGTTCACTTCTCAAACTTTGAGATACAATGTCTGGAAAATTATCTCAGTAGGTATGAAAAGTCTTAAATTTATTTTCATTTATTTATTTATTTTTAAGTTTTCGGAAAACTTACAGCTAGGCAGACACAATGTAAAAGATACTAACACGATGATGGCCAATTACAAGTTTTCACAGTTAACTTAAAGACAAATAAGGACTTATGAAGCTAAGGTAGTAGACAGCGTTAAAATGAAAGTCTTATAACTCGATACCATGAAGATAAAACAATGAAAACAACTACATATTTTCGTAACAGAACAACAAGCGCTTATAAAGTGGTAAAAAATTCAATACCTGGCTCGGAAAACAGAACATGAACAATAATATTGCCAAAATATCTAACCTCTCAATAGAGACCAACTTACCTTCCTAAAGCACTTCACCAGCCCTTTAGCCGATGAAGACAAAACCCGCCGTCTGAACTGTTTGAATATTGATAAAATAAATATTGGCTCACGTGACCGGAGACCGGGACACCGGCGTGTTTGCTGACTAACTCGTTCCAATTACGACTCATTGCTTTCTAGCTTTGTTTAAATTTTCCATTGAATTATATTCTCGTTGAAACGTGGTATTCTGTTAGAACGGATTGGGAGTTTGGAATTAAGGCCTTAATTTGGCTTTGTGATACAATTTTAGTTCTTTCAGTGTAATAATTTACAGTACCTACCTACTATATGAACAACCGACGAAAGTCATGACATATCTCTAAAATAATTTACTAAATATGCATAGTTAATATTCTCGGGGTAACAAAAGTTTACATCTCTGAAAAGATTTTAAAAAAAAACAGTGAAGCCGGAAAATATTTTTTTTACATCGGAACGGGTTCATCAGGCAGGTATAGACGCTACTTTGCTTTTAAGCTTTTAATACAAAATTCGGATGTTGTAAAGTTACTAACTATCATCAAACCAACCTACTCGTACCTTTGAAACACTGAGAATATTGCATCCAATCCATAAGAGGATTCCATTGAAATTTAAACAACAGGTTACAGGTGTTTCAAGACGCATGTAACAAAGCTTTCCCACAAACAAAAGCATCTTTGGACACATATCTCTATCCTCCCTATTCAGACACTACCCAGAACCGAATACACAACCCCGTATGTTTTCCTAACGCCTAATCTTTTAGAATAGTCCCAACACCTTCCTGTACAACGGGTATTATTCGAAAATGTTCAGATATTTGAAGTGAGACCGTCTGTTTGTTCAGCCGAGAAATCCCTTCCGTGGCCAGCAAAGCAAACGGATAGGTATTCAGTCAGTTTGAACATTACTTATTGGTGACGCTGGAGTCACTGATTCGTGAATGGACCATCGTGTGCGGCAGAGAATTTTGTCTTTCGAGAAAATCCGTCGGTGTAAATTCAATGAATTTCTAAGCGCAGAAAAACGAGGATTGATTTTCGAAAGATTGGTTTGTTTTACGAGTGGTAAACTGCAAGAAAATCATACTGTTTTCCGAGGAAATCAGAAAATAATTTTCTTTAATTACTGGCAATTTATTACACGATTAATGTTGTTTTCATTTCCCAACTCAGTTTGAAAATTAGGTACTTAATGGTGACGCTAGAGCCAGTGATTCGTGAATGGACCATCGTGTGCGGAAGAGAGTTTTGTCTTCCGAGAAAACCCGTCGGTGTAAATTCAATGAATTTCTAAGTGCAAAAAATCGAGAATTGATTTTCGGTAGATGGGTTTGTTTTACAGTATGGTTAAAAGCACGATTTTCGTGCTATTTTCCAAGAAAATTAGTACAATAACAGTTTTTGAAATTGCAGGCAATTTAAAAAAAAAATAGTGTTATGTTTTTTCTTATCTCTATTTAAATATTAGGTACTTATTGGTGACGCTAGATCCAGTGATCTGTGAATCCATCTTGTGTGGAAGTGAATTTTGTCTTTCGAGAAAACCCGTCGGTGTAAATTCAATGATTTTGTTAGCGCACAAAACCGATGATTAATTTTCTTACGTGTGCTTTACGTGTGGTAAAAGGCACGAAAATCATGCTGTTTTTCAAGGAACTTGACCACTTACTTACTTCTTACGACGTGACAGACAATTTCTTACGACATTGTTAGGTTTTTAATCCTAAACACGCATTATGATGCGTTACAACTACTTTCTTAATATTTTTTGGGTGATGCAGATGAGTTTTTATTTAGTTAAAATTGTGTCTAACTCTTATTTAGGTGTAAAAACGCTTTCAGTTCTTCTGTGACATCCATTCTAATTCGTTGAGATCACCGGAAAAATTAAAATTGAGTATTCGTATGAATTCCACTTCCTTCTTTGACAAATCTTTTACGATTCAAGCAGTTCGGTTGAGGAATATATTACTTATAGAATTAAGACGTGCTCAAACACGGCCACCTTTTAAGAAAATGGTAAAGGATTGGTTCACGTACTGACTGATATTAAGATATTGTTATAATTTTGGTTATGCAAGTTAATGGATAAATTTCAATTTTAGTGTATTTTTTAATTTAATTTGATTGATAATTTTATTTTAGTTTAATTGTATGATCCAAAGTAAATTGAAGTAAATAAATAATTTACCTTTCACTATATTATTTTATTCTTTTCCTTTCTCTGTCACATATTCGATACTTATTAGTATATTATTTTATGTTATTATATCTAAGTAATATTACTTAAGATCTATTGTACACTGAAAGCCCTAAATTTTTCTCCTCTCATTCAGTCCAACCAAATGTTGTCTGTAAGAGATTTCCCTGTGCGATAAGAACTCTAATTGTACCCTTTGTTTTTGAAAATGTTTGTCCCGTATGGTTTTTTTTTGTGTTTTACTATAGAGTATAGGCTACAATCTAGGGTTCTTTAAGTCAAGAGTGAATAAGTAACTTCTAGGCAAGCGTGCTTCACCGTCGACCACATCATTGCTTACACTTTTCATGATTTGTACATTTTGTCTTTGAGAAGAAGAAGTATGGAAGGATCGTAGCAGGTGGCGTTCTGTAGTTTCTGCCTACCCCCATGGTAGAAAGGCGTAAATTTATGTATGTATGTCTTTCGAGAAAACCCTTCACGTTTAATTTTCCTTCTTGGAGTAAATTCAATGATTTTCTTAACGCATAGAACCGTGAATCGATTTTCTGTAGACAGGTTTGCTTTACAAGTGGTTAAAGGCACAACAAGTATAATTTCAAAATTAAAAAAAAAAACCCAGTGCGTTTTTATTTCATGCTACATAATTTATCTAATACCTAATAGATACGTTTCGATCTGTAATCTATTGAACTCGTAATTATGACACGATATCTTGCGAAAACATCCCGATTCAAACAGTAAAACGCCCATAACTTTTGAGCAGCTGAACCGATTAATCAAACATAGCTAAGAACACTCTCGACAAAATCACCTTTCAAACAAAAAAAAAAACAAAATTAAAATCGGTTCATCAGTTTAGGAGCTATGATGCCACAGACAGACACACAGATAAACAGCAACACATGTCAAACTTATAATATCCCACTTTTTCCGTCGGGGGTTAAAACAATGCTGTTTTTTTAAATAATTTTTGTCCATTACATGTAATTTCTTACAAAATTTGCATTGTTATGTCTTTAGTTTGTCCTCAAAAATTGGCGAGATGAGAGAAATGGAAGGAATAGGAAGAGACATTTACGCAGGAGTGAAATAATAAAGGCTAACAAAAAAAAATGTTTTTAGGTGTTAAGTATGATGCGTTACTGTACTTTCTCAGAGAGTTTGGCTGAAGCAGATGCACTTTTGAATAAAACCGGCCAAATGCGTGTCGGACTTCGCACATTTAAGGTTTTTAGTATTTATTAGTAAAATATACTTAATAATAAACGTTTAACAACAAATTTCAATTTATAGGTCAATGGGAAGTTAAAAAATTCTTCGGAACAAAATTGTGTGAGAGACGACGGAGAGACATAGATACGGACTCGTGGGTGACAGCAATAGGGCTCTGTTTGGACCCTTCGGGTATGGAACCCTAAAAATATGCCCATCTATATCTCAGCTTGAATCAGCTTTATTATTTGTGATGCTTGATACACTGATACGATGTGAACAGTGTGTGAAGAGCCTTTCGAATTAATTTTGCCCTTTTTTAGGTGTGCATATCTATTGATAAGGATTGAATGATTATTTTGAAGCGTCGTTGTGGAGAATTATTTTGATCGGGAGAAAAAACTAGTAAACTGTGCAGATTTCCAAGAAAATGAGAAGTTATAGATCTATTACAGGATTACAGCATAATGAAGCAATGTGGTATGTAGTGTAGAGAAGCAGATTGAAGCTTTTATTGAGAGCGGGCGGAATTGTGATTGCACTGTGTATTTTAATTATTCTTATAAACAAAAGAAGGAATGCTATGAACGCGAGGCAGCGTTTAACTTGACTTACTTCTAATTCATCAACGAAATTATACAATTTATGATAGAGGTAAACAACTTAATTCGCATAGGATCACGATAATTTAATTACACTATAATCAGCTGATATTGCAGTCCAATTATAAAGTCGGTAGTAAAGTGTTCTTTGATGTAATTAATGCCATGATTAGTTGGTTAGGTAACTCGGTAAGACGAGGTTCAGAATAATAAAACTGCATTGTTTACAATTATTTTACAAGGACTCGAAATATTCTTTAGTGTTGACATCAGGCGAGATAGTGGTCAAACGCGAGTCTATAACAAAAAATATGTCGAGTAGCTATACTATGCAGTCAAGTAGTAATTTTATGCCAGTTTAACTGGCATGGGAATCAGTAATTTATGAAAGAGAAAGACATTCGATTTTCCTTCTTCAAAGACCCTAATTTATCCTCTTCTTCAATTCATTGACAGCTATGACGCACAGCTTAAACCACTGGGTCTAGAAGTTTGAAATTCTTTGACAATTCACGCCCTCCTTGCGTTGCCCCCAATGCTGAGGGTCGTGACCACATCATGGTTTCAACATTTTTTCCATTATTATGTGCCTCCACTTGCTCCGACTTTTAGCAACATGTGCATATTGCTGGCTTCGAGACTTTAATGTTTAGCGAGGTTCAAATTTGATCAGACCAGCTTACAGGGCTTCTGCCTCTGGGTCGTTTTCTCTCGACTTTACCATTGACAATTACCTTAAGTAGATTGTCACCAGGTTTGCGGGCGATATGGTCACAGAAGTCAAATATCTTGGGTTATTTAGATGTTCGTCCTGTGTGCCGTCCTCGAAACACGAAACATCCTTCTGTAGCACCACATTTCAATAGCCTCAATGTGCTTGCGATCAGCGACCCCCAGAGTCCACGTCTCCGCTCCGTACGCATTCACGCCCTAAAGTGACATATGAATAGATAATTCGAGGTTAAATAAGTTCTTTTTTACGCAAGTGCGTCTATTTCGCCTCGAAATTTCAAGCATACAGATTGCAAATGATAGATATATCAATTCATTAGGTCACTGACAAATAAACGCACTGCCTATACCACTGGATCTCTAGAATATTTTTTTTCTATTTTAATAAAAACTAAGGTTCTTAATAGTAAATTACAATCTAGCCTTAATAGATTAATAAGCAATTTAACTCTAACTTATTATTATATTGTATAATGTTATGACTAAGCATAGTGTCAATTTGCACTTTTATACAGCTCGGTAGCACTTTCTTAGTGTCTGATACGTTAAAAACACTTAGTTCTGGTGTTACATGAATATCACAGTATTGTTTGCTATTATTTTTTCTCTTTAGCCTACGCACTAAATCAATTTCTGTGTTATCTAGCAGCTGGATTGCTTCCACATTCACATGTCGATGAAGTCTGTGTTCGTGGGCTTCAGCAAAGTTTTGAGTAACGGTGGGGACGAGTTTCATTTTAAGGTCGCGGTCATTTCTTATATCTTGCGGAGATATTGTGCATTAACAGCATCTCTGAGTACTTTATTTTGAAATTTTTGTATAATTATAACATTGCTTTGTTTAGTAAAGCCCCTTAGTTGGGTACCATACGTCCAAATTGGCATAAGAATATGCTTGTATAATATAATTTAATTTTGTATTGATAGACAGGATTTTCTTCCGAGTAACCAATACATATTTTTGTACCGTGTATTTTCTTTTTGACGTGAGATTTCCAACGAAACTTGGAGTCATGAGTTACGCCAAGGTATTTGGCTGTTTTCGCATAAGGCACTTGCAGGCCGTTTATATAGATTGTGTGGTAATCGCAGTGTTTATTAGAGAAGTCAATGTGAATCGATTTTGACTCAGTCAGTTTGATCTTCCACTTTTGTGTCCAGTCATAAACTTTGTCCACAGCTAGTTGAACTTTTTCTACTGCTTCTTTGTGGTTTGAAGCCATAGCCATAATAGCAGTATCATCAGCAAAGGTCTCCATGGTGTTGTTTTCCAGCTCTGGGATATCACATGTGTATACCAAGTACAGGATTGGGCCTAACACACTTCCTTGTGGTACCCCTCTAGAATAATGAAACTTTGCACACTAACCAAGTTGAGCACTATGTAAATTTATCACCTGAAGTGGACGAAAATTTATATTATGGAAATTCGTAATTTTTGCCGACGAGAGATTCAATCGGTCTCCTTTTTACTCCCAGCTCATTTGTTCTATCTCTTAGACCAGATATCCTGCGTAGTTCACTCAGGAATTGCACTTAAGTGTGTCACAGATGGAAAAATTAAATCACTTGCTTTCAAAGTGAGCTAATAAATCGAAACAATAGGAATGTTTCCTGGGTAGAAAAATGATAATTCTATTATTTGATAATCTTACTGAGGGACAGTGAGATTATCAAATAATATTATACACATATTTTTTGCTTTATCAAATAAATAAAATTTATAAAGCTATGTCACTTTGTCAGTAAAAGTGTGACACGGCGTGACGTCACACGATATTTCAACGCACTATATCGTCGTAAATTTTGTTTAAGTGACAAAAGAAAAAATACGTGTCTAATATTTATAGGTAGTCTAACTAACGGTCAAATTTTTTTTTTTTTTGTTATCAGCTCTATTGAATTCCGAAGTAAAGTAAAGTAACACAAACTGCTATTGAAGATATGAAAACAATCTCTGCTGAACTTTTAGCATCGTCCACTGCTGATACTCCTTCAAGCGTCGTCATATCATCCCACATCCGCGGAAATCCGCGGAAATCTGTCGAAGTTGCGACTTCCGGTACGCCATCGCCACACCAAATCCTTTCACATCGGCCCTCTGTTCTGCGAGTTATATGCACTGTTGAATACGAAACTGATACGGAAGAACGTTCTTTCTTTTTAGCGCGATAATCTGAGGACTATTGTCTAAAGTGTTTTTTATTTTACTGCATTTGGAAACTTTTAATTGGGTTGATATATTTTATTAGCTTCTGCCAGCGGCTTCCCCGGAATGTTTCTTTTTTTTAATCCCAATGGAACATATTCCAGGGATGAAAAGAGCTATTTCTTTCTATAATCTATTTCTGTGCCGAATTTGATCCAGACCTGTTCAGTCTTTCTGACGTGATTGAGTAACAAACATACACACATCCAACCTTCTGCCAGCGGCTTCGCCCGCGTGAATGTCGATAATTATCCCAAGGGAATATATTCCCGCAATAAAAATTATCCTTTGTGCTATTCCAGAGTATAATCTATCTCTGTACTAAATTTCATCCAGATCCGTTCAGTAGTGTTTGCGTGTTTAACGAACACGACAACGAGTAACAAACATGCAGACACACTTATTTATTTAATACTTCATGAACACAAACGTACAGAGGCGGACTTAATGCCTTAGGCATTTTCTACCAGTTGACATTTTGGGTGATGCAGAGACAAATAGTGGTAGGTACAATATTGAAAGTAAATTATCATCACCATCATCTTCCTGCTCTTGTCCCATGTTACCTACTTGGGGTCGGCGCAACACGTTTTCTTCGTCCATACCATCCTGTCCCCCGTCACGCTATCACTGACTCCCTTTTCTTTCATATTCCTCACACAGTCCATCCATCTTTTCTTTGGCCGTCCCCTCCCTCTCCATCCATCCACATTTATATTCATAACTCTTTTAGTAACTTGCGTTTCATCCCTCCTCATCAGATGACCATACAAACGGTTTCCTTTCAACCTTTCTGACACTGATATTGAAAGTAAATCACGATACCTAAGGTAGGTTTACTCACAAACTTTCGCCAGTTGTAATGTTAGTGTCATTATAATCCTTACTAATATCATACTTACTTCATACTAATATTATAAATGTGAATGGAAGTTTGTTTGTTACGCTATCACGCAAAAACTACTGAACCGATCATCATGAAACTTTGTACATACATTCTTGGACTTCTCATACAGAAGTAACATAGGATATTAATTATTTAAAAAAAATTGTTTAGTGGCTTCTCTGTGAGCGAAGCCGCGGGTAAAAGCTAGCAACTAAATATATGTCTTGTTATTAGCTGTATGTTTCCCAAATAAAATAAATCATCAGTTATGGCAACGTGTTTGTTGAGCACGATGATGAAACTAACCAGAAACTATGCGATGCTTCTGCCTCGTCATCGTATGATGATGCTTTTGCATTCTCTGTATAGCACATACATTGTTTTAAATGGTGTCTGCTTTGCAGGTGAACGTTTTAGGCTGAAAACCTTATGACGAAATAAAGTGAATTTTTTGAAAGTGGCAACATATAAGTAGTAAAGTTAGTAGATTTAACTGGGTGAGCACCTCAATAAAAAAGAGATGTTAAAAAATGTTGGCACGCGCTATTCGAAAAAATAGCCAGACATCAAGGTTGACGAAGTGGCTGACTGCGAGTTCTTTGCCGTTTAGGCACTCAACCAGAACAAAAACCAGCCTTTCTAATTACAGAAGGACTATTTCAGGTTTCTATAGTTTGTTTCTGTTAGCGAAGCATGAAGCCCACATTGCTACGTCTGAAAGGAGCTTTTATATCAACCCACTTATGTTTACGGGCATTCCAATCTTCTTGTTTTTTCATGTGAAGATGTGGCCATCTCTGGTGTCAGAGTTAATTAAGCCACCTCTGGGGTTCCCAGACAAGCGAGATGAAAGACGGGATGTGGATTTCTGTCTGTGTGATTGGTTGATTGTTCATAGTCTTTGCACAATGCCGTGCCGAATTCGCATACGCGATAAGACTGCAGGTTCCCTCACGATGTTATCCTTCACCGTTACCTGTGATGTCCAAGATAAATTTAGAAAGTACATATGAATTTTAAAGCGAGAGACGTGATCTTAGCCACTGGGTCACCACGACATTTCATGATAGAATCCATATACTTTTACTGTTTCTCAATACTAGCCTAGGTTCTGATGGCAATAAGGTTCGCCTCCATTACATGGAAATCATAACTGATGTAATTTGTAAAGCCTCTGCCAAACTTTTTTGCGGAATACTGGTGTGTAATAGGTACCGCTATGATAAGAATTCATTGGTTAATGAAAAACCAATACATAGCAGTTTGTTTTAACCCCCAACGGAAAAAGAGGGGTGGTATAAGTTTGACTTGTGTTGCTGTCTGTGGCATCATAGCTGCTAAACGGATAAACCGATTTTGTTTTTTTTTTTTGTTTGAAAGGCGACTTTGTCGAGAGTGTTCTTAACTATGTTCGATTGAAATCAGTTCAGCCGTTCAATAGCTATCCGCATTTTACTATTTGAAACCGCTAAGTAAATGAAATTAACTGCTGTAAATGTTGGCGGTTCCCCGACGTGAGTACGATGCTTAATTTTTGATTTTTATAGGTTGTTGAGTCGGGGTTTTCTAAATTTTAGACACGAGTTTAGAAATCCTTTTACTTAACTATTAGCTTAGATTTCTCGTCTTATAATTACGTTATTTCTTCCCGTAACTACCTAATGTTGGTAAGTGGGAGTAATCACTGAATTTCAAACTTCTAGTAAACTTTTCCATCTATATTTTAGAACCATATCCAGTCATGAACGTTCAGTTAAGATCATAACCAAATCTGTCAGTTCAAAACCGAGATTAACGACTAGATTACAGGGCTCAAAACTATGTTTCAAATTTGAACTATGAACACGACATTGAAAGCCATTAAGCTCAGTACAACACGTCGCGGATGGTGCAGACTCATTCGATTATAACGAGCGGTTTAGTTCCAATGCGGGACAATAGTGTGGCTGTGTGGGCTATCATCGACAGTTTTGTATGAGGTTTCGCTAATCGCTCATGCAGCGGCCAATTTCGGCGTGAATGATCCGCCGGCGGGCGCTTTTGTGCCTTGTCCTCGATTCTAATTGAAACTATTTTGGACGCAGGACAATGCGGCATTGTCCGCGTGTCCGGCGGTGTTTGCCGCCTTTATTAATTCAGGTGGGCGTGGCGGCGAGTGGGCGGGCCCGAGGCGGGGCGTGTTGCTGCGACCGCCCAGCGGCGCGCCGGTTCTGTCGCCGCGCGCGCTCGTTTTGCCGCTCAGTCGGTCTGTCGACGCGACGTCTGACGCTCATCGTTGCGCGGACGGCGGCGGAATAACTTTTGAACATCGCTTACGATATCAGATGCTCCGCTAACTTGTAAAGTACCTCTAGCTGTTCTCGTGACGTCTGAGAGACGTAGGGCTCTGACAGCGGTGTGCTACTAGTGTGCAGGTGGGCGTACGTCCCCGGGGGACTTGCACGTGGTTTTGACAGTCGCTGCACGACCCCACACGCACGCCAAGTAAGTTTACCCATGAAAAGTTCAATTTCGTTAACTTATGAAACTTTCAAAATGTTGCAGGAGCTTTCTGATTTTTTATACACTTTGTTCGAGTTAATAGAAGAAAGAAAAAGTTTTTTGAAACTTTTTAGCGGTGTTAAAAGAGCTAGACTATATTTATGGCAAAACACGGCAAAAGTTTTTATTTGTACCTTATTACATATTTTGTTATTTTTTTATAAAATTAACACCAACATTAAATATGTGAAGTTATAAGTAAGTTATTAGCTCAAATAAAAGCTCCGTGAGCACAACTGAAATTACAATTAAAGTTGAAAAAGTATGAAAATGGGTTGAAATTTAAATTATGGCTGTTTGTCACATACCTAGATATTACATTATTATAAAAGTATACTTCCTAAGTTTTATCAAACTTTTATAAAGTTTAGAATAATTCTTCTTTTACCTATTTTAGATTTTTCTGATGTAAGTACTTATTGAAACAAAAATAATAAAATAATGCAAAAAAAATACTTATTTGGTAAGCTGTACGCAGCTTCTTCAAATCTTTTAACAATACAAGCTTTTGTTGTTTAAAGTTTTAAATATGAATGTAAAAAAGAAACATGTACAAAAAGAAGATATCTGGACTGTGTGAAAAATTACTAATAAAGGAATTTGGAAGAAAATAGTACAGTCGAAAATAGATGCTCCTCTTTTTTGGAAGTCAGTTAAAAAGAGATGTTGCGCTGAGTCCAAATAAATTGAGATACTGACAACAAAATGATGACGATATAGATAGGAATACCTATAGAACATACTATTTCTGTAAATTAACTTAATGGAATAGGTGCCTGTAAAAATAACTCTGTAGATATTAATCCAAAATTTAAGATTTATTTGAGATATTACACTTATTTTTAGGCGAAAGAAAGTAGAGTTGATTTAAAATTACTGTGAAACAATTTCCCACCGTAGATAAAATTAAAGGTACGCAGTTAATTTTATTAAATATGCTATGACACTAATTTGAAACACGTAGTTACTATTTTAAACAGTGATAGTAGACTGGAAAATTTGGCTGAAAAATTTGAGATAAACTGAAAATGCTTTTCCTTCATGGGATTTTTGTGTGGACCCAGTTAAAACAGGGGGCGGGTCAGCTAGTAAAGGTGACTAATAACTTTTTCAGAACCTCACTTTACACTTTTATTTATCATAGGTATATGAAGATTTTTTATCATGTGTGATAAAAAATATGATATAAAATCTTCTGAAAAAGTTATTATTAGTATAAAACTCCCTGCTATTCATAAGTTATAAAATTAGCAAAACCTTTATTTCAATATCAATAAAATAAAATAAAACTAATCACCTCAATGGAACCCCAAATAAAATAAAAAATAAACTCACGTCACGAAAATAATCTTTAAAACCAATACGAATGGGAACAAATCAGTCGTCACCGACTCACTAGTCACTAACGTTGCGAGATGCCAGTTTTTCCTGTCGCCGTATAAAAATGTCCGCCCGCCCAAACCGTGTTCCTTCTCCCCGCTCCCTCCTGCACCGCACCCGCTACCTAACGGTGGTGTTACACGGGCAACTGAGAGGGTTGCTTGGCTATTGTGACGTTACGGTAACGTTTAGGAATTTACTGAGATGCATTATTAACCTGATTGTTTATTTGGCGCGTATTTAATGCATATTTGGCCACTCTGGTTTTTAATCCCCAAAAGGTTTTCTTCTTTTCTTAAAATAAGTAAAAAACATGGTTTATATTTCTTTTTGTTTTTAAAATGGTACTTAAACTACTACTACTAAACAGCAGCACTAATTAGTCCTATAAAGGGTTTGTTTTTAAATGATAGATTTCATCATAATGTGAATTACGGCCGCCTCTTGTGATACCCTTATAAGTTCGTTTCAACTTTTGTATTTTCTGATACTTATATGGTTTACATTAAAAAAAAAAAATATCTATCTATTACTCCACTTTCTTCAGCAACAATCACTGAAAAAGTCGCCCGTATGCGCACACCTTTATTCCCGCTCCCGCTCAAATCATCGCTGACAATGTCGATTCCGTTTTATTGGGCCGACGATCTTTTTATGGCAATTGGCATGGATCGTTTTTCCATTTCGATTGGGGTGCTTTGTCGTCCTTGCGGTTTCTTTATATTTTTTTTCCTTTTTTTTTCGAGAGGAAAGTGAATTTTTATGAGCTGTTTGTTTTGCTAGTGTTTGGTCTTTTAGTTGTGGGTTGGTATAAATAAGAGGTTATTTGTAGGTATGTAAACTAGGATAATTCTATATTTTGCCAGCGCAATTGAAAATTTCATTCTGCTCCTAGAATAATAATTCAGAATGAAATTTTCTTATGGTTGTCATAAAATTATTTATAATGAAACGCAAGGCATTTTTTTTGAGAAAGCAACATATCTATGACTTCTTCTAGAAATGGAATGATATCTGACTTTAATAGACGTAGTCGAAGTTAATTTATAATAAATAAGCTAGGCTGAAAGCTCCACATAAATCTTAAAAAAAAGAAAATTTACCAATTTCACGTCGCACGGGGCGACGGTAAATTGACAAAAATAAAACAAATTACAAAAAAAAAGTTAATTTGCACGATATTACGAAACCGACTTAATTTTTCAGTGTATATTTTCAACAGGCTTTTCTGGCACTGATAACGTTTATACCACCTAAACTTTTAAAAACCTAAACATTTCAGAAATAAAAAAGGTTTAAGAAATCTTCATAAATTCTCATTTAGCAAAAACTCTCAAAAAACTCAGGCAAGTTCGTACCGACTTATCCGTGAACATCTTCGAATGTCCAGTAATGTGCAATAAAACGGTAAGTGCATAATTAAATTAAGAAAACTGTCAATCATCGCTTGATCTAACAAAAAATATCTATATATATCTGATAAATCTACTGAATTCCGGAAGCCCTAATATAAACCTACTCTTAGTCTAAAATCACACTAACAATTTGTTATATCTAGTGAATGGCAATTAAATATCATGTAATACAAATAAATTAAGATAAGATTTGATTTGGTTTGAACCATATCACGAAATCAGACACTTAATATGGATTTTTACTACTATTAAAACTTTAGTCAAACCATAGATAATAGTCAAACTGAGCCACAAAATACCTACGTGCTAAACATTTCCGGCAATTCAGCGATGGGCAATAAAATAGCGTGTAATGAAAATAAATCTTAGATAAGATGTGATTTGAAGTGGTTTGAACCATATCTCAAAATCAGATATAAATATTATAATATGTAGTGTATTAAATTAACAAAACTAATCCACGCACCCACACTAAACATTACCAAAAATCCAGCGGTGGGCAATAAAATACAAATTAATTGAGATAAGTGGTGATTTGAACTGGTTCGAACCATATCATGAAATCAGATACATAGCTGAACTATACACAGTAAGGTAGAGATATTAACCGTTTTTTATCAATGAAATTCCTAACATTATTATGTATTAAGAGTTTGTTAAACTAACCCGCAAAACTCAGTCTACACTGACAAAAATTTTTTTGGTTCAAACCGAACATATTTTGTCTTGCTTCTTACTAATATTACAAATGCGAAAGTTTGGATGGATGGATGTATGTTTGTTACTCAATCACGCCAGAACGGATGAACGAATCCAGATGAAATTTGGAACAGGGATAGATTATAGTCAGGATAGCACATAGGGTACTTTTCATCCCGCTCAAACACTTTTCACGCGGGCGAAGCCGCTGGCAGAAGCTAGTTAGAAAATAAACTTTAAAAACTAATACAAAACTCAGGAAATTTGTTTGTTTTTTGTAAGAAAAAGTTCGCATGGTCCCAATTATTTTTGGGAGTGTAGAAAAAGGGTAGTTGACAAAAAATATAGATTTAGTCCGTCAGTTAGATAACCTAAAAATATTGGACACGTATTTTTTCTTTTGCCACTTAAACAAAAAAATACGACGATACAGTGCGCTGAAATATCGTGTGAAATCACGGTGTGCTACATTTTATACAGAAAAAGTGACGTCACAAGCCCCCACTCCGGAACCTTGATGCGCTTTATCTTTGTCAATTTGTATTTATTTGATAAAGCACAAAATATGGGTCCAACATTATTTGTTAATCTCACTGACGGACTAAATGAATTATCATTTTTTCTAGCCAGGAAACATGCCTATTGCCCAAAATACACTAACTTGCAATATACATGCATATTATTATACGCTAGAAGTGATCTGTATCGATTCGAAGCATATCACAAAATCATATTAAAAAACACAACAAGCCTGCAAAAATCCCCAGAATACACTTTCGAAAATCCACCATGGATAATAAAATAGCATGTACTATGCGGTGATTAGAACTGATTATCATAATAATGTGTTAAACTCTAGTTAAACTAACCCGCAAAAACCAGCGAAACCCAGCAATAAAAACGCATATACGCTACAAATAAATTAAGATAACGGGCGGTTACCGATATCGCGCGATAATGACGTGACCGCCGACGCGATAACGAGCCGGGCCCGGCACGGATTAGGGAGACACCGCCATATTGTGCGCTTACCGTGCGTTAGAAGTGCGTTTGTGCTGCGTGCAAAGCGCGTTTGTGCTGCGTTTAGCCCGGCTTAGTGAATGGGATAGTGATGTGGAGTGTGTGGACTATGTATTTGCAATTAATTTAATGTGTCGGTTATGGTTTGTTGTTGGTACTTTTGAAAGAGTAATATCCAGGTGTCAGCACTTTTGAACATTTGCAACTGAAGTCTTGAGTCTAAATAGATTTTTCATTTATTATCTAATATTCTAAAAGAGTCAGTTCCCAAACAGATCTTCAAATGACTACACACTTTGTTATAATTTTTTTAGTTATTTTCATAAATGAAAGTTCAAAATTACTGTCAAAGTTTGATCATTAAAATATGTTTACTATAAACTATTTAAAACTACTCCCAAAAAGGTATATCATCATTAAAATAAAATCTTGTAATATGTTGATAGTTCTATCCCTTGCCTAATTAATCTGAAGCATAGTATATGTTTACTAATTAAGAGTAGGAAGTGACATCACTACGACATCTAAACGTGGCAATAACTTTAGTAAATTAGACCTTAGAATGAAGCAGCTATGACATACTCATCTGTAACACAGAGTATAAAACTAATGGAGTGCTAACTTCAGCTCCCAAACTGATTGAACACGAGACTCCCCTTGATCGCTAGAAATAATAGTGAATTAGAAAATAATAGCTCTGGTTTATAGGACCAAAAGAATAAGGGATGACCGTATTTTTTACTAAAAGGTTAGGAAAACCATTGCAAATTTTTTAATATATTAATTCAAGATATTTTTAGACATCTTTTGAAAAGTTCACAAAGAGCTTTTGTACTCATTTTTTTTTTCCAAATTATATGTAAGAATAAAATTGGGCTCGAACTTACACAATTATTTATTCAAATTAACCAGCTTACATAGTAATAAATAATAACACATTGTAATCCCAAAACTATTTTTATCAACTGTTAAAATTAATGTCCACAAAGATTATGAAATTATGCGAGTTGATAATTGAAAAAAAATCGTATTATTAAAATCGAATGAGATACCTCATATTCACAATTTAATATTAGAATAATAAATACCATTGAATCTACATATGTATAAAGAATTACTCTTAAAGGCGGGTTTATTAAAGATAACACAATGTTAGCCCTCTGTTGCATTTAAACTCCGTGTCGTGTAACGAGGTCGGGAACGTTATGAGATAAATATTGATGTGTTTACATGCAGTTAGCGCTGGATCGCTAGCGCTGATGGCTTCATAAATGATATTTCAGTCGCTGGATTATCACCGCGTGTTAATCAGACTTGTTGATTTTGATTTTATTTCTAATAGTTTTGTTTACTCTGTTTTAAAACTATGAAAATAATTATAAGATTTGATAAACCACAGATATAAACCTAACTAGATGACGCGAATGGATGTAATGTGTGTGTGATAACTGGACGTTGCAATAAATTAAGCATAAAATGCTTTTGAAAATTTAAAAAATATTTCAAATAATACTATCCACAAAGCTTCAACATTCAATCTCCACTTTAAGGAATATCAATTACTAGCTTCTGCCCGCGGCTTCGCCCGCGTAAAAAGTGTTTCAAGGGAATACAAACTATCCTATGTCCTTCTCAGGGTCCCAAACTATCTCCATGCTAAATTTCATCTAAATCGGTTCAGTAGATCCAGAGACCGAAAAATGTTGCCCGTTTTTGCAACATTTTTCGTTTATGCTCCGCTCCTATTGGTCGTAGCGTGATGTTATATAGCCTTTAACCTTCCTCGATAAATGGACTATCCAACATAAAAGAATTTTTCAATTCCAACCAGTAGTTCCTGAGATTAACGCGTTCAAACAAACAAACAAACTCTTCAGCTTTAAAATCTACTATATAAAAATAAGTCGGGTTTTCCTTCCTGACGCTATAACTCCAGAACGCACGAACCGATTTCCACGGTTTTGCATTCGTTGGAAAGGTCTCGGGCTCCGTGAGGTTTATAGCAAAGAAAATTCAGGGTAGGGTAGGTAGGGTAGGATAGGTAGGGTAGGGTAGGTAGGGTAGGGTAGGTAGGGTAGGTAGAGTAGGGTAGGGTAGGTAGGGTAGGGTAGGTAGGGTAGGGGCGGTAGGGTAGGTAGGGTAGGGTAGCTAAAGTAGGGTAGGTAGGGTACGGTAGGTAGGGTAGGTAGGGTAGGGTAGGTAGGGTAGGGTAGGTAGGGTAGGTAGGGTTGGTAGGGTAGGTAGGGTAGGGTAGGTAGGGTAGGGTAGGTAGGGTAGGGTAGGTAGGGTAGGGTAGGTAGGGTAGGGTAGGTAGGGTAGGTAGGGTAGGGTAGGTAGAGTAGGGTAGGTAGGGTAGGGTAGGTAGGGTAGGGTAGGTAGGGAGGGTAGGGTAGGATAGGTAGTGTAGGGTAGGTAGGGTAGGGTAGGGTAGGTAGGGTAGGGTAGGAAGGCCTACCCTTCCTACCCTACCCTGAATTTTCTTTGCTATAAACCTCACGGAGCCCGAAACCTTTCCAACGAATGCAAAACCGTGGAAATCGGTTCGTGCGTTCTGGAATTATAGCGTCAGGAAGGAAAACCCGACTTATTTTTATAGGTAAGGTAGGTAGGGTAGGGTAGGTAGTGTAGGTAAGTAAGAAGCCAATTGACGGGAGCGAAGCCCCGAGGGTCAGCTAGTATTAGTATAGATGTTGATAAAACTCCTTCGCAAATGAACAAATTTGATTTCCATAAAAAAGGTTATAGTGAGTCAATCTTAAAAGATAGATATATGCTGTCGCGGACTTTTTTTTAGAACTTTTAAAGAGGAATAATTCCTTCATACATGATTTTTGCGTAACTTAAACCGTATACGCATCGCACGCAACGGAAGCTCTCAAAAAGGAGTAATGTTGCCCGTTTTTGCAACATTTTTCATTTATGCTCCGCTCCTATTGGTCGCAGCGTGATGTTTTATAGCCTATAACCTTCCTCGATAAATGGACTATCCAACACAAAAAGAATTTTTCAATTCCAACCAGTAGTTCCTGAGATTAGCGCGTTCAAACAAACAAACAAACAAACTCTTCAGCTTTATAATATTAGTATAGATAATCAGAGTTAAAGAAACTATTTTGCTAACGGTCGGTACAGAAATACAACAGTATCAAATCTTCACAGAGACTTCATAATGGCGAACGGATACCTGGGTATCAGTGCGCAGTATAGTATCCGAATAACAAGCGAACGCGAAAGGATTCAGCGGTCGCATTAAAAACAGATGAGGTTTAAAAAGCAGTCCGCAAATGATGCTAAATGATCGTCTTTAATAAGCGGGGTGAAAGCGCCCGCTGGGAAAACGCTCGACTGTGCAGTTCAACTGAGTTTTAAATTATTGTTAAACTAGCTTCTGCCAGCGGCTTCGCCAGCGTGAAAAGCTGCTATTAGACTATAATCTATCTCTGTGCCAAATTTAAGCCAGATCCATCCAGCCGTTTTAGAGTGATTGAGTAACAAACATACACAAATCCATCCAATCTTTCGCATTTATTAACCAAGTTTCTAAAAGGAGGAGGTTCTATGTTCGACTGTTCTTGTTTTAATTTGTGTATGTTCACCGTTATCGCCGTCAATTGTAGACCGATTATGAAAATTCGTTTTTTTAAAGAGTTTTTTCCCGAATTAATCTCATTCTAATTTAGTGAAGATCTGATGAAGGACTTCGGAGTTATACAACAGAACTCTTCAATAAATGACGGCAAATCTCTCGGAGTTGCTGCAATCGCATGTCTGTTTATTGTGTACACCATTTCATAACATAAATCATCAATCCGGTACGCTCGAATGGGGTAAGCAGATGTATACAGTTCACCCTGATACACTCTAGTTCCACCGGCTGTTCAAGTTTGGTGTTATTCGGGTAATCTATTCTGCATCTGTTTGGGCAATATAGGTACCTTAATATACTTACTATAGATAATTTGCTCACTATGCACTACAAAAAAAAAGTGAAAATAAAAACGTTTTTACATAAAATACAACTGACTTCCAAAAAACAAATTTGGAAATAACTTCAATTTCGGCAGAGTTATAGTAATCGTAATAGCTTTATTTACATAAAAAAATATTACAATTCAGTGAAGACCCTGACTCTTGTGCTAGGTGATTAACCTGTGTTACAGGAGCCAGTGCCCTCTCCCGGCAACAAATACAGTTCAATCTAATGCAATAATTGTCAAAATGATATTAAAACCAAAGTTGTAAAGATAAATACAGAAAGACACAAACGTTTGTTAGTTATAAACTGTAATGGTGAGTGTGTGTGTGTTGTGTATTTGTGGTGTGTACCTACTTCAATTGTATGTACCTACTGAGGGAAGGATGGGTGTCACAAGAGTGTTATTAAAATCTGCTCAGTTTCTTCGTATTTGAGAGACATGCCATGACTTAAGGTTCTGTTTGACGCTGTGCGCAGTTAGTTTGCATATTGTTAGAATCTTGTTTTTTTTGGTTGTAAATATTTGTAAGATTAGTAAGATGGATTACAAACAGATTTGATGTGTTTGATTTAGGGCTGGTCGAATGTGTATCAAAAATTAAGTGGGGTGACATAGAGAAGAACGTCATCGGCCTGGCCTTTTTCAAACTATGATGGAATTTTAGTCTAACCAAATGCAGTGACAGTTCTAGTACTAAATTATACGTAACAACTTTATAGAATGTTCAGTAAAAATCATTATCAATTTGCTTGTATAATCTACAATGACTAGCTATCATCGTAGACGGTCAAGCAATAAATTAACACGCTTTAGTTATATAATTTTTGGTTACTAGCAAAATCAGGGATGTAACTGCACACATTTTAGATACCATTCAATATCTTTGACTAGGACTTTTCTTTAATGTAAAGCATACGCACAGAACGCAATTTTCTTTCAAACCATCTAGGATCTTAACTCTATTTTAGAACTGCATCAACAAAACTAAAATTTTTCAAGCTACCAAAATAAAAACGCCGCGTCCAAACCGCCCGTCAACAGCCCCCGCACGGCCGATTGGTTTAGTTAGCAGTGAGCGTCGTGCCTCATTTGCTTGCCGCACGGCTCCGCACCGCGCCGCTGTCGCCGACGACTTTGTTACCACTCTTTTCATCCCGACACCGTTCTAACTATCCGCTGAAGTGATAAATCGGTGTCATAAAACTTTATGAATGTTTTATGCACTTGATTTTATGTTTTATAGCCGTTTGTATCTCATTTGCGAAGTAAGGATTATGGTTTGTACCTTACCGATTGTACGACATATTGTGATGCAACTAAGGAGTTATATTCTATGGGGCAATAACTGTGGTTTAATTAATTTTCGATAATAATTTCTGGATACTGTACTTAAAGTTTTGTGGATGGTAGTTAAGTTTTACATCAGAACGGAAGACGGTTGGTTCCTGGTTATAAGATTTTACCAAGGATTTAGACTCAGAAATACGATCCTGCTGAAGCATATCGTTATTAGAATATCATACCTTTTTCTTGTCTGCCAGGATCATTCTACAATCAGTACAGTATCTGAAAAATGACACGGGCGCACGGTTGGCGCAGTGGTTGAGCGATTGACTGCTGCGCTGCCTGTCGCGGTTTCGATTCCCGCACGAAACAAATATTTGTATGACCTACAGATAGTTGTTCCGGCTCTGGGTGTTGTTCATGTCAGCTTATATGTTTGTAAATGCACCCACGATACAGGAAGAAATTCCTAGTGAAGGCAATGTGTTTTTAAGTAATAATAAAAAATAAACTTTTGCTCAAAAAAATTACTTTGTTACCTCTTGTTTTTATTGTTTTTCGATACCGACTTCAAATACGAAAGTTATTTTGCATTTTTATATAAATAAAATTATTTGCCTCTTTTTATCTCTCACTATTCTCTAAGTTGAAAGATACTTAATCCAATAAAAAAAGATAATTACGATCGAATATGTATTTACGGATAAATGCGTGAACAAATATTCATACAAACCTACATATATATGTATATTGGCACACATATTTAGAAGCCCTCATAGAGTAACATGTATGAATATGGTGCAATTCCAACAATATTACAAACATATACTCCTTTTTGCTGAAGTCGGTAAAAATAAAATGAACTTTTTACTCTCACTCATTATAAACGCATTTCTAAACAAAACCGTCCCACATAGAAACTAAGTTCGAAATAAAGTTTAATTATAACGCGGAATTAAATATCTAAACCCTTTGAAAGAAGAGAAATGAAGAAAAAGTAGAGAAAGGGCATCGGTTGAGCGCCCAACAGGTTGACGGGCGGACTTTTAATGATCCCTTAATGATTGAGCCGCGGGCTACACGATGCGTGCCACCCTGATAATGTACACATAGCCTTATAGTCTATACTCTATGGCCTTTGTATAGCATTGTGGGAGTCTGAACCTGGCTTTATAGACTGCTATTAAGTCAGTTTGATAATCTAGCACGGTAGTTAGAATCTGTATTTTGATTGATTTAAGTCTTTATGTGAATTTATTGTTTTTACTTATTTATGGTGGTTGAGTTTTGAGATGACGTTATTAATGTGAACGGGTGTCTAAATTATTAACATACATTACATTATTACCTTCTTTTCGCAGTCACAACTATTCAAAATTTGTCCGAACAGTACCTATGTGGCTACTTGAACATCTTTGCATTTGGCACGTTCAGATCCCGAAAAAACAGGCACGAAGGGTCGACTCAAACTCATTAAGATTATTAAAAATACTTCAATGAACTTTTTATATCATGTTTCTAGGAAGTTTTAGCTAACTTAGCAAATACTAGAATCAAGGACTTCGATATAAACAATTATGCAAGCCTAATTGAAATCGTTTTATACTTAAAACACTATAAAAACTCTAGGTTTTGAATAATTGCTTAAAAAAAGAATACTAGTTGAAATATATGAAACGTTATTTTTATAGACATGCCACTAATAAAAAAAAAACTTTTTCACAAAAATACTAAAAAGTGCAAAGTAACTTTCTGCAGTCAGTGTCTTTGGTACTTCTTTTTTTATCGTTTTTCGACATCGAATTTCGAAAGAATGTTATTTTGCACTTTGTCGGTTTATTTTTTTTTTGTGAAAAAGTTTTTATTTCTTTATTTAAAATTTTTAATACACTAACAGTAAAAAGTGAGCAAGTTTTATAATAAGGTACCTAAGGGATTGACAAAATAGGTATAATAACTCAATTTTCACATTCGTGCCGTTTATATCTAAATGTTTGTCGCTAAGGAGGTCGGTTGTATGTTCCATATCTTGAATACTGCTGATCTGATTTTGATAAAACTTGCACTATTCCCTAAATTGAGAGATACCGAATCCAGTAAAAAAATAATGGTCACGATCCGACAAGTATCCGATATGTATATTGTGCAATTCCAACAATATTACATACATACGTGTCGAATTGATTACCTCCGTTTTTTTAAGTCGGTAAAAATAGGGATCAACAATTTTTTTTTTATAATTCATCACGTTGTTTTTTTGGCAAGAATCAAATGGTACTGCTAAACGGAGGTCCCCAGTTGAATCCGCAGGTCGGGCAAATTGTTATTGGGTTTTCCATCAAATATTTTTCAGAAGCAGTAACCGCCCAGGGTACCATGAGCTCTTAAAGCAAGGTTATTTCCATTGTGCGTAAGGGTGTATATGATTTTATACATCTGTCCCTTACGCAAAGTGGAAAAAACCAGGTCTAGCTTTTTATCCGGTTGATGGTAACAGGCTCGCCGCCAATAGCAAACGTGTTAATTTAGTACCCTCGGACACCAACATAATACTCATGCATTAATGACATACTTTACGTTCGAAGCAACAATCTACTATTATATGCAATATTTAAACGAGAGATAATTATTATGGTACAAAACTATTAAGTCTATATATTTTTCCAAAGTTTCTCTCGTAGAACTCCACTTTACGCTACTTTATAGCGATAACTTCGATAATTAATGCAAACTGTTGATCGAAGTCAGTCAATTAAAACTAATAAAATGAACTATATTTGATGGATCGCAAACAATATGGAATATTAAACAACGGTATATTATTTTTTCAAAATTATATTAGACGTGACGTGCGTATGTTTTTTATCATAATTATTTTTAGGATTCCGTACCCGAAGAGTCCAAACGGTCTCCTATTGCTGTCATACACGTGTCTGTCTGTCTGTCCATGTGTCTGACCGTCGTCTGTCACACAGGTTTTACAGCCAAACGGTTGGAGCTACAGTCTTAAAATTTTCACAGTAAAAGCATCTTGTTGACCCAAAGCCATAGATATTGTCAAATATATTTTCAAACGTTTTTAATACAGCAAAAGGGGGACGCTAAACAAAAAAGTTTTTCCTATCCCATCTAGTGGGGTATTGTTGTTTAGAAACCGTTGTGCAGATAAATACTGAATTTTAAGTTTTAAAAAATATTGGAAAACCAAGGAATGAGAAGCCACCAAAGTTTTTTTTTTTTACAAAATTTCGTTCCGAATTTATTTTTACTTCCCATTGATTATATGAACTTCTCATTTGGTGATAATGTTTATTTTTACGTTTATTTTCCTAAAAAATACCAATATATTGATAAAATGATTTTTCCAATTACAACCAACTTGATTTTGCGGTTTGGTACGGAACCCTAATGTGCGAAGTCCGACACGCACTTTTATTTAACTGAATTGGCAGGTTTCTTCAAGAAACACGCTTCTTGTTACCAATAGTAGGCAAAGCAACTATTAACAACAAGGGTTGTTGAAGTTTCATTTATTTACATAATTTGGCACATCTTATATTTATACAGGGTGTCCCAGAAATCGACGTCAAGCCGTAAATGGGTGATAGACCAAGTTATAACAGTTCTCAGAAAAATACGAAAAAAAATCTATCTCATGTTTTTAAAAAATTATGTTCACTTTAAAAATTTACTAAAACAATCAATCCCTGTAATGGTTCTTTAACTCCAATTGCTACAAATCCCATAATTTATCTAATTTTTTTATTATTATGTAATCTTGAATAATGCTTGTGTAGATTTTTGCCTAAAATTCAAAGCCAACTCCTCCTACTTGGAAGAAAATTAAACTTTTTCAAAACCAAATTATTCAAATTTACTATTTCGCCCAACTTTAACTGACTGTACTGAAAAAAAAATGTACTACGCTAGTTTTGCAAGTAACATGAAAAATTGGCGCATTTAATAAGGATTCAAAAATGGTGTAACACTTGCTAGATTACGTTTTCAATAATTGGTCAAATTTTTTTTTCTAAATAGCCTCGGTTTTTACACAAAATGTCCATACTTCCATAAAATGACTTTAACTTACCTAAAGCTTTGCTAAACTCCGTTTCTAGTTCGATAGAGACGTTACGTAATTTAAGAGCAAAGTTATGATAGTGACTCAACCTTTTTACTTTAAGTCAGGACCAGTTTTCTCATCTTAGAAAAAAAAAACAAATGATCAGATTTAATTTTTTTTTATTACAATAAATGTTCAAACTGCCTTCCTTCGACGGCAATGCAAGCACGACATCTTCTTAAAAAAGATCTGAAAAAAAATTAAATCTGATAATTTGTTTTTTTTTTCTAAGTTGAGAAAACTGGTCCTGACTTAAAGTAAAAAGGTTGAGTCACTATCATAACTTTGCTCTTAAATTACGTAACGTCTCTATCGAACTAGAAACGGAGTTTAGCAAAGCTTTAGGTAAGCTAAAGTCATTTTAAGGAAGTATGGACATTTTGTGTAAAAACCGAGGCTATTTACAAAAAAAAATTTGACCAATTATTGAAAACGTAATCTAGCAAGTGTTACACCATTTTTGAATCCTTATTAAATGCGCCAATTTTTCATGTTACTTGCCAAACTAGCGCAGTACATTTTTTTTTCAGTACAGTCAGTTAAAGTTGGGCGAAATAGTAAATTTGAATAATTTGGTTTTGAAAAAGTTTAATTTTCTTCCAAGTAGGAGGAGTTGGCTTTGAATTTTAGGCAAAAATCTACACAAGCATTATTCAAGATTAAATAATAATAAAAAAATTAGATAAATTATGGGATTTGTAGCAATTGGAGTTAAAGAACCATTACAGGGATTGATTTTTTTAGTAAATTTTTAAAGTGAACATTATTTTTTTAAAACATGAGATAGATTTTTTTTCGTATTTTTCTGAGAACTGTTATAACTTGGTCTATCACCCATTTACGGCTTGACGTCGATTTCTGGGACACCCTGTATACCGCCTACATAGTTAATCGTCAATAGGTATATCGTATGTTGGTCTCGTAAATAAAAGCAAGACTTAAATTTTATGATTATAATTCTTGCAACTTTTATTTCCAATTATCTTTTCCCTACATTTTTATTATTAATAATTGATTTTTCAATTTAAATAAATATATTGGTCCCCGACCAAAGAAGGCCTGGAAAACTGCCCAAAATGAATGCTTCAATACCCTTTTAATATAATTATTATATATGATGTAGGTACATGTGAGATAAGCAAATACCTAAACGGTGGCAATTACTGCAAAAACTATTTTAAATACATAACTTAAAAAAAACTTCTGGTTTCCTGAACTACTGGGTAAAAAACAGCCCAAGACATCAGTATTCAAGCAGCGTGCTGACTTATTAAGGCGTATGCAAACACTGGAGGGCGCCGCGCCGTGCCTTAAGCACCGGCAAGTGGTGACACAAAAGCGGGCCTTAAGCACCGATAATGATTTCTTAATGATTGAGTATTTGAATCCGCGGCCCGGTCGCTGGGTACCTGTTAGAGAACCAAATTGAAGTTGGTCGGTCTTAGAATTTGTGTTGGTGGTTTGGTACTTCCAAATGTTGGTGGATGTTGGATATGAATGTAAATCGTCCAAATGTTGTTAGATTTTAGCTGCCAAAGGTATTTTTTAACTGTTGAAAGGCGCTTGACCACTATCTCATCTGAAGGTAACTGATGATGTGGTCGACGGTTCACCGCTTACCTAGACGTAACCTATTCTTTTGACTTAACGACCCCTAAGAAGGTAGGTAAAAAATGTTAGTTAAAAAAATTAAACATATTCGCGAGCTGGCTGACCAAAACCAGATGTATCCTCCGACTGCACATCATGATTTTCTTCTAGTTTACGTCTTTTTAGTTCGCTTCTTTTGCAGTCGAGTTTTTTGGTTTTTGAATTAACTTTTTTTTTTATAATATTTTAGTTATTTTTTTGTTAGAATTAGGTTCATTTAAACATATAAGTATTATATATTTTTGAAATCACCTCTCAAAACACTTTATTTTGATACCCCACACGATAGGCTAGAAACACAAAAAAAAATTAAGCCCCCATATATGGCGCCCAAAATCCGCCATTTTTCTATTTTCCAATTTTAATGTAGCCAGTGACACTCGCAAGGTTGAGCGAATCGATTGATGTGAGAATCATCTAAATCGGCCAACACGTTTGGTCTGTAGAACGCCACATAGGAACAAACATACATACATACGTAGACTGATAAACACATTACCCTCCTTCGGCAGTCGAGTAAAAAGAAGTTGACTTTAATATTTTGGAAACCCTTATTCCAAATTAGTTTAAAAGACCTCCACTCGGTTCAGTCACTCTATAATTGTCCATTTTTGTGTCCCGAGGTAGAGCCGAGTCGCAAACAATACACATGACATAGAAGGAACTATGGCATATGAATGTCTGACTGATTTAAACAACTCTGTCGACGAAATTATAAAGGTTGATTGTTTAAATAATAGAAGTGGAAAATGATGTAATTTCAATCGGTCGTACACTTTTATTTTTAACAATCTCGATAATGGCACCAAACTAGATGACGTAAAGTAAACACAACTTCAATGCCGTATGCAAATTAGGAATAAGAGACTACAAAGATGAAACATACATGCAGTCATGCCTTGGTTCAGAACCAATATTATTAAAAACTTTGTTTTTTTGTCGTTCGGTATAATTATAGAAACAGCGATTCCTACATCCTGTTGAGTGCGGATGTACTATCGAATTACTAGGTGGGCGAGTAGGTACGTGCGGCGTGCGGCGAGGCTGTGCCGGCGGCGGCCCATTAAAAATAATCGATGCTTGCAAAAATATCGAGGGCTTTCCACTAATGACATCGCGCGGGAAAACAAAGCGAACCGGGTCGACACAGCCGAGCGGCTGCCGCGCCGTCTAACTCCCGCTCCAATTCAAATACGGCCTAAGGACGTGTGACGACTTGAGGAGTCATGGGAGTCTCAAGCCTGAGACGACTGATTTACCGTTATAAGATCTTAAGACCCGATCTTAACACCCTCTTGGAGACGTCAATAGCGAAAATATATGCCGTTTTTATTTGCCTTGCTAAACAGATGGACGGTTGTTACATTTACTGTCTCTAATAAAGCACATGAAGAAGGAATAGACAAATGAAATAAACAATTGAATTGAACCATTTTAATGGCACCCAAAAATATAGCTCGTTTTTATTACGAATAGGTACGGAACGTCGGTAACCGAAGTTTATTTCCCGAATTTGGTGTTTAATAGGTTAATTCATGTGGAAGATGTTTGTGGAGCACCACGGCGGCGGCGGTGGCGCGGCGGTGTTGCGGGCCCGCGCCCGCCTTGTTTTTCTTACAAATGAAATTATTGCTCGAATAAAATATTTTACTGTCTGTCAATTTGGCTGGTTCACTTCGTCGAAATATTCCGCCAGATATTAAGCAGAGGTTAAAATTTTATTTGCACGGAGTTATTACTCGAATGCCGGCGAGTCCCGGCGTGATGTTGTTGAATTCTCCTCGGTACCTCGGCCGCGTTCGTGGGCCATTATTGCTTGATGTAAGACAATGCCTACAAATAAAATAAAATACTCACTCTTATTTATTGCTTCGTAGAATATCGAGGGGACTTTGTTCGCTAGAAGTGTCTTGTAATAGATAGATGGTCACGGTAAGAAAATAATGACATTGTATCACTGATGGCTGCAAACGTTTTATTAAAATAAAATCAATGTTTTTGATGGCGGGATTGAGATTGCCCATCTGGAATAGGTAGAAATAAAATACAGAACGGACCCCCGACGAAAAAAGAGAATTGTTATAATTTTGACACGTGAACCTGTGCGTTTGAGTATCTGTGGCATCATAGCTCTTAAACGGATGAACCGATTTTGATTTAGTTGTTTTCGTTTGATATGTGACTTTATCGAGAGTGTTCTTTGCTATTTCATGAAAATCGGTTTACCTGTTCAAAAGTTGTGGGCATTTTACTGTTTGAATCAGGGTGTTTTCGCGAGATATTGTGTCATAATTACGTGTTCTACAGATTTCAAAATTAAACAATGTTTTTGATGACGGGATTTTATTTGTATCTAATGGCTTTCATACACTGTGGTCCTCACAATAACATAAAACCAAACATTTTACTCTATTATCCTCTCTTAAGTGATTTGCAACCTTTTTGATGCGGTAATTATGGACCATTGAGAATATGTTTTTGATTCGCTTACGCTTATAATAACGCTTCGTATGAAATGCTGTTAATTAACGGTTTAGTCCAAAAATAAATATTTGAAAGCCAATAAACATTGTTTTTTTTTAAGAATATCACAATAATCTAACTTTATTTAAATAAATTAAGTTAGATTATTGTTTATTTAAAAAAAAAAACAGAATGAATATCAACCTCTTTCTTTGTAAAGTTGGCAGGCCACTGAATCTTGAAAAAAAAGACGCCAATAAATATTGAAAAATAAAATTAATAGTTTTTAATTTTTATAAGTCATCCTTTTCGTGTTTTTGACTTAAATGTCCAGTACTGATGCTTAAAGATTGCAAACTTCTTAGTTTATGCCTTCTTCATTTTCTTCCACAACATCTATTGTAGGCCGAGCCAAGGAGTTTACATACTTATCATTTACAAAAGTTTGCATGTAAAGCAGAGAAGGCCACTCAATCTTAAAAAAATAAATAAGTCATAAAAAAATTAAAATTAAATCTTATTTTTCTTTTTCTATGCCTTCATTTAGTTTTTTTGACTTGTATGGCCAGTGCCAAATGTGCATAAAGGTTAAAAACTTCCTGGTTTGTTCTCTTTTGTGGTTATTTTTATTATTATTGATTTTACTTTAACATCAACGGCATCCGGCAATGAATCCGCGAAATTCAACATTTTTTTTGTTGCAAATTGCAGTGTTTTATGCAATCTTGAAAATCGCGGGCCAATTTTGAAGGAATCACTAAACAAAGTAAGCCAAAGAGACATCACACCTCACAAATGAAATAATATTTCAAAATAGAAAACAAATATTTCACCAAAAAATATCCATTCATACGAGTATCTTAAATAATCCTCACATGCATAGCGAACGCGCGGATTGAATGAATCTGTGATACTCGAGTTGGACGCAACAAAGCTGATGTAATTGGTGCATTGTAGGAGCCCGCGGGCTACCATCGTTAGCCTTTCTTTCCTTCACCCGGTTTTGTCCGGGCCGCGCTGCTAATTAACTATGAAATTAATTGACGCGGCAAAGTTTCCGAGTGAAACTTGAATTAATTGGCACGTCCGACTCCAGTCTAATTAGGAGCCTCAGGCTTTTCAGTATCGCGCTCGTTGATGCCGTGAAAAACACACAAAAGTGTTGTGTATAGTTTGATGTGCGCGAGTTTCTCAAAATATGGTTCTCTGCAATGTTAATTGCGTGTGGTGAATGTGTGCGGGATTTTGTGAAGGTGCATTGCTTTTGCTTTTTGGCACGCTTGTGGCGATTTGTCTAACTACATACAATGGCGAGAATTTTTTAGACGGTCTGTCTGAACAATGATATGGGTAGAACGGAATTTACAGCTGAGATAACGATTAATAGAGAAAAAGGAAAGAAGATAGTTGCACTGACCTCAAATCATCATCACCATTAGCCTTTTAATGTTCCCACAGCTGGGACATAAGCCTCCTCTCTGTGAGTGGGAATGGGCTGTAAACCACTACGCGGGCTCAGTGCGGGTTGGTGGATGTCACACATCTTCGAATTTTTGATTCTAGGACATGCCGGTTTTCTCACGATGTTTTCCATCACCGTTTTGAGAGCAGTAGTGATGAATATAATTTACACAAAGTAAAGCGCCTCACTTGGTCCGAACCCACGACCTACGACACGTAAGTAGCAGCCGTTACCACTGGGCCACCACTGCTCTTGACCTCAAATAGACAGTCATAATAAAGGCAACAGAAGGATGATGACTGCAATAAGATCCTACATAGTATAAATAGATTTCTTATATTTATATTATTTATGAGCTTTATTTTGTAATCTTACATGTGTTGTGTTATTATATATACTTATTCATTTATTTGTTAGTAATGTTAATTTTGTACTTAAATAATGTTAGTATTGTTATGAGTAAGGGCCGCCTTTTGCGGTGAAATCCTCCTCCAAACCGTTCCATATGGCTCTATTCTTTGCCCGTCTGGGCCATACGTCCGGCTATTTGCACGATGTCGACTCTCCATCTTTTAAATGGTCTACCCTTCCTTCTCTTTTGTGTATGGTGTACCAATTTGTGATTATTTGTAACCATCATTCATCCATAGCTCTCTGAATATGACCTGACCATTTGTATATGGAGTACCAATTTGTGAACATCTTTCATCCGTAGCTTTCTGAATATGACCTGACCATTTCCATTTCAGTGTCAGAACCTGTTTGACCGCATCTCTAGCCTTTGTTTTTTTGGAAATAATAAGATTTATGAGATGATATAGTAGATTATGACTTCAAAAGAAAAGTGCTATATAGACCAATCTAGTGATCGGTACTATGGGCCCAATAGTTTGTGTTGCTGCTTTTGATTGAACTGCCATGATATTGATAACTTAATCAGTCTTTAGATCTTAGATCCCCGGTTAGTCAGTTTCACGATGAAAGGCATACAACTGTTGGATACTGTCGCTCCATAGTCTATCCAGTTGAAGTATGCATCTACTCATCTAAATGGGAAAACGAGGGATTTATTTAATTGGTTCCAATGAAGACTGAAATGTGGCGACCACAAAAGCCATTAATCAAGAATTGAATTGAATTGAAATGTGGCGATTTTACCATGATGAACTGTTTTTTAATAATAATGACGTTTATATACGTAAACCTTTGACCACCTTTTTGAAGCTTAAAAAATAACCACAAAATAAAACTTTTGATACGACAATTGCCCATACAGTTTCATTCAAAAATAACTCATAACACTACACTATAATTCATCCGCAATTCACACAATAAAGCATATTTCGGTTCCCTTAAATCAAATACCAAAAGCTGTTATTTAGTTCGCTTATTTAGAATTCTCACTGTTGTCTATCATTATTTATTTGTAATGCACAATATAAACACAGTTCGCGGGCAAGGGCCGGCTGTAGAGGATAGCATGGCTTGGGGCAGGCTTGGGGCTAAGGAACGACCGTAATTAACATACATTATGAATTATCGAAAATGAGCCAGTCGATAGCCCTAATTACAGGTTGCCGCGGCAACCCAGCAAAGTGTAATGAATAGCCTTGTGTTTTATTAAAACGTGTTGCCGACTTGTATTAGATATCTTTGTTGGGAATGTTCGGATGAATCATATTTTATGAGCCCTATTACGTGTTAATTGGGTTAGTAAGAGTGTTTTTTTTTTCGTTTCTTTCTAATTTAAATTAGGAACGGTGATTTGAAATTGGAGCGTTCGGAAATTGATTTGGTTTTTGGGCTCTGTCATTTGGTCTATGAGAAAATTAATTTGGTTTTTATTTTGTGTGAGTTTTGTGATCATTTATTTTTTAATATTGGGTTTCGTTAATTGAAAAGTAAACCCAATGAAGACATTCGGTTCTAGTACGATAGCTATGTAAAATAATTTTGTTTATACCTTATAAATATTGCAAAAAACATATCTTCCAAGGAGATTATTTATACCTACCTCAATTCGCGATTCAAATGAAGCATGTAGTTCGAAATGTTTAAAAAAAGAAAGAAATCGAGGCACCCAAACGGATCGTTTCGGTCCTGTTATATTTACAGGTATTTTTCAAAGATATTATCAATGCGAATTTATATTTCCGCTTCGCGTTACCGGTGCGCGGGCAAATAAGCCTGTTGGTGAGATTCCTTCAGGCTGGTCGCACAAACTGAATGATGACGGTATGGTGGGATACGTTTGTGGAATATGTCTAGCTAGGTACGACTGTATCTTCTAAATGTGGTAATTGGTCCTTTTTTATCTTCAAGCCACGTTGAGGTCTGTGGTTCGTCACTTCGTATCCACGAGATAATGATAGACGGTTTTGTTATTGTAAGATCTTTCGAAATATTAAGCGGCTATAGAAAAATTGAAAAAGAAAAAGATTTTTATTTTTGATTTTAATTAAAAAAAAATGTATTGTGGAGTTTATCACCATTTTAAGTTTTTTAAGACATAAGAAACAAAAGAAAACGCTAGTTAAATAACACAACGGAAAATTTCTTATTATTAAAAAAATATATATACAAATTTTCCACCAATCTAAGTAATCATTACAATAAGTGATCGCAAGACTCCCCGAGTCCCCGAGTGACCGCTAATGACCGAGCGATTGCGGAATCGCCCTTTACCACCGGCATTGTCGGCGTAAAGAGTTGTTCATTCGTTCACTCGTTCTTCATTCAAGACATTCTGCATTCATTCGTCTTACGTGACCGTGACGTCACCGTCTCTAAACGATTTACGTTCGAAGTTCTACAGAAAGTGTGTAATCGAAATTTTAAGGCACTTCCTGTACAATTGTTTGTTTTATGAGTTCTGATTGGATATAAGGAAGTTATTAAAATAAACTGCTTCGCTGCAGTTTAGAGCTATTTAATTCATCACATCCTTACCGCCGTACTTGAAGTAAATTATGGGAATTTGTGTCTTTATAGTTTAAGGATTAATTTCCTTCGTGAGATGAATTAAGGTCGTTTAAAACATTTCCTTGACAAAGAACTGTAGCTGGCTTTACGGTCCTGGTATTTGTTTCATTCCGCCAGCAATATTATTTGTATGTAACCCAGAGGACAAAAACGAACCCTTATAGTGTAAGTAATTTCTTTCACTTGACTTTATCAAGTTATATCTAATTTATTGACACTATTTGAGGGCTAGATGATTTTAAAATGGCATGGCGGTTGAGTCAAATAGAGTGAAGGAAGCTTCATTCAAAAGGACTTAAAAAAAAAAACTGAATTGAGTTTTTGAAGAAGAACGTGTCAAATACTACTATAGTGCCAAATTATAATAGGCTTCCAACCTAAAGTATAGTTTGACAAATATTCAACTCGTTGTTAACCACAAGTACTTAATCCGAAAAAAATCAGCTAGCTTACTTACTAGACCAAAGACAAAACCAGTTGTTACCAACCAACAAATACCAATCCAAATTCCATTTTCAAATTAAAAATTAATGCTAAAACATTAGCACTTAGTTCCGTCCGCTCAACTATTCTTTACAGCCAGTGAATTAATTAATAAGTAACGATATTCATGATGTTTGCTCGTACGTTGCAAACTGTGCTAATTTATGCGCCGGTTGATCGAGCCGGCAACTTGATTGCTTTTCTTTGCAACTTGCTCGCTTTGCTTCATATTCAGTTATGGCTTATTGTTGACGCGGTATCAACTTATTGTTATAGTTTTTGTTTTGTGTGTTTTAAGTTTCTAATTGAAAGCGAGTATCGAGCGGCCAGATGTAAGGAAAAGCTACCCATCTTTTTGTGTTTCAGACTCACAGCTTTAGAATATGCTTACTTTAAGCGAACTTTCTGATTTATATCACACCAAATAGCGATTTTTTATTTTGTGAATCTGCAATGTAAACAAAATGTAGACGCAATTTGACCGATTCAGACATGAAATTGTCTTAGAAAACGTACGCGATATCGCCTGTCGATGCAATTTAAATTGTGTCGCACCATCAGTAAGGTCCCTAAGTAAATTATTATAAAACAAAAAAAACAAGACTGCTAAAAATTAATTACCTGAAAATAGAAAAACTAGTTCTAGATATAAATTTATACATTAAATATTACGTGGTGCTGCCAGAAGTTACAAACAAAGTTTTGGTCGGCTTTTCTATAATTTTTGTATGTCCCCACCTGCAGCACCTCATAATATTGAATGTATAAATTATATCTAGTACTTGTTTTTCTATTTTCAGGTAATTAATTTTTAGCAGTCTTATTTTTTTTAATAGTTATGTTATTTAATGGTAATGAATGAGTTCATATGTGGTAAAAGGTTAAAATTTTGCAGTCAAAGTTACGCTTATCTTGAATTTGTGCCAAAATAGGAACATAAAACTGTTACAACATATATTTATTTTTTGAAGGGCCTATTTAATAGTTTTCATTTGATACCCATATTGTTAGGATAACGAAAATAAATATATATAGCCCCTTTTTTTAGGAGATACGCTTAGCTTATGTACCACAATTGAGACGAATCCAACGACACCTCATATGTCATAATCTGACAAGCCGTTTGGGCTGTAGAACGTGCTATAAAATACATACATACACACGTTCGAAAAACATTATCTACCCGCAGACGGGTAAAAAAGCTTCTATCCTTCTCTAATCTCTAATTCTGCAGGTTCTAGTGTAGTTTTAGGACTCATATCTGGAAAATAAAATTCGTCAGTTCCTTAAAAATACATATTTCAGCGACTTTTTGATAATATTAATTTACTAGCTGACCCCCGCGGCTTCGCTCCCGTCAATTGTCTACCTACCTACCATACCTACTCTACCCACCTACTCTACCTATCCTACCCTACCTACCCTACTCTACCTACCATACCATATTTACCCTACTCTACCTACCTTACTCTACCTACCCTACCCTACCCTACCCTACCCTACCTACTCTGCCCTACCCTACCTACCCAACCCTCCTACCTTACCCTACCTAATCATGTAGTAAATATTTTTTATGTATCATCAATAGTTTTCTGAGCGCACGCCAAAAAATGAATTTTATATGCAACATTTTGCTACTTTGGGTTACATTTTTGCAATTTTCATAAGAATCTCTAATTTTTATGGTCATAGTGGCTTCCACATAAAAGGTAGATATATGCTGTCAAGGACTTTTATTTCGAACTGTTTAAGACAAACAATCCTACATTATATTTGTGTTTCTCCAACGGTTTAGGCAGCACACGCGAAGATAGCTCTCAGAGGGCAGAATTTTTCCGACTTACTTGATATTTATCGTTATATTATGACCAAATTACAAAAAATAATTATAAATCGTAGCCTATGTGTTATTCTGATGTATAACCTATATTACTGTGAAGTTTCATCCAAATACATTTAGTAGTTTTTGCGTGAAAGAGTAACAAACATACATCCATCCTCACAAACTTTCGCATTTATAATATTACTAGCTTTTACCCGCGGCTTCGCTCGCAGTGAAGCCAATACAAAAAAAAAAAAGTATCCTATGTTACTTCTAATACCTCCAAGAATATATGTACAAAGTTTCATGATGATCGGTTCAGTAGTTTTTGCGTGAAAGCGTAACAAACAAACTTACATTCACATTTATAATATTAGTATAATTAGTAATAAAGTAAAGTAACTAGAAATAGTAATATTAGTAATAGTAAAGTAATAAAGTATAAAAATTAGTAAAAAGTATAATATAATATAAAGTATTATATAGTATATATAACTATATATTAGTATTTATAATATTAGTATGAGTATGATAAGTAGGATAGTAGGATAGTAGGACGCGTCGGCTATTCGAGCCGGCAACTTCATTGCTTTTCTTTGCAACGTGCTCGTTTTGCTTCATAGTCAGTTATTGGTTATTGTTGACGCGATGTCAACTTAATGTCATAGTTCTTCGTTGTTAGTGTTCTGTAGACAACAGAAAGACCAGCTAAATATATGAATGGCCTTTCTCGTCTTTGGGACATAAAGGTTGAAAAAAAAGCTCCAGAGCCTAGAACACCGTCACCGAGTTGCCAGCTTGTCGGTTTTTTATCGGTTACATTTCGGGGAGTGTGCGATGGAATTGCATGATCTAATTCCGCCCAGCCCGTTTCATCATCGGACTACCAGACGTACGGCAATGCGCTATCGGTACATGGTGGACATACGCACTAAACGTTTTGAGAATACTTTTATTATGCGTACAGCTAAGAAGTGGAATTCCCTGCCGGCGTCTGTGTTTCCCGATAACTACAATCTAGGGGACTTAGTGAATAGGTTACTTCTAGGCAAGCGTGCTCCACCGTCGACCACATCATCACTTACCATCAGGTGAGATAGTGGTCAAGCGCGAGCCTATAACAAATAAAAAAATAAAATAAAAAGAAACCCAAAGTTTAATCGATTTAATGCCGTAATTACCGAAACAATATCTCGCATTGACATTGTGTCTCACGTGGTTCCACGTTTCGGTCACTCCAGGTTTTAAATAACAAGTAAATAAAAAAAAAATCTTGCCTTCGTGCTAAATCTTCATCATCCATCATAAGCTTAACAATAGGCACCACACAATCTTAGTGATGCGGAAACTAGCACCTACAAGTCAAGCTCACACTTGACCGATTTCCATTATTTATTTATTCATTGAACGCTAAATGAAGTATACTTAATTGTACACAGCCGCGCCGGCTCGTGTCCATTTGAAGTTCTCTACGTGTTTCAACATTTCATAAGTCTTGGACATTTCTCCGCATAAGTGCTCACTAAATAACGCTTAAAACACGTTGACAACACGGTTATTTGTTAGCCGTAACAACAATAACACAACAATCGTATAACAATACGCCATTAGACAAGTTGTGGAAATTTTCCGGTTATTTCCGATTCACACCGATTGTTACGGCCGACTCGGCCATTCGAAGGGCCATAACTCGGCCCGAGAGCCGCGTCGAGTGGGGTCTATGGCCAACGACCACGGAATCGTATATTTATGGTATATTTGTGGTATATTTACGGCCTATATAATGCGAGAGATTTATTGGGTGCGGCGTAATTAGCGCGCGTTTAGATTTATAATCTGAATTTGTACCCGGTGTGAGTCAGTTGTGGCCACTTTTTAATGACACGCTTAGCGCTAATGAGCCATTCTGACTGGCTGTAGCTTTTAATGATACACATAGTCTGCTATGACAGCACGAATAAGGTTTCATCGTGTTGCTTTTGTATGAATTCTTGAGGATAAATAGAGGGATGCATTTCGATCCTTTGTCTTGGTATTGCTAAGTAAAATCGATGTTTATCTGTCATAAATTAGTATAAATAAGTCGGAGGGGCGAGTGCGCCGGCGCCGCGAGCGCGCGTAAATCACGCACAACCGCTTATTAAGTTGTTAGGGGCGGCCGTGTCTGCGCCCACGCGGCTCGCTCGCCACAATGTGTCCACGCCCTTATGTTTGCGCTAGCTCACAACCTTGTATCTCCGGTTTGTTCCCATAAACTTGTTATCCCTTGTAGATACTTGTGAACATACAAAAAGGGTAAATTATTTATAAACCATGTAGGTATGTATGGATGGCAATAGTGCTCGATTCATTCTACAACTTTGTTGTAATCATTGACAAGAAAGGTACTTTTTTTATACAATATTGATAGATAAGTATATACACATTAAAGACTTGCAATATGGCACTACAAACAACATCATTGGATTGAGTGCGTGTATAAGTTGGAAATCTCTTTCTTATTTAGCATAAGAAAGAGATTTCCAACTTATACACGCACTCGGCTCAATATTTCATATTTCACGTCTTTTATCACACTAATATTATTAAGGCGAAAAGTCTGTGATTTCTTCACGCTCAAACGATGTTACAGATCTGGATGAAATTCGGCACAGAGATAGATTATAGTCAGAAATAGCAAAAAGGATACTTTTTAACCCGGGAATCAAAGATCGGATCCTTCGGGATGATTGTCGAATTTCAACCGGGAGAAGCCGCTGGCAGAAACTAGTTCAGTCATAAAAATGTTTTACCCATTAAATACAGACCACACATACAATGTGCGGAAATTAGAGGTGCCATCACTTTAGCACCAACTTTATCATAGATGCAATAAAGAACGGGCTTAATCACTATACTTAGTAGACAAATTAATAACACCCTGAATCATAAAATATAAACGTTCTTTCTCTCTCACAGAGAGGAGGCCTTACACATTAGAAGGTTGATGATGATAATGATGGTAATAAAATAAGTCACCGGTTTAGAGACCATATTTAAAATGATGTGCATTTTTTAGCGACAAGTCGAATGTTTCAACTTTTTAAAGTTATGTAGAACTAAGGCTCTATCTATGATCGTCATTTATGTATGTGATGAATTGTCAAATAAATTTTATCTGACATTTTTACTTTGATAACTTTTATCTTTTGGCAAATTGACAAATTTAACACTTATAGAAAAAAACCCATATCACTATTATATTTATTATTCAGATAATACTACTACAGCCTTTTAACAAAGTCTCGTAGCCTGCTGAAATCCTTAGATATGTTATGGACTAAGTGCTTATTGATAATGTCCTGACAATTTGAAAAATGATTATTCATAATGCCCTAACAATTTGAAGAATGCCCAATATGAGTAGGCAATTTGCTAAAAATTATTGAAATAATTAAAATGACCGGTCTTTCTGAATAATGCCCATCACTTATTGGGCAGGGTAATGAAAACATGTGTTTTATTAAATTATTTAAATGTTGACATTGATTTTAATATTGAATCAGTATGTATGTAGGCAACAAAGTCGACTACTTCGGTCGGCAGGGTCTAGTAGGAGATAACGGAAGCGAATCGCTCGCTTTGCTCGCTCACTTCAGGACCCGTCATCCTCTTCGAACCTAACCTATCCGTGTCGGGGCGCCCAAAGTTTCCGAGCTCGCTTCGCTTGCTCTTGGATTAATTCGTTGAAAATAGCGGCACCGCTCACGAATATTATTTTATTCTAACCGATTCTATAATGCTGCTGACCAATAATATAATTTTCCTATGAAAATATTTTTGTCGCAGATATTTTTTGCTGACCGAATATTTTTAATAAGAGGCATACTAATGTACCATAATTATCGAATTGCCAAACAATAACGTAGCAATATTCATAATGACCAGGCAATGTGATAAATAATGAAGTTTAAATCAGTATTTATTTAAACTTCATGTACAATAGTGGTACATAGGCGGACTTAATGCCGTAAGGCATTCTCTACCAGTCAAACTTTGGGTTAAAAAGGACAACATTGTTACAGTATTCCTTACATTGCCCGATTCGACTTGATTCATATTGCCCGATCCTTTAACATAGTCCATGACAGATATACTCTTAAACTTACAAAATTCTGTACATATTTGAATTAACAGAAGCACTGTAGGCTTTAAAAACAAGCTTAACACTTAAGTAAAATAACGACAAAAACTCAAGACTTAAATCAAACACGAAGGTACCACCTATTTTAAACAAAATAAACTTTACACAAACCACCACTAACAAAACAGACGGTACTTAACGCAACATACTTAAAATTAAAACGCCCATTGTGGTCATACATTGTCACGTCAATTCTTCACGTTAATCGCCAACCCTTGCCATTTAGCCAGGTTTACTGGCCACACAATTGTGCAAGACACTGCAACAGCAATATCTGTGAAAGTACAGCCTTTGAAACTACAGACAACAATGAACCATTTCGAATTAGCTATCGAGTTATCTGCCAAAGGTTTTCACGACTACGGTAAAGACCTGTTCAGATGGAACACAAAACGGCAATACCGCAGCGATAATAAGTATTAAGAAAAAAAGCTTTTTGAACTTTAAAGTGCCAATTAAGTCCGCCTGTGTTTGTGTGCTTATAGTATTAAATCTATACTAAAATTATAAAACTGAAGTTTGTTTGTTTGTTTGAACGCGCTAATTTCAGGAACTACTTGTTGGGATTAAAAAAATCTTTTTGTGTTTGATATTCCATTTATCGAGGAAGGTTATAGGCTATATAACATCACGCTACGACTAATAGTAGCGGAGCATAAATGAAAAATGTTGCAAAATCGGGTAAACAAATTTGAGAGCTTCCGTTGCGTGCGCTGCGTAAACGGTTTAAGTTACGCAAATATCATGTATAATGGAATTGTTCCTCTTTATAAGTTCTAGAATATATCTTTAAAGATTGACTCATTATAACCTTTTTTATGCTAATCAAATTTGTTAATTTGCGAAGGAGTTTTATCAACATCTATACTAATATTATAAATCTGAAGAGTTTGTTTGTTTGTAGGGTAGTTAGGGTTGGTAGCGTAAGTAGGGTATTTAGGGTAGGTAGAGTAGATAGGAAGTGGTAGACAGATATCCAGTTGACGGGAGCGAAGCGGCGGGGGTCAGTTAGTAAATAAATAATACCACTTGTCGATAGACATCCTGTGTATGTAGGAGATGGGGCGTGATGAGAGAAACACTTCTTGAGAATACTTTGTATATTTTGGCTCGTTAATCACAAATTACAGAATTTATTCTTCTCAACGTCTTAATCTATTTACAATTACACGCAATTCTTTCTCTCTCTATCGCTCTCACCTCATTCACTCATCTTTACGTTCCAATCTACTAACGAATTTAACGTTTCATTTCACGGTTAACTTTAGTTATTTAAAACTTAAAGAAAATAAACCCACATGTATGAGTCCAAACACGATGGAGCTATCTTGTATTGTTGAGAAGTTGCTATAGCCACCTTCAGGTTCCATCATAAGACCAGCTTCAGAGCACCATTTTATTTCAAAGTTTCCGTAAGAACGCCAAGTATCAACTAAATCGGATGGAGGTGCTGGCAAAATGGATATTATTATTAGTTGCCGGAACGGATACGAAAGCGGCACAAAGCACACCATGGCGCGGTTGTGTGTGAACTGATGATCGAAGTAAGTGAGTCTTGCTACAACTGCTTGAACTATTGCACGCAAGTTGCGTTACCCTGACTCAAAACAATAGAATAGTTCTCCTGACCCAAATTCGATCATGGCGCTCAATCTCAGCGCAGACTATACTAGCAACGCAGCAGAATTAGTGTGAATGTCACAAAGTGGTGAATAGGTATGTAGTTGCATCATCTACTACAGATGTAGTACGCTGATGGACCTTGAGCTTGGATACTGACCACAAACAAAAGCTGCAACCGTATACGAATCCAAATTTTCTTACCTACATCTAGATGTAAGTTACACGTTTTCATGCATTTTTTTTCCGGCATCATGTTTATCGCTGTTGATTGTGTCGTTTTGAATGGCACTGCAAATTGTGTGGATTACTTAAACATTTTTGCCGCTGCGGTGTGGTTGTTGCTCGTCTGATCACACCCTTGGTTTACGCCTACAGTATGGGCAAAAAGACTGTGACGAATCCAGATATTAATAGCTCTCTTGTTGTTCAGTTCTTGGAATGGAGATTGAAGATTGTGTGTAAATTAATTATTTTGTTTATGTGGGTAATGCAAAACGATACAAAAGGTTATTGGGGAAGTTCGTTCAACCGTTTATTGCAAGCTTTTTTAATACCAAAAGCCTGAATTTTTAGACACAAACAAATTGTAATTTTATTTTAATATCGGACATCATCCCAGCCTAATTTGTGTCCACTGGTGGGCAATCATCATCATCATCATATCAGCCGAACCGACGTCCACTGTTGGACATAGGCCTCCCCAAACGTCACCACATTGACCGGTCCCGTGAGTCCCGCATTCTGCGGATCCCTGCAACCTTCACCAGGTCATCGGTTCACCTGGTGGAAGGCCTTGCAACGCAACGTCTTACGGTTCGCGGTCGCCACTCCAGTACCCTGCCCACTGCCAATTAAGTTTGGCAATTCTTCGGGCTATGTCGGTAACCCTGGTTACTGAAGGATTTTTTTTAGGGTTTTACCGTATAGCTACATTTGTCATATGCATTATAATTAATGCGGAATTTGATCAATATTAATGTTTATATTTTTTAAGATAGAAAACATTACGCAATTAACGTAGAAAGCAATAATGGTCTTTTGGCTGACATTGAATTCAGTGGCTTGTCTGGCACCCTTCCAGGGGATGAAACCACTTTCACGATGCGACAAACTTTGACATAAGGAATAACAAAATGTTTTAATGGAAAATATAAGTACTTACCAAGTCGGTATCGGTTCTACTATAAATTGTATAATAACAGCCGCACGGTTCGATCTTCAAGTTAAAGCAACGCTTGACGAGGTCGGTCAATGGATGGGTGACCATTTTTTTACCGAGTTCCCTCCGTGCCTCGGAAAGCACGTTAAGCCGTTGGTCCCGGCTGTCATTTGAAGATCTTGGACAGTCGTTACGGGTAGTCAGAAGCTTGAGATCTGACACCAGTCTTGCCAAGGGGTACCGTGTTACCCAGTTACTGGGTTGTGGAGGTCAGTCAGGCAGTCGCTCCATGTAAAACACTAGTGCTCAGCTGAATCCGGTAAGACTGGAAGCCGACCCCAAAATAGTTGGGAAAAGGCTAGGCAGATTGATTGAAGTTGTATTAACAATAAGCATTAAAACTGTACAGAAATCAACATTCATTAATACTAATAGAACATTTTTCTGAGAACTTAAATATAGATAATAAAACTTCAATCGATAAAGCTCACGAACTTGAAAAATAAATAACAAGTAATGAAACACAACTTGGTTATTCGATAGAAAACTATTGACATTAATTTGACTTCCTAATTAAGCTGTTAATTATCATTCATCATATCGCACACCTAGATGAAGGGTAGCACAACTCAAAATAATCCAAAATTGAGTTATTGCAATTATCGGAATCAGCGCCGAAAACTACATAAACTCCAAAGACACCTGTGTACGAACTTCATTCCTAAAAAACTAGATGGCGCTGTAAGTCAGTCTTTCTGAGTAGCTCCACGGTCACCCCCCACCAACAACAGTAACGCATCACCAGTTACGACATGTCAGCCGCAGGGGAATATGCTGTCAACTCGCACAAAGACTAAATTATTTCGACTTAGTTTTGTATTCGTGGCAAACCGCAGTAATAAAGCGTGAATTATTTTGAGTTGATTTTGTATTTGTGATTGAATCGGTCTTGTTTCTTGGGTGTTCTTCAAACTATTTCCACTTATACCAGTATTGTTGACGAATGTAAGTAATTTTTGTTTTACTAACTAATAATAGTTTAGTGTTGGTGAAATTATTTGGAACTATTTGAGTTGGTCTGTTATTGCTGGTTAAATTTAAATTCGCTCTTATTCTAAAACAATAAATGCTATTGTTTATTTTGTTATAGGAATATTTAGAGTTGCCTTTGTATTTTTGAAACTGATTTAATAAATTTTAATTCTTTAATAAAATACTGCAATTTATAAACTTTTTTGAGTTAATTTGGTATTCGTGAATTTTATTAACTTCGTATTTTTTTGCTACAGATGATGAGGGGCCGTGGCCTTTTACTTCTACAGAAGGTGATGGAGACCAGTTCAAATGAGCCTGAACGCAGTCATGTGGAGAAACAACTCCAAGAGAATTCCACAACACCTTCAAATACCACCATGGTGATGGAAGAAATCTCTGAAAATGGCACCATGGAGTCACAAAAGAATCCAGCAACGTTAGCACCACCATCAGCCAGCACCCAGGTGAAACCATCGTACTATATTTCTCCGGTTAACAGCGAATGTAGCGATTTAGACGATTCAGATGCGGATCCGCCCTTCAACCCACCTCCCAAAGAGAGCTACCGTCCATCACTCGTCGTTCCAAGAAAGAGGTATCGATCCTCCAGTACTACCTCGTCTTCCAGTTCTAATAGTCCCAACAAGACTACACCACCAACTCAACTCTGCAACTCCGTGCCATCTACCATGCCGGATTCTGCCAATCTTTTAAACGACAATCCGGTTACTGAACCATCCACCTCTCAACCGATCATAGACCAGTCTGCTGATCCTGAAAGCCTACAAAGAGGTAAAAAAAAGACAAGAAAAAGATCTCGTTCCTCCAGCTCCTCCTCTAGTTCTAGCTCATCCTCTAGTAGTTCCAGCAGCTCTTCAAGCAGCAGTAATACAGAAATAGGTAGTAACTCTGTGCCGTCTGCCATGCCGGATTCTCCCAATCTTTTAAACGAAAATCCACCTGTTGAAGCTTCTACTTCTCAACCGATCATAGACCAGTCTGTTGATCCTGACAGCCTTCAAAGGGTTAGGAAAAGAACAAGAAAACCAGCTGGTTGGCTCACAAATCTTAAGAAATCTCGTCGAAATACCGGAAAGGCTTATGTAAGTTCAACTAATAAGAGAGTCCCTGAAAGAGCGGTTAAGCCTCCATGCCACGATAATTGCAAATTGAAATGCAAATCTAAAATAAGTGAAGTATTACGCAAATCTTTGTTCGACAAATTTTGGGGACTAGGCGAACTTCAACGGCAAAGAGAGTTCATTGTAAGGCACACACAAGAGATTAAGCCTAAATATAGATACAGCAGTACCCAAAATTTTAGGGCACTAAATTCTGCATTTATTTTTGAAGTTGAAGACACTCGCATTAGAGTCTGCAAGACTTTTTTTAAAGCTACACTAAACATAAGCGACCAATGCATTAGGACAGCTCTTTCAAAACGACAGGAGGGCGGTTTCATAGAAGATGACCGGAGGGGTAAGCACGGACAGCATTCCACCATAGATAATGAAATAAAAGAAAGTGTCGTCACTTTCATTAAGTCTATCCCCAGAATAGAATCTCATTACCTTCGAGCACAAACAACGAGAGAATTCATTCCAAGCGAAAGATCACTTGCGGATCTATACCGAGATTATAAAGATCTACGCGAAAATGAATGTTTACCATTTGCTTCGTCATCAACTTTTAATCGTATTTTTAATACACAGTTTAATATTTCGTTTCACATCCCCAAAAAAGATGCGTGTGATCTTTGTGAAACATTCAAAAATGCTATCGGAGAAGAACAACAAAAACTGCGTGAGGCTTATGACCAACATTTGAAAGAGAAAGTGTTGTCCAGATCAGAAAAGGAAGCTGACAAGAAAAGGACAGATGTAGTTGTTGCAGTTTACGATCTCCAAGCCGTGATGCAATTGCCAAAAGGGCAAGTATCCTTGTTTTTTTATAAATCTAGAATTAATTGCCTAAATTTCACGATTAGTGACTTGTATGCAAAAGATGTAATATGCTTCTTTTGGGACGAAATCGAAGGCAAACGTGGTGCTGTGGAAATTGGATCCTGTGTACTGCAATATATACAAATGGTTGTTGAGAAAAGTACATCGGGTACCGAACTGGACCTTATATTTTATAGTGACAACTGCTGTGGTCAGCAAAAAAATAAATATCTGCTGTCTGCCTACGCATTTGCTGTTGCAACCATGAGAGTAAACTCAATTACTCATAAATTTTTGATTCGTGGTCATTCGCAAAATGAAGGCGATAATGTGCATAGCGTTATCGAAAAACAAGTTAAACGATACACTAAATCAGGCCCGATATACTGTCCACAACAATACGCGACTTTAATAAGAACAGCTAAAAAGACTGGGAAACCTTATCATGTGGAAGAACTTACACATGACAAGTTCTATGATCTGAAAGCCCTTCAAGAAGAATGGGGAAACAATTTCACTGTTAATGTTGACAGAGAACAAATAAAATGGCACGATATCAAACAACTTCGCGTTGAAAAGCAAAAACCAATGTCATTTTTTTATAAAACTTCTTATGAAGAGACAGTTTTTAAAAAAGCGTTTGTAAGAAATCAAAGACGCACACAAGATCACCAATTTTCTCCAACTTTGACACAAGCGTATTTGCAAAAAATACCATTGGGTGCCAATAAAAAGCGGGACATTACGGAACTAATTGATAAGAATATTATTCCACAGAGTTACGTCAATTCTTATTACAAAAATGCACTAGATTTATAGAATAAAAATTACGCGAAGAAATTTCTTGCAAACAATACCTACATACATAGGTGTATGTCGGTATTGTTTGGAAGAAAATCTGAATACTTATGTTTTTATGTTTTTTGATAACTATAGATAATACTAAAAAGTCTGATTTAATTAAGTAAAACAGTTTACAATTCTGTCGGTGAGCCTGTAACAATACTATTATAGTTTTAGATGCCTATAATAGATATTAGGTAAAGGTTGAAAATAAAAGTCTGATTTAACTAATAAGTTTAATCCTCTCGATGAGACTGATAATAATAGAATAGTTAAGTGATGCCTTTATTAATGTTACCTTTTTGTTGTAGTTTTTTTTGGTTATTTAAGTTAAGTGAAAACAGATAATTGTTGGTACCTAGTACCCACATTTCTCATGCCTGTTATGTTGAGTAATAAGTACGTGTTTTTGTAACTAAGTCATTCTTAAAATATCTTCCAAAGACTGTGCTATTTATAAAAAAATATACTACTTTTCCTGTAGTTTATAGACTTAATGGTCTAGTACTGATTAAAGAGAACTTAATACCTAAATTATAAGAAAAATGTCTACTTTGTTAAACGTTTTACTAACCTGTTCAAAGTTTAATGGATCTCAAATTAGAATAATGTAAGGTGTTCATTCTATTTTCCGAACAAGTGATGTGTTTTTGATTATCTTTATTTGTTTGTTACCTTAATACAAAATAAAGATGTGTCTTAATTAAATATAATGTTTTACTTCATTATTATAATAATTATACAAATAATAATTTAGATACACTACTCTTTATGTAAAGATTTTAAAAAAATATATTCACATTAAGACAGGATTAATTTAAAAAAAATCACTAATATGAAATCAATTTGAGTTGATAAAAATATTGAACAATGATTTAGTCACGATTACTAATATAACACGAAAAAAAATAATTAAAAATGTATACGTGTATTTGAAGGTAAGTAATTGATCAAATTAATATCTTAGTAAAATAATATACAACCTCATCCAACAATCATTTAAATCGGTCAAATAGAAAACGAGTAAAACGTTTTTTGCTGTTCCTGAAAAAAGAGGTATTTTGAGTTGTGCTACTCTTTATCTAGGTGTGCGATATATAATTGACGTACTAAATCACGAAAACCATAAAGATATACTTCTATTGAACTTAATAAAGAGGTTTGAAATATCTACTCTTGTAGCCTTACTTTATATGGTATGGTCAACAAAAGAGATTAGTATGCAGGCAGTTTTTTTATCCAAATTGCGTCGTATTATTTAGTTAGTAAGTTAATCATGGATATACAAAATTCAAATAAAAAAAAGCATGTCTGTCCTACTGCAGGGCGAAGGCCATAAGATACGAGCATTAATTACCACCTTTGATTTGATCAAGGTGGGTTGGCAATTTCAAACTTAAATTAAATATCCAGGTTTTATCACGGTATTTTTCTTTACGATGCCAGCAATGTTCAAGATAAACATAGAAAGTACATTTAAATTCACATTGGTATTCGCCCGGATTTGAATCCACGACCGCAATAACACAGACGAGTTCTTATTCTCTGGACCAACACGAACTTTTATTAAATAAAAGAACAAATGTATTGCAAATTAGTGGCTTCATTAAGCGCATTAACAAACGATCAGACGCGTGACGTTGCGTTTCACAATTTACACAAATGTTTATCAGAATTAATATTAAAATAAGAATAAATAAAATTATTAATTAAAAATAATTTTGAATACAAGCTTTTTTCGTATTCTTATCAGCGAACCCTTTCATTTGATAACTTGTTATGGCAGTGCACAAAAAATGGGCCGTCCGCAATATTGAATTCAGAATGACTACACTTAGCTAACAATGCATTGTCATCCAAACTAAACGTGTATGCAAAATTTCTTCTAATCGGTGGAGGATAACTGCTTTAAAATTCAGTTGCAAGATTTGACCCGAACACACATACATACACAAACACATTGCAAGTTAAATAAAATCTTGTAAAATAGTTGTCGAAATCTTTACTTTAATTTCAAGTGACTACAGTTTAACGGCCGACGTGTTAGTGTTGCTCCAAAATAATAATTGAGATTTTTTTTATGTTTTAATCGATTTGCAGAGATTCGCTTGCTAATTAAATTGATCTCGAGGTGTATTATCGGTACGAATCTCTTTTGTTTATAAATTGCAATGACAATGAAATTTGCCGATACGGATCAAGATTATAATTCCTTGTCTGTGTGTGATATTGGCCGTTTTTGCAGACTGACTCCATAAGTACAAGCAAGTCACGTAGAATCGGCATGTTATAACAACTTAATGATGTTCGGTGATTTACCGACTCAAATAACCTTCATTACAGAATCTTTTCGGTATCGCGGATCGCGGTACACTCCGCGCAATAAATTACAGTGCAACCACTTAGTACACTCGCACGGAAAACTCGCGTACTGCAACATAGATAAATGTCAACCATGATTACTTGAAATTAAAGTTAATTTTAGAATAACAAAATTAATTGCAAATGTCGTACTAGAATTACCACTGCATTGGAAATTGAGTGTAGCGGGATTGGTTTAAGGTTGTTAATCCATGGTTTTAATGAAATTAAAAAGATCTTCTAAGAGTCACGATAATGATGCAACTGGATGTTAATGACTAAACTCAATCAAACTGTAGTGTATTGATAAAATCTCTATTAGACGTTCCATAGTGAACAATGTTAATTTAACCCAGAGCCTATCAGGAAAATAAATATCACTAGATAAATTTGATTAGTTAATTACAACTTAAAATTGCTTAAATATCTTCTACGATTTATACAAGGCAATTCGGTACCTAAGCTATTACAATTATTTAATCAGTAAGACATAAAGAAATATATTTATTTTTCTATTGATAATTAATATCAATTAGTAAAGCTAATTTCGAGTTTTCAACCATTCGTAACGACTATTAAAAATAGTAATAAAACATACAAACAACTTCCTGCCCCAATTACATATTTTACCACGACCGTGGGTAGAAAACACGAAGAAACATAATTTACTACTTAGATCATATATTTCGGTAATCAGCATTTCACTGATAAGGCTTGTTCGTCGAACGTGGTTTAGGGTGTGTGTATACTGGGCGCGAGGCGGCCGCGAGTCGGAGCGATACGCCCGATAATAGCAACTCGTTACGAACGCGTGAGAAGCGCCCCAGCATCATTTCTCAGGACGAGATGAAAAAAATATACATGTTTGTTATAGTCCAACATCAATTCGGTCGCAGACTGTAGATAAAACTTTTTTCTTTATTTGTGATTTTTTTTGCACAGTTTTTGTATCAAGAAAAATGTACGTTATTCCCTGATGGCTACATATAAATATAGCCCCAAATAAATTAAATGATACTTGCAAAATAAACATTAAAATTAACGACACTTATAAACACAGACCCTTTTCTTTACACGCATGTGTACTCAAACAGCCATCGTTTAAAAGACGTGTCTTGATGACGTCACATAACAATAATAAGCGTCATTAGTTGATTACACCGCCGCGTCATTACCCCACACACGAGCCCTGTGACGTCATTATCCGGTTTTTTCGCAATTTGTCGGGAAACATTAATTAAAACATTCCCTCGGCATTTGAGACATTGAAGTCCCGAGTAATACTCGGTGCACAGCGGGCGCAGATTACTCATATCATTATTTAATTCATTAACTTTTTACAACGAACGCTACGGAAACTCCATTTAGGTATAATACTTTAATTGCTCAAAAGAGAGCAACAATTACAAATATAAGAAAAAAAAAACAATTAACTGGCTCTCTCAATGCCAAGTTTTGTTTGTAATTGAACGGTTGGCTACAATGAAAAGCGCTCTGAAAATATCACAAGAGAAAGGCGTCAGACGTCGCCGCAAAACAAAACGTTGGCTATGTAAAAATAATTCTACGTCGGTGAATTTTAATAAGGCAAAAAGTTTGTTTGTAGTAATATTTGTTTCTTGGCTCATTTCGGCGCTCACGTAGGAGCGGGGCGGGGCAGCGCGCGATGTGCCGCCTGCTTTGCACGTCGTCATTTCCTCGAAAGTAATTCAAATGGAATCGTGTGCGCCGTTATTAAATATTTCATAACTTACCTCGTCCCCCGGCCCCGACTGTCTCACGAACCCCCCCTCCCTCCGGCGACCGCATATTAAAGTCATAAAAAAGGGTTGTTTGATCTATCCCCTAAAACAATTTACATATCTCGGCTCAGGCCGCCGCTAAATTATTTAATTAAGAGAGGCATAAGTTTTTATTATTTTAATATGTCGGGTATAAAATTGTGTTAATGGAACAATGCCGCCATTGTGGACTGAATTTTAACCCTCGAAAGCGGGGAGATTACGAGCATCGACGTAAATATACGAAATACTGAAAGTGTTCTAATTTAGTTTCTCAAATAAATTAATGGTTTGTGTAATTAAATGGTTCACTGGTAATCTTTGTTGATCTCTTGAGTAGCATCTTTTAATGGTGGAATTTAAAATCTTAGAACCGTTTCGCAGTTAAATCGAAGACTCCCTCCACTCCCTTCTTTTTAAAAACAATTTAAAATTCTGGCTGAAATACCCGAGAAGGCGAAAAGAAAAACATGCAAAACAAACTCGCTTATTTATAAGTAAACCAGCAACAAACAACAGTAAACGCTTACGTATTACGAGCGCAGTTTCCTAGGACATTGCTAAACGAAGGCATGCGAAATTAGTGTCGCATTACTTGACCGGTGAGCAATAAACATTAGGCAGGAGAAAACAAAATAAAATAAAAAGAGGCGGTATGCCGTATGCGGCACGCGACACCGCTATGTTAAGCAGTGGTAATGAAAACTGCGTCGGATACACGATTACTCGCGTCCTCTGATCTTGCTGGGTATTCTACACCCTGTGTGTTGTGGGACGTTCGCTTGGGGCAGGTGCGTCGATTGGTTTTGTGGCTTTTTTGCTAATAAGCCTGGCTTTAAATAAAACTGCGTCGGATACACTATCGCTCGCATCCTCTGATCTTGCTGAGTATTCTACACATTGTGTGTTGTGGGACGTCCGCTTGGGGCAGGTGTGTCGATTGGTTTTTGTTATTTGTATGAATTTTGTTAACATACGAGGCTCTAAACAAGTGGCATTCGAAGTCAGCGAAGGAGATAGTCGAAATGTCAAAATGTAAGGGATTGATAACGTGACTTTTCCATATCGCTTGTCATACAATTTCTCCTTTTTGACATTCGCTATCGCCACATTTTCGATGATAGAATGTTACTACTTGTCTAGGTCCTCCGAATTTGGTTAATAAACCAGTGAGTTGGCTTAGACAAAGCGTCATTTTATTTTACGAGAATCAGCCATCAAGACAAAAATGTTTGGCATTGAAATGCGATTCAAGTGGTCAATTCAATAGATATAATTTCTCACTTTTTGTCTATAGCTTTTATCGCTGATAGAACGGTCACCATGTATTGAGCTCAATTAGAGCCCTTTTCACAGGATTTTATCGTAGACCTCATCCATTGCTTTCCATCGTGGTCAAGAGCAAGCTTATTCTGTGGTAAAAGAAAAGATTAATTGAGCAAAATGCCCATCACTTATAAACACAAAATAATATTTTATTGCCAGTAAAATAAATACAAAAACATGTCAGCAGCAAAATGTGCATTAAAAATCACCACAAAATCCCAACGAATGACATTTTCCAATTAACCGAACTATTTAAAATAATATAGCAGGTCACCGTTAACAATTACCACATCGAGCATTATCATTTACACGATATTCAATTTAATCTTTGACAATGGTGTACGTCAGTGGCATGACGCATCAGTAGCATCAGTGGTTGACAGACGTCAGGGCGTCATGCTGCTGTACATAAGCTAAAATGCCACTTACCGACATTTAGCCCATTTTAATTTTTGATGCCAACATAATCAGTAAAAAGTTCTCTATCGATCTTTTTGCAGTATTTTTCAAGTTTCAATAGAATCTAGTTTAAAAAGAAACGCTATGCTTACAAACCTATTTTTGATAAGATTACATCATTAATAACAATTAAAACTAACAATAAAGACTATTCGAAAATGCGCAATTATATCTATTTTCTGACACCTCATAAAATTATTATTTGGAAATTCACATATGATTTACAGCATTGATTTTTAATTATTCAATATTTCGCGTTATTTTGCCTAATCCTCAAAATATGGTTTTGTCAGATAGGAGCATCATAGCTTCAGGACAGCAGCATGGAACAAAACCGCACTTTGACGCAGCGTGTGTTGTGTAGAGTCGCAGCGGCCACTATACGGGGTGAGTTGACCACCCCAGGTTAATGAGGGCATTTTTATGTGCTCTCGCAATGAGGAATGCAAATTCGGTGGCGGTTACCGCGTTACTTGCCATTGTTTTAACACCGCCGCTTTACGCCACCCTTGGACTTTTATATCTTTTAATACGTTAACCCCCGAATAACGAGACTTTAGTGCTAATCCTTTGTTTTTGTTTAGCGGACGATGTGTTGTAATATAAATATTTGGGGTGTTATGGAGGGTTGGTCTTTATCTGTTTTGTTTATTGGTTTTTTGTTGTTCCACTGGAAGGACCAAAAGAAAAATACATGTCTATGTGAGAAATATGGCTAGTAGAAAAGATGACTCTGACTACTGCGGTGACTAATTGCACGATGATTTAATTATTTATATTTCATTATTATATTTTTTTATATGTTTTTGCCTAATAAACGTATTTTCTTTTATTCTTTTATTCTTTTCTTCACTGCAAGGTAATGACCTAACCAAAATGTATCACAATATTTGTTTATTAGAGTAAAAACGGTAAAAACGGGACCCTATTACTAAGACTCCACGGTCTGTGTGTCTGTCTGTCACCGGGCTGTATCTCGTGATAGCTAGACAGTTGAAATTTTCACAGATGATGTATTTCTGTTGCCGCTATAATAACAAATACTAAAAACAGAATAAAATAACATAATACCATAATAATATTAAAGTGCTCCCATACAACAAACGTGATTTTTTTGCCGTCTTTTGCGATAGTGGTACGGAACCCTTCGTGCACGAGTCCGACTCACAGTTGGCCGATTTTTCTTTTTCGAACGCCACTTTTTCAATAGTGCCTAATTGGTCAGCGGTAGGTATAACGTACATAAAACAAACAGTTATTTCAATACAAAACAACACAAAATAGTAATACACTTTAAATTATTAATCTACAAAAGCGAAAACTCAATCTAACGGACCGTAGTGTTATTTTCATCCACGCATCGGATTTAAAACAACGGTAACTAATGAAAATTGAAATATTTTATACGCAGTAAATAATTGTGATTGAAATGTAAAAAATGAAAGGGAACACAAAGGTGACGAGGTTTGCGCTTTCACGCAAATTATTTTTATTGTAATCAATCAGTGTATAGCGCGGTGGGCAGGCGAACCCGCGCGACACACAAGCCGCACAAATTGCGAAGCTGCCGCTGCCGAATCCGCCATGTTTTCATTCCAATTTTTCTCAACAACGAATATTGTAAATGGGAACGTGCAATTTATTTCATTGACTCGCGAGTGATTGCTTATGATGTGATTGTTAAATGCGTTTTCCTTTCAATATTTTTCAATTCTATTTACATGTGTCACTTGTAACAGTACGCCGGCAACGCTACAATTTTTCATATTTCACATGTTTGCGCTGTGTTTATAATAAATGTTACGCCTATTCATGTCGATATTTATTGAAATTTGTGTTCTCGAAAGCGATATTAAAACTATGTTAACGTAATCATTCGTATTCAGATGGCACGTAGATTTATTTTTAATTGCATATTTAAATCGAAAAAATATTAAAATTAATATCCTACATTTTAATGAGAATTCGAATACCGAAGGTCCGAAGCTTAACATTTAAAAAAAAGTTACTGATGATGAATTACCTGAATCTTTATTTCTTATTCGAGTTTTTTATTCATTTGTAAATGTTCATAAGTACTTACGGTTAATTAAATATTTTATACGATATATATTTTTATCTATGTAAATAAATATCATTACTTACGCTAATAAACAAATAACACCTAACACGAAACAACTTACCTACCGCTTACCCAACATTCTTCACCACAGATAAGCAAACTTTTTTGCCGGTTCCCAGTTAGGAACTGCCTGGGGGCTGGTTCAATTACGGCACTGCGCAGCCAATAATTGGCAGCAGGGTTCGCGACAAAGCGCCCACAATGGGCTCTGATTAATTTCCGAACTGCACCCGAATTCTAACTAGCAAACACGCGACGAACGCTCCGTGAAACCTGCACGGGAAAATTACTTCGTAGTTCCTACTAGTTGGTGACTAGACCATTCCCTTAATATCTGGATAGGCGCTGTAGCAAAGGTTTTTGTCGGCGCTGATTGTTATTGGCGTCGGGAGTCGTTTGTTCTTTTGAAAGTTGATCTCATTACTCATGTTAATAATTTTGGCGGCTGGTTCGTTCATAGTGTATCGGTATTTATGGTATTTAATTAAAACTCGATGTCACTTGGCCATTGGGAAGGTCAAAAATTTTAGAAGCTGTAATGGTCTGACGAATAGTTTATTTCACTTCGTCAGTGCACCGCTTTTAAATGACTTCGTACAATGGGGCTGGTCTTCTCACTAGCTCTCTCGCTTACTGAGAAGACCAGTCACTTATTGTCTATCTAGATATTAGGTGGTGGCGGTGTAGCAAAGGTTTTTGTCGGTGCTGATTGTTATTGAAGTCGGCTTTCTTTTGTTTTTTAGGGAGTATGTGATTACCTAGTCAGCAATAATCAAACATCTTTTCTGCATAGTGAGCAAATGTCACCTTACAAATTATTTTTTCATTCAAAATCTTGTTAGTCCGAAAAATAATAAGGAGCAAGTAAAAGCTGAATTTAAGGTACATATTTATTCATTTCTTTATGGTCCGTGAAACCTGTACGGCAAGATTAATTCGTAATAGTTGCTGGTGGTTGTCATGTGGTGCCATTAAAATTTAGTTAAGATCTGATAAAGATTTTCGGAGATATACAACAGAACTCTTTAATTAATGACGGCCAATCTCTTGGGATTGCTGCAATTGCATGTCTGTTTATTGTTTTCACCATAACATAACATAACATCGCGCCGGTAGGCTTTAAACGGGTACGCAGAGTGTATCTACAGTTCACCCTGGTACACTCTCATTCCGCCGGTTTTGTTCAAGTTTCATGTTACTCGGGTGATCTATTCTGGCATTATAGATACCTACCTTACTATAAAACTTCCCTATTATGTACAACAAATAAAAAGTGGAAAATAAAAAAACGAAAACAGAAACACTAACTTCAAAAATTGAAGTTATTTTTCACTTTGTAGTATTTTTATTTGGAAGTCGGTTGTACTTTTTTATAAAAATATTTTTTAGGGAGTTGATTTGATTTTCTGTAGATAATGTCCGAGTCTAAATGGATAGGTACTAAGATACGAGAGAGTGAGTGAGCGATCGTAAGGGTTTATAGAAGAGAAAGAAACAAGACAACGTGCAATGTTTTGCCGACCCTAACTATTATATTATTTGTAATGTGTTTAAATAAGTAGTGGCGGTCAAAATAAGTGTATCGATTTTTATGGTCAATGAAATTTAATAAAACCATTTTCAGGATTTACTTTGAAGTCTTATAGGTAATCTATCAATGAAAATAAACTAGAACAAAATTAACCAAATTGTTTGAAAAATAAATGGATATGACACGAATTCGTAAACTCCCATGTAAAAATAAATCTCAAAACATGACATAACAATAAAAAAAAAAACAATTTTCTAACAATAAACATCAGATTAACAACACGTTTTATCACTACCAACTTAATCTTGATTCCAAGGCGCAAAGATAACAGACAAAGCCCCAGTTTCGCTCTGCTGTGTTAATTGAATCTCCAACTATCAGATGATGGCAGCGAGAGTGAGCTCGGCGAGGGGGTAGGCAAGGGGGTGGCTCGGGAGGAAATTAAACGTCATATGGTCACTTTCTTCCTCGAAACAATACGCTGTTAGTAACGACTCTTGTCTTGTTGTCTTTTAAAGTTTTGTTGGAGGTTTGACGTTAGGTTTTGATGGTTTATCAGCCTCATGATGGTTTTGGTTTTGGTGATATAGATGATTTTTGGTATGCGTGGTATAACTTTAGGTGATAGATTGAGGAATGATGTTATAAGACTAAGTCGTGAATTAAAAGAAGATGTAGTGACAAAAATTTTGAGGAGCAAGAAAGGCGACTAACAAATGGTATTTACATGGCAGACGTGAGTAGAAACGCCGGGACGACATACATAGACCTTATTGGAGATGTTCTTCTGAAAACCCTGGTGCGCAATACTCATAACCGGCGTGCGTGTATGATTAGATGTATGGACGTGAGTGAAGCAAAAGAAGTATGTAAGGATCGTAGCCGGGGGCTTTCTGTAGTGTCTGTCTACGCACATGGGAAAAATTCGTGAGTCTATGTATGTATCAGGCTCATTTAAAGATTGTAGTAAGATGTCGGCTAGTTTATTTTTGAATCGGCTACATAGGATTACTATTAATTAAACTATAAGTCCTCTACGAGTTTGCTACGTGTTGATAAAGCATCTGCTACGACTTTACTACGTCTGTGCTACACGCGTACTGCGCTCAGCTACACGTTTGCTACGAATTCACCACGCGTAGACTCATCAGCTACGTGTGTGCTATGCAGCGCTACGGGTTTGCTACTAGTCTGTTACGCGTATGTTACGAATTTACTACGTGTAGACTCATCGATAAAATAATCAGCTCCACGCGTACTATGATGGGGAATCTTCAACAATGCTATCAGTTCATGAGAGCGAGAATGAGCTGATTTTTATTCGAATTAACTACACGTTGTCTACACGTGTGCTACGCCCGTACTACGCGATGCTACGAGTTTGCTACGCGATGTAAACATGACTGCTACGTTCCGTTTATTCGTGTTTTTAAACACTCTTTTATTGCGCTTTTCTAAGCGGCATTTGCAAGAGACCACTATGACATTATTTAAGTTGGTTAACAATTTTACTTTTGACATGAGTTCAAGTAGTTATTTGTAGCATAATACCTTAAAATTTATGCTAATGAGAACACCTGTTGTTGGACTATTATTTGAGTAAGAATATTGCAGTCAAAGGTCATTCATAAAACGCGAATAACCGGCTTCTGCATTTTGACTTCGGCCCCTTGTACGCCTTCAAAGGTTCGAGACCACAGGATTGCTAAAAATTTTCAACATGCAGTAGTAAATAGCAAAATATTTGAGGCTAAAATCCAGAATACTTACCTCCAATAATTAAGAGCGACAACATTAACTAACCCATAATAATTAAGCCTCTAACAAAAAGCTATACTAGCCACAAAGCGTGCCTAACTGATCAACGTGCCACAACGCACGCTGAGATTCTCTGCACCAGGAAATTAACCGACGACATAGAGGACGGGTTGTCTATGGCTGCTCAATTACCTTGCTTACTCTATGAGTCTATGCCCAGCCTTGCTTACTCTATGCCCAGAAACTACTTGATTTACGCGCAGCTTCGGCCTTTGAGATCTTTGCTTGCCTTTATGGGTTTTGATTACTTTGCTATGGTGAATTGATGGTGGTCGTAAATGTAATAGTTTCTGTGTTTTATAAAGATTATGTCATAAATTAGTTATTGAGTACCTACCTAGTTGAATTTTATGGTATTTTCTATAGACTTCTCGTTGGTTTAGAAGGGGTTAAGGTAGTTAGGATTTCATTGCAGCTGCGTGGAATATAATTTTATTATATGAAGAGTTGGACTAGCGAAATTGCCATATTTAAAATGTGCAGCTTCGGGGAAAATAGGATTTATTTTCGCATTTTTGGCGTTGGATCCCACAAAACATCATTATTTATTTCCGTTGGATCGCAAATTTAAGAAATTCAGGAGAATTACGTTTTATTGTCATTGAATCCCAAAAAATATTTCCGTTGGATCCCAAATGCTTAAAAAAGTCTGAATGCGGGTACTTTCAACAACACAATTGTTTATAATAAAATGAAGATACATTTTATATTGACTGACCATATTACAGTTTCTTATTTTGACGTGACAACGTCTTATAATTCGATGGAGCCGGCTGCACGCACGAAAAATCATGACTCATGCGGCGTTACCTCGCTCTGAGGCGTTCCATTTAAGGCTTGAAGTGCAAGCGAGAGCGCGGAACGAGCGACAAAGAGGCACAATCGGCCTCCGCGTTCGGCAGCGTTCGACATCTGTCTCTCTCCTACTTGAGTGAGCGATGCGTCCGCGTGGACAGCTGCTATACAATAATACATTTACATGTTTTCGTCAAGTATGAAGTGCAGTGAAAAGTGAATGTGGTGTCAAATATTTATAGCAACGATAATTGCGGCGATAAAGATAATGATTCTTTCGATATTAAATATATGTTCAGTGATACTTGTAAAACTATGACCAATGTAAAAAAAAAAAAAATTGACGTAATTGTATTTATGCGTACAAATAAATAAAGTTACTTGATCAATTCAATTATGTTTTCCATTTACCTCCTTGTCTATATGCATACAAAATATCTATCAAACAAATATATATATATATATATTTTTTTAAATGCAACCATTCCATCAGTATTTTCTTATAACGTTGTCACGTTCAATTATCGTCAGTAAACCGACTTTACAGACAACCGACTTTTTTTTGGTGCTTGCGCTGTGTTTTATTATGTAAAAGTTGTAAAGTTTATTAAAATTACACCTTAACATTGAATTACGAGTACAAACAACTTCAGTCGCAATATTCCAGAGCATTTTGTTCACTATCAATCATAGGCTAAAACAACTTCATACAACTCAGCATCTTAATAATTCCTTAATTAAAACCCATTTAGTTCACTCTCAAAACAGAGAACAGAAGTGCTCACTCAAAATCCGCCTGTAAATAGCGTCGTGGTTGGTTGAATGACGTCACAGTGATGACGTGACGACGGCGTCGCGTCGCTGGCTGCACTGTCCAAGCGTTTAATTTCCGTTGACGCCGCGTCCCGACGCTTGATTGTGCAAGTCTAACGTCCACAAGAACTGTTGGCTAATGTTTTGCTACTTAGTTTTGTTAGATGGGTAACTGGGAAAAGTTTTCAGAAGTTGCTGGTGCTAGATTGTTGTAGTTCCAGAAAATCTTGGGCCCTATTAACTTAAATTGCATAATTGTCACCTTTCCTGACCGCTGATGTTTATTATAGCAGAAAATATATAAAAAACAAAAAGAAAATTTAAAAAATCAAAAGATCCGACTGCTTAAGAAGCGAACTAAACCAGAACCAGATGTATCCTCCGACTGCCAACATGATTTTCTTGTTGTTTACAGACATAAACAAGAAGAAAAACATGTTGTGCAGTCGGAGGATACATCTGGTTTTGGTCAGCCGGCTCGTGAATATGTACAGTATCTCTTAAAACCCTTTATTTTGATACCCCACACGAAAGGGTTAGAAAGAAATAAAAATTAGACACCCACAATATGGCGCCCAAAATATATATTTTCCAATTTTAATGTAGCCAGTGACACTCGCAAGGTTAAGACGAATCGATTGACGTAAGAATCATCAAATTTGACAAACGCGTTTGGTTTCTAAAAGCCACATAGGAACAAACATACCTACAAAGACTGATAAACACATTAATCTCCTTCGGCAGTCGGGTAAAAGTAACAACGTTTTCAAATTGTCAGAAAGAAAAGAAATACAGACAACTGTGTAAAAGTTCATAGAATTTTTTGCAGTTAAATTTGTGACAGTTGACGAAAGATTTGTCGATTTGTGCCAAATTTCGAATCTGTTGTTATACTTTAAAAAAACAGTTGATATTGTGGTGACTAGTAATAGAAAGAAGTACGAGTATGTAGGAAGCAGACATATTATTGCGCTGATCCCAAATAAAATGGATAAACGCAAGAGAAATATTATGATGTCAAGATATTCGAATAGCTCGTTACTTGAATTAACCAATCACAACATGTATGAGGTTCGTTAATCAGGCTCTCAAGAACGGAGCGAACATTTAGCGCATGCACTTTCTAAAATCACGATAGACCAAAGTTAGGGGAAATAGGCAATTAAGTATCCGAAAATAGTGCAGTTAGCGTGCGTGGTATCAGCGCGCATCTAGCGCGTGCTAGCGCGGCGTGCCCGACGTGCGGCGTGCCCGCATGCAGCGTGCCCGCGCGCCAATTAGACGCCGTCGCACCACCGGCTAATAGCCCATTAACACTCGCTTTACACCGCGGTCATCGCTCACCTCCATCTATTCGCCTGTTAGTGCACCGCCAATCCAACCATCCAGCCTTCCAGGCCCCCTGTCCTCCCCACCCCCCCGCACTACAAACTCCACGCGGCCACAGAGGGGAACCCCGCTTAATTGACGGGAGTCCGCTGTCATAAATAAACGTTCAAATGTCCCACTTTATAGGTAGTGCCGCTAATGTGTAATCGAATTTATTTATGACACGAATTCTTTGAATTTATGAAGCTATTGTGAACATGGTGCTCAGCGCGTGAATAGATTTGCGTCAACAGCTCTAAATATGCCAACATAACACTTGAAGACGGCTCGTTACTCGTAATAACGCTGAACTTCAAGTTGTCAATGGTAATGGGTGTCTCTTACGAGAGATGGTTCGAATTAAAGTTGTAATAGAAACTCGGTAGCGTTAGGTCGTTCCTGTAGCACGCGAGGTGCGATGCCCCGCGATCGAGCGAGCGTCTCGCGTTAATTAATTGGGTATTTTCACACGTCAGCGGCTAGATCTCTCCAAATAGATCGGCGCGCGCGGCCCTTAATTAGCTATATCTGCGCGACCGATCGCCTGCGCCCGCGCACTCCGCCACGCCAATTTGGCGCTAGTCTCTGCTTCGGAATAGCCGTAGATAAGGCAACTAGAATGCTCAGTAAGTCAGTAATAACCTCATTATGAAATATACGAGCCTCTGCTGTTTGTTAGATAACGCGACGACTCTGTGTATCTTACGCTGTTACATTGTGTTGCCGACGTTATTTACGACCATGCGCTTTGTTCAATAACTAAAATTGTAAACAATGTAAGGTTACATTAATTAAAATAAAGTTTATTTTGTATGTCTTTGGGTTGGGTACAAAACGTGGTCCTTTAAAATATGTCATTGCAGTAAGGGTTCTGTGATCGCATTTTATGTTAAAACCCCTTTTAATCAACTTTATTAGATCTACTTTTATTCATTTTAATGGTGCAGAAAGTATCGACAGCGTTATCAAAAGAACAGCTGTATTAAGAACGACACGTCATTCATTACCACCGAAAAAGTATTACAAATAACTTTAAAATAATTACCATTCTCTATTGATCAATCCGTTATTCACAGCTTTAATATCGCGTTAATATGCATCGCAATAAAATAGAAAGACGTCGCTCCGTGTGAGCAGCGCACGTGTCGATCCGGCTCCATTCTCTCCGCGACTGATTGACGGCCGTCAGGAAACAATTACTTTTTTGTCGGCCAAGCGATACACCGCTAATTACAATAAGTGATCATTGATTTTTTTAATTACGCCGCCCATTCATGCGTCTATCATCGCGGCTAATAGTTGCCAGTCAGTGCATTTAATAACGCCCGCCGTCTCACGGAATGCTCGTAGTTTCGCTCTCGCGGAATTTCTATTATAAACTCCTCCTCCTTTAATCTATTTTTTTAAATGAAACTCTCGAAGAATCACCCGCGACTCGTAACCGATTTTATTTAATCATCCTTACAAATTGCAATTTGAACATTGTTAACAGGAGGTGGCTTGCAAAAAGTTAACAACTATTAAGAGCGAATTTTAATGTGTCGAGTAAAGAAAATCTTTATGCAGTACGCAGTTGAAGCGTAACCTGTTTTGCTGTGTAAGCGTACGCGTTGCATTCCTTTCATAAGCGCGAGAGATGCGCTGCGCCGGCCGGGCCGCGCACAGGCCCTGGTACCGCACGGGCCCCGTACTGCACGGGCCCCGTACTGCACGCCGCGCCCGCCGGGACGCATGCACCCGCCCCGCCCTGGCCCCGTGAGAAACCAATGTTCCCGGCCTCTAATTACGTTTTATGCGATATCGCCATTTAATTAGCAACATGTTTCCCATTCCGAAACATTAATTAATATTTTCATCAGAGTTCTCCGCATTTAACTGTGCTTTTATTATTCTCTCGAGATTTTAATAAAGATTCTCGACCACCCTCGTTCGAGTGTTATTGTTTTAAAAAGTCTTATTATGAAATTTTTATTGCTGTGTCGTCGAGAGGGATCATTTATTTCATTGTCGACGGCTTTTCGATCGAATGCCTTAAATGAGTTCTTTTAAGTAAAACGAGCCATGGAGTAAGAAAGTTTTTGCGGGCGACAAGTGGTTGACATTATAACAACGCAAGATCACATTGGCCAGTTTTTGCAATAATAAAAATATCAGCACGATCGTTTCTTGACAGCTACACAAGAACTTAACATCTCGATAAGTTGACGTTCTCGAGTGAATTCGCCAGATAAGGGGTACAATTAATTCAATGGTCGGCGAGTAATTGTAGCAACAGATTAATAACCGATCCACGTAGCGGGGGACAAATTGCGCCAGCTGACCGCGCGCCGCACGGCCGCCGTAATGACACTGCACGTGTGACATCTCTCTTACTGTCCGGTGCGCGGTGTGCGACTGCTTCAATTCTCAACTCAGTATTAATGCCGACTAATTTATTCAACGTATCCGACTGGCTGGATACTCAACTATATTTGCCTTATCTGCATAATTGTAATCGATGAAATTCGTATTATTTTCGAAGGTCCGAGAGCGTGAGAACAGCCCTCGGAGGGAACTAATTACTCCGAATGTGGCGGGCTCGGGTCTTCGGTTAATTAGAGACGGAGTGGCTCAACCCTCTTAATTAATACTTGTGCCTAGAAGGCCCTCATGCTTACCTCGACTGTTTTGTTTGAATTGTTAATTCGTGATAAAACATCAGTGGGTATTGTGTTAACATTATAATTAAATGTTAAAAAAGCATTTGAACTTTCCTTTTACCCTTATCCGCTTTGAATACAATGTGGATTGGAATATTTTGAAATTATGTTGAAGTAATGAATAATTATAATTTCAAAGAATCCCTGTATATTATTAGTACATAATATTTCTACCTAAAAACAGTAAGAGCAGTTTCAAAATAGAACTGGCGTTTTTATGACTGTTAATAGATAATTTATTAGGGACCTTAGATTTGATATATTTTATACTGGGATCGCTAGATACGAATATAGTTTTTGAGGTAGCTAAATGCTAATATGGGGTCACCCCAAAAACCATGAAACTGACACCCATGACGAAAGTTAAAAAAAATTCAGTCGGCGCCATCTTGGAATTTCATGTTGACCCCAAATTCGTATCTGACGACCCCAAAAACCATGAAAAGGACACCCATGACAAAAGTTTCACAAAGGACATGGCCAAAATGTGCCCCACTGTGAGAAAACATACGTTTATTGCAGTTAATTTGAATTAAAAAAAATATGAATTTGAATTAAAAAAAATATGAAGCAGTGGAGAAATATTTACATTATATGTACATTAGTTGGCTGTGATATATACATTAGTTGATATAAAATACCTTACCCGTAGTGCAGAAATCAACTATTTTAATCCTTAATAACTTTTGTTCACGACTGTTAAGCAATATGCGCCATTTTAATTTTGTTTTTAGAAGATCAGTACTATTTACAGACATATATTTTATATATGTCCATTCTGGGGCACAAGCCCATACAATTTTTGGCCATGTCCTTTCGGTCGGCGCCATAGTCCAATTGAAATCGTAAATTGACCGTTTGTACTTTTTCTAATAGATAAAAATCTATTAAGGCCCTTAGGAAGGCCTAAGACTTTATATTATTTTAAAGTTATTTTCAAATCATAAACCCACCATCTAGCTTCAAAGGCCCATAAATTAATTATTTAATAGACTTTTATAGTTTTATGACCATTTCCGTAATCAAATATTTGTTTTACATCACAAAGGGAAATCAAATCATTGTTCCCAAAAAAAATAATTTACGATAACGATTTCATAGTACCCTGGTAGACAGGATCGAATAAATTAAGATACTAGCTGTGCCCCGCGGTTTCACCCACCCGTGTTGTTTGTTACTTTGCGTTCTTTCTTTCTTTGCCTACTCTAGATTTTTTTTAAACCAACTAGTAGTTCCAGAAATTAGTGCATCCAAAAAAATTTTTTTAACTTGTTTATTTTACTAGCTGCTGCCCGCGGCTCCGTTTGCATGGTATTAATACTTCTCCCAACATTTTATAATTTACTGCTTCTGCCAGCGGCTTCGCGTGGAAAGTGTTAGATCATCCCAAAAGAACATTATACTGGGATAAAATGGCCATTATGTGCTATTCCAGACTATAATCCATGTCTGTGCCAAATTTCATCCAGATCCGTTCAGCTGTTCTAACGTGATTGAGTAACAAACATACCTATATTCATCCATCCTCACAAACTTCCACGTTTATAATAGTTATAAGATACTATACTAGCTTTATCCCCGGGCTTCGATCCGCATCCCATCCGCAGAAAAGGACAGGCTTAATACTTTTTATCCCGAAACAGTCTCCTCGGTAATGTTGCTTTATTAAAGTGAATTTTCATAATCGGTTTAGAATTTTTGATATTACCGAACATAAATATACAAACATACAATTTTACTTATTTATAATATTGGTTAAGATATAGATAGTACTTTTATATTGTAGATAAGGAGTAGGTGTTTGCGTGGGAGACGCTTACGGATCACGATATTGGGCCGAACTATAAGATATTTTTGTTACAAAGCTCGGTTTTATTTATGCAACGTCTTTATTTGTATAAATTGAGACATCCTTCGAAGTTATTCAAATTGTGGATAAAATGTTGGTCGTTTTTTGTATGTAGGTGCACTTTTACGTGGTTTTGTGGGATTTGTGGACTTACTTATTTGAAATTGATGTGAACACATTTTGAACCGACTTCCCAAAAAGGAGGAATTTCGTATCGTATATATATATTTTTTATGTGTGTTCGTGGATAACTTCGTCGTTTATGAACCGATTTTGATGATTCTTTTTTTTGTTAGAAAGGAGATATCCCAAGGGTGGTACCATGATAGGGAAACTAGGATCTGATGATGGAATCCTAGAGAAATCGAGGGAACTCCTAAAATATTATAGACATACATATAGCGATTTTCATCAATAATGCAATCATTTGAACTCAGAAAGTATCATTTGGTGAAGTGAAAGTGATGAAGAAGACCGCAATGGCCACTGGAACTCCGAAATAAAACAATGTATCCTAGTCGTGGTTGGGCTTATTGGAATCGTCATGAGATGTAATCTGGCTATGATGATTGGAATGTAATTTGGAATGATTTTCATGTTAATTGGAGGCACCTACCAAAACTAAAAAGAGTAAAATAAAAACTTTTAACAGAAAATCAATCCGACTTCCAAAACAAAACACTTCAAAGCGAAAAATTACCTTCGGAAAAGAAAGTTATTTTTCGCTTTGAAGTGTTTCGTTTTGGATGTCGGTTTGATTTTTTGTTAAATAGTATTATAAAAATAAAAAAAAAGCTGTGTTTGTTATTATTTTTACTGGTAAAAGCTTACCTTGTATGGATTGGTCAAGAACCTAGAGGTGCTTAAATATTGTAAAATTCCTGAACACTGTTTCTATATGCCATATGATTCATGGAAAATTAATCTACAAATTTATCGTATCATTAATAGATCTACATTTCTAATCATATTTCATAATTGATAAAAATTGTATTTTCTTTATGTCCTAAATTAAGAGAGTTTTCATGAGGGTAGAGTCGAATTCAAAGCTCTTTTACAATGGCTTTCAGTCTAGAAAATATTCTTTCTTAAAATCGAGACAAAGATCGGATTAAGTAATGCTGATTTAAAATCCAGATCAGAGAAAAACTGTGAGATACTGATTGATAAATAATCTGTGTTCTAACGTATTTAGATTCACGTATACCTCGTACAGTAAATCTGTCTATTATACAGATTGGAAAAACCACCAAAGTAACTTGTAAACTTCGAAGTAGCAACAAAGCATTTTTGTCACTCACATTAAACATTTATAAGCCAAACCAATTTTTTCATATTTACTAAATAAAATTTAATCATGCTTGTAGTTTGTAGCACGACACTTAAATTTAAAAAAACAACTACTCGCACACGGAATGTCTTACGACTTGTAAGTCTACGGTAGCGAAGAAAAATGCAGCGTTCCGTAATGAATATTACATTAAACAGCTAATTTATGGGCAACTACAAATGAATAAAGAGCACATTCGATATCTTGGACACGACTTTAAATTCCTACACATTCTCTTTATTAATAACCCATTATTGCAATTACCATTACTTTACAATTAAACGTTTTTTCGTTACCTTTAACTTACTTTCCAACGTTCGTTATTAATAAACTTTCAAGCGTAATATAAGTAAGTGGGAAAATATAAGTTTTTCATTTAAGGGCCTACATCCGCTTTAGTGCCGTAAAACAGTAACTTTCTTAAGCATACTCCTTAGTAATGGCTAGGTAAAAATATATACTTATTATTTTTTCATGTACATTATTTTTTAAACATGGAATTTTCGTAAAACAAATAGTTTTATACCATTCCCCCTCTAAAAAGCTTATTTTATTCACTGAAAACAGTGAATAAAAAGCACTTTTAATCACTGTTTTGGTGTTTGAATAAAGAACACATCAATATATATTTGATCTCCGTCTCAATGCAATAGAACCTACTTGCGCATAAAATACTCGATACAAACTTCTTGTGCAAAGATTATTCGAATTTCAAACTCTTTCGTCGATTAAATTTTGAGTTTGTTTATTTAGGATTTTATTTATGATTTTGATTTTGGTCTAGGATGTTCAGTGAATACTTATTTGGATTGTAATTCTAATATTAATTGCATTGGTGTTTAATTAATTATAATTATGTAACGTCACGGAGATGGTCACTGTCCCCTAAAACACAGGTGTTGTTATCTAGCTCAGCTTCAATTTACAAAAAAAGTGAAGCACTGAGGTTTCTCATTTTTTGTAAATTTTGAAGGTAATAAACCATTTATTTATTTATTTATTATTTCGTGTGCTTTTGGCTAAAATCCTTCTTTTTCTCGTAGTCATGGTATAAAATATAGTATGCAACTCTTGAATAAAACGGATTTATATCGAGGGCCATGAATCACTCGCGTCGCTCATGATTCTAACACTTGAATCACTCGCTATGCTCGTGATTCAATCATCATGAATCACTCCCTACGGTCGTGATTCAGTTGTTAGAATCCTTCACTTGTTCTTGATTCATCTATGGCCCTCGCTTTAAAACCGTCCTTTATTCACTAATTGCATAATATACTATTGCTTTAAAAAAATAATTAGCAACACGATATTTTTCGCAACTTTTGGATACTCCTCCAAAACGAATTGGATGTTTAATAGTATATTATGCAACTAGTGAATAAAGGACGGTTTTAAAGCGAGGGCCATAGATGAATCACGAACAAGTGAAGGATTCTAACAAATGAATCACGACCGTAGGAAGTGATTCATGATAATTGAATCACGAGCATAGCGAGTGATTCAAGTGAAAGAATCCTAAGCGACGCGAGTGATTCATGGCCCTCGATATAAATCCGTTTTATTCAAGAGTTGCATACTATATTTTATACCATGACTACGAGAAAAAGAAGGATTTAAGCCAAAAGCACAAGGAATAATAATAAATAAATAAATTTATTATTATGGTTTATTACCATCAAAATTTACAAAAAAAATAGTATCCTCAGGGCTTCACATTTTTTGTAAATGAAGCTGAGCTAGGTAACAGCACCTGTGTTTTAGGTGCCAGTGACCGTTACGTTACATAATTATAATTAATTAAACACCAATGCAATTAATATTAGAATTACAATCCAAATAAATATTCACTAAACATCCTAGATCAAAATCAAAATCATTATCAAAATCCTAAATACCTATAAGCAAACTTAAAATTAAATCGACTAAGGAGTTTGAAAATCGAATATTCTTTGCACAAGAAGTTTGTATCGAGTATTTTATGCGCAAGTAGGTTGTATTCCATTGAGATGGAGGTCAAATATATATTGGTGTGTTCTAAATTCAAACTCCAAAACAGTGATTAAAAGTGCTTTTTATTCACTGTTTTCAGTGAATAAAATAAGCTTTTTAGAGGGGGAATGGTATAAAAATATTTTTACACAGAAAAATTGATGGCTGGAATTTCTTCATAACTGAAATAGCATATGTAAATCAAATAATATTTTGCAAACAAAACTGTTCAAAAGGAGGTTCAATATTGATATTTTGGCTCCGAGCGGGCGCACGGCCAGTACTGCGTTAACATTGGGGCGTATATATCGCCATAATGAGGTGTATAATTATGGTAATAACACTACATTAAGTGTATAAAACATCTTGTAACATGAAACCGATCGTGTGGAGCGAGTTTTATTGTCCTTTATTTATCCCTCACGAGAAGAGAATTATGTGCCCTTTATATTTACTTATAAATCTAATAAAAGTTAAGCCGTTGCACTTTGTCCTGGGGTTAGTTGCCAATCACCTCACGTGCAAATAAGACCGCAATGGAAACTATAATATAAAGTCAATTTACGAGGTGTCAGTGTAAAGTCGTAAATGTGAAATTGTTCTCGGCTGAGGATAATGGCGTATTTAATGTATTTGTGACTGGATGTTCCGTATTACCTAACCGTTGTGTCTTATGTACACGTCGCCCGGCGACACGGCTCTTCGATTAACATAAAATCTCGGCGAACAGCGGCGACCCCGCGTGGGCGCGTGCTCTTGCGCATCCGAGCCTTATATTGGGATCTCGCTCCCTCTAAACCTAACACAAAACAAATGTACACAGCAAACACAATCCTATTACCACACCACGGTAATCACTAAAGTATTTCGTGACCACTAAACCGCATTTAGTCAGTTAGTCATCATAAACCAGCTGATGTTGCAACTCGTTGGTCGAAAAATAATTAGCAGTTAGTCGACCTCGCGGCCCAACTGCGAAGGAAAACCGCACGCGCTGACATTGACCCGACGAGCAGCGAGCCCCACTCGGTCTACAGCCGAACGGCGGCCGCTCAGCGTTGAGGGCACGGAGCGGCCGCAGCGATCCACCACCACATTTTTGTGTTTAAGAAATATTATCAACAATTGCGCGGCAAGTAATCGAGTTCTATAAAAAATTCAAGATGTTTAAACACGCCACCTCAGTACGACTTTCATCCGGTCCGCCACACAAACCGATCATTACCACTTACGGGATCAATAATTCATATCCAATTAGCTGATTACCGCAGGATGTACAAAGTACGTGTAATACCTACATAATTATTTATTGTATCGAGCGAGTTACATGATTGCGTTTTCAATTAATTTATCTACTCATTTAAATAGTGGTTTACAATGTAGCACGATAGTGTCTGACATGTTTGATGCCGAGTACCGATGCGACGCACTGATAACATTCCGGTTCAGGTATCGAACACGAAATTCTTGGCGTGGTCAAAGCTGAGCCATGCTTGAGGGTACCTACACAACGATGCGATCTAGACGTATGTTTGAATGCGTGGAATTCACGGACAATTGATGGAAGCGCGCGATCCATTGCTCTCTATGTGCAAATCTAGTCTTTAGGGGCGGACAGGGGCGCACAGTGTTCTGCATACCATTCGATGAGAGGTCTCGTCATCGTCCGATAGGATCGTGACAGAGAATTCGTCGGTCGGCTGACGGTGGAATGCGAGCGGTAATTGATTTGTCCTGTGTAATCGACGACGAACGGGATTGACAGGAATATCGAGACGTCACGCTAGCGGCGGGGCGGCGGCCGGATGGCGAAGATACGCAAGCCACTGACGGCTCCCGCGCGCGCCTCCGGTGACGGCTACACTTGTCAATTGTCGGTGGCTGTGTGGTCACTGGTTGTTGATAACTACTAGTGTCACGCTTGCATATATACAGTACAAGAGCGCGATGCGGCACCGGTGCCGCGCACGCACGACATCAGGACGACTAAGTGTGAGCATAAATTATATGGAAAAATCAACGGCGACGCAGCAGTCCCGCACCAAACGTCCAAATTGAAAGAGCCCTAAGATCAGTATACTTTATGAATTCGAAGGAGTTTGTAGAGATGTGTGATGACTTCTTGATTCAAAATTAAAGAATGAGATGAAGGTTGCACGATTTGGATAATTCCATGATACGTAATTTTTTTAATGGTTCTCGCAAAATTACGGTGAAATGGAATGAAAACTTTGCTTTAACTCCATTGCAAGCTTCAACAACACGTGAAATTAGTCGAAGACAGAGATAAACTTGGGCCAATTTTCACTGAACTTAAATATGACCTGCATTCGCCGAAGTCCGTCAACGCTTGTCTTCTATAAAATATTGGAAAGAGTCGCGAGTAATTCGCCGCACGCGATCCAGAAACTGGTCCGTTCAGTAACAGCACGAAGCCAAATAAAATTAATATTCATAGCCGTTGTATTTATTGGCTTTCAATTAGTATAATCTTAATGGAGCATTAACATACGCGCGGGCGACGCGTTGGAGCATTACCATAGCCAGCGGCGGGTTGCCAACCTCTTCACAACCTGGGCTTTTTGGACACCTTCGAATGGTACGTCAGGAACGATGTCACGTAATGAACTGGATAATGTCCTTAATGGATAGTCTTGTTTTCCGAGAAAATCGAAGCATTGCAAAAAGCGGACATGGACTTGAAGGAAGAAAAAAGTTTTGCATAATGTAGAGTTGCATGCACAGATCATTACTTCTAATGTATCCTGTCCGTAGCTGCCGCGTGCAAGACTAATAGACGGCTTAAAAAGGCAACAAATGTTACGGGCTGTCCCAGTTAACCTCAGCCGTTTCGAAAAACTACATAAATGGGCAACCGAGTCGGCCTAAGCTGGCAACACCGGTCGCGGAAGGCTCGCTGCCGATGACCTCCGCGACCGGTTCCCGCGGCTCGCCCCCTCCCCCGCGCCCGCGCACCGCCCGCGCCCCTCGCGCGAGACGTTTCATTACGTTATTATTATATTAAATGCTATAATACACATTGTAGGCATTAGTCCGCCGAGACGTCGTCCTAAGAAAGGGTAATGTATGGCCCACGTAGCCGGTCCATTCGGTTTTATTTGAAACGCTCGGGGATTAGCGCGGTGATCTTTATGACCGTTTTGAATGGCGAATTGTTCTATAGCGAGAAATTTTTAGTCATTATTTAGACTTCTCAGTATTTTGGTCTGAAAGAAATTTCTGTGTTGTATTCCACACGTTTTGGACATTAAACCTAGTAAAGCGTCTTTAAGAACAGTAATTCATTAAGTCTTAAATTACTCGTAGATACAAATCTTAGTTAGTTATGGGAAGAAAAACCTTAAATTAAAGATATTTATCTCTAACTAGAGAAAGAAAATTTTAACAGTTAAGTTACCTCAGCGTATGTACTCGTATAAATATAAGGTCATAACTCTCAATAGGAAAGACAAAAGAAAATACCAACATGTATATTAAAAAATATGACCATAGGTTAATAGCAGCTTAAAAGTTATATTGAAGCAATAAAAAAGCTTGCCTATCCTATAAAAATGATAGACACCTTCACACACAGACAAACACATACCTGTAAAAATAAATAAAATGAAAGTGAGTCTAATTTGATAATTATTCGAATATTAAACATGAATTGAGGATGAACACCTGTGTAAACATTCAAGGTCAACATTGTTCAAATAATACTGGTACTAACTAAAAATTTAGTGTTAACACAGCTCCAACCCACCGCTGTTCCTACATCGTCTGATCGTAATTCGATTTGGCATTAAACCGATTCTTTGGCGCTCTTGGACCTTGTATCGATTTGGAACAATTAAGTGAGAGATTTTTTAATAATTCATACGTGTTTTTATGTTGATAAGGAAGTATGGTGAGTGCAGAATTAAATCTTTGGCGAGATTTCGTTTCCATCATGGAGTATTTTTGACTTTGGTCAGATGTAGAAAATGGGACATTAGTCCAATTTTATATTAACGTTCTCTTATGTTAGTTTAGAGACATAAACGTTTTATAACTTGTATAAACTAGTATTCCAGGTTCTAAGAAATAATAATAATTTCCACTTTTAACACTTCCTTCAACAAGTGGAACAAATTCGTGGTCGTTTTGTTTTAGGGCCCACTTACAACCATGATAGAAACGGACTATCGGTTATCTAAGATCTAAATTCATCTCATTATTAAAATACAAATTATTTCCACGAAGTGTGTCACAGAAGACCGATCTAATTATAGAGTTGACCAGTTCTGTGGGCCGCCGGTGGGCAAAGGGGGGTACCTTTCGTCGGAATAAGGCACGCTACAAAGTATCGCGTTACATCGCGCGGTGCACTTGATCATGCCGTTGTCCGCACTCTTTTATTTATATGCTTTATGCCCATCCTTTATTTTTGTCCGACCGCTTTGAACGGCGACCGCACCGCTTAGCGCTCGCCGCAGGTCCCACCCGACCGAATTAGTCTTACTAGAATGCATTATGTTCTCCGTCAAACCACATATAAAATCAATATTCCGCGTCTCGTGTGGTGCGACTTTAAAATCGTTTAGTAGTCCGTAGCTTAGACGTCAAACCGCATAATTTTCATTACCATCTACTAAATCCCATACGTTATGACGCATCTGTTTAAGCCAGGTCTAAGTCGATGTTTGAAACTTATTAGAGCTGTCGTTAAAGTGAGTACAGAGGAGGAGCATAAATCGAGTTGGCACGTCAAAATATCAGCGATGATAGAGCGGAGTGCGTGCGGCCCCGCGCGTACCGCCCGGGCCGCTCGCGCCGGGGCCGTGGCCCGGCCGACCAATTTATTCGTCGGGACGTCAGATTTCGAGGGCCTCGTTACGACTAAGCCTCCAATTAGACTTATCCCTAATTAAGAGATGCCAATAAATTACCCTCCATCACGGGCTAACGAAGACGCGCCGCACTAATAACGCTAATTGATTTTGAGTAATGAGCTCGAGTTTTGATGGAGCTGATTGGGGGCCGCGAGGGGGCGCCATCGATCGCGACTACACTGCCACTATGAGATGCCTTTGCTGCGCTTCTCCATAGTTTTGTTGTACTTTCTCACTCGGCTGTTTAATTAGCTGATTGAGTTTTCAGAGTTTAGATTTACCTGTACAGATCCACTGTAGACAGACAATCAGGAATTTCAATTAAATAAATAACTGAGACTTGTAAAAATGTTAGGTCTTCCAATGATAATTTAATTAATTGTATGCAACGGAAGTTTACACTAGGCAGTAAGTTGGTATCACTGGCTGAATGCACTGCAATTTAGTTTTAATTGAATTCCATTACTGTAACTAGTGAAAGCTCTCGTTTAATTACCGATTGGACTAAACAAGACCATGTTCTGATAAATTGCGTTTTAAACGTAAATACTGCGATTGCTTTGTTCCTGATAATTAATGGTTTCAATTAATGATATTATTTTAACGAAACACAGATACAACTATATTTTAAACTAGCGATCCTCCCAGGATTCAACCGTGACAAATTATACACAAAAACCTTCCTCGTTTCTCACTCTTTCTATTTATGGAAACTGCATGAAAATCTGTTCAGTAGTTTTCGAGTTTATCGCGTACAGACGCGGCGGAGGACTTTATTAACCCCCGAAGGAAAAAGAGGGGTGTTAAAAGTTTGATATCTGTACCTGTGTTTTTGTGTATATGTACATCTGTCTGTGGCATCATAGCTACTAAACAGATGAACCGAAATTGAACTCGTTTTTTGTTTGAAATGTGACTTTATCGAGAGTGTTCTTAGCTATGTTTAATGAAAATCGATTCAGCCGTTCAAAAGTTATGGGCGTTTTACTGACGGAATCGGGGTGTTTTCGCAAGATAATAATTAAGTTATCATTAGATTGTCGATCGAAGCGAATCTACTACTAGATAAATTATGTGACATGAAATAAAAATTTGACGGGGTTTTTTAAATTTTACTTGTTTTATAATATTTAATCAGTAGTAAAAACTAGTTTTAAATATTTAGTTAGTAGTTAGTTTATTTAGTTTATCTACAATTATTATTTTGCCAGGCACACCGCGTCTGTTTCCTAATTCCCTTCAAAAGTCCACTCAATTGGTAGCGAGCTACAAGAAAGCTAACTGTTTAGAAGCGTAGCTACGCTGATGATTAAGTTTAAGGACCACGTGACGTCAGCTTTGCGTCATTATCATCATTGTTTTGATATACCTGTGCTGTGTTAATATGGGTATACAGACATTAGGGTAGTTGACAATAGTAATTTGTTATACAAGAGTGCAAAGTTGCTTTTTAACCGCGTGCTCAATTTTATTAGAATCCTGAGCGAGGGAAACAAAAGAGCACGAGGTAAAAGATCTTTGCACTCGAGTGCAACACGTAACTTTTCATCCCACCTCAGCGAGGAAATGACTAAATGCAAAAAAAAACATTTACAATCACAAGATACTTTTATTTTAGTTTAGGTATTAACTACTACATTATGATAGGCAAGTATTACAGAATAATCTTTAAATTATAACAAATAATACTTAGGTATATATAATAAAGAAAAATTTAAGTAACGTTGCTACAGTTACTTAAGTTGAGAGTAATATTTTTGTTAGGTACTGTAATGTTGGTGTTAGTGACTTGTGTACTGCTTTACGGTAAAATATCTGTCATACTTAATAGTTGTACCGATTCATCGGATTCTCTTGGCGTAAATGTTGGCGAGAGAGGGCGATGGTTAGGTGTTTCGTAGTGACTCATTTTTGATGTAGAAGGGTCAATCCAAGGATCTGACTGAGGCTCTTTCAGTGTAATGGCTCCTACGATGCCTTTATATATTTTAAACTTATTTTGGATGGAATCATCTATGTATCCCTCTAAAACCGCATTGGACTTTCAGCCTCCATGGCGCTTAAGGGGCAGGCGATCAGCTCCTGAATCGGCCAAATGTGTGGCTGACTTTCGTCGGAAACATTGACCCATGTACAACAGGGGTTCTGGCAGTTCAAGAAATATTGCTATTTCTCGTGGGATACTAATAAACTTTTCAATTTCAGATGATGTGAAAACCATCGATTTTTTTGGTTGATGACCAGATGAGTCTTTTTCGACTTTATTGTTGCTTTTAGCATTGAATACGTAGTCCATAGAGTACTTGATTTCTTGGTCTCGGATAATTCAATAAAATATGCCAGCAAACGTTTTCTAAGAAAGTTTTGGCCCCTTTAACTAGTCGCCTCGTGTTAAATATATCGTACTGTTTCAAATTAAATACTTCTCGCGTGATTGTTGAGGGAGAAAGCTCATTTGCGCATTATTAACAGTTTCTGTCAATTCTTTTGGCGTCAAATAAACTTACACGTCGTCGCTAGAATCACTCATTTTAGGATTTTCACTTGTTTTCAAGTTTCTTGTTTTTAACCTAAGGTTTTAACAATATGTAGGAAAAGAAAATGGCGCGCACAAAGCAAATTAAAAAAAAAAAGTACATCAAGAAGGTTCCGAGTCTGTGTTTTTAACAAATTAAAAAAGATTGTATGATAAATTCGGCACCATGGAGGTAGAAATAAATAGGTTTAATGATGTTTTGAATTCACAAACTTAGTGCACACGATGTTCTAAATTCAGTTTACTTTATCCTCTAGCGGTAAAATACGGCTTTTGCACTCAGATATCGAAGAGCAAAAATACTCTTTCCGGGATGAGGGGATGGTATGGGTCAAGGATGTCCTATTTAACCAGGTTATCTCTGCAGCGACAAACCTGGCCCCGCAATCAGTTCAGAGATTTCGAGACCGGCCATAATATTCTATTTCACTCAGTCCATCCGACGTTTCTTTGGTTTCCCTTCTGCTTATAGCAATCCACATTTATAAACAAAACAATCCTCATGACATTTTTCTCCGCATCTCATGCCCACACCATGATAACCGATATTCACATTATTTTCAGTCACTGGTGCCACTTTTAAACGTCTTCTAATGTATTAAACAAGATAAAAGCTTTTTTTTTTAATTATGTAAAATTGTAAACCATTTTGTTTTTTTAACCAACATCCCGAAAAGGGGGTTATCAATTCGACTGTATTTTTTTATGTGTTACCTCAGAACTTTTTACTAGGTGAACCGATTTTGATGATTCTTCTTTTTTATTTGAAAGCTGGTGCTTGACATGTGGTCCTATTTAATTTCATCAAGATCTGATGAAGAACTTCGGAGATACTCGTATATATCAGAAATCAATAAATGACGGCAAATCACTCGCGATAGCTGCAACCGCATGCCCATTATTGTTTACACCATTTCATAACATAACATCACACTGGTACACTCTAACGGGGTACGCAGGTGTGAACATTTCACCCTGGTATACTCTCATTCCATCGGTTTTGTTTAAGTTTCATGTTATTGGGGTAGTCAAATTTGGCATCACTTTTGGCATTATAGGTACCTAGCCTATAGAACTCGTCCATTATGTAGCAGTGTAAAAAATTAAAAAGTGAAAAAAAAAAACAAAAAAAAAAAAAATACAACTGACTTCCAAATAAAATCACTACGAAGTGAAAAATAACTTCATTTTCTTAGTAAGGAATAACGCTGTGTATTTTGTAGCCGGATATAAACAGGTAAATGATTTGCTATGACACTTTCTATAATACACGATTGCCTTAGAATTTGGTCTGAATAAATTTTATTTTTCTTTTCCATTTCGCATTGGGTTTATCTTTCCGTTTCATGTAAAATGCTTATTCAGTAAATGCAGCTAATATCAAATTTTGCGTTAATTACGTGTTTTAAGAAGGTCAAAAACGGTTATTTATTAAAAAGTGGTTATTACATAGATAATTATAATTTATACAAAATTCTAATGTAATATTAATCGTTGTTTGCGTGTCGAACGATATTAAAGTGCATAGCTTTTTCATCTGCACATAACATAAACACGCAGTTTTATCAATTTTTTATTCCATAACATCCTTATAAGGCTTTCAATTTAATTAAACTTACATGAACAGAAAGATGTCTGACTAGTCAACTACTTTCTGAAACGATGTAAGGAGCTCCAAAGCCTTTAACACTTTCAAATGCACCTTTTAAAACACGTTTTTTATTCGCAACATAAAATTATTAATTTAATAACCTGACAAATGACAATCGGCTATAAATTATATATTACCTTTTAATTATGAGTCGCCGACATTTAATAATTGTTTCGGGCTTAGCCTTGTATGGGTTGGTTCGACGTTGATGAAGTTGTAAAGCGTGCGCCAGCGCAACGTGACTCGCGAGTCGCGACTATCTGTAGATCCTATCGGCGGATACTTGGGCCGCTATCGGAATCTCATTATTCCCCACAATCCGATTAGCCGTGTATTCTATAGCGTTAACTTGTAATTTCGCTTTATAATAAGGCTTTGAATAGTTTATTCCGATTTTTGTGGTTATCCGTTTGATCGATTGTTTAGTCGTTAACTAATGGGGTAAGGGTTTGTTGATCTTGATGTGTTAATATTGTTTTTGTTGTAGACATTAGTTTTAGTACTTTTTTGGGTTCCGTACCCAAACAGTCCAAAAAGAGCCCTATTGCTGTCACTCACGTGTCTGTCTGTCCGTTTTCTGTCACACAGTTTTGTTCCGAAGATTTTTTTTTGATCTATGAACTTGATTGGTGATAATGTTTATTATCTATATAAAAGGAAAATCTATATGGAAGGAAAAAGTCTTTTCGCATTTTGTATGTATGAACTTGTAATAAAATCTCTTTGGCTATACTATTTGTATCTGGCTGGTTTTGGTATCATTGAAAGTTTAAATTTTAAAGAACATAATTCCAAATTCAAATTAGGAAAATGTGTGATTTTCATTTGTTTTTCGTACTGTCAAGATAAGTGAATCTAATGAAGAAATTCGATACATTTTAAAATTTTACTACACAAAAAGTAAAAAAGCAACGCAAGCCGCGAAACAAATTTGCGATGTTTATGGACCTAGTGCAGTGTCTGTGAGAGTAGCACAAATTTGGTTTAAGCGTTTTCAATCCGGAAATTTTGATGTCAAAGATGCACCTCGCTCTGGTCGCCCTATTACGGATAAAATGGATGCCATTTTTGAAAAAGTGGAGCAAGATCGGCATATCAGTAGTTACGACGTAGCTGAAGAACTGGGAATTGACCACAAAACAGTTTTGGTGCATTTGAAAAAAACTGGGTACACAAAAAAGCTCGATATTTGGGTACCTCACGAGCTCACTGAAAGAAACCTAATGAACCGTGTACTCATTTGTGATTCTTTATTACGACGTAATGAAACCGAACCATTTTTGAAGAAGCTGATAACTAGTGATGGAAAGTGGATCACGTACGACAAGAACGTGCGAAAAAGGTCGTGGTCAAAGGCCGGTCAGGCTTCACAGACTTTGGTGAAACCCGGGTTAACTCGCAACAAGGTGATGCTGTGTGTGTGGTGGGATTGGAAGGTCATTATTCATTATGAGCTGTTACCACCAAGCAGGACCATCGATTCTGAACTCTACTGCGAACAACTGATGAGATTAAAGTAAGAAGTTGAGAGAAAGCGGCCGGAATTAATCAACAGAAGGGGTGTGGTTTTTCATCATGATAACGCTAGACCTTACACATCTTTAGCCACTCAGCAAAAATTAAGAGAGTTTGGCTGGGAGGTGTTAATGCATCCGTCGTATAGTCCGCCTTGCACCTTCAGATTTCCACCTGTTTCGGTCTCTTCAGAATTCTTTAGGCAGTGGACTGCCAAAACCACTTGTCGCGGTATTTGATCAGAAGTCCCAAAATTTCTATAGCAATGGGATCATGTCCCTACCAAAAAGATGGCAAAAAGTTATCGAACAAAATGGTGCCTACATACTTTAGTTAAATGTAAATAAACTATACTAAAAAATGATTTGAATTTTCTTAAAAAAATGCGAAGACACTTTTCAGAAATAATTCAGTAACATCTGAGGCGTGTGGGCTCTTGCTCTATAGATATATAATTATGTCAAGCTAAATAATCACATGCCAAACTCGAGAGTTGTGATTGGGTGGCAGGTGATTAGTAGGTAAGGCCAATTTTGAGTTTGAGTATGAGCATCCGCAATACGGGCCTTAGCCTCAAATTCCAAATCCGTTTGAAAAACTCCACTCGATTTAGTTGCCATTAAAACGAAAAAGACTGATTTATGACATATAGCTTGCCAAGCTGTCAATATCATGATTAGAGGTAAGGTCGAGTTGGAGGACCTGACTTGAATTATGTGCCTTAGCTTCTTCTTGTTGTACTTTTTAAACGGCTTATTCCTGAATGAGATAAGTCTAGCCTAGCTTACACCCATAGCAGCCACAATCCATGGGTAATAAATGTATCAATGATACACGAGCAGATACAAATTGCTTGCCCAAGGCATCACATAGAGATCGGAAACGATCTCGTTCGCAAGTTACCTTGTATAATGAGCAGACGTATACAGGGCTCTATTTCATCAGTTTCTTTCATTCTTGCCGCTTACAATGCCAATCTGATTCTGAAGACATGATTGGACAATATAGATTGATACTTAATCATTTCTTGGTTCATTAATAATCATAGGCGATGTTTGATGATCATGTTTGGTACGGATTTCGGGAGTCTGCTGTCCGCATAGGGCTGCAGCAATGGTGGGTAATGGTCGCGACTTACAAGTTGTAGGTCGTGGGTTCGAACCTAGGCAGGCACTTTACTTTGCGTATATTATTTCATCGCCACTGCTCTCAAAAAGGGTCAAGGAAAACGTTGTGTGGAAACCGACATTTCATAGAACCATAATTCGAAGAGATGTCACAAACATCCATTAACCCACACTGGGCCCGCGTGGTGGATTGCGGTCCATTCCCTCTCACAGGGAGGAGGCCTGCACGCACAACGGACCAAATGGAAGTCTAAGTGCGGAGGGGGGTCCATCTATCCTATCCTATCCGGGAGATGGGAGATGTGGTAAGAGGATCAGCAATCGTGGTTGTAACGGCTAGGGCTGCGCAGGCCGCTACTAATAGTTAGGTAGAAGATAAGTGAAACAGCTGGTCAAGTTGTTACATATATTTAAGTGAATTCAATAAGACAGCTAGGTCGCGGGTAATTAAGGTCACTTTGTTCTGTTCCGAGCACTATTGTACCCAGTATACAGGTAGGAAGGATACCGTCCTTGGGTAGCACGTGGTAGACAGTAGGCCGGACGGCCCTCGTATCTCCAACAGGTGGAGACTGCCTGTCAGCACCGGCTCGCGTTGCAGTAGGCCACAGTTAGGCAGGCCAAGACCTGGGCAGCGTGTTTAGGTAGCTTGCGGGTAGCTAGCAGCGTGCAGCAGTGAGCAAGAGGTCCTGCCCTCAGCCCGAACGCAGAGCCCTGAAAGCGCCATAGTGTGCACATGTTAGATGCGATGCAATGAGGGTTTTTAAGAAAATTCACGCCACTAGTTGGCGCCACATTGGTGAGAGGTCTTTTACTTGGAAAATTTAACTTATGACATCAACTTGCTTGACGTCAATTTGACTAATGTCAAAAAACATAAGCATTTGACAGCAGCTTGGACCTCACGTCTCAGTGATGCCACCTAGTGTACATGATTTCAGAATACCCTCATTAGCAGCAAGCCGCATGCGATGTACCAGCTTCTTCCCCTTTTTAAGCCAAGGAACGGTGTGGGAAGCATTGTAGGTGAAAGCTCAGCAAATCGCAGCGGTTTACAGGCAAAGAATTTACAACATAGCGTGCACATTGACAGATGCAAAATTAGGTTAAGTATGAACACGCGAGCATAACACAAAGTAAACGTGATCATAGCAGATGGCCAACTGATCACTTACAATAACACAGGGAGGCACTACACCACCTCGATGCAGTAGAAATACATATATATTACAATCTCCTGTGCGCTGGATAACTCCTAGCTGCGTGTCCGACTTTGACAAACGCGAAATCAGTTACTACATAGGTGATTAATTCAATATAGGTTGCCCAGCGCAGAGAATCAAGTATAATTACTTAACTAATGTGGAACTTAACCTAGGTCGGGGCACACAGAGTCCTGAGGGTCAGGGAATAGCTTTCATCAGCTATGCAAGCAGGATCGAAATGACAGAGCGTCGCGTCCCTGGGAAACCAGTGTCGTTCCGCGTTTTTAGTGATGTGGTTAGGAACTTACTAATTGTGATATTTTAGCATCACTCGACTATTTTCAGTTGAGACCCTTACAACGCTACATGGTCTTTCGTTTGAAATGACGATATTTGATCTGCGATTGACAAAGCCTTAAAGCAACATGTTACGATAAAGCATTCTCCACATTTTAAAAAGGAAGCTTTCTTTGCTTTGCTTTCTATCCAGAATTCCATCCATTTCCATCATCATCATACAGTGTAAGTACTAATTGCACAACATTCTTTAGAGAAGATACGCTCAACTGCTCAAGTAAATCTCAGCTTGTCAAAATAAATGAAAACTCCCATTTCAAGTTCACGATACGGGCTTGACACCCTGCCACCATGACAGGTGGCACATTGGTTGAATGTACCATAACATTCATACAAGTACTCTACTATAACTGCTTGAAGCATGGGTATTTTGGTGTCATCAAAACCATAACCCTGCCAATGAAATACCAACTCTATATTTCTTAGGTTACAGTTCAAAATAACTTGTAGCAGAATAATACAAAAACGAGTTCCAAGTGTCGCCTAAACCATAACAATGACAATTGAATCCAAGCTCTATGCCTCAAAAATAACAGTTCAAAATTGCCTGTAGCTAAATAATACACGAACAAGTACCAAGTGTCGCATCATGATGGGCGAGCCGAGCTCCAATCTGTGACAGTAAATAATGAAGTTTTACTGAAGCCACTTACAACATTACTTGTTATAATGAGGCTCTTAGATAAGCGTAATGCTGTTAATTGGTACTGCTTGGTCACACATGGATATATTGAGCTTCCTGTGAAAGTCAGAGATTAGCCATCGAGATTTAGTTTTTATTGGCTTGAGGCTGAAGATTTACTTAGCTGCCAGTTCGATTTGTTAGGTTTAATATTTATATAAGAACTGCGGTTTATTTATTTATTTGCGGCTTGAATTTGATTATGAGATACAAGGGATAGTAATGCAAAAAGGTGTAATTTCTCTCACCATAGTGACAATTTGCTTCAATGTTATTAAAAAGTTAGATATTTACTTCGGTTAAGCTCTAGACCAGCGTGCGTTTCCTAATTGGTGGTTAGCGACCCGGCACCGGGTCATCAAAATAAAATACCGGGTCGCAACAATCCCGCCCTGTCAACTGACAGCACTCAAGCCTGGTGTACACGGGTAGAGTTAAGCCTACTCTACCATGATACTATACCGTTAATTTTACCCGTGTTCACCAGGCTTCAAGGATAATTAAATTTGAAACAAGACCAAATAAATCTGTGGTTATCTTGGCGTCAAGAATACACAAAATTTGCTCTTCAAGCAATAACTTTTTTAATGTCTTTTGTCACAACTTTTTTTGTTTTCAACACTAGTTTACCTTATAAATAAATATAGAAACTGAACTGAAGTGGAACCAGACCTCAGTATTAAATTTTCGTAATTTTCCGCTAACCTGGTTTCTTTACTAAGAAATAAGCAGCAGCTCCATACTTCGCACTAAATAGCCGATACCGAAATAATATTACTATAACATTTTTACTAACAATATATGTGTATTATCTTAATGCAACCAGCTTGGGTTTTAAAGTATGGAGTGGGTCACGAATTGACAGTGTGAAAATTACCGGGCCATGGCAGAACAATGTTTGGGAAACACTGCTCTAGAAAGTGCTGGTGTGCTGTTGTTTTTGGAACTGCACGCCAACTGCACACCGACTGCAATCGGACTGCACGGTTGGTTTGCAGTTTTTTGCAGTCATATTAACTGCATTCAAACTGCAAATTTGCAGTTGGAGTGCAGTTGAAATGTAGTCCGTCTCTAAAGAACCTAACCGACAAGTTATGGTACCTAGATGTTCCATACAAAAGACACGAGAGAGCACGCAAAATTACTTAATCGTAAGAAAACCTCCCAAAAAAAATACCTCAACTTTCTGTAAAATAAAGTAATTGACATTGTATTTTCTTAGAAGAAGAAATATCACAATCAAAATGTAGTAAAAAAATCTGCCTAGCCCATTCACAACTATGTTGGGGTAAGTTGAAGTCCAACCGGATGCAATAAATACCAATATTATTATATATTTAATTGTACACCACAAAAACAATAGGACATGCAACATGATCATACTTGAGCAGTGGTGGCGCAGTGGTATCGGCCGCGACTTACAAGTTTTAGGTCGTGAGTTCGAGCCCAAGCAGGTGCTTTACTTTGTGTAAATTACTTCATCACCAAATGCTCTCAAAACGGTGAAGGAAAACATGGTGAGGAAACCGGCATGTCCTTGAACTAAAATTCGAAGACATGTGACATCCACCTTCCCGAACTGGATCCCCGTGGTGGATTAAGGCCCATTCCCTCTCATCGAGAGGAGGCCTGTGACCCAGCAGTGGGAACATTAATAGGCTGATGATGTGATGATGATGTGATCATACTTGCGCAAGCCAAATATGAACCAGATACAGAGATTTCGAAGTCGCCTAAGCTTGTCCAATTGGTCCCGGGTGAATCAAGATAGCTGGCGTCAGCATAGTCCAAGATATGAAGAAGAAGAGATTGCACAATTGCAATTCTTATGGTTATAGGAAGAAAATTACGAAGTCGTCTCAGGAAGCCCGCAGATGCAAACAGTTTACGACTGACTTCTTGCAGTTGTTGGGTCCAGAAAAGAGTGCTTTCGATATAATTGCCCAAGTTCTTCTTCGTGTGAGTGTGGAGTAATTTTACATGAAGCGACTGCCTTTCTTACCTCGACTACTCCGTAACGGGGTAAGACGACACTTATCCATTGACAAGACTGGTGTCAGATTCCCTCTCCCTGACATCTGCCTTCCCGTGGAGACTACCCTGGATATACAAATGACAGTCGGAACAAACGGCTTTACGTTCTTTTCGAGGTACGGATAAGTCTCGGTATTTAATTGATGCTAACCCATCCACAGACCGACCTTGGCAAGAGTTGCTTAACCTAGATTTTTTTTTCAAAACCGTCATAGGCATTAAGGAAAATAAATTCATTCTGAATAACGATAACAAACGATCTATAAATTAAATCCATACAAGCAATAGCTCAAAATCATGCCAAACGAAACCAAAACACAAGACACTACAAATACGTATTTATTTATAATAGGGAAATAATTAGGAGAGTAAACAAGAACGGGGGTAAAATGAACTTTCTCGAACAAGGTGAACTGGTTGTGATTAATTAGCGAGGTGCCTAATTAGCGAGCACAAGTCAACTCATTAGTAACCGTAATTGAAACAAGCAAGCCTTGGATTTTTCCGAGAAAAATCTCCGGTTAATTTTGTCTATACATAATGTGGCCAGGGTTTTTTTTTTAAGCGGGACACTTGATAGGGTTCGTTATTTTTTGTGCTTTAATTAAACGATTTTTTGCTGTGCCAGATAGTTATAGAGTTTCTTGTGCGTTCTTCTCCATAACAAGCTACTTTTCCGAATGCACGGTAGAATAAATTTTTATTACTTGTAAATTTTAATTCTTTTACGTTCAAAAGTGCCGCTTTTTTGCCTAGTTGAATAAATATATTTGAATTTGACTTTGAGTTATTTTTTACTAATTGAAATATGAATACTGCAAGAAATGTATTGATGAGGACTCAATATTATGTAATGGTATGGGTTACAGTTAGCACAGACACAACTGCAAACTGCTCGAACTATTTTAATTGATTTATTGATAGTAAAATAAATCACAACTAAAATACAGTTCAAAATCAAATTCAGAATAAAAAAATCCTGTCTGTCATGTATGCTTTTTCATACTCTATTGTAGTTATTATTCAGTTGCAAATCGATTGCCCCGATTTCTGAATTAAGCACTTGAAATTGTGTACCTATTTGCCAAACTGTACTTTAGCATGAAAACCTGTCAAAATTTGACACTACAGTAGGGTTTGACGCGTTCTTTACTCCAAATACTCAATTCAGAAATCGGCCTTAAACATAATGCAGTTGTAACTGTCAAAGAGTCTCATAGATGTGACACGCGTATCATAGTCTTGTTGGTACCAAAAGAACTGGTAGACTACAAAGATCAACTTATGAAAATTATAAAACAAAAAAAAATGTTAAGAGTGCGGATCTCACCAGTAGTCATCTAATTAAAATAAAAGTATGATGTAATTCACCACACCTTCTCCTCCTTTTATTTACAACTAGCTGTCCCACGCGGCTTCGCTCCTGTCAACTGGCTATCTACCTACCCATTTACCCTACCTACACTACATACATGATTGTTGCGGAAGCTCTCAAAAAGGAATAATTTTGCCCGTTCTTGCAACATTTTTCATTAATGCGCCGCTCCTATTGGTTGAGGCGTGATGTTATATAGCCTATAACCTTCCTCGATATATGGACTTTCCAAAACAACAAGATTTTTTCAATTCCAACCAGTAGTGCCTGAGATTAGCGCGTTCAAACAAACAATCAAACTCTTCAGCTTTATAATATTATAGTATAGATTGTTACTTACAAAGGATGAAAGTTTACATAACGAAATTGACTTATCTAAAACAAGATTTATCTAAAAGAAGAGTCTCGCAAAAAGTGTGGTCACCTTGTCTTAACATTAACTATTCCGTAGCCAATTTAATGAACCTGCATTTTTGCACATTTTTTACTTTAATTCCCACTTTGCCCGTTGTTTTAATAATTAAGAGTATTAATTAAAACTATATGAAACTGGCATTTATTTCAATGTGATGTATGCTTAATTAACGCCAGAACACGAATCGTTTTTTAACAAAAGACTGTGCTTATTTTGAAAAAGCTTGAAAAACAAACATATTATTGACAGCACAATTAATTTTAAAAAACATTTTTTTGGGAGATTTGTTCGTGTTGGTTGTTGATTGGTGGTTCATATATATTTGGTGTTGAATAAAAACTGTAACTGACAAAATATATGACGGGTTCTTTAAAAAAAGTCTAAAATACATTTTTACATTGTGTGGGGCCAAAAACATCTATTCTTTCTTTCTATATTAAACTCACTCAAACACAAAAAGAAGCCTTAAAAACGAATACACAGTCAGGTACTTATATGATTTTAATTAGCAGCAACGGAATGGATTAATTAAGGCAGTCCGAAGTATTGTCTGTCATATTCAATTATGAATTGCCAAAGCCTCTCGCTCAAAGAAATATTTAAACATGTATGAATAGGGCCTTCTTATCAAATGTAGGGTAAATTGTGGTAAAAACGAAAGTGTACATTTTTGCAATTGTATTAAAAGAAAACCAATACTTAAGGCCCTTCAGAAGCTGTTTGGTTCCGTCATACTCGAGGGACAAACGCCGCAGTCATGGTGCGGGGGTGTGGTGGTAATCTTCTTCAAGAAGGGTGAGAATGCCCTATTAAAAAACTACAGGCCCATCTCATTTCTTAGCCATGTCTACAAGCTGTTTTCAAGAGTCATCACGAATCGCGCACAGGTTTGACGATTTCCAGCCTCTCGAACAAGCCGGATTCCGCAGAGGCTTTAACACCGTAGACTACATACATACGCTGCGGCAGGTTATACAGAAGACCGAAGAGTACAATCTGCCTCTCTGCTTAGCGTTTGTGGACTACGAGAAAGCCTTCGATTCGATCGAGGCTGTACTGCAGTCTCTTCAACGGTACCAAACCGACTACCGGTACATCGAGGTGTTAAAGTGTTTGTACAAAAACGCCACCATGTCAGTTCGACTTCAGGATCAGACCTCAAACTACTTCTGCAGCGAGGTGTGAGACAGGGAGACGTCATATCTCCGAAACTGTTCACCACTGCATTGGAGGATGTCTTCAAGGATCTGGACTGGAGAGGGCTAGGCATCAACGTCAAGGGCGAGTACATCACTCACCTTCGGTGTGCCGACGATATAGTGATCATGGCTGAGATCATGGAGGACGTATCATGGACGTACCATGAAGTATAATGCTCGATGACCTCAGTAGATCTTCCGAAAGAGTGGGTCTCAGGATGAACATGGACAAAACCATGGTGATGTTGAATGCCCATGTTACACGCACTCCTATCAAGGTTGGAGACTCTACACTCGAAGTTGTGGCCGGCTATGTCTACCTAGGATAAACGATCCAGTTGTTCGGGCAGTTGCGCGGTATCTTCTCGTCCAACTTACCACAGTGTCTCAAGACGAAAGTCTATGACCAATGTGTGTTGACATATGGCTCTGAAACGTGGTCGCTCACAATGGGAAAGCTTACATTCACCCAAAGGGCAATGGAGAGGGCTATGCTCGGAGTATCCTTGCGTGATCGAATCAGAAATATAGAGATCCGCAAGAGAACCAGGGTTACCGACATAGCCCGAAGAATTTCCAAACTTAAGTGGCAGTTAGCAGGCACATTGCTCGCAGAACGGATGGCCGTTGGGGCAGAATAGTTCTGGAGTGGTGACCGCGAACCGGAAGACGTTGCGTTGGAAGGCCTCCCACCAGGTGAACCGAAGACCTGATGAAGGTTGCGGGGAACCGCTGGATGCGGGTCGTACGTGACCGGTCAATGTGGCGACGCTTGGGGGAGGCCTATGTCCAGCAGTGGACGTCTTTCGGCTGATGTGATGATGATTAAAAGAAATGGGCTTTTAATGATTGCGACAATGCTATACAAATTACATGTTTAGGCTTATATATTCTCCAATGTCAACGCAGTACTGGCCGTGCGCCCGCTTGGAGCCAAAATATCAGTATTGAACTTCCTTTTGGACAGTTTTGTTTGCAAAATATTCTTTGATTTACTTATGCTATTTTAGTTATGAAGAAATTCTAGCCATCAATTGTTCTGTGTAAAAATATGTTTAAGCATAGAAGTCGTTTTGGAGGAGTTTCCAAAAGTAGCGAAAATATAGTGTTGTTAATTTTTAAAGCCAAGTTATTTGTTACAATTTTTTTAATTACAATTGTCAAGCACGCGTTATCTGCTGTGATTGGCTGTTGAAAATTCATTCAACCAATCATAGCAGATAACGCGTGCTTGACAATTTGTCACACTAATTCTGCGATAATTTTGAGCTGGGAAACTGAGGGTTAGACATAAACTGTATTGTTAATTCATTTTATTATAATAATAAATACAATAGTGATAAACTTATTACAGTCACTACTTGTCACTTGGTAGAATAAGAGTATGATGGCAACACTAAGCTGATGAAAGTTATCGAAAACATAAAATAACTTTCATTTATATAATGTTTTTTTTTTTTCTATCCGAGGAAAAAACGAAGACAAAAAAACGTAGACAATTGATGGAATGTCTTTCTTATATAACTCACATTCAGACGCTTAAATTTAAGTCGGCTAAGATTTCGCCATTGTTCTTTGGTAACTTAGAATAGTAAACCTTTGTTCTTGATTGCAGCTCTACAAAAACCAGCAAAACCAGCCGGTCGATTCTGTAAAAACTCACCGTGAAAACTTGTACGTGAAGTGAGCATGAAGTGAACTGCTATTCTCATTGGTACACGGAATTAGCACCTCACCTCAAGCTCCCTTCACCTAATTTATCCCGGTGAGTTTGTTATAGAATAGCTACACTAAAGTCGTCAAAATCTAAGAAGTCCGGCTATAAAAATACGTAAGATTAAGTTGATTCTTACGAATGATACTCGTTGTTATAGTGTATAGGTGACATAGTAATTATTAAAATTATGAATTTGATTATTCGTAAACTTTCATACAAAGTTATCGCGGCATGTAAAATGAGAAACGTCATCGGACTTCTTAGATTGTGTCGACTTTAGTGGTATTCTGTAAAAGCTTTCCTCTTGCTCTATTATAACTCTGAAGGTACTACGTTAGACCAGCATGTTCAAACTGTTACCACCACCGTGCGGTTGACTGTACTAGGAAAACTATGCAAAAGTTCAGGTCTGAGAGGAAGGTCATTTACAGAGGATTTTTAAGTATTAGTAGGAGTTTCCACCTCCTTTTAATCATACTCACTCAAAGCAGTGTGTCTACTTAAATCGATTTATTTAAACTGAAAGGAAAACTTTGGCCCAGTGGAGGTAGATGGCGACACTTTCGGTAAACAGCAGCAACCTCATTCATCACTGATATTTTGAGTAGTGGTTATATATTTATATCCGCGGGGTAATTCCCTAAGGTTATTTCGGAATGACGTAATACATGACCCTGGTTAGATATCTCTGTTACTTCACGTGCAAGGCTGCGAGTTATCCTTATCAATGAAGATTAACGACTAAATAATTAATAGTATCTCATAATTTTTAGCAATTCTTGATTGTTTCATATACTGTTGTTGCATTGTTTTTATCATAAATTGTAATGATTTCTCGACCTACGCATCCTACATAATGTATTTAGAAATCATGATGATAAAATAATGAGGCTTAAGAAACCTTTTTTTTAAGAATCACATACAATTTCCTTTTATTTCCAAACTTATAATTAAATAGGCAGGTAAACATGGTCATATGGCCTCCTGCAAGGTCGACCTATGATTTGGTGAAAGCCGTGGGTGTCTGCTGGTTCTGAGATGCACAGACCAGTCGAAATAGCGACACATGGAAAGGCCTATGGACAGTAAGGAACATCGGTTGAAATTATAAATCCTCGACGGATATTGCAGTCAGTACAGAGTTATGAAAGAAGAATGTGGAGTATTTTGCCCATGTTCGGGGTACAACGAGGCCTAACAAAAATACAAAATTATATGTAAACTTATGATGCTTATCCATAATTTTTTTTTTTTTTTTTTTATTGATTTTTTATTGATTGGCTTGCGCTTGACCACTATCTCACCTGATGGTAAGCGATGATGTGGTCGACGATGAAGCACGCCCGCCTAGAAGAAACCTATTCACCCTTGACTTGAAGACTCCCAGGTTGTAGCTATCAGGAAATACAGACTCCGGCAGGGAATTCCACTCCTTTGCTGTACGTATAATGAAAGTATTCCCAAAACGTTTGGTGCGTATGGGTGGGATGTCCACCATGTACCGATGACGCATCGCCGTACGTCTTGTAGTCCTATGATGGAACGGGCTAGGAGGAATTAGTTCATGCAATTCCAACAAACACTCCCCGAAATGTAACCGATAAAAAATATTATTAAATATTATTAAATCAACTGGAGCAGTTCGTTAATTTTCTCGGAATCAGGTAACGAGCTGGCCCTTAGCATCATGAGGATTTCGTTCCAATCGCTCTTGATTAATATTATCAGAGCATCAGCCATGAGAAGACTTTATTATAAATCTTCTGATTTAAGATTTTTGTGAAATATTAATTCCTCTGACACATGACAATGTGCCTATTCTTTAGTGTTTTGATTCATAAATTTTATATGCATAAGTGACAAAAAACTATGAAACATTGGACACTCAAAACTTGTAGCCAGTAAAAAATATTATATTTGGAAAAGTAACGATTATGTAACGTTTGAAATAATAACAAAAGTTCTAATGATCATATGACCTAATTTCATTTAATATAGGTACTTTTCTTTGTATAACGATCAAATGATATAATTAATTATTGATATAATTTCATTTTTCCTAATTTTATATGGTATAATAAACAGTTTTTTTTCTGACTTCTGTAACACAGGTCTTTACCCAGCTCAGAAGACAGGACTTCAATTATTTTAGTGTAAACAATTCATTTGTCAATAAAAAAAATATTTGATTTAATTGATTTGATTTTCTCTACGTAAGGTCGAAGGGGTTGCACTTCCCGCAGCGCCGGAGACGATGCAGAAGCAACTTTAGGGTTTTGAGGTTAGGTTACAATAATTTGTTTTTTTTTTCAAGAACGGTGCCTTACCTTAGAAAATTAGTAAATATGAAAATTATATCATGTGAAAGTTATTTCAAGTGAAATTATGCTATCAGTTATTATGTCATATATTACACACCCGAAAGTCACACTATTCTGTCTGTTACCTTTTTACGACTTAACGGCTGAACGGATTTCGGCTTACCCCGATACGAATAGGTTAGGTTCGAAGGAGATGACGGGAGCTGAAGCGGGCGAGCAAAGCGATATAACTCTCTTTAAAGTCGGGTTACTGTAGACACTGCAGACAAAAATAGGAGCCCCGTCGATTTTTTTGCTTAGTATTCGTATTTACCTATTCTACATTAAAATAAATTTCAACAATAAAATAATATAAAAAAAACACATTTTTTTATTACCCGGCCCAATAAGTGATAAGCATTCAGAAAGCCCATTCAATTTAATTATTTCAATAGTTTTTAGCATATTGCCTACTCGTATCGGGCATTCTTCAAATTGTTTGGGCATTATGAATAATGTCGTATTAATCACTTGGTCCATAACCATAACATATATGGTATAATTAATGGTATAAATATGCACCTGCACATCAACATTTCCACGTAGGCGTCCATGGGCACCTTGAATGTGTGCAAGAGGGTTCTCTTGTACAGATACCGGCACGGTTCTTGAGCGCTCGGCGGAAGAGTGGGGATCGCTTTGCGCATCGTACACTTATAACAAATAAAACGCACACCCGTTTATTATTTATTTTTTCTAAGTTACGGTCTACGTAATTTCTTACTTATAAGATTAAATAATGATTTATTAAATTGAGAAATGGAAATTGAGATCAAAAAAAAAGGTAACTAACAAAAGTATTTCTAATTTAAAATTATAACTTAGTTCTTATAGTTTGTCAAAAATTACTAAAAAATCTACAACGTACCTACATACTTTTTTTGTTAACATTTTTGACCTCTAATTTCATTAGTTCATTAATGAAATGAAAAACAATATAGTTTGTAAGTATAGTAGTATAGTTAGTAATGAAAAATAATAGTTTTGCTATAATTACAAACTGACATTAATTTTTTTCCTGCTATATTTTCGATAAATATCACCTTTTATTATTATAAAAAAGGTCTAATTAATAAAAAAATCACATAACATATTTGAGTTCTAACTTACCAGATAATTTAAAATGATGCAGTTTAAAAATTTGTAGCAATTAAATTGGCCGGAATTGTACTCGTCGTCGTGAGGTACGTGCAACAAGAGTAAAGAACGAATCACGACTGACGGCTATGACGCGATACGCTACGGGCCAATCACTGCACTTTCCCCGCCCCCGCGCCTCACTTCATACCACCACAGGGACCCAATAATTCACTTTTGCGCACGTGAAGCTCAGCGCTCAAGAACCGTGCCGATGATTGTACCCCGGTAACCGCGCCACATATCTTTCAATTGAATGTATGTAAATACATAAAAAAAACGATCCTAAATTCTAAATTTAAATTTATCGGGCTCGCTTCGCTCGCTCTTGCATCATGCCGCTTTCCTTTTCAAGCTCTTCTGCTTTTCTTTTCCAATGTCACTTTTTCAATTCATATAATTTCAATCACAACGGGAAGAAAAACCGCAGCCTAATTACGTAAGTGAATTCGGCAAAGAGCACGTATAGATAAGGTTGATGACACCATTACCCCCTTTTTAACCCTCGACGGAAAATGCGGGGTGTTATAAGTTTGACGGTATCTGTGTGTCTGTGTATCTGTGTGTCTGTCTGTGGCATCATAGCTCCTAAACGAATGAACTGATTTTGATTCAATTTTTGTTTGTTTGAAAGGTAGCTTTGTCTAGAGTGTTCTTAGCTATGTTTGACTGAAATCGGTTCGACCATTCAAAAGTAATTCGCATTTAACTCTTAGAATCTAGGTTTTTTCGCAAGATAGCATGTCATAATTACGTGTTTCCATAGATTGTCGATTGAAGCGTGTCTGCTATTGTGCGTGTAACTAGGTATATTATAAATAGTTTAAAAAGCATGAAATAAAAATTAAATTGAAATGAAAAGAAAACCTGACATAAATCTCTAACAAGCAAAAAAGAAACCTCATACTCGCGTCGGGGAACCGCTAAGTCTATAAAATAAACTGCTGTAATCGTTGGCGGTTCCCCGACGCGAGTACGAAATAATTTTTTTACTTTGTAGAGGTTTTTAAATCGGGTTTTTTTTATTTTAATTTAATTCTTATTTTTGTCCTTTACCTATAATGTTGCTTTACCAGACAGCAATATTCTAGATTTCCATAATTGTTTCTGTAACTTATATTTACCACCTACACTTTATGGATGCAATAAATCGAATTTGAATTTTAAAAATATCGACTGTCTTATTGCTTAATACACTCGGCTAATACACTAGGCCATGCAAAAGAATAATTATTTGAATTCAACTCAAAGGGTGGAGGACGTACCCTTTCCAAATTATTTACGCAATACCGAAATCATTTTAAAGGAAATGTGTCATTCTCTTTCATGGAATTGTTCCCTTTGCCTTGCTATTTCCGAATTCACTTACGCAATTCGTCTGTTGGGCTTATATAACTTTTTGCTACATTGGTGTAATTTCTGCAAGTTGTTTCAGTGCGTGGATTGATGAATAAATAAATAAATACGTCTTTAAAGTTAGTGTATGAATGTGCACAGAAAACCTTAAACCTATTTGAGGTTGGGTCCTGAAGATGCACCCTCTGAAAATAGTCCTGCTAGCAACCATGTGCAACACACACAACCTGTTAGTTACATTATGCATACTTATAATGAATTAAAAAAAAATGAACGATTGATATTAGGTCAATCACAGTTTTATTACAAAAAGCGGTTTTACTAAAAACCCAGGTTTAAACCTCTACAATGTAGGGTGTAAACAAGGTTTAAACCTGGGTTTTAGATAAACCGCTTTTTGTAATAAGACTGTTAAAAGTTTGTTTTTTGAGAGTGACAAAACTAGTGAGTTTCAAATCATGTCTTGAGTAAGTAAAGCGGGGAATTCACTAGACGAATTTGCCCGCGGGTACCTTCGTGTCAAGTCCGCAAGACCATGCAGAAGATCTTTTCTTAATTCTGTATTGTCCACTAAACGTAACATATGTACTATAATGTAAATTCATGTAAAAGATGAACTCAACTCAAAGATAGGGTTTCGCTCGACATAGAGAGAGAGATCAAATTAGAAGAGGGTGGCAGGTAGTTTAGTGTGTGACTGTTGCAGACAGACAGACCTCTAGCAGCGGGGTCCAGCAGACATACCCTATAATTATACATAATTATATACACAGGCATGCCCGTAGGCAAGCCGTCTATTTAATTCTAGGGCTTCTAGGTAAGTGTACACCATATGAACTGTCAAACTTGCTCAGGACACATATCGCGGAACGTGGCGACCGCGTACCGAGAGCAGCGTTGGAAGGTCTTTCACTGGGTGAACCGATGACGTGCTGAAAGCTGCGGTTATCCGCTGGATGCTAGACGCACAGGAGCGGTCGATGTGGTGATATTTGGGGAAGGCCTGTGTTTAAAATGGGACGTCTGTCAGCGTCTGAAGCGTACAACATTGACTTCCAACTATCTGATAGAGAACTGATTCATCCTAAGGATGAAGATCGGGCTTGCCAAGAAACAATATTAATCTAATAAGCTAATAATCTAATCGAGCTCCTAGGCATGGAGTTGACATTCAGTCTCAACTTCGGCGCCTCCATTGAGTACAAAGCCCAAATTGCGGACAAAAAACTGGGCATGCTAAATAGAGTGATGCGATACTTTACGCCTGGACAGCTTTTAACCCTATACAAAGCGCAAGTCCGATCCTGCATGGAGTATTGCAGCCACCTTTGGGATGACTCAGCTAAGTATCAGCTTGCCGCGCTTGACTCGATGGAACGCAGAGCCAAAAGGCTCATCGGCGACGTTAAACTGGTGGATGCCAAGCTTCACAGCTTGGCTCATCGCCGCAAGGTTGCCTGCTTGTCGGTCTTCTACAGACTATACTTCGGTGAGTGTGCTCAAGAACTCCACGATCTCATCCCACCAGCTCCCTTCTACCATCGGACATCTAGACGCACTGCAAGTTCCCATCCTTACCTTGTGCCATTCCACCAATTCGCACCAAACGCTTCCAAACATTCTTCATAATGCGCACAGCGAATGAATGGAACTCACTACCTGCGTCTGTGTTTCCGAACGCATTCATCCCGAATCTCTTCAAAGCTAGAGTGAACAGGCTTCTTCTGGGTAAGCTCACTCCATCGTCGACGCTGTCTCTGTCATTGACCTCGACTAGAGTCAAGAGCAAACCCATCACAAGTAAAAAAAAAAAACATCGCATAAGTGATGGTTTCCAATTGATGAAATAGTTTAAATACATTTTAAAATGCTTGTGGAAAGTTCAAGGTTTCAAGGAAATAATATAGTCTGTAAATATTAGAGATCAAAAATGATTTTACCTAGCCGATTAAAACTATATGTTCACGTTTTAGACACGGACATCCGTATATTGGTTTTGCCTTGTGTGTATAATTGTATAGGTACATAGCCATAACTAACTAACACTAGGTCAAACAATTAATCATGGGCCATGTTTGATTTTGAACAGACGAGGCCTTGTTTTTTAGGGTTCCGTACCCGAAGGGTCCAAACGGAGCCTTATTGCTGTCACTCACGTGTCCGTCTGTCTGGCCTTCTATCCGTCTGTCCGTCGTCTGTCACACGGATTTTACGGCCAAACGGTTGGAGCTACAGTCTTCAAATTTTCACAGTATGAGCATCTTGTTGAATCAAAGCCATACAAATAGTCAATAAATATTATTAAATGTTTTAAGGGACAGATCTTACAGATTTTTTTCAAGGCCCCCTTGGCCTTGAAAAAAAGATGTTGGCCTACCCTATCTAAAGGGAAAATTTTTATTTTTTGTTTAAAAAAATATTGAATTACAAAGGAATGAGAAGGCACCAATGTCAGCTTTTTAAACAAAATTTTGTTCCGATTTTTTTTTACTCTTCCCATTAACCTATGAACTTGAAATTTGGTGATAATGTTTATCATTATGTATATTTTACTAACAAACATCAATATATTGAGAAATAAGATTTTTCTTTGAAATTTCCTTTATTTTTCCTATTACAAACAACTTAATTTTGCAGTTTGGTACGGAACCCTAAATGTGAGAAATCCGACACGCACTTGGCCGGTTTTTTTTAAGGTTGATTTAAAAAATTTCAATGATTGTGAATATTTCATGATAATGACAAAATTGTGTGACAGACGACGGGCAGACAGACACGCGTCAGCAACAGGACTCTGTTTGGACCCTTCGGGTACGGAGCCTTGAACATACTACCGACTTGACACTAACGATCTAGTTGGGTAGGGCCAACTTCGAGAAAGTGGTCAACCGTCGAATCCGACTCGGCTGGGCAGCGTTCGGGCAGTTACGCGGTATCTTCTCGCCCAACTTACCATAGTGTCTCAAGACGAAAGTCACTAGTGTGTTTTGCCAGTGATAACCTATGGCACTGAGACGTAGTCGCTTACAATGGGCCTCATCAAAAAGATTACAGTCACCCAAAGAGCAATGGAGAGGGCTATGCTCGGTGTTTCCTTGCGTGATCGAATCAGAAATGTAAAGATCCGCAAGAGAACAAGGGTTACCGACATAGCCCGAAGAATTGCCAAAATTCGTCGCATAACGGATGGCCGATGGGGCAGAAAAGTCCTGGAATGGCTACCGCGAACCGGAAGACTTTGCGTTGGAAGGCCTCCAACCATGTGGACCGATGATCTGGTGATGGTTGCAGAGATCCACTGGATCCGGGACAAACAGTATCGGATAATATGGCGACGCTTGGAGGAGGCCTATGTCCAGCAGTGGACGTCTTTCGGCTGATATGATGATGATGATTTTTGAACTATAGATTTTCCCGTGAAAAATAAATAATTGGGCGCACGGTTGGCGCAGTGGTTGAGCAATTGACTGCTGCGCTGCGTGTCGCGGGTTCGATTCCCGCACGGAACAAATATTTGTATGACGTACAGATAGTTGTTCCGGCTCTGGGTGTTGTGTTTGTAAATATATATGTTTGTAAACGCACCCACGATACAGGAAGAAATTCCTAGTGTGTTCCTAGTTCCAACGTGTACTATATAAAAAAAAAACTTGTCGGGGTAAAGTCTATGTGCGTGGCCCAGTGGCTAAGAGCCCGTTTCTCATTGAGGGCGTGAGTTCAAAACCGGGCAAATACCAATGTGAGTTTTTTACTTCATGTATAGTTTCTAAGTTTCTTAGTAACGTAATCGTTAATGGAGGAAGCTGTTCCTGGCTCCCTCCGATCCCAAGACACTGTCGCAGGGCTAACCTAAACCTAAGCCTATACCTTAACTAACTGAAACCTAAACTTATATCTAAGTATATGCAGGCAAACGTATCTCACTTATACACAATCTACACTCACACTATTAAACTTACTCACGCACGCATACACTCACACTATTACACACACACGCTCAAAACCCACTCGAACAAATCGCACGAGCGCGCTCGTTTTTGTATTTTCTTTTATTATTTTGTTTTTATTTTTATTATTCTTATTTCTTATTATTTTTTTATTATTATTCTGTTTACAATTGTATACACTGTATAATTTTAAGTGGAAGAGCGGAGTCACCTATCACAAGCATTTTCTTGCTTAAAAGGTGATCTCCATATCACGTATGTTAATGCTTTATGTAATTGAAATACTTAAACTTTTTTTTTTTTTTTATTATTTATTATTTAAGTTTGTCTCGGACATCGCTAACATCGGAGAAGGAAAAAGTGAGGAAACCTGGACGTGGAATACTTATAAGGCAGAAATCACCGACCCGCTTTGAGCAAGCGTGGTGATTAATGCTCGTACCTTATGTATATGAGAAGAGACTTTTGCCCCGAAGTGGGACAGTTACAGGGGTGTATCACTACTTTTAAGGGCCTACATACGCTTTAACGCCGTAAACGGTAACTTTCTGAAGCATACTCCTTAGTAATGGCTAAGTTAAGGCGACGACTAACGCCAACGACCTTGAGGGAACAAAACGCGCACTCGTTTCACACCCGCGCGACCCAGAATTTTGTAGTTTAGTGTACTTTTCTTATTATTCAATGAGTTTAAAAAAAAAGCTTCAGATCAAAATCTAGATAATTAAATTGTCTTGGAGATGAGGTGTCGATTTGATTAAAATAAGCCCAGCGGTTTAGGCGCGATTGTCGTGTTTGTGTCCGTTTAAGACATAACTTTACAAATTAATTACAACATGTTCTAAGAATAAAACTCAAAATTTTCTTCGATCAAATTATTAAGAAAATGGTCTTATGTAACATATATTTTTTCTAAAAAATTACAAGTAGCCGTTTTGACGTGATTCTCATTTCAGCTACTCAGGGGTATCTGCGCCTTAAAAGGTTTGATAAAAATATATATTTATTATTGTTTCATGTACATTATTTTTTAAACATGGTTTTTTCATATAAAAAATAGTTTTGCTTTAAAAAAATAATTAGCAACACGATATTTTTCGCAACTTTTGGATACTCCTCCAAAACGACTTGGATGTTTAAAAATATTTTTACACAGAAAAATTGATGCCTGGAATTTCTTCATAACTATAGCATATGTAAATCAAATAATATTTTGCAAACAAAACTGTTCAAAATTAGGTTCAATATTGATATTTTTGCATCGAGCGGGCGCACGGCCAGTACTGCGTTTACTTTGGGGCGTATATATCGCCTTAATTATTAATTGAAATGGACTGATACCACTACATCACATGAAATAGTTTTGTGTATCTATCTATAAGTTTCACTTACATTCTCACACCCTCTCTACTTTACAAACTCGAGTCGTAAATGAAAATCGAATCAAGAAACCATAAATAAATGATACGGGTAACTAAGTTATTGGTTTTAAATCACATTATTCCCTACATCGCCATCGTACTGAACTCAATTTGAAAGATTGGCTCTAGCACCGAAGTGCAATAGGGTGATGGTATAAAGGCAAGATTGCATACCTGTGCTACAACCTAGGGCTGGCACACACTCGCCATTTATATCGATACTTTACAACCTAACATTACACTTTAATAGCATGGTATTTTAACGTAGGTATAAAATACCGCGGCGTGTGTCTTGCATTTTAAAAATGATTATAATCTTTCTTAATTGGCATATTTATTTAAAGTGAACATCCTCTCCATTTGTTATCTTTTTTCTAAGCCTTTGAAACCGCCATGCCATTATTTACCAACAATTACGTAGTTAAACCTTAATTATATCGCTATAAGCCATCGTTTACGCAAACTAACCTCTAGGGTCTGGGAAATTTATTAAATTGGTAATATAAATGTGTTAAATAATAATGCTTAGTGTTCAAATGCCAAACACATAGATCCAGTGGCATTTAGAAACACCTGTTTACGCTAGAATATCGTTAAAAACGATTAATCGTTAGTCATGATTCTTTTAAAATAATCATCACCATCGCAACTGTATTTTGCAACACAAATGACAAGCGCACGAGTTAAATTAATACGGCTAAACAACGTTCGGATCAGAATCGGTTCGGAATCAATTTAGCGTGGCGTTTGCCCACTTATCGAGCATTGTTGGACTGAGATACTCGCTTTGTGACGTTTCCCATCCCTACGGGCGCCCAGCGGGGGGTGTTCGATGATTGATGGCTGGCCGGCTGCACGATGCGTTGGAGTGGGACGGAGGTATCGGTGAGGTGTCGGACCTCTCTGTCTGATGCACAGCGGGCTGGCCTCGTAATTGAATGGCAATTACCTGGGCTGTAAATATGACACAGGCGCGTAATTGTAGGAGTGGAACGAGTGCGGCCCGAGACCGCAGTGTGTACGCTGCCTTTGAGATGAAATATTGAAATCACGTGCGTATGTCTCCCGTGCACCGGCCACCGTGCATCTACTGCGGCTTTAATTATCGCTTAATTGGGGCATGACACCTTTTAATTTCATTAACTTTTTGTTGTTTAACAACAAACAAATGCGTTTGCCGTGAAGGTTTTTTAACGAAAAGTATCATGTTTAAAGCATTGTTCACGTCAACAGTTGATATTTTTAGAGATACTTGACTCCGGTTCACGGTTGGATCCTACTCCAAAAAAGTTAATACATTATGACCATATTTTATTCAACCAACGAGACTTTTTTTTTATTTTGGGTTCCTTTTCATACTGTTTGTCATCCCAAACTAGTCCAAATCCCTATGACACAAAATAAATTAAATATTGCCGATGATTGAAAATATTTTTGGCCGTTGGTCCACTAGAATGCATGATGTATTTTTTCATAGAACTGAAAATGAATTAAACATGTTCTACGTATTAAATGCATAAATGTGGATAAACATATGAATAAGATTTAAGGAATTCGTGTGTACTGTGTAGTAAGGTATAGGAGACATAATATCCTCACTCAGTAATAGATAAATAAATTAAATAGGCGTTAAAAATCTGTTTGAAAATCTGTAATTACAAAATAAATGAAACATGGCATTTGGGCTTTAGTTGACCAGTACGTGTACAGGACTATCAAAGTTTCTACCCAAAAGATTGTATGGAAAAATCTAGGCGGTAGAATTCTGTCGCTAATTGGGAATAGAAAAATAATGTGGATGTATTGTTTAACTTTTTCATCATAAAATGCAATACTTTTTTCCAAAGCCCTAATATTTAACACTAGCTTCTGACAGCGGCTTCTTCCGCATGAAAAGTGTTTTATCATCCCAAGTGAACATTATAACGGGATAAAAAGTAGCCTATGTGCTATTTCTGACTATAATTTATCTCTGTGCCAAATTTCATCCAGATCCGTCCAGCCGTTTGAGAGTGAAGAAGTAACAAAAATACCAAGACACACACATATACATTCACAAACTTTCACCTGTATAATATTAGTATGTTAAGTAAGAAATAGGATAACCAAGTTCAAGATGCATTACTTATTTATTAAGGACAGGGCTAGCCACTCGTTTTTCCGATGCCACAGTTTGGCCATACATAAACTCCATTTGAAATAACATTAGACATGTTTTCAAATCTTTTTACAGTCCGTTCAACCGATTTTGAGTTTTATCCCGTGAACATAAGGATGACATAAAAAGCATAAACCTGTTACCAAAACCAACTGTTTACTACAGCTACTATTTGTTGTATCACTAATGCAATAGAAGTCAAAATCGATTGAAGGGGCTGTAAAATGGGCTAATTTATTTATGTTATCGCAAATGGAGTATAGGTCATTCTAGACCGAAGCGAAACCGCGACGCAGTCGGTTCTTCCCGAACAGTCACGAGACATCGAGTTTCTTGTATAGAGAACGCGTATAAACAAATGCGCGCCGTACGACCATATCTTGACTATTTAAATCTATGGAAAGACGTCATTCGGACTGAAATCTGATTTAGTCAAACGTCAGTATAGGTAAGTAAGACCACTCACTCACAGCTGTTGACCCCATTTCGAACATTGTAAATCATTGTCGATTGATCCTTAACATTACGTCATCATATTGAGTTAGGTACTAAGCTGGTTCAAAGCCGCAGGCTACTCGAAGTGAAAGGCGAAGCAATACATAGCTAATTAAATACAAGTTGTTTCTAGATACACGGACATATTTAGCGAATTGTAATAACAACTATATTTAACCCGCGGTTTCGATCCGGTGAACTATCATCCCTCAGGCACAGGCATCGTGCATTCTTCTGGAACAAAAAAAAAAACTTTAATCTAAAAAACTACAGACTTCCAAATAAAAACATTACAAAGTGAAAAATAATTTATTTTTCGGAAGTCGGTGTTCCTGTTTTCTTTTCTTCGTTTTTGGATACCGACTGTCGAAAAAGAAGTTATTTATCACTTTGTAAGTAGTGTTTTATTTGGAAATCGGTTGCATTTCTTTGTTAAAAGATTTTTTTATTTTTTACTTTTTTGTTGTGGTACCTATTAGATAAGTTCTATAGGAAGATACTTTTCTAGGTACCTACCTATAACGCCAGAATAGATTACCCGAATATCATGAAACGTGAACATAACCGGTGAAATGAGAGTGTAACCAAGTACAATAGAACTGTACACATATGCGCACCCCTTTAGAGCGTACTGCCGTGATGTTACGTTATGAAATGATATAAACAATAAACAGACATTTATGCTATTGCAGCAATCTCGAGAGATTCAAAGTTGAAGCAAGAAACGCCTCATTTTTAGAAAATCGGTTAATAAGCAGCTTTGAAATCGAATCAGTATTTACAAGAGAATATCTCCTACAAACAAACAAACAATGTTTACTCAGTAAGGACTTATATGAAACAACTAGTATTTTTACATAGTCATTAAAATATGGAAAGTAATAATGTTTATTTTTAGCAGTTAATTAAATTTTTAATTTCCATACAAATAGTGGGCACATGTCGGTGATGCGAGGCAACTGTTACACCGCCGTTGCGCCCCGGGCCCCGGCAGGCGACTGGCGGGCCCCGCCGGACCCTTCGCCACCTGTCTCACGCACTGGGGTGCTCACACAGATATTTGCAGTATGCACCACACTACACTTCATGCCAACTAATTAAGCACCCCACATTGTAGACCTACGTAATGGTACGCACTCCAATTATATTATGCGCCCTAGTAACAGTTGAATTTAAAATGTTTGTAAAGCCAATATAACCTAGTTTGTCCTGCGTTCACACGCCACGTTAGACTGTGCCAATTAAAAAATATTTTAGAACATTGATTCAATTAAAATTCAACACAGCTAGCTAAATCTAACGCGTGCCATACCTACATGACAAAACGCCAGGAGTCAGGTTTTAATTGGCGTGGTGTCGAGTTCGGACCAGAGGAGTGTGAGGGGAGGACGCGGGCGCGGGGAGCAGGAGGATCGCCTCTCGCCCGACGCTCAGTTTTTCTCTCACCCTCAACAGAGCAACAAGTGGTTCGATGAACTGTCGAAATTTCCGAAACCGAGAATCTATTTATTATTATCGAAGAAATGACAAAGTATCCGCCGCTGGTACTTTGTCTGAAACATCACGTAATGGGTGTTAATCAGAGCCACTCTAATATCAATCGTTCATTAATCCAAGCTCCTGCACAATCGTTCATTTAGAACGTTCTCACGCCTCATTAAAGTCTTTTTCGTGATTCGGCGACCGCGTCTACCGTTTCCCGGAGCACAATGAGCGAGTGATTCGGCGGCGAATAACGAGGGCATTTTGTCGGCCGCCTCTCACGTCCGACGCCTTCCGACGCTCAATGAAAGTTTACCTGCAGCCGTAACGAGCGATTTGTCCCCTGGCCCCGGCCCCGCGCCCCCGGGCCCAAATCAAAGCCCATTCACATCTGCATGCCGACACAATGCTGGCAATTAGGCCGCGCCTGGCCCTACAATCGAACGTAATGCGCTCTCGTTCGATGACGCCACGGAGCTGCTCGTCCTTCATCTCGCAGCCCCGAAATCACCCCCTTAATGTGATCTTCTCAGAATCACTAACAATTAACTTGTTGATAAGCAAACGATTTATTATCTGTTAAAAGATATAAATGCTCACTAATTCAGTTATCTGGCGCTCACATCAGCAAGGTGTATAAACAATGTTCTCCGGTTTCAAAATAATTGCTGATAACTTCCGCTGTTATGGATACTTCTATTTGTGGTACGTGTTTTAGAATGGAAACGCCAGTAGATATTTATCATGTCGCAATCCTTTACATCGAAGCAATTAAGGTCACAAAACATTAAAAATTGTAGTCAATTAAGCTCTTTTTCACAAGCCTCGGTCCCTCGTTTGCACTTCCAAGGTTAGGGTCAACCGTTTTGTGCGTCCCCGTCAACGCTTCTTTTGTGAAGGCAATTTGCTTGGCAGAGGTCAACTGCGCACCGTAAATCTCCGCACCTGCCAGTCGCGCCAACTTTCTTCGCTTTGAGTTTAAACTCCCCAATGCATAAACTACTTAGTTGTAATTATATTCCTTTCTCGGATGATTTGTAATCTTCAATAATAATACGTTTTACATATGATTAAGAAGATAATAATACTACAAATTACAATAGAAAGAAACTGTACAGCCGCAACGCGTGCTTTTGAGGAATTTGGCAGCCGTCCCACTTCAACGTAGATTTGCGAAAACTGTATTCCAAACTTTTCTTGAATTTATACATGAAATCAGAGTTCGTTTGAGTTCAATTGCGGGTTTTCGCTTTGGGTCTCAAAGTCTCTCAATGGTCGCGAGTTTGTTTATTAACAATCATTACCTTTTAAGAAGTCTTCCGTATTAACTACATAATTCCAAACTTTTAGATAACGATTTAGCATTACATTTAAGCATACTTTTACCTTCATAAATCAAAGAAGTGTCTTTAAATCTTAAACTAGCCCAACTACGCTAAGCGCTGTTAGGGCAATTACAACAATTTCTGCTGCTAGTTCTACGCACATTTAAAAGTAGTTTTCATAAACTCGCGTCCCGGTGTTGGGAGCCGGCGAACGTCAGTCTTCGACATTTAGTGCCCTCATAATGTATATTACAACCGCGGTTTATCATGCCTAGCTTTTATATAGCAGTAGTTCATCCAACTGTTTTATGTTTAGCACGAATATGATATTTAAGTGAAGTATTTCACGATATATACGGAGTTAATAGTACTGTTATTGTGATAAGTAGAGCTGTTGGAAAGGTTCTGTATTTTTTTTTGTGATCATCATTTATTTTAAGAAATTTTAGGGCAGACTAAATATGAGAAACTAGTTCAGATAACGATTGCTGTTATAATAATAATGAATAAGCTATTCTCAAAATAAAATGGAATAACTATACAAACATTTGAAGAGTTAGATGATGAGGCGTTTGATGAACTCATAAAAGGCTATATCAGTACCATAGAAGATTTTGACTAGGAAAACCTGGTTTTATACAAACATTTGCTCTTCAAGAAACAATTTGTAGTATCTATGTCAACTAGATCTTTTTGTACTACCTGTACAGTACACAGCAGATTTATTTTGGGTTCACAAACGGTGAAATCTGTTGATTTATGTCCGGGCACAAATCACATGTTGGTACATTTGTTGACAGAACTCGGTGTAGTGTCGGCACATACTTGACGGAGTTTGTGTAACTGTTGCTTTGGCACCCGAACGTGCGTGTGCGCACGCAACTTCAAATACTTACTGAATTCCACTACAAAGTATTGACAGTTGTTGAATATTTATAGTTTCAGCTTTAGCTGTGCTGATGAGTGTTATGTTAATAGTTTTATCATGTTCTTCAGCAGTAGTCACAGCTCTTTCTTGATTTGTGCTATCAGCTTAAGTTTCAGCCATTACGACTTTAGAAAGTTTTAAGTCATCTAGTTCTTATTCATCGAAATTTATTTTACGATCCTTACAAAGCAGACGTGAGACCTTCACAATATCCAAATGAAAAACAAATGATGATTGCGCTACTGTTCGTTCCAAACAACCACACATGGCACGAACCACCTCAAAAGACACTCCCCATGTGGAGTTACCTCGACAATGATCCAATAATTAACACTCGACAATCGCGCAAATGTAGTGTGGGTGACGACGGCACACGGGGCTGCCCGACGCGTCATTAAGGAGCATTCACGCCGTCCGACAATATTCTTCATTTGCGTACCGGCCGTCATTTGGCGCATTGTGACCGACGCGCGACACCCGCCCTCCGCTGCAGCGGTGCAGTGTGCCACCGCCTTAATTGTACCCTTGTCTCGTTGTTACCCGTTTTAGAGACGTGAATATGTAAACTAATCTTGAAATAAGATGTCCGCATTTACGCTGCTTGTTCTCCTCTCATCGAAGTAAAAATGGTTCAAAAGACTCTGCTTCAAGTAACACGGCAAAGAAAACTACTAGCTAATCACAGAAGTGCACTCAATAAGACCAGACTTTACCTTTTGGAGTACAATTTGGAGCCACTTACACGATTGACGAGTATCACACATTATACTGATTGGATGAGACGTCGTGAAGCGCCGTATATTTTGGCAGACAGAGGGGGAGTGCTGTACCCATTAGTCTCTCGGCTATAATACTGATGAAGAGACGGTAACATGAATATAGAAAATGTTATACAACGAATACTTAAAGGATTAAGAAGGCTGTCTAAAATACACCCACAATACGCAAGTGTAGTCGTTAATACAACTTTCACAAGAAGTCTATTTACATAACCACTCTAATTGAAGCAGCTGTCGATACAATGAATAAAGTTATTATAAATATAATTTTAATAGACAAGGAACCATAAAATTATATAAAACCATTACAATTAAATTAGTCAGGAATAAAGCCCATTATATTAAATTCCCGTGGATCTGAGTGTTCTCACCTCTATTAATTAAGAAATATAATATTGGTAACACATTCACCTGCCGGGTATCTGTGAATGAATAATTCTAAGTTAATTATGAGCTTTAACGCGGTGCATCAAAGTGTAATTTCTATTGTGTTCCGGATCGATTTAATGTAATAGACAACGGACAGGTTGTGTAACGGTGCATTTGTTTTCGTAATAAAAGCCTCGATATCTTTGGAGTGAGTCACCGATTACCACATTATATTCATTTAGACATAATGCCCATGATTAATAAGGCCCATTAACTTTAAACAAAGATTAATTTCGAAGCGGAGCGGAGCAGTCTTGTAAGAGATTTCCTTGTACCACGAAAACTAAGGACGTTCAGAGCTTTTTATTTATGAAAGGTGGTACATATTTTATGATAGATTGTCGATGAAATCGTGAAAAATATCAAAAAGGTTAACTGATACATTGTTAAAAAAAGAGGTTTTTTATAAAATTGAAGTAGACGGAAATACATATTTTCGTTTTAACAACTGAATTACTGAATATTTTTTCGAAAAAACTCAAGAATAGAATAGTAATTAAAGTTGGCACTTTGGACTTGTTTGCATTAAAAGTATCCATCGACAATGAAGCGATGGTGGGACTCGGGACAGTTGTCACTGGCCAACTGTGACCGCAGGTTGCCAGTATAATTTAAAGGCTTTGGGTTGCTATATGAAATAAATCAACAAAAATCGTAAGAATTCAAAACTTATTAAAACTTATGATACAAAACCAATCCGAATAATATATGAAGTATCTTAAAATTTGAATCCTGAAAAGGATTCAAGCAAAAATACTCCAACTTCAATATAGTCTTGGCGAAGAAGAGCAGAAATTCGAATGGGAGGTTGGGAACTTATAACAATAAGAAGTAAGAGGAACATATAAAAAACACGAAATTTTTGTAAGCCCGAGCTTCAAACACACCAAAGTTTCATAATAAGCTGGAGGTGCGCGTGTACTCTGTGAAGCGCCCACCTGCGCCCGCGCATCGGTTGATCGATCGGGCTAAACCGAACTGAACCGAATTAGCCCGATAATGCTCCATCCGTAAAATTATTGAATTAACCAGAAATCGAGACCGGCCTCTTTCTTGTAACCCGACACGGAATGTGTAATGAGTTTCCTGTCGGGATGGCTAAGGTTATTTTTCGACTCGGTTCACTTTCACATTGAAATGAATTGACACTGCGCAGCAAGCATAATATAGGCCTACATGACTTTTCTTACTTATTGTATTATTTTTATATAAGTATATGCCAATTTTATATATTTCCTTTTAACTTTTTAGGGTAAATTTTTATATATATACAATGTAAACTCTATTTAGTGACGCTGAAGGGACTGCGCATTTTCTAGCGTTATAAAGAGTTGTCGTTGTATGGAGAAAAGGTATATTATTCTGGTGCTATCTGTAAACCGTGACAGCTTGATCCAAATCTTCGTATTTAGATTTCTAAGAAGATTTTCCACCCTCCTATGCTTGTAGAATTTTTTCTTTATTTTTACATAATGTAGACACGGTAGAGCAACTGAATTCAAAGCGTATTCCGACATTACTTATATTATCTTTTCGTCCGTCTCTATTGCGCGTATAAATAAAACATTTTCGTAAATAGAAAAAAATTTTCTCTTACTCGCCATATTCACAGTTTGAAAGTTCGTTAGCAACTAAGAGTAACTAATAATAACCTAACGACAGTCTAGCAGCTGAGATAAACACGTGCAAAGTAATCACCACAAACAAAAGAAAGAATTTCATAGAAACTTCGGTACGTATGATTCCGACAATCAAGGTAAATGTGGGCCAGACAATAAAACAACAAAATGACAAACAAAAGAACGTACATAGGTGCACTTCTTATCAATTTCGGCAACTTAGAAAGTACCTAGAATCAGAAGGTGCTTTTAAGTTGCTGAAATTACTTGCCTTATAATGACACTAGCTGTCACACGTGGCTTCGCTCCCGTCAACTGGCTACCTACCTACCCATCTACCCTACCTACACTACATACATGATTGTTGCGTAACTTTAACCGCTTATGCAGCGCACGCAACGGAGGCTCTCAAAAAGGAATATTTTTTGCCCGTTTTCGCAACATTTTTCATTTATGCTCCGCTCCTATTGGTCGTAGCGTGATGTTATATAACCTATATTATTAAGGTTCCCCTAGTCACTAGGGGAACCTTAATGTAGAAAAGTAGCGTCTGTGCAATGAGAATCTAAATTTCCTGCCATACCACATATTTTTTCCGATTCCACTTTATTTTATTTCAACAGTATGGGTGAAGATAAAATAGTGTATGCAACGGCATATAATTAGGTATTAAAACACTCGCGTCTTATTATTATCACATTCGGCTTCGCCTCATATAATAAACCCACGCTCGTGTTTTAATAACCCCTATTATATGACCATTGCATAAACTACTATTAAGTCATTCGAAATTATTTATATATTGTTCACTAATCGCTCCTTGGAACATTTGTAGGCTTAGCTTCTAGAAAATTGCATTCTTCAATAATATCAGCCTTAGTTCCATCATTAGCAACATTGCATCCATCATCTCCACTTTCGCCAATCTTTACCCAAAGTTCCAAAGCTAACTGACTCAAGTCACCTCGAATGAAGGAATCGCATCACTAATTCCTGCCTCAGTTTCGCAGTCGCTCGGCTCGTGAGAACAACAAATGAACTTAACGGATTGGGTTCAATAGTCAACGTCTAATCGACTTTAGTTGGCTTAATTGGTAAACTGATCGTTTTGACAATAGACGCTTTTACTCCGAAAAAAGTAAGAGGGAATGAAGTTAAAGTTGAATAAAGTTTGTCAGCTGTCTTGTTCTCTTGAATAACTTAATCAAAGGCACTCCAATACCTGCATTTCAAATCCCTGTGGGCTGTAAGCACTAAAAGGATTCGGTCCAATGATTAATATTCACCAAAATGCATAAAGTGTCCTCGACGGGCCGGTCGACAGGACAGACTCAATCTATAGCAACGTTGCCGTTGTCGTGTACCGTCACTCGATTCAGAACATCTGACATCGTCAAATAACTCACTCTGACTTTATTTTACTTCTGTATGTAAATGCACCAATTAGCGGGTCTTACGTTGCTCGGTAGGTAATACTCATTATTTCAAGCTGGGATTTTTTCCTGCGAGCGTACCGCAGCCGCGGCCGCTGTAATTAACCATGAACGGGACGGGTCCTTCAGCGTTTGCTTATTAACGTCTAATCTTTGTTGGCGCCCGTCGATCTTAATTAATTCAATTAAAGTATTAAGGAGTAGGTGAAGGTTGCGGTCCTCTCACTGAAATTTAAAAACTTAACGTCGCCGTCGTCGTAACGACTCACCGAGTATAGAAGGGGGAGGCGAATTAATCAAATAATACCGCGGAGGTGCGGGGCCGGCGCCCCCCCCCGCCCCTCGCCCCGCGCGCCCCTCTCGACCGCGTGGCTCAGTCGCGACCGGAACGCCGCACGGGGAAGTGTCGTCGATCCCCACAAACATTTCTACTTTTTTCGAAGTTCTCTGTACAGTTTTGTTTTAAAGTTTTACAAGGAAGTTTTTATGTGACCAGTCTTTTATCCTGTCGAACTTAAAGGTTAATAGACTGCGCTCGACGGTGTAGTTTCTCGAGTTCATACGTTTATTGTGTTTTTTTGTTATTGTTAAGTTTTTTGTTTGGTGCATCGTGCCGGTCCGGAGACCGGCGGGTCCCTTCGAGGCACCAAGCCTGGACGCGCGCCTTACAGACCCCAGAGGACAAAGCCTTTAGGTAACTATCGGGAAGAAGTTAGTGGTTGGTCTGTAACGATCGAACGTCTTTAGCGTCGAACTGCAATGCAGCATGTTTGTAAACAGACTGCATCAACTAATAAACTATGACACACTGGACATTGTAACAATAGTTCAGCTGCTAGATGCAGGCACAGCTCGTGTGGTGCAGGGGCAGCTGTCTTCACTCGCGACGGCTTGTTGTTGCTAACTAAACTTCAAACTAAGCGGCCACGTGCGGCTCAACTAATTGCTGCAATCAAACAGTTCAAACATAGAGTGATGTGCAATTATTGACATGAAAAGTTAACTAACCTGTAACTATTGGAAATGAGAATCTTCAACAACTATTTCTTCTTTAGTAACAATCTTGGTCAAGTTCGTGTCAGTACCCAAACTAAAAAGTTTTTCATGTAGTTTTTTTTAAACTGATCAGCGTTGCAATTAATTTCAAGGCGATTGCATTAGATAAATCGGATAATGAACTTTGAATAAGGATATAATTTAAAGATATTATTAATTTTAGTGTAACGAAAAAACGTGTCCGAATGAAGGAATTAATTAAAACTTTTATCACCAAAGAAGACATAATAGATTACCCCGTACAACAGTATCTCCAAAATCATTAATTAATAAGCATCTCGTGAGCGCAACACTAATTATTTTACCGTCAGGTGAAACTCAATTACTAAGAGATAATTAAACCATCAAGGATTTATTTACTTTGAACATCAATTTTCTTTAAAATAAACCTACTTTTAATTAAAGCTTTAACGAAAAACAAATAGAGAAGAGAGGCGCGCAACCCTTGCGTACGAGCGCCGTCACCGCGGCCCGACCGGGGCCCCGACATTGTTATTGGGGACTTAGGCCTATTCGCGACTGAGTCGTGTGCGGGGCCGGCCAATCTACATTAAGCCACGAACTAAACAAAACGTATGATTGCCTGCCATTTGAAGAGGATATTACATCACCAGTCCAAGTTGCCACAGAAGTATGCAATTGAAATGATGACTGACGAAATTGTGTCGGCTAAACCCTGGAGCGCACAAATTATTTCATCAAATCATTCGTAATAAGACGGGTTAAAATTAATTTAAAACATGTCTAAGCAATATTATACGGACCACTTCATTTCATCGCCGGTTTAATTAAAAACGAGTGCCCGCTCCCCTCCCTCGTTTTCGGGTTGGAGTACCCCCTGCGCCCGCGTGGGCGTCTCGCTCCGCTTATATTTAGATAATTGTACAATCATCTAAATTAATGAGTCCTCTCGTCCGGCCCTGGCCTCTATTGTATTATGTTTGTGCTGGCCACAGAACGGATACACGGTGACAATTTTAATTTAAAAATTCTAATTAATCCATTATTCATTTCGTGCTTGACTTTCGAGAACCTAAATAATTTCCGAGGATTTTAATTTGAAAGTTGTAATAGATTTAACGTTTCATTAGATTAAAAATGATAATAAAATTCTAATATATTTAGACAGTTATAAATAATGTCACGCTTCTAATACCAATAATGCGCTTAATTGGTTCTCCATGGAACATGATTAAAATGTGTTTGTTGGGAGCACGGAGAAGAGTACAATCTCTGTGGGTGTTCATAACTCCCAGTTGACGACAGTGATAGAGCTCAATGCAATTAAAAGTTTCACTACGTGCGTGGACGAGGCGCCGCGCGAATCTACCTTAATTTATGCCAGCGATAAGCCCAAGTTATGAGAGCCAATTAATTACTTATTTTAACTAAGATTCTCATTTGGATATTAAACAGATTTTGCAACTGATTCTTTAAATGCACCAAATCAGATTGTTTGGCTATATAAAGGCAACATCAATATAGACGAAGTAATGGAATTAATTTATGAAACAAAAGCAAATTGATGTTTCGTGCATCGATGGTTTGTAAACGACAGGCCCGCTGATGGACAAATGGAATTACCGACGCATCCATCATCGAATGCCCTTGCAAAATTAAATGCATCAAGCAACAGAACTGAGTGCATGGAGTGGGCCTGTGGGCCGGACAGCCGACAGGCACCCCCGGAAGCCCCGGGGCCCGGCGATCAGCCTAATGAACCCTCACCACCCCGCACCCTGATTTATTAACAAATTAAACGCATTCTGCTGCACCCTCATGAAAACACCATGAACCTACACTAATGGGGTTTGATTAAAGAAAAAGAAGCATCGCCGAGTATAATCATAAACTTTTATTGAATCCACCTTAACTTCCCGAACGGAACCGGCCAAGATTGCTTAGAAAATTGGATGTTCCTGAAATAATCCAAATACGAGCCGTGTTTCTTTCAATCAAACTTTGGAAAGGCTAAAATCCCCAGAAGAGCTAATGTTAATTTTCCTTAGTTTTAACATTACTGAGCAGAACATAACCAGTTCCCGCTTGGCTAACTGTCTACCTACACATTAGTTCCTTACATTTAAAGAGCAACTAAACAACTCGCTTACTATGCAAATAAAGCTTGCATATAGCATGCAAGAGCAAACCCAAGTTCTATTTTCTTAAACAATAATGGAATATTTCGAATAAATCCATAGTATAAATTTGTGCGAAATATTCTGGAACCGCTATTTCGTCTGTGATACGTTTCGAATGAATACTAATATATTTAATACTCTAGCCAGACGCTATTCTAAAACGCGGGGTGCGACAGGTGTACGTTCCCATGTTTCTCTTATAAAAGCTCTTTTATTCAGAGGAGGATATTCCACCGCCACAAATGAGAGTTGATTGTTGAACTAAGAGGATTACTAAGTATCAATGGCATCAATATTTTAAAATATGTTTATTTCACTTGGAGCTCTAATTATTCAGAGCTTAAAATTCCTATTGGAGTTATGGTCAAGCAATATGGAATTGGGTATTGAATAAACTTGAGACGGGCGTAGTCGGAGTCATATTATTGTTGCATCCATTATTCAGGGAACAGGCCGGTAAGGACGGAGCGCCTCCAGACCTTACATTATTAAACACGCGTTACAACACGCCGCCCTAAACTCATTCTCGATGTCTATGGCGAGTCCTGATGGTGGAATGATTGCCTCCTCGACAACTTCATGGCTTCGCAACTCTTTTTATCTTCGTTTATCAAACTCAGATCGCACGTATATCAAAGGCCAGCTGTGTGGCAACATTTATGTATCTTGAGTTTATAGCTAGAGCCGCGAAGTAAATCTCAGACAAACTATTTAAGCTTGAATTGGAATTCTCATTGAGGCAGTAGGCTCACAGTGGAACACCTGCTTTGATATCGCGCATAGCCCTCTCCCCAGTCCGTAAGTCCACATTGACTAAACCGGTTTCGATTACAGGTTATAGCTACCTACTTATCCGTTTGGCGGAAACGACCCTCTCACGTAAGTTGTTGTGCATATTCTTAATACAATGTACAATTAGTTTTTTTTCCTTTATAAACTGTTTCAAACAAGCACCTAACAACTTGCCAAAGTTTTTCATCGTCTAATAATACTGCGGATGTCTAATCTATAATTTGCTTTGA